>CM062804.1:492085789-493462682 GCA_031772625.1 Pinus tabuliformis | reverse complement strand
TATAGAGGAGACATCTATTACAATAGATTGTCATTATTCATTTAGTTGACCCTTTTGTACAAAAATAGGAAATCAATTCCTGTTACAACATGTTGTTACAACAGTGTGTAACTTTGTCATCCTTCGTTAATCGGATCCTTTTGCTGTTGCAAAGCTGGTAAACCTCAACCATCTCTTTGAGATCCTCGTACTGTCCTTGGTTGTTTCACCATTATTGCTGATTTGGTAAATCTCAACTGTTCCCTTGAAGTTCTCGTGCTGCTCTCGGTGTTCCAACATCTGCGACTCTGTTTTGCCAATTTTGGACAGTGGTTGATCATGCTCTATTATCTTTTGCAACGTATAGTTCTGGCAGCTTCAGACAGTTACTGCTCCTGCTAGGAAATTGTTGTTTCTGATGTTTTAGCCATTGCAAAATGAGGTTTTACCCGCTTTAGTCAGTTGTTGTTTTCGGTATTGCAGCAACCGCACAGTTGCTGTTTCTAGTGTTTCAGCAATTGTGAATTATAATTCTACAGACTTTGAAGAGTTTCAACAATTGTCAGTGACTTAGTCAACTTCTAGAGATTAATTGTAAAGATAACATGAATATGTGTTGAATAATTAAACATATAGCAATGTGGAGAGTTAATTCATACCTTTGGAATAATTGGGTCAAAATGTTATCAAGGCTTTCAACTTATGGGCTAAAGAGGGTAACATAATGACAAAATAAAAGGTCAAAAGTAGACAATATGGAGTCCTAACATCCCCCCCAACTGAAAGGGTTGCATGTCCCCATGCAACGTTTACTCTAAATCAGAGTCAGAATACTGGGATGAAGAGTGTAAGTTGCTGATACAATAGCTAGAGAAGGTGTTGTCCAACCTATTTATGAAGCCATAGACACTCTGTAGTTGCTGCCATACTGCCACCTCCTCTTTTTTGGTCAGTTTATAATGAGCCTTATATTGTTGACCAGGTAACCACAAGAGCGGGAAATGAAAATAGTACCCAATCCACTTTTCAGCACACTTTTCCATACATTTGACATAATAAGGTATGCGTGAAATTGCTACTGGAAGATTGAGGGGATTGTAAGGATGATATTCCTGTCTCTCTTTCGAACAATGTTCCCAAAAGAAATTGTTTTCTTTGATGGCCAGTGCTCCCTTTGTTTTCACATAATGTTGGCATTCTGCAAGACTGAGCTGCTTGTAGTTGCCTCATGTGATCAACCATCCCTGGTTTACTTAGATTTTTTTGATGTTGTGCAATGAAGATGGCTGCATTCTGTGGTTCACTTCGAATCCAGAGAAGGCAGTTCTGCCAAGGATAATTTTAGGGGTGAATGTTCGCCCTTTGGCGAAATTAAGGGGTTTTAAATTTTTAGTGGGCGAATATTTTGTATCATAGTACATTTTTACAAATCACCTCAAATAGCCCACCTTATATTAAGGGAGAGGATAAAAAAGGTAAATTTAGCCCTTGAAATTAGGACTTACAACCTTCCATTCGCCCATTTTCAAGAATAGGTTTTATTTAAGTGAATCCATTTGCCCATTTTCAAGAATAGGTTTTATTTAAGTGAATCCTATGGGCCAAATACCATATTTATAAAAGAGGTATGGTAAATTAACAAAAATATAAATAAATGAGAGGTATGGTAAATAAATAAAACATTTTCTATATTTACTCCATAAGTCACCTTATATACATGTAAGGGTGTAAACAAATAAAAATATAAGTAAAGTGGAGGTATGGTAAATAAATAAAACGTCTTTTTATACTTACTCAAAAGGTAGGTAAATAAATAAAAATAAATGAGAGATATGGTAAATAAATAAAACATTTTTTATATTTACTCCATAAGTCACCTTATATACATGTAAGGGTGTAAACAAATAAAAATATAAGTAAAGTGGAGGTATGGTAAATAAATAAAACGTCCTTTTATACTTACTCAAAAGGTATGGTAAATAAATAAAAATATAAATAAACTAGACGTATCGTAAATAAATAAAACCTCTTTTTATATTTAGTCGATAACCCTCATTCTATTTATGAAGGCTCAAGAAAGAGGTTTTATTTAAGTGAATCCTATGGGCCAAATACCATATTTGTAAAAGAGATATGGTAAATTAATAAAAATATAAATAAACGAGAGGTATGGTAAACAAATAAAACATTTTTTTATATTTACTCCATAAGTCACCTTATATTTACGAACACTCAAAAAAATGGGTTATATTTAGGTGAAACCTATGGCCAAAATACTATGGGACAAATACCATGGACTAGATTGTTATTAATACCATGCAAAAAACCATTATTAACCCTAATATTAGAATTAATAAAAATAAAAATGGCACATGGTATTGACCCATGGTATTCACCAAAATGGCACATGGTATTGACCCATAGTATTCACCTGGAATGTAGCTTATTTAAATGAGGGAATTAAACCAGCATGTAGCCTATGCTAAGATTCACTAGGACTTTACAAAGTTTTATTATTTAGTGAAAGACTCGCCAAGATCTTACAAGATTTTATAATTGAGTAAAATATTTGCCATGCCTGGTGAAAGATTCGGAAAAAAATTATATATACATATTATATTATTGATAAAATCGCCTTCCATTTTTCCTATATACCATGGAGATTCGCCCATTTATTATATTTATAAATTTAGGGGGGGTTCTTAAAATTTTCCCTGAGTTCTGCCCATTGTGTGTTGCTGACATAAAAGCATTTTTCCAAGTAAGTTGATTGGCTAGAAAAGAGATGAAGGCTCTTATTTGGATATCGCCAACAATAGGGAGTATATTCATCACTCTATCTTCAGGCATGGACTCATTGTAAAGATAGAGTTCATAGAGCAAGTTTTGATCATTATTTGGTGCTTCTGTGAATGCTTCAATAAATTGATCAGGTCTAGCAACTTGATAAGGTCTTCCATCTCTGATTGCCTTTATTTGTAAGAACGTTAAGCGTTCTCTCAAAAATGTTGAATAGTTAAAAGAGGGTTTTCTTGTAGCCAGTACCCTCTGGACCAAATCAAAGATATTGGACAACCTAGCTTTTAATTTCCTGTTTTCTTTGCATTGAGCTCGAAACTGTTCAAGTGCATCCCAATTTTTGTATGCATAGCTGAACCAGATTGACTTTTGCTGTTGGAATGCCTTCCCCTATGGAAGCTCATATTATGTTCTCCATGTGTCCTTTAGTTCTTGAAAACTAGAGGTCTCAGTGTGAACATTGCTGACACAGGGAGGTTCAGTTTGTGTAAAGGCATCAATAAAGGATTTATGTTCTGTAATAGTTTGGGTAGGCCGGGGTGGTTTTATGTCCTCTACAATTCTTGAAGAACCTGCTGGTTCTTGTGTAACAATAGGTTGCTCTTTTTCTTCTTTTGCCATTCTTGGAGAGCCTGCTAGTTCTTGTGTAACAACAGGTTGTTCTATTTTAATTACAACATGAGAGGTCTATGAGCTGGCTCTAGTCATTGGAACTTCGACTATCTTGTATCCCGCTTGAGTGTAAAACTCACCACACGCACTGCACATATATTCATTGTATTGACTCTTTTCGGCTGCAGATGCTACCCGTGCTAAGGTATGCAGATTGAATTCGTTTTGATTGGATTCTTTAACCATTATTATCTCCTGCTAATAATCCTTAATTTGAGACTTTAAAAACTCAATTTCTTCCTGCAGGGAGGCTAAGGTGGCCGGGGCTTGTATAGCTGTAGATTCCAGTGGAGGAAGGGGTCGTTGTTCATCAACAATTTGATCATTGGCATCCCCAACAGGTGGTTCTTGTGTATCACCTGTTGGGTCAGTGGCTAGTTCTTGTGTATCAGCCACATGTAGGTCACTATCTTCTTGTTTCCCAATAGGTGGTTCTTGTGTAACACCTGTTGGGTCAGTGGCTGGTTCTTTTGTAACAGACACATGCCCAATATCAACTTGGGTGTTTATTTTAGATTTTTCGGCAAATGGTTCTTGTGTAGTAGCTCCTTCCTTTAATGAAAATAATGTCACAAAATTGTCAATGCTCTGCATTTCAGCACAGGGTGAGGAAGGTGAATGCTCAGGGCTAGTTAGAATGCGGGATTTTAAGATGATGGGTGGGGAACTAGGGATAATGGGTTCAGTTGCTACAGATGACCCTGTTCGTCGCCTTGGTAAGAAAACAGGAAAATCAGTGATTTTTCTCTTACCGCCACTTTCTTTTAAAATGGGAGAACTATCAGCAATAGCGGCTTCTTTAACTGAAGCCCTGGTTCTTCTTCTTTTTGGTGGGGTTACAATTTTCTGCTACTTTTTCCTTTTGCGAAAGATGATGGGGGTATTATCATTGGAGTCATCAATGGAAATGTGAAGTACAGGGATGGATGGTTGAGCTTCATTGGGGGATGGGGTCCTCTGCAGGGGTGTTTCTGCTGCTGATTGTTGATTTTCAGCCGCTTGTTGGGAAATTTCTTGGGATACTTGCTCTGATTGTTGGGGAATTTCCTCTGCTTGCTGAGGAATTTCTTCTATTTGCTGAAGAGGATAAATGAGGGGGGCGGGGGTGGTTTAGAGAAAAGCCTCTATTTATCAGAAGTTGGGCTAAGCGATGGTGTTTCAGGGAAAGGAGTTGATGCTTTGCATTTACAGTATAACATGACATATTTTTTAGACAACCCAATAGGTAATAAGCCATGTTTATTAACTGACCATGCCTCAAATGATTTAACAAAACGAATTCGTGTTGGTAAATTACCTGATAACGACCTTCGCATGTCAAATATTGCTTAACGAACTCCGCAACCTTTGGCCATGGTGGGGGCAGTGACCGAAGTGTGACCCCTCTGCCTTTGGCTTCGACATGTTCGCCTAGTAGGAGAAAGTCTTGTTGCGCATTCAGAATAAGATGTTTTCTACTAAACCAGCGCGTACCATTGGTTGGTAACCCAGAAACTTGGGCTATGGCTTCTTCTGTCACTGGAATTTGCACTCCCTGGACAATGGAAAATCCTTCTCTTAAGTTGCATGCGAACTCCAGAACTTGCTGTGAATTAAAATCCTGCAGTCTTCTGAAATACTCTACCCATCCTGCTTGAAGAAAAATTTGGTAGGCCTCTGGGTAGAGTTCCAACAATGTTGTTGAGCCAGGTTCATGTGTAATCAGATTTCCCCCCATAGTTGCTGGTTCAGACAAAACACACAGTGCAGAGCCGAGTAGCTGAGGTCGAGACAGAGTAAACCATTACAAGTGAGGTTATGAAACGGTAAGGTACAATCGAGGTGACTTAGATACTACCGCGAGAACTAGGGACGATAGTGATTGACGTGTTATGTCATAATTACGATGTTTTGGTAATCCCCCCAAAGCTACGGCTGAATGATCTGATTGGTAGTACAATGATTTCGGTAGTCGTATCAACGTCTCCACATTAACTATAATTTAATATCCACACTTAAATATGCATACCTTTATATTTACCTTTAGTTTTTGCGCCATAAAGTCTTATCTTGTCTTTTGCTGGATCAATAATGATTAAAAAGGGTCTAAAAATATGAAAATACGGGCGGTTTTTATTATTGGCAGGAAGTAGTAGTGGAGAAATGTAATTATCAGGGTGCATGGCTGGTTACTTTAATGAAGAATGATATGTTCCATCAGAATAATGGTTCATTTTTCATGAACACAAATGAGGAAACTGGTACTCTTTAGTAAAAAATGAAAAAGATTAGTGTTAAGCACTGGAATGTGGTGTTTCAACAACGGGAAATGGTGTTGCAGCAACGAGGAATGGTGTTGCATCAACGGGAAGTGGTGTTGCAACAACGGGGAAATGGTGTTGCAGCAACGGGAAATGGTGTTGCAGCAATAGGAAATGGTGTTGTAGCAACAGGAAATGGTGTTGCAGCAACAGGAAGTGGTGTTGCAGCAACGGGGAAATGGTGTTGCAGCAACAGGAAATGGTGTTGCAACAATGGGGAAATGGTGTTGCAACAACAAGGAAATGGTGAAAGGAATGATTTATGGTCTGAAAGATGTTCCCAAGTTGCAAAGTGATTCTTTTGGAATTGTTGTTCTCAGCCATCCTCCGAAACTAAGATCTGCAAAATAATTAATTGTAACATGGCAACCCTTGACAGGGATTATTAGTTAAGAAATCTTATTCTAGAAATAAATAAACAAACAGAAATTTAAATGCATTGAGGGACAGCAGATTCCCTCAAAAAGGTATAATGTATGTATGTCATGCAAGTAGCTTTAAAATCCTCTTTAGAAATAGGTCATTGATACAAACAGAGTCAATACGAATTCACTAATACTAGTGTCCTACTATCATCAATCATTAGGAGTATGACTGTTCCATTTGGAAAAACAACATCTAATTCATAAGGTCCTAGCCACCTTGTTCTTAATTTCCCTTGAAAATTTTCAAAACGGGAGTCATACAGTAAGGCCCAATTACCTTTTGGGAACTGCTTGTGCTTAATAGTTTTTTCATGCCACCTAGTTCTTTGCTATTGTATCATGGTTGTTTGATGGATGGCATCCAACCTTTTTTCATCCAATTCCTGGAGCTGCTGCAACCTAGCTGTCTGTGCATCAGTCAAATCAAGGTTAATGGCTAAAGCAGTCCTTAAGGTTTTGATCTCAAATTCCACAAGAAAAACAAAATTTTTACCAAAGACTAATTCATAAGGTGAAAAACCCGTAGTGTTCCTCCAAGTAGTTCTGTAAGCCCATAATGCTTCAGGCAACTTTTGAAACCAGTCCCTTCTATTCTCCTTGACTGTATTTGTTAAAATGGCTTCTATGACTTTATTTGTACTTTCCACTTACCCATTTGCTTGGGGGTGATAAGGTGTAGTCATCTTATGCTTAATGTGATATTTCTGGAGCATATCTTTGAAGCCATGAGAATTAAAAGGAGGTCCTCCATCTGTGACTAGTTCTCTAGGCAAACCAAACCTAACAAAGATTTCTTCAAATAGAAAAGTTAACACAGATTCTTCATTAGCTTTGATAAGTGCCTTAGCTTCTACCCACTTAGTCATATAATATATGCAAACCAGTATATAAACTCTTTGATTGGATGGAGGGTTGATGGGACCTATAAAATCTAGCGCCCATCTTTCAAAAGGTTCAAGTATTACCTGGGGGTTAAGTGGCATTTCATCCCTATGATTAGGCTGGCCCATTCTCTCACAGCTATCACAGGCCCTAACATATTTCTTTGTATCCTTAAAAAGGGAGGGCCAATAGTAACCCATTCTGAGAACTTTGTGTGCTGTTCTTTTATCCGCAAAATGCCCTCCATAAGGGCCATCGTGGCAAGCCTTCAATATATCATAAGCTTCGTCTTCTCTGATGCATCTTTGAATTTCCTGATTGAGTCTTGTGTGAAAGAGACATCCACTTATCCAGCTGTACCTAGCACTTTGCTGAACGATCTTTCTTTTCTCTCTGTGCGATAGGTGTGATGGTAGTTTTCCTGCAACTAAGTAATTGGCAATGTCTGCATACCAAGGTGAGTGAGCAGATACTGCAAATAAATATTCATCAGGAAAATAATCATCTACTGGAATATTTTCATCAGTTTTTAACCGAGAAAGAAAATCAGCAACTACATTTCATTTACCTGGCCGATCTACAATTGTGATATCAAATTCTTGTAATAATAATAACCATCTGGTAACTCGAGCATTTGTAACTGATTTGTTCATTAAATATTTAATGGCCGAGTGATCAGTATGCACAAATGTAGTGTAACTAGTAATATAATGCAAAAACTTGTTAATAGCATAAATAACTGCTAAGAATTCTTTTTCAGTGACTGTATAATTAAGTTCAGCAGGGGTCATATTTTTACTAATAAAATAGATAGCATAGGGAAGATTGTTTTCTTCTTGACCCAAGACAACTCCTATTGCAGTGTCTGAAGCATCATAGGATATATGAAAGGGGAGTGCCCAATCAAGTCCTCTTAAAATAGGAGCTATAGACAATTGATGTTTAAGTTCATTAAATGATTTTTGACAACCATCAGTCCACTTAAATTCAGCATTTTTCATAAGTAACACAAACAATGGAGAAGTTATTTTAGAAAAATCCTTGATAAATATTCTATAATATCCAGCATGTCCTAAAAAACTTCTTACGTCAGTTTGTGTTTTTGGGATGGGTAGAGTCTGAATTACTTGTACCTTAGCTGGATCAACTTGAATTCCTAGTAATGAAATGAAGTGTCTGAAAACAATACCTTGATTCATCATCATATGACATTTTTCAGTACTTAAGGCAAGATGTGCTTCTATACACCGTTTAAGTACTTTTTCAAGATTTTGTAAGGCATCTTCAAAAGTCACACCATAAGGAGTAAAGTCATCCATACATATTTCTAAGGAATCATTAAGCATATCAGAAAAAATTCCTTTCACTGCCCTTTGAAATGTTGCTAGGGCATTACATAGTCCAAATGGAAGAACTTTATAGGCAAAAGTTCCCCATGGACTAGTAAAAGTGGTCTTGTCTTGATCTTGAGGTGCAATCTTGATCTTATTATAACCACTAAACCCGTCCAAAAAGGAAAAAAATCTCTTACTTGCCAAATTATCTAGCACCTGATCAATAAATGGTAGGGGAAAATGATCTTTCTGAGTAGCCTTATTCAGAGCTCTATAGTCCACACACACTCTCCATTTTCCATTTTTCTTAGGTACTATCACTAATGGTGAAACCCATTCACTATCAGATATAGGATATATGAATCCTGCATTCAACAGTTTTTGAAGTTCTTCTTTCACAATTTCCCTTAAATTGGGATTCATTTGTCATTGGGGTTGGTAGACTGGGCGGGATCCTTCTTTAATATAAATTCGGTGAGTACATAATTCAAAAGAAATTCCCTTCATATCTGTGTAATCCCATGCAAATGCTTGTTTATTTTCGTGGAGTAACTTCATTAACTGTTGTGTTTCAGCATCTGTTAAGTTAGGGTTTATATTTAATGTTTTTCCAGGCTCGATTTCGATTGCTATACTTTTGGAGGGGGTGTCAATTGATGTCTGAGATAAGTCTTCAGTTTTAAGATTCTGTTGTGATTCAAATTCCAAGATTGAAGTCAAGTGATCATGTATTTCAGAGTTAACCGAAGAAGGTTCAGAAATAAAACTACTAATTATTTCATCTTCGGTTGAATCTTTAAAAGTTAGGGCTTGTCCAACAGTGAAAATGGGTTGAGTCTCATCATCCTCATAATATAACCATAATGAATTATCATTGTTAATCATAGGTGTGGCATGAGGGTACAAGGTAAGCTGCTTAGTTTCAGATCCGTTAGAAATTGTCATTGAACCTGACCTACAGCTAATGAAGGCATCTGTTGTAGCCAGCGAAGGCCTCCCTAAAATCAGTGGATGACTCCCCAACTTATTTTTGGTCTGTAACACCACAAAATCAGCTGGGAAGTTCCAATATTCGACTGAAATTATCAGGTCTTCAATGACTCCTTCAGGTTTGATTGTGGAGTGGTCAGCCATCTCTAGAATGGTTGGGGTTTCCCTAATAAAATTTTTTAACTGCAATGACTGTGTTGTTTCAAGTGTCATGATGTTTATTGCAGCATCGAGATCTACCAGAACTCTAGAAACAAAGGTTTTACCAACCTGCACTGTAATTTTAGGGTGACCAGGGTCACCATATTTTACAGGGGGGTTTTTTTCTAACATTAGAGCAGCTAGATCACCCATCACATGAATTGTGAGGGGGTCCTTAGCTTTTCTTCCAGGTTTCTTAATACAAATATCTCTAACAGTTCTAGCATAAATTGGTACATCTCTTAGTACTTGTAAAAGTGGAATTTTAACATATAAATTCTGCAGTTCCCATAACAAATTAAAAGCAGGTAGCTCAATTGTTTTGGTAAGAGCCAAACGTTCAGGGAATGGTGGCTCTGCTACTTCAGCAGTCTTTTTAGAGGATGTTTCAACTATTTTAGCATTATTATTAGAGGATGATCCAACTGTTTCAGCATTAGATGACTTTTCTTTTCGATTTCTTCTTTATCAGAATCAGAAGTGATGTCATCAATAATGGGTTCAAGTATTCTTCCCGAGCGTAAATGAATGCCATTGCATTGTAGAGGGGAAACTAGTTGGTTTTGAACATCAATTACTTGCAGAGCTTTATTATTATTTGGGTTGGGGTTAGGTTGTACATGCAGCTGAGGTCTTATTGTCTAATTATTAAGTGGGGCATTTGATGGTAAGGAGAGAGATTGCTGATACTGAGGTAATTGGTTTAGAAATGGGATCTGTGGAGCTGTCCAATTCAGGTTCCATTGATAGGGTTGTTGTAAAGCCCAGAGATTCCACATTGTAGGGTCAACAAAAGGAGGATTCGGTTGCTGCATGGGTGGGAAATTCATTTGATTAAAGGGTGGGTATTGCATTTGATTGAAGGTTGGGTAATTTGCTTGAAAAGGAGGATGATTATTCCAACGATTAAATGGCATGTTAGAATTCATACCTTGTCCTCATGGTTGCCATTGCCTTCTCTGTGTGAGGAGGTACACTGCTTCAGCTTCTTCTTCAATTGGCTGCAGTGCTGCTTTTATTCCTGGCAGAGAAGGGCATTGTTGGGTCTCATGGTCCTTTTCACAAATAGTGCAAATTGGTACATTGTCCAGGGGACATTCCCTTAGTGGGTGTTTCTCCCTGCATCTAGAGCAGAAAATAGCTAAGGCGGCTTTTGCTTCTGCCTGCTTCTTTTTAACCTGCAAGGTATCAATTTGTGAAGCAAAAGAGCTTAACATTTCAGTTTTAAATTCTTTAAGTAAGTTACCTATTTCGACCCGTGTTGCTCCTCCACTTGCTTATTTTTGGACTCTTGAGTATGTATTGTCTTTTCTCTTTGGTCTACTTGCTAATCCTCTTGAACATCTTTTACAGAGATTGATAATCTCATCATAGGATTCCTTAGATATGTCTCCTTTTCCAAGCATGTTTAACATATCTAAACAATCATCTCGTACCCCTCTTAGTAGTATTGAATTGAGGATATCCTTACTCATATCACGATGATCAGATTGTTGTAAGTTATATTGTAGCCTTTCCACGAAGTCTTCTAGAATTTTGTCCTCTTTCCGAGTCATCTTGAATAATTCGTCCTTTCTTTCTCTTGTTCGACAATAATCTTGGTATTTAGCCAAAAGTTTCTCCTTCAGTTGGTCCCATGTTGTAATCACAAGAGCTCCCAGGCTCATGAACCATCTTAATGCATTCCCTTTTAATGTAGCTGGAAAGAACTTTAATTTCTGAGAAGAATTAACATAGTCATAGCTTCTACACAGTATATCAAATTCAAAAAGAAATTATCAGGATCTTCTGTGGATAACCCATGGAAATTGGGTAATGCTGAAAGTGGGATATTCTTCATAGGAGTTGCTCCTCTAGGGAGATCTCCAATGGGGAATTCCAGGGTGGAGAGAGAATTTTCTCCCCTTCCCTCTATTATGTGTCCTCCACTGAAAAGTCCTTCATTATTATCCTCCATTGGTTGTTTTACTGATGCACCTGCCCGGTCTTCGAAATTTTTTATTGGGATTTCGATGTCCTGCACTGTTTCCTCCACCTTAACTTCTTCTACTGGTCGTTCGTCTTCTTCCACTAGTTCCTCAGTATATTATGATGGTTCTATAACCCTCTCTAGCCCCACTACTTCCTCTGTCTGAAAATCTGTCTGGGAAGAGTGTTGGGTTTGTGGCCTTCGAGAAATTAACCTCTGGGATGTCTCACCTTTTGAAATAATATCTTCAATAAAAGTTTTTCTTCCTCCTCCTTTGCGTTTGCCACCTGAATGGTTAACCTTCTTGCATCCTCTCATGCATCCTGCCTTTCTAAAGAAAGAAAAAAATGTTAATACCTTTAAAATCTTTAGTTGCCTTCCCCAGTAATGGCGCCAAAATGTTGGCTGCTCGAATTGTTTATTAATTAAACAGTAGAGTACCACATTAAATTGTCAACGTGGGAAATTCCTTTTGTTTCAAAGGTGACCTTGTATTGTATACACTTAATTCTAGAAGCATTAAAGGCTGTAGTATAAACAAATCTACTTTCTATCAAACCCTTACTCTGTGTTACAACAATTATGATCTATTGCAGAAATGAAATGAAAACAGTTAACTAAAGGTAAAAAATCTGCAAAAAGAAATGATGGTTGTCTTGTAATAGAGGATCAAGACCGTATCCTCAGGGTAAGTATGTTCAGCACCTGCCCCTATGACCAAATTTCCAATGCACACTGCAAATCCTAATCACCGGTGACACACTCTTTTACAGCGCCAAATGATTAAGAAAACAGAGTATCAGCAAAGGAAAAATATCAGAAGCAATGCTAGAGATACATAGAAATCACACACACACTCAACAAAAAAGAAATGGGTGGATCTTGTGAAGAAGGTGGGCCCTGTCCCTCTCACAAGATTCCCCAGGACACAAATGCTAAGTTAAAATGATCAGAACAATGCTTTATTCATCTGCCAAAATGTCAAATTACAATAAGGATTCAGACTTGCTCTGCAGTACAATACCCCTGTTACCACTTGTTCTCCCCCTTTATAATGTAGATGTCTCCTCTTTATAGAGGAGACATCTATTACAATAGATTGTCATTACTCATTTAGTTGACCCTTTTGTACAAAAATAGGAAATCAATTCCTGTTACAGCATGTTGTTACAACAGTGTGTAACTTTGTCATCCTTCGTTAATCGGATCCTTTTGCTGTTGCAAAGCTGGTAAACCTCAACCGTCTCTTTGAGATCCTCGTACTATCCTTGGCTGTTTCACCATTGTTGCCGATTTGGCAAATCTCAACTGTTCCCTTGAATTTCTCGTGCTGCTCCTGGTGTTCCAACATCTACGACTCTGTTTTGCCAATTTTGGACAGTGGCTGATCATGCTCTCTCAGCATCTGCAACGTATAGTTCTGGAAGCTTTAGACATTTACTGATCCTATTAGGCAATTGTTGTTTCTGATGTTTCAACCATTGCAAAATGAGGTTCTACCCGCTTTAGTCAGTTGTTGTTTCTGGTATTACAGCAACTGCACAGTTGCTGTTTCTGGTGTTTCAGCAACTGTGAATTATAATTCTGCAGACTTTGAACAATTTCAACAATTGTCAGCGACTTAGTCAACTTCCAAAGATTAATTATAAAGATAACATGAATATGTGTTGAATAATTAAACATATAGCAATGAGGAGAGTTACTTCATACCTTTGGAATAATTAGGTCAAAATGTTATCAAGGCTTTCAACTTATGGGCTAAAGAGGGTAACATAATGACAAAATACAAGGTCAAAAGTAGACAATATGGAGTCCTAACACCCATTACATCTCTAGGGGGGATCCCACCATTTCATCCCCTTTGAAACACATTTCTCTCAAATTTTATATCTATGATGTATCTCCTTAAGCCAACTTCCTGTGTATGGGAACTTTCCCAAACCCTAAGAGTAAAGTAGTCCAAGAAGTGTGTCCATAAAGGGGTCATCCATAAACCAAGGTCCCATGTATAAGTGCTACACTCCACATTAAGGATGAAGCTATCCAAGCAATGCATAAAAAAATCCAACTATCCAGTATAAATGTTTTCTTCAATGTTGACATTGAAGTCATCCAGGAAAGGATTACATAATCTTATATCCTAGGTACAATGTGCATGTTAGACATGAAATTGATGAATAGACATGAGGAATTTGTTAAATATTATCACCATGGTCATGTGGATCCAAACATATTTCCACCAAGGTACTAAGTCATCCACAACCAAAATATCATCCACATAGATATAAAAGGCTAGTTATTGATACTGAGTTATGTACTCTGTGGTATGTACAAGTATTATTACACCAGAATATCACGACTAATCATCATTGAACTTATTTTACCAAGGTCGCTTAAGATTGTGGTAAGAACTTAGTGGGAAGAATTAAAGTGGAACTTCAAAGTTTAGTTTGTTTTATTATGACTTGGTTAGGTGTGACTAGGTTAGGCAGGAGGCGCCATCTGAGATCCTGACGAAAATATCAACAGATTTTACCGAACAACTATCTCTTTCACCAGGTTTCTCGATTAAGGCCCTCAATTTTGTCAAGGCATGCTCACATTTCTTAGAAAAACATAATATTCCATCCTCAAAATCCTCCACCTCCTCAAGTTAAAAAATAATATTATGGGAAGGAAAAATTACTTTGAATCCTAACACACCAATAGGTTTTTTTCTACTTGTTTTATCAAGAAATGTAATTCTATTAATGAAACAATATGACTATGTAATCAACAAAAGTTAACGCTCAAAATAGTTTTGTGAAAAATTTCCATCACCTAAGGAGAACATATAGACGGAGAAGATACTAAAGAGGAGGCTCCCATAATAGGTACAACTTAACCCCCACCCATCAATATCCCATTCTAGTAGTTTGAGTTAATTTGATTGTCCATCTTTAATGCATCCATCAGTACAACACATGAACTCTTGAAGCCTAATATTTTCATATATTGAAAAGGCTTAGTTTATCCAATCCCTCTACTCTAGTACTTCTCACATGGAAATGTTGTCAATATATTGTGTGTAAACTTAAGATAATTTGTGATCCCATTTTTAGTATCATGAATTAAATATTCACATCCATTCTCTACTTTATTTTGTATAAACATGAGATGGAGACATGAAAACTTGACTTACTAGTGATTTGACTTCTAAATAGTCCACAACATCATAAGATGATCCATAGAAACATCACTAAAAGTCAACCCATATTAAATAGTTATCAATTTAATAATTCATTATATAGTTTAATATATGTTATTTTCTAAATAAACCATGGTTGATAATAATTTTGTTAACAATAACAAAAAATCTTATATAATAGAATATGTTTGTGTATTTTCTCGTTAGCAAAAACAAATTTGATCATATTTCTATTTCATTTGAAAAGAAATACACATAGTAGATACTTATAACATTCACAAGGAATTTAGGTAATTATATTCTCATTACAAATTTATATCTCAATATTTAAAATTCCAGAAAAAAAAAATTAAGAAGTTCATAACCCTTTATAAAATTAATGTAAACATCTAGTATTTAAATATTCGTAATTAAATTATACCCCATAAAAGTTTAGTTACCTCCAATAAGGAAATGATGTACTCTATCATCACCTAGAATAGAGTACTCTCGCAAAGGTCTATGTAGATATGACATTCTATTCACTCAAGATTGATTATTACAAAAAATATTTGGAGTTGTACTCTTCACCTAGCCATAGACCTTATTACTCCAGATATTTCAAAAACAAGTCATGCATGAGCCATCAATCCATTACTATGTTGTCTCTTCTTAGTCTTGTCCTCAATTACACAAGCAAAAGTGATGCCATCTTCTCCTTCTTCTCCCTCCTTATATAGAATACATCGATGGTAAGGAACCCAACCGCTATGGTCCACCTATCATTATATAATTATTCCTTTGTCTTAACATTTTCCATTCACATAAACCTCGATTATATATTATTCTTCCTTTGTCTTCAATTTTGTAATAATCAATATAATAATTAATTAGTAAAATTTATACTTGTTAAAAATTTCAAATTTATGAATGGAATGTCAAGAAAGGGTATCATTTTGCATGTCTTAAATCAATATAGAATTTGCATATCTTTAAAAATTGGACCACTAAAAGATGCACCAATGCTCATTTTTCACATACCAAACAAGATTTTAGAAGGATACCAAAATACGAGATGAACACCACCAACGTAGAACATTAATTTGAAAATCCCAAAAACCCAACTTTCCTTTTCAATAAGAAAATGATAGATAGGAAATGTAGGTGAAAATGTTGAAAAGCATAACCACTTGGTTCTTTCTCATATAAGTTTTCTTGATGCATGAAAATCATGTATTCCTTTATAGAAAAGTATGAACTCTGAAATGTTCCATGATAATTGCATATTCTTGGGGCTTTGTTTTCAAGGAAAATTCCAACGTTGACTCTAAACTACCTATGATCATAAATAACCACTTGTTGAATGCTAGTAGTCAACCAGTAAACCAACCACACTAGAATTTGAAATCGAATAGGTCAAAATGAAAATTAAGTCTATTAACACAAGAACTCAATAAGAATTTGAATTTTATTATTCGTGCCTACTAGGGAGATATTTCCATTAAATGAAATCATAACAAAAGCAACAATACAACAAAGTATAAGTGATGTGAATGATGACATTACCAAAGATGTAAGTGAAGGATTGGGAAATTTATGGTGATCATGGGAATGATAGATCTCGAAGACAACATGATAATGTTGTTGGAGAGGTACATATCATTGTGGAGGGATGGATTTAGTTTCTAAAAGGGTCTCAACTCAATCTACCTAGTTGGATGGGTTGTTTATCTTAGATACAGTGAGATTGGTTAAATTCAACCTATCAGGTTCATGAGGTTAGGAGAGGGAGGCGAAATAGGGATGTGAAACTTAACATTCCTCCACGAGGAAAATATATGCTTGCATGTAAAGGTAAATGGAATTTTAGGGGGGTAATTTTATGCAAAGCAAGGGTGAATTATGCCTCCATTAATGCACATCATGGGACTGTGTTTAAGATTTTCCATTCTGAAGCTGTGAGAAGACTAGAGTGTAAGCACAAGGGAGAACCTAAACATATTGTGGGTTGAGAAGAGGGCCAACAAGGCTCTTTCTGGTTCTTCCTCTTTTAGATTGGAGACACAAGATTTAAGAGTGTTTATAAGATAGTAGTAAAGATGATATGGATTGTCAAGCATAACCTGGAAGGGATGTTGTTGCACTGTCACAGTGGAAAAATGATCTAATGGATAAAATGAATGCCTACTTCCAAAGAAAATTTCAATGTTGAGGAGCAACTTGGGAGGGGTAGCTGATGGTTCCTTAAGCTAGTTCAAGTGCTTGCAATGGATTAAAGAACTTCTGCTACAAAGTCTCACAAGGAATATGATTATGCAATAAATGCACATGAAAAATTGGAAGTAAAAGTCTAGGAGTCATTACAAAGAAGCAGTTCAAACAGTCACCACTAAGTTTTGAATGGGAACTAAAATTTGACTTTCTCAAAATTGAATGAAGTTGGAACCACTCTGAAACAACCCCAAACAATTAATGTTAATATTAAAAATTTAAGCAAAATTTGACATTATCCTTATCTTTTCTCTTCAAAAAGGAGAGATAAGGAGAATGTCAACTTTTACTTTAACTTTAAAAATTAAATATTACCATTAATAACTAGGGTTAGGCTTTGTATGTCCCTAGGGTTAAGATTTTTTTTTTCCTTCAAGTATCTTTTATTAAAAAATGAATATTTTGTGGTCATTAGCTATGTTGCACTACATTCTTTAGAATTGGTTAGTGTAGTAGAGAACTAGTCACTTTGGTGTTTTAAGGTCAGTTCAATACAAGACCAACCTTAGCCAATATGAGCCGCCAAACTAGATTAGTACAACTCTAAAACCATTGGGACCAACCAATTCCACTAGTTCTAGGCTAGTTCCAATAAGAGTGTGCCCTTATCATCTTCCTCTCAAGTTGTTTTGTTGGATCCTTTAAGGAATGGTGATTTGGAGAGTGCCATAAACTATCGGACTATTATGAGCACCTAAGATCATAAGTAGTTAAGCCTTGATAGACATAAATTTTCAAGGAAGTAGTACAAACATCCCAAAACATATTTAGTGAGGATGTGCATGCAAGGAACTATTACAAACCTCCCAAGATACTTAGTGAGGATGTGCATGACGAAAAAGAATGAGAAAAAAATTATCCACCCTCAAAAACCCTGCGCAAAACATTGAAGTGTGCTGCAAAACAAATTGTTGGTAAGCTATTAATGCTACCAACAATCATTCACTCTCCAATTTCACAAGAAGATCCTACTAAAGCTACCTCCTCCACTATGGTTATAGTAAGTTCTTGCAGCTGTGTGAGCTAGAATAAATTCAAACTTCCTTGGAATCTCCACCAATCTTATGGAAGTTGACTTCTCTACATGCCCCAACTATTTTTGGTTCATTGATCAGTTAACTAGATGATCATTGAGTTTGACTAAAGTCCCACTACTTAAATGACCTTCCACTAGTTCCTCCAAAAGTTAGAACTAGTTTAACTGACAACAACATGAGATAAATGACCTTTATTGCTACAAATTAGAAATCACATATGCAGAACTGAACTCTAACTCCTCCAACTCGAATTTACTAAGTAAACTAGGTGACACAAGCCATGTCACACAAGTTAACATCACCCAAGTTGTCTGTTAATGTGGAAATTCAAACTTTTTCAATTTAATCAAGGAAAAATCAAATTGAGAATTTCTTGTTGCATTTTTCAACACATAGTTCACTGGAATGTATTACTTTCACTATGAACTTGGCATAGTTCGCATGATAAGTTCATAAGGTTTTGGGATGATGTGGTTCTATGTGTTGTGTATATAAAGAATAGGTGTCCATCTCTTGCTATTAGAAACAAGAATCCCTATGAAATGTGGTATGGTCACATTCCTTCAATGAGACATCTCAGGGTTTTTGGTGCCTCTTGTTATTCCTTCATACCTAAAGAACATATAAAAAAACTTAATGCAAGGAGTCACAAATTCATCTTCCTTGGGTACTCATACCTCTAAAAGATACCATCTCTATGATTAAGTGAATAATAATCTTATAATATCTAGAGATGTGATCTTTCATGAGTCTTCCAAGATTGACAATATTGTTTAGTAGTAGCTTAACTATTTGGATAGATTCAAAAATGCAAATTATTTTCAAGAGTTTGATAGTGAGAATTCCACATCTCCTTATCTTAGCTATATACTTTCTATGAAGAGCCTTGAATAAGTTAGGTTGAAGGAAATTCCTTCCCCTGCTTTGTCAAGAAAGAGCTAAGAGACGACTAGCAGTAGGTAGCCAAACCTGACAAGTAGTGAGGGTATATGAAAGATACAAATCAAGGATTAATGAAAAGGAGTAATGAAAAGGAGTGTACTGACTATATACATATCATCAAACATCTTTCATCCCACTTAGGATGCCTTGCATCGTGCCTGGTTAGTCATAAGATCATGTTGGTCACAACCTTCGTAGCTTAAATAAATAAGTGGTAATACTCTTCATCTTCTAAGATATGCAATAAACAAGTGAAAGGGAGAAAGAGACTTAGAGGAAACACATGGAATCACTTTCAGTTCTTGAAACCATGCATGCTATTAACGATAGAATGATACGACAATGATAAGAAAACTTTTAATCTACAATAAGAGGTGTATTTCAAAAGATGTGCTTTGTTTTCCATACCTAGCCTCCAAGTGTTATGCATCAGATGGAGTCTTCATGTAGTCCCGTTATTCTATCATACCTTGTGTTCCTGGGTTTTCTTATTTTTCTCCTCAAATCCTTGAGAGTCATCTATCATGTCATCTTTATTTGTGGCCCCTGAGAGACATAATTGTGTAGTTTCAGTGAGCAGTGACTATTGCGGGATGAGGCCCTGGGAGGACACATTTAAACAGTTTTATGATGCAAGGCACTTCTATGGGCTGAGGCCCTGAGAGGAAACATGTACACAATTTCATGATGCAAGGTAGATTAGGTATTCAAGGGACAAAACTGCACAGTTTTTGGAGACAATGGGTTTCGGATGAGGGAAGGACATTGGAGGAAACCACTGCACATTTTTGAATGCTAAGGGCGGTTATGATTTTTGCGCATTTCATAGTTCCAATAAGAAATGGAAAATATTGAGGGTTACATATGTGAAGTGCACAGTTCAGGAAAGTTGGATAAGGCTAGGTTGCTGAGGAAACTCTGAAATTTGGCTAAGTATGGGATCAATGGAATTGATGTGAACATTGATAAAACTTGACTACGATCACACACTTGAAAACTTAGCGATACAACATAAACCATCGAGAACATATAACACATACTTCACTTAATGAAACAACCTTTGTGGTAGCTTACAACAAGTGCGGTTCCGATGATAGACTTTGGGAGGATAAAGGTGACATTTGTGTAAGAGTGTGTGAAATGAGTGTGAAACATGTCTATGTGCTGAGGACAACCCACTCACATAAATATTCCCCTTGAAGCAAAACAAACATCCCTTTGCATGACAATGAATAACCCCCATGCCCAAAGAAGACATATTCTATGTAAAGGTAAAAGCATAAACAACTCTTAATATCGAAAAGGGGAGCTTGAGATCACAAACTTGCCAATAAGTGACAAAGAAAAATCGATCAAAATACCCACAGTAGGCTCCAAAATTTAAGTGTAGGCCAACATTTTGGAGGGTGTTGCAGCCGCTACAACAGAGCCTTCACCTTCTTGCTAGCTTCTTTTTCAACCAGTGCCTTGAATTCTAGGAACTTGGAGAATGTCTCATATTTATTCCACATGAAGAAGATCCAACACTTCCGTGAGAAGTCATCAATAAAAATGACAAAATATTTGTGTCTGACAATGTAGGTTGTGAGGAAATGTCCATAAACATCATAGTGGATCCTTTCTAGGACTGCATGTGCTTTGTTGTCCTGATCATGGAATGTGGATTTTATGTACTTCTACAACATACATCCTTTGCATACATCCTACTGCTTAAGTGCTCCTTTAGGGAGGCCAGTGTTTATTTGTTGTAAAATATTCGAGGTACCATGATGCAAATGACCAAGTATTTTGTGCCAGAGTTCATCAACATTGTGACCGACACTTTCTCCGCCTTAGTGCTTAATGCAGCATAGTCTTCCACATCTAGCTTATACAGGTTCTTCACATGAACCCCAATCTGCTTCACCTATCCCGTGGCTATGTGTCTTAGGAACAATTTTCCTTTGTTGAATATCACTTCACAACCATGGTAAACCAACCACTTTGTGAATTCTAGTAGAAGGACCCATAATCCTTTACCTTTACCATTTTGATGGCAAAATATTTATTTTCTCTTCCAAAAATGTTTTAAAATCCTCCTCCGTGTGGCAATATTGAATGCAACGATAGACAAGTTGTCTCTAATTGTATGAGCAGATATGAAAGGGACAAGAGGGGAATTGATGTCTGAAAAATCTTGTCAGTAAAAGTTGTTGCGTTCTTCTTAGTTGACTACCCCCAAAAAACAAATAGCCAAAAAAATCGTTGTTTTTATATAAGATATCTTGAATGGTAAGTAAAATAACAACCTCAGGATAGGCGCAAGATAGTAGTTGCCTACAAGTTGGCAGACTTAGGGCGCACTTTCAGAGTCAATTTTGCAGTTGTTAGATAATATTGTCTTAAATTGATATGTTTGTGTCTTAATTGTTAATTGTATTAAATAGGTTTCATCTAAAGTGGCCATTGTCTTAAATATAAAGTTTTGTCTTAAAATATTTTTGTCTCAAACTGTTTTTGTCTTAAATATAAATTTTTGTCTTAAATTGTTCGTCTTAAATTGTTTTTGTCTTAAAATAATTTTGTCTTAAATATAAAGTTTTGTCTTTAAATGTTTGTCTTAAATATAAAGTTTTGTCTCAAAATACTTTCATCTCGAATTATTTTTGTCTTAAATATAAAGTTTTGTCTTAAAATATTTTTGTCTCAAACTGCTTTTGTCATAAAATATTTTTCCCTTAAACTGTTTTTGTCTTAAATATAAAGTTTTTTCTTAAAATATTTTTGTCTCAAACTCTTTTTGTCTTAAAGTTTATATTTAAGACAATTCAATTGATATTAAATTTTAATGTAAAATAACTAGAATAAAAAGTGATTTTCTAAGAAAAAGTTTCCTTTTGTCTTAAAAAAATGTCTTAAAAGTGTCCTTCGTGTAGTAGTGAAAAGCTTTTAAAGCACCTAGGAAACAAAAATCGGAGTAGTCTATTCTATTTCATGTAAAAAATTATAGGACAAACTAGAATAATTTTTTAATTAATATGATTTCCATTTCCTAGGTTCAATAAAAATGTTCTTCCATTGGTCATCTCAACAATGAAATCCATCAAAAATTGGACAAGTCATTAAACCAGGGATGTTACACTTGCTTTTCAAATGGAGGGCCTCGATTCCTTTTAAAACTCCCAAATTTGTTGTCACATTCTCCCATTAGAAAGGATAAATTTCAAGGCTACTTTCAAAATTCAAACTGATTTATGATGTCTTCAAGCCAAGAAACATCAGAAAGAAAGTTTGCTGACACATAAGTAATGGAAAAATAAACATGTCACCTATTGAATCCAAAATAAATAATGCACAAATCTAGAGACTTCGTGGCTAATTAGCATACCTTTGGAGGCTTAATGGATCATTAGGAGGAAAATCAATAGTAACCACAAATACACCCCCTACGTACAGGCTATCAAAAGGTCCCATTATTGTGGCTTGCTAATGAAAAATATCATCAACCACTCGACATGAAAATCCATTGAAATCTTGTTATATAAAGACCCACAACAATTACAATCCCATAAATATAAAGATGATATGCATTTGTTAAAAATGTTGAAAGCGCCATTTCTAATACATGTACCAATTTCGGACACTACAAAAGCCTCCCATGTCAAAAATGATATTTTCAAGATGGATCTATGCTAATTCATTTTATGAATATATATTATTAATATTATAATATAGTTTTTTAATATTTTAGTTTAATAACTTACTTTATTAAGATTTTATACATGAAACATCTACCTATACTATATATGCACCTCACTACACTCAATGCAAGTGCAAAAGTTAAAATAACCTTAAAGGTTTGGTTCATCACTGAGACAAACCTCAAACATAGAACCCGATACTAAAAATATGAGAATAAACCTATGTTTGAGTCAATAGACCATGGGAAAATGAAAACATAGGATCCAAGACAATCATAATTTGATAAGGGTATACATATTTTATATGAAAAACTTTACTAAAGTAATGATAAGCTCAAACAACTTTTAGAGTACAAAAAAAAGTGCAAAATAAAAGATGGGTAAGCCTTTGAAACTTCCTAAGAAAATAAAGGAAACAACGAACAAGTAATTTAAGAAACATCTTTCCAAGAATTAAGAAACATTATTTTCTACCCAACAAATGTAGAAAGCAACAAGATGTTGATTGGTGGAGGATTTTGATTCAACTAGGTTACCATTTCACCTAAGCCAAAGGAGATCCACATTTTGCACTAAAGCTCTTAAAGGCATGTTCCTTGAAGCACTTTGAAAAATAGATATAAGAAGGAAAAAAGCCATTGCATATACTGAGACATTCATATTATGAGACACCTCAATGCAAGTGAATCCCATGATACAAACAACTTCATAATGAATAAAGAAAATTCAATTTTAGAGTTAGCATATGTTATGACCCGAGTAACCATAACTAACCAAAGGAGAATTGACTGAACCAAATAAGAAATTCATATGTTATGAAAGCAAAATTGTAAAATTATGTGATGATGTAATTATATTATATTTTGTTGAATTAATAAACAAGTTGTTTCAAATATTGTAACCATAACTAACTAAAGGAGAATTGACTGAACCAAATAAGAAATTCATATGTTCTGAAAGCAAAATTGTAAAATTATGTGATGATGTAATTATATTATATTTTGTTGAATTAATAAACAAGTTGTTTCAAATATTTAGGAAATATTACTACAGTATTAGAGGCTTCTTTCCAACTCATGAGAAGTTGTAAAGTGGTTGAATTTCACATAGTGGACCTTCCCTAAAAGTTTCCTAAAAATCCCAAGGATAAAGTTGTTAAATCTATTAACATAATGGGAGAGAAATATTATGTTAATTACTTAATTTGAGAGAAATGCTAAGTTTCGTGAAAAGCGGAATAAATCACATCCAGAGAAAAATGTGTGCTTTAAAGACAAATAAAATAATATTTTTCTCAAATTAAAACAAAAGGCCAAGGAAAAAGGTGGGAAGACCTTACAGTAGGCTAAAAATTTGTTGGGAAGAATCTATAAGAGAAACCACTTAGGAACCAAAGAGGTGGTTGTTTATAAGTGAAGGCCAAAAGGTCTGAGCTATGGGGGAATTGTTGGAGATAGTTAATGGTTCAATGGAACATGCTCTGTTCCTCAATATTCCCATTTAGTTTATTATGGTTAGTTATATATCTTGGTTTTGTTTTATATGTTGATATCAAAATAGTTTAATTATTTTATATTGAATGTTGAGCTTAATAATTAGTTCTGTATGTTACCAATTGTAGACATTTCTAACTGTATATGTTACTAGTCTTGCATGCATAGATCGAATATGCTTTAAGTTTCAAATTCAATTATATATGTGACTGGAGGTTATGAATCTTATACTAGCCAATATTGGATGGAAATAACGAGAAGAATGAAGAAGTAAGGAATCATTAGTACATAATATAAGGTTTATATGCGTAAAGAGAATAGTTGTCAAGTGGCTGACTTTGGTAGACTTGTACGATTATAAAATTGAGCTAGATAGGGTGAATTACAATCTAAATTCAATATTGAGATCAATTTTATATGTGTAGACTAAATTATCATATGTAGATAAATATGAGTCTACATATGAGTCAGTGGATGTGAGTTCTACACTGCAGATAGTGTAGAATAATGAAATGGACGTTGTTGAAAGTATATATCATCCAATAGTAATATATATGTAATTTTACTTGAGACTATATAGTTAGTAATACAATTACAATATTGTTGTGGAGAATTAAAATATAAAAGTCATAAATGTATGTGAATAAGAGAAATCGAATTTCTCAATCCATTATTGGAAAACTAGGTTCCATGAAGAAACCACGTTCAGATAGATAATATAGTACTTTATGTTTATGTACATAAAATGAGTAGATGCAAATGGAAATAGACTCAAGATAGAAATGAATCTAATTAATTCATATGAATCTAATTAATTCATATAAATTGTATTAGATTCCTCTAGAATGCCCAGGGTCTTAGGAGAAAAATGATGAAGAGGAGGTTCTGTACAGTAAACACTAAGTACTTCCTCGGTATGGAAATTGGAATACCCTAGGTATTTATATAATCTCACCAATTAAACCTTTATGTTGTGAGTTAACATAATAAGTTGATAGCCTGTATGCTTACACTTGTCATTTATAAAAATTTATAATCTAAACTCTTAAAATTCTTACACAAAATTGGTATAATTATTAACACTGGAAGTTAGATAAAGAAGGAAATTGGCTAAAAATTTAACCAACCAAATAGCCAAATTAACTTGACTAATTAATTGGGAATTTCAATAATTCTGAGTCAATAAAATTAACATTATGTAAATGCAAAAAAAAATTAATAATTGCCATATCATCGAAACAATTATGTGATAGTTTAGAAAGTGAATTAGAAAATATACTACAACACGAGGAATTATAAACAATGCTCTGTAGCAAAAAATTCAATTCAACATATATATATATATATATATAGGACCTATGAATTATATAAATTAACAATTTTAATATTGCACATGTGAAAAGAAAGAGGAACGGGAAGTTGTGATGGTTACTTAGACCATTTAGGTCTATCGCAAGTATAGAGTTACTGAGATTCATAACGAAAAAATACTACTGAATAAATAATTAAGGAATAAAATTATAAGAGACTACAAAATTAGGAATTACAAACAATGCTCTCAACATGTAGCGCATAATTGAATTAAGAAAAGTAGGATATATATCCATATAAATAGGATCTGTACATTATATACATTAACATGTTTAACTTTGCACATACGAAAGGAAAGAGGAATGGGAAGTTGTGATGGTTACTTAGACCATCTAGGTCTATCAGAAGTATAATAACTGAAATTAATAACGAAAAACATGCTAAAGAAATCATTAAGGAATAAATTTATTTATAATGGAAAACATAGTAAAGAAATAATTAAGGAATAAATTTATTAATAATGGAAAACATAGTAAAGAAATAATTAAGGAATAAAGTTATAAGAGTGGGCTAAAAGCATTAATTAAATTAAGGGTTATAATAGTTAAGGCTCAAAGAAAAAATTTACAAATGAAAATCTAGTAGGGTTTGAGTAAAATAGATAGAAGAAATTCTAATTAGGGTTATGAAAATTGCATGGACTTCATGATTGTAAGTCATAATAGGTGAGTTATATTGAAATAACCTGACATGTAAGTTAACAAAATTGGAATCTAGATTGGAGGTAAGTCCAGAGACTATGGAACTACATGAATAAACACTTTTCATTTACATAGATCTTACCTATAATCAAGGATAGGTCTCAGATAATTAATGGGGTCAGTCGATTTATTGAGCCTTAACTAACATACATACAAGGACCAAGGATTCATAAAAAAAATCCTTATCTTGGAGGGACACAAATCTACCCCCATTCCCTAATCCTAATATATATATATATATATATATATATATATATATATATATATATATATATATATATATATATATATAAAATAAGGTTGTTAGTCTTGCTCTTGAAAATAAAGAAATTTATTCTAAACCAGAGAAAATGATCAGGGTGAAGAATTCAAAATTCAAATCAACCCTTCTTTCCTCTAGACATGAGTGGGCATAGTAAAACAAGCACCATATTTTCCCATTTTAGTACTAAATGATATAGGAGGAAGAAAATACCAATTCCCTGTGGAAATTTAAGGAATGTTTCAATTTCCCCAACTAAATTAGCATATGTAATATTAAGGGAAGAAAGACAATTTAACTCAATTTCCATTAGCAAAAATGCTTAGAAGGGAACAATGGTTTGAGTCCCATGGATAACATAAACCATAAACCAAATAAGGATTTTAATATCAGAGTCAATTGAAAACCCTTACCAAAAAGTAATTCATATTACCAATGGTCAATCAAGGAGGGGAAGACGGTTTACCCTTCAACCCATGAAAAATTAAATTAAAACCCCCGGTCTGAAAACTCAACCATCATATGTCCTTTACTTATTAAAGACTTAGAATAAATTAAAGAACCCGAATGTAATAGACCCATGTCAACATAAATGAGATATCTAGAAACCACACAAGATTTACCTAGAATAAACATATGTGACAAAATCTATTCATTGCTATAACAAACAAGACTTATAAGGTAGTAAGATATCGACTGACCTCATTGTGAACACATATTGAACTTGTAAGGGAAATTTTGCATAGAAAGTAAGTAAATCACATAACATCATATGTAAAGGTGTTAAGTAGACATTACCATGAAAATGGAGGCATCGAATGAAAAAGGCAAGTATTAAGTATGAAATGCACTATAAGAGCCTCAAGCAAGAAGTCGACACTAGAAAACCCTCACAAGGCAACGAGTAGCAGCAACACCGTCAGCACAATTAATGAGTGAAAAAATGACCAAGGAAAAGCTAAAAATATATGGTTTCACTCTTTGAGCACCCTGGTATACTTTTTACCATTATATTGAATACGTAGATCATAATTGTCGAAAGTGAATGGGAGTAATTTCCATGAGAATTCACATGGATCAGGCCTTTTTCAAAAGAAAAAAATAGAACATATCTTCATTTATTGAGGAAATGTTTTATGTTGGCATGGATCAATTTCGTAGCATATTTCAAGACTACTTCCCTATATTTTAGATTAGCATGGGTCAATTTCATAGCATATTTCAAGACTACTACCCTAAAACAATCTTGTAATACAAAAAAATACCAGAATAACATCACAAAATCCCCAACAGTCCTAGAAATGACGAACATAATAAATCAACACAAGGATAGAGAAACAAAAAGAAGGTTGTCTCCTACATGTTGGGAAGTATATCGAGAGAAACAAGAAGAAAAAATCATTTGGTTGGAGACAAAAAGGCAGCTAGGGAAGCTAGTGATTAGATTTCAAAATTGCCTTGACCTCAAATCTTACCGTCAACTAGGTGTTCAAAAAACACATGTCCAAGAAGGAGGGACATACCTCGCTTGGATAGAGCATCATCTTCGATATTTTGTTATCTGTAAACATGTTGAAATGAGACATCTAAGATCAAGGCCTTTAATTCCAAATTCTCTTATATCCGATTACAAAGAGTAGGGAATACATTGAAACATAGATAGAGAATCCCCAATGATCATGATATTCTTGATGCCATGCCATAATTCACATTGAATATCTCTCCATAATGCAATAATTTCATCCCTACAATTATCCCCAAAGCCTCCAAACCAACATAAATATATTGTATGGAGGGGCCGATGAATAGAGAAACACCACAATGACATTGCCCACCTGAGGTTGCCCCATCAAAGTAAAAAATAGGGAAAATGTTGTCTAAATCAACAAGGGAAATAGAATGAGAATTGGCCTTGGGAGTTGAAGGGCCAATTCATTGAAAATATGCAACAATCCTCAAGGAAGTGACCTTTGCATTAGGAACTTTTCCTTCAAAGATGAGTTCATTTATGATGTGCCAAATCCCCCATAGGATATATAATGGGACCATCCTGAAAGATTTCACATAATGTGCCCAAAATATAAGACAATAAGTGATGGAGGAATAATATATGATGAAATTAACCCCTAATAATAAGGATACCTCCTCTCAAAAAGCAACAACGAAGGGGAAATTTAGAAATAGATGTATGCAATCCTCATATTCTACCCCACAAAGAATGCATCTGCTAGGTCCCATAAATCCCTTCTTAATCAGGTTATCCCATGTTAATATGTGGTTATGAATAGTCATCTAATAAAAACATTTAATCTTTAATGGAGCATCCCTCTCCCACATCTGTGTAGTCCAGTCAATAAAGGGTAAATGATGGATGTTTGTGGATATGTAAGCACATAATTCTTTAGAAGTAATCCTCCCATTCATAATGTGACCGCCCCATAACAACCGATCTTGGCTATGGGAGAGTTAGATACTAGCTTGAAATAGGTGGCTTCGATAGTCTTCCCATTTCCCTTCTAAATGTTGCAGAATACCAATTTTCTATGCATGAGGCCAGGGAGGAGTAGAATGTCGCAATCGACACCCCACTGACAGACTAGCAAGAGTATTTATCCCTTGTTGATTTAGAATAAATATAATAGGGGCTGAAATGAAATGAAAACCAGGCATTCCCTTTAGTTCATCCATCCCTATATGGATATTTTGACCATTTCCCACTAGCTGGCGAAGATTGCTATGAAACCACATGATCACTTCCGTCAGACTCTCCGAGATGATTGATGCAAAGGAATTAGATGGTACCCCTGCAGCCACTGACTCCTCCAAACCTTGTTGTTGGATGTATTTTCCATAAATAATATTCTTCCATATCCCTCTTTCATTGAAAACCATCCACAAATTTGCAACCAAGAGAGAAAGATTGAACCTCATAAAATATAGAATTCCCATCCACCCATTTGAATGGGCCTTGAGATCACATTTAAGTGAATAAGATGAATCTTTCTATTAGAGTTGGTGCCATAACGTATAAATTTTAAAATGGGAGAATCAATCATGTGGATAACTCACCGGGGAATATCGGAAATGTGCATCCAAAATATTGGAATGCCTTGCAATACAATGTTTATCATAATAACCCTGCTACTAAGCAGGAGCCATTTATGGTCCCAACAGGTCAAATGTTTTTCAATTTTAGTTACAAGCCATGCACAATCTTTGATTTTATATTTGCAATGGTTTTAGGTAGCATCCCAAGTACTTAAAGATGGTGGATATAGGACAAATTTTCACCCGAAATAATGATGCAATCTTTTGAATATCCTCTGAGTCTCCTTCATCTAAAATATAACCTTGAAGCTTTGCCAAATTTCTCAAATACCTTATGAACGGACACCCATTCAAAATATTTTTCCTCCCATGCACAAAGGACATCATCCACAAACATAAGGTGAAACAATGTGTAATTTCTAGAAATCTTACAACTAAAAATTGAGCCAACCTCCATCATGGATTTGATCCCTCTACTGAAAGCATCCATTACAAGGATAAATAGAATGGGAGACAATGCACAACCTTGACAAAGCCCCCGATGGATCTTGAATAATTGTGTGGATTCACCATTGACTAGTCCCAACATAGATGCCATAGTGATGCAGACCATAATCCTTTGAACATGTCTATGTTGGAACCTGATTTTGTATAAAATCTTGTTGAGGAACTTTGAGTCCACACAATCATATGACGATTGAGATCAATCTTTATAAGGCATTATTTTAGCTTCCTGTTTTGACCGAGTGTGAAAATTCTTGGGCTATTTCTAGAACATTAAGTATCCTCGTGTTAGACAAGAATCCAAATTGCTCCAACGTAATGTGTGGAGATAATATATTTTTGATTTTGTTAGCAAGGAGCATGGAAATAGTTTTATAAATCGAATTACATAAGGATATAGGTTTATAATCTGCAAAAGACAGAGAGCTTTCTTTTTTGGGGATTAAAGGAAATTAGAGTTTATTGCACCTAAAATGCCTAGAACATCTAGTAGCTTTTGCCATGTTGACAAGCTCAAGACCCATCAGGTCGATGAAGAACAAGAATATATCAACATTCCAACCATCAGGCCCTAGGCTCTTGTCCTTCGCCATTTCCTTAAGTGTTTGAAGCAACTCATCATATGTGGTTGGAGCATCCATCAATACAGCCTCCTCTTCGTTGACCATCAGAGGAAACAAATTGACTTGCTCAATATTTTTTTCCATATTATCTCCTTCCACTTCCTTGATTTTTTTCTGCCATATTATCTCCTTCCACTTCCCAAATTCATCTTTTATAGACCATACAAAGTCATAGTACTTCCTCTTTGATGTAACCCTATGAGAAAATTATGTGTTTTTGTCTACACCATCGACTTTTCTGATGCCATTCCTCTTCCTATAACTTGGGAATTTTGTTTTTCCTCATCACCGGTTTTAGAATTGTCTTCTTTTGTTGCTTAGAAAAGTAGCCCGGGGAAATCAAGTCCAATAATAGAGTAATTTAATTCTCAATGGTTAACAAATCCCGCCTGATCTCTTTTTTGTGATTGTATAACCAAGCCTTAACCTTTTTTTTAGTATTTTAAGTTTTTCATTTATCTACAATAATAGATTCACAATGGATGGACAAATAGCGGAGGTTCAAGAGTGGTGGACCAACTCCTAGAAATCGGGATCACTTAACCACATAAGATTGAATTTGAAGGAAATTTAGGTTGCTCCAGCTCATCATGCAATTCTAAAATTATGGCCTCATGATTCAAGACATCAGAAAAGAGGGTCCAAGACTATATTTGATTCATCCTCTGATACCATATTGAATCCACTAAAAACCTATCAATCCTTTTCACTATACCCTCCTCCCGAGTATTCCCATTGTGCTAGGATGAGCATAGGCATGGAAGAGCTATGTCTTTGAGTAGTTTCTGGTCAAAGAGATCTTTGAAAAAATTCGCTACAGGATCCAAGTTTTCCCTATGACCCTTACACTCCCCAACATCAAAAGTGAAGTTCATGTCCCCAACAATAATCATTGGATGGATGTCTAGGATATTAATTGAACCAAATAATTCCATTTTTTTTTTATGTTTGTTGTAAGGGGCATAGACGTTCCTAATAAAAGATTTGTGGGTTTTTCTTAAATCGTAATCAATAAATATAATCCCCACACGTGACTAGGATGCATGGAAGGTGAAAATTGTTAGATCCTAAATTGTAGTGATCCCACCAAAGTTCCCATTTGAACATGTGGCACATCCGAACCAAGAAGGACATATTTTAAGTAGTGTATCAAGGGCCTTCTCCTTAGATATCATTCCTTCCGATAGCAAGACTGTGGATGGTTTTTTTTTTTTTTTTATACATTTTTTAGAGATATTTATGATTGGGTAGATCCAAACAATCTAATATTTAAGAGCATTATCCTCATTGACAAGTGTTTGAAGCAAGATACAATTATCTAAGGTCCATAAGAGATATTTCATCAAGTGATGCATTTGATACATTAGAGGGTCCTTGATCAAATTGTGGGTATAATGTCTCCTCCATAACTTCAGAGAAATGCAAATTTAAATCGACCTCAGTCTCACCACTAGGTGTAAGCATCTTATATTTGGTTACTTTTTTCTTCCTATGAATTTGATCTGCTTTGTTCAATCCCCTTCCATCCAAAGAATCCACATTTTGGAATATGTTTTTCTTAATTGACATAGGTTCTAGGCAAAATATAGGATTTTTTGCTAGAGCCATTAATTCAACATCTATTGAAATTGGTGACCTATTTACTTCGTGGCCTTTCCTAATCCAAATTAGAGATAATAAGGAGAGTTTGCTGGACTTGTTTTCCGATTTTTCAAAATATTTTCCCTTCCTCTTTGTGGTAGTCTGAACTAGAGGGATTGAGGATTTTTCACGAGCTTGATTTGTTCTATTACTAGGATTTGCCTCCATATATGTTTCAGGGGCCTCCTCTATACCCTAACCAGAATGATTCTATTCAAATGGGGCCACTTTCCATTGTCAGCTCTCCCATTCTTTGAGATGATCTACCTTGTAAATTTTTAATGTTTTATCTTACAAGCAACCTGTTTTCCAAATTATGCATTTTTGACATCCAACTCCTCCTTGCATAGTGATTAGGATAATACGCTAACAAATTCCTGGTTTTATGACCCACTAATCAATTTATTTTCATATGGAGAAGGTATCCCAATAAATGTCGATTACAATAGGTAGCCCACGTGATAGATCCACTTCCACAAGAAACCATGCGGCATTTTTGTCAAGAAAACCCATACAACCTTCATCCACATAGTATAATTTTCCAATTTTACTAGCAATTTCCCATATCACTCCCTTTGTCCATAGTTCTATAGGGAGTCTAGGAAATTTCACCCATATGATTTTTCTTATGGGAACCTCCACCATGGGATCAAAACCTACTTTCAAATTATGGAGTACTAGGAAAGCTCTCCCTTTAACCAAAGGAAATGTCGAAATTTGAATTGCATCTTCCTCCTTTAGGAAATGAAACCCGAACCAACCATTTACCATCACACTGACCTTTGATCTGTATCCAAGAAGGAAAGACCAACTCTTTTGTATCCATTCTTTCGTTTGAACTCTGTTCATTATGATAAACTCTTGTCATCCCACCAACATTCTTTTTATAATTTTGACCACATTTTCCCAGTAAAAATCAACTCCGAATATTAATTTTGTACCTCCTCCACAACATTGATGGGTTTCTGACCTCTGTCCATTTTTTTCTTCTAGAAATGTTGATCCCGATGTGGAATCTTCATCCCAATTGGTTAATTTTTTGAAGGGACTTCCAACTTTGGTGGGAGTCCAGTAATAGATTTGGAGTTTCGTCGCCTGCTAGCACCTATTATGTCTATATCCCAAAATAAATCCCCCCGATCCCTTATGTTCACTGCCCTTGACTTTTTATTTTGGCTTCTAAAAGCTGATTCATTTTCCGTTATGACCGTAATTTTGATCAACCTATCGATGCAAAAAAATGGATCTCCATGTGGATAAATACAAACCAATCCCATTTCGACAACTATGTTGGTCAATTATGAAGGAGATAGTGTTATTTGATTAATGATTTTAAAGTCATGTCCAATAAACATGAGTTCAAATATAGCAAACGCCCTACAACAGAAAGAAAGTAGACTGACCGACAAACAAATAAATCCCATTAGGGTTGTCAACATCAACTAATGAGGGAGAAACTCTAGGGGGCTAATATTTTCTAGCCAATTGGTACAACTAGAACTCCAGATAGAGAAGATTCTAACATCTCATTGGCCCCATGAAAAAATGCAACATTCTGTAATCAGAGACTTGGGGTATATCTATCTTTTTATGATTGGTCGATTATTTGTTGGTCCCCACCTACTCCCATTATTAATAGGTTTCTATTTGGAGATATAGTGTCCAAGATACACATTCCAATAAATTACCAACCCACCTAATGACAACGTGATGACATGCCTAATGATTGGATGGATGGATTTGAGAAAGTACCGAAAATACTAGGAGCTAGATCCACCACAAATATTCTTTTGTGTTTTATCTGCTTAAGGCATGGGAGAAGGTAGGAAAATATGATCCAGTAATTAATATCATCTAATTATCCATATTTTTTCATATTGGTATGTCTTGTCAACAACAATAAAATTCCAATGACGGCACAAGAGTCACTAACCAGTCTTGAAGTCCCAACACTTCTTGAGTTCACATTTATCTACCACCACCACCAACTCACTTAATTGCATATAGAAGTGATGGAACCTACAATAGTGTTGTATCAAGCTCCAACATTTGTGACCACAGATCCAAATTGAGGACCTAAATTACCGTGATTACTCTAGTGAGATGCCACAGATAAGATAAAACCAGAGAAACACTTTTTGTTTAAGAACATAAATCTTGTAGCCAACAACACCAAATGTTACACCACCAAAAACAACACTTAATCCACTTACCTGCAATTCTACATTTGAAATAACCAATCCTCTACTCTCAATCTTCTCACTTTTGAGGTTTTCTTCCGAAAATTGTGTTAAAGTTTTGGTAAGCTGCATCTCTCTGTGATCTATGAATAATAGAACACCGTGAGACCCTTTTTGGTGTCCTTGATATACTATATGTCAATAAGCCTTGATATGTTATCTATCTATAGCCCCCTGTTCAAGGATTATCTCCACCAAAGATCACATTATAACTGCAATCAGACCTCAATATTGCAAGAGCCAGACATGGGATCTTCATAACCTATTCAAGATGATTACTACTTAGTAGCAGCTCATATTGTCCCATTTATACGGCTCAATTCTTCATAGTTTTCTTAAATCTCTATTTATAAGGTATAGGATTAAAATAGCACCAAAAACCAATACCACAAGAAGAAAATATTCTAATAAATCATTCATGTCCATTTGTGCCAGGTTAGCATCTTATCTCACGCCAAGAAATTCTAGAAGAAGACTACCCTTAGATTATGGCATCATTCCTCCATTATACCCTTGGTGTCAAGCCCACAGGTCATGGTTAATATGTGTGACAAGTTAGGTGAGTGCTCCCGGTTATGTGCAACGAGTCGGGTGAGTGACGAGTCAGCGTGTGCGACGAGTCGGCGAGTAGGCACGTTGGTTGGGTCGTTACGTTACAATGATGAGACAAGTTGGAGAAGTGTGATGAGCTAGGGAAATGGCTAAAGGCACCTGGGGCATGAGCACGACAGGGTAACAAAGGCGTCGAAAAATCGAGAATTGGAAATTCAGCTAAGTATGGTGAACTTCGTAAGAGGATGCCTTATACCATGCGAGTTGGGCATGTGAACCTGGCGGGACGACGGTGTGGGTGGGCCGACGGATGAAGTGGGTGAGCGGACGTATCATCATGGGTGAGTTGGCCGAATGGGTAGCTCAGCCTAGGTAGGCTGACCCCTGAGTTAGCCATGGTAGTTGTTATACATAGGCGACCACGTGGATGGGAGAATAATCATTGAAGTCTTCAAGTCTAACTAGCGAACTAAGGGAGAAAGGTGAGCTGCAGGGTTGGATGCACAAGGCAAAGGCAAAGTGCAAGTGAGTGTTTAAGACTAAAGCACGGAGCTGAATTTGAAGAGCCGCGAAAGTGTTGAACAGTTGGGCAGCAGGTCGGACATGCAGACGAACTATAGGCAGGTGGGCAGATGGATGAATCGCAGGCGAGTGGATGAGTCACAGGTAGGCAGACGAGACACAAGCAGGCGGGCAGGTGGACGAGCCGCAGATGGGTGAGCAAGTGGGCAGACAACACGTAGGTGGCTGAGCTAGTTAGTGGGCACCACGCGGAGTTAGGCATGGCGACCCGTGATTAGGGGGTGCACCCACAACGAGTCGAGAGCGGGTCGTGTGAGTGACTTGGGTGGGTAGTGCGGTCGCAGTAGCATGAACAAAGAGTTTGGGTGACATGAGATGGGTGACACGGTTGAATGATCAATGGGTAGTTTGCGAGTGTGTGCTAGGTGCTTGACATGCTGTGGGTGAAGCTACATGACAGGGAGTTGAATGAAATGGTGTTGAACGACAATGAGTGCGTGGTAGGGTGCGAGTTGGGCTGAACAACCAAATGGTTTAGGTTGAACTAGTGGGTGCCTCTGCCCGGTTTGTTTGGTGACCCAACCCAGTGAAGGGCAGGCGCTCAGAACAATAGTTTGGGTGGGCTGCATGGCAGGCTAACCTAATTGTGATTTTAACTGATTTTGTGAGCAGGAAGTTTGGGATCCTCTCCAAGTGTTAATTTTGTAAAATTGAAGTATTGTCATTATTATTACGGGTAGAATCATCTTCTGGGAGTGGCCCCTCCCATTCTATTTCTGTTCTGCATATGTGTAAGGTAATAATGATGATGAAGACTATGTAAATGAATGCTTTCGACTGCACTGGAAAGGAACAGTGATTGCGAACATCTAGGGTTTTCACTAGTTGCAAATGGCACTCCTCATGGAGGGTCGCAAAGGAGGGAGAGCATCACCCTCCTTCAAGGAATTCATGGCTAGCAGAGGTAAGAAACCTATAGAAAGTACTAAAGGAACTTCGGGAGAAGGAAAAGAAACCATGGAAGAGGAGAAAGTAGGAGGCAAAACCAAGAGAATCAATGGCACAAAGGACAAGGAGGGAGAAGACAAAAAATAGGACACTAAAGAGAAGAAACAAAAGGGACCCTGCAAACCGAAAGCTGAGATCACTCCAAGAGTTTTTTTAAATGATCCTGCCCTGTAGGCATACAAGGATCACATGCGGACATATGCTATTATCTATAAGTTCATGTGACTATGGCCCACTGAAAAGGCTTTACAGACTTGGATCAGATATCATTGTAAACCTAAAGGGAGCATAGACCTTCATCTTGGGTCAAAGGGTTTCTTTACGGTGGTGTTCACGAATATTGAAGACAAGGACAAAGTCTTTGAAGGTGAACCCTACTTCTTTGCGGCAGCTGGACTCTACATGAGGCCATGGATTATGAATTTTGTCACGGAATGGGAAACTTTTACCTCTGTACTAGTCTAGGTAAGAATTTATTCCTTACCTCTTGATTACTGGCAAAATGAATTGTTAGTGGCCATAGGCAATAAATTTGGTTGCTTTGTCAAAATTTCTGAAGTCACAAGAAGAGGGAAATACACTTCATTTGCTAGAATATGCGTGGAAATGGATCTATCAGGAGCCTTACCAGATGAAGTGATCCTGGAAGTATTTGATGAAGAATGGGTGCAAACAGTAGACTACAAGCATATTCCCTTCAGATGCCATAGATGTCATGAGTATGGGCATCTATTTAGAGACTGTCCACAAGGGAAAGTAGGAAATAATAGCAAGGCAAATACAATGAAGGAAATGGACAACTTTCAGAAAGTGGTCTATCGAGGACAAGGAAGCAATAAAGGAACAAAGAAACATCAAGATGAAGGACTTAAAGGTAGCCAAATCAAGTTCCAAGTTCTAGAGGAAGATAAAGAAACCACAAAGGAAGATCAAGCAATAGAAGGAAAGGCTGGAGAAAAGAGAACAGAAGATGAATGTGACAAAAATCAGAAAACGGGGTACCAGACAGAAACCATTATGAGTGAAACAGAACTTGAGATGGATCAGGATATGACCCCGAGTGAGATGGACTTGGAAGACCATGAGTTACAGGAGATACTTGACAAACAAAACCTAGATCTGGAAGGGTTCTTGTTCCAGGGAACCATGGGAGGAGTGGATTCGGTATCGCAAGAAGGACTTAGTAAAATACAATAGTTTTTTTATGGAAAACATAATCTAATCCATTGATAAAAGGAAAAATATAGATAAACTGGGAAACAGAGGAGTGAAGGCGCTAAAAGCAACCCCGGGACTAGCAACAAGAAACCTAGGTAAAAAAAGAGGCAGGAAAAAGCAGAATGAACTCTTGATGGAGTGTGGCAAGCTAATGATAGATTCAGGTAAGATGAAAGATCTTGCCAGCTACTCCTTCACAAATCTTTAATTATGAAGTTTATTTCTTGGAATATAAGAGGTCTAGGGAGTAAAAGAAAGCAAAGAATATTCAGTAATAGAATGAAACAAGAAATGTTGGACATTATCTTTATCCAAGAAATAAAAAGTTCCATTCAAAAGATCTGACAAATCCACAGTAAATGGCTCAGTAGATTTGAGTTTCTAGAAGTTAAAGCAGAGGATATTGTGGGGGAATCCTCACTCTTTGGAACCCTCACAAATTACGTGTTATGGATTCTAAGGCTACCAGGAATTATCTATCAGTTATCATTCAACCGGAAGGAGACAAGCACTACTATCTAGTAACCATTGTTTATGGTCCTTAAAGAATAGATGATAAACTCATGTTCCTAGACTCACTGGAGGATCTCAGGGGTAGACATATATGAATACGTTGGATCATGCGAGGGGACTTCAATATGATAAAATCTCTTTCTGAGAAAAAAGGAGGAATGAGGATCCTGTTGGGTTGTGTTATATTCTTTCCACGACTAATGCACGTAGTGAACTGAGAGGGGGGTCGGAGCCCCCCTTCGTTGCGTCGATCGTGCAGCAGGGGGGTGACAGGGGGGGTGGCAGCCCCCCTATCCTGGGGGTTCGAGGGGGGCTGGTAGCCCCCCTCTACGAGGTTCGGAGCAGCACCCTAGCAAATGTTTTTTTGGACCCTATATTAGGTTGGGCGAACCTACCTATCGTTTTCGGTCCATGGTTTTGGACATGATAGTTTTCGGTCCGTGGTATTGGATGCTTTGGCATGTATAAATATGTATTGTAACATTGAAAGGAATATAATGAAAAATCAAGCTGGTAGTCCCGGTTTTGGGATCCAGGGGAAAATCTCTGTGTATATGTGTTTTATGTGTTATGCTCTCGCATTGTTTATTTTTATGTGATTTAGAATTCGTATGCAGGTAATTTCTGTACAGGGTTAAAAGCTACATTTGGTATCAGAGTTGTTTTGGCTTCAAGGGGACGCCTTTGTTGCTAAGGGGTTTCACTCGAGCCTATGGTAGACCCCGTTCAGTGGGAGATCTGTGAGATCGATTCTAGTGGTGAAAGAAGATGGCGAGCAGTGGAAAGATAGAGATCGAGAAGTTCAATGGTCATATTTTTGAGTTGTGGAAACTCAAGTTGGAGGATTTGTTGGTGGATAAAGATTAGTGGATCATGAGAGATCCAGGTACTAAACCAACGGGAGTGACCGATGAAGAATGGAAGAAGTTGGATCGGAAGGCAAAGAGCACAATACGATTGTGTGTCTCAGATTTAGTATTGTTGAATGTATCAAGGGAATCTATGGCGAAGTCTTTGTGGGACAAGTTAGGGACTTTGTACCAATCTAAGTCTCTAGTGAATAAACTGTTCATGCGGAAAAATCTGTATAACCTGAGGATGAAACATGGAGACTTGGTGACAGAGCATCTAAACACATTTAATACTGTGGTAAGTCAGTTAGCGTCTGTTGATATTAAAATTTCAGATGAAGATAAGTGCATCAGTTTGTTGTGTTCTCTACCAGATTTGTGGGATAGTCTGGTTATTGCAATAGGTAGCAATGCAATTTCTTTGCAGTTTGATGAAATAGTCTCAACCTTGCTGACGGAGGAGATGAGACGGAAAAATATGGAGAGCCAGAATGGTAATTCCTTGTCTGTATGAGGACGGTCCCAGAATAGAAACAAAAATAAGTCATCGAGTGGGAGATCTAAATCTAGAGGGAGATATAAATCTCCAGGAAAACCTGTAAAGGTGGTGTGCTGGAAATGCGGAAAGGAAGGGAACTTCAAAAGGGACTGTAAATCTAAAGCTCCTGATAAAGGAAAGTGATCTAATGATGCTCCTTCTACAGAGGCGCAAACCACCTCAGATGAAGGTGGGGATGTGTAATTGGCTTCTTCAAGTACACATGTAGGTCATGAGGCATGGTTGATTGACTCAGGTGCATCCTTTCACTTCACTCCCCATAGAGAGTGGTTCTACGAGTATGAGAAATACGATGGTGGTGATGTCTTCTTAGGAGATGATAGGAAGGCTAGAATCATTGGTCACGGAAAAGTAATGTTGAAGTTGCAAGGTGGAAGGTTTAGAACACTTCCGAGTGTTCTGCATATTCCTGCATTGGCCAGAAATCTGATTTCTGTAAGCAAGTTGGATTATGCAGGTGTAAAAACAGTGTTCGAGAAGGATACCTGCAAGATGGTTCAGGGAGCACTGGTATTGATGTGGGGAGTTCAGACTGGAACTCTATACGAGCTGCAAGGTAGCACTGTTGTTGATGGGTGCAACAGTTCTGTGGTTCCTGAAAGTGGAGCTGAAAATCTAGTGGTATATGGAGAGAAGACCATGCTGTGGCATCAAAGGCTTGGACATATTGGAGAGAAGGGCCTTCAAATACTTCATGGTAAAGGTATGGTAGAAGGTATGAGTAATAGCTCTCTGGATTTTGACTTCTGTGAAAATTGTGTATATGGGAAGCAAAATCGGGTGAGTTTTCCCTCTGGTGCTAAGAGGGAAAAATAGATATTAGAGCTTGTGCACAGCGATGTGTTTGGACCTGTGAAGGTTCCATCATTGCGTAAGTTTGTGTACTATGTATCATTTATAGATGACTTCTCAAGGAATACATGGATATATTTCCTTAAGAATAAATCTGAAGTCTTTGACATGTTTAAAGAATTTAATGCTCTGGTGGAAAATCAGACAGAGAAGAAGATAAAGGTGTTGAGAAGAGATAATGGTGGAGAGTTTTGCAGCAAGGAATTTGAAGAATTCTGTAAGAAGTGTGGTATAGCATGACATAAGACTACTCCATATACACCTCAACAAAATTGAGTCGCAGAAAGAATGAACAAGATGTTGATGGAAAGGGCAAGAAGCATGCTCAGTGGTGTCGGGTTAGGACAGGAATTCTGGGTAGAGGTGGTGGATACTGCATGTTACATGGTCAACAGGTCACCTTCATAAGGGTTGGAAGATAAGACTCCACAAGGAGTATGGACTGGTAAGAAACCCTCTCTTTCACATCTGAGGGTATTTGGATGTGATGCATATGTACATGTTCCAAAGGAGAAATGAACCAAGTTGGATAGTAAATCTGAGAAGTGCATCTTTATTGGGTATAAGGATGGTTTAAAGGGTTATAAGCTTTGGAACCCAGTCACACGGAAGGTTGTGTACAGCCGAGATGTGGTGTTCAGAGAGGTAAAAGATGTTATCAAACATGAAGTCCAACCAAAGGAACCTGAGAAGAGAGAGTTTGAGCTTAAGGAGGAAGAATCAAACTCTACAACAGAGGAGGAATCAAAAGATGAAGAGCCACAAACTCCGGCTCTGAGAAGATTAGTTCAAGAAAGAAGGCAATCAGAAAGGTATAGTCCTTCTACTTTTTGTTCAAATTTTGCTTTGTCTGTTACTGATGATGATCCCAGAACTGTGAAGGAAGCAGTAGATTCAGAGGATGAAAAACTCTAGAAAGAGGCCATGGTTGATGAAATGGAATCTTTGCACAAAAATGAGGCTTGGGATCTGGTGGAGTTTCCAGCTGGAAGGAAACCCATTGGCAGCAAATGGGTGTTCAAAAGGAAGACAAATGCAGAAGGGAAGGTGGAGAAATACAAAGCTTGGTTGGTAGCAAAAGTTTATTCCCAGGTGTTGGGAATTGATTTTGGTGATATTTTTTCTCCTGTTGCCAAGGTAACTTCTATTAGGTTACTTTTATCTATTGTTGCTGCTTTTGATTTTGAGGTAGAACAAATGGATGTGAAGGCAACATTTCTTCACGGGGATTTGGAAGAGGAAATATACATGAAGCAACCTGAAGGCTTTGCGGTGAAGGGTAAGAAAGAACTGGTATGCAAATTAAAGAAGTCTTTATATGGGTTAAAACAGTCACCAAGGATGTGGTATCAGAAATTTGATACATTTATACGGGGACTTGGCTTCACCAGAAGCAAAGCAGATCACTGTGTGTATTTTAAATTAATTGGTGGCTGTGTTATTTATCTGGTCTTGTATGTGGATGATATGTTGCTGGTTGGAAATGAGAAGGAAATTATCCAGGATTTGAAGACCCAATTGTCCTACAAATTCGACATGAAATATCTTGGTGTTGCTAACTATATTTTTGGCATGGAAATTAAAAGAGATCAGGCAAAGAGGAAGCTCTGGTTAAATCAGACGAAGCATGTCGGGACAATACTGCAGAGATTAATATGCAGGATAGTAAACCGGTGAAGGTTCCTATTGCTGTAGGTGTGAGGTTATCTGTTGAACAGTGTCCCAAGACACAAGAAGATGAAGAGGACATGTCCCGTGTTCCATATGTGAGTGCAATCGGTAGCATGATGTATGCAATGGTCTGTACTAGACCATACATTGCACATGCAGTGGGAGTATTGAGCAGGTTTATGTCAAAACCAGGGAAGGAGCACTGGACAACAGTGAAGCGGGTTTTCAGGTATTTTTGTGGCACTAGTGATTATGGTTTGTGCTACCAAGGAGGACCAGGATTGGACAGAGTGTTGGATATTCATGGCTTTGTTGATGTAGACTGGGCTAGAGATCTGGATCAGAGAAGATCTACAAGTGGGTATGTGTTTAACCTATTTGGAGGTGCAGTCAGCTGGATGACTAAGGAACAATCTATAGTGGCACTATCAACTACAGAGGCAGAATACATGGCAACCACTCATGCAAGCAAGGAGGTAGTTTGGTTGCAGAGATTGTGTTCAAGTATGGGGTTAGTACAGGGAGCTATAAGAATAGACTATGACAGCCAAAGTGCAATTTTCTTGGCAAAGAACCTTACTTATCATTCAAAGACAAAGCACATTGATGTTCAGTATCACTTTGTGAGGGATATGATAGAAGACAAAAAGGTGTTTCTGGTAAAGGTGGACACTTTGAAGAATACTACAGATGCATTGACAAAATCTATGAGCTCTGAGAATTTCTCTTGCTGTAGAGAAACAATGGGCATTTTAGGGCTGGGAAAATGACTAAGCTCTCCTGTGGAACGAAAACAACAAGTGGGAGATTGTTGGGTTGTGTTATATTCTTTCCACGAATAACCCACGTAGTGAACCAGGGGATTAGAGGGGGGTGGGTAGCCCCCTTCTACGCGGTCCGGGGCAGTGCCCCGGGGAAAATTTTTTTGGACCCTGTATTAGGCTGGGCGAACCTACCTATGGTTTTCGGTCCATGGTCTTGGACGTGATAGTTTTCGGTCCAAGGTATTGGATGCTTCAACATGTATAAATATGTAGTGTAACATTGAAAGGAATATAATGAAAAATCAAGCTGGTAGTCCCAGTTTTGGGATCCAGGGGAAAATCTCTGTGTATATGTGTTTTATGTGTTATGCTCTTGCATTGTTTATATTTATATGATTTAGAATTCGTATGCAGGTAATTTCTATATGGGGTTAAAACCTACAGATCCTCAGTAAAGACTCATTGGAATTTCAAACCTTTATAGACAAGATGAACCTAGTAGAGGCTGAAATGAATACTGGCCTCTTTACTTCGAATAATAAAAGAGGTGGAGAATCTCAAGTAGCCTCTAAGTTAGACAGATTCCTGATCTCAGAGAATCTGATGCTGGAAAATAAGGAAATAACAACTGAATTTCTCCCCTTTGGACACTTAGATCATTGGTCGGTTCAAATGGAGATCAAAGGTATGGACATTCTCAGAAATAGACCATTTAGGTATGAAAATATTTGGCTCTCCCACCGAGATTTCTTCAACAATATCAAAAATTGGTGGATAGAAGACTTACATATTCAAGGAACAATAATGTTTCTTCTACATAAAAGATTAAAGCATATCAAACTCAAACTAAAAGATTGGAACATAAATGAATTTGGCAATATTTTCATATAGAAAAAATCAATTGAAAATAAAATTAAGGAAGTCAACCATGCTTTAATCAAGGAAGGATTTGATAAAGAAAAAAGAAATCAAGTGGATAAATATCAGCATGAGTGGGACAATCTGTGCAAACAGGGGGAAGTCTTGTGGAAACAAAAATCTAGAGTCCAATGGTTGAAGGAAGGGAAGCGTAATACGAAGTTTTTTCACAGGTCCACTATGGAAAATAGAATGCATAACAGAATATCTTCAATTAAAAAAAAAAGGGGATATTCTTACATCCCATGATATTGAAGCGGAGTTAGTTCAACATTTCTGAAGCATTACTCAAGAAAATAATTTGTACAGAGAACAATTTATTTAGGCGGTAACTAGAAATATACCAAAGATGGTATCTAGAGAGGATAATTTTAATATAAATAGACCAGTTGCTGAAAAAGAGGTAGACGATACCCTCAAAGAAATGCAAAATGGAAAAGCACCAAGCCCAAATGGGTTCAATGTGGACTTTTTCAAGGCATGTTGGAATATTGTTAAAAAAGATATCTTGAATGTGGTGGAATATTCCAGAGTGAACATTACCATATTGAAAGTGGTAAATACCTCCTTTATCTCCCTTATCCCTAACCAGGAGGATGCTCAAACTCTGGATAAGTTCAGACCCATCGCTCTGTGCAATGTGGTCTACAAAGTTATATCCAAAGTAGTGGCAAACAGACTTAAGCCTTCGCTTCCTACCCTGGTTTTAGGGGAACAATCAGGATATGTGGAAGGTAGACAAATTTTAGACGACATCATTCAAGCTCATGAGGTAGTTCACTCGCTAAAAAGCAAAAAAGAACGCTGGCATGATCATGTAATTAGATATAGCCAAAGCTTCTGACAAAGTAAACTGGACCTATATGAAAAGGGTTCTTAGTGCTTTTGGTTTTGATCATAAATGGGTGAGATGGGTAATGGCCCTAGTCACCTTCTCTAGCTTCTCTATTTTGGTAAATATATCTCCCTCTAAGATTTTCAATCCTTCCAGAGGCCTCAGATAGGGAGACCCACTCTCTCCTTTTATTTTCATTCTTATTATGGAAGGACTTGACAGGGCCATCATGCAAGCTAAATTTGCAGGCAAGGTTAAATGCCTTCTACTTTTCGAGAATGGTGAAGCTCTTACTCATCAACAATTTGTAGATGAAACAATGCTTCAAGGAATCCCTACTGTCAAAGAAGCATCATCTTATAAACATATTCTAAACAATTTTTCCATGGCCACAAGTATGGAAGTAAACCTTTCTAAATCAAAAATCTTTTTCTTTAACACCAACTTGGCAATCCAAAGGAATATTTCCAGAATTCTTGGTTGTCAAAGGGATTCCCTTCCCTTAAAATATTTGGGTATCCCTCTAACAGATAAATATTTCTCAAAAGAATTTGGGAACCCTTGATGAATAAGTTGCAGGACAAAGTCAACAAATGGACCTTCATATCTCTAAATCTTGCAAGCACGTTGGTTCTCACTAAAGTTGTTCTCTAAGCCATCCCTATTTTTATGTTATTTGCCCTCCCAGCTTCGAAAGGAGTCCTTCAACAACTGAGAAATATACAAAGAAACTTCCTTTGGGGAAAGGAGGAGAATAAGAAGAAATGGGCTTTAGTGTCTTGGGAGAAACTTTGTAGACCCAAAGACCATGGAGGGCTTGGCTTGGATGATCAGGAAATACTCAGCAAGGCTTTAGGGGCCAAACTTTGGTGGAGCTCGGTTCATAATTCAAAGACTCTATGGTCTAATATCTAGAAGGAAAAATATGCCATATCCTGGCAAGCTAACGATCTCATAAGAATGTCAGGGAACATTAAGGACTCACACATCTAGAACAAAGCTTGGGAAAATAAAATATTAGTTCAAGAAAATAGTTTCTGGTAAATTAGAGAAGGGAATCAAGCCCTCTTTTGGGAAGATAAATGACAACAGGAACCAATACTGTTAAAATAGAACTTCCTCGAGCTTAAACAGGAGACAGATTCACAAGGCTTAATTAAATTCATGGACTTCTGGGATAACACTCAGCCAGTGGGGAAATGGAGAATCTAGAAGAATATTGATTGCAGAAATAACATCCTTTTGAAAATTAAAGCAGAGGAGCTAAAAAAAATGGTGGAACAAAGGAAAATCTTAGTTTCTGAAGGGAAATACCAACTAAGATGGGGCAAGATTGAAGAGGGTACCTTTAATCTCAAAGAAGCCAAAGGCATTCTCTTAGAGCTGAATCCCCGGGTTTTGGCTAAAATTTGGTAGAAACTTTGGAGGCACCAATGGTGGATGAAAATCAAACTCTTCATGTGGTTGGTTTACCACAGGATAATACTCACTTGGGAAAACATTAGGAAGAGAGGTGTTCTAGGGCCTTCTAGATGCCCTCTCTGTGGAGAGCAAGAAGAAACGATGGAACATCTTCTTAACTACTGCTATTTCACCTCCTGGTTATGGGACATATTTGCTAAAAAATTTCAACAAATTAACCGGGACATAGGAAGCATCTTCAAGACCCTCATTAGTTGGAGGGGAAATTTCTCAGAGCATGAAATTCTCAACTCAGCATGGACCCTTACACCAAGCTTTATTATATGGAATGTATGGAAGGAGAGGAATAAAAGAATATTCAAGGAGGAGAAAAATCCCCCACATGTACTATTTGAGAAGATTTTGAAACAACTTAAGGAGACTGTAGGCTCCACAGTTTGCAGCCACCATATTAATCCTCCCTCAAATCTGGAAAGTAATATTCTCAAACAATTAGGGCTACAGGAACTTTCTCATCAAGGTCTTAATAGAAAGGTTATAGTAAGGGATAGGGAGCAGGATTTCTGGCATCCTCCCCCAGCTAGATATCTAAAATTCAACATTGATGGGGCGGCTAAAGGAAATACGGGATTGGCTGGGCATGGGGGAGTACTCGGGGATGCCAAACGAAGTATTATCTTCATTTTCCATTGTCATCTCGGTATAGCTACCAATAATATGGCTGAACTCATGGCTTTGGAGCAATGCCTCAATTTTCTAAGACAAGAGAATCACTGCAATGTGATTGTGAAAGCAGATTCAGAGATAGTTATTAACTCAGTGAAAAGAATTAGTAATGGATCAGTGCCGGAGAAATTCTCCAAGCACTGGAAGTTAATCAAGGTTTTCCAGAGAATTCAGAATCACCTACATAACTTGCGTACGATCACCTTCCAACATGTTCGCAGAAAGGCCAACACGCTGGCTGACCTATTAGCCAATCACGGGGTCAACAATACAAATGTCATGGTTTCGATAGGATGGCAAGAGTTGAGAGAAAGCGGTTTAAAAACTATTTGCAGTGAACAAGAGGAGGAAGACATTAGAGTCTTCAGACATAAAGTCCTGGAAGCAAGCCCTTAATTTCGAGACCTTTGCATGTGTTTTCAGAATCTAGCTTACATGTACTTGAAGAAGGGTCGATCACCGAAAAGTGATAGATACCTGAGTAGTAGTAAGAGTGTTAGCAATGATCTCCAGGGAATTCATGTTCAACCTAGAAAGACAAGCAAACTTGGTAGGGATTTCATCGATAGCCAGAATCGGTGTTTTTTGGGTCTTGGAGAGAAAAACCACTTCCTAAGTGGTTTTTTAATGATCGCACAACTTTGAACTAGAAAGTGGTTTTAGAGAATTTGCAGCGATCCCATACATCTTCCCACACGTGGCAGAGGGAGGATTGGAAAACCACCCTTTTCACACATTAAAGTATGGTTAACTCGGGCGATGCGACATTCTGGACAACCATTGGATTTTGCGATTGGTTCAATGGTCTAGATCGATCGAGCAGTTTTGAAGAGCGACAAGTCAAACCTAGGTCGGCTTGGCTGGGCGTTACCTTCCAGGTCTGCTAGTTTAGGGGTCAGAATACAAGGCTCCATTCAAAGATTCTCGTCAAGGGTCTGTTGGGAGGAAGACCTTGTAGGTTTCACAATTTCATGGATCCAGTTTTCCATTTTTCTTCCGAGCAACTGGGGTGAGGATGATGGCTTAAGGAGATTTCAGGCGGTCCTTATGTTCGAAGTTTCAACAGTGAAGATGGGGGCTTTCGCATCCTAATTTCTATGGTCGGGTCAAGGAGGGTTGAAGCATCGATAGGTCGTAAGCCGGAGTCCATCGATGGTAGAAAAGATAGAGATTTTATAGGCTGGTCTACTATACCACAACCCGAGCAGTTTCTAGTGATCGTGGTGTGCAAAAGTGGGAAGTGGTTTTGTCTATTTGGGAGCGATACCACACAGTGTGCTCCACGTGGCAGTGGGGGTGGGAGGAATACCACCCTCATCGCACACTAAAGTGCGCGAAGGTAGGTGGGTGCAATATTAATCTCAACCGTTGGATCATACAAAGCAGATCAATGAATGGGATTGGTCGTGCAAGTCTGCGGGTCCCTATGGTAAACGGTGGACTGCTTGTCATAGCGAAATGTTTCAAAGCCATTGGATCGAATAGACAGTTTTAATAGTTGAGATTAAAAAGGATGTTAGGATTTGGTGGGAAGGGGATGTCCTGGGTTTCTATTGAATTTTTACTCTGGCCATTATGCAGTGGGTTTTGAAGATGGGAGGAAATGGAACCTTTATATTTTTTACTCTGTTGTTCGTTTTGGGTCCATTTCCTAGCTCGCTCTTCTTTCTTTTGAGAAACGTAAGGTTTGGTTGTAGGAAGGAAGGCTTGTACTTTTAGCCCGGTTTTCAACTTTTGATGTGATCTCTTCATGGTCAAGAACCATGCGGGAATTCTTGTATTTTATGTTCATTTGTTGACGATTAATGAAATTGAAGGTATGAATCTTCCATTAGCAACAAAAAGAATGTTTTCCACTGAGCTTATGAATGTTATACTAAGAAAGTGAAAAAGAAACTAAGTATGGAATTCTAGGCATAGTCCACACTTGAAAGTATTGGTGAAAAGAAATTGGGTGGTGGTTCTGCACTGCCCTTTGTGCAGTTGGAAGACTATCGCTAGGGTAGGGGCATGACACTTGGAATAAGGAGACATCCCTTTGTAACAACTACCGTTGAGAATGACACACCTTGGAAATGCAGAGCATCGTGGAGGCAGAGCATTCTGGAATTACCCAAGTACTAGTTTGTTCCAAAGAATGCTCCATAGGAATCATGTACTTATGGTATTACATCTAGTACATTTTTGTGCTATTACCATTCCAGGAAAATAAATTCAGACATGGGGAGAATCGTGTAGATACCCAGAACTCATACACAAGTAAGGTCTTATTCCCTACTATTGTGTTTCACTGTGAATTTTATGTGCTTATGTGTCTTATATAGAGCGAGCAATTAAATATCATATATTTACAAACTAATTAAAAGCTGCCCAAAGTATTACATGGTAAACGATAAAAGTTTGAATATATATATATATATATATATATGACAAATAAGGGTCACAAGTGTCTTGGAAGCTATAGTGTGAAAATATTTTCTTGAATGTAGAGAAAGAGATTAATATCAAAGAAACGTATAAGTATTGTAGAGAAATTTTATTATTTTTTTTATATTAATCTGAAAAATATTATTATGGGGTATAAATTTACCATCTAAATATGATATGAATTAAAAATAAATAAAAATTGGATATCAAATTGGGTTGTGGCATTATGTCTTTCTAGCAAACACCCCATTTAGGGAATTTCAATATCAAGTTTAATTTTGCATCATATTTAAAAATAAAGATAAACTAGTTTATAGTGAAATATTTTCAATATCTTCTATGATTTCCTCATCTTTTTTACTACGAGGAGAGATGCCTACTTCTTCCACAACTTAATGTGGAGTTGAAGTGTGTAATCTTACAACTAGTATGAAGGAAATGTGTATAAATCATTCTATGCTAAATATAGAATTGACATATAATATTAAAAAAAAATATTAATAACAAAAAATTGTTAGCCATAAATAATATATTTCAATGTCCATAGTAAAATAATTAAATCTTAATTTTCACTTTTAATTAAGAGAAATATATAATTTCTTTATTTTTCAAAAATATTTCAATATCTTATTTAAATAAACTATTTGAATACCTAAACAAAAGATAAAATTGGATGACAAGAGATTAGAACTATAGTTAATTATACAGGGTAAACTTATGAAATTTGTAAGTTGAAAAGATTTTGGTAACAAATTGTTAATTATTTTCCCTTTATTAATATACTTTATTTTATGATTTTTCTTTTAAATACACATTTTGGTGTTTGTCATAAAATTTAAATTATCCAACATAAAAAGATTGAGTAAATAATAGTTTGTTTAATCTCCTTATGAACTTTATTCTTCACTCTTTGAATTTAAAGATAATAAATGAAAAAAATGATTTCTATTATTTCTTTAAAGAATTTTACATTCAATTTGAAATATTTTTTAATGAATAGTTGTGGAACAAGTTATGCGATTTGTAAATTTTAAAATTTTTGATAATAAATTGTTAATTATTTTCTGTTTATTAATATATCCCATTTTATGATGCAACTTATCGATTTTAAAGATTTTGATAACAAATTATTAGTTATTTTCTCTTTATTAATATACCTATTTTTATGATTTATTTTTAAATACAAAATTTGTTTTTATCATATAATTTAAATTACCTAACATAAATAAATACTTATATGAACTACTTATTAATCTGATTCTTCACTCTTTGAATTTAAATATAATAAACTAAAAATTTTGTTACTAACTTGATTCTCCACTCTTTGCATTTAAATATATAAACTAATTTTTTTGAAATATATGAGAGTATCAAGCATATAACAAATATTATATATCCGAATACCAAGCATATAACAAATATTTCCATGTATAACAATTACATATCAAAACTAAGATTTTTGAAATTATAAATTATGTATTTTTTTTTATAATAAAAATAATATCAATTGACATTTTTTCTATTAGATGGACATACATATTTAAAGAAATCTAAATCTAAATAGAAAAGGTTAACCACAATAAAATATTCAAAATTATTATTTAGAAAACACAAATAATTCAATTTTTAGTATTAATTGACATTTTTTTCCTTTTAGATAGACATACATATTTAGAGAAATCTAAATCTAAATAGAAAAGGTTAACCACAATAAAATATTCAGAATTATTATTTAGAAAACACAAATAATCATTCAACCATTTAATAAAAGAGTCATCAAAATAGCCAAGGCTTATTGTAAACACACAAAAATAAACTTGGAAATATTTAACTAACAAATCAGTCATCAAAGTAAGCAAGGCATATCATAGTTAAAGCCCTGCAATGTTAGCTCCCAAGTGATGGAGTCTGGCTTTTCTAGAGCCATGGCGGCAACATGACTTATAACTACTACTTAGTTGTTTTCTAGCAGCATCCTAAGATTAATATTATTCCATCACATATGTTTTCTCTTTAGCTAAATGATTGGGACATGGTATACGTATTAATATTTTAATGTGTAGAATAATGATCAAAAATAAAATATTTTAATATAAACAATGTACATATTATGTAAAACAAAAAATTTATATATATATATATATATAGATTTTACAAGAAAGAGAAAATTCCTAATGTAATTGTTAAATTCATTCTATATTTAGTTCGAATGTAATAGTTAAAATAAAAGTATATTACTAGTGTAAGATCCCCTTGTAACATCATATTTAAAAAATAAAATAAAAATATCTTGCTTGTTTTACTATTACTACCGTATAGATATACCAAAAGTATAGTCTTTAGTTTAAGGAGATAACACTTCAACTCACAAAACAATTATTTCCTATCATAGCTTAAGGTTGCTATTTAATTATTTTCTCCCTTTATAGTTAAAACATTCTTGAATGTTGGAGAAAGAATCAATGAAGCATGAGAAGAAGGAAGTGAGAGTACATAATTATCAAAAAAGACCCCATCAAGGTATGTTCAGAAAAATCATCCAACATCTCAAATTCTAGGTGATAAGGAAGCTGGTAACAAACTAGAAGAAATCTTGTTGGAACTTCTAGTTATCTAGCCTTACTATCCACAATTGAACCACAAAACTTAAATACATCTAGCAAATATGAATTTTGGGTTAAGGCTATGGATGAAGAACTTGACCAAATAGAAAAGACCCATACATAGGAATTAGTACAAAGACCTCATGATAAAAATGTTAATGGGACGAAACGGGTATTCAAAAACAAATTAAATGAAAATGGAGAGGTAATTAGAAACAAACAAAGACTTGTATGCAAAGGTTATGTGCAACTAGAATGAATAGACTTTGAAGAAACATTTTCACCTGTGCCGAAACTTGAATCCATAAGAATGTTTCTCGCCTTTTCAAGCTTTCACAACTTCAAAGTCTATGAAATGTATGTTAAATCTACATTTCTAAATGGGGGTCTCAAAGAAGAAGTCTACATTGAACAACCTAAAGGGTTCATTCTATGAAATGATAAAAATCTTGTTTGCAAACTCAAGAAGGCATTATATGGGATAAAACAAGCTCCTTGTGTATGGTATTATCGTCTTGACAAGTATCTTCATCAACAAGGTTTCACTAAGGGACCTCTAGATAGAAATCCATATATAAATATGGATGATGATAAAATTGTAATTGCTGTTGTTTACATAGATGACATCATATTTGGCAGCAATGAAGAGTCCATGAGTCAAAAAATTTTCTTCAGTCATGCAACAAGAATTTGAAATGCCCCTCCTTGGTGAACTAACATATTTTCTTGGTGTACAAGTACAACAAGAAAAAAGTGCTATCTTCCTCTCATAGAAAAAGTACCTCAAGCAGATTTTGAAGAAATATGGAATGGAATACTGCAAACCTGTATGCACTGAAATGGTAATAACCTAATGGAAAAAATCAAACCCATATGTTTCCCTCACACTTCGAGGGGGCATATAAACTAAAATGTACAAACAAATAATACCATGATATGAAATTTCCTAATTCTGAATGCCTACAGTTAGGGAAGAACCATAGCTATCAGAGCCATGCATGTACTTAGGTTTCTAGTTCATATGATGATTGTTCCCTAGTCAACCAACTAGAATACAAATCTATGATCGGAAGATTACTTTATCTTACAAGCATAAGACTAGATATCATGCATACAGTTGTCATTGTTGGATGATTTCAAGAATCTCCAAAAGAAACTCATCTTCATGCAATCAAGAGAATATTTAAGTATCTACAAGGAAATCAAGGCTTTGGTTTATTATATCCCAAACATGCAAATTTTACTCTTCATGCTTCAAAGATGCAGATTGGGCGGGAAATGCTTATGACCGAAAACGCACTAGTGGAGGAGCATTCTACATGGGACCCCACTTGGTATCATGGTTTAGTAAAAAACAAATCTCCATTGCTTTATCTAATGCATAAGCTAAATATGTTGTTGTTGCATCTTGTTTCACACAACTTCCATAAATGATGCAAGCATTCCAGGATATTCAAATCAATTTCTCTCTATCTATTCCCATTCTATGTGATAATACCAATGCCATAAGTATTTTCTAAAAATCCTGTCATGCACTAAAAAACCAATAATATTCCAATAAAATATCATTTTATGAGAGAAAAGGTGCTTGAAAAAAGGGTCAAACTAGAGTATGTTCCCTAAAAAGAACAAGTTATAGATATATTTACAAAGCCTCTTCCATGTGATTCCTTTGAATATCTTAGACAAAAAATAGGAGTGATGTTTGCTTCATCACTTTCTTAATCATTTTGACCAATTCTTCAAGTTCAAGGCACTTGAAAGTGAAATTTATTGTAATTTACTGTCTGTATGAGGATTTGATGTAGCATAGTCACGTAGATACGTGTATTTTGATCGCTATGCGCATGTTTCCCTATGATGAAGCATTTGTAGATCAGACTCAAAGAAAAGTTACGATATGCTTCTGACAATTATTGTTTGTTGGTTCTAATGTTAGTTAGATATAGGCTGTTGATGCTAAAATACTTATGGTTTATGAGTTTCTCCCATATGACATTGATGCCTTGATTAATGAAGTTTCTTTGATTACCTCACTAATGAATAAGTTGATTTGACAATGAACAGTTGGCACAGGTTCAGGGGGAGAATTTTTCATTACTTCTTATAGTACATTGTTAGCATTATGATTTTCGATTATGCTGCAAAAGAAACACATGTTGGTGACTTACCTTTTTTATGAAGTTCATGGTGCTGATTGTCTAATTCTTATAGTAAAAATCCTATATGGTATATCATACTGAAAACTACCTCGATCTTGCTACTACACGATTGAGGTTTTTTGTCTTGGATATAAATGTCACATTTTTCATTTGATGGAAAGGTTATGTAATGACATATGATACTAATTGTAATATTCAGATATCATCCCATGTTGGGGGTTTGATGTCATGTTGAGTCAAATATATAACCCCATTGTGTTGGGAGATTGGTCAATATAAGTTATTGATGAAAGGAAAGGTCATGTTTGGTTACATCCTTTTATATATTAATAACATCAAGCATGTGCTTACGGGGAGCATGGTTTGCATTTAGTGATAATTTTTCATCAACACTTATTTCCATGATCTACAATGTTGGTCACCCCTTTGACCTTGACGTTAAAGGGGGAGAGTAGGTTGGTGTTTGAAGAAAGAATTCTTCGAGAGTAGCTTGGTATATCTACAAGTATCTACAAATGGTTGGTAACCAAACAAGACATTGGTTACCATCAGTTCCAAAGGGGGAGATTGTTTGCATTATGAAAAATGTATTGTCCTTGATGACAACTTACTTGATGAAGTTTGTCAACATGATGCTAACAATATGTTCTTACAAGATACATTTCCAAAGCCTCTTCCAAGTGACTCCTTTGAATATCTTAGATAAAAAATAGGAGTGGCGTATGCTTCATGACTTTGTTGACCATTCTGACCAATTATTCAAGTTCAAAGGCACCTGAAAGTGAAATTTATTGTAATTTACTGTCCGTATGAGGATTTGATAAAGAACAACCATGTAGATACATGTATTTTTATCGCTACAGGCACGTATGTTTCCCTATGATGAAGTATGAGTAAATCAAACTCAAAGAAAAGTTATGATATGCTTGTGAAAAGTATTATTTGTTGGTTCTGATGTTAGTTAGATACAATTTGCAGATGCTCAGATAATTATGGTTTATGAGTTGCTCCCACATGATATTGATACCTTGATTAATGATGTTTCCTTGATTACTTGACAAATGAATAAGTTGATCTACCAGTGAACAGTTGGCACAGGTTCACGGGGAGCATTTCTTCTTGATTATTATAGTACATTGTTAGCGTTATGATTTTTGATTATGCTGCTAAAGAAACACATGTTGGTGACTTACATTTTTTATGAGGTTCATGGTGCTGATTGTCTAATGCTTATAGTACAAATCCTATATGCTATATCATACTGAAGACTACCCCAGTCTTGCTACAACACCATTGAGATTTTTCATCTTGGATATAAATGTTACATTTGTCATTTGATGTAAAGATCATGTAATGATATATGATGTACTAATTGTAATATTCATAGATCATCACATGTTGGGGATTTGATGTCATGTTGAGTCAAATATGTAACCCCACTGTGTTGGGAGATTGGTCAATATATGTTATTGATGATAGGAAAGGTCATGTTTGGTTACTTCCTTGTATATATTTAGAACATTAAGTATGTGCTTACAGGGAGCATGGTTCACATTTCGTGATCAATTTTCATCAACACTTATCTCCATGATCTACAACATTGGTCAACCCTTTGACCTTGATGTTAAAGGGGGAGAGTAGGTTGGTGTTTGAAGAAAGAATTCTTGGAGATAATCTTGGTATATCTACAAGTATCTACAAATGGTTGGTAACCAAAAAAGACATTGGTTACCATCAAGTCTAAAGGGGGAGATTGTTGGCATTATGAAAAATGTGTTTTCCTTGATGTTATAGCTCTGATACCACTTGTTATAGCTCTAACCCAAAACTATATGATAATGCAAACAAACCCATAAAAAATAAGAGATAAATAGATAGAAGTGCTTCTTTATTATCAAAACCCTTAAGGTAGGGCAACGCCACACATTCACTCCTTAAGGAAGGAGAACACTCCACAAGCCATATGCTTGTTCATACAATAATCCTTGACAATATTCCTTGACCATCTCTCCATGTGGAGTCTCTAGCCTCTATATAGGCCTCATACATACAATACCATGGATCATTACCATGGTTCCCTCATACCATGGAACTAATACCATGGGCCCATTAAATTATTACTAACTACTTGTGGTCCCTTACATGATATGGGTTAACCACCTTATTTATTACTATGGCCCATCCCATTATTACATTATTACCTTGGGTACCTCCCTTGGTACCCCATATTACCCCCCCTAGATATATAACACTTGATGACAAGTTGCTTGATGAAGTTTGTCAACAAAATGCTAACAAGATGTTCTTACAAGATAGTACACATGTGACACAGAGTTTGGACAAAGACATAGCAATCCAGAGACAAAATAATGATGAATGTGATGTTTTGGTAAATATATGCAATTTTTATGAAGCAAATATGTGTACATAGATGGGTATGGAGAAGAAAAAATGCATATATTTTTCGCACCATGATATCCTAAATACCAAGGATATTTACCATGGTATTGACCCATAGTAATGAGCACAACAATGAATATTTGGTTCCATCTAAGAATACCATCGAAATTACTAATGATTTGACATGTGGTATTGGATAAGGCCTAAGTTACATATGGAAATTAATATCAAAGTGTTTGTGTATGCAAGTGATGAATATTTCATGAATAGTTATATTTGAAGAAAGTGTGCATGTAATGGGCTATTAATGAATTGCTTGATCTGAAACTAAATATGCACCTAAGAATTTGATGATGGATCAGATCCAATAGATCTGAAATGACTATATTGATAATGGATTGATTTGATCTATAATATTTATGTATGACGCATGTTTTATTATGTATGTCGAGAGATGGGTTTGTTCTGAAGGTTTGATGTGCAACGAAACTGTAAGTCAATAGTTTCAGATCTATACATGGGATTTATAACCTAAAAGGCGCGTGTATAATGTTGGTAATTCATGTGAAGATTCAACACTTTGGATAGATCTTTATGCACGTTTGATTCCTGAAGAGTGCGTATACATGCGGAAGTGTTTTGTGGAAAGCGTTTATATAAGCTAGGGTTTTGCTGGATAAGATGTCAGATTAGTCTAATCACTCTTGTTGTGTTTCTGTTGTCTATCTATAATGAAGCTCTGTGGCCTACACAGAAATTTAGCCCCTAGGCTTCCTAACTCTAAAATTTACCTTTGTTCACTGTGGAGATTTCACCATTGAAATCGACTATGACAGGTCAATTAGTATGCATACTGCACAATTTGAGAAAGGATTTAGTAATATTAACCAAACTCTTTAATTCACCCATAACACATGAAGAACCTCTTACTGCATGCAACTTATAATATTTTTGGGGTTAACCTATCCCATCCTTAATAAAGTTTTATATTAAGTTCACTGAGGCTAGATTGGCCATGCATCAGTTCATAGTCCTTCAAACGTAATTATACTCAACCTCTATTTCATATTTATAACTAAGTAGTCTACCAGTGATAGAGGAGGCCTAGATAATTTGTAATCATTAACATACATAAGCAGTTTTAATTATTAATTAAAATTCCACATGCACCCTTATCTTCTGACCATACGACTAAAGATAATTTCATAATAGTTTTAATAATCATTAACATAAAGCATCAAATTTATCATCGAAAAATTGCTATGACATTTCGAAGAATATGAACATATATCTTCGTATAACAGCCCACAATAGATGTCAATTATGCCATAATGCAATTGATTACACAGATAATTAGAATCGTAGACTATATAATATCAAATGGTAGAAACGAGATATATATATATATCTCATGCATCATACTAACACATAAGTTAAAACGTGGCAACATATCCAATACTACATCGAATTGACATGACTTATCCTTCTATTGATTTTAACTTGAAATGCCTTAAAAAGACAACATCGCCATATGCATAAACTACAATTCCTTCCATACCAATAGATATCGTAACATCTATATAACTGAACCAAATAATAAAATGACATAAAGGGTAAGATACTGACATACAAAACATCCCGCGCTTGTGAATCCATCTAAAATAATGACTTGGAGGGAGGAGCACCACCACCCAATCATGAATCACCTCTGATGACCCTCGAGTTGAGGTTCTTACCAAGGATCAACTATCCTCAATTGATCAATGCACTCGGTATTTAATACCCTCTTTCATGATTTAGTTTCCATTAGCAGTGTCCCACTTTTACGGATTTTTCCATTTTCCTACGTCTTTATCTCCCACAAGTATTTTCCTCATAAAATCTTGCCCTTATCTCTCGTAAATATTTTATGTCCGATGGATCTTTATCACCCATCCATGAAATGAATATCCAATCCATCCAAGCTTATCTAGAATCCCATCTAGAAGCTTTATCATGAAAGATTCATCTATATCCCATTCCTCAATGGGATTTTGAAAGAATCTCCTCTCTTGGTGCTCCACCTGATCCAAGTCTAAGTGTGATGAAGGACCCTTCCAAGACCTTTTAATTTCATGATGTGTTAAATTGCATTTTTAAAATAACATTAATGAATGCATCTACATGCTGTAAAGAAGAGGAACAAGACAACCATCAGCAACATAAAAACATAAGTCGTTGATAACAGAGTTCATCGAGGAGGGACTACGTCTTCGGGCCCCAGTGTCAAGATGGTGTAAGCCACTGCATCAAGTGCTATTAATAGTGATGATGTACATAGAGGTGATGTCACTATCATACAAGGGAAATTCCCTCACACAGGAGTGGTGCTAAGAGATGTTCCGCTACGGGAACTCTCAGTCAAAAGACTCCTATCAGTATGATATAAAACTCATTCATGATTAGCATCCCACCAAAATGGCATAAAGGGATCTCAATGTAAACATGCATGATGACAAAATTGGTATCACATAAACATACAACAAAGGGATCTGAAAGCATAACATGAAAAATCATGACAACAAGTACATCACATAGACAACTCCACATCACATCAAGCAGGAATCATAAAAATGAGTAAGAAACATGATCCCACATCAAACATCAATCAAGGACCTGTGCAACACAATTCATGAAAAAAAAATACATGAACACTGCATATACCTCACAACCAAGGGCCATTTGAAGAAGCAGATGTCAAACTGCTGAAGCTGTTTAGACCATCAATATCACGGCATCAATCACATGACTGCTCGTACATGGATGCTAACACCTGCATTCCACTTAGAAAAGTGGTTGAAGAATATAATGAGAAAATCTGAAATCTGAACTCACCATCAAATTTGTGGCGTCGAATAGTGCAAAATTGACTGTCAAATTTCTATATTTTGAGAAGTTGAGAATCAGAAGCTTAAGGAATCTTTTAGATTCCCCCTAGATTCCTCAAAAATTCTTCCCCATGGGTGGACTAGAAATCTACAACTCAAAAGTGGTTTTAACCTTGCCATTGTGATCCTTGCGGAAAACCATGAAAAACGATTGTAAACTTGACTATATTTCGACATGGAGAAAAATTACCTCCTCGGGAAAATTTCAAGGATTAGGGTTCCGCTCCCTGTTTCTGCAGAAATCATGCTTCCACTTGCATACTGAAAAATGACTGAAAAATGCAGAAATCTGATGGATAAATGGACAATTCCATTGCATTCATGACGTCGAGAAGTGCTGAAACCATATAAAAATTGTCAAAATCTGACAAAGTGAAATTTCACCCCTACTGCAAAATGTTGCCTCGAATTGCATGCCAAGATTCTACCTCGTCTCTCTCGAAATTTGTGCCAGCTCCTGGTTCCTCCATCTGTCCTGTGCACTGAGCAAATTGGGTTCTTTTAATGTTTGGAGGGTGGATTTATCAATGAATTGGTTGTGGCATTGTGGTAAGATTAGCAAATTGGTTGAGGAGGGGTCAGGTGGTGAAACCCCGCCCCTCGTATTTTTCCACATTATAGTTTTAAACCCAAAAAATATATATGAATGGGGGGTTGGGTACGCATTGGGTAACCCACCCCCATAATCCTTGTGACATACGTTATAACATGTGTATTGAAGGTGCATGGTGGTTACGTATTAGTGGGGAGTTGTTTAGATTTTGGGGCCTCCCACTTAGGGGCCAGCCACGTGGGCTAGGCGGGTTCGAACCCCGCTGGTCCCATATGATAAGTTACATGGGATTTGGGGTGTGGGCCGGGTCCACGGAGGTGGCCCATGCCACCCTGTAATATTGTTAATGTAATATGATGTGGAGGGTTTGGAGGGCTTGGCGGGGTGATGGCCCGTCAACCCAAATTTTTTATTTTTCTACTTTTGGTGGGGGGGGTGGTGGACTACTACCTCATTTATAATTTTTTTGACTTTTATTGAAACATAGGTGATTCTAAAATGTTTAGAAAATAAGGTTTATTGGGCAAATTAACGGGGACACAATTTTGATCAAATTCGAGAGGTAGGTTTCATGCCTCAAGGTCGGTCAAATTGTAGGACACTTAAACCTTGCCCACAACCCAACTTTGACCAAAAATTTCACTGACTTGTTCTCCCTCATACGAGCTCATATTGATGAACCGTTCGCACCTCTGTGATCAGGACAATGAGATCTACACTCTAGTGCTGGGTCAACATCATTCTGAACACTTTGATTTTTTAGCGTTCATAAACCCTCTTTGTCCTGTGTGTCTCTGGAGCCACCTGGATCAATCCTCCCCACTGACGAGATTTTGGTCCTCCAAAAGCATGAAAAATACTCTACAACTTCTTTGTACCTTATCTGTATCACAAGCATCCTGAAAAGGTCTCACTTCCATCTCCTTCATCTTTGTTCTTCAGAGCCTTAAGCGACAAGCCAACATCTGCTACCTATGTAGCCTGTAGTACATTGTTTTGCAAATTACATGCTTGAATTTTATGACCAACTAATAACCCAAACGTCCCACACTTGCCATGAGGTTATGACACATACTCGGTGGTCAAGTTTACATCAATATGGATGCAAGACCTTAGCTATGACAACAAGGCCAACCTATCATTGTTGCTTCAACAAGTGATGGAAAACACATCATCGCTGCAACACATGATTTACAAAGATAATTCCAAACACTATTTTTTTTGACAAGTGATGGAAACATAACATCACTTTCAGAGTGTAAAATGTGACTCCAAAATAAGACCACACATCATTGTTGCCGAACAAGTGATGGAAAACACATCATCACTTTTACATTTTAAAGTGAAACAAATGATTTACAAAAGAACAACCATGAAATGACAACATGTCTAGAAACCATTTTTCACTTATCAAGGTGAATGCGTCACCTCCTTGTGTCGGTTTTACTTGTGAAACAACTGCTTCCCCTGGTTCACACACCGACGCTTTCTCTTTAAGGTGCTACTCTCGATGGAGCCTCCAAAAAGTGGCTCTGTGATGGCCAATTCTGTGCAATGACTGTAGTAGGTTTTCTTCCTCCATATCTACTTAACTGTTTCTTTTTATGTTGTTGAGAGGGACTTTCATGCCTCATCCTTTTGTGTGCTGCCATTCTTTTCCAACACTTAGAAAATGTATGGTTATGTAATCCATAAAAGGTGCATGTTTTTTTATGCCATGTTTATTATTATCAACATGATCATAATCGAAATGAACATTCAAAGATCGAAAGTGGTTATACCTTCCCTTGCTGTCTCTGGTGTAAGTATGGCGATGAGAGCTTTCCTTAGATCTTTCCTTGCAAATGGAAACTGCCTTGGGATGATGGGGATGTGTTCCGATCATTCTCTTTCCTCGATGATTTTGACGATGTCTCGGAAGCATATGGTACCTTCAAACATTCTCCTTTGGTGTATCTCAAGCCTAAAAATTAAGATCTCTGCATAACCTCCAATGGTTGAGTTATGCATTGGTTATCGACACCAAGTTTTTATTCCTTCTCGTGCTTCATCCTAGTAAGGAGCCTCATGTTTGTCCCTGTAATTGGGATCTCCACATCTCCAATAGAAATCATACTATGTGATGATGAAACTGAAAGGAAATCAACATCTTTTACCTCCTCTGTTGATTTGGAGAGAATTGATGAGGGTTTCTCATCATCTGTTGTTGGTGGTGATTCACTAGTTGTCTCAGCGCATTCCCCAACTTCCTTTCTGACATACCCAAGTCCTACCTGATGGGGTAATTCTTCTACTTTGATGGGGTTGATGATTCCTTGGCCATTGATGCCCAAGCCTTTTCCTTCATACCCCATTACCTTCAACAATTTGTAGCCAATTCCTATGGTGTGATTTTCAAAAACAGCAAAATCATCATTAGAAAACATACATGAATTTGGAGAATTACATTTTACCTCACATGGGTCATGTTGTAGCTTTTCCAAGGCCTCGTACTTTTCTTGCAGTTGTCGTAGCAGACTTTGTTTCTCCTCTTTCTCTTCATGTAGCCACATCTGCAATTCAATGTTCTCCCTTTGAAGATAAGGTTTGTTTTGCTTCAGTTCTTCCATGGCCTCTTCTGTGGCTTGTAATTGAAGCTGCAATTGCTCCTTTTCCTGTCTCTTTCTATAGAGTTTCATACATTATTTCTACCGTTTTGTAAATGTTGAACATGGTCTCATACATCGCTTTTTATTCCTTTGTTGCTGCAGGTTCCATTGTTCATGCTACAATTCACATCAACGCAAAGACTGCTCTGATACCACTAGATCCAGGTCTGGGTGTGATGAAGGACCCTTCCAAGACCTTTTAATTTCATGATGTGTTAAATTTCATTTTTAAAAGAACATTAATGAATGCATATTCATGTTGTAAAGAAGAGGAACAAGACAATCATCATCAACATAAAAACATAAGTCATTGATAATGGAGTTCGTCCACATAGGACTACATCTCCGGGCCCTAGTGTCAAGATGGTGTAGGCCGCTACATTAAGTGCTGTCAATAGTGATGATGTACATAGAGGTGATGTCGCTATCATAAAAGGGAAAATTCCCTCAAGCAGGAGTGTGTTGAAGGCTCAAAAAATTGGGAGTCCAACAAGGGGGATAACCACCCGGTTCGGACCTTGGGACAACTCCTTTTCCGTTTGGAATAATGGCTCTGACTGGGGATGATGGGACCAGTTTCCCAATATATTTATGATGTTTGTACTAACAGGATGATGTTTTTCTTTTCGGGGTTTTATGGGGAGAATATTTGTTCTAAATCTAATCTATCTTCTAACTATCATATTAAATCTATCATAATCAAAGAAAACATCTAACTTTAAAACTATCCCTGGAGTAACGTTTACATATGCGATCTAAAATTATTTATGAAAGTGATTGATAATGAAGATCATTCAATCACAGTAAGAAGAGAATCCATTTAAGAATGATTATTTCATATAAAAAGTTAGCTGAAACAATATGAGAAATATATCACATAAAGAGTCATTCACATATTTAGCATAAAGAATAAGTCATCACCATACAAAAGTGCAATAATGGTAACTAAACACTTAAACATTCATACATAAATAACTAAAAATGATTTATTGCTTGACACAGAAGTAAAAAGCATTAAGAGATAAAAGTATCATTCGTAATACGTACTACTCATGAGCTCCAACAATATTGATCTATACTCAAATCACTTAACATCAACTAAGAGTACAAAAGTGCAATTTCAGTAGCAGATGTTAAACTCAAATAGAAAATAAATTCATTCCAATAATTTTATCAAAACCTCCTCAGTGGGGGCATGATGCACATTCTGAAGAACGTTTTTGATAAAACTCTGGACCCCTCTCTAAATGCATGAGAGGGGTTTAAATACTAATCTATGAAATCTAAAAATAAATATTACAAAAATAGATGAGGAGGTTTAAACGGACTGCCTCATTTTAAGCAAAAATAAACAAAAACAAAAATAAAATGTATCTATGACTAATCTTGCATCTGATTCTTTAGATCGCAAATATGCAGCATCGGTTTTAAGAGTGTCGGTTGGCTGACTTCAGCTTTTAGTTGTCCTGCAAATACGACATTGGTCAGATCTGGCACTATCTTATTGGCGGAAGCCATTAGGCACTTCAGGGTCATCTATTGGATGTGTGGTTTCACTAGGTATTGCCAGTATGATTCCGAGTTCAATTTGTTTACTTTTTTAATTGCATATGCCCTTTCCTATGCTGCTTGTTTCCATACTACTTGAAGCTGTTGTGCTTTTGGAAGAAAGACAAGGGTGGTTTCTATTACCAAATTAGCCTTGTGTAGATTTCCATTTACACATTCGATGACACTGTTTTCTACTGCCACTGCATCCTCCATTGCCTGTTCTGCCTCCCTTAGCCAAGAATCCCATTTTGCAAATAAAATATCTTTGTGCAATTCATCAATTTTGGGCATGTCTACTCTTTTCCCTTCTTCGGATTTTTTCCAGTTTAGGAAGTCTGAGACTTTCTTAAAAATTGAATCATATTCAAGTCGTAATTCCATGACTTGATTTGTAATATTATCGCTCATTTCATAGTGGTAATTCCACTGCGAAATCTTCTGGCATAGTAGTTTTTTCTGTTGCAAGAGCTGGGAATTGAGACCAAGTGCCTTTGTGACAAACTGTCCAATTTTGGGATCATCTTTATGCAGTTATATTATACTCTGTAATTGTTCTTCTTTACTAGCTAAACTGCTCTGATGTGCCAACTACATTTGTTGAAAGTATCGGTGAAGTTTTTCTAACGGCATTTCCACTTGTTGGTTGATGCTGACTTGTTGTAATTGTTGTTCCAAAAAACAAAATCCTATCTTCTTTTTCTTTAAGCAGCAATTATACCTATGCTGCCTTGTCAATAGTTGCTGAAACGTATGCACCCGCAACCTGTGAGAGCCTAGTGAGATTTGCTGATGGATCTGTAGAGGGGTCTTTCCAAAGAACATCTAGAGGTTCATCCTTGGGAGCGAGCACATAATACAACTTTCTTTTCTTTCATTTCCTTCTAACGACGACTTTATGTTGAGGGCTGTAGAATACATCTAGAGGAGGAATTTCCTCTATTATTAGTACAATCTCAGATGAGCGAGTAATGGGAATTTGCTCTGTTTCCTGAGCGTTGACAGCCCTTCTTGTTACCATTTCCATGGTCGTCTCTTTTGGATTTGTTGGTGGCTCTGCTCTTTGTTATTCTATGTTAAGTATCTTATTAAAATTTTCCCATTCCCCTTCTAGATGAATTATGGGTGGCTTTGCTTGTTTTGTAAGGGAAGTTAAGGCTTCAACTTGTTTTACAGACATAGTCTGCTAATCAGACTTTGTTGTAGACTGAGCTGTGTCTTTTATTGACTCCTTGCTCTTTTTGCGTTCATTCTCAGATTGATTGCTAGACTTTTTTGCTGATTCTCTTTCAGAAATTGTTTTGGATTTTTCTTTTGAGTCCTCAATTATTCTAACACCAGGATTAGGATATCTTATTGGTTCGATGAGTAATTGGTCCAATCGGACCTTAGATAACCTCTGTTTTCTGTAATTATCAAAATTTTGGAGACCTTCTTGGTCGAAAAGAATTTGTGTTGTATGATGAACCTCTTTGAAGGTGTTTTTTTGCAGGAAAACATCATCAAAGGAATAATTTTCATGGGAAAATACTTTTATTTTAACCGTTGTAGTAAAATCGTTTAGAATACCAAAGGGATCATATTGCCTTTCCGGGAACTTTGGTAGTTGTAAAGATAATACATTATTAACTTCTTTGAAAGCATGACCTAAGTCATGCAATGCAAATGCTCCGCATGTTAAGGAAATTGAGACCAAATGACCTTCTTGGAATCTTTTAGTACTTTTCTTATCCTCCCCTTGTCACAGGTCTGATAGGCTATCTCCCAAGCCATCAGTTTCTCTGGGACATAAAAAGATAGCACATGGGGTGAAGCAATGCTGCCAAACACTCTAATATACTTGAATAATGCTTCCCCAAACCATCTCGCTACGTGGAGAATATCTACCTTAGCTTCTTGGGAAAACCTTGGGGCATCTCTATTGTAGATCCATTTATGAATCGAGAGTATAACTCTGTGACAAATTTTGAAGAAATGTGGCACGAAACTTGATTCCCACATGACTTTGTGATAAATTTGAATGAGAAGTGGATTTTTAACCATCCACTTCCATTCCATAACAGGAAATTTGGAAACAAAACAAATATCGTCCATAACATAGGCACTCATATAAAATGGAGGGTAAACCCTCGAAGCAATGCTTCTTTTTCTTCTGTATTCTAAAATTGCAGTGGCTAAATTCTCTGACACGATTTGGGCCCAATTCATTATTGTAGCATTGATAGCTGCATCCACTAGGGGCAACCATTCTGATGAAAATTTGTTGTTGTCTGGTTTACCAAATAGTGTACATAAAATAGAAATGGAAAAATAGTAAGGGGACAAAGAGAACCAGTGGTGTACATACCGTTTTTATCTTTTTGAGTCTTTCCTCATTGTTTTACCAATGCTTCTGCATTCTGCCAAGTCTTCTTTCTCCTTGGCAAACTTCTCGACAAATTACTTGTTGTAGATGGCCTGGGGTTCTGGAAAATGGTACATGAGCCTCAAGTTGTCCTGAGTAAATGACCCTATGAATTCCTGGCTTGCCATCTTGAATCCTCTATTAGATGTGTCTGCATCATCTATAATCCAATTAACATGTCGATGTAAGGGAGTATCTATGGCCTTGCAGCAATGCGGTGATAAATTGAGCATGCAAGCTCAGTTAAAGAAGCATCTGAAGAGTCGCTTCCATCCGCTGTAACTATTACTTCCATAATTATCGGTTGTTCCTCCTCTAATAACTAATACATAGTTTACCACGTAGATGTCCCTGCATCCCGATTACAGGTAGTGTCTATGAACAATGGGTTCATTTCAGACTTTTCAGAAACGATTGCCTTTCCTTTCTTCACCATTTCTTCGTATGTTGTGTTCAGGGTGTTCATCCTAAAAGTTGCAAGAAGAGAGCAAAATATGATAAAAATGATAGTGAATGTAGAAATAATAAATAGAAGGATGAAAATAAGGTGACGGAAGGTCTTTAATTTTGAATCACATCAAAAGATATCAACTTGCGTCAAAGGGTCCTTTAGACTAATCCTAATCGTTCTTTTAATAAATGACCACTAATGAACTATTATACTTAACTTTAATGTTCATAACTTTGCATCGAAAGTCAGAAAGTACTCTCCTAAAACCCTAAGCCCTTTGAGTTGTGATAAAAGAAATTTTGTGATTTTTTTCACAATATCGCAGATAGCTATATCGCAAAAATTGTTTTTGTTAAAAACAACCGCCATATGAGTTGCTGCGATATGTAATTTGCGAGATGTTATCGTATTTCGTGATATTTTGTTATGCTTTATCAAGTAGCACCGTGTGTTTGAAACTCTGATGCGATAAAGTTATAGGATTTTATGATCTCACATTTTCGCGGATCACATTTTCAAGGGGTAACTTTTATAAGGGAGGTCCGCCATAATTATTTTGTGATGCAAGAATAATCATTTTAAAGTAGGTCTTTTAAAGGTTTACTTTAATATTCACAACTTCTATTATAAAGCTGTTCTGAGGCTTTTAGATCATGTAGCACTTTTTATAAGAAACTCATCGTTTGTGAAGTTTTATGCACTTAAAGTATGAAAAGGTAAATTTCCATGTTTTAGCAAGTTCCACTTTGACATTTTATTTTATTCTAAAAACAAGAAAGGAATGATTAAATGCTAAGATTTGATTTTTTTGGAAGGGCCCCATTTATTAGTATTAGTAATAACATTAATAAATGGGGGGGTTGTTGATAGGCACAACAATTGGAGTTTCACTTGGAAGAGCTAGTTATCTTTGAGGGTTTTTGGTATTTTCTAAAAGTTCCAAAATAGAGATGGTTTTGAAAATGAAACTTCATTGTACGAAATATAAGGTAAATAGTTCTATTTATTAATAACAATATCTTATTCTACCTATCTTTATTCTGATTATCTTCTTCCCAAAGTTAAGCATTTTACTCACATCAGTCATCACTTAGTTGTAAAGATAAAAACAAAAACATCTCTTTAGATAATTTTTGGTGTACTCATTTGTCTTAGGTAGAGCTTCTCCTGCTAGCAGGCATTCATAGCCTCGACAAGGTTACCTGTTACCCAACAATGATCTAGTGTCCCACTTAAGAAGAATATAATTTTCAAAGATAAATCCTCATATACACATTGATTTTTCTTTTCTTATTTCTCTTTTATCTCTCAAAAACAATGTTTTGGTTTGGTGCCAAAAATTGACAGTGCCATTCACTTGACTTATAACTTAACTGGACAATCTGGCTCTTGATGAGACCCCTTGTCTTTGGATTGAAACAATCTTGAGCCATTACCCTATTTTGATATTTAGTATGGCAATGTCAGTTAGTTATAATCTTTATGATCATGATAAGCTGATTCTTGATGACACCTTTTATTCTTTAGGTTTAAAGTGTATAATTGGATTACTCTTTGAATCTTGCAAATTCCTTGGGTGGGGGGGGGGGGAGTCATGGGTTCCTTAAGAATTCACTTGGATGACAATTGTAGAATTTAAAAATAGCTTTTCCATAGAGAGTCTTTGTTTAGTTATTCGTACCTTTTGTGACTGATGTAACAAAAGCTTCTTCCTAAGGTTGATTCTAATCAAAACTTAGATAGTTGAAACACAAGAACAGGTAAACATTTTCAAAATAATAGAACTTACCCATATGTTTTATCAATGGAGAATAATTTTCATAACCACTCCCACTTATACAAGTGAAAAAACAAAATTGAAATGAGACACTATTCTTTTCGTGGAAACCAAAAGTGAACATTCTCAACTTGTTTTATTATCAAAACAAAACTTAACTAAAACTATAATTTACATAAAAATAGAAGAGATCATCTTCTATGGAAAATATTTTTTTAGGATCTGTCCATTAATAGGTAAAGATTCCCTTTTCCCTGCTAAATCTTGTAACATGAATGTTGATGGACCAATGAGTTTAACAATCTAGAATGGTCCGAGCCACATCCATTGGAATTTAGTATGCTTGCCTTTCTCTTCATGGGCTTTATCCCATTTTAATACTAAGTCTCCAAGTTGAAAATCTTTTCTAGACACTAAATTTGAATCAAAAGAAGCTTTCACTAATTGTTGATGATGTGCGTGGGTAATTCTGGCCTTTTCTCGTTCCTCTTCAAGTTTAAAAATCTACAATAGTCTTAATTGCAAGGATGAGGAAGGGGTTTCTTTAATCAATTGAACTAAGGCTAGAGAAGGAATAACTAGATTTGTTGGTAAAATCACTTCTTCCCATAAACTAAATTAAAAGGAGAAGTGCCAATGGAGGTTTTCTGAGTTATTCGATCTGCCCAGAGAGCATATACTAAAGACTTATGCTAGTTCCTTTGATCTTGATCAATAGTCCATTTAATAATTCTAATAAGGTTTTTGTTCGTTGATTCGGCTAACCCATTTGCTTGAGGATAATAATTAGCATAATATTTGAGTCTAAAACCTCTTTTGAGAGCAAAATCTGTCATGGCATTACCTGAGAAATAGGATGCATTATCAAAAATTAAAGCAGAAGGCAAGCCAAACATGTTGATTATGAATTGATCTATAAATTCGATGATACTTTCAGAGTTGGTTGTCTTGAGTGGAACTGATTGTACCCATTTTGTAAAGTAGTCAGTAGCTGTAAGGATGTATTTATGCTATTTAGAAGAAAGAGGAATGATCTCACCTATTATATATAATCCCCACCGTTCAAATGGTTGATCAATGTTGACTGGCTATAATGGAAATGATGGATTCTTTTGTTTTCCAGCAGTATTTTTGCAAATCTGACATCTCTTTACATAGCTATTTGCATCTTTAAATAGAGTTGGCCAGTAGTAGCCAACATGTAGGATTTTATGTGTTGTTGCATCTCCTGCATAGTGTCCATGTTTTGGCTCGTCATGAAGTTCCTGCAATACCTTTCCTGCTTCAGATTTCTCGAGGCATCTAAGGAGAACAGAATCATAATTCATTCTAAAGAGTACATCATTGAAAATTTGATATTGTTTAGCTTTTAGCCTCAGGGCCGTTTTCTTTGTGTGATTCAAATGTGGAGGATTATATCCATTTTTTAAGTATGACATGATATTAGCGTACCTTGATTCAGAGTCGTTTAGGCTTACCTCATACAATTGTACTTCACTGTTTGGAGACTACATTTCTGATATGTGCGATGCTCTTACCAACATCCTATAAAAACCTTGACCTTTTATGATATTCGTTGGTTTAATTTTAGTTCCATATTCTTGCAGGGCTGTGACCCAATTTTCCCTCTTTTCACCCACATCTTTTTGTACCAAAATATTTCTTACCGCTAGAAATGGTACTATTATTTTGGTGTGAGTTTTGAGAAGGAAAGGTCTGAAGTGTTTAATTGCTTTGAAACAACATAAGCCTATTTCTCAACATCAGAGTAATTTAATTCAACTCCTTGCAAGTTTGAACTGAAGAAAGCAATTGGGGCTTTGGCTTTATCTTGATTCGCTTGTGTGAGTATGGCAACATATGATTTCTCAGAGGCGAATGTATATATATTGAAAGGATCAGAAAATTTTGGAGTTGCTAGAGATGGGACATTTATAATTGCTTGTTTTATCAAACTAAACGCTTCATGTTTTGCATGACCCCATTTGAAGAGAGATTTTTTCTTTATCATGGCTTGGAGAGGTGACACGATTCTTGAGAAGTCAGGGACAAATCTCTTAACAAATTTGATCTGACCAAGGAAAGACTGCATTACTTTTTTATTATGGGGTAAGGATATCTCAGAAACTTCCTTGGGTCAATATGGATTTCGGATTTAGATACTATGAATCCAAGTAGTGTTCCTTCACTTAACACAAAAAGAGATTTTTTTGGATTAAGCAAGATTCCATATTTTTGACAACGTTGAAAGATCTGTTTCAAGTCTCTAAGATGATTACTGTGTTTTTTAGAATATACTATTATATCTTCTAAGTAGATTAACACTGATTTGTTTACTAATTCTTTAAATGCAATGTCCATGGCTCTTTGAAACGTGGCACCAAAATTTATTAGCCCAAATGGCATCTTTTGTTAAGCATCATTCGTGTGGACCAAGATTTGATTATACCCTGAAAAGCCATCTGAAAAGGACATTAATTCAGACCCTGCGACTAATTGTAATATCTGTTCCATGCGTGGTAGTGGAAAATTATCTGTTTGGCAAGCATTATTGAGGTTGCTAAAGTCTATACAAATCTGAATATCACCGTTTTTCTTTCTGACTGGGACGAGATTGGAGACCCATATGGAATGCCTAAAAAGAAAAATAATCTTGGCTTTTAGTAATTTGTTCGACTCAGATTTAATCTGGCTTTCCAAATTAGGATGGATTTTCCTCAATTTCTATTGAACAGGATTTTCATTGGAAAGCATAGGAATTGTATGCTGGATAATAGAAGATTCATAGGTTTTAAGATCATCCTAATTCCAAGCGAAGAAAATTTTGTATTTCTTAAATAATTGATAAAGAGCTAATTTTTCCTCCGATGTTAGGCCAAGACCTAGGTTGATGTTCTGTGGTTTCATGTCCGTTCCCAGATTTACTAATTCATATCTTAGAGTTGAACTCTGGAGTTTTGAATTGGTGGATCGTTTAAATCTATCCTTTAAATCATATAGGTCCTCTAATTTGACTACGGATTTTGGTATAGTGTTATTGTTGTTTTCTTGTTCCAGTTGTTTGTCGTGTTGGTCTTCATCATTTATCTGATTATTGTAAGAGCCTTCTAAAGTCAGAAAACTGACAATATCAGGGTCATTGTTGAAAACTCTCCAATTGGTAATGTTATTAGGAATAGAGGGTCTAAAGATTAATTCAATCCAGAATCTCTTTGGGATATAATCCTCTGATGGAATAAGCTTGCAATCTACATTAGCAAGGAGATCAGGACTAGCATTTTGGAGTCTTGGAAAAGATGAAATATTAAATGCTGTAAAGTGTGAGTAAGGTCTTGTACTAAAAATTGATAGTGTTTCAAGTGTCTTGACAGACAATGTATAATATTTCTTACCTGTTTAATAATAATCTCAGAATCTCCAAATACTTGCAGGTATTTAATATTAAGCCCGATTGCTTTGTATAACCCTTAAACCAATGCTTCATATTCAACAATTTTATTTGTGCAATAGAATTCAAGTCTACATGTTAACATGGTTTTTTATCCTTTTGGACTAACTAATATACAACCTGCTCCTCCTCCATCATTGGATTTAGAACCATCGAAAAATAATTTCTGAAACAAGGTTTTATTTATAGGTTTTTCTACAAAATTTATGCATCTAGAAGTGTCAGTTTGAGAGAAATTTTCTATCTGAGATAAAACGAAATTTTCCAAAAAGGGTGAAGTATGAGTGTTGAAATTCGCTAAGAATGAATCAACAAAATAGTTTATGATTATGTTGTTGCTATACGCTATAGACTTGTTTTCTCCTTATAACTTTGTCATTATATACTTTTGATGTTTTTCTCATTCAACCTTGATCTGATTTGGTTTGCTATTGTAGGGGAGCCACATATGAGACCAATCGGTCGTAAAGTAACCATGAAGCTTTTCTAACCAATCCCTACTGAGGATTAGTCCATAGAATTCAGGAATGTCAGCTACAAGTATATCGATAACTTGACATATCTTTGGATTTGACAAAATCCTTATGGTTACTTGATTTATTTCACCTATGACCTCGAATTGAGACCGACCTAGCTATACTATTTGCACTACAAATTTCTGAGGTTGTACAGTTAACTTTGCACAAACTGTATTAGGTAAAATGTTAGATGATACACTGCAATCCACCAGACAGTTATGCAAATTTTTATTGAAAACTTCGAAAGTAAGGAGAAATGGTGGAGTGTGGGATTTTGATCTTCTGCCAATTAGGGAAATTTTAGTTGGATCGACTTTATTTGAAATTCTAGTCGGAGGTCTTCCCATTAAATGAGTAGCTTGTAAAATTATAGTGACAGGAAGAGGCGTAGTAGGTACTACACTTAGCTCTTTTAAGAGTAATTTCTGTTGATGTTTTAATTTACTGAGCTCGTGAAGAGTAATGTTTGCTCTAGTTTTATTCATATATTCAACAATGTTATATTCCATTTCATCTGAGATGATAAGCATTTTGGATGAAGGTGTTGAATCAGATTGGACTGGGTTTGTCTGAGGAGACTTTGGTGAGGATTTCTTACCTACGATTTTATCCTTAGGAGTCAGACTTGGGGTTTTCCTTTTATCACTGGATTGTGGAGGATCAAGTTGATTTCTACTTCTAGTGGCAATAGGTAATGCATCTTGATCTTCCTCATCTGGAAGAATGAAGTCCCACATTCCTTATAGTTCTACGACTTCATCATCATCGATTTGTTCCTCGTTTGAAACTTCTTCCTCTTCCACTTCTGATTTTGCGTTTGTTATAGAGTTTGGAGGTTTAGGATCGGTTGGAGGGTTCCTTTTAAAAGTTTTAAAAAGTTTCTTGGAAGAGGTTTCTGCTACTTGTTTCTTTATATCAACCATTTCGTTGGACATGGTCTTTAAAACTTTCTGTAACCATTCTAGGTCGAATGGGTCCTTCGGTTCTTTTCTCTTAGGATCATCTCTAAAAGGCACTTTTTTAGACTTCCTTTCATCTACAACGTTTTACTTTTCTATGGCTAGGATATGCTTTTCTATAGCTATTGCCTCTCTCATGTTTTTGCTAATGTTGGCTTAGCAGATCTATCTACAAAGATAGTCGAATTTGAATGTAAAGCATAAATATACCACTCATTTTGGACTCCATGGCTAGGCTTAGACGTTGTTGGTATTTTGTTCAACAATTTATTGAAGCAAGAGTTGAAATCTTTAATTGGTTCCTTTGGTTCGGCTTTTAAATTGGAGAGGTCATTTATTAAGGTCGTTGTTGACGTATCATCCCCAAATTTTGTTAAAAACTAACCTTGAAATGTATCCAAGTTATTAATGGAACCTGCTGGTAAAGAAAAATACCAGTATCCTACTGCTCCTTGTAAATTATAGGGGAATAATATTACAACCGCGTCCTCTTCTGTTACTCCATTCAAATTAATAGATAGCATACAAATTTTATTTGTTACTCAGCTAGTTGGCCATTGTCAGGATTGAAATTGGGCAACCATTTCTCAGGATGAGTTGGTAATTGAGATAAAGGCGTAGGCATTCTTACATCCCCTGGATTGGCCCATGGCCTTGGTGGTGGATTTCCTGCCATCGTCGGAGTATGAGTAGGAGGAGGTGTGGCAGTAGTTGAAGGTGATTGGGTAGAGGAGGATGTTGCTCCTATACCTGTATGAACCACGATCTAGAGTTGAGGGATGGATGACCTTGTGACGATATGGATGGGATGGTAGACGAAAATGATGATAAAACCTCACTGTGAGATTATGTTGGTGTTTTCCTAGCTTTCTTACGACTCAGTAGACGAAAATCAATTGCTGGGATTCCTAGCTTTTCACTTTGTGCTCTAGTCAGTCGTTGAGACGGGGTCATATGAGAAGTGACACTACCTTGGGATAACTCAGAATCTTATTGAGATATAGAAATCCCCTGTAACTTATGAATTAAAGTTTACAACTCAGGGGGATCTGAAGAAGAATTATCTGGCTTATTTGGGATTTCAGTAATGTGCTTTGTATTTTTCTTTTCAACTTCTAGTTCAGAGATGGAAGATTTGGAATGCGAACGAGAAGTTGAGGATGATGGTGAGGGAGTTTTACTCTTAGAATGGCATGAAGATGTAGATTTACTTGCCATTCACAGTTAGGCCCTCCTTCTAGCGCCAAATATGTTGTAGCCTTGAAAAATCAGGACTCCAACAAGCACGATAACCACCTGGTCTGGACCTTGGGAAAACTCCTTTTCCGTTTGGAATAGTGACTCTGACTGGGGATGATGGGACCAGTTTCCCAATCTATTTATGATGTTTGTGCTAACAGGAGGATGTTTTTATTTTATGGGTTTTATGGGGTGAACACTTGTTCTAAATCTAATCTATCTTCTAGCTATCATATGAGATCTATCATAATCAAAGAAAACATCTAACTTTAAAACTATCCCAAGAGTAATGTTAAATATACGATCTAAAATGATTTCTAAAAGCGATTGATAATGAAGATCATTCAATCACAATAAGAAGAGAATCCATTTAAGAATAATTTTTTCGTATAAAAAGTCAGTCGAAACAATATGAGAAATATATCGCATAAAGAGTCATTCACATATTCAGCGTAAAGAATAAGTCATCGCCATACAAAAGTGCAATAATGATAACTAAACATTTAAACTTTCATACATAAATAACTAAAAATGATTTATTGCTTGACACACAAGTAAAAAGCATTAAGAGATAAAAGTATCATTCGTAATACATCCTACTCATGAGCTCCAGCAATAATTATCTATCTTCAAATCACTAACATCAACTAAGAGTACAAAAGTGCAATTTCAGTAGCAGATGTTAAACTCCAATAGAAAATAAATATCACTCCATTAATTTTATCAAAACCTCCTCAATGGGGGGCAAGATGCACGTTCTGAGGAATGTTTTTGATAAAACTCTAGACCCCTCTCTAAATGCATGAGAGGGGTTTAAATACTAATATATGAAATCTAAAAATAAATATTACAAAAATAGATGAGGAGGTTTAAACGACCTGCCTCATTTTAAGCAAAAATAAAAATAAACAAAAACAAAATGTATCTATGACTAATCTTGCATTTGATTCTTTATATCGCAAATATAAAGCATCAGTTTTAAGAGTGTCGATTGGCCGACTTGAACTTTTAGCTGTCTTGCAAATACGACATTGGTGAGAGCTGGCACTATCTTCTTGGCAGAAGCCATTAGGCACTTCAGGTTCATCTATTGGCTATGTGGTTTTTCCAGGTACTGCCAATATGCTTCCCAGTTCAATCTGTTTACTTGTTTAATTGCCTCTTCCCTTTTCTCCGTTGCTTGTTTCCATACTTCTTGAAGCTGTTGTGCTTTTGGAAGAAAGCCAGGGGGGTTTTTGCTACCAAATTAGCCTTGTGTAGATGTTCATTTACACATTTGATGAAACTATTCACTGCTGCCATTGCATCCTCCATTGCCTATTCTACCTCCCTTAGTCGAGAATCCCATTTTGCAAATAAAATCTCTTTGTGAAATTCATCAATTTTGGGCATGTCTACTCTATTCCCTTCTTCGGATTTCTGCTAGTTTAGGAAGTCTAAAGGTTTCTTAAAAATTGAATCACATTCAAGTCATAATTCACGACTTGATTTGTAATATTATCGCTCATTTCACAGTGGGAATTCCACTGCGAAATCTTCTGGCATAATAGTTCTTTCTGTTGCAAGAGCTGGGAATTGATACGAAGTGCCTCTATGACAAACTGTCCAATTTTGGGATCATCTTTATGCAGTTCTATTATACTCTGTAATTATTCTTCTTTACTAGCTAAACTACTTTGATGTGCCAACTGCATTCGCTAAAAGTCTCGCTGAAGTTTTTCTAATTGTGTTTCCGCTTGGTGGTTGATGCTGACTTGATGTAATTGTTGTTCCAAAAAACAAAATCTTATCTTCTTTTTCTTTAAGCAGCAATTGTACCTCTGGTGCCTTATCAATAGTTGCTGAAACACATGCACCCACGACCCATGAGAGCCTAGTGAGATTTTCTGATGGATCTGTAGAGGGGTCCTTCTAAAGAACATCCAGAGGTTCATCCTTGGGAGCGAGCACAGAATCCAAATTTCTTTTCTTTCTTTTCCTTCTAATGACGGATTTATGTTGAGGGCTGTAGAATACATCTAGAGTAGGAATTTCCTCTATTCTTAGTAGAATCTCGGTCGATGGAGTAATGGGAATGTGCTCTATTTCCTGAGTGTTGACAACCCTTTCTATTACCATTTCCATGGTCATATCTTTTGGATTTGTTGGTGGCTCTGCTCTTTGTTCTTCTATGTTAAGTATGTTATTAAAATTTTCCCATTCCAATTCTAGATCAATTACGGGCAACTTTGCTTGTTTTGTAAGGGGAGTTGAGGCTTCAGCTTGTTTTACAGACGTAGTCTGCTAATCAGTCTTTGCTATAGATTGAGTTGTATCTTTTATTGACTCCTCTCTCTTACTGCATTCATTCTCAGATTGATTGCTAGACTTTTTTTCTTATTCTTTTTCAGAACTTTTTTTGGAGTTTTTTTTGAATCCTCACTTATGCTAACAATGGGAGTAGGAACTCTTATTGGTTCGATGAGTAATTGGTCCAATGGGATCTTAGATAACCTCTGTTTTCTGTAATTATCAAAATTTTCGAGACCTTCTTGGTAAAAAAGAATTCATGATGTATGTTGAACCTCTTTGAAGGTGTTTTTCTATGGGAAAACATCATCAAAGGGATCTTTTTCATGGGAAAAAACTTTTATTTTAACCATTGTAGTAAAATATTTTACAATACCAAAGGGCTCATATTGCCTTCCCGACAACTTGGGTAGTGGTAAAGATAATACATTATTAACATCTTTGAAAGCATGACCTAAGTCATGCAATGAAAATGCTCCACATTTTATAGGAAATTGAGGCAAAATGGCCTTCTTGGAATCTTTCAGTACTTTGCTCATCCCCCCCGCTGCAGGTCTGATAGGCTATCTCCCTAGCCATCAATTTGTCTAGGACATAAAAGGGTAGCACATGGGTGAAGCAATGCTTCCAAACACTCTGATATACGTGAATAATTCTTCCCCAAACCATCTCGCTACGAGGAGAATATCTACCTCAACTTCTTGGGAAAACCTTGGGGCATCTCTGTTGTAGATCTTTTTATGAATCGGGAGTATAACGCCATGACAAATTTGAAGAAATTTGGCACGAAACTTGATTCCCACATGACTTTGTGATAAATTTGAATGGGAAGTGGATTTTGAACCATCCACTTCTATCCCATAACATGAAATTTGGAAACAAAACAAATAGCATCCATAACATAGGCGCGCATAAAAAATGGAGGCTAAACCTTCGAACCAATGCCTCTTTTTCTTCTGTATTCCAAAATTGCAGTGGTTAAATTATCTGACAGGATTTGGGCCCAATTCATTACTGTAGCACTGATAGTTGTATCCACTAGGGGTAACCATTCTAATGAAAAATTGTTACTCTCTGGTTTACCAAATAGTCTACATAACATAGCAGCGACAAAACAGTAAGGGGAACAAAGAGAACCAGTGGCATACATACCATTTTTATCTCTTTTGAGTCTTTCCTCATTGTTTGACCAATGCTTCGTGCATTCTGCCAAGTCTTCATTCTCCTTGGCAGAGTTCTCGGCAAATTTCTTGTTGTAGATGGCCTGGGGTTCTAGTAAATGGTACATGAGCCTCAGGTTGTCTGGAGTAAATGACCCCATGACTTCCTGGCTTGCCGTCTTGAATCCTCTATCAGATATGTCTTCATCATCTATAATCCACTTAACCATGTCGATGTAAGGGAGTATCTTTAGCCTTGCAGTAAGGTGGTGCAAAAATGAGCATGCAAGCTCAGTCAAAGAAGAATTATAAGAGCTGCGTCCATCTGCTGTAACTGTTACTTCCATAATTCTCAATTTTTCCTCCTCCAATAACTGAGACATAGCTTCCCATGTAGATGTCCCTGCATCTCGATTATAGGTAGTGTGTGTGAACAATGGGGTCATTTCAAACTTTTCAGAAATGGGTGCCTTTCCTTTCTTCACCATTTATTCATATGTTGTGTTCTGGGTGTTCTTCCTGAAAGTTGCAAGCAGAGAGCAAAATATGATAAAAATGATAGTGAATGCAGAATTAATCAATAGAAGGACGAAAATAAGGTGACAGAAGGTCTTTAATTCTGAATCACGTCAAAAGATATCAACTTTCGTCAAATGGTCCTTTACACTGATCCTAATCGTTCTTTTAAGAAATGACCACTAATGAACTGTTATGCTTAACTTTAATGTTCATAACTTTGCATTGAATTCAGAAAGTAGTCTCCTAGAACCCTGAGCCCTTTGAGTTTCGATAAAAGCAATTTTGCAATTTGCTTCGCAATATCGCAGATCACTATATCTCAAAAATTGTTTTCGTTAAAAACCACCGCGATATGAGTTGCTACGATATGAAATTTACGAGATGCTATTGTATTTCATGATATTTGCTTATGCTTTATCAAGTATCACCGCATGTTTGAATCTGCGACGTGATAAAGTTATAGGATTTTATGATCTCGCATTTTCGCAGATCGCATTTTCAAGGGGTAACTTTTATAAGGGAGGTCCACCGTAATTATTTTGTGATGCGAGAATAATCATTTTAAATTAGGTACTTTAAAGGTTTACTTTAATATTCACTACTTTGCATTATAAATTTATTCTTAGGATTTTTGATCATGTAGCGTTTTTTATAAGAAACTCATCATTTGTGAAGTTTTATGCACTTAAAGTATGAAAAGGTAAATTTTCATGTTTTAGCAAGTTCCACTTTGACATCTTATTTTATTCTTAAAACAAGAAAGGAATGATTAAATTCTAAGATTTGATTTTTTTTGGAAGGGTCCCCATTTATTAGTATTAGTAATAACATTAATAAATTGGGGGGGGGGTGGGGTTGTTGACAGGCACATCATAGTGGCACCAAGAGATGTTCCGCTACAGGAACTCTCAGTCAAAAGACTCATATTAGTATGACATAAAACTCATGCATGATGAGCATCCTGCCAACATTGCATAAAAGGCATCTCAATGCAAACATGCATGACAACAACATGGGTATCCCATCAACATACAACAAAGGGATCTCAAAACATAACGTGACAAATCATGACAACAAGTACATCACATAGACGATTCTACGTCACATCAAGCAGGAATCATAAAAATGAGGAAGAAACAGGATCCCACATCAAACATCAATAAAGGATCTATGCAGCACAATGCATAGAAAAAGAATTACATGAATACTGCATATACCTCACCACCAAGGGCCATTTGAAGAAGTAAATGTCAAACTGCTAAAGCTCTTCAGACCATTGATATCACGACATCAATCAAATGATTGCTCGCACATGGATGCGAACACCTACATTCCACTTAGAAAAGTGGCTGAAGAATAGAATGAGAAAATGAGAAATATGAACTCACCATCAGATTTGTGGCATCGAATAGTGCAAAATCAACTGTCAAATTTCTAAATTCTGAGAATTTGAGAATTTGGGGCTTAAGGAATCTTTTAGATTCCCCCTAGATTCCACAAAAATTATTCTGCATGGGTGGAATAGAAATCTGGAACTCAAAAGGTGGTTTTGACCTTACCATTAGGATCCATACGAAAAATCATGAAAAATGACTATAAACTTGACTATATTCGACATGGAGAAAAATTACCTCCTCGGGAAAATTTCAAGGATCATGGTTCCGCTCCCTATTTCTACAACAATCATGGTTCCACCTGCATACTGAAAAGTGACCAAAAAATGCAGAAATTTGATGGAGAGATGGACAGTGCCATTGCATTTGTGATGTTGAGAAGTGCTGAAACCATATAAAATTTGTCAAAATCTGACAAAGTGAAATTTCACCCCTCCTACAAAATGCTACCTTGAACTGTGTGCTAAGATTTTGCCTCCTCTGTCTCTAAATTCGTGCCCACTCCTGGTTCCTCCATCTGTCCTGTGCACTGAGGAAATTGGGTTCTTTTAAAGTTTGGAGGGCAGATTTATCAATGAATTGGTTGTGGCATTGTGCTAAGTTTAGAAAATTGGTTGAGGAGGGGTCGGGTGGTCAAACCCTGCCCCTCCTATTTTTCCACATTATAGTTTTAAACCCAAAAAATATATATGAAGGGGGGGTTGGGTCCAAATTGGGCAGCCCACCCACATAGTCCCTATGACATACGTTATAACAGGTGTATTGGATGCGCATGGTGGTTACGTATTAATGGGGAGTTGTTCAGTTTTTGGGGCTGCCACTTGGGGGCTGGCCACATGGGTCGGGTGGGTTTGACCCCCGCCTGTCCCGTATGATATGTTACATGGGCTTTGGAGTGTGGGCAAGGTCCACCGGAGGTGGCCCGTTCCCACCCCGTAATATTGTTAATGTAATATGGTGTGGAGGGTTTTAAGGGCTCGGCGGGGTGATGGTCGCTGAGGCAAACTTACTTTTTTTTAATTTTGTGATGTGGTTGTGGGAGGGCTGAAAGGGGTGATGGCCTGTCAGCCCAAAATTTTGATTTTTCTATGCAATTTTTGGGTGGCGGGGTGGTGGCCCGCCACCTCATTTATAATTTTTTTGACTTTTATAGAAATAGAGGTGCTTCTAAAACCTTTAGAAAATAAGGGTTATTGGGCAAATCAACGAGACTAGAATTTCGACCGATTTCGAGAGCTAGGTTTCATGCCTTGGGGTCGGCAAATTGTAGGAGACTTAAACCTGGCCCACAACCCAACTTTGACCAAAACTTTGTCTGGCTCGTTCTCCCTCATATGAGCTCAGATTGACAAACCGTTCACACCTCATGATCAGGACGACGAGATCTACACTCTAGTCCTGGGTCAACATCATTCTGAACATTTTGATTTTTGAGCGTTCATAAACCCTCTTTGTCCTGTGTGTCTCTGGAGCCGCCTGGATCACCACCCTCCAAGTGATTTATTTTATTAATTTATTTAATAACATATTTTCTTTTCATATTACATATCATACCTAGCTTTCCTAAGCTTAGGTTTAAAATATTTTAACCCACAAAGGAGGGCATCACACCTAGATTTCCTCAGCTTAGGTTTATAATAATTTAACACACACGGGAGGGATGTTACAAACCCCCCCCTTAAACTTTACACCATCCTCGATGTGTCACAGTATCATGTGCTAGTTCACAGGTAGCTGGTTTTTTAATCCACATCTCTCATGGCTCCGCCATCTGATGCAAATATTCTGATGTACATCATTTACAAGGAGTGCTCCCAGCATATCTCCTTCCATAGCTACATGTAACATTGTTTTCGACCCATCTTGAGAAGTTTTAGATGCAGAAATTTAACTATGATAAATGTCATGATTTGTTAGTCAATATTACTAAAGCAGCTATTGCTCATTTTTTCATTTTATCTGAAGAATGCAGGTTCTCTTTTGGTATTCTTCCAATCCTTTGTGTTATTGTCAAACACCTACTTCTGGTAGTTTCTCTGCATACAACACATTTGTTAGCATATTTTCCACATCAATATGCCTTAAATGCCATAACAGATTAGTTAACATAACGATATATATTGATTATATATTTTCATCATATATATCCATCATAATCGTTTGTATGTCAAACTGTAATTAACCATGGTTACTTATACTTGAATCACTTCTTACTTTCCTTCTTCTATGCAACCTCCAGGTCAGTTGCTTTCCAGACATCTACCCAATGTCTTCATGTATACTTGCACAGGTGATATATTATATGCATCGATATACATATCATATTTCAATCATGTAACACATGTAATCATATGAGTACCATATTTACTGCTATACATAGTACCACCTATGCTACAACCCATCATACCATCCTCATAGTATGACCTGCATGAAATAAGTTTTAACCACATGTTTTCCACTATTTTAGAATCATTCCAAACATTAATTTATCTATATATCATAAATATAACAATCGTGCTTAGTTTATAAGGAATTCCCATGAGCATGGTTCATTTCTGTAATCCAAGAAAGTTTTATGTCAAGTGCAGTTCATTTCCAAATTTCATTTGGTTACAATATCAATAGCATAGTATTGAATTCATGCATATTTTCAATTTGCATGATATCGATCTATTCAGATAGATTATTAGATACCATTTATTTGACCCAGTGGTCCATATAATTGGTGCTACTTATTAATTACCATGGTTTGTACTCAAGGATACTTATAAGTTCCATTATGCATATCCATTGAAAGATGCTTATGTCATGGTATATAATAATATGTTAAAGTTAAGTTTCCCCTTAATCATACTTTCTTCCAACCGAAGAGAAAATCACATTGTATGTAGATGCATTAATCAAAGGATTAATTTGAAGACAATTTGTACAATCACATTGTCTTGTACCATCATAACACTATTTCCTCAAAACCTTTAGCATGGTATAATACTACCATTTATAATTTGTTTTTATAACATGATGACCATAGTTTAATCTTTGACCAGAGTTAATTACCACATATTCACAAATAATCATGGTAAATTTCTTTTCTGGTGTTATCATAGTGCATTTTTATGAAAAAAAAGTGATTCTTTCACACATGAAGGCAACATGTGTGAAAGTTCCACTCAAGTAATCATATCTTCCTTTCATATGCATTACTCGTTATAAATCTTAAATAAAATATAACAGCGTTACTTTTAAGGCATTTTTTCACTAAGGCACATTGCATGCTATAACGACTTAGTTATAAGGATTTTTCCTCACAGTAAGAGATAATAACCTTCAGTTTCCTTGGCCAACGTGACTCTTAAACATAATTATAAGTTATTCATGCATACTTTGCGTATTTATTATTGACATATAACAGTCGAGGCATGTATAGCTCGATGTCTCAAGACACTTTCTTATATGGATGCATTACACCAATAACCTTATACCATCAACTAATTGATAAACACAATATTCTTACAAGGCTGTAATATTTCACACACATGTTCTTACATGGCAGATTCATGTAACACATTACTAAGCACGGATCTTAAGCATGATCCTGTTTAAAACATGTTTATCTAAATGATCACTTAGCTAGACTATGGTAACACATCCAAAATAATTCACGACAATGCATGGGTATATGTATCATTACAAAATAATAAAATGATGATACAACCATGAAATTCGTCCATTATATAATCCTCCTTTCACGTATTAGGTGATATTTTAGTTAGCTATGCACATACACAACATTTGTACCATTCATGATTTTTCTCTTATTCACCAATCCCTATTTAATTTCTTACATGTTGGAATAATCATTCAAATATAGTTTTCCACACAACTCATTAACCAGTACATCTTATGGATGCCATAGATTTGGGGTATTTGACCCAATGGTAGAAATTATGTTAAATATTTAACCAAAACCCTTCTAATTCCTCCTCATCATTTATTTGAAAACATAATATCAATTTTACCCAAGTTCACTTTTATGTACATCTAGTTGCTATCATGCATATCCATGTATGTTACCTTCAGTGCCAAAACAACAATCTCCACAAGCTCAAGCATGACTAGTTTGGAAAAAAAATTAACCCAACAAAATAAACTAGAATTGCAGGTAGAAAATTTCTTTTGCTCATATAAACATAAATCATTATACATAAGGATTTAAGTCTTCTACACAATACCAAATGAGTAGTTATTTTCTTAATCTCATGCAAACTACTTTTCTCATGTAGTATTATTTCAAAATTTTGAGCCTCCACCATCTAGAGATGGTATGCTTTTCGAATTTGAATTTTTTACCCAAGGATGGAATAGCATTAATAAAATATGTCCTTGGATTCATTATTAAATATAAACAACAAAGGGAAAGAGGAGTTCCTTTTTTATCACAGATAACAGAACTCATTAAAATATGTATGATCTGGTGTTAAGCTTCATCCATTCCTTATAAAGCGGGTTTTGTAATCCACGGTAGGTCTTTATAAGTTTAATGTGATATTCAAAAATAAGCCATGTATAAGCAAACAAGAATAAGTGTGAATCAACAACAACATTGCAATGCTGAATGATGGAATGTTTGAAGGTAGAGGGTGTAGACCAAATGAGAGTCTAGCATATCAGTCACAGATCGCCCATAACAACAACATGTTATGCCAAATCAAATCAAACAATTCAATGTGGTTTTCAACTTCTTGGATTGGATCGAAACAACTACATAAAGGATCTCAACCCACATCAATTCCATTAATTCAATAATTACTCCATGATTATCGTAGCTTCGTTAAAATAAAATGAATGTTTTTAAATAATGAACATAATGGTTCGCTAGTAATTTGTCATATTTTCCACCTATTTACACAACTCTTACTGATTTAATTTATATATATTCACGACACCCCTGTGTTGTGTTGTTTAGACAATATCTTTACACCCTATTTAACATAACTAAGTATGATAATTAAACCAGTATATAATACATAAAATTATTTGAAACAGTGCCACAGACAGTGGTATTTTATTAGTTAAATATGCACATACTCCTCTGCTCGGTTACCTCTTTCCTTTCTCCAATTCCATTGGAGGCTTAAACATTCTCGAGCTTTTGGAAATCAAATTCTGCTTTTCATTTTATTTAAATTACACGAAACCACTTTTATAAGGTTTTTTTCATCTTATTTATTTAACCATTGAAGAGGCAAGACTTAATACACTCTTAATACAAACACTTTCGGCCAATAAAGTAATTACACAAAATCACATACTCTGATATTTACTTGCCAACACTTAAAAAAGTATTGGTTCGAATATACTTATTCAATTTCATGGTCTCATGGTTCAAAGTTAAGGGAGTCATAAAATAAAAAGTGTCTCACAATGTCAAAATATGGATCTGGATGATTAATTCCAGTCAAGATTGGAAATTATAATAAACTACTCCCTTTCTATTTGGAATTTATATGCTAAAGAAAATAAATATAATTATAACTATATCATTACATAAGTGAAGCAGGTTAGGAAGACCTTTCATAGCCTCGTAATTGTTCTTCAAAAAACCGAATGTATTATTAAAATACTTGAGAGCATGAAGACTTATATCTCCATAGAATCTGTTTGTTATGAGTTATGCTAAACTCACTCAATCAAAGCACGTAGTGCGCATTCACCCTTGTATACGTAGTGCCCAAAAAATTTCTCCCGGTGTGTAGAGTTTTGCAAACGTCAAATCTTCCTCAACCAATACTCGCAATGTCCAAAACGATTTTAGAATAGTTTCTATAACATGTTGTTCATGCATACATAAATATCAAGCTTGCTCAACCGAAACCCAAAAAAAATCGATCTAAAAATAAATGCTTACCTATGTTTTCTGTAGAGCATAATGAGATCTACCAAGACCAAGCTTGCTCACTCATTTTTGGAGAGGCCTCCTACATATAGCCTCTTAAACCACTAACGAACTATGATTCAACACTCTCAACTATAGAGCAAGGTAATTCATTCAATACCAAGTTGGTTTATTTAATGTGGTGTAACATCTACAGATACGGTGGAGATAATCATTATCCTTTCTTTTTGACCTTATCTTGTCCTGATATTGGTTATCGTAGGGGTAATATAACATTTTATGGATCATCATCTCATCCTATCCTCTTCACCTAGTGGATAGGTTCTTCCAAGAAATCAAGGAAACAATTCTATCGCTTTCTGTGATCCCTGCCTGATCATTTACAGTGGCTAACTCGCATACTTCCTTTTTTTCATAAAGTAGACATGAAATGTAGTATTTAAAAGGGAAACATCAATCTAGAGCTTTTGTAGTGATATTTATAAAAGTTACGACAAGAGAAGATGAACTTTGAAGGTGTGGAAGTTATAACAATAATGTTGCTTTCAACATCCTTTTCTTAATTCATTAGCATAATGAGGAAACCTATGGCTTTTGCCATCCCTTCCTCTAAAAACATTAGAATAAAGAACATCGTTCCTACGTCTACATGGATTTATAGCCATTAGACACATAGTTTAGAAAACCTTTATCTGGATCCTCTTATAATTTACGTTTATCCATATATGATACACATCGACAAGTTGATGATTTTTTGCATTAATTCATCAGCGCATGCCGACTTACATTCCATTCCATGCTACCAATTCCCATGAAGTAAATGAGAATCAAGTTCACTCCAAACCCATTTCCCTTCTTTTTGGCTCGACCCGCAACCCTCCAATCATCATCCTGAGCTAGTACAATCAGAGCCCCTTCATCCTAGTGGCAATCGATCTTCAAAGATGGCTCTGACGTAGGGCATGGTGAATTGTGATTTAACCTCAGACAGGAACTGGGACCCTTAACCTAGCATAGAAACAACGAGACGATAACTCCAAGCTTAGAGGTATGAGTTTTGGTCAACTTGACAAAAAGTTTTCCTTGTTCTGTTTGACCTCCCAATTAGAACCTTTGACCTCCACGTCGCTCACTTATTGCTTGGAGGATCCTCTAGCCATGAGCTCTTGCCTCTTTCTGGCCTTCTCATCCTCTCTAAGATTTGGTCTACCTGGATCGCCCTGAGCTAGCTGATCATGCACAATGGAATACCTATTAACACCAACCTATTACAATTTGTTATCCTGAGCTAGGAGGAAACAATAAGGGCAAAACCAATTCTCATTAGGGGGAGTCGTCAATGAAGGGTTCATGTAATACATATGATAGGGCTAACATTGGTAATGCATCACAGTATATCACTATCTAGCGGAATATTTTTTCCGCCCATGCAACTCCGTCTCCATCATAGGGTAAATCCACCATTAGAGGTCCTTAAACTCCCCACTTGAGGCTTGGTATACCTCATCCACTGATTGGCTTGGCTTGTAAAAAAGCCCTACATGTTACCCAATGAGACCACTACCTACTGCTGCATCCATTGAAATTAGAGGGTCATTGATGCATAGTGCACTATCCTCTCCTCCTTGACTTGGCTTAGCACTCAACCCCTTCAGTCTTGGTATTACTTGATGATGGACATGGTGTTAGCTCTCAACTTGTGGAGGGTAATATTTTATTTACATATAGTTGTACTTAATTACCTCAATAATCCCCTTTACACGCCACATGGACATATGTATATTCCTCTCTTTTCTAAGTGGCTCTCAACCTTCATGCACAGTTTGGATCTTCCTCCTTTTGTCCTATTCAAACATTTTAATATTTCAATTCATCCTCATGCACAATTTATTATGCACAATTATGCCATAATTTAACAATTAATATTCTTATTTTATAAGGATCATATTCATTGAAAACATTATGTTAGTGCCTAGATTTAGCTCAGACTGAAAGGGTAAGATTCTAGGTCCACATCAAACCACGCTCAGCCTCGTAGCTATCCCTACGAGGACAGGAGAGGGCTCTCTTCGGGTCAATCTCAGCAAAAGATAATCGATGGGGCTTGATATGACCGAAATATCTTCTAATTTTAGGCTAGGTATGAAGTGCAAGGATTTGATTTGATTTTTTGAGGGTTTCGTTGGAAAAAAGGGAAAGGCAAATTTGGGTCCGGGGATGAGGCCAAATTTTTGCAAAGTTCCGATTGGGGCAAGGTAAGCAGTAGTTTTGATGCTTTATATTAAATTAATGGATAGAAAAGACTGCTGAGGAGCTGAAGAGGGCAAGTGACTAGAATAATCCTCTCCAAACAGATGAAAACATATAAAACTAAACAAAACTGAAAGGTAGAGCACAATTACCACATGGATTCTACCTTTGTCACTCAATTTGTTTAATTCAGAAGCAAAGAGAAGGGAAATGGCATACATAAAAAATCAATTAACTTACAATTACATGAAGAAAAACACCATCAAAACATAGAGCCACAATGATCGCAACTAGTGCTGCAAAACCCTGGTCTTTCCTTTGCCAAAAATGTAGAAATCAAATGTACAATGGAGTGCCAAGCAATCCCAAGTGTCCAACCCTGAAAATGACTGAGAAATTATATAATATAGGCAAGCTTAACTCATTCCCATGCCTCTAGTGGTATAGCTCATCATTCTAGGAGTTGTTTCAACCATATCTCAACAAGGAACTAAAAATAGGCAATGAAACAACTTGCTTCTATATGTTAGGAAACTGATTCATTTAGTTGTTTTTCGCTTTTTAGTGAATGAATCTACTAAAACAAGTAAAAATGTGCCCAAAGTTACATCATTTTCATGAAATTACATCAAGGTAGATGAAGAGTTACATGAAAAAGTGAAACTAGTCAAAACTGGGCGAAATTCTAAGCTGCTGAGTGAAAAATAGGCCAAAATTCTCTATGCGCCGCGCACAAAAACTGTATGCGTAGCACAACTTTGGCGCTGATTTTGAGGCACTTCTCGAAGTCCCAATTGAGCTCATGATAGGTCATTGGAAAGCGCTACCTGTCTACTTTCCAACCCAAGTGGAATTTATGGATTTGGGTGTCATTTGACCCTCCCAAAATTCAATCTCCAAAGACTGCATGCTATGGGTGCAAAAGGTGGCAGTGAGGTCATTTTTTGTGTGTTTTTGACCCTTTAGGCAACCAAAAACTTGATGAAATCCTTAATTAATCCATGAGCATGCATAAATTTTGATGAAAAATCCAAAAATGTAAAGTTTTCCTCTAGAGGATCTCCCAATTATAAGCGCGCGCTAGGTGGCGCTACGCGTTGGGCAGGAAAATCTATTTTGAAGCCAAAAATTGAAAATTGACAAAATTTTCTCCGAATTTGTTGAAATTTGGACTGAAGGTCCATCATCAAGTATCATGCTCAGCCAAAGAAGCTTCGGCTAAGATTTGGAGCCTATCATGTCTTTTGCATCGTTTTAGTGCCCTCCTTAGTCTTGCCTTCAAGACCTTGATCCTTGCGTTGCAAACATGAGTTCGTGCCCAATAATGATTTTTCATGTGCCTGAGCATGTCCTTGTCTTTTTTTTTCTTCAACAACATCTTCTCAAGATGAATGTTGACCCTCTCGAGCCAAGTCTCTCGATCAACCTCTATCTCCTGCTCCAATGAAGTGAAATCTATCCTCATCCTTTGCGCAGCTTGATGGTTTTGTTGAATGTTTTGTAACTCCATGACTGTATGCTGATCGTCCAGTTGTTTATTTTGCTACTCCAAATAGTTTATGACCCATTGATCTTTCTGCAACTTGTTGGTCAATGCATCTATCTCGTCTTTCTGCTTCTGAATGACCTCTCTCAGCTTTGAGCTAGGAGAGCTCACATCATCATCGATGAGTATGAAATCAATGTCTAGGCCTCCTGAAGGGCCCTCATCCTACATAGGCTTCTTGCCTTTGTCCTGTACCTGTGCTACTGATGACAAAAATGAGACCCCTTCCACCCCAAGTGGAGATAGTACTCGTCGGGCTGCTACAAACAATCTCCTCGTGCCTCTCTGATAGGTGACATATGCCGGCACACTAGTAGTCTCCGCCTCCTGATCTCCATACTGATGTGAAGGTTCACCCGCATCATGAACAACCTCCTGATGAGCTGCTGAAGCTGTGAAGAACTCACTGGAAATGAAATCTTCCCATGTGATACCCTACAAACCAAGTTGATGCACAACAATGATTTTGATGAGCGCATAGTGATAAATGTTGTTGTACTATTGTTCAAGAGTCTTCTTCTCCACAAGAGTAGTCACCCTCTCGATGTCTCGACACATGAAATATGGAATGTTCATCATATTCACTCGTGAAATGCATCAATAACCTGATATGGTATGCATAGAGGCATGAGAAGCGGCCTTCACAACTGAAGTATCCGATAATGAGTCTCATCAACGACGCATAAGATTCTTTCAAAAACCGGAATGGGAACACCCTGCTGAGCTGTTTCACATAGCTAGGCCTGATATATGGTTCATAATGTACTCTTTCTACCTGTTGTATTTTGCTCCACTCCTCATCTACATTCGGTATTCCTGTTTCTTGATAAGTGGTTTCTCGTGTCAAGGTGAAATTTACACCAGCAAGAGTTACCTGACCATCATGTAAATGCAAAACAAACAACCTAGCCAACTCGTAATGATGCTGAATCTGAGCAATCATCTCACAATACTGAAAGCATGACTATTGTGGGAAACATGCCATGGCAAGTGGGCAGGCCTGCAATTGAGTCAATGAGGTGGGCTCTTCTCTGACATGTCTGCCACCCTTACGAGGCCTCCTCGGTGCATGAAGTTCTGCAGTAGAATCACTGTCTTGTTCATATGATGAATCAGTCTCCGTCATGGTGCTACAATGTGTATAACAAGTGTATGTTTGATTGGTTTGAAAATGAGAAATAGGTGTTTGTTTTCAATGCCAAATGTGCCAAAGAGAAATAAGGAACTGTGAGGAATATGGGACAGTGGGAAAAGTGGATGGTGGAGTTTATCAAGTGAAATTTGAAATGTGTTAACAATCATTTGACTGTGTTTAGGGATGTGGGGTTTGGGAATTTGTTACAAATGATATGGGGAAGGTAAAATGATAGGGAATGGTAGGATTTAGGATAGTGAAAATGGGAAGCAGGGATATGAGTAGTTTTGGACGTTAGGGCATAAGGGATTGACTATAATGATAGAATTATGAAAGGGAAAGGATCACGGGTGGGAAAGGAGACTTGGCACCAAAATTACAATTTAAAAACCCAAAGGAGCAGATTTTGATATAAATATAGGGTTTATATTTTCAAACTTTAAAATTTAAACTCTTGCCTCCAAACAATACCAAACACAAGCTAAATTCAATGGCGAGAACTCTCAAACTTACTTGGAGCAGAAGAAATGGAGTTGTTTGGTTTTTGATGAAAGCAGTGATATAAAATTGGCTTGTTGGCTCTGTGCACCGCGAACAAACCAAGTGCGTCGCGCCTCCTGGATGCACTGTGCCGGTTGTAAATTGCACGATGAAACTTGGCCCAAGGCACTGCGCAGCCTATGTGCGTCGTGCCTTCCTCCAATGCGTCGTGCGCACTCCAACACATAGTCTTGGATTTCAAAACATAGCTTCGCTCTTTCCCAACTTAAGTGGACTTCAATTGATCTCTTGGCATACTAATGGGTGTTTCAAGCAATGAAAATATCTTATATAGTGATGGGTTTGATTTTTGTTTCTCAAAAACCCACTTTCTTATGTTTTAGTTTTGACACTTTTCTCATTTTAATACAACTCTGTTCTTCTTGTTTCCTCTTTGATTTTTGGCTGAAATGATGAAACTCTTTTGTAAATTTTGCAGGGATGTTTGGCATTGAGTTTCGGCAAAGGATGACTAGGACTGCATCTGAAATATCCAAGAATTGAAAATTTTGAAACTTACATGGCAATTTATTACAAAGGACGAAATGTCGAATTTTCTTCAAAACAGAGTTTTGAAGAAAAGTCATAGTCCAACAATATGACGATGAAATTTTTGAAATAAAAACTTGTTTAAAACCTCCCTCTGACCTGCTGCCATTATTGGACACTTTGTAGACTGAATTCGCTAAACCCTAGACCTAATGACTGAAATGACTCTTTGCCCACCAAAAGACCAAACATTGACTGTCATTGATTGGAAAATGATTTTGATGGAACTTGATGAAAATACCTGAGCCAACAAGTACAAGACATGAGGGGAATGAGTGACAAGGCCCTTCCATCAGATTATGGCATGCCCCTAATGGAATGTGGATGAATGAACTGTATGAGACACCTAAAAATGAAATGCAATAAGAGAAATGATCTCTGACAGAGGGATGTAAAGACCGACTCTAACAAATTATATATAGGTGAATTTATATTATTGACCACTCAATAACCATATTAGTATTTGGATTCATTCTCAAGGAATCCTAATTTCGTTTAATGCAAAGGAAAATATTCTACGTTTAAACTTCACCCAAGATGGGAAAGAAGTCAAAAAAATTTCTTAATATCTTCCCATGATGCCACAAGGTTAACTCATTTACAAGGTTTGTATTTTTCATCGAATGCATAGAAAACCTCATCACTTTTAACTACTTGGAAAAGTTATATACAGTGGAGTAACATATAAACTTTACTTCCATAAATCATATAAAGCTTGGTATTTCTCCTCAAGGAATCGTATCCTCCAAGAAATCAATATAATATACACATGTTCTACGTTTCAAAATTTAGCTTTACCCTTTATAAAGTTTGGGTGATTTATCTTATTTGGTTCTCCTACTTTGTCATATCTCGCAGAGGCGGATTGTCCCATAGGCCAAAAGGTTTGAACTTGATGCTCCTATACTATTTGTAACAAATCTCTGTGGCCTACCCAGAAATTTAGCCCTTGGGCTTCCTAAATCTAAAATTTCTCTTTGTTCACTGTGGAGATTTCACTGTTCAACCTAACTGTATGACAAGTCAGTTAGCATGCATATTGCACAATTAGAGAAAGGATTTAGTAATATTAATCCAACTCTTTAATTCACCCATAACACATGAAGAACCTCTTACTGCATGAAACTTATAAGAGTTCTGGGGTTAACCTATCCCATCATTAATAAAGTTTTATATTAAGTTCATTGAGGCTAGCTTGGCCATGCATCAGTTCATAATCCATCAGATGTAATCATACTCAACCTTTATTTCATATAAATTATTAACTAGTCTACTAATGACAGAGGAGGCCTAGACAATTTGTAATCATTAACATACATAAGCAAATTTCATTATTACGTAAAATTCTGCATGCACCCTTATCTTTTTCCCATATGACTAAAGATAATTTCATAGTAGTTTTAATAATCATTAACATAAATCATAAAATTTATCATTCACCAAGTACTATGACAATTCGAAGAATATGAACATATATCTTCATACAACAACCCACAATAGATGTCAATCTTTCCATAATACAATTGCTTAAACAAATAACTAGAATTGTAGACTATATAATATCAAATGCTAGAAATGACATATATATATAATGCATCATACTAACACATAAGCTAAAACAGAGCAACATATCCAATACTGCATCAAATTCACATGACCTATCCTTCTACTGGTTTTAACTTGAAATATATTAAAAGGACAACATCGCCGTATGCATAAACTACAATTCTTTCCATACGAACAGATATCGTAACATTTATATAACTGAACCAAATAATAAAATGACATAAATGGTAAGAGACTAACATACAAAACATCCCACACATGTGAATCCATCTAAAACAATCACTTGGAGGGAGGAGCACACCACCCAACCATGAATCACCTATAATTCCCCCCGAGCTGAGGTTCATGCCAAGGATCAACTATCCTCAATTGATCAATGCACTAGGTATTTAATACCCTCTTTCATGATTTACTTTCCATTAGTGGCGTCCCAATTTTATGGACTTTTCAATTTTCCTAGGTCTTTCTCGAAAAATCTCGTCTTTATCTCCCATAAGGCTTTTCCTCGTAAAATCTTGCCTTTATCTCCCGCAAAACTTTTATGTCCGATGGATATTTATCTCCCATCCATCCGATGGATATCCAATCTATCCAAACTTATCTAGAATCCCATCTAGAAGATTTATCATTAAAGATTCATCTCTATCCCATTCCTCAATGGGATGTGGCAAAAATCTCCTCTCTCTTGGTGCTCCACCCTCCAAGTGATTTATTTTATTAACTTATTTAATAACATATTTTGTTTTCATATTACATATCATACATAGCTTTCCTCAGGTTAGGTTTAAAATAGTTTAACCACAAAGGAGGGTATCACACCTAGCCTTCCTCAAGTTAGGTTTATAATAATTTGAGACACAAGGAAGGGGTGTTACAAGCATCGAAAATTTTGGTACACAAACTTCATGAGTCTGGATGGAATTTAATTGAGATTGTGTGAGCATGGCATAACCCTTTGGAAAAAAATTTACAATCTACCGATAATATAAACCATTTAAGCTTCCCAAAACTTTGTATTCATTCCATGATGTAGACTAGGCATACTATCCCTTAAATGCAAGGAGATTGGAAAGTGGCTTTTAATCCTTTTTTTCCAGATATCCACAATACCAAAGGGATGAATTTGTAGGTTGAAAACTATCAATTAAGCTTTGAATTTCAGGTTGTGGCTTTAGCAGGGGGCATATGTGTTCATAGGAGATGAATGAGTGAGGACGTTGGGTGAAATATTCATGAATATGAAGGATATGTACCTACAATTTGAGGAAAGAAAACATGTTATTATAAACTAATTTCAGCAAAAATAATGTCCAAACAACTTTCTAAGAGAAAACTATGTTTCATTTTTAATTGAATTTCCTTGAAGGCCTTGGATGGTAGTTTAATATTTGTAAAACAAAAATGAAAAAAGAGATTGAACAAAGGATTAATGAATTTTCATATGTATTCCAAGATCTTCCATATGGACTACCATTAGATAGAGGAAATACCTACTAGCACAAGAGGGATCATAAGAAGGTCCATATATATTACAACACAAAGCACTATAATTGCTTGTAGAAAAAAAAAGTTCAAGGAGAGGGAGCTATTACAATAATAAAGGATATGTAGCACATAATTATGGGCTCTCAATCAGTCATTCATAGAATATATTATTCATCCATTAGGCATGTCAGTCATATAATTAGATTAATTATGTTAATTAGTTTTTTTCACAAATAAATGATTGATGAAAAGAGTGAGTAATCCCATGGGATAGATTGATTATACCAATTAGTATATTAACATTAGTTTGTCAAAATAAGGAAGAAATGTGTGTTTTTTCTACAAAGAGGCTTTTATTATTTATAAAGGAGTTTGTTTAGAACATTTTCCATTGCTCGTAGTCTAGAAGACACTATTCTTGTCGTCAATACAATAATTCTCTCCAGATAACACTCACACTCCACTCTCTATTTTCCAATCAAGAAAATAACACTAGAGGAGATCTAGATAATGATGATGAGGTGTTAATTTTATAACATGTTCATTGTATTTTTATAATAAATGGTGGAAAGGGGTAGATGTAAAATCTTTGATCTTTATGACATATATTCCCATGAGTTTACATGAATTCTAGATCTATTGTTTCATTTTCTATCATAAGTATAACTCAATTTGACTACCAAAAATTATGAAAACATTTTCCAAAGATGTCATAAACTAATTTCTAAACAATTGGGCCACTTAGAGATTTAATATAGCCATTGAATTTGGATAGAAAACCCTAAATTTGAACTAGGCACATAGGGTTATGAATTTGATAGTAAATGGGCAAGGAAATGGACATTGAGAAGAGAAGGCATGAAGTGATTGCCTAGGGCGTGAAAGGAAATCCTTGTGCATATGTAATCAATTGGGAAAGTATTTCATTTGTAAAATTCCTTGGCCTAGCACTTACATACATTCATTATTCCATTTCTTTGATCTCCTTGCTGGCCAACAATGTGGTTAAACATATATTGGAAAAAACAAGCCTAATGAAGACTTTTGTCTCAAAAGTGATAAGAATTTTTAGACTTATTTTCTTGACAAAATGGATAATAACAAATATAGCACACTATGTTAGTTATATTGAAGGATTTAGACCTATAATTGTCTTTAGAAAATTAGTGGACTTTAAGGGAAATACAATTAAACACCCAACTCATATACTTTGGATACTCCTCCAAAAGGAAAATATGTCAATGGACTAGTTGGAAAATAAATTCCTAGGAATCGAAATATCCCTGGGGAAGGTGATTAAATTCTACAATTCAATCATTGAAACGGATAATAAAAGCTTCATAGCACTTAGGACAATAATGCTCCAAATAAAATATACGTGTGTGATATAATTTTATACCAAAAACTATGAATTTTCTTTCCTCCCTTGAGCGATGTTGCATAAGTTGTTGTGTTAATAGGAATTTTTTAGGATAAATAGGTTATTCCTAGTTGTAGGCACTCGAATTATAATATTGAACCTCTCATTGCAACAAAATCACTAAGTAAGCTAAAATAAAGGCCATAAGAAAACCATATGTCTTACAATAGCTAGTTTTACAATAGAACCAATAAGCTTAATCATAAAAGAAAAATACAAGAAATAACATTGGTACTTAGATTGAGTGAATAAATCATATTACACAACGGTATAAGCTCAGTTATGATATATGTCGCATGTATTGAATATGGGTACACCAGTGATTAATGTACACAATAGATATGGGTTAATAAGCCATGAGCTTAGATCATCATAATAGAAACAAGACATTGATGTACACGCTCATAAGTCATGTATTGCCTCATATTGTATCATATATCATTTACCATGTTAGATCAAATACCATTGATATTACTTAGACTAGTATCAATATCTTTGAATTACACTATTTTGATCATTGTTTCATTATTGGTCCCTCTTATTAGAATTGAGACAAGGAGAGAGGTCCTTATTGGGAAGAGTGAAGGAAAAGACCCATAATGTTCAAATAGACCTATGTTTTATATGGGATTCTTAGCTTCCAAAAATGTTTCTAGTGAGACACCATCCCAACTAGTTGATATGAAGCACATATCTAGTGACAAAAACACTCTCATGAAAATTGCAAATGGGTTAGAGAAATTTAAAAGAAATATCAGTCATTTGGGCCTCAATTGAAAAGGATTTCTATAAATATAGGTTTTGAAAAAGAACACAAGTTTGAAGGGAAGAAAAATCAGGTTGATGGACAATAGAACAAAAAGTGCAAATATTTTTCAAACACTACCCAATGGTTGAGCATGGGTATTGGCTGAAGGTGTTATGGAATTATACTATGGAATTTTCTTGAATAGAAGGAGTCTTTGAATTTATCTTATGGAGTCCTCATAAATTTTCTTATTTGAACCATGAATATTATTATCCTAGACTAGAGTGTAGAATTTAGACCTAGTAATCTGGTTGCTTCATGGGCTAACCAAACAAATTATTCTCTCTTGGACCAGGGAAATATAGCTTATGATCATATTTATGGTGAAGTAGACCCTATAGGAAAATTTCACGATAAATTATCATTGCAACAAAAACATCCAATAACCTAGAAGTAAGGCTAGAGACAATCCATCTATCTGCAAAAATGTGAGGATGCAACTAACGTTAGAAGAATATTGAATTGATGCTATATGGCTTCAAGCTTCATAGTTGTGATAGGCTCCATGGGACTAGTAGGAGATTATATTCCTAGGGATTCCAATATCCATGAGGAAGGTGATGAACTTATACCATTCAGTCATTGAAATGGATAATCAACACTTGATATCTTAGGACAATAATGCTCTCGAATGTCGCAAGTGTGTGCAAAATTGTCGTATATTGGAGTGTAGAATTTATACCTACTCATATGGTTTCTTCATAGGATAATCAAACAAAGTTTATTCTCTCTTGATGATGTAAATATACCTTATGAACATAGCTTCGATGAAGTAAACCTAACAATCTAAATTTAACAATAATACACCATAATGGGCCATCTTGGATGAATATATCTAGCTTGCAAATCAATCTTGCTAGAGAGAGATTCCATATAGAATCGTATAGATATATATATAGATATATATAAGAAAAGAGAATTTACACATAGGTAGCCTATAATTGCAATTTGATAGACCATGAATTGAATTGGTATGATCTCCACTATAAGTGTGGTGAAAATGAACAAAATAAAAAGAAATAAAAAACACAAAAAGTATTTATGTACGATCATTAGAATAAGTTCAAATAGTAATTTATCAATCACGAAAAAAAAACTATAATTGTAGCTATAATGTTTTCTCTATGTCTACCCTAGGAATTGCACCGTAAAACTAGCTTCCATACATGTATTTGAATTCAATTATTCTTTATTTTACTTGTAAACCTTACAAGTAAAAGCATCAATGTCTACCTTGAGAGACTACATGTTTTTTATATCCATCCCTTGTTGGACTTGATGTTGTTGATAAGTAAATTTTAGATCCTCTCTTTCTCTTTAGAGATTCTCAATATCGTTGTTGATGGAAAAGTATTTGCACACTACTCCTTGGGGGAATTATTCTTTAATCATTATCCTTGACTAAATTCCAAGAACCTTTTACAATGATAGAAAATTCAAAATAAAATTAGTGTAGACTCATAATGTGAGAGAAGGCACACTAAGTGTAGGAAATGGATGAAGTCTGCATGTTTGAAATTATCCTCAATACTTATTTTGTCTCATATTTCATGCAGTGAATCATGATTATTAAGCACACATCTGTTTTTATCCATTCTAATGTAACTTTGCGTTTCTAAACAAATTACTTAGTAATGTGTAAAACCTAGCGAAAAATTTAGATACTCTAAGTAATACTATATACATCACTTTGTAATGGGGTCTTGGCATTGACCTTCCATTTTATAAAATGGGATTTAGAATAAATTCAATAATTGAAATATTCACATACCATATTTAAATATATGCTAAGAGTTGGAAATGACAGTATTATAACATAAAACCAAGCTTTCATATTCTTACAACTTTCCCATAAGATAGCCATCTATATATGTTGAAAACATTTCAGACACCTTTAATACAATATTTACGACAAGATTGGGAATGATGTTTTAGCTTCCAAAATGTTATAGGGGTGAATATTCTCAAGATATTCAACATAAGAAGCATAATTTTGAATTGAATTTCATTAAGTTGGCTTGCTAGTGGAAAACATTCTCCAAAACATGTGTATATTGATGGATTCAAGGTGTTCTTCAAGGGATATGTTAAGGATTTTAAGCCTATTATCTTAGAGGAGGCCCTTCAACACGCAAAGACATATTCAAAAGTTAGTGCACGATCAATTTACAACTAGTTGAGCAACAAATAATGATTCTAAAGCTAATAAAACAAGTCCTCTCTAATACTAAACATTGTCCCATGAAAAGCCAAAATTTTGAGCCCTAATCTTATTAATGATTTATGTTCAAAAGGGTTGTACTACATTTGTAGAGAAAATTGGTCCATGGGCCACAAATGCAAGGCTTGCAAAAATATTTATATGATTGATATTTGTAAGAATTATAAGCCATGGAAGAGAAAACCATGGATGAAAAAGACCAAGAGGAACATATACCATCTCTCTAGTTACCATGTTTGGAATTTCTCAATATCATGTTAAGGGAAAAGATAAAAATTGAATAGTACATTTGTGGTGAACCTCCATTGATTCCAAGAACACTCAAAACATCATAGATGAAATGTTGGTGACATGCACGAGCTTAAAAATTGTCCCATTACAAATTTCCAAGTATCAGTGAGCGATGAAAATATGAGGATATGATGCAAGTGAATTAGAGCTCCCAAGCCATTAAGTATTTGATATGAAAAAGCTTCAAAATGGAGTTTCAATTTTTGAGAAGAATTTATATTCTTTTTTGTAAATAAATTGTATTTTCCAAGTTGGTATATTTTATGAGTTTTATAATTAATGAGTCATAGTTTTAAAAAAGTTATGGATATGTGAGATTTTGTCGATAAGGAAAAATATAATTTACCTTGAAAATCATGATAGATTTAGGGAATAAATCATGAGAGATTTATGGAACAAATCAAGGAGTGATTTATGGATGTTGGAAAATCTACTTTTCTTCTAGTTTTTTATTTAATCATTGTAAGCCTAAGGGAAAAACTAATTATGGCCAAATGAATGTGAAATTGGGCTCATATAGAGAAGAAAATGTTGTTTAGTATTTTTTTATGTACATTTTTTGTTAATGAAATGAAGTTTTATAGCTTTTGTGTATGAACTGTCTATGTGCATGATCATTGAAGAATTCTTAAAATATAGAATTGGTGTAATTAAGTGCTTATGTGTGTGAATTGGGTAGATAAATCTTATTGATGATTTAGTGAAATTAAATTTTTAGCGTGCTAAATGGTGGACACCAAGAATCATTTTTCAAACTGCTAGTGGGATACTTGCAATTAAATTCTTTGTGAATTTTGTATTGAATCTAGTTCTAGGTTATGTTGAGATCATATGGAGATCTAAGTATAAACCATGGAGATGATTTATAGTAGGAAAGTTAAATTTTCTTGTTATCAAGTTGGTTTCTGATCATGATATGCTCTTTGGGAAAAATAAATCTGTGTGAGAAGGTTTTTTGGATGAACATAGCACATATAAGCTTATGTAAAGGATGTAAGAGCATATATATTGAGATCTTATAGGTTATTGGTCTTATTCTTTTTTGACAATTAAATAATGGGTAGGTAGCAACTATTACAACTATAAAGTCATGATAGAGGGAGAAGGAGCATAGAAATCTCTTAGGTGAATAAATTTGTGATAAAACCCTAACAACAAATTAAGGTTGCTGAAGAGGAAGAGGACAAGTGGAAGTTATTAGTAATTGAGTGAGGTATATGCAACAATCAAGAGAGAAAGGATGCTAAAAAAGAAGGTTAAAGTGATGTGAACCACTGGCCAAGTTGAGAAGAGATAGCTTGGTAAGGTGAAGGGAAAATTTTAAGAACCCCCCCTAAATTTACATGTATAATAAATGGGCGAATCTCCATGGTATATAGGAAAAATGGAAGGCGATTTTATCAATAATATGATATGTATATATAGTTTTTTGGCGAATCTCTCACCATGCATGGCGAATATTTTACTCAATTATAAAATCTTGTGTTTATTGAATACACAAATGAAATCATTGGATTTCTTTAAAATATATTTTGAAATCAAAATTACCGAAATTACATATCGATAACCTAGTAGGTGTAGGATAAAATTCACCCGTGCCATTCACGTAAAGCATGAGAAAAAACCTAATACTATATATAAAACCAAGAAAATTCAAATTCATCACTTCTAGGGAACTCGTAACCACCCTGCCAATACACAAGTATGTTCCTATTTGCAATTAGAAAAATTACCCAAATTACAATCTGTTTACTCCAGCATATGTTTGAAAGTTATAGAAGGATGACTAGTGTAATCAATCCATTCCTTTTAGCTTTGGATTTGTTTCAGTTTAAAACAGAAGTATACAAATATACTTGTCCAATGTCTATGCTTTAACCATTCACCTTAAGATGTTTTTACAATATAATTTCCTAAGTCTATTTAATATCTTCATTATCATAAAAACCAACCTATATCCATCTTAACTCCACATCTACCACTCTTAGGGGGATGAAATCTATTTATCCCTCTGAGCACTTGGTAGACCCAGAATTAACATGGATCTAAGATGATAGAATTTCCCCTTTAAATAGTCTATGCTCACATGAATACCATGGTATTACCATGTGTCAATACCATGGGTTATCGTAAACTTGGAGCTTAAAAATTACTAATAGTAATTTATAAAAATTAATAAAATTAATAGTTGATTTTTATTTTATTTTTTATTTTAACCAAGCTAAAATGTTTAACATACATTAAATTACAACATCCATTTTTACTCTTGATCGGATCAAATATTTTTTCACTCTATGCTAGTTTGCATATCACGATATTTGATACCTCTTGGGGGTTAGTAGATCCAGAGTAAAGATGGATCTATGCTGGTTTAATTCCCCCATTTAAATAGGCTACATTCTAGGTGAATACCATGGGTCAATACCATGTGCCATTTTGTTGAATACCATGGGTCAATACCATGTGCCATTTTTATTTTTATTGATACTAATATTAGGGTTAATAATGTTTTTTTGGATGGTATTAATAACAATCTAGTCCATGGTATTTGTCCCATAGTATTTTGCCCATAGGTTTCACCTAAATATAACACATTTTTTAAGTGTTCGTAAATATAAGGTGACTTATGGAGTAAATATCAAAAAATGTTTTATTTGTTTACCATACCTCTCGTTTATTTATATTTTTATTAATTTACCATACCTCTTTTACAAATATGGCATTTGGCCCATAGGATTCACTTAAATAAAACCTCTTTCTTGAGCCTTATAAATAGAATGAGGGTTATGGACTAAATATAAAAGAATGTTTTGTTTGTTTACCATACCTCTCATTTATTTATATTTTTATTAATTTATCATACCTCTTTTACAAATATGGTATTTGGCCCATAGGATTCACTTAAATAAAACCTCTTTCTTAAGCCTTCATAAATAGAACAAGGTTTATGGACTAAATATAAAAAGAGGTTTTATTTATTTACCATGCGTCTAGTTTATTTATATTTTTATTTATTTACCATACCTTTTGAGTAAGTATAAAAAAATGTTTTATTTATTTACCATACCTCCACTTTACTTATATTTTTATTTGTTTACACCCTTGCATGTATATAAGCTGACTTCTGGAGTAAATCTAAAAAAGTGTTTTATTTATTTACCATACTTCTCATTTATTTATATTTTTATTAATTTACCATACCTCTTTTATAAATATGGTATTTGGGTCTTTGGCCCATAGGGTTCACTTAAATAAAACTTATTCTTGAAAATGGGCGAATGGATTCACTTAAATAAAACCTATTATTAAAAATGGGCGAATGGAAGGTTGTAACTCCTAATTTCAAGGGCTAAATTTACCTTTTTTACCCTCTCCCTTAAAAGAAGGTGGGCTATTTGAGGTGATTTGTAAAAATGTACTATGATAAAAAATAATCGCCCACTAAAAATTTAAAACCCCTTAATTTCGCCAAAGGGCGAACATTCGCCCCTAAAATCACCCCTAGTAAGGTGTTCGCTAGGATGCAACTCATAGATGCATAGGGAGAGTTCATGAAAGAAGGAAGTGACAATGACTATTGATAGTCATGTCAAGGGTTCAGTGAGACGTCACAATCAAATGAAATAAAATGCTAAAGTAGCTGGAATGAGGAAGATGAGGGATGATGAATCTGAGAAAGATATGACTGAGATGAAGGCATTGTTGAATGTGCTTATGGAGCTACTACAATAAGAAGAGGAAGATCAAAGTTGTGGATGGATGCTACAAAAGAAAGTGAAATGGCACAAGTTGGTGAAGTTGAAACACATGTTAAGCATTCAATAGAGGGGAGCACAAGGTAACAAAGATGGAGGTTTGCATTTGTTAAGTAGAACAAGGACCAATTCTTAGTGAAGAATAGGATGACGAAGCTCATCAGATCAAAGACTCTCATAATTTGCAAACTAATGAATTTTATGCGAATGCAGGTATTGAACATGGAGAATTGCCTCATGAAGGCATACTCAAGGAGATTCCAAGCAATGGAATTGAGCATGAAATTATTCTTCCAAAGGAAGTAGATGTGGAGTTTGAATAAGAAGTATAGCTATTGGAAGAGTGGTTGAGGAAGGAAAATTGTAATGAATGTTGCAAAGAGTTTATAAAACCAACTCAAGTTTGGTTTGCTAATTTAGATGAAGAATTAACTTAGTTGGAGGAGAAACTATTAGGTCCAAAGTTTCATATCCCACATGAAGAATTGGAATTGGAGGATAAATTTGTATTGAAAGACAGTAAGGTGAATGATACTATAAGGTATGGTTAGCAGATAATTTTTGAACTAGACGTGAATAAATATTTTGTGATTCTTATGAAAATGGAAATGCAACAACAAGTGAGAGATGCAATAAAGTTGAAATAGTCAAAGTCAAAGTCAAATGATGAAATAGACATGTTGTGGATGATGATGAGCAATATGAGCAAGAGAAGGTAAAAAAAGAGGAAAATGACAACAAACAGAAAGGAATATTTGACTACAAGACTTTGTATTAGCAGGGAAAGTGTGCAACAAAAGCAAAAGGTTTGGAAACCAGGAAAGATGAAGGTGACATAATAAAAAGTCTTTTAGCATGAGTATGATGAGATGGATGATCAACTATAATGCAAAGTATGGGACCCTGGAATCAATGACACATGACTAGGAGGTCATCATTTTTTTCTACCTTGGGAGTTTAGTGGAGGAGCATTAGGGCTTCTAGGTCATTAAGTCTTCAATATGAAAAAAATTCAAAATAGGGTTTTGATTTTTGAGAAGAATTTATATTCTTTTTTAGTTGATTTTTTATTTTTATTTATTTTTCATAACTTTTCCAAGTTTGTCTATTTTATGAGTTTTATAATTAATGAGTCATAGTTTTAGAAAAGTTATGGATACGTGATATTTTATCCATAAGGCAAAAACTAATTTAACTTGAAAAACATGAGAGATTTAGGGAATAAATCATGAGAGCTTTATAGAATAAATCAAGGAGTGATTTATGGATGTAGGAAAATCTACTTTTCTTCTAATTTTGTATTTAATCATTGTAAGCCTAAGGGAAAGGCTAATATAAAAATGAATGTGAAATCAGGCTCATTGAGAGAAGCTAATGCTTTTGAGTATTTTTGTATGTATAAATTTTGTCAATGAAATAAAGTTTCATATCTTTTGTGCATGAAGTGTCTGTGTGCATGATCATTGAAGAATTCTTAAGATATGGAATTGATAAAATTAAGTTCCTATGTGTGTGAATATGGTAGAGAAATCTTATTGAAGATTTAGTGAAATTAATTTTTTTTCATATGTCAAATGGTGGAGACCAAGAATCATTGGTGAAATTATTGATGGGATATTTGCATTTAAATTCTTTGTGAATTTTGTATTGAATTTAGTTATGGGTTATGTTGAGATTGTATGGAGATCTAACTATAGACTAGGAAGACGAGTTGTTGGAAAATTAAATTTTCCTACTATCATGAGCATAAAGAGATGATGAAATGGATGAATATACATTTGGACAACTATCAATGAAGCTTTAAATTTTAGGTTATGGCTTTAGTGGGGTCTGATGTGGCCATAGGAGCTCAACGAGTGAATACTTTTGGTGAATTCTACATGAAACTGAAGGATCCATACTCACAAATGTAGGTAGGCCAATCGCTTATTATAAACTAATTTTCGCAAACAAAATTTCAAAGCAACTTTCTAAGAGTGAGCTATGTTTCATTTTAAACTGTCATTCCTTGACTGCCTTGGATGGTAAGTTTAAGATTCCTAAAATAGCAATACAAAAATATATACGACAAAGGATTGATGACTTTGCACATGTATTCCAAGATGTTCCCTACGTATTTCCACTATATCGAGGAGATACTAGCACAAGAGGTGACATAGGGAGGTCCATATATCTTACAACAACAAACACTACAATTATTTGCAGACAAGGAACTTCAAGGAGAGGGGCCTCATTTACAATAATAAAGGATAAGTGACAGAAAAATATCACTTCTTAATCAATTAGTGATAAAAAATAATATTCATCCATTAATTCTATCGGTCATAGAGTCAAATTAATTATGTTAATCAATTTCCTTCGTGAATAAATGATTAACAAAAACAGTTAGTAATCCCATTAGATAAATTAATTATGTCAATGGTTTTATTAGCAATAGTCTACATAAATAAGGAATAAGTATGTGTTTTTACTACAAAGAGGCTTTTAGTCCTTAGAAGGGAGGTTCTTTAGAACATCTTCCATTGCTAGTAGTTTGGAAGACAGTATTTTCGCCATCAATATCACAATGATCTTCAAAGAATATTGGCAAGACAACCTCTATTTTTCAATCAAGAAAGGAGTACTAAAAGAGACCAAACTAATAATGATCAAGTGTTCCTTTTGCAAAAGGTTCATCACATTTGTAAAATAAATGATGGAAAGGGTAAAATCAAAATCCTGGAGCTTCATGTCACATATACCTATGAGTTTGCACGAATTCTATGTATTCCTTTCTATTCTTTCTGATAAATATAACTTAATTTTATTACCAACAAATGTTAATGTTTTTTCACATGATGAATTGAACTGAGTGTGAGAAAAATGAGTCTCTTAAGGCTTGAATCCTAGTGTTGAAATTGGGTAGAGTAACCTAAATTCGACCTATGCATAGAGGGATACAAATTTGATGATGGCTAGGAACAATGTAAACTATCAAATAGGAATTGTATAAAGTATCTATTTTTTTAAGGTAGCAAAAGGTCATTCAATTTTGAAAATTGTTGATTCAAAATACACATTTTTGTTGGAGCATATTTTTGACACTTTAAATTTTCTTATGTTTCAAGTATGAACATTATTTTTTAAATGTTAGTTATTTTCATGCTAATCTTGAATGCTGATTCAGAGTACACATTATTTTTGGAGCATATTCTGGATACTTTAATTTTTCTTATGTATCAAGTATGAACATTCTTTTTAAATGTTAGTGATTTTCATGCTAACCTTTAAAAGTGTTGATGCAACATCAACCCCATTTTTTAGAGGGCCTAATTTTGACACTTTAAATTTTCTAATGTATTAAGTGTGGATATTTTTTTTATTTTTTTTAAATGTGGTGATTTTCATGCAGATTTTGAAAAGAATCAACATTTTTTTATGCCATATTTTTGACACTTTAAATTTTCTTATATCTTAAGTATGCACATTTTTTTTTAAAAGTTGATTATTTAACCATTTTTCAAGTTGTCTTATTCCTCTTCCTGTTTTCCCTCCTCATATGCTTTTTTTTAAGGTTTTTCCAAACATGCATTTTTTTTTTCTTTGCAATGTTTTTTTATAACGAAAATTTTAATTTTTTTGCAAAATTTAAAAAAAAATAATAACATTAATATTTTGAGGTCATGATTTTTTTATATATTTATATCCTGTCAATTAATACATCAATACAGATATAATAATTTTCAATAGAAAATAATAATTTTAACCTTTTGAAAAAATATACATTCTGTATATAGTTATAATTTAAAAGATACGTATTTGACAACCTTTTGGTTAAAAATGACATGTTAAATAATAATAAAAAATTATGAAAAAATTAAATTAAAAAAATTGGAAAATAACAAATTTTATGATATTTTTTTATGAATTTTGTATCAAAAGATGATGACATTTAATATTTTTTCTGAAAAAATGATTCACATAAAATTAAAAATAGCAAAAAAAATGTTAAAAAAAAATAAAATATACAAAATTAATATATATATATATATATATATATATATATATATATATATATATATGAACAAAACCCATAAGCATAAACAGTAATAAAAGCATTAAAATATAATTAAAAAAATTAAACTTTTTTTTATAATTAAAATTAAAAAATTAAATAATAAATAATAAAAAACATTAAAAGACATAAAATCAATCAAAAATAAATATAATTAAATTAAATAAGATTAAAAAAAGATAATTAAAAAAATTAAAATAAAAAAACAAACAAAAAAATAAATAAATATATATATATATTAAATTGAATTAAAAATAATAATAATAATAATTAAATTAAAGAAATAAATAAAAGATAAAAAATCATGCTCCCCCACCCAGCCCAATGGCCCAATGCGCCCTAGGCTGTGGAAAGCTAGTCGATTTCGGGAATCGACTTGACCCCGCTTTGAGCCGCAGGGGCACAAGCCTCGGTGAGTGGGGAGTTGCACGAGCTCCCTGCCTACCCAGGCCCATGCCCCTATGACCTTGGGTAAGGTCAAGTCGATTCCTAGAATTGATTTGCCCCCATCTAGGTATGTGGGAATGAAGGCATAAATGAACGGGGATCTTGTGTGCAACTCCCAATCAGATTTCCACGACTTGGTGCCTCGTTGGGCCAGTGGGCTCGGTGGAGGACCACAATTTTGTATTTTATTATTTAATTTAAATGTTTTTTATTTTATTTTTTTATTTATTTTTTATTTCTATTTCTTTTAATATTTTTTAGCTTATTTTTTAATTGTTTTTCATTTTTTCCTTAATGTTTTTGTTATTTTGTATGTTTTTAATTTTTTTAATTATCTATTTTTATTTTTTATTTCGTTTTTAATATTTTAAATTTTGCTGTACTTTTATTTATTTAATTTATATATTTTTAAATTTTTTTGCCTTCTTTATATATTTTTTTATATTTATTTTTTTGTTGTGTTTTTTAATTTTTTCTAGTTTAAAATATATACTTCTATTTACTTGCTATTATTTTATAAAACTTTCCATGTTTATTTTTAGGTTTTCTTTCTCATTATTTTAATTTTATTTTTTTATCATGGTTTCTTAGTTTTTTTTATGTTTTAATATATATTTTCATTTACTTGTTATTTTTTTTTAACTTTTGTGTGTGTGTTTTTTTTTTTTCTTTTAGTTTTCATTTTTTTTCAATGTTTTAATTTTTTTTTCTTTTGTATTTTTCATTTTTGTTTATTTATATATTTATTTCTTATTTTATTTTATTTTATTTTATTTTTCCCTGCAAGGTTTGTGTCTCTCCTTGACTAGCAACCCAATCCCATTATGTGTCATTTTGATAGCTGATTTTAAAGTTTTCATCATAATGGATTGAGTCTGCCCCAACAATGTATAAATTCCATGGTTGGTCTTTAAGTTTTCATTTCAATGGGTTGAGTTCGCCTACACTGTGTCAATTTTATGGATGATTTTTAAATTTTTGTTGCAATGTGTCAAGCTGTCTTAGGCTAAAATTTTAAAGTTTATATACTTTTACCATTTAAAAATGAAAATTACTCTTGGTATAATCAATCTTTCATTGAGGTGTTTATTTTTAAAGTTTTTTTAATCATAAAAAAATTCCATAATCCCATGGTTGAAATATGTTGAAAACTTAAGGATTTAGGTTGCCTTGATCTTTGATTTCAATGCTATGGTTGTAAAATTGTCAAAATTTTAAATTGTATGTTATCTTTAATGCTATGGTTAAAAAATTTATAAGTATTTTATATTTAACACCATAGCTGAAAATTGTTGGAAGTTTAAGGCTTTTGAGAGACATGATATTTTATCTTTAATTTCATGTTTGAAAATTGTTGAAATTTTAACATTAAAGTTCGGAGTCGATATTTTATTCTTAACGTCATTATTAAAAAATCTTGAAAATTTACATAAAAAAAAGACATTATTCCAAGATCAACACATTTTGTTTTCAACGTGTTTTTTGTACAAAAAAGTGCCTTTTATTGGCTTTTACTACCATTTTTAAAACATCATTGAAAAGTTTCCCCCAAAAAAATTGTTATTCTAGCATTAACATTTTCATTTTCGGGTTGTTTTCATGTCTTTTGGGGGTATTTTGGCCAGAGTTCTCATTTGGAGTTTACAATTCCCATTTGATAATTTACATTCTTTAGGAAAGGAAATGGACATTAAGAAGGGAAAGTGTGAAGTGATTGCATAGGCAGTGAAGGGACTCCATTGTGCATATGTAAGCAATTGGGAAAACATTTGGAATTCTTAAAAGTCCTAGGTTTATCACTTATATACATTCATTATTCCATTTCTTTGGTCTTCTTGTAGACCAATAGTGTGGTTAAACTTATATTGGTGAAAACAAACTTAATCAATCTTTTATCTTAAAATAAATAAGGAATTTAACATACCTATTTCCCTCATCAAATGGCTATTAAGGAATATATCACACCATGTTATTTATATTGAAGGATGTAAAGTTGAAGGGTTTAGATTGTTAGAGTAATTTGGGGGAAATATGATTAGATACCTAGTTCATATACTCCAAATATTCCTCCAAAAGGAAAATATGTCAAAGTAATAGTTGGACAATATATTTGCGGGGATCCAAATATCCAAGAGGAAAGGGATGAACTTATACCATTTATTCATTGAAATGGATAATCAACACTTCATATCACTTAGGACAATAATTGTCCACAAAATATATGCGTGAGTGATATAGTTATGAACCAAAAACTATTTATTTTCTTGCCTCCTCTGAGTCATTTTACATAAATTTTTAGGTTGGCAGGAATTTATGGGCTAAATAGACCTACCCTTATTATAGGAAATCGAACTAAAGGTCTCAAACTCTCATTCCAAGCAAATAATCAAGTATCCTAGAGGCAATTCCAGATACTGTTGGGTGTGGAGCCTGATTATCTTCTTTATTGAGAGGTATCACCGCATTGGACCCCGGTTCATATTGTCGCAGCAACACTGCCCATAATATTTATGCTGTAGGGGGGTCCAAGGGGGGTGGCAGTGCCCCCAAAGCTAAAAATAGATGTAAAATTTCCTTGTAAAATGTTGTAATTTCGTAGTCAATCTGAGCCATTCATTAGGCGAAGACCCTACAGTAGAAGTTATGTTTAATTTAGGGTTTTTTTCCCTAGAAGGAAACCCCTCACTGTATATGAGGGAATTGTATCACGTCTATGTAAATTTGTATTCTGAGTGAGAAAGACAGAGGAGATTGTGTGAGAGCGAAGAGTGAATTACATCAGATCTGTTGTAGGTTGTATATATTCAATTTGTTGGATAATATAAAAGGAAGGACTGGTTGTTTCTCCATGGACGTAGTCAAAATTGGGTGAACCACATCTCTATGTCTCTCTTGTTCTATGTGGTTTCTATGTCTGTATTTCTACAATATATTTTGTGTGTTTCGTTGCTCTATAATATATAATTTTCTAATAGATACAAACCATATGTGTAAAAGAATGTGAGCGTGGCATTACTACGAATATGTATCTTGAATTGATGCCATATGGCCTCGATATTCACAATTGTGATAGAATTCATAGGAGGGCAGTTTATGTAAGTCATCAAAAGCTATAATATTGGAATATTTTGTGGAAAAATATGTTTATCAATGTTGGCTTAACTATAATATTCCAAATTTTGATGCCATGGTGATCTATACATATAAACCTTAAACTTAAAATCAAGAGCCCGTTATGATGCTTACTTATAATGGAAACATTTATCCAATCTATGTGCAATATTTATCCTAGTAATTAGTCATGTTCACCAAAGTTGGATACATGATTGGTTATGTAATATAATATTGATATATGTGAATATGATTGATATGTAATCTTAATCTGACCTAAGTGGTTAGGGAAACTTATCCACTTTATTCATTGATATACATGTAATGTTCAATCTAATGTAGAAGTGTGATGACTAAATGTAACTAATTATGGAACCAATGTATACAACAAGTGTTACAATAGGACTAGTAAACTTAATCATATAGGAATCATAGTACCACTACAATTGTTACTTTCATGATCTGAATAGCTCATAACACACAAAGGTACAAACTTGGTTATGATATATGTTCTATGTATTGAATACAGAGACACTGGTGATTTATGTACACAATAGATATGGGATAGTAAGCTATAAGCTTAGATCATCACAATAGGAACACAACATTCACATACAAGCTCATAAGTAGTGTATTACAAATATTATATCATACATTACTTACCTTATTAGATCAAATACCATCGATATTGCTTATATCAGTGTCAATATAATTGTATTACAATGTTTTTATCATTATTTCATTATGAATACCTCTTATTAGTTATCTGGCTAGTTCATGTATTAACCAAACAAAACATTGAGTCAAATCTACGTTATGAACCTAGTTTGGGTGAACTAGACCCTACCAATCTCAATTTAACAACAATACACAAGAATGGGTTAGCTTTTATGAATATAATTAGCTTCCGAAATCAATCTTGGTAGTAAACAACTCAAGAAATGCTAATCGACTTTGATTTGTTTTTGTGAGCACCATTAAATTGGACACTCTAAGCTTCAAAAATAATATTAGATATGTGGCTCAATTGTCCGTGGAGATGGAGCTGCAAGGGGATGGCTTGAAACTAATCATAGTTCACTACAAGTTAAGGATAGAATATGAAGATACTCTCTTTTTTTTCAAGTTTTATCTTGAATGTGCTCACGAACAAGACTGAAGGTAACACTTGAATTTACCAAATTTAGCATTAATGAACCCCCACTCTACTTCTAATTTGAAAACATAGTGCATTTCTGTTTCTATCCATTATTAATGTAACTTTGGGTGTGTAACCAAATTTTAATAACATGGAAAACTTGGGAAAAAAATTCCACTCAAAGTATTAATGTATACATCCCTCTATGATGGAGCATTAGAATTGACCTTCCATTTTACAAAATGAGATTTTAAATAACATTCAATAATTGAAATATTCACATGACATCCTTAAATATATGCTAATACCTAGAAATGAATATATTATTAAGGAACCACAAGATTTAATATGCCTACAACTTTCCAATTAGAATGCACCAACATCTCGCCATCTATAGATGTTGAAAACATTTCAGCCACCCTGAAGACAAAACTTGTGACAAGCTTAGGAATGATATTTCGTCTTCCAAAATAGGGGTGAATCTTATCAAGCTGTTTGACACAAGAAGAATATGTCAAAATTTCCTAGGACACACACTTGGCCTCATCCATGCCTACTCACTCCTTTAGGGGGTTTTGAACTTCGGTTTCTTCCATAATGCACATCTTGTCACCTTGTTGAAAAAAAATAGAAAATAAAAAATAAATAAAATAAAATCACAAAGTCTAATGTTGTTGATATTGTTTAGGGAAACTACTTGAACCTCAAAGATAAGATGGATATGGATGGACAGATAGAGGCATATAACCAAAGAAACTACTGGGACAAATATGAAAATAAAATTGCAGACAAGAAATATACTCACAAACAATTTGCTAACATACATGAATAAATCTATATAGCTTATATTAGGGGGATAAAATCAATTATATACAAGCGTATTTATAGGCATAAAAGGTTCTAATGGATTTTATAAGGTTCTAAGGTTCATTTGATATCTTTACTCAATTCAACCTACCATATGGCCTCACTTTCTCTGGGTTATTCTTCTATAAAGCCTATATGATTATAGAATATTAATAATAGGACATTTTTGAAACATTATAAAGGTTAAATCTGTATGTCCTAGTGTTCCTCCCAAGGGAGGACACATCGGTTTGTTAATTCATTTCTATTTGTTTCCCTAATATGCATAGAATTTTTTTTCGCATAAAGCAAAATTGTTGTGAACCACACAAGAAAAGTTAAAGGAAAAAGGAGGTCCACATCCAATGCCAACATGACAAAATTCATTTAATGAAATTTGTGAGTGAAATTGAATTTTGAAGAAGAAAACCTATTCAAAAATTTATCGATGTTGATGAAGTATATTTCCATTTATAAATTAAAGATTGATAGTTGAATTGATGCCAATCTCCTTAAACATTCCTATTGTGGTAAATATATCAACTACAATATTTCAGAATCCATATAATAAACCCATATGAAGAGGAAGTATTGTGGTAAAATCATGTATGGAATGAATGTCCCATAGACAAGATGTTATCAAGTAGTTGAAAAGATAAGGAGAAGCATTAAGGAACCGAGCAACCATGAAAGTATGACATATATTACTTCTATCGCTATTTAATGACTATTCTAAATATCTAGCCAATATGAAGAAATAATCTATGGAGAATAATGGAACAACAACTGTATATTTCACAAAAAAAATTCAAACACAAACTCATCCAAAAAAAATTTTAAGCCTTCACTACAGTGTGTTAAGTGTGTGCATATGAGCCTACAATAAACCATGAACATATGATAAGCCAATTTATTTTTAATATTTTAAATTTTACATGTGATTGATCTAAATCGATCCAAGAATGCCCTTTAAATCTTCATGAATCTATTAAAAATCATGCCAAAGCCAAAAATCCCTTAAAGAATCGCAAAAAGCAAAAGAGGGACACCCTTAGCAGGGTGGAGAAACATTATCGGGAGGCCCAAAACCTGTGAAATCAATAAAAAGAGAGGAGGAATAAGTGATGCACAATAAACATCTTATCTGGCCAATCAACGGTCTAGATCAGATTGTTAACCGCAATCGGCAGTGACCTTTTGCAAAGATCGGAGGGATCCAGATGAGTCTTGTGACTGCGAACAACGGATTGCTATCGGTGGAGACTATCAGCAGGGATCGGTGCTTTATATATATATATATATATATATATATATATATATATATATATATATATATATATATATATATATATATATATATGCGATGAGCGAATGGCAGAGTGAATCTGGACCGTCAATCAAGCGCGCAGATCGACGACCCATATTAAATTGGCAGATCATTGTAGGAGTATACAGAGGAGCACTTTATAATGGATCGAGGGTTATTGCGATGAGAGATTGTGATATATCACATCACCACATTGCATCGGAACTATGCAATGGAGCGGGGCCGATACCCATAAGGGCAGCGATATTATGGAACTGATAATCTGATAGGCAGAATTGCATATATATTGAAGTCTGGAAAACTATGTTTTCCTTGGTAGATCACATTTTCATGAGCAAATGAAAACCGAAGGGAAAGGCGTCGATGCGATGTTGCATACCCGAGAGGGTTCATTAATAATATTAGACAGAATTTGAAGTTTGGAATGCGGGGATTTACAGCGTTTTAGTGTATTTTCTTATTAAACGAGATACACAGAGGCAGAGCCATCCCGATATGTGATTTCCGACTGGTGGGGGGACCCGATAGGGGATTAAACCATATTTAAAGGACTTTGAAGTCCAACATATCATGTTTTGGAAGATTTTTCCTGTTTATGCCTATTTCTCTGTGTTGATGAAAAACGGTCACGTTTGAGAATCCGATGGAGTTCAAGGGACTCGGGAATCCTTCCATTATGAAATTGGTGGCCACCTCCCATTCATGCATTATGCCATACCTGGGAAACACTAGAAGAGGGATTCGAATGGACAGAGGCCCAGGAGACTGAAGGACAAGAAGATGAAACGAACAAGCAACCCAGAATGGCTTTAAAAGCCACAGACAGAGCTCAAATAGGCGGGCAGTGTTCAAAAGAATATGTGAGATAGAGTTTAGAATAGATTGAGAGCTGTGTGGGAGTCTATGTACTCAGAGGAAGCTTGAGAGATTCAAGTGAAGCTCTTGTTATTGTAATATATTTGTGTGTGAGGCTAAATTGAGATCACTATTGTAAACAAAATTCTGCTTGAAGAGATAATAGAGAGGCCACCACTGAAGGCTAGAGCAGGAGATGTAGCCCAGGGGTATTGGGTGAAATCCTTATTAAATTTTTTGTGTCATGTGTTATCTATTATGTTTGGTTACTGCTTCATTGTCTGTGCATTTCGCAATATTATCGATCCATTACACATAATGACATAGACTAATCCATGCACATAATTCTGTAATACCTTATTACTTGTCTAAGATCTCATTTTCAGATCAAGTGGTATCAAAGCTTTAGGTTGCTAAGGTTATACAAGCTTTTGCTGGACTGTTTGTGAATGCTCACTAGATCAAAGCTTAAATTACGAGAAGGAGAATTGATTGAAACTAACCCAAAAATTGGTAGAGTCTATACTAGGAGGAAAATGTCAAAGAGATTCCCTTGGAATCAAACTCTCAGTTCATGGACAACTTCATGACCACGAGAACCATGGTAGAGGAAATGTACCGAGAATTTAAGAAAGTTCAAAGTGAAGATTCTTCTACTCCCAAACAAGACAAAGGAACAGAAGAATCTCTCCTAAATGACAATTCTAAAGGCAAAGGGAAAGAAGAAAAGCTTCCCACACCTCCTCATAGTCCTAAAAATAAAAAGAACAAAGCATATTTGATTAAGTTATATCTTAAATTCGATTTTCTAATATATGATGGAGAGTTAAATGCAGAGAAGCGGGATAATTGGATTAGGCAGATTGATGTGTATTGAAGGGTGTATAGAATTGACTCAGACAAAAGTAAGATTCAGCTGGCCCACCTATGCCTTGGAGGAACTGTCTTGGTATGGTGGGAAGGCAGAACACAAGATGACTTGAAGAAGCATGGTAAAATTCATTCCGTCTAGAGTGAAGTTGTTTCTGCAATTAAAAAACAATTCTATCCACTAGCTTATATGCAGAAAGCTATGATGAATTGGCAAACCCTTCACCAATTAAAAGGGAAAAGTTTAATTACACTCAAGAATTTAGAAAAAGAGATTTGATTATACGCATTTCTTTAGACTCACCTAAAACTTTGTTGAATTATATAGGTGGTCTACACAATTATTTGAGACATACCATTCTCATGTTTAACCCTACTAGCATTGATGAGGTATCTGTCTAGGCTACCCATCTAGAAGCAAGAGGCAAGAATGTGAACCTAGAGATTAGGGGACCATCCAAACCCAATGCAAGCAAGAACAAGGAAAAGAGGAAGCAGAAATGGAAAGAGAGGAAGGCCAATACTGTACAAAAGGCCAAACCTTCATGCACTCATTACAAGAAGGATGGACATGATGATGAACATTGTTGTTCTTTGCATCCAGAGCTGAAACCCAAGAAGTTCGATGGCAAGGAGAAGAAGGTTGCTACTGTTGTTCAAAGAGATTTGGGGTTAGACAGAGGTGATGAAACAACCGTCATAGCCACATGTATAAAAGGTAAAAAATTTGAATCATATATTAGTAATTGTACCCAAACTATTGATAGTGAAGAAAATGAGAGAAGAATACATGAGCTTTTTCATATTAGAGTTATTTCCAAGCTTCAAAAGATTGATACTTTGTTTGATAGTGGCTCACAAGTAAATTTAATTTTTGAATCAATTGTAAAGAAATTGGTACTGCTAACCACACCTCACAAGAAGCCATATCCATTAGGTTGGGTATGTGATAAATCAAAGCTACAAGTGACTAGATGATGTAAACTTAGGTTTTCTTTTGGGTCGGCATTTGTGGATGAGGTAGAGCTAGATATTGTTCCCTTGGATATATGCAGGATTGTTTTAGGAAGTCCTTACTTGCATGATAGAAAAGCCATATTCTATAGAGCTAAAAATAAGTATTAACTCGTTAAAGATGGAATCAAATATATTGTAAGAGCTCATAAACTCAAGAATAATTATACTCTCATAAACTCAGGGTAGATGAAAATAATTATAAATTCATGCAAGCAATTTTTACTGATTATTGTAAAGGAAAAGAAACCTGAAAAAGCCAATATATTTGAGGCCTATGATGCTAAATAACAAGCTGATTTAGAAAAGGTTGTTTCCGGATATGATATATTATTTCAAGAAGCTAAGGTATGCCACCAAAAAGGGAAATTGTACATGATATTAATTTGCAGTAAGATGCTCCATTGCCTAACACTGGAATGTACAGGTTATCTGATTTAAAGAATACATAAATCAGGAAGCAGGTACAAGAGCTTCTCAAGAAAGGGTTCATAAGACCAAGCACATCACCATGCGGATCTCTAATCGTGTTCGTGAGAAAGAAGGACGGTTTGTGGAGGATGTGCATTGACTACAGAGCACTGAATAACATAACGATCAAGAATCGTTACCTCATTCCTCGCATAGATGATCTATTAGGTCAGCTAAAAGAAGTTGTTTACTTTTCCAAGTTGGACCTACGTAGTGGTTACCATCAGGTCAGAATAGTAGAGAAGGATGCATGGAAGACTTCTTTCAAAACAAAGCAAGGGCTATATGAGTTGCTAGTTATGCCTTTTGGCTTAACTAATGCTCGTGCCACTTTCTTGAGAGTAATGAATGATGTACTCAGGCCTTTTATTGATGATTTTGTAATTGTATATTTGGATGAAATTCTTGAATTTAGTAAAACATGGGAAGAACATTTGCAGCTTGTAAAGCGGATTCTAGATGTTTTGAAAAAGGAAAATCTCTATGTTAAATTATCAAAATGTGAATTTGGAAAAACATCTCTGAATTATTTGTGTCACATAGTAGGGGGTGGTGAATTGAAGATAGATCCCTCTAAGGTTGCAGTCATTGTAAACTGGCCTAAACCCAAGTCTGCTACTGAAGTTAGCAGCTTCTTAAGCACAACACAATATTGGAGAAAGTTTATTGCTAACTTTTCCTTAATTGCAACTCCTTTACATGCATTGATAGGATTGAACAAGGTGTTTCAGTGGGGAGGAAAATAGTAGAAATCCTTCGACACCTTGAAAGAAAAAATTAGTACAACACCAGTACCAACATTGCCAAATCTTCAACAACCATTTGAGATAGAAACTGATGCTAGTGATTATGCCATGGGAGTAGTGTTGATGCAACACGGTAAACCCATATGCTACCATTTTGAGACTTTTAATTCTGCAATAGTTAACTATCCTACATATGATAAAGAATTGTATGCATTAGTTCAGAGTGTGAAGAAGTGAAAATATTACTTAATAGGAAAAGAAACAATAATACATACTGATCATCAGCCACTTCAGTATTTGCACTCACAAACTAAGTTGCAGCAATAGGGACACTATAGGTGGATGGGTTTCCTGCAGCAGCTTCATTTAGTAATGAGATATAAAAAGGTCATACACAATAAAGTTGTAGATATGTTGTCCAGACCAATCATAAATGCATCTACTATACTTAAGCATAATACAGTAATGCATGAAAGCTACATTGAACAATATGCTCAAGATATAGACTTTAAATATTTATATGCAGCTTTCAGTAATGGAAAAAAGGTAGAAGAAATGGATTACTATATTAAGGACCAACTCTTGTATCATTTGGGAAAGCTATGCATTACACAAACAGAGAGAATTAATATAATTAGGGAAGAACATACTTCTCTAATATCAGGTCATTTTGGTGTAAGAAAAACAATTTCACAACTACAAAGATACTGTTGTTGGCCTAAAATGCATGAAACAGTTTCTAGATATGTAAGAAGGTGTACCATGTGTGCTAAAAGCAAGCCCAACAATAGAAAACTAGGCTTGTACACTCCACTAACAATCCCTTCCCATCCTTGGGAAAGTGTTTCCATGGACTTTGTTGGGGGATTACCAAAGTCTAGAAAGGGGCATGACTATTTATATGTTATTTTCGATAGCTTCAACAAAAAGTGTATTTTAATACCTTGTAATAAATAGATTACAACTGAACAAATAGTGAAATTATTCTTTTAGCATGTCTGGGTGCATTTTGGGTTACCGACTTCCATAATATCTGATCGAGACTCCCGATTTGTTGGGAAGTTTTGGTCAAGTCTATGGGAATTAAGAGACACTAGACTGAATAAAATCACAGCCTTTCGTCGACAAACATATGGCCAAACATAGGTAGTCAACTGGATAGTGATCCAGTTTCTCAGGGGTTATTGCAGCAAGCATCCCAATCTTTGGGATGAACATTTATGTTATGTGCAACATGCTTAGAACTGTGCTAAACATTCTTCTACATAGAGATCTCCTTTTGAGTCCTGTTTTGGTTTTATACTAAGATCTCCCTTGGATTGTCTTTGAAAAAGATAGAGCAATTGTTGGACACAATGATGTGGATAAAGCAACCAGATTCGTTGAGCAGATCCAAGAGATTCACCAGACAGTGTAGGAACAGCTAGAAAAGAACCCAAAAAATACAAGGCAAGGCATGATAAACACCCGATGGAGCACAACTTCCAAGTTGGCGATCAAGTATGGTTGTTTATCAACAAGGACACAATTCAAGGTGAAGGAAAGAAGCTGAAGCCAATAAGGTATGGGCCTTTTAAGGTACTTGAGAAAATTCATGAGAATGTTTTCCACCGATCTGCTAGCATACATTCACATCTACATAGCAGTAAATGCAAAAAAATTAAGACTCTTTGAACCTTCATTAATTGAAGATCCTGAAGAGCAAAGTCAATTGTCCTCCATTGATGATTTGTTGCCTGAATACCTCAACGAGCTATAGGAATATACAATTCTAGACAGGAAGGTGACGATAATGCGCAGAGGAGATATTTACTACACAAGGATTGGACTCATATCTTCAAAACCCAGTAGTGCAAAATGGATAGAGGTTGGACAAGTGAGGCAATAATATCCTCACTTTATTAATGCTTGAAAACCAACTTTTGGTGGTCCAAAATCCTTTTTCAATGGGAAGGTGTGATCCAAATGTATCCAAGAATGCTCTCTAAGTCTTCATGAATCTATTAAAAATCATGCCAAAGCCAAAAATCCCTTAAAGAATCAAAACAACGAAAGAGGTACACCCATAGCGGGGTGGAGAAACACTATCGGGAGGCCCAAAACCCATGAAATCAATAAAAAGACAGGCATAATAAGTGATGCATAGTAACCATCCAATCTGCCCGATCAACAATCTAGATCGGATCAGTAATCGCAATCGGCGTTGACCTTTAACAGAGATCGACGGGATCCACATGAGTCTTGCGACTGCGATTAGCGGATCTCTATAGGCGGAGACTATCGGCTTGGACCGACGTTATATATATATATATATATATATATATATATATATATATATATATATATATATATATATATATATATATTATGATGAGTGAAGAGTGGAGTGAATCTGGACCGTCGATCAAGCGCGCAGATCGACGACCCATATTAAATTGGCAGATTGTTATTGAAGTATACAGAGGAGTTCTTTATAATGGCCCGAGGGTTATTGCGATGAGCGATTACTATGTATCGCATCGCTGTATCGCATCGGAACTATGCAGTGCAGTGGGGCTGATACCCATAAGGGCCACGATATTACGGACCTGATAATCTAATAGGTGGAATTGCATATATATTGACGTCCTGAAAACTATGTTTTCCTTGGTAGATCACATTTTCATGAGCAAACGAGAAACCAAAGGGAAAGGCGTCGATGCGATGTTGTGGACCTGGGAGGGTTCATTAACAATATTAGACATAATTTCAATTCTTGAAAGCGGGGATTTACATCATTTTAGTGTATTTTTGTATTAAACAAAATACACAGAGGCAAAGCCATCGCAATATGTGATATGCCACTAGTGGGCAGACCCGATAGGGGATTAAACCATACTTAACGGACTTTGAAGTCCAACATATCATGTTTTGGTGGATTTTTCCTATTTATGCCTATTTCTCTGTGTTGATGAAAAACGGCCACGTTTGAGAATCTAATAGATTTCAAGGGACCTAAGCATCCTTCCGTTATCAAATTGGTGGCCATGTCCCCTTCAGGAATTATGTCATACCTAGGAAACACTAGAAGATGGATTCGAACAGACAGAGGCTTGGGAGACTGAAGGACAAGGAGATGAAATGAATAGGCAGCCCAAAATGGCTTTAAAAGCCACAGAGAGAGTGCAAACAGGCATGTTGTGTTCAAAAGAAAATGCGAGATAGAGTTTAGAGCAGATTGAGATCTGTGTGGGAGTCTGTGTACTCAGAGGAAGCTTGAGGGATTGAAGTGAAGCTCTTGTTATTGTAATATGTTTGTGTGTGAGGCTCAAATTGAGCTCACTGTTGTAAACAAAACTCTGCTTGAAGACATAATAGAGAGTCCACCACTAAAGGGTGGACTAGGAGATGTAGCCTAGGGGTATTGGGTGAACTCCTTATTAAATTTGTTGTCATGTGTTAGCTATTATGTTTGTTTACTGCTCATTTTCTGTGCATTTCGTAATCTTATCGATCCATTGCACATAATGACATAAACTAATCCATGCACATAAGCCTCTAATACCTTATTACTTGTCTTAGATCTCATTTTTAGATCAGCGATAGTTAGAGAATAATCTGAGTAAATACTAAGAAAACTTGGAAAAACACTGTGAAAAAGTAAAAGATAATAAGTAGTTCCTATAGAAAAGAGAACTTCAAGACCTAATCAATAGAATAAATAACCGAGGGATGGTTCAACTAATCATAGAAAAGAAAAAGGATGAATTTACACTAGCAGAAAAGGATGCTAGTTTGTAGTTAGAGGAAGAACAATCTAGAAGCTCATTTTCAACTATTCAAATTCCAACAAAAATGAGTTTTTCCTTATTTTAGTCCCTTTTTAATCTTTTTTGATCTTGTTGTATTAAAATATATAGGATACCATTGAAGCTAGAATGATATTGATATTGAAAGAGGAGGTGCAAAATCTTCACAAAGATACTGAAAGAGGCAGAGTAAAATGCTTAAAATAGCTAATATTAAAACAAAGATATAATTGGTTAGATGCAGGCATACCATAGTTCCAGGAAATTCCAGTGTTAAGTCCCTAAAACATCATAAGAAGGAATTATTGATACTAACATCCCAAGATCACAACAATCATCCCCATGAAATCAACATATATATGTTGCCAATAATTTCATGGGGGTGGCAGTTGTGTTCATGCAAAGGTGTATCCAAATCCCAATTATCCATCCACAAAAGGTGGACATGGTCAAGCCAATATATTTGCACAATGACTCATTTAGAATATATGTAATAGAAAGTGCTAGAAGGTGCTCGTCAAGTTGTTGCATCACAAGCCCCCAATTGATGGTTATTTATGGGCATAAGTGAGTGAGAATTTAGAATAGAGAGTAAAAATTGGTGATTGCATGCGAAGTGGTTGCAACATGTATTTTTCTTTTAATGATTGTATTTCTACCCAATTCACTCGCTACTCAATTGCAATTTATGTGAATGTGGCACTAATAACAAGTTTTCACATTATTTTTAATTTTTTATTTTCAAAACAAATATATATATATATATATATATATTGGGTGCTTCTGTTAGCTAGAAGCATGTTTCTACCCTTTACACCACTCATTCCTTTAAGATAAGCTTCATTTGTGTCCTTCTCATGCTTGTTAAACACTAAAGGGTATCAAGCATCCTTTTAATTCTTTTCAGGGTCATTAAAACCTTGGGAGAAAGATAACATATATCAAGCACACTAATGCCTCTTCTTCGAACTTGTTTAAACAAAACGAAAACACTTTATCTAGTATCATTTTGTCTCTTCTTCAGGTTTGTTAAAGCTTATTGAAAAATGCATTATTGAGCTTACTTTTCTTTTATTTATTGCTCGCGGAACTATGGAGGATATACCATAAAAAAAAGAGAGAAAAAGGGATATAAATAGATATTCTTATTCTACTAGTCAAAATAGAAAGCACCGATCTTGTCTCCCTTTAACATGGTGACAATTTGCATCATTACTTCACACCTAGTTTTTAACTTGCCTATGAGTTGTATCATACATATGAATCATTTTACTCCTTTGGATAGTTAATATTATAATAATTTTGGAGTGTGCTTCAATTCCTCGTACATTGTCTTATGATATCATATGGTTCTCAATATTCAGTTCTTCCATATCACTTTTGTGTCAAGTACATGTTTAAGGGAGGTCTAAACCTCAATCAACCTTCTACAGTTTTTGTTGACATTTTTTTCATCCATCCCTGTGTTAGTTGTGCCTCATAACTTCATCAATTTACATCGTCACCTATTCTAGTCTATGTAAAATTATAGGTGATACATTAAGGCCCTACTTAAATGGATCTTCTCTTGTTGACTTCAACTCGTTATCTAAGGGTTCCATCTAGGAACTAGTAGTACATTGGATCTTGGAGACCATAACGGTAGGATTCATGATAATCAACAATGGTTTTACCTCATTATCTCCTCCTTGGTTGAATCCATGAGTTTTCAACGACATCACATTTGTTCACAATATGGGTTGAGCTCAGTACCATGGGTTGCATATTCATCATTAGTAGGTTTATCCCTAGAATCGACCCTACCCACACATAATACTATGGTGGGCCGTGTGGGAAGAGGGTCAATTCCCATAATCAACCCCACTCACACAACAATGTGTGGTCAATTTTAGGAATCACCCCTCCCCAATATTTTTTATTTTTATTTTTTGCAACATATTTTTTTAATGCTTTTAAAAAAATAATTTATGATATATTTTTATTTTTATTATTCTTTTATTTATTTATATTTTATTATGTTTTTTAATTATTTTTTATTATTTTAGTTTTCCAAATTTATTTATTATTATTATTTTTTAACTAGTTTACTTTTTTCCTCAATATGTTTCATTTTTTTTTTCTTTTTAATTTTTTAATAATGTTTTAACTTTCTTCTTTTATAACTATAATTTTTTATTTTTAATAACATTTTAATCTTTGCTATATTTCATTTGATTTTTGAAACACTTTTTAAGCTTTTATATTTTATGCAATTATTTGTTTTTATTCATCATCCTCTTATCATCATCATCATTATTATTATTATTTAATAAATTTTGATTTTTATTTTTCCCTTTTTTAAGCTTTTGAATTTTTTTCCCCTTATTTTTAATTGGATTTCCAGTTTATATATATATGTGTGTGTGTGTCTGTGTGCGCACATTGGGTGCTATTTTTATTTAAAATTTTGTGCTAGTCATTATTTTTGGTGTAAAACATAAAAAAAATTATTATTTTTGGACATCAAATTTACAATTTTTTTTTATAAAATTTGCTATTTTTTTCAATTTTATTTGTTCAAAATTTTCATTAAAATAATTAATTTGACATTTCATTTTTAGAGAAATTGTGACAAAATGTGTAATTTTTTAATTATATCTATATGCAAAATGTGTATTTTATTGATAAATGTTTAAAACTACTCTTTTAAGTGACAATTATTTTATGTGTACTGAATTATTAATTAACAATAGATAAATATATATAAAACCTTAATTTCAAAATACTTTATTTATTTATTTTTTGAAATGTGTAAAAGTAAATTTGATAATTTCATTACAAGAAACTATCACAAAGAAAACAAAATACACAAACTTGGAAAACACTTAAAAAACAAACATCTAAAAACAAGAATAAAAAGAAGAAGAGAAATTGAAAAATAGGTAAATAACCAACATTTAATAAAATTGCATAATTAAGCCAATAAAAAGTAAGTGTCAAAAATATGCCAAAAAAAAATTTGATGTTGCATCAAAGTTTTCGAAAATCTAAATCATACTTAATACATAAGGAAATTTAAAGTGATACAAATATGCACCCCTCCCCCAAAAGAAAAAAGGTTAATGGGGCATCAACAATTTTAAAAATTGTCATGAAAATCACCAACATTTAAAAAAAAATCTCCATACTCAATACATAAGAAAATTAAAAGTTTCAAAAATATATTTCTTGAAAAAAGTGATTGATATTGCATCTACACCTACCACTATTTGATGAGACCTCTAAAAACCAAAAACTGACTAGAATCCTTGTATCCTTGTTAGGGTAGTAACATTGTTATACTTCAAAGCTTAGTGTATCAAGCCACTTGTGGTTGGCGAAGACAAGACACCCTTTCATATAGTGATTAGAAATAAAACATAAAAAAAAAATATAAATGACCTGAAAGAAACTCATATACACACATGAAAACTTTCTACATAAATCAAGCTTAAGTGGAACAAAACTCTATATTATCTCAATTACTTTAATTCAATTTTTTAGATAATTGGATACATAAATTTTCTCATGGAAATATATTTCAAGCAAATTCAATAAAAACATCAAGAATTATAGTAAAATAATAAAGGATAACTCTTAGACCAGTTTCCGAATGATACATCCTATAAAATTCAAACAAATTAAAAACATATCATAAGAAAATATTACCATGGATGTTTTTTCGGCTAAACCTTCTTGTATTGAACGATTCCTACTTTTAGTGAACTAAGTAAAATAAGATGTGAATTTATATAAGAAAAGAGCATCTAGATACATTTAGAACCATGAATTGAGCTTACCATTCAACCATACAAATTGCTTTTTGTGTTAATAGTAGGTTCGAGAGAGAGCCCTTGATTCTATGTGAAAAAGAAAGAAGAAAAATGAAGTAGTTGAACACGGGGAATCATCCAGAGGGAAAGAGCAATGTAATTTGCTTCTCTTCTGTAATTTGTTTTAAATATTGAATTCAATACAAAATTGTGTTTTCATTACATTATATGAAATACAAATACAAAGGAATTTGGACTAAGAGAGGGTTTTCGTATGGAAAAGAGGAAGAGGCTAGAATATTTGATAGGGAGGCAAAGAATTGAGCGGGGTTTTGCTATAGAAAATGAGAAAAGGCTAAGAATCGAAGGGAATTAATGGATGTAATTAATTGGAGTATATCAAGTAATGGAGATGACCAAGCACTTGCAGAGGGAAATAATAGTGGCACAGAAAAGTAAGTTGATTAGAGATGTATCCTTAATCATCATTATCATTAGTCATATGACATCTTTCCCTAACTGTTGCACTACTTCACTTATCTTTAAATCATAAAATAAATTTAAGTCCATTACTGGTGAAATACAATCTCTATAAAATCCCACTACTTCACTTATCTTTAAATCATTAAATATATTTAAATCCATTGCTGGTGAAATACAGTCTCTATCAAATCCCATTTATGGTTTCCTAACTCGTTGCAGAAATTTTCACAGGTCAAGTTTTGAATTTCCATCCTTTCCTTGATCAACTAGACAAAAATCATTTGATGGTGTTCATCACATTAATTGTAGGAGGAGCTCACAAGGGAGAGATTTTATGATTTCATAAGGAGCTTACGCCATTTCTATTACGTTTTGTTATGATGCATCGTCAATTTATATACGTCAACATGCATGAATTGAATCTAAAGAATATTAGATAGAGGATAGTTGGTGAGAGTAAGTGGTGATCGATTTAATGAGATTAATGGTATTGGTTAACAAGTATTGTGCAAAAGTTGTCCTAATGTATGATTTATTTATTATTATTCTCATAATTACCACAGAAAAGTAAGTTTTTTTTTTTTTATATAATTAAGGTTCAAATATGATTTAAACTATAATATTAAATTATTATTTCTTTTAAATTAATTAAAATTAAATGTAATGTGAATGAATAGTATTTTTTCCTTGTGAAAATTTAAAGGGGTTAATTTATTTAGTAAAAATGGTTGTTTACTTAGGTTTAAGATATTGAACACTCAAAGAAATATTGATGAATTATTTCAAAAGAGGGTTTCAAATGTTTAAGGGGATTGTAATGGTATGGAATTAGGAGATAGATTTAACCTAATTTAATACTTCAAAAAAATTTGCTTGTACAAATTATATTAAAATATTCTATTATAATTATTGGTTAAATTATATCAAAATGAGAATGCGAGTGTGTTTTTATCAAATACATAAAATCTCCATCTTTCTTTTTTAATAAGGAATACTAAGCAAAGATATTTTTTACGAAATTTTGAATTATAAAAGGTTGTTTCTCTCTTCAACTTCCACAACATGTAGTCTACTAAATGATGGTGCTCCTTCTATCCTTTTTCCCAACTAGGCCTTTTATGCATTCTTTTGTGACTTATTCCTAAGGATACTTTAGAGAAGATAGAAATATCCTCTCTCAATTTTGACTTTAAACAATATGTTTTTAAGTAGTCATATGAAGAATGATTGGTATTTAAATGTGACTTATGCATAATGTGATTTTTGTTACAAAAGTTTCTCACTACATAGATCATCATATCTTATGCAAAATCATTTGCCAAGTCAACGTTTATATATAACGATGCAATATATAGGTTGCGATTTTAGGAAAAAATAAACAATTTCTTAAAACTTTATGAATAGAAGTCGAAAATGTGGATCTTTATAAGTGTAAGTATGGATTGGAAAGCCTAATCCACATAGGGTCAACACTATGGTGTGAAGAAAAATACCAAAACTTCATGCATTTAACTTTGCATGGGTGATAAACTATGTCCTTGTGTGGTGAATTATCACTTGAACCATATCAAAATCAAATATTACCATTGTTATCAAGCTATTTATCACTATTGCCTTGGAAAAGGAACTAGATTTAAGGGACATTAGTTAGGGAAAATATGTCAGCAAAACTAGTTTTGCGTCATACTTATCAAACATAAAAATTATAAATTATAAATTTTAGATTATTTTTTTAGATTTTTAAGATAAAAATACCATATTAATTTTAGTGAATAATTATAATTATAATATTTTATATATAATTTTGTTATTTTTTTTTCTTTAGAAATTAATGTATTAATTCATTTAAAGTTTTTTAATGATTATATTTATACAATATATGTAACGTCCCTTGTGGAAGTAACATTAGTAAATTGTGAAAGTAATTTTGAGTAAAAGACTTTATTTGAAATTATATTTATAATCCTGTTATGAATTTATGTTAATAAAAAGACAACTGTGTGGTTACTATTTGAACGGAGTTGTGACTAATTATGGGTAGTAACTGAAGAGTCAGTTACATGGGAACCCTAACTACCTGGAGGTAGTTGAGACCCCAGGGGAAAATGCCAAGTCTGGTTAGGATCAGATGGCAGAGAGAAAGAGGAAAAATACTCATGCTATGTCTGGTTAGGATCAAATGGCACAAGGAAAAGAATTTCCTGAGTACGCTATGTCTGGTTAGGATCAGATAGCGTTACTGGCAAGACCAGTATAGTTGCGGTCGAGTAGGACCTGCAAGTGCTTGGGGGTGGAAGATCAGAAAAGGAATCTTCCTACGGACGGGCGGTTTGACAAGCATACAAGTAGGTTTGCAGAGTAGCAGGTATGGCCTACTATGAAACTATTTAATTACTGAGTTAACTCTTATACAGTTCTGTGCTAATTTAATATATTGTTCTGCGAAAAAGGGAAACAATAGAGCGTGTTGTTTATTATTCTGTCTGAGCATAAAAGAAAAAGAGAACGGAAACCAAACACTATTGCTGTAATGAAAATTGACCCAGATGCGGTCTCATTTGAATAATAAGAATACAATAGTAAACCCTTGCATTATTATGAAATAATAAACAATGAACTCAATTCGAACTATCAGAACCCTGATATCCAAGTAATGACCAATAACGCGGAAGAGATAGGGCCGTAGACCCGCTGTATTTTCATACTCAGGAATGAAATATAAATACATTCTATACAAAGCATCAACAACAAATGTACAAGTATTCTTAACAAAAGGCAATGTCCCACATCTACCGCTTTGTATTAAACCTTAATACGGAACTGGTAAGATATCGCATTTAAGGAGTAAGATATAATTAGTTCATTGCATGCATATGATAAAGAAATACAAATACAGATTAAACCCTGTCTCGGATAGCCGTAGCTGGGAGCCGAGAATCTCATGAAGTGAGAGTCGAACTCCTGTAAAGGATACATGCACGGCTATGGACATATTTAACAAAACGCATTGTAGCTATTATTTAAGTCTACACTTTTAATATCCATGGTTGCATGATAATATGATTACATACATTCTTAAACCGACTCTTTAAAGAAACCCTTTCTGGTAAAAGACTGAGACTTATCCAAGGCGGCATTATGCCATATGCGAATACAACAAAACGAGATTTATCATGAAAATAGAAGTATATTACGAGTGCCGCAACATCACAACAGGAATAAAGTTTCTCATCCACAATGCTATAGCATAATCAAAGAGAACTTTATAATAGCGTAATATTCCTCTGTGAAATAAACTGTGCATATATAACAGTAAACAACACCGTCTGAGATGACATGTAAACAAATAGAAAATCGAACTCCCCTTGATACGAGGAATATTAAACGGTTTAAATAGAATTTAACATGAGAACATGTTCTTAACCAAAGTCTGCAGGTAAAACAAGCCGAATGGCTTAGAGTCAAAAATACACAAGCTATATAGACCCTGAACTAAATAATGCAAGCTCAATGTGCTGTGTTTCCAGATGTGGGTGTTCTGCCTGAGCATGGCAAGAAACGCGAGCTCTCGATAGAGAGAACACTGGATAGTGCAGGAATCGAACCAAAACGAATCATGCATAGTCATCCCCGTTCAAGGGAAGAAGGTCTCAGACTTGGCCTCAAATGAAATAAATATGGAAAAGGCCGACAGAAACTTCGCATACCTACTGAGAGCAGCCAGTAGCTTGCAAGAAACCACCTGCTTCATCAATAGAATGATAGACAGCACCTGAAACATTAAACAACAGACGAGTTAGAACCCAAGAGCGAGATGAGGAACTGTATTAGAATGCTATTGAAACAAACGCAAACCTTCACAAGCTCGAAATTGCTGAGATAAGAAACCATAACAAGTAAACATGGCAATACCGATCAGGAGATTATCACAAGCGTCGTATACCTTAGGCGGATGCATACCTGAGTCACTGTATCGCCATGACAGCAGTTGGGGAAAGGTAAGAACGCGCGCAGAGTCACAGGACTGCAGCAATTTCTTACCATGCCAAATGAGAAAATGGGACTCCGACAGAAAAGGAACCGGGTTATAAAGCATCGTAAGTCTTACCGACTCGTGGCGAGACATCAACCATCGATCCATCTTAATCTCGGAAGACCGTCCGATAGCCGGTGTGCATGGAAGACTCCTATGGCGCGAATTCAACATTACCGAGGTGCCAACTGTAAAAGCCTCGAGCTCCGGGATCACATGGCCAGACACCATCGCACCATTCATCATACCAAATGGACGACGCTGAGGGAGACACCTGGTGTCCGATGCAGAGGCCAGACAGGTGTAATAAACACGGGAGCTTTGGGATATGGAAACCCCGGACAGATAGCTGTTGCATTAACACTAATCGAGCCTTGTGCACTGCATGTAATTTAATAGTGTTTAATGGCGTTCATAGTGGCGGACACATGTAAACCAGGTTAGATCAAACGAGCACTTTATCTGATACCATAACTTTATAAAGGAAACATCTTTTGCTTTGTTGTATGAGCACATATGTTTATAACATGTCCACGTAGGTAAGGAATCAACTTTAATACATATTATGCGTTGTGTGTACCCGAAATTACTACATAGAAATTGAACAGTCCGCAGGGTTGGAATTATAAGGTTATTACTATATCGTTGTAGTATTGAAATATATGTTTATTACCATATGGTTGTCAAATTAACGTTGACTACCCTGCTCTATTACAAAGGTAAAAGTTGTCATGTATTAATGTTATTTAAAATTTTTTTTTTTTTTTTACGTATGAGAGTGTGACAATATATAAACTAAAATTAATAAATATTATCTTATTATAAAATACATTTTCTTAAAAATAATTATTATTTTTTATTTTTTTTAAATTAAGAAATAATACTACTAAAAAAATCATCATAACTGAGATCATTTTTCTCTAACATATTAAGCAAAACTTCTACCAAAAGTGCATTAGGTAATGTAATTTGAATTATAAAATTTGAATATTCATCTGATATAAAATAAAATAGAGTTATTATTATTTTAATTATGAATTATAAATTTTGGATATTAATAATATATAATAAAATACAATTATTATTATTTTAAAATTTTATAGTGTTTTAACAAAATTATAATTTCTTGTTGTAAGTTTGGTAAGACTATATCTTTACCATGTCTAATTTTTTATTAAGATTTGAAATAATTCAAAATTTAAATTCAAGACTTTCTATTAAAAAAACTTCATTTCCACAGCCATTACTAATTAACTAACAACAAAATTATAAAATTTAAATATAATAAAATATAAATTAAAATACAATTATTATCATTTAAAATTTAATAATACTTATTATTATTATTTTTAAATAATTCATATATAATCATCATGCTCATTCTAATCACCATTACACTGACATGAAATGACCGTCCTCCTGATCACTATTACAATTACAAGTACCATTACACTGACATGAAATGACCATCATGCTCATTCTAATCACCATTACACTGACATGAAATGACCGTCCTCCTGATCACTATTACAATTACAAGTACCATTACACTGACATGAAATGACCGTCCTCCTGATCACTATTACAATTACAAGTATTACCATTACAATTACTTGGGCAGTTCTCCCAAATAAATTCACATATATAGTAAGATGTGAATAATTCCACTACCGTCACCGTTATCATCCTCATCACTTTTACAATTCCAAATTCTTTCAGACACCTCCACATACATGGCAGAATTCACATTTCCATTTGAAAATACAAACGAAATGCAAAAAATATCGGTACAGCAAAACAAATAAATATATATAAATAATTATATTTATATTTTAAAATAAATAATTATATTTATATTTTAAAATAAATAATATAACTTATTAAGATAATATAATAATATATTATTTCAATAATTACTGATTAGCGCACACTCTTAAGTCAAAAATCCCACGAATTTGGTAATATTATATTTTGAATTTTTGAATTTAAAAATAACAGTAAATTTGAAAATTAATTAAAATAATTAAAAAATAAAAATTGAATTTAAAAATTCAAAAAATACCGAAAAATAAACACAAATTAACATAAATCTCTAACTCAAATTTTCCATAAACTTAATTATTAACATATTCTTGAAAAAACAAATTAAACATTTTTATACATTTTTATTTCATTAAATTTTAAATATAGTAAATAAATTAAAATAATTTTAAATAAATACCCAAAATAAAAAATTAATAAATATTATAAAGAAAATATTTAAATAAGTTTTATAACTTATTTTATTTTTACTAAAATAGATTACTTTATATAATAATATTAATCAAAAAACTAAATAATATTTCTCAATCATTATATAAATTAAATAGTTAGTAAACAATAATTTATCTGAAAACATTTATTTTTATAATAATATATTTCATATTATTAAAAATTAAAAAAATCATAAAAACTAACATAATCATCATTATTAAAAAATAGTATGTAAGATAACAGTATATATATTTAATAAATATGAAACAAGATTTTTAATAATAGAAATGTATTCTCCGGACATTTTTATTTTGTCTAATTATTATATGGTATGTTTTGGTATTTTTGCTTAAATCTGATGAAACAATTTTTTTGTTAGACTATAAATATGTTTTTAAATGTATTCAAAACCTTGTAAAACTATGTGACACTAGAATTATGAATAACTTGATAAAATTTATAATAAAAACAAATCCTTATATTAGAATTGTGGAGAGCTCACACATCCAACTTATAATTAAGACAAATCCCTAACTAATTTTCACCCAATTTTGGGATACACAATTCTTTCGATAAACAAAACTCCAGGGATGGATTGGAATTACCATACGTACAAATCATTTTCTTCCACCGCTTCGAGTCGTTGTTCTCTGCAAGCACCACACAACTGCGATGCATACTCGCCACATGACATGCCCATGTGCCAAGGAACTCTACACTCTATACAAAATAATCGGTTGCATTTCTGGCATTTTGTTGTTGCAAAAGAATTTGCTGAGGAAGAGGAATCAGGATTTGTACTAGGCATCTTTCTAATGTTCATAGAGCCATTAAAGCTGATACAACCATCAAAGCTGAGCAGTTAATAGGGGTAGCCTACCTTCTCTGGTTCTGGAATTTTGGCCTCTTCTAACTGTTGCTTGATTTAATGGATGTTGTACCCATCTGTCACATTCCTCACGTAACTCAACATAAAATGAGTTATGAGTTAGTTACAATTCCTCACGTAACTCACAGTTGTGAATGGTTATTCAGTTTCGGAACTGATCCTTAACCTCCGGAACTCATTCTTGATGAGATCGAATATGGGAGGCATTACTACACATCTAGTTAATTTTCCATTACGAAATCGATGGAACGATTATTAACTGAATCTGTTTAACAGTATTGGGATGGAGTATGCGCAAAGAAAGGATACCATAGTCCCACGAGCCCATATGGCAGTTAAGGGGTGGTTTGCGGGAGCGAATCATTGGGCATTGTCTGTTACTGCATGGTCCGTTATGTCGTTGATTCTCCTTGGCATATTATTTGGGTTTATCCATAATACAAGGTGTTCCGCATTTTATTCTTGAGGGGACTGATACAAACGGGAACAGAACGAACCAAAAACTCTGAGCGAGGGGATGCCTGGTCTCGGTATTTTTGATGGAAGAGCGTGCATTTTCGTGGGATGGCATCGGGGCGCAATAATTATCCACAGTAGACCACATACAAGTTCTGAAAATCGCATTTGACTGCCAAAGCCACGGTTATCTCTATACTTCTTCCGCATGGAAGGATTCCTGTGCAGAGATTTATGGAGGCGACTCAACGGAGTATGAAGATTCCGAGATCGAACCATGGCACTGAAACTCGGAGCAGAAAACGGTAGGGTTTTGCTGTTTTCTTTTAGAGTTAATTGATGCTTTAAACCATGAATTTAAGCCTTCTCTATCGACAGCAAGAACGGTAGGGTTTCGCTGTTTTCTTTTAGAGTTAATCGATGCTTTAAACCATGAATTTAAGCCTTCTCTATCGACAGCAAGAACGGTAGGGTTTCACTGTTTTCTTTTAGAGTTAATCGATGCTTCAATCCATGAATTAAGCCACAGTCTGGGCGTTTGCCCTGTTCATTTAGGATGGAGGTCATGAGAGATGACAGGGGGGGTGACTACCCCACGTTACTGTTCACATAATTTCATTATCTTGTTTGATTGCATGTGCCCTCTCATCGGTGGTGAGTCTGAATTTTATGTAATTCGTTCAACACACAATAGTTCAATGAATGCAAATTGTCGTAGACAGATGAATCCATTATTTATATATTAAGAAGCAGTCAAGTGCGCCAGGTCTCTGTACCTCTCTTTCACACGATAAAAGTCAGTTATAGAATCTATACCAAATGACAGGTAATTATCGGGAGTTGGTAGAAGCTTTACGTCCATTTCAAACGCAGGTAGAGCGAACTACTGTATAATCAAACTGCATAGCGTTCACATGAGTTATTAAGTGCATATAGGGTTTGCATCGAAGATTGATAGTAGAGGTGATGCCATTTAAAGACAGAGAAGTTTCATTATATTTGTGTGCAGACGTTAACGTATTGCAGGGATGTATGTGTTTATCTTGCTAGTTCTTGAAACGGTTTCCCTGGTTATGCATGTGAGGCTTTTACATGTGAGTCTTGTGTCTTAAAAGCTAAAAAATAACTATGTGAAGGCTAGATTCACCTTTTTATGGTTTCTTGATGTTTACCCATAAATATAGGGTATCTTCAATAGTTTCTGGAATGATAACTATGTGAAGGAATGTATGTGCAAAGGCACAGAACCAATAGTTTACTTCCTAGTATGTAAACTTAACCGTTGTGTTATATGTTTTAAAAAGAAACGCGGACTTGTAAACTAGTGGTTAGATCTCTTAGAGAGAGATATGCACCAGTGTGAATAAGCTTTGGGTAAAGTAGAACAAGAAGTTACTTGAATAAAGGTACTAGTGAGTTAGTATGTTATGATTGCTCATGCAGATGAGTAGAAGATAAAAAGATCCTTTTTAAAGGTTGTTTAATGAATTATTGATAATGTATCTAATATTATTGCCAAGCTTGTTGTCAACAGCAATGACAGGAAACGATGGCGGTTGGTGCTAAAGGAAGGTGATGTTTAACATTATGGCACGAAAAAGGATTACTCGTCCATGCAGATGAGTTCAAGCTGCAGTATTGTCCATTGCTAGAACAATTATGCCACAAGGAATGTTGCATGTGGCGGTATGTGAGAGGAAGATTACATGGAAATTGTTTTAGCTTTTAGCTAGTTATGTGACAACTTAATGATAATTCATTGTAATGATTTTAATAGCAATGGTTAAGGGATGGAATCCCTTATAATCCATTGAGTGAGGGGTGAAAACCCTCACGAGCATTTAATAATAAGATTAAACGTTTGGTGGTTTTCACCCTACGGGGTTTCCAGGGTATATCTGTGTTCAAATGGTGTGATTGTTGTGATTGCCTTATGTGTCCACTGATAATGATGGGTTCTTAATGATGATGGTTCTTTATTTGATGTGACAACCATAATGTCTTAGTACATGATTATCTAACATGGTTAAGGATATTAAGAAATGGATGCATGGATTCCTGAAACAGCTTATGTTATTACAGTGATGGTAAAGGTTATGCAATGTTTATGAAACTTACCATCCTTGATGGCAAATTACTTGATGTACTAATGAATAGTATATTTAATGGCTAGTGATGATTTGTGGAGTTGTGAATTGATTAATTACTTGTGGTAATTGTATAAAAAATTCTAACTCCCTACTTTTACATGCGAGGTTACCGGGGTATGTGACAAGTGGTATCAGAGCTAAAGGTTGCAGTACTGGCGCCTTAGGAATTGGTAAGCGGAAAATAAATTGAGGTACGCCACAAACGAGCATTAACTCAGGTATGAGTTTAATCATTCACATATTGATTTACATAGTAAACTACTTTTGACATGATATGTGTGATTCATATCTATAACTTCTTTGGGTAGTAAGCAATAAAGTTGTTGCATAACTACATTCATAACATTGGATTCCTGGTGAGGAAAAGACAATGAAACTTTTGTTGCACTTACAAACAAACTTGAACACTCATTGAAGAAGTGACAACCAACTACCAACTTTTGATTTGCACATATGGCAATAACAACAATGCATATATTGAACTAGATTGAAAATTACAATGAATGAAACTTAATGAGCCAATGCATGAATATAAATCAGGGGGAACATCCTTGAATAGGATGAAAAATTGTTTTAAAAAAGGACATTAGAAGAACCCCTTTAGATATTGAAAAACATGCAATGAGTCAAGCAGCGAGACTTGAGTGTCATAACTAATTTTTGATTTAGCCTTGTCATGGATGCATGAAGATGATTGGTAGTTGAGATTGGTTAGTGTTGTATGACTAACCCATAGAACGTATATGCATTAATTGAATTGGACTAAGATTGCTACAATTTGTAAATAAGTGAAGTTGATTGATGTCACATGCATGGAATGTGTGTGCGGAGATTCTTACTCTCTGTGTGCTATAGTTCTAGTTGTTTATGAGACGAGTTCTTAACTTTATTCACCATGAGAATGCATGATGAATATTATATGCTTATGTCTTAATAGATTTAATGATGATTACCCTCTAATTAAGTGAAATCCATTAGCATGGTATGTGTTTATCATTACTTGTTGAGAGATAAAAACCATTGGAGCCTCGATTTAATGATGGTTGAATTTATCTCTACTATGGGAATGATGGATTTCTTATGCATGTTGCATTCCAGTGTGAACTTAATTGGAGAGGCATGTTCGGTGGGTGACATTTCTAGGATCCATTCATGGTATAATTACATATGATAATACTTGCAGTAAAAGAATTGGTTATTTTATATGTTTTCTTAGTAAAGAGAATAGGTAGTTCCTCTTAGTAAGACTACATGTGAGTCTTGTGAGAGAAATGTTTGTCTCTTGTTGTTTTTCTTGGAATAAAATCCTTGCTAAATATAGCCAAAGTATCTTCTTGAGAAAAGAAGATGAGGCATATCAACGCCCTGAGGACATAGCATGAAGGGTGGCCAAGTTTTCTTGAATTAAAATATGTATTTTTATTTGATAAAAGTTTCTTGGAAAATATATATATGCTAATTGCATTATGATACTAGTTAGTTTCTAAGTTCTAGTGAAATGATTATGCATTACATGCATGATAAAGATAGCTAAAGATGTGCTTCTAGGCACATAGATATTCACTTCTAAATTTTTGAAGAAAGAGTATATTATATATATATATACATAAATATAGTTTCATTCTAAGAGTGTGCATACTTCATGCATGAAGATGAAGGATTTTGTGAGAGTTTTCTTGAAATTAAAATTAGAGGTTCTTTCCCTTAAAGACACATTAGAATAGTGTTCATGCAAGAAACAAAATCCTTACTTGTTTTATGAAAAGAACAATGTGAAATGAAGTAAAGTAATTGTGTCAGGAAAAGACATGTTGGATATGGGTAGCTATTGTGACTTTGGAATTGTAAGTCGGTGTGTACTTAGAGAAAGTGGTCATGTTAGCTTCTTTGAAATTAATAATCTATTGGAGAGATTGTCTTGTTGGATGAGCTGTGTTGATTGCTTGATTTTGTTGCATAAAGGATACTTAATCCTTGTTTTTGTATCTTGATTTTTATGCCTACAAATAGATATCTTTAATAATTTCTGGAAAGGGAATCTTGAGAAACCCTCACATCTGAAGATAGAGAAATGAGGTTAAAATGACTTCCTTTAAGGAAGAGGTATGTAGTTTGTTGTATGAAATGATGGTAGTATTCTAGTGAAGGGAATATGTGTTGCATACATTAAAGAAGGGCTTATATGATAAGCAATGGTATGCACAAAGATTAGTCATTGTGACAAGTGGTATATTATATTAATGACGCACGGCCAATGTTGGCCATAGTAAACGTAAGATAATACTCTATTAATGATGATTTGAATTGGAACAACAGACTATGGCAAAATTGGGAATTCTGAGAGTATTAACTCAACTGTTGTTGACATTTATACATTAATGAGTAGTTGCATATGCTTTTATACATGACAATATTGTATGCATGAACATTCTTGGAAATGGAATACGTGTTAACTGATGCATATTTATAACTAACGTTGCTGATGGGATTAAGTAGTGGTAGCTTAATGGCAACAAGAAAACTCATCACATAAATTGCTGCAATGTGAAATGCAATTATAAATGAGAAAGAATGATGTTATATGATATGCATGAATTATGTTATTTGGAAAATTTGCATGCATACAACGCGTATGATGGATATGTTTCCCATCAATCTTGATGTTGTGGACCCATGATGAGGGATAAGTGTAAATGCATGGTGCACATGCATGTTTATTTTGTAATGATAATGATTATATGGTTCATTGTGTAATTACTTTGAGAAAGAGTAATAAAAGAGAAATTTAACATGCCAGACAGTTGCAGATACTTTGGTTGATGACAGTTACCTGCCCGGAGGGGTTGATTGTACTTGTCTGCCCGGATTGTGAAAGGCTTGAATGCCTTGGGTTGATGACAGTTACCTGCCCGGAGGGGTTGATGGTACTTGTCTGCCTGGATTGTGAAACGCTGGAATGCCTTGGGTTGATGGCAATTACCTGCCCGGAGGGGTTGATGGTACTTGTCTACCCGGAGTTGGGTTGATGGCAGCTACCTGCCCGGAGGGGTTGATGGTACTTGTCTGCCCAGATTTCCTCTCCCTAGAATTCTTGAGCTGGTTGGCTAGTGGAATTCTATGTTAGACCTGGTAAGGTCCCTATCGAAGAAACTGTCTCGATGTGAAAATGACTCGATTTGGTTGTGGAAACCAGTTCCCATGGGTTGGGAATTCTTTAGCCTCTTATGGTGCTCATAGCTAAAGAAATGAATGAATCAGCTATATGATATGTTGAAAATAAATTCTATATATAGTTGGGTGAATATGTTATGCACATTTAACAAGAAAATGATCTTAGTGCTCAATAAGGAGTAAATGGAAATTTTAACTCCTTTATTGTATTATTAAAGTTGTGAACATCTTAGTGGGAGCTAAGACAATTTTTGCTTGATGCAGTGATTGACTGTTTTGATGATTAGAGAATTATGTGCTCTTTTGGTACTCCTCGAAGTACTTTGTGGAAGTCTTTGATGAGAATTCGTTCAGTATGCACGTGGAACAGTGATTTATCATTTGATGATTAGTATTAGTGCTCTTTAAGTACTTGTAAAAGTACTGTGATTTAGAAAGCATCTAACATTGCACAATTGATTGCTAGTCAAAAGTATTCCATTTGACTCAAAATATAGTGACTAATGTGATTGAATTGTTAGTCATATATTACAGGAGTCACTTACCATGGAAGGTTGAAGAATTGTCCAACCACTATTAAATGTTTACATGAAGGTATTCATGATTTTCAAGAATAGATGGTAAGTAATGGTAAGTTGACAGAGAGAATTGTTATCATGAATGAATAGGGGCCAAGTGGTGGCGATTAGAAGTTGCATATTTTTGCAATTACGAATGCTTATGACTATTGATGCTTAAACTAATGATAATTATTATGACTATATCATTACTATTTAGTTTTTCGTCTTTTCTTGGAATGAAATCGTTGATTTCAAAGAGAAAGGATCACATTTTGTGTGGTTTAGATGGTAATACCATGAGTAAAATATCAAGTTCCGATGAAAGATAAACATCGAGGACGGTGTTCTTGTTAAGGGGGGGACTATGTCATATTCCTCACGTAACTCAACATAAAATGAGTTATGAGTTAGTTACAATTCCTCACGTAACTCACAGTTGTGAATGGTTATTCAGTTTCAGAACTGATCCTTAACCTCCGGAACTGATTCTTGATGTGATCGAATATGGGAGGCATTACTACACATCTGGTTAATTTTCCATTACGAAATCGATGGAACGATTATTAACTGAATCTGTTTAACAGTATTGGGATGGAGTATGCGCAAAGAAAGGATACCATAGTCCCACGGGCCCATATGGTAGTTAAGGGGTGGTTTGCGGGAGCGAATCATTGGGCATTGTCTGTTACTGCATGGTCCGTTATGTCGTTGATTCTCCTTGGCATATTATTCAGGTTTATGCATAATACAAGGCGTTCCCCATTTTATTCTTGAGGGGACTGATACAAATGGGAACAGAACGAACCAAAAACTCTGAACGAGGGGATGCGTGGTCTAGGTATTTTTGATGGAAGAGCGTGCATTTTCGTGGGATGGCATCGGGGCGCAATTATTATCCACAGTAGACCGCATACAAGTTCTGAAAATCGCATTTGACTACCGAAGCCACGGTTATCTCTATACTTCTTCCGCATGGAAGGATTCCTGTGCAGAGATTTATGGAGGCCACTCAATGGAGTATGAAGATTTCGAGATCGAACCATGGCAATGAAACTCAGAGCAGAAAACGGTAGGGTTTTTCTGTTTTCTTTTAGAGTTAATCGATGCTTTAAACCATGAATTTAAGCCTTCTCTATCGACAGCAAGAATGGTAGGGTTTCGCTGTTTTCTTTTAGAGTTAATCGATGCTTTAAACCATGAGTTTAAGCCTTCTCTATCGGCAGCAAGAACGGTAGGGTTTCGTTGTTTTCTTTTAGAGTTAATCGATGCTTCAATCCATGAATTAAGCCACAGTCTGGGCGTTTGCCCTGTTCATTTAGGATGGAGGTCATGAGAGATGACAGGGGGGGGGTGACTGCCCCACGTTATTGTTCACATAATTTCATTATCTTGTTTGATTGCATGTGCCCTCTCATCGGTGGTGAGTCTGAATTTTATGTAATTCGTTCAACACACAATAGTTCAATGAATGCAAATTGTCGTAGACAGATGAATGCATTATTTATATATTAAGAAGCAGTCAAGTGCGCCAGGTCTCTGTACCTCTCTTTCACACGACAAAAGTCAGTTATAGAATCTATACCAAATGACAGGTAATTATCAGGAGTTGGTAGAAGCTTTACGTCCATTTCAAACGCAGGCAGAGCGAACTACTGTATAATCGAACCGCATAGCGTTCGCATGAGTTATTAAGTGCATATAGGGTTTGCATCGAAGATTGATAGTAGAGGTGATGCCATTTAAAGACATAGAAGTTTCATTATATTTGTGTGCAGACGTTAACGTATTGCAGGGATGTATGTGTTTCTCTTGCTAGTTCTTGAAACGGTTTCCCTGGTTATGCATGTGAGGCTTTTACATGTGATTCTTGTGTCTTAAAAGCTAAAAAATAACTATGTGAAGGCTAGATTCACCTTTTTATGGTTTCTTGATGTTTACCCATAAATATAGGGTATCTTCAATAGTTTCTCGAAAGATAACTATGTGAAGGAATGTATGTGCAAAGGCACAGAACCAATAGTTTATTTCCTAGTATGTAAACTTAACCGTTGTGTTATATGTTTTAAAAAGAAACACGGACTTGTAAACTAGTGGTTAGATCTCTTAGAGAGAGATATGCACCAGTGTGAATAAGCTTTGGGTAAAGTAGAACAAGGAGTTACTTGAATAAAGGTACTAGTGAGTTAGTATGTTATGATTGCTCATGCAGATGAGTAGAAGATAAAAAGATCCTTTTTAAAGGTTGTTTAATGAATTATTGATAATGTATCTAATATTATTGCCAAGCTTGTTGTCAACAGCAATGACAGGAAACGATGGTGGTTGGTGCCAAAGGAAAGTGATGTTTAACATTATGGTAGGAAAAAGGATTACTCGTCCATGCAGATGAGTTCAAGCTGCAGTATTTTCCATTGCTAGAACAATTATGCCATAAGGAATGTTGCATGTGGCGGTATGTAAGAGGAAGATTACATGGAAATTGTTTTAGCTTTTAGCTAGTTATGTGACAGCTTAATGATAATTCATTGTAATGATTTTAATAGCAATGGTTAAGGGATGGAATCCCTTATAAGCCATTGAGTGAGGGGTGAAAACCCTCACGAGCGTTTAATAATAAGATTAAACGTTTGTTGGTTTTCACCCTACGGGGTTTCCAGGTTATATCTGTGTTCAAATGGTGTGATTGTTGTGATTGCCTTATGTGTCCACTAATAATGATGGGTTCTTAATGCTGATGGTTCTTTATTTGATGTGACAACCATAATGTCTTAGTACATGATTATCTAACATGGTTAAGGATATTAAGAAATGGATGCATGGATTCCTGAAACAACTTATGTTATTACAGTGATGGTAAAGGTTATGCAATGGTTATGAAACTTACCATCCTTGATGGCAAATTACTTGATGTACTAATGAATAGTATATTTAATGGATAGTGATGATTTGTGGAGTTGTGAATTGATTAATTACTTGTGGTAATTGTATAAAAAATTCTAACTCCCTACTTTTACATGCGAGGTTATCGGGGTATGTGACACCATCTCCAAATTCTCCATCCTTAACGGGTTTTGCTCGTTAATGGGTTTGATGAAGAAATTCAAATCTCTAACCGGCGGAGTGGGTTTTGCTAGTTCAACTTGTTCCTCTCGCTTTCTATCTCAATCCACCAAACGCAGTGCTTCCTCGTTTACAGTGGCAATTTAGACTGCATACTCTAATTATTTTACTATATAATCACAGGTTTTACCGCATGCACACCGACTTATAAGCCGTATTTTCCCTATCTCGCTCAATGTATAGCGAACACCAATCATAACATTAGGCTTCTTGGTAAATTTGAAATTATGTTACAAGCTCTTTGACAGTTTCATTCCTAGTTATTTCATTGTTTTCTTCTTATAATATTCATATAAGTTAATAACTAGCCATGTGATAGGAGTGTAAGTGATTATGAGAAGGAATTATGGGTGTATCAATATTATCAAGGTATAGACATTTTTATCTTATAAGTTGTGTTATTAGGTATTAAACATAACTATTTCATTAATGTAACTTTGAGTGTTTTTTTCTATTAAAATGAGTTTAAAACTTATTATGCAATTATGAGTATTTAATTATGATTGTTAATGGGGTGAGTAATGAAATCCAAGTTTACAATCTTGTACTTTGTAAAGTATATTGCAGTTGAAGGATATATTTGGTCTTTCTAAGATAATTAGTTTTACTCATATATTTAGAGAAATTGATAGCATTATGGATTCACTATTTATGGAAGCTTTGCACTTCTTTACAAAAGACATTATATGTGAAAGATATTTTTGGTCTTTCTAGATAACTAGTTTTTATTCATATAGTTAGAAAAATTAATAACTTGGTGGATTCAATATTTATGTAAGCTATGCACATTGCTAAAAGTTTTCTTGTGTCACATGGATTTAGTGATGGACATTTGGTTTTTTCAAACTCGTATAACTCTTTAGAATATTTACATATATGACAATTAATTTGTAATATGTAAACTAATCATAACACCTTTTAATTAGAATTTCGACGCATTGAAAGTAAGTAAACCTACAATAAAAAATTTATATCCAATGGTTACACAACCAAATTTATATCCAATAGTTACACACCCAAACATTAGCTCTATGATGATCCATACATAGCTTTACTACATATCTATCCACCTATTCTCTTTAACGTATAACATACCCCTCAAAGAAGGTGGGTCATCTATTAGAAAAGTAGACTAACTATTTTTTAATCATGTGATTTCATTTAATATTAAAAGCCCAAATATATTGATCATAAGAATAATTAAATGCTTCTAATTTTGTTTCCATACCTTAATGGTTTATATAACTATTGATATTGATCTCACTTTATCTTGAGACTATCTTTCATGTGATTATGATATAAATACATTAAATCCTTTTGATATAATATATTAAATCCCCGTAAAGGCCACTTAAAGGCTGGCTAGACTGCAATTTCAACATATTTAGAAGGACATCTAGCCCAACCATGAGAGCACTTATGAATTTTCAACGCCATTGTTTCTTTTGCAAATATAAACATTGGACCTTGAGAAAACTCCACACCACTTTGTGGTCTCTTCTATGCCTCAGGATACTAAAACATTGAGTTATGATGTTAGTTTATTTGATGATGTTTCTAAAGGACCCAAGATGCCCTTATTCTAACCCTATACCTACTTGATAGGTGTTGCTTCGTTTCGGAGTCCACATGAATGTGGAGAAGTGGTGATTAATGGTAGTCATGAAAGACTACAGATAAGGGATTTTTGAAGCCATTTGGGAATACAACACTACTTGCGAAACTACTAATGGTTTCATAGTTGCAAAACTAGCAATGATTTCACTCCTATGAGTTAATTTGAGGAAAGAATGAAAGACTATACATAATGGATTTTTGAAGCCATTTGAGCATACAACACTACTTGCAAAACTACCAATAGTTTATATAGGTATTGATATTGATCTTACTTTATCTTGAGACTATGTTTCATGTGATTTTGATATAAATACAATAAATCCTTTTCATATAAATACATTAAATCCCCTTAAAGGCCCTTAAAAGCTGGCTTGACGCAATTTCAACATATTTAGAAAGACATCTAGCCCAACCATGAGAGCACTTATGAATTTTCAACACCATGGTTTTTTTTGCAAATATAAACATTGGACCTTGAGGAAACTCCACACCACTTTGTGGTCCCTTCTATGCCTCTAGGATACTAAAACATTGAGTTATCATGTTAGCTTGTTTGATGATGTTTCTAGAGGACCCAAGATGCCTTTATTCTAACCCTATACGTACTTGATGGGTGTTGCCTCGTTTCGGAGTCCACATGAATATGGAAAAGTGGTGATTAGTGGCAGTATGAAGGACCACAGATAAGGGATTTTTGAAGCCATTTGGGAATACAACATTACTTGCAAAACTACCCATGGTTTCACCCCTATGAGCTAATTTGAGGAAAGAATGAAAGCCTATACCTAATGGATTTTTGAAGCCATTTGGGCATACAACAGTACTTGTAAAACTACCAATGGTTTCACCTTTATGAGCTAATTTGTGGAAATAAGGCTGTGTTATTAATTAATTTAAGCCATTCGGGTATACAACACTACTTGGAAAACTACTCATGGTTTCACCCTTATGAGCTAATTTGTGGAAATAAGACTTTGTTATCAATTGGTTGTGATTGTGAATAAAACATATTGAAAGTGACATCCCAACTAGATATGGATGTGACCATAGCACAAGTTGATAGGATACATCAACTAAATTCCTTGGATGAGTATAAGATGCAAGCTTTGTTACATATCATGGTAATCTAGTTGTAGAGAAAAATATAACATGATAGATACATTAGAACCAATGCCTTCCACGAGGGTGATTGGGATCGCTTGTATGACTCTACGGTCAAGGAATTCAAGGGAAAACTCATGACTAGATGATGTAGAGAAGCATTATGATAATGGCTTTGTGAATATCAGAACTATAGCTAATGACAAATACTACTGTTAGTGAATGGTTATAGATTAAATATTTATAGGAACTCTTTTTTATGTCTGAATCATAGATTCAATAAAAAGAAGAGCTGAATTTCACTGATAGCATCCGAGTTCCCCATCTATCCATCCATTGGTCACAAAAAAAAAAGCACGAGTGAGAACCTCCATTAAGAGGCTGCAGACAGACTCGTTGGTTGAAATCCTCCGAGAAATAATCAATAAGTGTAAATAAAATGAAAATAGAATAAAGCCCAGAAATGACATCATTTAGAATCAATTTATGTATTTGGTGACTGGCTAGTCATCATCGACTGATAATGATAGATCATCCCTTGCTCCTACACTTTTATGCAATTGGATGTGCAGAATCCACTTTTATGCACATCCCTTGCTCCACTTTTATCCAATTGGATGTGCAGAATCCACTTTTATGCAATTGGAAGCAGAAAGTTGAAACGCTCTTCTAATATGTTCTCTTTTGCTCATCATGTGTACAGAGAACAAAACTCTTTGGCCGATGCCCTTTCTAAAATGGGCCTCATCACGCCGCTGGGTCGACTTATAAATCCAGGGCATATGCACAGTGCTGGACTGCGACGATTCCTTTCGTCTAAGTCTTCCTCTTTTTTTGGTGCGTTAGTTGACAAGATGATCCGTTTTAAAATTAGTTTTCCAGCATTAGTTTTGAACAAGATATAGTTGGTTTGTGCTCAAGACCTGTCATTCCTGATGTCAATATGTGACACAGGTTTTTGATTAAGAATCGATGGAAGTTGTGTAGTTATATTAGGATAAAATTTTGAATATTACGAGAGTTTTCTAAAATTAAATAACTGAATCACAACGAGAATTAATATTACTGAATTCTATCGAAAAAGCTAAACAATTGCCTAGTCAGACTGCTTCATAAAGGAGAACTCTAGTTGTGTAAAGCATCCCTATTTCACCGAATCTATACTGTCTACCTTTTATTTGTTTGATTCCCACCGTGATAACAGTGGTACAGAAGCATTGGCCTGTATTGTTTTATTTTTATTCTATATCGTTATCTTCAATATGTTCATTATATGTAATTCTAGTTTACAAATTGCATCAACGTTCCAAAGTTTAGTTGGATTCCTACTCATACTGTAATTTTTTTTTTTTGGAAATGCGTCACAATGCATCTCGGAAGCAATAAAATGAAATCAATTTTATTGGACTTTCTTCAATTAGGTATCGATACGTTCTTTACCCCCATATAAACTTCACATGTTGTACGACACTAGTTGTGTAGAACTATAAGACCAACATTACAAGAAATTCCGGATAGTAGGTGACAAGGTGTCACAAAGAATTACAGCACAAAGACTACATAAACATTTACAAGAAAATGGTGTGTCAAAAACCCGTAGCACAAAGATTGCAAAAGTTTTCAAAAAAAATGGCAGCGTTTTCGTAGCACAAAGTAGCCGTTTAGTGGATACAAATTTATAGAAAGATGGGTTGATTTTGGGATACAACACATTTGTGTGCGCACAATTCTTTGGTGTATTAAAGAACTAAAGCGCAACGATTACAAACACATTTCGAAAAAGATTGTGAATTAAAGAACTCTAAAACAAAGATTGCGGGAAGTTTTCCAAAGAGATGCCAGCGTTTTTGTATTAGTCGAAACAAATTTATAGGGTTGATTTTGGGATACAGTACACATTTTTTTCAATAAACAAAACTCTAGGGTTAGGGATTGGAATTCACATACCTGCAAATCATGTCGATGAAACCTTCAGAGCTTTCAATCATGCGTTTACAGTCGGGGCACATCTTCCAGTCGTTGTTCTCTGCAAGCAAACTCAACCCTGCATTTGCACCACTCAACAACCCTGCGTTTGCACCACACAACTGAGAGGCATAGTCGTCGCATGTCATGTCGTTGTGCCAACTGCTAAGAACCCTACATTCTATACAACATAACGATTGGATCTCTGTCATTTTGTTTTCAGTTAGTCTAACCAGGGTTGGCCAGAAAGTTATGGAAATTTTGGTCATATTTAGAGAAAATGTCGCAAAGATTTTTGTAAATCCAAGTTATGGTTGTTAAATTTCAAAATTTTAGGTGTTTTAAACGTTTTTAATGGTGCTGAATGTATTTCCACCATCAAAAACACAATTAAAACATTGCCTCCACAAGATTTTTTAAAATTTTTTTGCCCAGATTCCACCCACTTTTGACCACCTTTCTCATGTGGATAGAACCATCAAAGCTGAGCAGTTACAATAGGGCAGTATACCTTCTCTGAATCTGGACTTTGGGCCTTTTCCAGCGGCTTTGAAAAAATCGCAAGATTTTTCGGCGATAAGAAATTCTGACAATCATCCTTATCGAGTTGGGAAGAACACCATAACTGCGGGCACCGAGGCAAAAAGCCACTTGTAACCATATTTTTCTCCATAGTTATCAAATTCTAATTATCAAATTTAAATTGGATTGGATACTTGAAAATTCGACCATATAAAATTCAATATCTACAAAATTAGGCATTATACATCTTACAAATATATAATTTTTTTCAATTTAAATAAACAATCATTATAAGAAGATTCATTAAATCTTTCTCTCACAATGATATTTTCGTTTACATATTTCCAATTTTAATTTTCCCTATTAAAAATGTTATAGACATCTTCTCTCTAAAACTGAGGATAAAATGCATCACACTAATATGATGTAAAAGTAAAATCTAATAATATGAGTCACAACACACAAAGCTAGAGTTCAATGTAAAAATTGAGATATTGGATATTAAAAATATGATTTAAGTGATCTCTAAATACCATGAAATTTATGTCTAAAACACTAAATAGATCTATTTGAAAACGTACATGCCATCTACAAACATTGATACCACTCCTAAAGGGTCTTTTTGTAGATATATACAAACTTCTAGAGAATCTTCTTGAAAGACAACAAAAATGACATCCAATTTAAGATTCAAATATGAATTTAGATCATTTACTTCATGCTCATTTTGTATTATAGTTAAAAAATACAACAACAATGATATCCAATTTAAGATTCAAATACGAATTTAGATCATTTTTCATGCTCATTTTGTATAATAGTTAAAAAACAATGTTACTTATAAAATAAACACCTATAAACCTTATAAAACAATGCAATAAAAGTAACTAAGAATCATAATCTGTCAAACTAGAACAATTCAATCATAAAATGTCAAAAAGTCAAAACATAGTTTAAAACTTATGTGCTTATACAAAATGCTAATAGAAATAAAAAATTTATGATCATTACCATAAATGAAGGGCCAAATTTATCTTAAGGTGTGTAGGTAATCTCATCTCCATTGTCCTCATCCACATCATTGTATTCACTCATGAGAGAGGCATTATCCCTACTAGCACTCTCATCTAGAATATCTCTCAGAAAGACATCATTCTCATTGATGTGATGTGTGGCTATAGAATACGATCCCACAATTGGTGCTTGTGAGGTTGCACTAGATGGATTAAAAATAGGGGAACCTCTCGTACTATATTTGAAGTTGTTTTCTTTCCCTCCAAAGATTTCAGCCACAAGTGTGAATTGCAATGAATGCTAGCCGAATTTGCCAATTTCCTAGCTCCTAAATGGTTTATTTTCTTACTATGGATGAACTCATGAGTGCTCCAACTCCTTTCACATGCTGATGCACTAGTGACCTATTTTTTTACATGAAAATAATATTATATTAGTATAATAATTTACATGGAATAATTTGCAAATATACATACAAAGTATAAATAATTATGATGCCTACATACCTCACTCAACACCTTGACTGCAAATGTTTGTAGTTGAGGTGTCTCATATCCATGGAGAAACCACCATTGAGTAGGGGTGACCTTTGGATGGTGCATATCTCGTAGTTGCCTAGCTGTAGTGAAAGCATGACTAGTCACTTGCCTATATGATATTGATTGTATTCGTATTTGATATTGTATCTCAAGGTCATGGTACATCCTCTCCATGCAATTATAAAATTCCTCCATGATATCTCTATCCTTAGGAACGTGAAAGTAATTAGGTGATAGAAAAAGCCCCGTAACATGTAATGGCGTATGCAACATACACCACCCTTTTTCCACAATTCTCCATATTGGATTATATACTGAACTATCATTCTTACATATCAATGATATGTGTTCTCTTACCCTATCCATGCGCTCATACACAAAACCCATACATGTAGCATTAGAATCCACCATCCTCAATATTTGTACAATAGACTCAGAAATAGAGATGATTTTATCTGCACATGACCAAAACATTTCATTAAATATTGTTTTCTCTACTAGTTTACCACCTTCTGACCTTAACAAAGGAGAGTTCACCAACTCTTCATTACAAACAAATGATCTTAATGTGGCTTTTTTCTCTACCAACCTTTGTAGTGCAATAAAATGGGTGGCAAACATAGTGTCACCTAGTCTGAGTAGATTCCCAGATTTTTATTTTCTAAATATACTCAAATTCAACCGGTGGTTAAGAATGAATTTGACCAGTTTCCTTGCTTGAGATATATTTACCTACACCCAACCTATTTTACCAATGTCATGAAGGGCTATCTCAATACAATGCGCTGCAGAAGGTGTCAAAACCAACTTAGGGAAATGATCCTTTAATAGCTCACCAGCACAAACACAATTGGATGCATTATGAGTGAAAGCTTGGACTAAGTTGTCCTCTCCTATAGATAACATGGTTTCCTTTCGTATTTGAAATAAATATTCAACAGCCTTTGTTTTGTCCATACAATCAATAGTAGAAAAATGGATCACTCCCTAAGGACAACAAGCAAGTGTGTTCACAAGAGGTCTAAACTGGTAATCAATCCAACCATCACTAACTAAATTACATCCAGAAATAGCCCATGAATCCCTTATTGGTTTAACTCTTTCATCTATTCCTTGTTTGCTCCTATCAATTCCTTTTGTCCAAAGACTTTCATAGCTTGAAAGAACATATGAGGGACCAAAATGGTCAATCTTTTTTAACATATCATGGAATAATGGGCTTTTGATAGTGTTGAAAGAGATATTACAACCAATAAAAAAATCACAAACTGCATCATCTACCTCATTTTGCTCCAGTGGCTTTCAAGTTTTCTCCAATGTTTGTTGTGTTGGATCAACGTTTGGTAAAGTAGGTTCTCTTTGTGATCCATATGGATAGAATATGTTGTAGATGCCACAAATGATGGGAAAGAGCTTGGTGTTGAATTAATAACATTTTCCCTTCCCATGAGTGTATCTTGTGTTCTTTTTTTCTTTCTTCTTGGACTACCTTTCCTTGCTTATGAGCATTGACTTCTTCACTTAATCTTTCGTTCACATCTTGATCAATTTCAATACATGCTACCACTCCTCCACTAGTTCCACCCACAATGCCAAGCAAATGATCTCTTGCTAGAGTCACTAATATCCCACAAGTATTATTGCAGAACTTGCAATAAATTTTTCCATCATTTTTTCTTTCAAGATATTTCCATTCAAGAAGTTTCGATCTAGGTGCCATTAATTTTATTTAGAGGGTCTCCAAGTATCCTGTTTGTAAGAAAAAAAAAATCATTCAAATTCAATGAACTATATTTGTACATATTTTAAAAAACAAAAATTTTCAAACTATAGAGAATACAAAAGAGACAATGCATAGAAGTCTACTTATGATATTGCTTATAATTGAATTAAAAACATGTCACTCTATGTGAAACTAAAACACATTAATTCCTAGGAATCTAGTAGAAAATTGCAAATATGGTCTCGATATACAATTTCAAAACTATTACTAGACTGATAATTGGGTAGATACAAGGAAATCAATATTTACATGTCTATTAACAACTAAGACAAAATATTTGATCAAAAATAACAAATAATAGTTTTCATTTAATTTCAATTTATTATGCGTCCTATCTTATCCAAATTCATTAGACAATGTGGTAGTGCCGAACCTTTTTGGTTGACTACGGAAAATGAGCCCCTCTATTTGAATTCCACACTAGTGATTCTTGTTTTGAAATGGAATGCAATCCAAGTAATCACTATACTCGATATCATAAAAAAATCATGAGAATACAAACAAAAATGTGATTTAAATATATTTGCATTGTTTTAATATCAAACTTACGATTCCCTATATTTTTTTAATTGCAAAAGTGTGTATTTGATGCACTGATCCAAAATTCTTTGTTGAAGAGAACAAATTCTTAATTCTAACTCTATTTTGCTACTAATTTGACCAAGAATTCTTTATGGAATGAAATAAGTTTTAATTATAATTTCCAAGTATACTTTGCTACTACATTAAGACATAATTCCATGTTAATTCTCATTACTTGTAGAAGGTTTCCCAAAAAAACAAGATTAGTGTGTAAACTGCTTTATTGCAATTTTAAAAAAATAGAACTCACTTTCTATGTCATAATTTAAATTTCATACGGAAAAAAAATTCAGAAGTGCCAATTTATAATTTGCTACCATTACTTTAATATAAAAGTGAACATGTAAATTTAATTTATTGTTTTTTCATATAAAATATGTAGCATGCAAATTTACTAAGTTTACCAATCTTACTATGCCATTTATAACTACATAATTTTTTACATCTGGTTTATTATTTTATTATTTTATATATAAAATTTAAAATGTAAATTTACTTTCTATTCTATTCACAAGTGTAAACTTACCCTTACTACTATTTTATAGCTTTTTCATGAAAATTTAATTATTATTCTAAGCAAAACTTACCTTTACTATTTGCAATTGTACTTCAACATAAAAATAACATAATAAATTTACATATCATTTTATTCACAAGTGCACACTTATTTTGTGTAAGCTTACCTTTATTACTATTTTATAGCTTTTTCATGTAAATTTAATTATTATTCCAAGCAAAACTTATCTTTACTATTTGCAATTGTACTTCACCATAAAAATAACATAATAAATTTACATATTATTTTATTCACAAGTGCACACTTATTTTTAGGTAACTGCAATTTCTTATTTTATATTTTTTTGTGATATAGAAGTTGCCATTTTTGTATACATTTGTATAGGAGTTACAGATTTGCAACTACATTTTTTCATTTATATTTTTTATGTATATTTTTTAATATTGGATTTATCCTTTTCCTATTTTTCCATAAGAATTATCCATTTTAAAGTGAAATTTGTCATTTTATATTTTTTTGTAATATAGAAGTTATTGTTTTTCTATTTCTTTTATTCACAAGTGCAAACTTATATTTAGGTATTCTTATTTTATAATTTTTTGTAATAGAGAAGTTGTAGTTTTTCTATATATGTGTTATGGATTTGTAAGTGCAACTAAGGTTTCCATTTTATATTTTTATTATTTTTTTAAATATTAGATGTATTCCCTTTTTCTATTTTTCATCGGACTTATTCATTTTAAACTGAATTTTGCCATTCTTTTTGTATAAAAGTTGTGGATTTGCAAGTTTACCATTTTATATCTTCATAATTTTTTCTAACATTGATTTATCTTTTTTCTATTTTTATTTAGGAGTTATCCATTTAACATTTAAATTTGTGAGTTTATAATTTTTTTGAATATAGAAGTTATGGTTTTTGGTTTTTTTTTATAAGAGTTACCAATTTGCAAAGAATATATTATTTTACAATTATTTTTAAGATATAGTTTATCTTTTTTTTGCAATTTGATGTTATATAGAAATACTAACTAATTATCCATTTAAAAGTGAGATTTTTCAATTTATATTTTTTCCAAATATAGAAATTAGGTTTTTTGTTTTTTTATAAAAGAGGTACAAATTTGCAATCAATTCGTTATTTTATAATTTTTGTTAAAATAAAAGTTGTATTTTTCCGTTACAATAATATAGAAGTTATTTCACTTCTATTTACCATTTTATTGAAAAATGTAATAAAAATTGTGTTTTTAATAATATAGGAATTATTGTTTTTTATTTTATTTTTTATAAAAATGATGGTTTATTTTTTTTCCAATTTTCTCATTAATCCTAGTATAAATTATAAAAACTAAAAAGATTAACCCTATTAAAATATTATAAAAAATAAAAAAATTAGCATTAAAGTTAAAAGATCGCTGCATTATTTCAATTTTCAGAGCTGCATTATTTTTATAAAATGCCATTGTCCTGCGTTATTTCTATAAAAAAAAATAATTGAAAAACTCACTTCCTCTGTGATTTTATTCCCCAGCGATTTGTCAGCATTAATATCCATGGTTACATAGAGTCGGAGCTTCCCACCCATCGTATTAGTCAGCATGAACAGTTAAGGCCTTAATCGGAACTAATGAAACACAAACACACCCAAGATAAATCAGTGAAAGGCAAATTTGGTGGTGAAGTACACCATGCCGAGATTCAATTTTATTGTTCTACAGCTACACTATTCATCAACTTAGCGGGAGCAGCACATTGGACGCTGGCCATAAGCCGATAGAAAGTTTTGACCAAAATAATGCAACGTTGACAGTATCGAATTGCAAACTGACAAATTATTCACTGTATCGAATTGAATTAGCTAATTGGAAGGCTGAGAATTGTTTAGTCAAAAGTGGCCGGAATCCCAGTAAAAAAATTTCAAAAAATCTTGTATAGGTATTTTTATGGTGGAAACTAATTCAGTACCATCAAAAACCTTTTAAAGACACCTAAAATTTTGATGTTTAACAACTACAATCTAGATTTACAAAAATCTTTGCCAAATTTTGGCTAAATATAACCAGAATTTCCATAACTTTCAGCTATTTTTAGGGTGGAAATGGATTCAGCACCATCAAAAACATCTAAAACACCTAAAATTTTGATGTTTAACAACTACAATTTGACTTTACAAAAATCCTTGCCAAATTAAATATAACCAAAATTTTAAAACTTTTCACACATTTCACAATGTTTTGCTGAGCCATACAAAAAAAATACAATATCTATGATTATAACACAAATTTTCATGCATTTGACTCGCATTGACTTCCGGATAGCATATGCCACATTTTTCATTTTCTTCGCTTTCATATTCATCCCGTCTTTTTCCTATCTCACTGGCTGAATTACCACCACCATCAACATCGGTGTTGTGACTGCCGCTGGATTGTATGGATGTTGTACCCATCTCCAAATTCTCCATCCTTAGTGGGTTTTTCTCGTTAATGGGTTTAACAAAGAATTCAAATATCTATCAGGCGGCATGGGTTTTGCTCGTTCAACTTGTTCTTCTGGCATTCTGTCCAAATCCACCAAACGCAATACTTGTTGGTTTACTGTTGCAATTCAGACTGCATTTTCATAGAGCGCAAAACACGAACATACATTTCAGACGGCATACTCTAATAATCTTAGTATATAATCACAGCTTTTAACGCCTGCCCAACGACTTATAAGCCGTATTCGCCCTATCTCCCTCAATATATACCGAACACCAATCATAACATTGGGCTTCTTGGTAAATTTGAACTTTCGTTCCAAGCTCTTTGACAGTTTCATGAATTAGTTATTTCATTGATTCCTTTTCATTAGTTATTTCATAGTTGTGGAGATATTAATCTCATTGTTCATTGTTGATTTGTGGTTGGTTAGGTTTTATTTTAATATTTTTTTTGTTAGGTGTTATAAGCAGTTTATTGTTATTTGAGTTTTACTCGGTGTCGAGTTTTATTTCAGTTATTTATTATTGATGTTTACAATGCAACCTATTTAATTATTCAAAATATTGAAAAGAACAGATAATTTCAGTAATTTATTATTGATGTTTACCATGTAAACTATTTAATGCCTATTTAATCTTTCAGAATATTGGAAAGAGCAATATCTGTTTCACTTTTAGTTTCTTTCTTAGTCATAGTATGAGAGCTTAGATCAGAGTAGCCTAGGTAAAACTCCTTGAGAGTAATAGGATTAATTTATCATCATTAATTAATATTATATGATTAAAATTAAAATAAATCTAATTTAATAAAAACTTAAATATTTAGATAACATTTATCCTTAAACAGCTGACCTTTATTTTCCTTAATTGAAAACAATGGTTTTTCCTATGGATTCTCTGGTGACTGAGACAGAGAGATCAGTTTGCATAAAACTTTCTGACAGAATAAAACTCTTTGAGAGCAGAATTTAATAAGTGTGTATTCACAGAAGAAAATTTAAAAATTAACAAAGTGAAAAAGCTGTGAGAGGAAGGTTTAAAAGAAAACCTGAAAATTTTTGTGCGCATTGTCCAAGAATCAAACCAGTACGTTAGTAACACTCACTAACACTGGACAGTGAAAGGATCAAGCCCATTAACGCTCCAACGGACAGTGCGTTAGTGCTCTAACGCAGGCCTTCACTCTTGACAAAGACTTTAGCACGCTGTCTAACCATTCGTTCCGCCGCATTAGCAAAAGTCAAACGATTGTTTAACGAGTTCACAAAGGATTTTTTTCAAAATCCGTTCACCTATTCGTTTGTCTTTTGTATTTTTTTTAATTTTAAACCTTATGAAATTGATATGCCCTGGTGAGAATCTGAGGCATTCATGAAGTTGAAAAGGTTTGCATACATGAATTCGAGAAGGTCTTTCTTGGTTTTTTTGGTGTGGTTTTTTTTTTTTTTTTTTTATAACGGAAAGGCTTTGTTTGTTTTTTAAAAGGTTTTATAAATAAGAATGTGGAAAGAAAAAGGTTTATTGGGTTTGTATTTTTTTTAGTTTTTTATTTTAAATAAAGATTTGTAAAGTAAATGAGATTCTTTTAAAAAAAAATTTATAAAAAATTTAAAAGTAAATGTAAAAAGAAATTTTTTTATTTTTATTTTATAAAAATTAGAAAGGAAAACAATTGTTAAAGGAGATTTAAAAGAAAAGGCCAACATTTTGCATTCAAAGAAATGACTTCTTCTAGTGTTTTGCCATAGATCCAAATTTTTGGTAAAAATTACGATTTTTGGTTTTTGAGAACCACTTCAAACTGCATATGTAGATCCAACTCAAGAAGCATGGGCGACCATGACTAATAATCAAAGGAATGCAGCGAATGAACTCCAAAAGAAATAACACAGAACCAAATGTTGGATTCAAAACTTAGTCGATGACTCTATTTTTGACAAGATAACAAGTGCATCCACAACACATCAATCTTGAGAAATCATGAAAGTTGTGTATCAAGGTAATGATACAATGAAGAAAATTAAATTACAGACATCGAGATCACAATTCGAAACCCTAAAGATGACTCACACAGAAAATGTGGCCGAGTTCATGACAAGAGTTGTGGGAATAGTAAATAAATCAAGCTCATCGGTGAAACCATTTCAGATGAGAAAATTGTTCAGAAAGTCCTTCGAAGTTTGCCCAAGAGATATGAATGGTTGTAAAATCCATTCTAGAATCCAAAGATCTTACAACTTTCTTAGTAGAACAGTTGACTCGATCGCTTCTAGCACACGAAACAAGACTTAACTTGACAGAAGATTCCATGGAATAAGATTTCAAACCACAACTCTCTTTTGGCAGAGGCAACAACAGAGGATATAGAGGCGGCAACAAGTGAGGCATAGGCTGAAGCAGATGCAGATCAGAACATCAGGCAGCAAAGTAGTGGTGACCTCCACAAAATCAAACTTAAAGAAGCATACATTGGAGAAAATATAATGTCCACTATTATAACTACAAGAAATTTGGGCATTATGAAAATGAATTCAAAAAGAAACAGTCAGATCAACAGAGAGGCAATGTCCATCTCTCCAGCAATGAAGGAGAATCCTTTGAAACAATGTTTGTTTCATGCAATTTTTCTAAAGACACTCACAAAAAGGACCTTTGGTTATTGGGTAGTGGCTGCAAAAATCATATGACAAGTAACGAAAACCTTCTTTCTTATATTGATGCTTCCATAACTTTAGAAATTACTCTTGGAGATCATTCTTGCATTAAAGATAAAGGAAAAGGTAATGTTCCTATTCTTACTGAACAGAATCAACAGAAATACATTTTCGATGTCCATTATGTTCCAAATCTGAAGCATAACCTCATTAGTGTAGGACAACTAATGGAACATGGTTATGATGTAATATTTGAAGAGAACACATGTTATATCTCTAACAAACCACCGAATAGAAGATTGATAGCTAAGGTTGAAAAAACCAAGAATAGGATGTTTCCTTTGACTCTTAGATGTCAAAATCTTTCATAGTCTTTTGTACACAATGTGTCAAGAATAGATGAGTTTCAACTATCGCATTCTAGATATGGCCACATATCATTCAAAAGTCTAAGTGAACATTAGAAATAATCAATAGTCATGGTCTCCCTAGTATGAATGAGAAAGACTGTAATTGTGAAATTTGTGTCCTGTCCAAGCATAAAAGAGACAACTCTCTGACATCTTCCTGTAGAGCAAAACAACCTTTAGAGTTTGTCCATTCAGATATATGTGGCCCAACGCATACATAGTCTATTGGTGGTAGTTTTTATTTTCTGACATTCATTGTGAATTATAGCAGGAAGACATGAGTGTATTGTTAGAAAATTATATATTACGGAGCAATGGAACACATAAAATATTGTAGAAATATAAACACAGAAAACGCACAAAACAAGAGAGACACAGATATACGTGGTTCACCTAGTTTGGGCTACGTCCACCCCGAACAGCCAGTCCTTCCTTTCTATTATCTAGCAAAATGAAGAGACACAACCTACAACAAATCCGCTATAATATCCTCTGTTTTCTCTCACGGTCTCACCTCTCTGTTTTTCGCTCACCGAATACAAATCTATCACACAGCCTCAAATACAATACCCTCATACAAAGAGAGGGGTTGCCTTCTAGGGCAAAAAACCCTAAACTAAACATAAGTTCTACCGTCAGATCATCCGCCTAATGAACGGCCCAGATTGACTAGAAATTACTATACTTTTACAAGGCAATTTTATAGCTGCCCCCCCCTGGACCCCCCTTGCAACGAATATTTTACGGGCGGCGTTGCTGCCCCCATTTCGAACTGGGGTCCTATGTGGCGATACCTTTGAATATAGAAGATAATCACGCTCCACACCCAACAATCTCCCACTTGGAGACTGATTGTAGCAACTCCACCGCTGCTCCATTTGCTGGACAATGACTCCTCTTTGGACCTGGTTGTTTCTCATCTTCATCGTCATCCTTGAAGACTAACTGAAACTGAGCATATTCTCAATTTCTCCCTGGTTACAACTTTTGTTATCATATCTGCAGGATTCTAGCTAGTGTGTATCTTTTCGAGCTTCAACTCTCCATCTTCCAACACTGATCGTATGAAATGGTACTTGAGCTGTATGTGTTTAGTCCTGGAATGAAATGTTGAGTTCTTTGCAAGATGAATGGCACTTTGGCTATCACTGTATAATGTGCCCATATCATGCGCCTTACCCAATTCACCCATAAAACTTTGTAACCAAATCATTTCTTTACTAGCCTCTGTAGCAGCAACATACTCTGCTTCTGTTGTTGAAAGTGCAACAACACTTTGGATTTTTGAAACCCGACTGACAGCTGTTCCTCCAACAGTAAATACATATCCTGTAGTGCTCCTCCTGTTATCTCTGTCACCTGCCATATCTGCATCAACATATCCTTGTAGGGAGATGTTTGAACCACTAAAGCATAATGCTTGATTTGGGGTACCTTTCAAATATCTGAGAATCCATTTCAGTGCCATCCAATGTTCCTTTCCTGGATTGTTCATGTACCTTCTTACAACTCCCACTGCACGTGCAATATCAGGCCTCGTGCAGACCATTGCATACATTAAGCTTCCAACTGCTGATGCATATGGAACTTTAGACATATAATCCATGTCTTCTTGGGTCTTTGGGCACATTTCCTTGCTAAGTTTGAAATGGCTAGCAAAATGTGTACTAACTAGTTTTGCATTGTGCATGTTAAATCTTTTCAACACCTTTTGTATGTACTCATTCCGAGACAATGTTAATTTACGATTTTTCCTGTCTCTAGTTATTCTCATACCAAGGATTTGTTTTGTAGCTCCCAAATCCTTCATTGCAAATGAATTTGCCAGTTCTCTTTTGAGCACATTTATTTCCTGCATGTTAGATCCCGCAACAAGCATGTCATCTACATACAATAACAATATAATATAGCTGCCATCATTTTTCTTTTTCAAATAAACACAATGATCAGAGTGACATCTAGTATAACCTTGTTCAGACATAAACTAGTCAAATTTTAGATACCACTGCCTTGGAGCCTGTTTTAAGCCATACAAGCTCTTCTTCAACCTGCACACTAGTTTCTCCTTCCCTTTCACCTCATATCCTTGTGGCTGTTGCATATATATCTCTTCCTCCAAATCCCCATGGAGAAAGGCTGTCTTTACATCTAACTGCTCAAGATGCAAATCTTCAGCTGCTACAAGAATTAAAATAGTTCTGATTGAAGTCATTTTAGAAACTGGAGAAAATATTTCATCAAAATCAATACCTTTCTTCTGTGCAAACCCCTTCACCACAAGTCTAGCTTTATACCTCTGTTTTCCTCCATCTTCTTCCTTCAGCCAGTAAACCCATTTATTCTTCAATGTAGTTTTTCCTACAGGAAACCTGACTAAATCCCAAGTATGGTTATGCATTAAGGAGTCCATCTCTTCTTCCATGGCTACCTCCCACTTCTTCCTGCTTTCAACCTGCATTGCTTCTTCATAACATTCGGGTTCACCGGAATCAGTCAACAATAAATAATATAATGAAGGAGAGTATCGTTCAGGGGGTCTACTTATCCTGGTAGATCTTCTAACATCACTTTCAGGTGTTTAGGGTGCCTGTTGTTGTTGTGGTGGTTGCTGTTGTTGTGGTTGTCGATTATTATTATTTTCGGGCACCTTTACTTTTTTAGTGATTTCATCAAGAACTGCGTATTCCTTATTTTCCTTTTCCTGTTTCTTTTCCTGCAACTGATTCTTATACAAGACCTTTTCATTGAATATTACATCTCTGCTCCTAATGATTTTGTGATTTTCGTAATCATATAAGCGATAACCAAAATCATTAACACCATATCCAATAAAGGTACATTTCTTTGACTTTGCCTCAAGCTTTGTTCTATTTTCTTTATCAATATGGACAAAGGCCTCATAACCAAAAGGCTTTAAAATAGAATAGTTTACCTTTTTACCTGTCCATGCTTCCTTTGGAACACCACCATCCAAGGAACTTGAAGGCCCTTTGTTTATTAGATAAACAACAGTATCTACAGCATCTGCCCAAAACTGTAAAGGCAATCCTGCATGCAATCTCATGCACCTTGCACGCTCCATGATTGTTCTGTTCATCCTTTCTGACACACCATTTTCTTGTGGTGTTCTTCGAACTATCTTCTCTCTGCGAACTCCATGCTCTGAACAGTACCTATCAAACTCTTTGCTGCAATATTCACCTCCATTGTCTGATCTAAGACACTTCAATTTCTTTCCTGTCTCAATCTCAACCAAAGCTTTCCATTTCTTGAAAGTATCAAATACATCAGATTTATTCTTAATACAATAAATCCAAGTTCTTCTAGTTGCATCATCAATAAAAGTAACATAATAATGAGAGCCATCGAGAGATGATACCTGAGCAGGTCCCCATACATCTGTATGCACAAGCTCTAATTTTTCATTCTTCTTTTCTTTCCCAACTCTGGGAAATCTGACTCTCTTCTGTTTTCCATAAATGCAATTCTCACAGAAGTCCAAATCAACATTCTTCAAACCCGGCAACAAATTCCTTGAGTGAAGAATCTTCATCTCCTTTTCACTCATGTGTCCGAGTCTATGATGCCATAATGTTGCATCTGCTCCTTTGGAAGTTAAAGCATTAACAGAGTTAGAAATTCCATTGCATAAATACAATGTACGAACCTTTTCACCCTTTGCTATTACCAGGGCTCCTTTGGTGACCTTCCAGGCTTTATCTGTGAAAGTTGTCACACAACCTTCACCGCCTAACTGCCCTGTTGAAATCAGATTTTTCTTTAGATCTGGAGCATGCCTTACCTCCTTTAATAGCCATTGGTTTCCATTCTTCTGTTTTACAAGAACCTTACCGATTTTACAGGGTTTATCATCACCCAGACGAACTTGTCCAAAATCTCCTTGAACATAGTCATGAAAGTATTTCTTATCAGGTGTGGCATGGAATGAAGCCCCTGAATCTACCACCCATGAATCAGTAATATTTTCGAAAGAAAGAATCAAAGCATCTTGTAACACCTCACCTGTCACATTTGCTTCATGATTGTTTTCTTGCTGTGCATCTCCTTCTTTTCCCTTTCGAGATCTACAGTCTTTCTTTAGGTGTCCTTTCTTTCCACATTTGCAGCACACTATCCCCGATCTGGACTTGGATCTACCTTTCCTTGATTTACTGCGATATCCTGAGCTCTTTCCTCTTTCCATTTTTCTTCCTCTAGACTCTGCACTCAAAGCATTTCCCGATGTCTCACCGGAGCTTTTCCGTTGCATTTCCTCGCTAAGGATAGCACCGAAAACATCATCAAACTTTAAAGTACTATATCCAAAAGCAGAGTTACTAATGGCCATTACCAAACCATTCCAACTTTCTGGTAATGAGCACAAGAATAACAGAGCTCTAAGTTCATCATCAAAGTTTACCCCTACAGAGCTTAACTGACTTGTAACTGTATTAAAATCATTTAAATGGTTTGCAACAGATCCACCTTCCGACATATTCATATTAAATAACCGTTTCATAAGGAATACCTTGTTTGAGGCCAAGGGTTTTTCATATAGTTTCGACAACGTCTGCATCAAACCCTCTGTCGTGGTTTCCTTCGAAATGTTGAAGGCGCCTGACGCAGCAAGGCACAACCGTATTGTTTCGAGTGCCTTTCCATCCAGAAGGTTCCATTCTTCGTCTTTCATACCCGTCGGCATCTTTCTTTTTCCGCCCAATGGTAGGTATAGATCTTTCTGATACAGATAATCTTCCATCTGCATCTTCCACAGCGAGAAGTTTTGGCCGTTAAATTTCTTGACCCTAAACTTACCATCTTCCGCCATTGCTCCCACTCGAACCAAGAAACCCTTCTTTCCTGCGAGTTTATCAGCCAAATAGATCTTTGGCTCTGATACCAGTTGTTAGAAAATTATATATTACGGAGCAATGGAACACATAAAATATTGCAGAAATATAAACACAGAAAACGCACAAAACAAGAGAGACACAGATATACGTGGTTCACCCAGTTTGGGCTACGTCCACCCCGAACAGCCAGTCCTTCCTTTCTATTATCCAGCAAAATGAAGAGACACAACCTACATCAGATCCGCTGTAATATCCTGTGTTTTCTCTCACAGTCTCACCTCTCTGTTTTTCGCTCACTGAATACAAATCTATCACACAGCCTCAAATACAATACCCTCATACAAAGAGAGGGGTTGCCTTCTAGGGCAAAAAACCCTAAACTAAACATAAGTTCTACCGTCAGATCATCCGCCTAATGAACGGCCCATATGGACTAGAAATTACTATACTTTTACAAGGAAATTTTACAGCTGTTTTTAGCTTCGGGGGCGCTGCCTCTGTAACCCCCCGCCAGGGAGGGGGGCTCCCAAAGGTCACAACCGCCCCCCCCTGGACCCCCCCTGCAGCAAATATTTTACGGGCGACGTTGCCGCCCCCATTTCGAACTGGGGTCCTATGTGGCGATACCTTTGAATATAGAAGATAATCAGGCTCCACACCCAACATGTATTTTCTCAAAAACAAATAAGCTACATTCTCAAACCTCAAAGAATTCAAAGCAGAACCAAAAAAGCATAGTGGAAATCCTTTTCAAGTACTCAGATCCGATAGAGGAGGAGAGTACAACTCCAATCACTTCAAAGCATTTTGTTAGCAACAAGGAATCATAATGTAGAACACAACAAGATATACTCCACAACATAATGGAGTAGTAGAAAGGAAAAATCAGTCAATCATGAACATGGCGAGATGTATGCTTCATGAGAAGAAGTTGTTAAACAATTATTTGGCTAAAGAAATTACGATAGTAGTGTATGTTCTCAACAGATCTCGAACAACCACTCTCCAGGAAACAATTCCTCAAGAAGCATTGGATGGTAAAAAGATAAATGTATCTCACTTTATAATTTTTGGATCAGTAGCTTTTTCACATGTTCATGAGAAGTTAAGAAATAAGCTTGATGATACGAGCGAAAGATGTATTTTTGTAGGCTATAGTGAGAAGTCAAAGGCCTACAGACTTTATAATGCAGTTCAGGGAAAATTTTAAGAACCACCCTAAATTTATATGTATAATAAATGGGTGAATCCCCATTATACATAGGAAAAATGGGAGGTGATTCTATCAATAATATAATATGTATATATAAATGTTTTTGCGAATCTCTCAGCGGAATATATTATCTTGTAAATTCATGGCCAATCTTTCACTGAATTATAAAATCTTGTAAGATCTTGGCAAATATTTCACTGAATAATAAAACATTGTGAAGTCTTGGCGAATGTTTTGTTAAAGTATGAAACCATATATGATAATAGAAAAACATTTCCATTAAACTGTAATATACTAACATACATGTTTGGAGAAAAGAAACAAAATTTTCTCTTCCTACAAACAATCAGTGGCTGTGTTTGCCAAGCTTCTTACTATACACTTTCATATCCTTCTAGTAGTTTTTATAATATTCCAAAACAAAGTTCTTGTAGTTGTTATCTTGACCACCAGTTCTGTCAAGGTAGTAGAGATTAATCTTTCCTCTACCACTTTCATCAAGCTATCAAATTTATTTCTTATTCCATACACTCCGATTGTGAGATAAAAAAAAAAAAGATGTCAAGTTTGTTTACCCCAACACGCCAAAAAGTAGCAAACCCCAACTATATAATATAAGAAAGTAGTAGGTATCCCAAAGCCCTGAAGGGGATCTACTGGAAAAAAGTGACCATTGTCAGAGGCCTTCCAATCAATATATAAATATAAATGTAGATTTATTATTATTTTGATTGGGAATCTTTAATTAAATAATAAAATTTAATTACATCTCTCTCAATCTACATTGTTTCGTAGCATAATTCACGACCTTGATACGTCTTGCATTTTTTAATAGCATTGTAACATGTGGATTAATTTCCTTTTTGGTGTACAATGTACGCCTTTTAGGAAAATATGGTGCAGTGGCCCAACCCCTACAAATCATTACGACAAACTAAGAATAACAGAGAAGATGAAAGGTTGTACAAACCAACATATTTTTCAAACAACTAATCCAACATCAGTACCTTAACAAACATATCATATTGAGAACATTTGAAAAATGGTTGGAAATCTGGGCAGCAACTATCTCTCTTCTGCGAGGGTGATGCGGAAAGAGTGATAAGATTTGACTATTTTGATTTTTTTTTGTTAAATCAGAAAAACCAGTATTGATAGAGATATTGGTATTTTTTACTAAATTTTGTGAAGTAACTAAATGTAGCTTTAACCATTCACATATAATTTCCTAAGTCTATTTAATATCTTCATTATCATAAAAACCAGTCTACTTCCATCTTAACTCCACATCTACCACTCATAGAGGGATGAAATCTATTTCTCCCTCTCAGCACTTAGTAGACCCATAATGAAGATGGATATAAACTGATAGAATTTCTCCTTTAAATAGTCTATGTTCACATGAATACCATGGTATTACCATGGGCCAATACCATGGGTACCTGGAGCATAAAAACTACTATTAGTAATCTATACAAATTAACAAAATTAATAATTGATTTTTATTTTTATTTTTTATTTTTAACAAAGTAAAAATGTTTAAGTGATATTAAATTACAAGATCTATTTTTACTCTTGATCTACAAAGCTCCGAGAGGCGTCAAATATTTTTTCACTCGATGCTAGTTTTCATATCACCATATTTGATCCCTCTCGGTGCTTAGTAGATCCAGAGTAAAGATGGTTCTATCCTAGTTTAATTCCCCCCTTTAAATAGGCTACATTCCACGTGAATACCATGGGTCAATACGATGTGGCATCTTTATTTTTATTAATACTAATATTAGGGTTAATAATGTTTTTTTTGCATGGTATTAATTATAATTTGGCCTATGGTATTTGGCCCATAAATTTCACCTAAATATAAAACATTTTTTGAGTGTTCTCAAATATAATGTGACTTATGGAATAGATATAAAAAAATGTTTTATTTATTTACTATACCCCTACTTCATTTATATCTTTATTAATTTACTATACCTCTTTTATGAATATGGTATTTGGCCCATAGGATTCACTTAAATAGAACCTCTAGCCTTCTTAGATAGAAAAGGGTTATGGACTAAATATAAAAAAAGTTTTTATTTATTTACCATACCTTTGGAGTAAGTATAAAAAGAGGTTTTATTTATTTAACATACCTCCACTTTATTTATATTTTTATTTATTTACACCCTTGCGTGTTTGTAAATATAAGGTGACTTATGGAGTAAATATAAAAAATTACTTTATTTATTTACCATACCTCTCATTTATCTATATTCTTATTAATTTACCACACCTCTTTTGTAAATATGGTATTTGGCCCATAGGATTCACTTAAATAAAACCTTTTTTTTTAGCCTTCTTAAATAGAAAGAACGTTATAGACTAAATATAAAAAGAGGTTGTTATGAAACCAACTCAAGAAAAGATATAAAAGATAGATCAACGCCTTAGAATTCAGCCTCTTCGAGGGGGAAACCTCCTTTACATTATGTAAATGAACAATTCTTGGATGATTGAAATGGAAAAACCTCCTTTCTATATATAGGAGTCGAAGGAGTCACAATATAATCCAGACGACCTAACAATAATAATATAAAGCCACAAAAATAACAATAGAGGGATTCTATGGGGCACGAAAATAACAATATGGGGGTAATAGGGGCACAACAATATAAATAAAGGGTATAACTACAATAGTAATGGGGTAATCACTAGTATTATAAGGACCCAACATGCTCCTCTCCTTCAAAAAAGTGTTGTCCTCAAGGCTTGAGTAGTTCTGGATACTTCTGCATAAAATTCTCATCCTCCCATGTGGAGTCTTCAGCGGATAAGTTCTTCCACTTGATAATATACTCTGAAATTGATTGATTTCGTAGCTATCGAGATCTTGTTTCTGTGACTGCTTTCGGTTCCAATATAATTTTTCCCTCCCCGTAAAGTTCTGGCAATATTGTTTGAATCGGGAGCTTGTCGGCTATAACCTTCTTTAAACATGAAACATGGAAAACCGACTACAATCGAGAAGCTGCAGGAAGCTCCAATTTGTATGCCATAGTACCAATCTTTTGCAACACCTTGTACGGTCCATAATAATTTGGTGATAATTTATTATCCTTCTTAGCTTGCTTTAGGGACATTTGCTTATATGGTTGTAGCCGTAGGAATACCCAATCACCTACATCAAAACTTCTTTCACTGCGATGTTGATCTACCTGTTATTTCATTCTATTTTGTGCCAACATGAGGTTATCCTTTAAGAGTTGGAGGACTTGTTATTGATGTTTGATGTGATGTTCCACTGCCTGAACCTTAGATTTTCTCTTAAATATGATGTGATGGATGGTGGTTGATACCCATAAAGTGCCATAAATGGGGTGATTTTTGTTGCTGTATGGAAGGAAGTGTTATACCACCATTCAGCCAGAGGCAACCATTTGACCCATTGTGTCTGTTTATCAGATACAAAGCAACGAAGATATCCTTCCAAACATTTGTTTACTATCTCAGTTTTCCCATCATATTGAGGATGATAAGATGAGCTATGAGCTAAGTGAGTACCAGGACAAGAAAATAATTCTGTCCAAAAATTTCCAGTGAAAATGGGATCTCTGTCACTTACAATAATCTTTGTGTTTCCATGTAGTTTTTAAAATATTTCCATAAATGTAGTAGAAACTGTACTGGCATTAAATGGATGTGATAATGCACAAAAGTGTGCATACTTGGTAAGTCTGTCAACTACCACCATGATGACACTCTTTCCCTCAGACTTGGGTAAACCTGTGATAAAATCCATTTGAAACCTCCTCCCAATGTTGGCTTGGAATGGATAAAGGTTGTAATAGACCCGGTGTCTTAATTGTTTCAACTTTATTTTGTTGGAAAACCAAACATTCCACCACAAACTTTTGAATATCTGATTTAAGGCCATCCCAAAAAAAATCCTTCTTAACCCTGTGGTAAGTTTTTAAAAATCCTGAGTGCCATCCTAAGGGAGAAGTGTGCAATTCCGTAAGAATCTTTTATTTTAGCTGGGAATTCTTACAGAGGTATAAGCAATCTTTGTACCATAACGAATCATTTTGCCAGCTAAATGTATCAAAAGCACTGGAATCATGTTGTAGCTTTCGAATAAGTGCCCACACTTCTTCATCATTCTTCCATTCCTCCCTTGCTTAGTTTATCCAATATGGTTGGATAATACAAATGGCACACAACAATGCTTCCACATCCTCATCCTTTCTTGAGAGTGCATCTGCCACCAGATTTTGCTTCCCTTTTTTGTAGATGATTTCAAAGTCATAACCCAACATCTTTGTGACCCACTTTTGTTGCTCTTCAGAGGATAATCTTTGTTCCAAAAAGTATTTAAGGCTATCATGATCCGTTTTTACCTTGAAGTGTCTTCCCATTAGGTAGGGTTGCCATTTCTTAAGTGCATGGAGTATTGCCAACATTTCCTTCTCATAAATAGCTTTGCTTAAAAACTTTCCCTTGATTAGACGACTTTCAAAAGCAATGGTTCTTTCATCTTGCATTAGAACAACACCAATTCCATTTCCTGAAGCATCACATTCCACAATAAAGGTTTTTGTGAAGTCCATTGTAGCTAAGACCGGTGCTTGGCACATTGCCTCTTTAAGATGTTCAAAGGCCTTTGTTGCTTTTGGAGTCCATGAAAATGAATCTTTCTTCAATAATGTTGTTAGAGGTGCTGCTATTCTCCCATATTTCTTAACAAACTTGCGATAATACCCTATCAACCCAAGAAATCCTCGCAGATGCTTTATGGATGTGGGGATTTTCCATTGCTTAATGGCTTTAATTTTGCTAGGGTCTACCTTAACTCCTTCATGAGATACAATATGACCCAAATATTCCACCTCGTGAACTCCAAAGAAACATTTGGATCTTTTTGCATATAATTGTTTCTCCTCCAATAGTTGTAGCACCCTGTCAACATGTTCAACATGATCCTTCCAAGACTTGCTATAGATTAGTATATCATCAAAAAATACTAACACAAATTTTCTAAGGAATGGTTTGAATATTGAATTCATCAAACCTTGAAATGTTGAAGGTGCATTGGTAAGGCCAAAAGGCATGACCAAAAATTCATAATGACCCTCATGAGTTCTAAATGCCGTTTTCGGAATGTCTTCGATCTTCATTCTGATTTGATGATATCCCGAACGAAGATCCAACTTGGTGAAGTAAATTGATCCATGAAATTCATCCAATAATTCATCAATGACAGGAATGGGGAACTTATCTTTAATAGTGAGCTTGTTGAGCTCCCTATAATCCAGACACATGCACCATGATCCATCCTTCTTGTGCACCAATACTACTGGAGCTGAGAAAAAACTTTGACTCGGTTGAATTATACCAGCCTCTAGCATTTCTGCAACCATACGTTCAATTTCACTTTTTTGGACATAGGGATATCTCTACGACCTGATGTTTGGAAGAACACTTCCTGGAATCAGATGAATAACATGATCATGATCACGCATAGGTGGGAGACCTTTGGGAGTCTCAAATACCTTGGAATGATTGTCCAGGACTTTTTGGAGATCTGGAGAAATAGATGATTCCAATGTGGAAACATCTAGTGAACATAATTGTGCAATTACACCTCTTTGCTCCTTTTTAGAAGCTTAGTCATGCCATTAGAGCTGATTATCTTTCCTGGTTTCCCTGCAATACACCTTAATTCAACTTCCTTTCCTTCCATAGAAAATTTGATGAAAAGTTCTTGAAAATTAAAAGCTATTGTACCCAAGGATTGTAGCCATTGGACTCTTAGTACAACATCATCACCTCCCATTGGAATGGAAAGCATTGGGCTAGTCAATACATATTCTCCCATGGATAGCTTGATATTATGCCCCTTTCCAGAGAAATTTATTGTTCCTCCATTTGCAATCATCACTCGACACTCTGCTGCTGGATATAGGAAGCAATTCAATTCTTTTGCTACCCTACAATGAATAAAATTGTGGGTGCTTCCTGAATCAGTCAACACTATTACCTTTTTCTTCTTGATTTGTCCTTCTATCTTGATGGTTTGAGGAGTGGTAATTTCCACCAATGCATTACAAGATATGGTTGGATTTATTTGTTCTTCATCTAGGCTTTGTTCCTGGAGTATATCATCTTCTTTTGACCTTTCTTGCTCCTTTTCTTCTTCCTCTTCACAATCTATGTAGAATAATTTCTTCTCAGCACACTTATGACCTTTTGTGTATTTGCTATCACAACTGTAACAAGGCCCTTTTGCTCTTTTTTCTTCCAATTGTTGTGGTGTCAACCTTGTAGGTATTGGAAGACTAGGGGCAACAACACTTCTGTCTTTATAGTTGTGAGTGGTATGCTTCCTAGTTGCCATAATTTTTCTTTCCATTTTTCTTGCTAACCTGAATGCCTTCTCTAATGAATCAGGTTACCAAAGGCGAATATCATGTTGGATATTATCCTTTAAAGACCTTATGAAAACATCAATCCTATGCTCCTCTGGAATATCTTTTACCCTTATGTTCAATTTTTGGAACTCCTCAATGTGCTCCATTATTGAACCCTTTTGTTTGAGACTTATCAATTGGCTAAAAAAAGTGTTGCTTTTTGTATCCTCATAATGTGCTATCAATTCTTCCGTAAAAATTGCCCGAGTGATAAATTTTTTACGAGAACAAAGCCATTAATACCATACAAACTGATTTGGTTGCAAATGTATAGTTGCCATACGTACCTTTTGTGCGTTTTGCACATTACTTAGATCGAGGAATTGCTCCATCTGTAATATCCATGTGGCGGGATCCTTGCCATCAAACTTCCTCATATCGATTTTTGGAATATGGTGATTCTTTGATCCAAAATTAGCGTCTATGGAATCATGATTAACATTTTTTTTGTTCTCATCATGAGTTTCCTTGACTACCTTTTCACCATTAGTAAGTATTTCTTGTAGAAAATTTGTCAAATCTGTCTTCAAATCTGCCATGCCTGTCTTCAAATTTGTGTTCAAATCTATCTTCAAATTGTCCATCTTAGCTTCCATGCCATTCATCTTAGCTTCCATGCCATTTATCTTAGCTTCTGTTAACTTTTGTGAGCGTGACATTTGTTGCACTTGTTCTTATAATTTTGATATATCATGTAGCATTTCTTCCTCTTCTTCATGAGTCATGCTATAGCTTTTAAGTTCCTTACTAGGTGTTTGCATTTTCTTTCCTTGGGGAATCAGTTACCGATAGTATTGCTCTACTATGCCCTTTGAATTCCTTCAAAATAAATTTTGAAACCAAGCTTAAGAAAAAATTTAAAAAATTCTACACACCTTTTTTCACTTTGCGGGAGCTCGATATTGCCTCTGATGTGTCTCTGTACTTTCCAATCATCTAGTTCTGAATTTGTGACTTGTAGTAGCTCTCTGTGTCCTCTTTCTAATGCCACCAGTCTGATCCAAATTGGATTCTCCAAGAATGAGTTATGCACAATCTCCCAAGATGACCTGATTATAGACCTTTCCAGAAGAGCCAAGTTGTATGATGTGCCACATGTACAATTTTCGATATTTGGTTCTGAAAAAGATATACAAGAAACTACAGTCCATCCTTTCTTTGTACCTTCTTACAGAATTTCAATCTGATTCCCAGAGAGAAAGTTATGACGATTTTCCCCAGGTCACCTGTTTTGAATGTAATTCAGGAGTCTGCAAAAAGACCAACTTCCTCAGATCATATCTCCGCAAATATCACGTGAAAAGCTCTGAAATTCGAACCCAAGGTTCAATACGATTTCTTCTCAAATGGGTTTTTTTGCGACTTCTGAAACGTCTCAATAAGAAAGTTATAGCGAAAATGCCATGGTGACCTGATTGGAGTAGCGAAACCTTGGAATCCAAAGCTCTGATACCAAATGTTATGAAACTAGCTCAAGAAAAGATAGAAAAGATAGATCAACGCCTTACAATTCAACCTCTTCGAGGGGGAAACCTCCTTTGCATTACATAAATGAACAATTCTTGGATGATTCAAATGACAAAACCTCCTTTCTATATATAGGAGTCTAAGGAGTCACAATATAATCCAGCCGACCTAACAATAATAATATAAAGCCACAAAAATAACAATAGAGTGATTCTATGGGGCACATAAATAACAATATGGGGGTAATAGGGGCACAAAATATAAATAAGGGGTATAACTACAATAGTAATGGGGTAATCACTAGAACAGAGGTTTTATTTATTTACCATACCTCTAGTTTATTTATATTTTTATTTATTTACCATACCTCCACTTTATTTATATTTTTATTTATTGGGACCAAATACAACCTCCCAAACCACCTCCAAAACTAGAAAATGGACGATTGCAAATGAATTTAACATTGCAAAGAATAAAATCAGGTGATTTTAATGGAATATAACCTCCCAGACGAGACGAATCGGGTCAAATGAGTATGTTCATAGTTTATCCGCCCTTTTTTTGGCTAAAATTAAAAAATAATTATTTAAAAAAAAAAATTAGGATAAATATATGAAATGGGTGTTTTATAAAAAAAATTCCCCTCTAAACTGAAAAACCCCTTAAATTTCACCCTTGGGCTAAAATTCGCCCCTAAAATTTACCATGATCTAGTTACATAGAAGTTTTTTTTTAAGCAGAGATGTAAATTGTTTTGAAAATAAATCTTGGTATGATCAAGTTGATGAAGCTTCAAGATAGAATTTTTATCCACCACAGCCACCAAGATTGCAGGTTGAAGAAGAGCCATACGATTCCGAAAATGGTACATCTTCAAGCAGTGAATCCACCAATGATTCAACATCTTTAGAAGAGAATCAAAAAACAAGAAGCATCAGAGAAATATATGAGCAGGAGCCTGAGTTTGAGAAGCATAATATGTTTGCATTTCTTTCATCTCAACCAATTCATTTTTAAGAAGCAGTTAAAGAAAATCATTGGGTAGAAGCAATGAACCAATAAATTGCTGCCATAAAGAAGAATCAGACTTGGGAATTAGCTGATCTTTTGAGAAACAAAACCATAATTGGTATAAAATGGGTATATAAGACCAAACTGAATGAAAAGAGAGAAATTGAGAAACATAAGGCAAGGTTGGTTGCCAAAAGATTCTCACAACAGTTTCGTGTCGACTATGGTGAAACCTTTTCTCTAGTAGCAAGGTTAGACACTGTCATAACCATTTTTTCCACAGCATCTCAACACAAATGGAAAGTCTATTAGCTTGATGTATAATATTCTTTCCTAAATGGTATATTGCAAGAAGAAGTTTATGTAGAGAAACCTCCTGGTTTTGAAGTTCCAAGATAGGAGCATAAGGTATACAGATTGAAGAAAGCCTTTTATGGTTTGAAACAAGCTCCAAGAGATTGGTACAATCGCAATGGCACCTATCTCATCAAAAGTGGTTTCTTCAGAAGCAATCATGAGCCAACCTTGTATACAAAAATGCACGAAGGTGAAATTTTGATTGTATGCCTTTATGCATATGATATTCTTTATTCAAGAAATATGATGTTAGAAGATTTCAAAACAGCAACGCAAAAAGACTTTCATATAACAGATCTAGGTGTCACGAAATAATTCTTAGGCATTTAGATTCACCAATCTGCTAATGGTTTTTTTGTCGGTCAACAAAAATATGCCAATGATATCATCAAAAAGTTCAGAATGACCAATTGCAAACCTACATATACACCAATTGATCAAGGCACAAAACTGAGCAAAGAAGATGTAGCGCCAGGGGTTGATTCCACATTGTATAAAAGTGTAGTTGGTAGATTTTTATATCTCACTTCAACTAGACGTAGTATTGTGTTTGTAGAAAGTTTTGTCTCTAGGTTTATGCAATCACCTAAGATTTCTCATTGGAGGGTTGAAAGAAAGATCTTAAGGTATATTGCAAGGACAATATATTATGGTTTGTTTTATACACATTATGAAATTTTTTCACTTTCATGTTATACAAACAATGATTATGCATAGAGTTTAGATGATTGCAAAAGCACCTCAGGTTATTCTTTTCATCTTGGAGACAATATGATTTCATGGGCATCCAAGAAACAATCAATTGTTTTAATATCTTCTGTAAAGGTAGAATATGTAGCAGCAAATTCAATAGCTTGTCAAGCTGCATGGTTAAGAAGATTATTGAAAGATACTTCAAATATCTAGAAGGAGACAACTCCAATCTACTGTTATAACATTTCAACTATTTCCTTATCAAAAAATCATGTTTTCCACAAAAAGAGCAAGCACATTGACACTCCTTTTCATTTCATCCATGAGCTTGTCAATGATGGAGACATAGTACTTTCTTTTTGTGGTTCCAAAGATCAACTAGCAAATGTTTTCACAAAGCCAATGGGCAAGAATGTACTTGAATTTCAAAGAGAACAACTTCGCATTGTACGTTTTACTACATGTAACAGTTGAGATTAGGAGGGGATGTTGAGATATTAATCTCATTGTTAGGTAGTTGTTGTTTAGGTGTCATCTTAATTGATTTCATGTCTGCTAGGTGTCATAAGCAGTTTAGTCTTACTTGATTTGTACTCCATAGGTGTCGAGTTTTACTTTAGTTATTTATTATCGATGTTTACAATGTAGCCTATTTAATCATTCAAAATATTGAGAAGGGAAATCTCTACTCCACTTTTCAGTTTCATTCTTTGTCAATTGATTCCTTCTTATAAGCTTCATATAAGTTAATACCTAGACATGTGATAGGAGTAAGTGATTCTAAGAAGGAATTGTGGGTGGGGATTTTTTATCAATCTTATCAAGGTATAAAAAAAAATATTTTATAAGTTGTGTTATTGGGTATTAAAGATAACTGTTTCATTAATGAAAATTTGAGTATGGGAGTGTATTATTTTTTCTATTAAATTGTGTTTAATTTGTTTTTATGCAATTACAGGTATTTGGTTATGATTATTAATTGGGTGAATAATGAAATCCAAGTTTACAATCTTGGTCCTTTGCAAAGGACATTACATTTGAAGGATATTTTGGTCTTTCTAACATAACTAGTTTTACTCATATATTTAGAGAAATTAATAATTTTAAGAATTCACTAGTTATGGAAGCTATGTACTTCTTTAAAAAGGACATTACCAGGGAAAATTTTAAGAACCCCCCTAAATTTACATGTATAATAAATGGGCGAATCTCCATGGTATATAGGAAAAATGGAAGGCGATTTTATCAATAATATGATATGTATATATAATTTTTTGGCGAATCTCTCACGAGGCATGGCGAATATTTTACTCAATTATAAAATCTTGTGTTTATTGAATACACAAATGAAATCATTGCATTTGTTTAAAATATCTTTTGAAATCAAAATTATGAAATTACATATCGATAACCTAGTGGGTGTAGGATAAAATTCACCCGTGCCATTTATAGAAAGCATGAGAGAAAACCTAATACTATATATAAAACAAAGAAAAATTCAAATTCATCACTTCTAGGGACCTCATAACCACCCCACCAATACACAAGTATGTTCCTGTTTGTAATTAGAAAAATTACCCACATTACAATCTGTTTACTCTAGCATATGTTGGAAAGTTATAGAAGGATGACTAGTGCAATCAATCCATTCCTTTTAGCCCTGGATTTGTTTCAGTTTAAAATAGAAGTATACAAATATACTTGTCTAATGTCTATGCTTTAACCATTCACCTTAAGATGTTTTGACAATATAATTTCCTAAGTCTATTTAATATCTTCATTATCATAAAAACCAACCTATATCCATCTTAACTCCACATCTACCACTCTTAGGGGGATGAAATCTATTTATCCCTCTGAGCACTTGGTAGACCCAAAATTAAGATAGATCTAAGATGATAGAATTTCCCCTTTAAATAATCTATGCTCACATGAATACCATGGGTCAATACCATGTGTTAATTACTATTAGTAATTTATAAAAATTAATAAAATTAATAGTTGATTTTTATTTTATTTTTTATTTTAACCAAGATAAAATGTTTAACATACATTAAATTATAACATCCATTTTTACTCTTGATCAGGTCAAATATTTTTTCACTCTATGCTAGTTTGCATATCACAATATTTGATACCTCTCTTGATACCTCTTGGGGGTTAGTAGATCCAGACTAAAGATGGATCTATGTTGGTTTAATTCCCCCATTTAAATAGGCTACATTCTAGGTGAATACCATGGGTCAATACCATGTGCCATTTTGGTGAATACCATCGGTCAATACCATGTGCCATTTTTATTTTTATTAATACTAATATTAGGGTTAATAATGTTTTTTTGCATGGTATTAATAACAATCTAGTCCATGGTATTTGTCCCATAGTATTTTGCCCATAGGTTTCACCTAAATATAATGCATTTTTTGAGTGTTCGTAAATATAAGGTGACTTATGGAGTAAATATAAAAAAATGTTTTATTCGTTTACCATACCTCTCGTTTATTTATATTTTTATTAATTTACCATACCTCTTTTACAAATATGGTATTTTGCCCATAGGATTCACTTAAACAAAACCTCTTTCTTGAGCCTTCATAAATAGAACGAGGGTTATGGACTAAATATAAAAAGAGGTTTTATTTATTTACCATGCATCTAATTTATTTGTATTTTTATTTATTTACCATACCTTTTGAGTAAGTATAAAAAGACGTTTTATTTATTTACCATACCTCCACTTTACTTATATTTTTATTTGTTTACACCATTGCATGTATATAAGGTGACTTATGGAGTAAATATAAAAAATGTTTTATTTATTTACCATACCTCTCATTTATTTATATTTTTATTAATTTACCATACCTCTTTTATAACTATGTGTTACACTAAAAAATGTCACCTTGACTACTTACAGTTAGTATGGCTCAAATCAACAGTCATGCTACCCTCTTAGGCAAGTCTTATGCCTCTGTTATCCATCTCAAACTCAAAGAAGAGAGAAAGTCTTGTAAAAAATATGTTTATCTCTGGGGTCGCAGGTTCTCTCTAGCCTTACCTGCGGGGACGCTGACCATGTTCACAAAAGGTGTGTCCTTGGACGCTCTGTATGTTAAGGGACAGGTGCGTCCTTCTGTAAAAGGCAAAATGCGCGAGTTTCATCTTAAAAAAGTTACTTGTGGTTACTTCTAGAACTTTCTAGAGGTCGGTTTGATGAATTGGATACGCCTCCAGTTGGTTCATGTATCTCTATTAAGGGGGAACTTATCCCATCAATAAGGGAGCTATCCCACCCAAAGAGGGGGATTATCCCATTGATGGTGGACCTGAATAACCTCTTTACAGCACTATAAATAAAGACATTGAGCCAGAGGGAGAAGAGGTTGGAGCTATACATTTTCTTTGGGTAAATGCTGCAGGATTTAGGTCTTCCATTAGAGCCTTTGTGAGGAGAGACTGTCTTTACTTGATTCTACTTGGAAGAGGGTGAGCTTTGTCAAAGTAGAGGAAAACCCTTGATGGACCCTGGGAGGAACTTGCACAACACCAAGGCCAGGTTGTAAGAGTTTCTTTGTTTCGTTATTAATACAAACTGGTTTATTTTTCTCAATAGCTTGTGTTAATGAGTTATTTCATGTGTTCCTTGGTCTGCATGTTGAATATATGTTTTATTATATGAAATGCAAGTGCTTGGTAATTGTTTGATTGTTTGTGGTTGCAGGAATTGACTTGAAGGAGGAGCTCATCCGGATCGTCAAGAACGGACCTCAACAACAGCGTTTTGGAATAAGGTAAACCTAAACACTTGTAGTTTTCATGTTTTAAAAGGTATATTTAGAGAAAGATTACTCCATTTTGTCTTGTTTGTCGCTAGAGAGTTTAGACTCCTAGGGAGGTCAGTTGTGTCCGCACAAACGACTTTTTCCGCCACGACAAATTGGCGACTCCGCTGGGGATCCATTAATGTGAAAGTCTTTTCCTTTGTGTGAACTTTGCTCTGAGAAAATTATTTTTATTTTCTGGTTTTTGACTGTGAGAATTAGTATTTGGGTGGCTTAGCTTTAGATTTAGTTAGATTTGGTTTTTCTTAACTTTTCCAGAAGGACGCACCCTCTGAGTACTGCACAGTGCGTCTTTGGACGCGCTGTTGCCGTTTGCACAGAGCGGGCCCGCGCCTGTTCTAACGGGTTGCCTGCGTCTTCCTGTAAAAATTTGGGAAAACTCCATTTTTGCTTTAATTGCTTTTAGATTTTGGTTTTTCTTAGTGTTTTCTGCCCAGATCCTTTAGTACCCTGTCAAAAATTTTCACCTGAACTTGTTTCATTAGCATTCCTACTTTTAGCTTTCATCAATTGGGTGTTTTGAGTCTCTTTTTTGAGAAATTCTTAATTTGATTTCCTTTGGTCATTACTTGGAGGTTTCTCTCAGCCTTTTCACAATTTTGCATCTTTTTGCTTTTGTTTTATGAGTGTTAATCGCCTTTGAGTGTTTTTATGTTTTGATCTTTGGAACTCTCACCCAATTTTCTCGACTTGCACTTGATTGGTTCTTAGATTACATTAGAATCATCTTGTGTTTGAGAATTCTCTTGCATAGATCACATTTGCATAATTAGAGTTCTCAGTTTCAGAATATGAATGAAAAATGTGCATAGATTACATTTGCATACTTTTCATGTGAATTGTGCATAGATTACAATTGCATAGTTTACATTCTGAAAAATCAATCGTAGATTTAGATCAGTTTTCTTTGATTTGAATTTACGCAAAAATAAAAATAAAAAAATGGTGTGGAATTGATTTGCATTAGTTTTTCTTGATAAAATTAGTGCATTAGAGAATTTGTTAAATTTTCTCTTAATGATCAATTTTTTGCATTGTTGGAAGTGAATGGAAACTCTCTCCTTACTCTAGTTAGGATTCATCGAATTGAAAGGATTGCATTATCATATTCGATTGCATTCAGTTGAGTCGGGTCATAACACCGTTGGTTTCATATCCATTTACCCATTTGAGTAATAACAGCCTTAATAACACAGCGCTTAATTAAAATTCATCTAGTAATTTTTACATTTCTAGGGCTCTGAAGCACCAACATAGCTTAGGCTAGTGTCTTGGAGTAGGTGAGTACTTAACTCTCCAAGACAGTAAAACCAAACAAGTAGTCGATCTTGTGATAGAATCAAATCCAATTGTTACATTTACACTCTGGGAAAGCTCCTCTTAAAGGAGAAGCACGAGCTCGTGTCCGAACCGGTGAGGGGATCATTCCCCCCTCGTTGGGAACGACGCCAGACAGTACGTATTACAAACGGTAAACCTCGGATTAACCATTGTCGAGGAGCCAGGGGTCACTTATCGGTAAACCTTGGATTACTGTCAAGGAGCCGGTAAGGGGATTGAGCTTGCTACTCTGCCCTTGCATGCTGTCGGAGTTTAGACTGTTCCCCCAGGTGTACTTGTGGCCGTTGGTAACCTTAGTGACCATAATCTTTAGGATTCTACCCAAGGTGACGGTGGAGGGAAGGTCCCACTGTACCTGGAGCAGACGTCGGCTATACTCACTTGGATTTTCTGGGGGGTTCACTTCACTCGAGACGGTTAAAGTGGAGGAACTTGGTCCAGTCTATTCATTAAGCAGGTTGTCGGCGTAATTGTTCCACCCGCCATTTCTGTACTGAATCCAGCGAGGTTGGGCTTCATCACCAACTAGCATTTTTGGTCCGGAAGAATACTGTTTGTGTCTGGTTTGACTCCTAGATTTGATAGCGCGTGTTAATTTGTTTGTTTTTACTTTTAGAGACCATAGGTGTGAATTGTGAATTTTAATTGTTAGGTGTGAATTGTGAATTGTTAATTTTAGTTTTAAATTGTTAATAAAATTCACTGAAGTTGAATATAATGGCAAATGTTCCGGAATTTATCAACCTAGGAACCCCTCCTAATGAGAATCCTAGTACTTTTCCTTACTTTGGAAATGTTGGTCCTCCTTATATGGCTACTTTGTCATTACCTGGATTTACAATAGGATTACCGATATGGTTGTTTTCAACTTCGTTGGCCCAAAGTACTCCAATTGTTCCACCTCAACCAGATGCTTCACCTCAACAGAGTTCACCATCTCAACATCACCAACCTTCTGTTGACCCTTTACCTTCTTCGCCTAATTTTTCTTCCTCCATTTCTTCCTCTTCGCCTGGTAAAAGCCTTGATGCTAGTAACCAGGAGGTTAAGAAGAAGAAGAAAGGGAAGAAGAAGAAGAAGAAGAAGAAGAAGAAGCAAGATAAGAAAGAAGTCAACCAACCAACCATGGCTGTAAGTGTTAGTTGTGTTGAGGAAAATTCCGACATGCATCGTAAACCCAAATACCCTTGCAGGCTTTGTAAGGGTGACCACTTCCTTGTTAATTGTCCTGGTATTCCAAAGGTCTTGGAAGTATGGTCAGAAAAATCTCATCAACTTTCCGTTGATCCATCAACCAGTGATAGTCAGGTTCCTGGGAAAAAGGGTAAAGTTAGGTTTCCTTGTAAGTTATGCAAAGGGAGTCATCAAACTCACATTTGCCCTCACATGGATGAAGCCTCAACATTGTTGGAAAAACTTACTGTTCCACAGCAAGAATTTCCAACTGGTTACCGTAAACTTTCTCCCAACCTGTCGTCAACTGACGGAGTGATTGATCTAAATTCAAGTACAGTCGATCACACTCTCCCTTTGGAGAGTGAAACTCATGTCACTCAGGTTGATGATCAATTAGTTGATCAAGTGGTCGATTCAATTTCACGTTCGGTCGATCCCACTTTCCATCTAGAGAGTGAATTTCATACCGCTCAGGTTCTTCTTGTTACATCAGATTCTTCTATGCCGGGGGGAATTTCACCTGTTTCTATAGAACCCCCTCCAAGTAGTGAGGTCTTTTCCTTTGATTGGAATAGACTGACAGAACCTCGTCTTCCTTCCTCCATCCCTTTCCAAATCATTGTTAAGGCTGGTAGTAGGGACATACATCGTACTCAGGTAGATGAAGGTGCTTCTGTTAGTATTTTATCCTCAACTGTTTGGAAAGCTTTGGGTTCCCCTCAGCTTGCGCCTATTACGCAGAATCTGAAAGCTTTTAACAGAACCATTAGTGAACCTTTAGGGATCCTTCCTAAGTTTTCTCTTACCTTGGAAGGTAAAACTGTCTGTATTGATCTTATGGTAGTTCGAGGTCCCTTGGATTTCAATTTACTCCTTGGGCGAGACTATGTTTATGCAATGAAAGCTGTCGTATCGACACTCTTTCGCGTGATGTCTTTCCCTCACAATGGCAGTATTGTGAGTGTAGACTAGCTTTCGTTCCCTAGTCTTATCTCAACTACCAATAATATGACACCCCTAAATGTTCCTGATTCTAAAGTGGTATCTACCCTGCCACGGATTAATTATGTGGCAACTGGTCCCATGTTTTCAGTTACTGATGTAAGTGAGCCTCTCACTGTTGATTTAGCTCCGGTAATTGACATGGAAAACTCTATGGGATTACTTGAACACGATGTTCTTACCCCTTTTGAGTCCCTTGACATGTGTTCCTTCCCAAGAAGTATTCTTCCTTCGGATGAAGACCTCTTGGAAGCCATGATCAAGGTGTGTCCATTGACATGTCTTTCCTCCAGTTGAAAGCCATGATCAATGTTACGAGGATAGTTTTTTCCTGTATCAACCTCGTTAAAAAATGAAATAGGCTAGCATGAGGACAGTTCTTTTACTGAGTCAACCTCATTAAAAAATGAATCAGCTAGATTTTAGGATATGTAGGTAGAAAGTAGTTATGAGCATAGTTCCTTGTCTTGTGTCAAGCTCACTAAAAAATGAAACAACTCCCACGAGTCTTTCCAAGATTTTGAAAGTAAAGCTTCATTCCATCCACCTTATTGAATGCAATGAAGCTTGGGGGGCATGTACCTTGATTTGCATCATTATGCCGGGGGCATGTGAACTTATAACAAGCATAGTTTTTCGTTTCAAGCTTGTGTAAACATGAAACCGAATCCGTGCATAGTTCTTTTCCTGTGTCAAGCTCGTTTAAAAAATGAAACAAATCCTCCTCTACTTGAGTCGAGAGATTGACTAGATCTCGTAAATGTTAAGTTGTATGTTTAGGTTAGTTATTTCAGTTTTTACAGTTTTAGGTCTAGTCTTTCAAATGATCTCGTAACTCAAACCTCATTTCATCCAACTGGTTGAATGAAATGAAGCTGGGGGGCATGCGCTCTAACAATTATGCTTAGGGGGCATCAAGCATAGTTTTTCTCTGTTTCAAGCTTGTGAAAAATTGAAACTACTTTGAAGCATAGTTTTTCTCTGTTTCAAGCTTTTGTAAAAATGAAACCTATCTTGAGTCAATTTTAGTAATTTTCAAGACTCGTTAAACTCATGAAAATCCCGAGATTATTTTGCTATCTTTCATTCTCGTAAAACAAATGAAAATGCCGAGTTCTTTCCGTCTTTTCCTGCTCGTAAATTAAATTGAAAGTCGGCCATATGAGTACATTTTTATCCCTTTTTCGAACTCATTAAAATTTACGAAAAAGTGAAAACCATGAGTACATTTTTATCCCTTTTTCGAACTCGTTAAAACTTACGAAAAAGTGAAACCTTGGAGTTCTCTTTTAAGCCCTTTTCAGACTCCTAAAACATGAAAAGATTGTCGAGCGTTTCTTTTACACTCGTTAAAACGAAATTAAAAGACGGTCCCCTTATAGCTCTTTTCTGACCGTAAAATCAGGAAAAGATTGCCGGGTTTTTGTCGTTTCAAACTCGATACGGAAATAAAACGACGTGTCCTTGATCGCTTTTTACTTTTCAGGTCAGTGGCACTAATTATGAAAGTACTCCTTGGTCGCAAGATCAAGCGGTTCCCCCAGGTATTATTTTATACTTTTTCGGGCTTGAGGGACACAAATGTACGAAAAAGTTCAACGTGGAGTCTCCTTTAGTTTTTTCAGACTCTCTAAAATTGAAAAACGCCGAGTTTCTCCTATACTGGGCTCGTTAAACTTTTACAGTAGAGGACCTGTTCAATTACCAACAGGAACGAACCACTCCTTCCTAGGGTTCGAATTTAAACTAGGTTGGACTCGTCCGAAGGATGAGCTTATAATCAAGCATATGTTATCCTCCTCAAGCTTGTTAAAAATAAAGAGGTACTTGCCAGAAATGGTGGGGGAAAAGAGAGAAGAATGAACCTGTTTGTTACCTTTTGTCTCAAAAGAAACTTTATTACCGCTCTTGAACACGACACTTTTTCATTCACCTGGGTTGGGAAATCTTTTACCTCACAGTTGATCAAACCACTTTGAAAGTCTTTAACCGGGTTCCGGGGATTAACTTTGAGTTATTCGTCACCAAGCCATCTGTCGTGTCGTTATGTGTTCAAGAGGTCTGCAAGCAAAACTTTCATCTGCAAAATACTTGTCATCCATTTGACCATCCCTGAGTCAGTCCTTACAGCAACATTTCTTCAACTTGAACAATGATTTCGTGTTGCGGGCTTGCCTGCAACGGGTCGCTTTCTATCGACATCGACACATTATCTAGAAAGATGACTTAGGAATCGACAGTACCTTGAAGTCTGCATGCATCAATGGCAGGTTTCTCGCCTTTTGACGTCAGTTTACATCATTGACTTTCGATCAAAGGATTCCGTGAAGTGTTCGACATCAAAACATCTACTCACATTTCACGGGTTGTGCTTGGTACTTTGAGAACCATTGACATTACTGGTGGTCTCTCTCACGCTTGTTAACAATTTACATCATCGACTGGTAATCAAGTGGTTTCTAACATGTTCGACATCGAATCATTTAATCACATGGCTAGAATCGTACCAATTCGGGAAGTAGAAGTGAAGACCCTGGATCTAGTTTCTACCATCCAGGCTGCGAGGAGTTTTGTATTCATTATCTATGTAGACTAATCATAAACAGATGGCTGCGTCCATACTGTGTCTACAAAAGTCTATAAAAATGATGTACTGCAAGATCATTCCTGTATCAGAATAGTTAGTCCATTAGTTAAAGTTTTGAATCTGAGTATGGGAATGCCTACCTCAGTGATGATATAATCTTATCCATGTATTTTGTGTTGAAAATTGCAGGTTCCAACCGGGTCATCCACAAGACAATCCTTGAAATGATAAAGCGCTTCACCCTTCCTAGAATTACAAAACCCTAAATCTATTCCAGGCTTCGCACTTTAGGGGGCAATCTGTTACACTAAAAAATGTCACCTTGACTACTTACAGTTAGTATGGCTCAAATCAACAGTCATGCTACCCTCTTAGGCAAGTCTTATGCCTCTGTTATCCATCTCAAACTGAAAGAAGAGAGAAAGTCTTGTAAAAAATATGTTTATCTCTGGGGTCGCAGGTTCTCTCTAGCCTTACCTGCGGGGACGCTGACCATGTTCACAAAAGGTGCGTCCTTGGACGCTCTGTATGTTAAGGGACAGGTGCGTCCTTCTGTAAAAGGCAAAATGCGCGAGTTTCATCTTAAAAAAGTTACTTGTGGTTACTTCTAGAACTTTCTAGAGGTCGGTTTGATGAATTGGATACGCCTCCAGTTGGTTCATGTATCTCTATTAAGGGGGAACTTATCCCATCAATAAGGGAGCTATCCCACCCAAAGAGGGGGATTATCCCATTGATGGTGGACCTGAATAACCTCTTTACAGCACTATAAATAAAGACATTGAGCCAGAGGGAGAAGAGGTTGGAGCTATACATTTTCTTTGGGTAAATGCTGCAGGATTTAGGTCTTCCATTAGAGCCTTTGTAAGGAGAGATTGTCTTTACTTGATTCTACTTGGAAGAGGGTGAGCTTTGTCAAAGTAGAGGAAAACCCTTGATGGACCCTGGGAGGAACTTGCACAACACCAAGGCCAGGTTGTAAGAGTTTCTTTGTTTCGTTATTAATACAAACTGGTTTATTTTTCTCAATAGCTTGTGTTAATGAGTTATTTCATGTGTTCCTTGGTCTGCATGTTGAATATATGTTTTATTATATGAAATGCAAGTGCTTGGTAATTGTTTGATTGTTTGTGGTTGCATGAATTGACTTGAAGGAGGAGCTCATCCGGATCGTCAAGAACAGACCTCAACAACAGCGTTTTGGAATAAGGTAAACCTAAACACTTGTAGTTTTCATGTTTTAAAAGGTATATTTAGAGAAAGATTACTCCATTTTGTCTTGTTTGTCGCTAGAGAGTTTAGACTCCTAGGGAGGTCAGTTGTGTCCGCACAAACGACTTTTTCCGCCACGACACTATGGTATTTGGGCCTTTGGCCCATAGGATTCATTTAAATAAAACCTATTCTTGAAAATGGGCGAATGGAAGGTTGTAACTCCTAATTTCAAGGGCTAAATTTACCTTTTTTACCCTCTCCCTTAAAATAAGGTGGGCTATTTGAGGTGATTTGTAAAAATGTACTATGATACAAAATATTCGCCCAGTAAAAATTTAAAACCTCTTAATTTCGCCAAAGGGCGAACATTCGCCCCTAAATTTTTCTATGGACATTACATTAGAAGTATATCTTAGTCTTTCTAAGATAACTAGTTTTACTCATATATTTAGAGAAATTAATAGCTATATGGATTCACTATTTATTGAAGCTATGCAGTTTTTATGGAAGCTCTGTACTTATTTACAAAGGACATTACATTGTAAGGATATATTCGGTCTGTCTAGACTAGTTTTATTCATATATTTAGAGAAATTAATAGCTTTATGGATTCACTATTTATGGAAGATATGGAATTTGTTAAAAGGTTTCTTTTGGTTTTGTCAAGATCATGAAACCCTTTAGAATATTTATTTCATTTGAGCATTGATTTGTAATCTGTAAACTAAATATAAATCTTTAAATTAGAATTGTTACCCATTGAAAGTTGGTAACTCTACAAGAATTTGTTTTTCCTTATTGGTCACAAAGTCAAACATTAGCCCTATGGTGATCCATACATAGCTTTACTTCCTAGCTCTCCATCTATGCTTTGTCCCATCTAACATACTTCTTGAAGGAATATGGGTGGTCAAATAGAAGGTAAAATAACCATTTCTTAATCGTGTGCTTTTATTTAATGTTAAAGGCACAAAAATATGGATCATATAAATAATTAAATTCTTCTACTTGTACCATTGTTTCCATACTTTAATTTCTTCTCTCATTATTGATGTTGATCTCAATTGGTATTAAGGTTATGTTTCATGTCGATTCATATAGATATATTAGATCTCCCTTAAGGGCTAGCTTGACACAATTCCAACATATCTAAGAGGAGATCTAGCCCGACCATGAGCACACTTATGACTTTCCAACAAAATTGTTTCCCTTGCAAATATGAACATTGGAAATTGAGGATCTTCCACAGGGATGTGTGGTCCCTTCTATGCCTTGAGATACTAAAACATTGAGTCATGACGTTATCTTGGTTGATGATTTCTCTAGAGGACCGAAGATGCCCTTATTCTAGTGTTATACGTACTTGATGGGTGTTTTCTTGTTTTAGAGTCCAGTTGAATATGGAAATCACTCGAGATTCTTCAATATGGTTGCAATGCTCTCATTTGAGACTAACATTAAGCCTCAGGACTACCATGTCACCCAAGTGTGCCCTAGGAGGATGACATAAGCCTTCTTGATGATGGATTCTTGGATAAGGAGGTGTTACATATAGATGCACCCATTCATTTTTATGATGTCCTCCCAGCTTGCCATAATGGAGCTTATTGAGGTCATTTTTTTGCAAAAATGACAACCTATAAAATCTTGCAAGCATGATAAAATCAAAATTAAAACCCCTACTAATCCAAAGAAAATAGGTAGGTGGAGACCACTAATAATCGGAATTGGGAAACACTCTTAGTAAGGTGATTGGTGGCAACAAGAAATACTAGGAAAAAGGGATTTTTGAAGCCACTTGGTCGTACAAAACTACTTGGAAAACAGCTAAGGGTTTCACCCCTTATGAGATAGTCTATGGAAAGAAGGCTTTGTTATCAATTGAGTTTGAATGAGAAAAGTTAAAGACGACATCCCAACTATATATAGATTCAACCATAACACATGTTGACAAGAAATAACAACTAAGTTCCTTGAATGAGTATAGGATGCATGCCTTGTTACATACTAAGGTAGTCTAGTTGTAGAGAAAAATATGCCATGATAGATATATCAAAACTAAGGTTGTCCAAGAGGGTGATTAGGCTCTCTTATATGACTCTACATTCAATGAATTCAAGGGAAAACTCATGACTAGATGGTGAAGACCTTACCTGGTGGATAAGTGTTATGATAATGGATCTTTGAAGATCATAACTATAGATGAGGGACAAATACCACTGTTAGTAAATGGTTATAGATTAAATATTTATTGGAAGCCCCTTTCTAGACTTGAATTCTTAGATTTAATAAGTAAGGAGATGAGTGTGATTGATAGAATTAGAGTTCCCAATCCATCCATCCCATGAGCAACAAAAAGGAAAAGGAAAAAATATTTCAAGTGAAAACCTCCTTTGAGGTGCGTGGGAAAAATTCATTGGTTGAAAACCTCCATGTGTTAGTCAATAATTTAGAGGAAAATTAAAATATAATAAATCTCTACGTGAAAACCTCTTCCTGGGTGCATGTAGTAGGTTCATTAGTTGAAAACTTCCATTAATTAGCTAGTGAATCCCCAACCCCAATATATATATATATATATATATATATATATATATATATATATATATATATATATATATATATATATATATATATATATATATATATATATATATATATATATATATATATATATATATATATATATATATATATATATATATATATATATATATATATATATATATATATAGAGAGAGAGAGAGAGAGAGAGAGAGAGAGAGAGAGAGAGAGAGAGAGAGAGAGAGAGAGAGAGGAAAATAAAAAGAAAAAGGGAAAGGAACAAAAACATTTTGGTCTCTCACATTGGCTTTTGTGTAGGTACAACAAGGACATAACAAATTAGGTTAACTTGGAAGGAACGCCGTGCACCCCATTCTAAGTCATTAACACATTTCCTCCAAGAATGACCAAAATGATATTCTTGTGCCATTTCCCACATCTTTTCATCAACACGAGGATCATTCATCTTAGATCATACAATTCCTATGAGTTTTCTGCAACTTTCCTAAAATGTTACAGGAAAGTCCAAAACTATTATAAAATTGACCATTCCATGAAAAAACTGGAAAATTGAAATGTATTTGGCCATATGGTCCAGGAAAGAGCACCAAAATTATCCTAACAATTGATATTTCTATGGCAAACCCCTGCAAAAAAGTTTATATCTTTTGTTTGTCTTATTTCACCTTAGTATCTTGCTTCTTTCATTTTTTTTTTATCACAATTGGACTCAAAATCCTATCCATCCTAATTTTATCCATTCTCATGAATTATCAATCCACAAATTCCACTTAAGAGACTTTTTCATTAAGCTTGAGGGGCATGTGTTCCTATTACAGGAAGCTACATAATCTTGTAGCAGGTTGTAGAAAACCAAAAGGCCCAGGTTTCCCAGAACACAAAGAAATCTTTGATAGGACTTCGTCCTCCAATAAACGAATAGATTTAATAACATCCTCAAGGAACTTATGAAGAAATCCTAAGAAACTACATTATCTCTTGCATACTATAATAATGTAAGTTATACATTGCACTCGACATTTGAAGACCCTTGCAAAAACGAAATACAACAACATCAAGAAGGGTTTATTTTTTAACTTTTTTCTCTCGAAGTCCTATTGTCCACTCTATTAGAAGGGTTAAAGGTGATATTATCTTCATTCCACATTTTATCTAATGGAATGACCGAGACCCTAGGATTAGAATCAAATGGTTCTAGTGAAAGGAGGATTTACCATGGTAACTTCCTCTCTCTCCCCTTAGTATGACCTCCAATCATTTGCAATTTTCAAATTACGAGAAAGGTTGCTCTGCAGTTGGTGAATTTGTGGTCATTCATTGAAACGAGGTAAGGTTTCCCTACATCTTTCATTGCAAATAAATAATTTATTCTCACTTTTTGCAAGTGTTAATATTTTATTAATTTTCTAATCTGCTCGCTAAATCCATGTCAATTACTCCTTCACAGGAAGTTTGCCTCGATTAGGAGTTCTGGGATTGGAATTGAATGACTAAAGTTCTCAACCCTAGATCTAGTTCCACGATAAGTTTAGCTTCTACAAATTCATTTTACTTCCAAGAGTTACAATATTCTTCTACAAGAAAGATATATCTTCCTTTTATAACTAGTTGTTACAAAGACTTGTAGAAGAGTTTCACAATACAAAAATTTCAAAAAACATATTCTATGTTTTGGAAATCAGAAACTAAAATACTTATCTTTCTTCATTCGGGCATTTAGGAAAAATCACAAGGAGAAGACCACTCCTCCCAACAAATGAGCCACTCCTCCCAATAAATGAGAATGGCAATTATGTCTAGTTCTCCCTGAGAGCCTTTCCATTACAGAACAATAGATAGATAGTGATATGAAAAGGTATGTTCTCTAGCATCAGTGCTACTCATTCCAACAAAGAACCTTTCAAAATACAAGTCTTTCTCACGGTTTCCACTAGCTTCTAGTCCAACTCAAAAATATCATGACTCACAGTGCCCTGCCCACCTTGACATCGTCTTGCTCAAGGATTTTGCATTTTTATTCTTCTTTAGTTTCTTCCTTTAGGATCCCTATGGATTTTCATCTTCCTTTTTTCCTTGGTTTTTCCCAGTGAGATTATTTATCTCTAGGGAAGAGAGAAAGTAATTGTCTCTAACTATCTCGTAATTGAAATTTTCATTTAGTGTCTTTCCCCATGAATTTCCAAGACTTGCCATAACCTTTTAAAATGAATTAAAATATTTTTTTAAATGTAATGGCAGAAGTGTCCTCAGGCACGTAATTTTATTAATCAGAAAAAAAAAACAATTACATATTTGATTTTGCAACAGTTTACACCCGAACAACACAAACACTCTTGCAATGAGCTATATATAAGCTCCATGCCCTAACTACCTCTAATTATGGATCACTTGTTAAATAACAACTGTCCATTTACAATAAATGCTATTCAAACCATCTATCTAACTAATCTCCTAAAATAGAGCCTAAGATACGACACATTTGGAGAGCCATATCTAGTTACAACAATATGCTAATTCTAAAAGTCTCCATTAAATAATTAAACATTCTAGAATAATAATTATTAATTTAATATCTTAAATTAATAATTATTTTATTCTAATTTTATAACCTATGATAAAATTGTATTTTTGGATCATCTAACATTCCCCCGTATGATCCAAAGATACATTACAACAGATACCAAGTTCATCCCTGAACTTAGTAAATTTTATTCTTCCGAGCGGTTTTGTGAAAATGTCGGAGATCTGATCTTCGGAAGGACAATAAACTGGTTGGAGGACATCTTTGGAAATGAGAGATATGATATGATGATACTTGGTGTCCGCATGCTTTTTCTTTGAATGAAAAACTGGGTTCTTGGCAAGTTTGATGGCTAACTGGCTGTCAATGAATAACGATGTAGCTTCTTCCTAAGAAATGCCCCAAGTCGTGCAAAATTCGTCGCAACCAAACAATTTCACATGCTGCTTCCCATGCTGAAATGTACTCGACTTCTGCTGAAGAAGTGGCCACTGTAGCTTGTTTCTTACAACTCCAAGATACTGCTGCTGATGCCATGTTCATTAATTAACCTGATGTTAATGCTCGATCATCAATATTCCCAGCAAAGTCGGCATCAGAATATCCACCAAGTACAAAATTTTTAGTCTTTGTGTAAAGAAGACCAAAATCTTTTGTTCCTTGGATATATCGAAGAACTCTTTTGGCTGCATTCCAGTGGCTGTCTCGTGGTTCCTGCAAAAACGTGAAAGAATACTGACTGCATAAGATAGATCAGGACGAGTATTTGTCAAATAAATCAAGCTGCCAATCAACTGTCTGTAAGTTGTATTGTCCACCTTTTCCCCCCCTTCAAATTTTGAAAGTTTCAAGTTTTGCTCCATTGGGGTGAGAACGGGCTTGCAATCTTGCATGCCAAAGCACTGAAGAACCTCTGTTGCATACTTACTCTAAGAAATGAAAATATGATGTGGACGTTGGAAGACTTCAACTCCAAGATAGTAGTGAAGTAATCCCAAATCTGTCATCTTAAAACCTGCATGTAACTCCTTTTTCACCTGTGCAATATGATCATCATGATTGCCAGTGATGATCAAATCATCTACATACATAACAAGAATGACCAGATATTTTCCCTGTTGTCGCACATACAAAGTATCATCAGATTCACTTCGTTGAAAACCAACTTTCTTAAGGTAGTCATCCATCTTTGCATACCAAGCCCGGGGAGCTTGTTTTAATCCATATAAAGCCTTAATCAATTTGCAGACTTTATGTTCTTGTCCTTCAATTTCAAAACCTGGTGGTTGGGTCATATACACTTCCTCCTGTAAATCTCCGTTGAGAAAGGCACTTTGACATCCATTTGATGAACTTTCCATCCTTTCTGAGCGGATAATGCAAGTGATAATCGGATGGTGTTCCATTTAGTTGTAGGAACAAAAGTTTCCTCATAATCAATGCCTTCCTGCTGCGCAAAACCTTTTGCGGCAAGTCGTGCTTTATACTTTTCAAGTTCTCCCTTTTGATTATACTTAATTCTGTAAACCCATTTGCACCCTATGGGTTTAACATTTGCTGGACAATCAACAAGTTTCCAAGTGTTGTTATCAATTACTGCTTGATATTCTTCAACCATAGCCTGTTGCCATTCTTTATGTTTTATTGCTTCTTTGTATGTGGAAGGTTCAGTAAAATCATTTGCTATCAAGGCAAAATTTCCTTCACTTCTATGTGCCCTTCTGGTGCCGGTTTTATTCTGTTCATCAGGTTTTACATCTTTCAAAAGTTGAACTGCCCATTTTGGAAGTTGGTGCTCACTTGTTTGTGCTTCTGTAAAGTCTCCATCATTGTATAGAGGATTAATATAAACTGATGTTCGTCGTTCAGGTGAAGAATGTGGAGAATCACTGTCAGAAGAACTGCTACTGCTTGGAGATGCGGACGAACTGCTAAAAGATCCAGATGATGTTGTTGATGTAGATGGACTGGATGACTCATCTAGAGGAAGGAAAATCAAGTTCATACCAATTTGGTGAAGTTGGTTGACTTTGCATTTTTCCATTTCTTTTACTTCCTTTGGTTTCTAACTTGTGAAGAAGATTTTCAATTTCTTCAGCACTCTTACTCTCTGTTTCATCAAAAATGGCATCCCTGCTCATAATGAATTTTCCATTGGTTAAAAGACGATACCCTTTCTTCTCATCAGAATAGCCAATCATTGTTCATTTGAAACTTCTTGAGTCAAACTTAGTTCGTTTTTATTTTGGAACTAAGGCATAACACACTGACCCAAAAACTCTAAGATGTTTAACTCGAGGTTTGAAACCAAACCAAGATTCATAAGGTGTGATTCCATCTAAAGAAGCAGTTGGAGATCTGTTTCTTAAGTAGACAGCTGTATGGATTGCTTCTGCCCAATATGTTGGACTTAACCTTTTGAAAGTTAACATGGATCTCGCCATGCCTAACAAAGTGCGATTCATTCTTTCGACTACTCCATTTTGCTGTGGAGTGTAAACATTAGTAAGATGTCATCTGATGCCATTTTCACTTCAATAAGTTTTGAATTCATTTGAGGTGAATTCTCCCCCATTATCTATCCTGAGAGTACCTATCTTTTCTTTGACTTCATTTTCATCAAGTTGGCGAAAAATTTTAAACGTATCAAATGCTTCTGACTTGTTCTTCAAGAAGTAAACCCAAGTCATTCTGCTGAAATCATCAATGAATAGTAGGAAATATTGGCAACCACCAAATGAAGTTTGTAGTGGACCACAAACATCACTGTGAACTAGTTGTAGCCGCCTATTTGCACGCCATGAACTTGTTGGAAAACTTTCTCGACTTTGTTTGCCATAAATGCAAGCTTCACATTTTGCATTTTCCCTTTTGAATGTGGGAAGTCCTTTAACCATTCCTTGTTTCTGTAATTGAGAAAGACTCTCAAAATTCAAATGTTCATATCTTACATGCCATAGTCATATAGGTGAAATACATATAGTCACTGCCCCTGCAAAATCAGAATGCCTTGGAATAACTGTCCCTTTCATCCGTAACCGTTTTCCATCTTCATAACCTGTCATGACTGTTTTCAAGTTCTGTTTGATTGAATTAATCTTGACTAAACCATCTTCCATAATCACCTGATGTCCTGCTTGTCGAATCGTGACTAAAGAGAGCAAATTTTTCTTAAAACTCGGTACATACCATACATTGGAAATCATTTTTTCTCCAATTCCAGGGAGAAAAACTTTTACTACTCCTTTTCCATAAGGAGTATGTTTTGTATCATCAGCAAGAAAAATGGAATTAAGTTGGCAATCTTGAAAATTCCAGAAAAAATCACGTCGACAAGTCATGTGCTGAGTTGCCCCGGAATCCAAGATCCAGGCATCTTCATAGTCACTTCTAAGATGGGATGAAAGTTGTGATGCTGGTGAGGAAGTAAAAACATATTCTGAGTTATCTTCATCTTGATCATTGGCAAATTGCGCTGAATGCTACTGAAACTTGGGAATTTTATTAAGTGAAGTTCGACAATCTTCAGCATAATGGCCAACTTTGTTACATCTTCGACACACAATTTGACTTAAGTCTCTTCCTCTTCCTGAAGATTGTCCTCTGCCTCTGCTTTGACTTCTATTTTGAGATTGTCCTCTACCTTGACTATTATATCCTTGTCCTTGAAAATTGCCTCTTCCTTGGTTGTTTCCTCTACCTTGAAAATTATTTCTTCCTCCTCTGTTAAAATTGTTTCCTCTGCTTTGGCTTCGACCTCGATTATGTGCTGCGTGATTCTGATTCCCTCTACCTCTGCCTTGAGAACTGTCTGCTGGTGATTTACTACTGCTCGCGTCTGTGAGAAAAACATCTTCACCAACTTTCTTCTTCTTCCCAAAAGTTTTATCATGTTGACTCAACATTTCACAAAGCTCATCAAACTTTAGTTTCTCTAATTTCCCAGTTTCTTGTAGAGTCTCTAAAAAATGTGTGTAAGAAGAAGGAAGTCCAGCAATTACAATTGCTACCATAAAGCTATCATCAATTGCGAGAAAACCAGCATTAATAATTTCCTGCCTAATATTCTTAAGTCTTGAGAGATATTCAAGAATATTGCCGTCTTCAGTTAATTGTTGCAACAATTTTAACTGTAGATCAAGCTTCTTTGATTCGGGTTGACTACCAAAGAGGTATTTAAAAGTTTTCAAGGCAGACCATGCATCTGTATCATTTTCTATATGGACATACATTTCATCATTCACAGAAGATTTAATAAGAGCTAAGGCTTTAGCATTCTTGACTTCCCATTTTGCTAGTGCAGCTGCATCTGTGGGTTTATTCGGCTTAACATCTCCATCACATATACCCTACCATAATTCATTGTAAATGAGAGTGCTTTCGATGAGATGATGCCATGTTTTATAAGATTTGGTGCCTTCAAGTTTGTCGGAATCAGAAAACAAATTAATCAACTTAGACATTTTTAGCATTGAGACTTCACGCCATGAATCAAGCTCCAAAAAACTCAAGATGCACAACACACAACGCAAACAACACGATCTATCGGGCCTTGGCGTTGACCCTCGAATAGTCATCAAAACAGGAGAAAATTGACTGAGCTTTGCACTTGGCTCTAGTCAATTTCTCAAATTTTTACAAGGAAACTTTCAAAATTTGATTTTTACAATGGTGCTTTTGCACAATCTGGTAAAAAAAATTTACCCCCCCTCAAAGTAAAAATACTTTGAGTTACAATGTGATGATCCCAATTAAAGAATAACTTCTTGAAAGCAAATTACCCAACACACCTTACTTCTCCAATTTACAAATTACAAATAAAACTCTTTATTACTCCAAAAATTTCAAAAATTTCAAAACACCACCCTTATTACTCCATGACATGGCTTTTAAAAAAATACTTTTAAAAACCTCAATTATCACTCTATTACAAAGCTTTAAAAAACACTTTATAAAGCTCACTTTATTTGTCACCAACAAATTCTTCCTGGTAAAGATGTTGCTGCATTATTTAATCGGAAATCTGGGCTTATTGTATGCAGCAGCAAAAACAAGCATGGGGCATTTCATGTTTTCCATACTTCTTGCCTTATAGATTGGGTTCTCTTGTGTGAATCAAAAATTTGGCTATCTCACTTGAATGGCAACAAAGGCACTCGGAAAAGTAGATGGTCTGTTTTTGACCAACGGAATAGAATTTGTGGTGTGAAACAAATCAATGGATGCAGGGGCAGCAACAGCAATTGTGCTTCAATTTTCTGTCCTCAATGCCAGGGCACTGGTCTCAAAACAAGAAGTGCTCAGTTGGAGGTTCCACGATATAGGCTTGCACAAATATTCTATTGGATATTGGAGTTAATTCAATCTCGGAAGTTGTGGATTGATCATCCTGAACAGCTGCAAGAATGTGCCACTGGACTTTTATTCCGTCCTTATAATATTTGATGATATTCAGTTCATGAATGGCTGTTGGATCGACCTCAAGCAAGCGTTCAAATCCAACAGGCTTCCGGATTGATGCTCACCTCCAGGCATCGAACGCGGCCTCCTCCACGCTGCTGCAATTTCACGTAGAGATCTCATAGCGCTCTTGCAATCATTCATTGATCAATTTATAATCAATTATCCGTACTGCGTGAATCTTTTGCTTCCTTTTCTAGTCCAAAACGCTTTAGACCCAAGTTCTTTGGCGCTGAATGGGTTCTTACAGATTCTGTCGGGGGTACGATTACTGGTGTAGAGCGTTATCGATCATATGCTGAGCAATTCAATGGAGTTTTTCGCAAACTTGTAGAGCTGGAATCTCCTCTTCACATCCACTGCAGCATTATTGGAGCTCCGATACCACAATAATTGCAGAAGTGTCCTCAGACACGTAATTTTATTAATCAGAAGAAAAACAATTACATAATTGATTTTGCAAGAGTTTACACCCGAACAACACAAACACTCTTGCAATGAGCTATATATAAGCTCCATGCCCTAACTACCTCTAATTATGGATCACTTGTTAAATAACAAGTGTCCATTTACAATAAATGCTATTCAAACCATCTAGCTAACTAATCTCCTAAAATAGAGCCTAAGATACGACACATTTGGAGAACCATATCTAGTTACAACAATATGCTAATTCTAAAAGTCTCCATTAAATAATTAAACATTCTAGAATAATAACAATTAATTTAATATCTTAAATTAATAATTATTTTATTCTAATTTTATAACCTATGATAAAATTGTAATTTTGGATCATCTAACAAAATGCTAATGGTCCATGATTTACCAAGTCTTTGTAGTAAAAGTAAATTAAATATTTACTTTTGACTAAGGGGTATTACAACACCATATATTATTAATAATATTATGTTTACATGTCATTTGTTACCTTCATATTACATAGTAAAGGAATTACATATATTTTCCTACTAAAAAGTAAATTATGTTGTTTTGCTTTAATTAATTTATCTCTTTATATAAAATTGATGTAAAATTAATAATGAAATTGAAGTATTTTATTTATGGCTAACATAAGAACATTCCCCTACTATGACAAAAATAACAATAAAAAAATTACAAAAAATTATATTGAGAACATTGATACTCACCTCAACGAAAAATATTGGAAATTATATCCCACTTAGCAATACATAGAGAAGATTAATCCAAAAACACATATTTTCGAAACAAGATTATAGAAAATAACTTAAGTATAAACATTCATAAATTTCTACAAAGTTGCATAAAATGTAGTTGTCTTTATAACCTCATAAGATAGCAGAAAAATGTTACAAATTGATCCATGTCGATGTAGAGAAATATTGGATTGGACGACAGGGTCATTGCCTTGGCAAAGAGGGAATCAAAATGAAGATCAAGAAGGGTTAAACTTGTAAAATGGATTTTGGGAGGACTTGAAAGAGAGACAAAATGGAGCTGAAGGTCACCATGAATTCGAGTGAAACAAATTTTTCAATCTAGTGGTGAGTATTTTTCCCCTCAATTTTTTTCGTGTAATGCTGAGTGGTTAACTTGGCCAAGAAGTTTTAGGGTATACTAGCATAGCAACCCAACAAAAGAATAGATGTAGTTTATTTTTTTGGGTGGTCAAATGTGAGGATATCCATATAACTGTGTAAGATTCTTGGTACAAGTGATTTGTCTAAGTTATTATGTAGAAAACACCCATGGTTTTAAAAGGTGTTGGATTGATATACACAGTAGCACTATGACAAAGAGAGTGTGATTGATATACATCTAACATTTCTAGAGTCATGGTACAAGCAATTTTACTAGTTTATTATGTAGACAACATTCATAGTTTCATAAGGAGAGGGTGGTACAAAGCCATAAAAAACAATAATAGAATATACAAAGCAGGATTAATCTCTTGTTTTGTTAAAAACCATAAAGCACTCTAGATGCTAGTTCATAGGACTTCCAATTGAGGTGTTTCTTGGTGGACTTGAAACAATTTTTTGTACTTGGGGGGAGGAGCTTCCAGGCAATCAAGAAGAAATTACCAAGGAATGTATTGGTTCAAATTGTTGATATTGTTGGCTTTGGATCAACCTCCGATGGTGTCATTTATGCCCTTGTGTGAAGAAAACCTAATTGAGGGATATTAGATTTGATTGCAAACACTTTTTCCTCTTAGTGTTGCTCCATTTTTCCTAGTGATCGGGTTTTCCGCCATGCATTTCGATCCTTGGATTGGAGTAAAAGCTCAATGAAATCCAAATTTGAAATAAGATACATTAATTAGTATGTTGTTGGCTGGTGCAATCAGATGTGAAACGCATCTACATGTCCTTAATGAATTAAGGAAAGCATACATGGTATGAAAGTCTTTACATCTACCAAATAATATTGGGGATCCTGCTATAATGGCTGACCACTATATTCTCCTCATCGCCATCAACGGGAAGTGTTAATCTCGATTCTTCACCAAGATTGATCAAGGGTCTAGTACAACCAACATGCATTTAAAGTGGAGTGGCCCAACTGATAGTTAACAATTGGTGTCCGATCATAGATATTGTGTAATCCAAAATAACCTTCCAATTGGACAAGACAGATCAGGATATCTGAAAATTCTTGGGATCAACTAATAAAATGTAGGAAAAACATTCCCACAACTATTAGCTGACACTAAATTGTACATCAAACCAATCACTAAACTCCATCGAAATTCAAAGGATTGGTTGTCAACGGACATTACAAGTCAGATTACTCTGTGATGCTACCTCACACAGTGACTCAAAAAAGGGCCACATTGGTTGCCAAATCAACTAGTGGGACCTGTCTCAAGTGCTCACTGTTGTGGACTAGTCAAAATGACACTCAGGATTCAACAAAAACTATGTATTTCCCACCTCCATAATTAATTGGCTGATTTCATGGAATTTTTTACCCTCCCCTCTTCCTCGGATGAGGCGGCGTTGGTCAATATCACTATTCAGGAACATTTTATTTACTTCCAGACCATTCTGCTAGAGGAATAAACTGCAAGGAAGTGACATCATGATCATCCTAAAGCAATGGATACTCCTAAATCATTGGAGCATCTCCCTCGAAATCCTCTTATTCCACATAAAAACAAGGCTATTAAAGTAAATATTCTAACTTAAGGTATGGTCATCAAGGTGGAGGGTTACTGGGAGGAATCCACTAAGCTTAAAAATCAGGCATTGGTTGGAAGATGGGTTTTTAGCCGATTAAATGACTCCCAAATAAAAAGGTGAACGGAAACCTGGTGGCGACCCCTTCTTAAATACCAACCTCATATTAGCGCCCCTCAAAATAGATGGTACGCCTTTAATTTTGTCTCGTCAATGGATGTTGATATCATTGTAGACTACCCCTGGGTCAAAGGGCATGAATATTTATCATTACAATGATGGACATTCGACTTTGATCTCGTCATCAACTTGCCATAGACGAACATCATTTGGGTAAACCTCCCTGGTATTCCTCTTGAATTATGGACTAGGAAAGAAATAACATATACTGCAAATTCCACAGGAAAATTATACTCCCACGATCAAGGTAACCTTAGAGGCATGGAAAAAATCACATTGTGGGGCTTGATATAAAGATCGCTCATTGGTGGACTCCCAGTTGAAATTGATATATATTTGGGACCATGCTTAAGGGAAAAATCATTGACTACTCATACATCTGATTTCGATGAATCTACTGCCACGGGATGGGCCACCTGATGACTCATTTCCCTAACAGGATTTCAAGGGCTTCTAGACACCAAAATTTCTTCTCTATTAGTGAACATGAGAAGATATACTTCCACACTCTACTATCCTTCATGTAGGTTGTATAACCCTTCTCCCTTCTCTCCAAATTATAACATGATCGCCCCTTCGCACCACTCATCTCTACAAAGTAATCCTATTATACATCCATTTCCCTTTACTCTCCCCACTTATCCATCACTGAATCAGTATACTCACTGTTCTATGTGACAAAAATATCTATCATTGTCATGATCTTCATCATCTAACATCCACCTAAACCTGGTTATTAAATCTTCCTCACTAGTTAAACACAAGCCATTTCTTCCTACCTTAAACAATCTCATTGCACCTCCTCCACAGAAACCTCCAGATGAAGTGGCTTCCTTGATGGTACCCCAATAAACCAATGAGTCATTTGTTTCCTCCCTTATTAACTTTGGGGCTCCTTCTGGGCAAATGTTCTCCCCATTTTTAGAAGACATGGAGCTAGAGACACTAATCCATGAAACCCAAATTACTATGAAATCTTTGACTATCAAAAACCCCTTCTTTGATAAAAATGTTCCTTGCCACGTCATAAAAATGAGACCATACAAAGTAAAAAGGGGAAAAACACAAAAAAATCCCCAACTACAACATAGCCCAATCTAATCTTTTGGACCATTTCCAAGAGCTCCCTGTCAGCCAGACCTCATCCAAAACCACATCTTACAATACAGTTGAAAAATTGGTAATAAACTCTCCCAAATCTCGGGTCCTTAGAGTAGGGCCTCATAAATTTGACCTTCCAAAATGCCTATTATGTCTCTTAACATTTGGGGTTTTAGATCAACCCAAAAAAAAGATCCCTAAAAATCCTAATTGGCATTCACAACCCAAAAATAGTTTTTCTCCAAGAAACAATGACTTTCAAGGATAGGATATACATATATCTATTTCAGGTCTGTCCAAATTGGAATATATGTGCAATGAGTTCATTTGGATTATCTGGGGGTATGAATGCAATGTGGAATCCATATCTTTATAAATTTAAGGATTTTGTTTCACCTATGGTTTTACTTATCACGGGGGTTCAAAGAGGTACAAAAATTCATCTTCGAATTATCAACATATATGCCCCCTACTCAAACAACAAGATATTCTAGAATAGGGCAGAACAAAGTGCCTTCCTTAATCTTTAAGCCTTGATTCTAGTAGGGGTTTTCAATTTCTCCTGTGACTCTTCAGAAATATTTGGCTCCCTCTTCCATCGAGATCTGTTGGGGACATATTTCAATGGGATATTCAACCTGAAATGCCTCATGGATATTAAACCAATACCTATTAGGCCAACATGGAGAAATGGGCTCTGGGGTTCTCAAAGAATAGAAAAATGACTTGACTGTTTCTACGTTCAAGAAGCAACTATCAACAAGCTAAAGGATTTGAAGTCATTGATCGTCCCAAATAAAATTTCAAACCACTTTCCTATCCTATTGAAATTGTATGAAGTACAAGAAAAAAAGGCCCCTCCTCTTAAATTCAACCACTTATGAACTTATGACTAAAGGACCCAGATTTAATTGACCTCATCCATTCTTTCTGTTGGATCCATTTAGAGACTCGAGCTCCCAAAAGGTGGATGATATTAACCAAAATTTGAGAGTGTTGAAAGAATCAGTAGGAAAATGGGATTGGGGTAAGGAGGCAGATCTGATTAGTGAGTTAATATGGATCAATAAATAGGTCAAAATATTGGAGAATCCATCTCATGCAATTTTTTTGTCTAGATCTCGCAAGCATGAGATACTTCAATTAGAGATTTGTAGAAAAAAAAATATTTCTTCACTAGTATGAATAAATGAAACAAAAGAGTCATATCATGTGGATTTATATAGGAGATAAGAATAACAAGTTTTTCCACAAACAACTAAACAAGACGCAACAAAGAAACTCTATTTGGAGCATCGAAACTGACGCAGGAGAGAAAGCTACCTCACAAAAGGACATTGAAAAGGAATCAATGAGCTATTTTCAAAATATTTATCAATCCAAAGAGTAGGTACCTCTTAGAAAATAGTTGGAAATATGTGAGGTGACTAACACAAAGGATAATTTGCAATTGGAATGCCTTGTCACAAAAGATGAAGTCATATCAGTCATAAAAGAAATTGCTATAAGAAAATCCCTGACCTTGATGAATTAACCATTTAACTCTTCCCACACTTTCATGATATCATGGTTGCGAAGCTTACCAAAATGGTGGATAAATCTTGTTGTCTAGTTTGGGTCTCTGGTGCAACAAATGAAACTTCCATTACCCTAATCCCAAAGGTTCCAACTCCTGTCTCCTCAGAATTTCATCCAATATCATTGTGCAAAACTATTTAGAATCTCATCTTAAAAACCATTGCAAACTGACTCAAGCAATTCTTGTCCAAACATATTTCTATTAGAGAATTTGGTTTTTTAGAGCACCGACATATTCATGATGTTGTGGAAATTTCTAACGAGTGTCTTCATTCCATTAACACCTCTAAACTGGATGCTTGGCTGATGAAAATTAACCTCAAAAACACCTTTGATTGTGTTAAATGGGATCTTCTATGGATGGTCCTTCATAAAATGGGTATTGATCTCAAAATGATAAACTTGATAAAATCTTGTGTCAAGAGTGCAACATTTGAAATATTTATTAATGTCTTCCCTATAGACTTCTTCTCAGTTTCCAGAGAACTCCAAAAAGGTTGTTCTGTATCCCCTCTCATGTTCCTCATCATCATGGATGATCTTCCCAGAAAAAATTCAGATGCTTGTGAGAACAACCTCATTGTTGGATGAAAAATCATTGACAAGGTCCCCCTCACCCATTTAATGCTTCTAGATGACCCACTAGAAATTGGGAAATCCTACCCTATACAATGGCAGATGCTTCATAACATCCTTTCCTATTTTGGACTTGTCTCGAGACTTTTCATGAACTAGAAAAAGCCTTATTGATTTCCTGTGACCGTGGGATGGAATGGATTATGGAGATTGTCAGTTCTTCTTAGGTTAAAGTATCCGATTTGGATGATTTTTTCCAGTATCTTGGTTTCTTTCTAAATCCAAATGGATACAAAACAAATATTAGTATTAGCTTCTTCTCAAATTGGTTAATCGGCTTAGCCAATGGTCACATTCATGGATCTCATTAAGCAGATGTCTAGCTTTAATCAACTCAGTGCTTCACAACATTTTTGATTACTCAATGCATATTTTTAGACTCCCCAAAGGAGTTATCCATAAGATCATCTCAATAATTTATAGATTCTCGTGGTATGTAACATAGCTAGATCACAAATTTCACTTTGTCAGTTTCGATACTCTTAACATTCTGGTTAATAAAGGCAACTGGGGTTTAAAAGACACCTCCTCTTTCAATCTAACACTACTCTTAAAAAATATTTGGTGATTTGTTAGAAATGATGCTCTCTGGAGTCAAATTATCAAGGCCAAATAACTTCAAAACAAAGATGTAATAGGCTGGATTCGTGTTGCTGCCCTAGATCCTCCCAACATCTCTTCTTCTATGTGCAGCCTTCCCGTCATTAAACCTTGGTTTTTTTGGAATCTTAGATGGGAGGTTGGCTCCATGGAAACTTTTAGGGGCTAATATTCGCAAGTGGGCTAATTTTCCATAAGTTTTTCAAAAAACGATTCGCCAATTTCCTTTTTTTTCTAGAAATAATTTGCCCAAATTTTATCATATGAAATTCTTTTATCTTGAAAATTGTCGAAATTGTATAAAGACTATATATAAAACTATTAGAAATTTGAATGTTTTTACAAATATATCAACAAACATTTTCTAATTTGCAATTTAGGGACTAGTATTATTCGCCAAGGTTTCTAAACTTTAAGACAACTTTTTATCCTTAAAATTTTCTTTGGTTGGCTCGGGTTCTTCTTGTTAGATTGGCTTGGACACTGCCTCTAGTATGACAGGTCCACATTTACTTTATCCTCCTCTTATTACATTCTTGCACTTTCATGGTTATTTTGGGATTAAATAAATTGCTTAAGCTAATCTTTCCTCTTCATCTTTTATTCATTGGAAAGATGCCACCAAATTTGAAATTTCTATGACACTCACTCTGGAATGGAATCCTACATAACTAACCTCAATATTGACGGGATGTCCTATCAAAAAAATAAGATAGGTTATTTTGGTTATGTGGCCCTCAATAGGGAAAGGTCATTGTTCATGAGGCCTATGAGATCATCTACCAGCCCTCCAAACAATTACCTTTTTTCTTTCGGCTAGCTAGATCCTGGAAATGCAATTCTCTGCTCAAATTTAAATGCTTCTCTTGGTTGGTGGTGCACAACAAGATCTTGAATTGGGAAGTCCTTATTAAGAGAGGTTATATGGGACCAGTTTGGTGTTGCCTTTGCTCATCTGCTAGAGAGGAATCCAACCACCTCTTTCTTCATTGTTCCTATGTCTCTTTTGTTTGGACTTGTGTGCTACATTTGATCAACTCACCTGTTGATTGGGATAGTTAAAATATTGTCTCTTGTCTGAGCATTTGGACTGTGGATCATCAATTTCTTAGCACATTGGCCTTCTTCATCATTTAGGAAATTTGGCAGACTAGAAATTCCCTCATTTCTTACCATATGTTTCCTGACATCTCAAAGTATAGTTCTAGAATTCACTCGTTCTATCTTGAACACTCCTCCAATCTTCCCCCTACTCCCAAATGTCCGCCTCCTCCTTGTAGTATCCAGTCTAACTTTCTGGTTGGATTTTTTGATGAGACCTCCTCCTTTGGACTCTGTGGTTGTGGAATGGCCATCCATCTTGGTCCCCGAACATTTTACAGATTCCACTAGCACTGTGGAAAGGGGTCCCACAATAGCGCTGAATTACTTGCACTCTAGGGAGTTCTGTACTATGCTACTTAGATGGGCCTCTCGAATCTCTTATTTTTTGGAGAATCTAAATATGGCATGGATTAGGCAAATGAAATAGTCTCTCTCAACTCTACAAATATTGATTCCTGGAAATGTAGAACTCCACCTTTGATCAACGAGTTTCACTCTAACTCTATTTCACATATCTACGAGATCCAAAATGGCGAAGCAGATTATTTATCCTATGAAGGTTGTTGTTCGGAGCTTGCAAGATTTTTTCCTAGTTTTTTGGTTTTGGCTCTTTGCAGGCGACAAGACATTTCACAATCTAATTTTTGGTAGGAGGCTCCATCTCCTACACTTTGTTTTCTTTTTGTATCTACCTCCTCTGTTTCTTTAATAGGTCTTTCTACAAGTTCATATTTGCTTCTACAATGGTGCATCTTGTCTCTTCACTATTAGGACTCTTTGGTTGATATGGAGGTAAACCATAGAGATTGATTCGATATTACTCTAAGTAGGCTCCATCTCTTGCACTATGTTTCGTTAATTGGTATGTGCACCCTGCTCTTTCTCTGTTATGGTTGTTTTTACTTATATGGAGGTCGCCACCTCTGTTTAGTTAATAAGTCTGTCTGCAAGTTCATATTTGGATCTTCACATCTTGTCAACATACAGATAGAGCCGATATTGCCGACTTAAAATCTCTAATCTCTAGATTATGTATTTGTTGGATCATGTTTTCTCAGGAACATTGTACTTTCATTATTATCAATGGAAAACTTTTTCCCCATTTTGAAGAAAAAATATTCACATTGAGATTTATGTTAAAGAAACAAAAAAGACAGTATCTACATCGCGGAAAACAAAATAAACCTTTTATTTTTTAAATTAAAAGTATCATTGCACACAACATAGTAGCCTAACACTGATTTTAAAATACACGAGGACACACTTTGAAATCCATGAATAAACAGATAAACTAGCAAAAACACATTTACTTATGTGGTTGATATACACCGATAGGCATATATGAAACACATATACAACCACATTTATCAATGTGGTTGATATGAACCAATAGGCATATATCCTCCACTTACCACATTAATATATGTTAGATGTATTTTTTTAAAGGCTAATTATTTATCATTATTAATAACTATATAAATAATAATAGCCATATTATTTTTTATTTATATAATTATACTTATTATAATGTTATTAACATTATTTTGTATATTAATATAATATTAGTTATTACATAAAATTTTGCTAATATATTAATAGTTATATTTAAAACTATAATATAATTCACATATAACATAATAATAAAATTTAGTTATTATTAATAATATGTATTTATCTCTACAATTATGTTATTGTCAATAATTACCATATATTTATTAATATAATTTTCAATATATTTTATATATTTAACTAGAGTATCTTAATAATATTAACTATAGACTATATATTAAACTAAAATATATTATGCTATTACTTGGAATGAATATATATATATATATATATATATATATATATATATATATATGGGTTTATTATTTACTATTTATTTATCAATTATATATTAGGGGTTTAATTATTACTATTTATTAAAAAATATACAATATTCGTTTTTTCTAATTTATACTAATTATTGTTAATTAATTAAAACTAAGGGATTTATATTACACCCAATGATTAATATTATAAGCCTTATGAATAATATTATACTCTAGAAATATGAAACTCTAGATTAATAAACCAAAGAGATTGGTAATATAAACCTACGAGAATAATAAACCCAATGGGTAAATACTAAAACCAAAGGGATTACATACCCAACAGAATAATATTACACCGAAGGGATTAATATTATATACCATGTGTATATAAACCCAAAAATAAATATTGTAAATCGTAGAATTATCATGGTTTACAATGATTGATTTTCATATTGAGACAATCTTTGTGACAATGCGATGTTGCACCATGGTTGACCATGATCGATTTTCATATGCAGAAAAGTTTTGTCAAAATGCAACATTGGACCATGGTTGATTTTCATATTGACAAAATATTTTTCACAATGTGATGTTGGACCTTGATTGACCATGATTATAAACCAAGAGGATTTATACTAGGCCCAGTGATTAATATTATAAAGCCTATGAATAATATTAAAAACTAGGAATAAGAACCCTTGTATTAATAAACTCAAGGGAATAATAAACCAAAGGGATAAAATATTATAAACCCTAAAATAAACATGGTTGACCATGGTTTACCATGGTTGATTTCCATATTGAGATAGTCATTGTCACAATGCGACATTGGACCATGGTTTATTTTTATATTGAAATAATCTTCATTATAATGTGACATCGGACCATGGTTTCCCATGGTTGACAATGCTTGATTTTCCTATTAAGATAATCTTTGTCATAATGCCAAATTGGAACATGGTTTACCATGGTTGATCATAACTATAAACCAAAGGGATTTATATTAAAATGTATGATTAATATTATAAACCCTATAAATAATATTTCGTTTTGAGACAATATTTGTCACAACGTGACGTTGGAGCATGGCTGACCATGGTTGATTTTCATATTGAGTCATTCTTTGTCACAGTGCGATGTTGCACCATGATTGACAATGGTTGACCATGATTGATTTTCATATTTAGAAAATCTTTGTTGCAATGTGACATTGTACCATAGTTGACCATGATTATAAACCAAGGGGATTTATGTTAGATCAAAGGATTAATATTATAAAACCTATGATTAATATTAAACCCTAAGAATAAGAACCCTCAGATTAATAAATCCAAAGGATTCATATTAAAAACCAAAGGGATTCATATTACAAACCCAAGGGAATAATATTAAATGGAAGGGATAAATATTATAAACCCAAGGTATATAAACCCTAAGATAAATACTATAAACCCAAGGGATTAATATTAAAAACCAGGAGGATTATAAAACCAAGGGAATAATATTATACTGAAAGGATTAATATTATAAACCCAAGGGTTTGATATTACAAACCCATGGGATTCATATTATAAATCCATTGGAATAATAAACCGAAGTGATTGATACTAAAAACACAAGGAATTATAAACCCAAGGGAATAGTATTACACTAAAGGGATTAATATTATAAACCCGTGGGATTGATAATATAAACCCATGATATTGACATTATAAACCCAAGGGATTGATATTATAAACCCATGGGAATAATAAACCCAGATACTAAAAACCGAAGGGACTATAAATTCGAGGGAATAATAAACCCAAGGTATTAATACTTAAAACCCAAGGGAATAATATTACACCCAAGGGATTAATATTATAAACCCAAGGTATAGAACCCCAAGATAAATATTATAAACTCTATAATAATCATGGTTGACCATGGTTGATTTTCATATTGAGAAAATCTTTATCATAATGTGATGTTAGACCATGGTTGACCATGAATATAAACCAAGGGGATTTATATTAGACACAAGGATTAATATTATAGACCCTATGAATAATATTAAACACTAGGAATAAGAACCCTTAGATTAATAAACCTAAGAGATTCATATTTTGAGCCCAAGGGAATAAGAAAGCAATGGGATTAATACTAAAAACCTAAGTGATTATAAAACCAAGGGATAAATATTATAAACCCAAGGGATTCACATTATAAACCTAAGGGAATAAAAGACCAAAGGGATTGATACTAAAAATTCGGGATTATAAACCTAAGGGAATAATATTAAAGTGAAGGGATAAATACTATAAACCCAAGGTATATAAACCCCAATATAAATATTATCAAACTCTAAAATAAATATGGTTGACCGTGGTTTACAGTGATTTATTTTCATATTGAGATAGTGTTTGTCACAATGCTACATTGAACCATAGTTGAGCATCGTTGACCATCATTTATTTTTATATTGAAACAATATGTGTCACAATGTGGTGTTGGACTATGGTTGACCATGGTTGACAATGCTTGATTTTCATATTCATACAATCTTTTTTGCAATATGACATTGGGACATGGTTGACCATGATTATAAACGAAAGGGATTTATATTAAACTTTAGCATTAATATAATAAACCTTATGAATAATATTTTGTGTTGAGACAATATTTGTAATAATGCGATGTTGGACCATGGTTGACTTTCACATTGTGACAGCCTTTTTCATAGTGTGAGGTTGCATCATGGTTTACCATGGCTGACCATGATATATTTTCTTATGGGTACAATCTCTGTCACAATTCGACGTTGGACCGTGGTTGATTTTCTTATTGAAAAAATATTTGTCACAATGTCATGTTGGACCATGGTTGACCATGATTTTAGACCAAGAGGATTTATATTACACCCAAGGATTAATATTATAAATCCTATGAATAATATTAAACTGTAGGAATAAGAACCCTTAGATTAATAAACCCAAGGGATTGATATTATAAACTGAGGGGAATAATAAAGCAAAAGGATTAATATTAAAAGCCCAAGCGATTATAAAGCTAAGGGAATAATATTAAATTGAAGGGATATATAGTATAAACCCAAGGTATATAAACCCCAAGATAAATATTATAAACCATAAAATAAACATGGTTGACCATGGTTGATTTTCATGTTGAGACAATATTTGTGACAATATGATATTGGATCACGGTTGACCATGATTATAAACTTAAAGGATTTATATTAAACCCTAGGATTAATCTTATAAACCCTCTAAATAATATTACACCTATGAATGCTAAGGTTAATATTATAAACCCAATTGATTATATTTTAAATCCAAAGCATTAACAAACCCAAGGGATTAAGGTTAAATGCTACGATTCATATTATAAACCCTTGGATTAAGATTACAAACCGTAAGATTAAAAAACCAAATATTAAACCCTAATATTAAACCAAATATTATAAACCCCAATATTAAAAATCGAGATTACAAACCCTAATACTAAATATAATATTATGAACCTAATATTATAAACCTAATAATAAACCCTAATATTATAAATGCATTAGTAAACACAATATTTTAAACCCAATATTAGAGACACTAACATTAAACCCCAATTTTGTAATGTCACGTTGTGACGTTGAATAAATTGCAATGTAATGCAAGGTTACGATTCATTATATTTTACCATGATAACCTAGGTTGACCATGTTTGACAATATTAATATAGGTTGGTCATGTTGAGCATGGGTTAATAATGGGTTTTAAATATTGATTATGGTAACTATGGTTGACCAGATTAGTAGACGTGGTTAACTAATTTTTAAATGTCACATTGCGACGTTCGATAAATTGACACATTGTGGCACCATTGGGATGTTCAACAAATTTTTGTCACACTGCGCAAAGTAACATTGCAACCATGATTTTCGTAATGAGACAATGATTTGTCACTTTAAGATATTTGACTAATTTGATGATGGTTGACAATAATTCTCTATAATAAATTATAGTTGTCTATAATAATTATGTATTTTATTAAATCATGCTTTCTCAAGAATATTATACTTTCATTGATAATTGAAAAAAAAATTCCGGTTTTGAAAATATTTATCCATATGAAGATTTATGTAAAAATAAATTAAAAAGACAATATGTGCATCGAGGAAAACTAAATAAACCTTTTATTTTTAAATTAAAAATATCATTGCACAAAACATAGTATAGGCTGAGCCTGATTTTAAAATACACGAGGACGCGCTTTGAAATCAGTGAATAAACATATAAATTTAAATTTACCAAGAAGCGTAAATTTATGCTTGGTATTCGGCCTATAACGAGATGGGCAAACGCGGCTTATAAGTTGGCGGGTCAGGCCTAGAATGCGTGATTATGTTCGTGTTTTTCGTTTTATGAAAATGCAGTCTGAATTGCTACAGTAAACTGCGTTTGGTAAGCAAGAGGAAGTAGTTGAAAGAGCAATACCTCACTACACCTGTTACAGATTTGAATATTTTTTTCATAGTTAGTGAAGGAAGGATGGACAAATTGGACATGTCTATAACGCCCTTACAAGCAAAGAGCAGTGACTACCGACAACACCGATGTTGATGGTGGTGGCAATTCAGGCCTTAACACCAATGTTGATGGTGGTGGTAATTCAGAGACTCAGATAGAAAAAAGACCCCATGAATATCAAACCCAAGAAAAGCAAAGCTGCGGTATCTGCTATCAGGAAGTCAATGTGAATCAAATGCATGAAAATTTGTGTTGCCATCATAGATTTTGTTTTCCTTGTATGGCTCGTTTTGTTGAGCACGATTTGATTGCACGTGGCTTTCTTCCTACCTGCCCAGAGCGACGGTGTTCTTCCCAACTCTCTGTAGATGATTGTGAGAAATTCTTGTCACAGTTCAGGAGCGAAATGACGAGGCTTTCACAGTTGTATTTCCGAGCTTAACTTTGTTCGTTTGGGATTCAAACAACCAAAACGTAGACAATCTAGATTCTGTGATAAACTTGGCACAGTTCAGGAGTGAAATGACGATGCTTTCACAGTTGTATTTCTGAGCTTAACTTTGTTAAGGCGCAGTGCCCGGAGGCGATATTTTTAGCTTTTGCAGTGAGATTTTTTTTTTTAAATTATAAAAATGAATTTGTGTTCTTTACTTTGATAAATTTTTGAGAGTTTTCACTTAAATAAATTTAATAATTTTGAATTAAACTTGACAACCTAATTAACATAGCTATAAATAATTTTCCTATTTACTATAAATAATTCTACTGCATCCTCGTATAAATGGATTAGTCTGACCCATCGGGCAGTGGACAACATAGTTTTCAAGTTTGAATTCTAATTCGGATTAACATTGGATAAGATACGATAAAAAAATTAGATGGAAAAAATTTAATTCTGAAAAAGATTGACGTTAAATATTTGAAATATCTTGTGTTTATTTTCTTCTTATTTATTTAGAAATTATTTTTCTATTTACTCTAAATAATTCCACTGCATCGTCGTATAAATGCATTAGTCTGACCCATAGGGCAGTTCACAACATAGTTTTCAAGTTTGAATTCCAATTCGGATTAACATTTGTTAAGATACCATTAAAAAATTAGATTAAAAAAGTTTAATTCACAAAATAATTTGATAGTAAATATTTTAGATTTTTATCTTGGGTTTATTTTTCTCTTATTTATTTTCAAATTTAAATAATTTTAATTAATATAAACAATTTTAAAACTACATTTTATTAACTATAACTACACTTATATGTTATCTTCAAAACATGTGTGTTTTTCAAAATTCTAAACTAAATCCCATGTGTGTTTTTCAAAATTCTAAACTAAATCCCTGGTGTTTAATCTTATCTAGAATCTTTAAATAATTAATATATAATTTAAATTTAAATATTCAAAAATCAAAACTACATACTGACTAAAATTTTATCTAAAATCTTTTGTAATTAATATAAATATTTAAAAATTAATATAAAAAATTAAAAAATATCTTTTTAATTTTTATTTTATTTAATTTTTTTTTATAATTAATACATATTTCAAATTAAATGTTCAAAATTTATTTTATAAAATTCCTCTCAATATAAGTATATATAATCAATTTTAAAAATAAATATATATAAAAAATAAATTTAAAATTTATTTAATTTCAAAATTTAATTTGTTTATTGTCTTAACTTTTTTAACCATTAAAAACATACTAAAATTTTGAAATCTACCATTAATTTCCATTTTACACACTACTTTCTATTTTACATGCTATCGTGCCTCTATTTACAACTATTTCCATTTTACATTCGATCCTGCCTCCATTTACCATTCAAAACACCCAAATTGATAGATCCGTGTCAAACTATAATCTATGAATTTTTGTTTATCAACGCAACACGTTGGTACGAACCCGATCGAATTTTTATCGAACTATTCGATATACGAACGAACATGTGATGACCCCGTAAAACATGTAATTATGAAAAGTTACCATGGTAAGAAACTAGTGTGAATTGTTAATTACTGTTGTTAAATGATATTACTTTATTTATGAAATGGAAGATATTTTTGGAAAAATGCTAGCAGTCTCCTGAGGGAGGATTCTTAAAGAAAAAGAAACAGTTATAAAACTGAAAAAGAAACCAACCCTTCAGCCAGAAAAAGTCCTGGGACGGAAAACCCCTGGGCTGTGGGGACAGACAGGGGGAGAGAAATTGCAAGACAGAAAAAGAAAGAAAATGAGGGTTAAGTCTGGTAAGGACGAGATAACATTGCAAGACAGAAAAAGAAAGAAAAGGAGGGTTAAGTCTGGTAAGGACGAGATAACCCTAGCACAACAGTGCATGAGTCTTGTTGAGGGCTGCAGGCCTGCAAGACAGCTCGGGGTGACAATCCAGCGTATTGATGGATCTCATGGTTGGGAGGATAAGAGCAAGCATGTAAATTGCAGGTGAACTTCTGGAGTGTTAACTATTGTGCCTAACAGACCAGGTATGAGCTATTCACCAGAATTATATTTCTGTATTAGTATGCTGGGTGTATGGATGGAGATTATAGTTACACCTGAGTTCTGTTGCTAACTAGATCATATAATATTTAAACAGTTGCTAAGAGTGCTTAGAACTGGCTATTCAGACATAAACAGAGATTATCTGCTACATTCTTTGCATGTTAACTGTAAGAATCGAAGTATGATAATTGTAAATAAGATGTTGCATGATAACTGTAAAGAGAACGATGCATGATAACTGTAAAGAGGACAATGCATGATAAACTGTAAGGAACGATGCATGCTAACTGTATGAAAGCAATGCATGTTAATCGTATAGAAACTAATGCTCATTACGGTATGGAAGCCGATGCATATCTGTATAGAAACATTACAATGGTCCCGAAGGACCATAACTTTATGCAGAAGACGTGAGTGCATAGTAGAAATTGCATTTAACTATGCAACAGTGGAAGGGGTTATTAGTAAACATAACAGTATAATGATTATGGAAACAATAGAATGGCACATAGATTGGTCGTGCTCTATAACAACCAAGAAGCATATTGAGACATTAAGTGCGGTCCATAGAATATGGTAAAGTCGTTCCAAAGTGAACCCATCGGGCTATAAACCTAGGGTTTAGTCTCATTATACACGAAATAGATAAAAGACGATTACTGTATTACCCCAGAGTGCAAACAAATAATATCATCAGCATAGTAACAGTGACATGGTGTCACAGAACCGACGTGGTAGACAGCCGCTTAACCGCCATATGTAGTCATGCATTGACTAGCGAAATGGGCATGCCATAGACGAAACCCTCGACTCTGTTAAGCAGAGGAAAGATAATAACTTTAAATCGAAAAGAACTCTATACATTTGAAGGGCCATTTCATATGCAAATAGATAAACCAGATAATAACTTTAATGAAACGGCACTGTGCATTTGGAAAGCAAGTTCATATGCATATAGAAAAAACAAGTTATTACTGTAATTTAACCCACATGGAGACATATCCATCATACTCAAAGGAGGAAGGAAGTGTATATATATATTAACCGCGTGATAAGTGAAACCCCGGAGGGTACAGTAACAGACTGTCCATAAATGTCCAGAGAGCCGAGGAACAAACCCTGGCCTCTTCATGAATCCAGATACACTTTGAAAGATCACAAATAATACCTAAACATCAAGAGAACTGAGATAAACATATATTCCAACTTAAATTGAGTCCATCTGGTTCTGGCAAGGGAGGTCGTGAACTATAGAAGCCAAATATACAAATTCTGGGCGAGGTACCAAAAAATACATATATCATAAGACTGTATAACCAGATTAGATGTGGGTTTCGGCATGGCAAGGCCGACCGCTAATCTCAATCAGGGTTTGGGGCCGAATAGAGGAACCCTGAAACAACAAGAAGAGTTGCCATGAGGAACCCTCAGGCCAAGGAAAAACGATACAAGTAAACCCTCAAGTAAAAACCCTCGGTCATCTGAACAAATCGAAGCTCTGCATCAACTCGTGGAGGATAAATACCTGGAAGTATTTCGGATGCATGATCTATCCTTGAGTGGCAGGAGGACCGAGAGGTAAAACCCTACAAACAACGAACGCTGGAAGTTAGTCATGAATGTAATAACCGAAAACCATAAACCCTGTGAAATCAAGACATTGAGTATATAAATGTTCATCAGCTGTAACAAAACTCTGAAATTGGCGGTCAGATTACCTTGAATGGCTGGGCAAGACCTGGCATACGATGGAGACAAAGAGTCGCTGAGCTGAACGAGCATTCGGCAAAACCAACAGGTGCAAATGAACCCGAATCATGCGGCTTGTGGTATATAAAACCTGCTAAACCCTGGAAATTTTGTGAACCCTTAGATTTGTTCAGGAAATCCTCGCCGTCCATCCAAGCGGAGGAATGGCGCGCAAACCTCAGCGTGCTCCCCGAGACTTCACATGGCCCTTGCACAGTGCTAGACAGCTGGCCAAGGTAGGTGAAGGCATTTACATTTCCGTCACATCTCGCATCGGAGTTTAATCGGAACAGCAAGCCAATTGATAACCTTTGACCCTATCCGATCACCCAGGATTCGTATGGTAATAAACCAGAAAGTAAAACCTTGTGTATTAGGTTGAACATATGTATATGCGAACCATGATAGCGCATCGGTATTTGAGAGCCAATATATATACATATGTATAGTAATGTTCATGATCGAATATGTATAAGGTTGGTCATAAAGTATTAGAGTTGTAATCAATTTTTTTTTTTATTTCATATTTTTACCGTGGAGTTGTGACAATGTGGTATCAGAGCCAAGTTTCAAAACTATGGCCTCTCAAATAGTAAGATCCAGCTGCATGGAAGATTATCATATAGTACATATATGAGGAAGAATTAATTCAGCTAACTCTTTTCCTGTTTATTAATTAGGAAATAAATACAGAAACAACAATTCGCTAATAGTCAACAATAAAGATGGAGGAAATGCAGGGAGCTGACAGCATTCCTCGGGAAAATCCAGAGCTGTGGGTACAACTTGGTGCAGAGACACGCAGTACCAATCTGGCGATATTAGAAACTGTTCAAGAACTGAGAAGGGAGATGGCACGTTTGCGAGAAGACAACGCGCGATTAACAGTGGAACAAGAAAGAATACTGAAGAGTTTGTTGGAAAGAAAAAATTCACCAGTAGCCAACCCCAGTGCCGATCAGCAAAGAGCAACTGGGGAGCGGAATTACCCAACTGCACCTGAAATTTCAGAGGAAAAGGAGGATCATTCTGATAATGTACTGGAACAACAAACCTCAAAACGATAGAAAATCGAATTGCAGGGGGAATTCCGGAAAATTAAACCTCCACATTTCGATGGGGAACAAGAGGAAGCAGCAGAAGCATGGTTAATTAACATGAACAAGTATTTCCAGTTGTACGAGTATGACACAAATTTGAAGGCACGGCTGGCCATCTTTCAGCTACAAGGCAAGGCAACTCTGTGGTGGGAAGAAACCAAGATTGTGAAAGGAGTGAATGAGCAGAGTATCATGTGGGAAAAATTTCAAAAATACTTCAAGGAGAGATACTTAACCGAGTGATTCTATGATGAGAAAGCACGGGAGTTCCATGATTTACGACTGGGACACTAGTCTATGGACGAGTTTATTAATCGCTTCACTTCCTTGCTTTGCTACGTGCCCTATATTAAAGAGGAGAAGGCCAAGATGCAGAGATTTGTGAGCAATCTACCTGCTTATATAAGGGAATGCATTGAGTTTGATAATCCCAGAACAATGGATGAGGCGATTCGTAAGGCACGAATCTGTTACCAGCAAAACAAACAAAAAGGAGACATTTCAAATAAAAGATGGAATGAAAGAAAGGGCAACAGAATTGCTGGTAATAATAATAAGGGAGTCGCAATAATGGCAGCAAGGGTGCTGATAAGGGACAGATGAGCAGAAATGTAGCAAAGAGTACCTTTCGGACTAAACCAAGTGAGAGCAGAATCAGTGAACCACCTGTCAAGTCAGACCTTGAGGGGATGACCAGACCTCCAGTCCAATGTTGGGGTTGTGGGGGACCACATTACGTTAAGAACTGCCCTCAGCATAAAAGAGTGGACCAAATATCTCAGATCCAAGAAGCCTCGACTGTTGGAGAAGTGGCGCGCAGCATGCCAAGAATTAACGCAGCCTTGGATGACCGTCAAGCGGAATACCAGCCGACCATGGTGGAGTTTGAAGGTAAAATTTCAAATCTTTCTGTAGCTGTTCTTATTGACCCAGGAGCTACTTTAAGTTATGTTAGCCCAAAAATAGTAGAACAGTGTAAGTTATCTGCTGAAAAGTTTAGGAACCCATGGCTGGTACAGCTACCCACAGGAGCTAAGAGACGAGTCTTAGCCAAAATTAATAAATGTCCTTTCAGCATAGCAGGGAAGCCAATTACAGCAGACCTGAATGTACTTCCATTGGGGTCCTACGACATCCTGATTGGTATGGATTGGCTGGAAAAACATTGGTCGTTGGTAAACTGTAAGACCAAAACCATCTATTACAAGGATGACTTGGGGCAGCAGCAAGAGTTGCAAGGGATTAAACACCCTGTACAGATCCGACCTATCACTGCTTCTCAGCTAGCTAAATGTCTTAGAAAGAAGTGCCAGATTTACGCTATTCAAGTGGGTTATGCAAACCAGAAAGACAAAATATCTGCATTAGACAGCATTCCGGTAGTGCAGGAATTTGTGGATGTTTTTCCTGAAGAGGTACCAGGACTGCCTCCAAAAAGAGATATAGATTTTACTATAGAGTTAACACCAGGAGTAGCCTCGGTGTCACGGGCACCGTACCGGATGAGCGTACCCGAGTTGACAGAATTAAAAATGCAACTACAAGAGTTGCTGGATAAGCATTATATCCGCCCCAGCGTGTCACCGTGGGGAGCTCCAGTATTATTTGTCAAAAAGAAAGATGGAACTCTCCGTATGTGTATAGACTATCGTCAGCTGAACAAGCTCACGATTAAGAACAAATACCCCTTGCCTCGGATTGACAAACTCTTTGATCAGGTGAAGGGAGCAAAGGTTTTCTCCAAGATCGATTTGCGATCTGGTTATCATCAGATCAGAATTAAAGAAGAGGACATCGCTAAAACCGCTTTCAGAACATGCTACGGGCATTACGAGTTTGTGGTGCTGCCCTTTGGCTTGACCAATGCACCCGCCACTTTTATGTGTTTGATGAATAGCGTGTTTCACCGGTTTTTGGACAAATTCGTGCTGATATTCATTGATGATATTCTGATATATTCCCGTTCACATGAGGAACACAAAGAGCACCTAAGGATGGTGTTGCAAACTCTTCGGGAACATCAGCTATATGCTAAGTTTAGTAAGTGTGACTTTTTCAAGGAGGAAATTCAATATTTGGGCCATGTGATTACTAAAGAAGGAATTGCAGTAGATCCTGAGAAAATAAAGAATATTATGGAATGGCCCATACCCAAGGATGTAGCTGATATCAGATCCTTTATGGGACTATCTCGCTATTACCGAAGATTTGTGGAAGGTTTCTCAAGGATAGCCTACCCTATCACTTCTTTGCAGAAAAAAGGGAAGGTGTTTAAGTGGATAGCGGAATGTGAGCAGAGTTTTGATCGGTTGAAGCATTTACTCACCAATGCACCCATCTTGAGTATAGCTGATCCTAACAAGGATTACGTGGTGTGTACCGATGGAAGTAAAGAGGGTGTGGGAGGAGTATTAATGCAGGAAGGGAAAGTAATTGCGTATGAATCAAGAAAATTAAAAGATCATGAGCAAAATTACTCTACTTACAATCTAGCATTAACAACTGTTATTCATGCGCTAAAAATGTGGCGACATTACCTCTTGGGGAGGAAATTTCTGTTGTTAACAGATCACCACAGCTTGACCAATTATTTCAGTCAACCTACCTTGAATGCAAGACAAGGTCGTTGGGCAGATTTCCTAAGTGGATTTGATTTCGAGATTAAGCACTTAAAAGGCAAAGAGAACCAGGTGGCTGATGCATTGTGTCGAAAGGTGCAGTGTTTGTGTGAACCTTCAGTCAGCAAGTGGCGAAACTCTCTGTTTGAGCAGATTAAATCAGCAGCAAATCAGGATGCTGAATACCAAAAATTAAAGCAGCAGGTACAACAATCAGTTAATGAAAAATTACAGCAAGGATATACACTAGACAGTGCTGGCATGCTGTATTTTAATAAAAAATTATATGTACCTGATTCGAGTGACCTTAAGAACCTAATTTTGGATGAGTTTCATACCAGCCACTACACTGGCCATCCAGGGTACCGGAAGATGGTCACTGCACTTAGGAAGGAATATTTCTGGCCAGAATGAAGAAGCAAGTGATTGAGTATTTGGCAAAGTGTTTAGAGTGCTAGCAGATTAAGGCAGAACATCAGCATCCGGCTGGGCTATTACAACCTTTGCCTATTCCGGAATGGAAATGGGAAACCATTTCCATGGATTTTATAATCGGTTTGCCATGAACGAAGAAAAACAATGATTCCATCATGGTGGTGGTTGATAAGTTGAGTAAGGCGACACATTTCATACCCGTGCAGTCCACTTATAAAGCAGTGCAAATTGCTCACCTTTTTATGCAGAATGTGTTCAGGCTGCATGGATTGCCGAAGGTAATCATTTCAGACCGGGATGTAAAGTTCACATCCACCTTTTGGAGGACGTTGTTCGCTGAGTTAGGAACAAAGCTGAACTTTAGCACAGCCTATCACCCGCAGACCGATGGTCAAACCAAGTGAGTAAATCAAGTGCTGGAAGATATGTTGAGGGCATATGTGATGCTGAAACCAAACCAATGGGAAGAATATCTACACCTGGTTGAATTCGCATATAACAATGGATATCATACCTCGACACAGTTGAGCCCATTTGAGGTTCTGTATGGGCGAAAATGCCGCACACCCTCAAGTTGGGGTGGACCTGAGGACAAGCTGAGTTTGGGTCCGGAAATGCTTAAAGAAATGGAAGACATGGTGAAAAGGGTGTGTGCCAATTTGAAGGCTGCGCAGGATAGGCAGAAAAGTTTTGCGGACAGAAAAAGGAGATTTAAAGAATATCAGGTTGGGGACCATGTGTTTGTGAGGATCCAAACCAGAAGAAGCACACTGCAATGGAGAGGATGTGCTAAGCTGGCTCCTCGATACTTTGGACCTTTTCAGATCTTGGCTAGAGTGGGGCCGGTAGCTTACCAACTCGCCCTGCCCACCCATATTAGAATTCACAACGTTTTCGACGTTTCTGTTCTAAAGAAATATGTATACGATCATAAACATGTCATCAAATGGCAAGATGTTCGGGTAAGAATTAATCCCGTTGTTTGAATACGTAGATATGTTCAACAGAAAACTAACTGAAGATATTGATTGTCCGCAGGTCAAACCGGAAGGCGAGGTTCTGGTCGAACCACAGAGCATTCTCAACCGGAGAGAAGTGCGGCTGCAGAAATGGGTTATTACCCAAATTAAAGTGCTGTGGCAGCACTATGGGCCTGAGGAGGCTACTTGGGAAGACGATGAGCTTATGAGGAAAGTTTATCCGGACTTATTTAATGGGAATAAACATCGGGACGATGTCCAATCCCAGGGGGGGAGATGTGATGACCCCGTAAAACATGTAATTATGAAAAGTTACCATGGTAAGAAACTAATGTGAACTGTTTATTACTGTTGTTAAATGATATTACTTTATTTATGAAATGGAAGATATTTTTGGAAAAATGCTGGCAGTCTCCTGAGGGAGGATTCTTAAAGAAAAAGAAACAGTTATAAAACTGAAAAAGAAACTAACCCTTCAGCCAGGAAAATTCCTGGGAGGGAAAACCCCTGGGCTGTGGGGACAGACAGGGGGAGAGAAATTGCAAGACAGAAAAAGAAAGAAAAGGAGGGTTAAGTCTGGTAAGGACCAGATAACCCTAGCACAACAGTGCATGAGTCTTGTTGAGGGCTGCAGGCCTGCAAGACAGCTCGGGGGGAGAATCCAGCGTATTGATGGATCTTATGGTTGGGAGGATAAGAGCAAGCATGTAAATTGCAGGTGAACTTCTGGAGCGTTAACTATTGTGCCTAACAGACCAGGTATGAGCTATTCACTAGAATTATATTTCTGTGTTAGTATGCTGGGTGTATGGATGGAGAGTATAGTTGCACCTGAGTTCTGTTGCTAACTAGATCATATAATATTTAAACAGTTGGTAAGAGTGCTTAGAACTGGGTATTCAGACATAAACAGAGATTATCTGCTACATTCTTTGCACGTTAACTGTAAGAATCGAAGTATGATAACTGTGAATAAGATGTTGCATGATAACTGTAAAGAGAATGATGCATGATAACTGTAAAGAGGACGATGCATGATAAACTGTAAGGAACGGTGCATGCTAACTGTATGAAAGCAATGCATGTTAATCGTATAGAAACTGATGCTCATTACGGTATGGAAGCCGATGCATATCTGTATAGAAACATCACAATGGTCTCGAAAGACCATAACTTTATGCAGAAGACGTGAGTGCATAGTAGAAAATGCATTTAACTATGCAACAGTGGAAGGGGTTATTAGTAAACATAACAGTATAATGATTATGGAAACAATAGAACGGCACATAGATTGGTCGTGCTCTATAACAGCCAAGAAGCATATTGAGACATTAAGTGCGGTCCATAGAATATGGTAAAGCCGTTCCAAAGTGAACCCATCGGGCTATAAACCTAGGGTTTAGTCTCATTATACACGAAATAGATAAAAGACGATTACTGTATTACCCCAGAGTGCAAACAAATAATATCATCAACATAGTAACAGTGACATGGTGTCACAGAACCACCGTGGTAGACAGCCGCTTAACCGCCATATGCAGTCATGCATTGACTAGCGAAATGGGCATGCCATAGACGAAACCCTCGACTCTGTTAAGTAGAGGAAGGATAATATCTTTAAATCGAAAAGAACTCTATACATTTGAAGGGCCATTTCATATGCAAATAGATAAACCAGATAATAACTTTAATGAAACGGCACTGTGCATTTGGAAAGCAAGTTCATATGCATATAGACAAAACAAGTTATTACTGTAATTTAACCCACACGGAGACATATCCATCATACTCAAAGGAGGAAGGAAGTATATATATATTAACCGCGTGATAAGTGAAACCCCAGAGGGTACAGTAATAGACTGTCCATAAATGTCCAGAGAGCCGAGGAACAAACCCTGGCCTCTTCATGAATCCAGATACACTTTGAAAGATCAAAAATAATACCTAAACAGCAAGAGAACTGAGATAAACATATATTCCAACTTAAATTGAGTTCATCTGGTTCCGGCAAGGGAGGCCGTGAACTATAGAAGCCAAATATACAAATTCTGGGCGAGGTACCAAAAAATACATATATCATAAGACTGTATAACCAGATTAGATGCGGGTTTCGGCATGGCAAGGCCGACCGCTAATCTCAATCATGGTTTGGGGCCGAACAGAGGAACCCTGAGACAACAAGAAGAGTTGCCATGAGGAACCCTCAGGCCAAGGAAAAACGATAAAAGTAAACCCTCAAGTAAAAACCCTCAGTCATCTCAACAAATCGAAGCTCTGCATCAACTCGTGGAGGATAAATACCTGGAAGTATTTCTGATGCATGATCTATCCTTGAGCGGCAGGAGGACCGAGAGGTAAAACCCTGCAAACAACGAACGCTGGAATTTAGTCATGAATGTAATAACCGAAAACCATAAACCCTGTGAAATCAAGACATTGAGTATATAAATGTTCATCAGCTGTAACGAAACTCTGAAATCGGCGGTCAGATTACCTGGAATGGCTGGGCAAGACCTGGCATACGATGGAGACAAAGAGTCGCTGAGCTGAACGAGCATTCGGCAAAACCAACAGGTGCAAATGAACCCGAATCATGCGGCTTGTGGTATATAAAACCCGCTAAACCCTGGAACTTTTGTGAACCCTTAAATCTATTCAGGAAATCATCGCCGTCCATCCAAGCGGAGGAATGGCGCGCAAACCTCAGCGTGCTCCCCGAGACTTCACATGACCCTTGCACGATGCTAAACACCTGGCCAAGGTAGGTGAAGGCATTTACATTTCCGTCACATCTGGCATCGAAGTTTAATCGGAACAGCAAGCTAATTGATAACCTTTGACCCTATCCGATCACCCAGGATTCGTATGGTAATAAACCAGAAAGTAAAACTTTGTGTATTAGGTTGAACATATGTATATGCGAACCATGATAGCGCATCGGTATTTGAGAGCCAATATATATACATATGTATAGAAATGTTCATGATCGAATATGTATAAGGTTGGTCATAAAGTATTAGAGTTGTAATCAATTTTTTTTTTATTTGGTATTTTTACCGTGGAGTTGTGATAGAACACGTATTTGGTAACTATGGCTGACAATACTAAATCCACGTTCTGTTGTGATTTCACTGAATCACAACCGTACATAACGTAGTATTTATATAATTTTTTAATATTTATGTTATTTAAAAATTTATATAACTTTTAATATTTTTTAACTTGTACTTGATAAATTAAAATTAATATTTAAAAATATTAAAGAAATAATAAATCGATGTAGCATACGTTCTATTCCTCATAATAGTGATTCAATTCTTATGAGCTTTTAGGAGACACGCTGTTACTAAACAAAAGAAAATAGTGTATATTTTTTCCTTTTTGGAAACATAGATAATGTTTTTGAAATTTTTAATATTTATAACGTATTATTAAATAATATTTTAATTTAATAAGTGAAAATAAGGTTATTTTTTTATTTATATTTATTTTTATTAAATATATTGTTTTAAAGATTTTGATTTATATATATATATATAAAAAGAGATCTGTTGTTATAATTTTTTCATAAATATTATCTAAAGTAGAAAGGAATTGTTCACCATTTACTGAAGTTAAGATATTTTGACTTTTTAAAATATATTTTAATAATATTATTATTAAATATTACAATTTTAATTGAATACTATATGCGTTTTGGTTTGCTTAGATTCCTATATACATAAGCACAAAAATAAGGGAGATGAACTATGGCACTAGGGAGAAAGCACAACTATGGATCTACAACGAGAGCATAGATTCAGCGATGGTTGGGGTCCCCACTCCCACTCTGACCCCACTCTTCTCTTCCATGAACGTCTTGTTTGTGATATTTATAGCTATAGGTGGTGAAGGCCTGAGAGTGTTCTCACAAATCCCCATCATTTCATTTTGTATGGGTGGTAGGAAAGGGGCTCTACGACGACAACATATATTAAGTGATGGTTGGGGGTCCTCATTTTCACTCTTCTCTCGACGAACGTCCTCTCTGTGACATTTACAGCTATATGTAGTGAAGGCCTTAGAGTGTTATGACAAATATCCATCATTTCATTTTGTAGGGGTGGTAGGAAAGGTTGAGATTCTCATTATTCTTGAAGAAAATCATGAAATTAAGTATTGTTTGGGTTTGGGAAGAAGGTCCAATAACATGGCATACATGTATGGACTCCTATCCACACTTCAACTAGCTAAAGAAAAATCCATTCAAACAATTTTTATTGGTGGTGAATCCCTTATCACGATTTAACGCCTCCAAAAGTGACCTACCCCAAAGAGAAATAGCTTAAGCATTCACTTCTTTAGAATCAGAAGGTTGCTGGACTTGTTCTCCCATAAAGGCTTTTTCCGCATCCTAAGAGGTCTCAATGGATAAGTAGTTGCCAAATCCATTCATATTTGTACCCTTGTAGCTCGACAAACTCTACTTAATAGTGTGCTCAGATGGAAACAAATTCCATAACAATATTTCCCTTCCCCGTGATTGGAATTATGGAAACATGATATATTAGGAGCAAAGAAGTTTGGAATTTTGAAACCAAGGTCGATGCATTCATTATAATTGGAGCATCTCCATAAAAATTAGAGATAACATCTTGATTATCACCCATTTTTCCATGGTGTATCTCCCTCCCATTAGTGGATACATTAGTAAGTGCAAGGTGTCCATCGGCACTTCTAAACGAAATGATGTAAGGCATGTTAATAAGGTTGTTTTTGTTCGTGTGGGTATCAACATCTGGATGCAGGCTTGTCACAGTCACCCTAATCCACAATGCATAAATTTAATTAAAGCAAGGTTAATCAGGACTATGAATTTAATGGACAACAAGATAGTTGGAATGTGTAACTTTGGGGGATTGTAATCAATGTCAATAAATCGACACTAGGACATGGTTGTCGCAAAGTGTGAATAAAACATGGTATTTTTCCTCACTTTCTAGTTTATTTAAATAGTCTCAAGCTCTAGCATCCTCTTCCTAGAGTAGCGCAATATGCAATATACAATTGTGGTGGTGTGTTCTAGGCAATTGTATGTAGGAGCCTCATCATACTCATGGATGTAGATAGACTTCTCACTCATTGCTCTCTTGGCCTAATGCTCTTGGCTAATAAGGCCAACCTCTCCCTTGCGGTGGCATCCATTGTCAACCTATGGTAGGTAAGCATTGCTATTGTTGTTCATCCTCTCTTTTTCTTCATACTTTTCTCACACCCAAAGTATGTTTCTTGGAATTGGAGGAATTCGTGCTCGCATCCCCTTATGTCCCTATGGTTTCCTTATCCCCTCTAACTTCCATGTAAGGGGTCACATTTTCTATGAATTCTTTATCTTGCTTAAGAGTGGTCATGCCCATGAATTGCAATGAAATTTTTCCTTTTGCCATTTCCTTTGGCCTTGTGACTTCTTGAACCAACATCAGAATTGTGTGCGACCTCCCCTTATCTCCTTTGTGCTAACTCTCTTTTGAGGAAAAAAACAGTAATCCTCCTTGTAACTTATGTCCTCATCCTTCATATCAATAAAATTGGGATCACATGGACCCCATCAAGACACTCCAACAATATTCCCAAATGATAATGTTTCTGGTGGAAGAAACACAAGTCATCAAAGAAAGATTGAACAAGAAGGATGACAAGATAAATCTTGTCCATCAACAGATAACATATATTCACCTCCAGGAGCATAACAAGGATTAATATAGTTATGTCATCAGCGAAAGTGAAAATAACTCAAGAAAACCAATAAACTATTTCAACCTTGATTTTTAATGTCATATCTTAAAGCCCTATTTTTTATAGGACAATTTTGCGAACTCTATTATATTGCTTCCATAAAATCCATGTACTCAAAAAAAGGACTCATAAACCTATATGGAGAAATCCTTCTCATTCTCTCTTTTGAAAATGCCTGCAAATTGATAAAGATACAATTTTCCATATTTCTTAACTTTTTAATAATAACAAAAAATTAATTTAATTAAATTAAACAATTTAGATCAATGATCCTTATTATTCTAATTTTATTTATTTATTTCCAATTATTTTAATTTCATCATCCTATATAAATTTATTTTGATTTTTAAAACTATTTTAATAATTTAATTAAATTTTAAATTCTTTAACTCATGGTAATTTTGAAGGGAAAGTTTATACTATGCATTTATTGATTAGAGGGAGAAACATTTTCTTTTTCTTTTAATTTTATTGATTAGAGGGAGAAACATTTTCATTTTCTTTTAATTTTAATTTAAAAGTATGTAGGGCAATAAACGTTTCTTTTACGAATTATACTGGTTGATGTGAATGACTATAAATTTTATTTTAAAATTTAAATAAGATATTATGATATTGCCTTTGTTATTATGATATTAATATTATGATATTGATATTATGATATTATGATATTCCTTATTTGAAAATTAAAGAATAAAGAATTTTGCAATTATGAAAGTGTCTTTTTCATACATGTTATTTATTATATATTGCTTTTAGATTCTAATAAGAAAATTCTGTTTTTTCAGATGTGGTGGTCAATTTTGCTATGAATGTGGACGTGCATGGAACAATTCAAAGTTGCTATTTGGTTTTGATGACGAGAGTAACGATGATAATGAATAACCTCGATGTTGTATATAATAAATATTTTTGATTAAACTTTACTAAATTTAAAACAAGTGTTGTATATAATAAATATTTTTGATTAAACTTTACTAAATTTAAAACAATAATAATGATGTTTTATTTCTTAATTTAAAGTATATATGTTAAGCTGTTATGGGTAGAAAATGGTTTGATTATATGTTTAAAGGAAAGTGATCTTGTTCATATTTTTAATATGTTTTTCCTATAATGATTATTTACTATCAAGGCGTTATTATTTATTATATTTAAAACAAATTAAGAAATAGTGATTAGATTTAAAACGAAAAACTATTTTGTAATAATTGAAGTATTTTAGGTAATATAATCGTTATAAAAAATATTTATTGGATTAATTAATACATGAAACAGTTTTTTTAAGTAAAATTTAGAAAAATATTGTGATTTTTTATCATGTAATTTTTAATGTATAAATAGATTGTGTACTTTTAAAAATCTTGAAACACTCAAAATTTCCAAATCAAATAATTTAAACTTATCATTTATAAAAGTCTCTGCAAAATTATGTATTACACTAAATATTTACTTATTTATATATTTAATCTCAATAAATTATAAATAAATAAAAAAAGTAAACTAAATATTAATTTTTGGAGATATTTTATAAAATATTTTTATATTAAAACGTATAATATGAAGTTGTTTGATATTGTTGCTAGTTGTTATTGATTATGAGTTAGACTTTCTTTGACTTTTTTTTAGAAAAAGAGTAGATAGTTTCTCTAAATTACCATCCATGAAATGAGGATATATATATATATATATATATATATATATATATATATATATATATATATAGATATATATATATATATATACTCAAGAATTTAAATTAACCATATAATTTTAATATTCAATTAAAATATTTAAAGAAATATATAAAATTTTCAAAGTATATAAAGTTAATTCAATTTTAGAAATTAAAAAAATGAAAAAAAAAACTATTTGATATATTTAGATAAATGTTTTGAATTAAATTTAATAAATAAATGATTAAAAGACATTATTAATTATTGAGAAATTTGGATTATATATAGATTCTATAACAACCCCACTATTGAATATCTGATAAAACTTGGAATTAATATTATATTATTATAAATTTTTTTATATAAAACAACAATAATGTAAGGATAATAATTTGAATGATCTAGTTCATCATATTTTGTGAATGGAAATAATTTATTTATTTTTGGTGTAAGTTTATGGTATTTTTCAATTTTAATTTGTAATATAAATCGTTTTAATAGTTTTATTATAGGTTTATCATTATATTTTTTTTCCTAAATCAAGGAGTTTTTATTAAGTCAGAAGATTACATTTCAAAATACAATTTCTCAAAATCTTATTCGCGTGGCTTTTACAAGATTTATTGTCTAGTAGGTGCAAACCAAAACACATAGCAAGTTCCCAAAATAACAGTGATAACCAAAACCAGAAAGGAAAATGGTACCAAAACATATATAAGATCAAGATACAACCAATAGACATTGGATATCAAAATAATTTACCAGATCATGTTGGTCTAGTCCCGAGCCACCGGATGGAGGAGGATTGTAATCACAATGGACTTGCTTCTCCATATGGGCTAGCCTACCATCAAGTCAATATAGGTTCTCTTCAATGCACTCTTTCCTATGCATCATCCTATCAATTCTATCATGCATCTTCCACTCATTATACTGAAGGTTGTTCATAATACTTATAATAGAATTATGGTGATCATGCCAAGCCCTACTAAACTGAAATAGAGTGAAAGTAATCTAACTCAAAAAATTGTTAATATTATCCGATGGATGGGTACGAACCATCATGATAGATGTCTAGGTAGGGACTGGGTTAATGGCCTTGCCCTAGTTGTGATCTCCCTACAAGCTCTCCCCGCATTTTCCTTTCCCCCACACCTCTTAGCAATTGTATACATTGTTAAGGAATTACCAATTGGGCCACTGCCAAACTCATGATGATGCTCCTCCAAAAAATACACTTAGAATATAACTCAATTTCCCCATAGCTACGAATCCTCTAGAATGAACTTAGACACTATCCAACAATACTTAAATCTACAAACACATTCTCTGCTAAACATTATTGGAAACAACCTATACATCCCATACTAAGGTTGGGCTAGGGACCAAAAGCCAACATAGGAAAAGTATAATGCCAATGTTAATAAAGTGAGACCAAGGTGAGGCAATAGTAGCTACCAACTCCACCAATGGTAGAATTAACCCAAGTAAATACTACACACACAAGACCTCCAAACATGTGCAAAGGGAGACTAACAAAAAACAAATTAAATTCTAGAGAACTTAGGACCAATCCTAAAGACTTTTTTTCCTCCTCAACCCACACCAAAAATCACAAGGAACATAAAATTTTAGGCCCTGAAAATCTTACGAGGCCAAACAATGGAGAAGCTAGGTGCATATCTCCTTATGTGAGCCCCTCAACCATCTAGTAAAATAACAAGCCCCTGAAAACACAAAGAATATGTAAAGAGTTCAATGTACCCAGAGAATCTACCCATAACCCACACCCCTCTAAAACACGAATGTAGACAAAGGATAAGAAAAGGAATAAATAAAGAAGGGAACCAATAATTATTACCCCATTCTAAACATAGGGTATCCAAAACAAAAGTGGGAGGAAAACTAACTTACCTATGGTAAACTCTGATTGGCTAATTCTCCAAGTACCTTCAAACAACAATTCTCTATTATGGAATCCCAACTAAACTTCAACTTAGCCATCATCCCCCACTCTTATCATCCCAAAAACAACCAATTCGTGCCTTTACAAACTCTCTCTATATGCACATACCACCGTCTCCATTACCCTCCACGCCTTGCTTAACAAAAGTAGATAGAATATACCCCATATCCATCCCATACCAAACTCAACCACCCACAACTAAGAAACATGCTTCTTTCCATACCACTATATATTGGGTCCATAAACCAACATGTACACTATTGAATAGATTAAACGCCACATTTCCATGAGTTCAATTCTCACACGAAAGTGCATGTCACTCGAGTGTCATGTCTCCTCACATTTGATCGCTAGGAGGATTGGGTGGTGATCACCCACTCTCCTCCTCATATACCTATGAAAAGTCACCCCATTATGGATAATATTATCATTATATTAAAAAATAAATATAAATTGTTTCTTATCAAGTAATTTAAATATTCGTAAATGTCTTTAGTAGTTAAATATATAAATAAATTTTTCATATAGTTCAAATTGTCTTTCTTAAATTAAATTGCTAGCTATATTTTTAATGGCTACATTTTAAAGAGATTATTGATGAAAAAACTATTAATAAAAATATTTAAATAGATATATCAATTCTTAATTTATAAAAAAATGTTTAGATATTTTTGAGTATTATTTATTTTTTTAGTAATATAAAGTTTAGTTCCATTATTGAGAAAAATGATTTAACTATTATATAAATGTAAAATATCTTAAATCAAGTTTTGTTGATTGAATATTGAGAAAAGGATATGAATGTGTTGAGGAAATTGGATTATATTAGTTTCTCAAAATACATACATATAATATATTCATAAATCTGAGATATACATTTTCCCTATTACATAATTGTGTATAAAATTGAAAATAGTTTTATGATTATTATATGAGTAATGTAATTTCATAACTTTTTATAATGTGAAATTCTTTTATATTTATTTTATATCTTAGATATCGTTTTTGGTAAATTAAAAACTCTTATTAGCCAAATAGTTACATATTTTCTAACTTCTGGTTTGTCTTTGCTTTGCCAATGGCAAGTCGCTAGAGCAATGGTAAAATAGGAGAGTTCATGTCTAAAATAGAGATGAGTAGCTTAAAGTATAAAATATGAAGCATGAAATATTAGAATTGAAACAAAAAGGCTTATCAACCAAAATTTTTATAGTAGAAACTTCTCAGAGACTAATGTTTAGACACTAGGAATTGTAACAAGAATGAAAATAACATCACTCATAGGTATGGACCACGTATGAAAATTATCTTGATTATATTGTTTTCCATTTATCTTGATTCTTTAGAAGTGGACAAATTAGAGTAATCAACTGATAGGACAATTTTTATCGGTGAGACCTTATTTGGAAAATTAGGCTCTAATACATTTTAAACGAAACTTGAAAAATAAGATGGAATTTTTTTGGGATAGACTTTCTTTTCCTAAATTCCATGATTTATTTTTTTTTCTATTCAATATGTAGATATATTTCCAATGACACAAAATACAATTCAATTAGGTTCCATATGAAAAAGTTATGTCACTTGAAAGTTGAACTTCTTGTTTTGATCGTCATATTTCAAGAGGATCTTATGCTATCCCACAGTACTGAGGGAAAATGGGAAAATGGGTAATTTGTTTTGGTAAATTAAAAATTCTATTAGCTAAAGAGTTACATATTTTCTAGCCTCTTGTTTTCCTTTTCTCTTCCAAAGGGGAAGCTAGCGCATTGGTAAAATATGAGAGTTCTCATCTAAAATATAAATGAGTAACTTAAAGAATAAAATATGAAGCATGAAATATTAGAATTGAAATAAAAAGGCTTATCAAGCTAAATTTATATAGTAGAAACTTATCAGATACTAACATCTAGACACCAAAAACTACCAACAAAAATTAAAGTAACATCCCTCATAGGTATGGACGATCTAAGAAAATGATTTTTATTATATTTTTTCCCATTTATCTTGATTCTTTAAACATGGACAAATTGGAGGAATCAACTTATAGGATCATTTTTATCGGTGGAACCTAATTTGGAAAGTTGAGCTCTAAAACCTTTCGAGAGAAACTTGAATAATAAAATGGACATTTTTTGGGGAAATGTTTTTTTGCTTATGTTCCATGACTTGTTTTTTCCTATTCAATACGTATATACCTTTCCAATCGTTCAAAGTCCAATTCAATTACACTCCATATGAAAAATTTATGCCACTTGAAACTTGAACTTCCTATTTTCACCATCATAATTCAAGACAATGTTATGTTATCCCACACTACTCATGGAAAATGGCTTACCCATGCGACCATGATGAATAAGACTCTAGAAGAGTCAATATTATAATTCTTATTAAGATTGAAAGGAGTAAATCCTAACCACTAGAAGGATATCGAGCTATGTTGTAATGAGGACACTAGGGGGAAAAGGGCTTCCATTCTATTCATGTGAATTTTGTCCCATAGTTGAGAAAACTATCCTATACTGATAGAAACATAGAAAAACAAGAGTACTTGTGCATTGTAGCAGACCATGGACCATAAGCCTCACATCTTTGTACTTGCATCTATTTTCCGTTTAGGGAAATAGAGAATGGTAGCCTCTCCTTCTAACTAGGTTTTCTCCTAAGAGGATTTCCCATGACATATCTTGTTTCCAATCTTCCATATTTTCTGCATAATTATAATTTTCATGCATATGTGATAAACAATTATTAAAATATCTATAAATATAAGGAGAAACAAATCCTCATAATGTATGTTTTAATTTTAAGGTTAATTTTATCAGATCTATTATGATGAGATTTCAAGTAGAATATCCACAGTAGTTTATGGAACATATTGTTATTAGAGTGGATCTCTTCAAGAATATTTTGGGTAATTGCATGGGATCCACATCATTTAATCCAAAGGTCACAAAACCCCATTCATGGACAACGAATATATAAATAACCTTCATGATCCTACAGAGAAGAGGATTTAATAGTTGGAAGCAAATGTTGAAATTATAAATTGTAATATGAGCCTCCTCATGCTGACCTTTTTTAATAATATCATATTATTCAAAGAATATGGGGGTTATAATGCACAATTTTGATCATACGGGAGATTAGGAGATGCAAAAGAAATAGACAAGTTAAAAAAAAAAAAAAAACGAAAAGGATAAACCCAATTCAAGTGTCATGAAACATTCATAATACCTATTCAACATGGAAGTGAGGATTGACATCAAGCCATTTCAAGGTGATATTGATGATTTGAAGCTAATTCACTCATTGTAGAAATTATATGTTTATTTTAGTGTACATTATATAGAGGAATAATAGAATATTTCATCTTCTCAATTGAAATTACAGGGCGAAGCCCTGACCTAATAGGAAATCAAAATAAATACCTTTAGGTTGGAGGGATATCACCCAGTGACTATGTGGAAGCATTTAAAAACCCTCTTAAACTTAAAATTTTACCCTATTAGGTATTTAGAGGATGAGTGATTCGAGTGCCATTACTTCATGTAGAAGCAAATTTAGAGAGATGGCCATAATGTTGGGCATCTCCCAAAAGAGCCAATAAGTACTCTGCAAGTATATAGGGGCTCTATATAGCCATTTATGGAATCAAGTGATGTTGTTCAAACCTAAGCGAATTTTGGAAGTCCCTATATATATATGTGAGTTGAAATCTTCATGGACAGTTCCTGCTAGTACTTCCTCATCAAGGATGGAAAATCCTTCACCATTAACAAGAAAAAGGGCATGTCCAAAATTTCCCTAGTAGGTGTCAACCAAACCAAAAAAACTAACTATTTCTAGCAAGAAATATGTTTTATAGGTTTTAATATAAAGTCAATATGTAGAAGAGTTAATGAGAGAAAAGGCATACCTAGAGGTGTGCATTGAGAAATAGGTAAAAAAAAACTTAAAGAGATGCTACAAACGTAAAGGGATGTGTTGAAGGAGCCCTAAAGGATACCACCTAGGAGGGAAGTGAAGCATGAGATTAAGCTATTATGGGTCTCCCCATTGCCAAACATTACGTTGTATAGGTAATTTGTTATAGAGCTGAGGTGAAGAAGAAGTTTAAGCATCTATTGAAACACGGTGTCATTCGACCAAGTATATCACTATGTGGGTAACCCATCATCGTTGCCACAAAGAAGGATGGTGTTGCACCTAGTGTTCTCATTGGTAACAAAAATATTTCATTGATGCCAAAGAAGATGTATGGGATAATAGTATTAGGACCATCCTTTATGATCAAATAAGCAACAAGAATTTTTGAAAATTTAAGATAGTTTGAACTTTCACATGGTCCCATTACATGAAGATATGTGTGATTGAACTTATTAAGTTTTTTGGTGAAGTTATGATGCTAGAAAAATTATAAAAATATCATGGTTTTGGAATGCTCATCAATACCTTTCCATTGGTATATATTACTCAGTGGAACTCCTTTGAGATGATAATTTATGGCAAATTCAACATAAATATTAGTTGATTCAAATTGAAAGAGAAAACTATAGGGCCAAACCCAAATTATTAAAGGGTTAAATAGTGAGAAAGTTTGGAGTGGATCTACTATTGAGTAGAATGACTGATGGCCATGATGGTGCATAGTTGTGCACTAGTTAATGTAGCTAAAAGTACATGCAATTCTTGGTTCAATCAATGGAACTCTCAAGAGGCTAACCACTTGAAAAAGGTTAAGATGCCTGAGGTATAATTGTTATTATTAGGCCAATCAAATAGTGGAACATGGTATAGTTATGTTAGATAGTTACATGGACCTATCAGTGATTGACACATGGCTTATCAACATAGTTAGCATGACAATCAACAAGCTAACAACAATGTAAACTTTGAAACGTGAACTGATACTGTTACCCGTTTCGTAGAGATAGCAAAAAAATGACCCGATTTTCAAAAGTGGTGATGCAGAATACACATGTTTTTTTTAGAACATGGTTTTTGGAACTTTAATTTTTTTTCATGTTCAAGGATGAAATCAAGTTTTAGAATGGTAGTGATTTTCATGCTGATTTTAAAAAGTGAGTATTCTGCATCACACCCTTTTTTTAAAAGACCTATTTTTTGACTTTTAATTTTCTAGTGTGTGAAATGTAAAAAATTATTTTCTAAATTTGATAGTTTTTGAAGTTGTCATTTTATTCATATTTTCTTGTTCTCTATCTTAATTTTTTTTTTAGCAGGGTTTTTATTGTTTTGCGTTTTTAAATTAGAAAGTCGATAGTTTGAATTTTAGATAATCTACATATTTATACATCCTTAATTAATTTTTCAATCCACATGAAATAATTGTTTCTAAAAAGCAACATTTTTTAACAATGGACATAAAAATAACCATTTTTAACATAAACATAACAAAAAAACTAAACGTTTTGATAATTTTTTGCTAGAATTAACATGTCAAAATCACAATTTTTATACAAAAATATTAACTAAAAATGGTCAAATAATGGTTTTTTTATCAATTTCATGTCAAAAAAATAATAATAACAACTCTTTTTTCAAAAAATAATAATTAACTTAAAAATCAATGCGAAAATCACAAATTACAAATATTGAACACACAACAAATTTAATTCATTGATTATTCTTTTCATGAAATGTCAGAGTCAAAACACTGCAAAGCTTGATTTCCAGGTATAACTTAAATTTAATCAACAATGTCACGTAATCCAAACTCTTCATCCTCTAGAGTTTCATCATTGTCATCTTCCACAATATTTTCTGCTTCCTTTTGCACAATTTCCTCTTCTAATGGGTCTTTGATGTTTGCAAATCTCCCAATATATGTCTTTCCAAACATTCCATGTAATGGTGGTTGGGGTTCCTTTGCCTTTTTTTCCACACGTGATTCACTAAAGTCCCCTTTCCTCAACCCAATTTCTTGCATTTCATCTGGAAGAAATTGAAGAGCATTAATTCTTTGCTGAATGAAATTGCATTGTAATGGATCTTTCTCAATTGCAATGCAATTTCTTCCTTTTGAAGGCAGCACGCTAGTGTTGTACCTAATTATCAAGCACAAACAAATAATGAAGTAAATTAGTACAATGACATATTAATTAAAAAAAGAACATATTGAAATTCAATTCCATGTGGCAAAACCTACTTGAGCCAGAAAATAAATCCAGAACCCAATCTCCTTCATTTGAACATATGTCTATAAGATAGTTAATCAATAATTGTGGTTTCTGATAAATGTTAACTATCTCTCCTTTCGTTTCTTCGTCTTCATATGTTAGTTTTCTCACAACAACATCATAAGTCAGTATTTGGCTATGACTCTTTCTGTCCACCTGATTAAAAATCATAGACATATGGCTATCATCTTTTGCCCAGCTATCAATATGAATGAACTCACAGTCATTTATAAATTGTTGATCTTCATTGTTAAGAAGATTTGAATTTTGCCTGTAACATAAAATAGTAAAAGTTCAATTAACTTGTACATAAATGAATTTTTCAACATTAATCAAATATACCTTTAAACATCTTACCATGTAAGCTGCATCCTTGAATTTGTTTTCCCCTTGAAGCTTGACAATACCATTGCCAATTGTGTGTCTGAATGAAATGTCACAAATCTCCATAATGGTGATGACGTCACTTCCATAAATCCCGACACCACCTTATTAAAAGCTTGATAAGTATAAGGGTCACTATCATAGTAAATGTTTGGAATATTGAAACCATGGGGAATATCTACAATAACCAGGGCATAATCCCTTTTTGGTACAAGTTTAGCAATGTCTTCACAGTCGCCTTGTATTACTTGATATTGAATAGTGTCTAGCACATTCCAAATGAAATGATTAAGAGTTGGATCAAGTACAACATTCTTAATACGTTGCTTTCTCAGTCTTTCAATCTTTATTTTTTCAATAAAAGTCTTGAAACTGTCTGGTGCTCCATTATCTTCTTTCTTCATCTTTTACCAAACAAACAAATGTATGTGTAAGTTTTAAATTAAAAATAGTACAGAAATGATTAAAACTGAATGTATAAATCAAGTTACCTTTTTAAATGCAAGATAAAAAGCTTTTAATGTTGATGTAGAACTTGAATCTGGATAGTTGCATACAACATCATCCCAACTATCTTCATTCAACAGTTTAACCATTTGTTCCTAAATTTTCATGTAAACTTTGTGACTACATAGATAAAGTAAGAAAAAGTTAATATAATGATATGTATAACAAATACTACCAATAACAACATGTTTTATTTAAAATATAACTATAATCCTGGAAATAAGTAAAAATAATTCAACAAACTTACTTTTGAAATTCTTCAGACATTTCTTCCAATGATAATTCCCCTAACCTCACACGAGATAATATTGTTTTGACAATTTTTTCATCTTTCACTCCTTGCATTGCCCTCCAAGGCGTGATGGTCATATCGTCTGGAAGTTGCTTTAGTTCAGGAGCTGATTTATTGTTGCTACATATCAATGGCTTAGACTTTTTGACCCTCTGGTTTTTAATGCCAATGTCTTCCCACATGCTAAAAATCTCATCAATCAAATTCCAAATATCTAAAGTTCTAAATGCCAATTGGAAAATGTTATCAATACCTCTGAATAAATCGCTATATTTGTTGTCTTTTCCACCTTTTGAATTGGTTTTCTCTTCAATTTGATAGCCTATTTCCATACAACATTCCTTTCGAAAATCTGCAGTAATATTTATCTTATCCCCACCACATTTTTCTAGGAATTCACTATGAATAAATCTAACCTTTTGGATCAAAGTCATAGACATCCTATATTCATTATCTGAATTATGATCCAATGCCACTAACTTTGCTTCTGTTTCATTTAAACCAGCATAAATGATACATTTCATTGTTTCAAAACGTGGGTTATTAGGATATTCCTCCATCAGTTGTCTTTGAGCTTCAACAGAATGGCTCCCCCCAAGCACATAATAATTGTATTCAAAACATTTTGACTTATCAAATGCTTCTTTGTTGGGAACTTGAAGTGGATCAACAGGAAGCACATAACTAACCACATGAGCATATGGATTGTACCTCATCAATGTCTTCAAGTTGTGAACATGCAGATGATGTGTCTTTCTGATTTGATATTGGCATTGTCCTTCACTTGCCTTATAGGTTTGTCTGACATTTAACTGAAATGTACGACCACCATCAATTAAGTTTCTCTTTTTCAAATTCTGTCGAATGGCATTTTGTTTTGTTTTGATTATGCCATCATCTAAATCAGCTCCTGGTGTAATGATTTTTGTGCTTTCTTTTGAAGTTTCACTAGGTTCTTGACTGCTGGTAATGACTACTTCAACATCTTTAACTCTACTTTTTTCGTCATAACATTCTCAAGAGATCTATTCTTGGGCATTGTTACTTTTGGTCTTTTACGACCTTCCTCAGTTCCAATGTCATCTTCAGTAATGGCAACATATGCTTCATTGTCAATTTCAACTTCATCATCCTCAAAAGTAACTTGTTTACCCTTGCTAGATTTATCCACCAGAGGCCTTTTTTTGTGATTCTTTGGATGTAGTTTTGTAGCATCATCAATTACTACATTTTCCATGTTTTCCATATCTTCTTCTGACACTGAGTAAAAATGGCTGACAACTTTCATGATATCATGCTCTATGAAATGAATGCCTCCCAACCTAATTGAACAACTTTCAACAAAATTCTGCCAAACAAAATATCATATGTTAATATAAACAAAGTTAAAACAATACTTACGATGTTTTGTTTCATCTCATTTACGATTTGTTTACACAACTTTGTAGATACCTCTCTCGTGTCATATAATGAATATGATAGTTGGTATTTAATCCTTCATGTGACTTGGGAGCTTTTGTAAGTATGTAAACAACTTTAGTGTTTGGTACCGAACACATATCTATGACTCTTCCCATCACCTCCAAATTTTCATTATTTTGGAGTATATCAATGCATAGATATATATTCACAGTTGTGCTCTCTCTTTCTTTCACATACCAGACTCTTGATGGAAATTTCACCTCTTTTGAACTTTTCCAATCTGAGATTAGCTTCTTATCACTTGAAGCACTTGAAATATTTGTAGGCATGAGCTCAGGTGGAGTTCGTTCACCAATGTTTTTTGAAGATACACCTTTAAGACTCTTTGGTCCGAAAAGATTCACAAAAATTTTCCTTGATGCCATTTTCCTAAAAAAAAACACATAAATTAGTAAATAAAAAAACATATTAACTTAAATTAATAACAAAAATATACCATAAATTTTTTATTTGTATAATCAGAATTGCCCAGCCACCTCTAATGGGCAGGCGGGTCGATGGGCGAGCAGGAGATCAGGTGAGGGATAATGAGGCTAAGTAGACATTTAGGCAAGTATGGGCGAGCCCCTACCCACGCGCCCCCCTTCAACCCCCTAAGCTTCCCCCCCTCCCCTTCCCTCACCCTACCCCCTACCGTCCCCCCACACCCCCGCCCCCAAAACCCCCTCCCCCCCCATCCCCCGCCTCCAAACCCCCTACACCCCCCAACACCTCCCCGCGACTGCCCCTCCCAACTGCACCCACCACTCCCCACACCACGCACCCCCCTACCCCATCCCCCCCCACCATCCCCGCGCCCTACCCCTCACCCCCCCTCCCCATCTCCGCGCCCTACCCCTTACCCCCCCAACCCTTATCCCCCCCCCCTACACCCTACCCGCGCCCTACTCTTACCCCCACCCCACCCTTATCCCACCCCCCCCCACCCTTATCCCCCCCACTACACCCTACCCTTACCCCCCCCTACCCCGACTATTCCCCACCCGCGCCCTACCCCATTCCCCCCCCCCCTCCGCCCCCTACCCTACCCCACCCCCCTGCCCTACCCCTACCCCCGCCGCCCCCTACCCTACCCCATTCCCTCCCCCCCAAGCCCCCCACCCTACCCCCCCCATTCCCACCACCCTACCCCCCCCATTCCCACCCCATGCCCCCTATCCTACCCCCCACCATCCCCCCACCCTACCCCCCCCATGCCCCCTATCCTACCCCCCCCCCATCCCCCCACCCTACCCCTACCCCCCCCATTCCCCCCCCCCACGCCCCCTATCCTTACCCCCCCATCCCCCCACCCTACCCCTACCCCTACCCCCCCCATCCCCCCACCCTACCCCTACCCCTAGCCCCCCCATTCCCCCCCCACACCCCCTATCCTACCCCCCCATCCCCCCACCCTGCCCTTAACCCCCCCACGCCCCCTACCCTACGCCCCTTGCCCTACACCATTCCCCCCCGCCCCTATCCTACCCCATTCCCACCCCCCCCGCCCCCTATCCTACCCCATCCCCACCCCGCCCACCCGACCCACCCGGCCCACCCGCCCTACCCCGCACACCCGGCCCCCCCCCACCCCGCCCACCCGGCCCACCCGGCCCACCCGGCCCACCCGGCCCACCCGACCGACCCGACCCCCTGCACCCACCCGGCCCCCCGCCCACCCGGCCCACCCGGCACACCCCGCCCACCCGGGCCACGCGGCCCCCCCCCCCACCCGGCCCACCCCCCCCACCCGGCCACCGGGCCCACCCGCCCTACCCGGCCCACCCCGCCGCCCCTCCCCCTCCGCCTCCCCCTCCCCCACCCCTCCTCGGCCCCATCCGCCGTCCCTCCCTCTCTGCCTCCCCCTCCCCCGCCCCTCGCCCCCCCCATCCCCCTACCCCGCCCCTCCCCGGCCCCTTTCGCCCACCCCTCCGCCCGCGCAGGGCCAACCCCGGGCCGCCCTGCCCTGCCCGACCCGCGGCTGGTCGATTCCGGGAATCGACCCGCTGTTGGTCGGGCGGGGTGGGGCGGCCCGGGGGTGGCGCTACGCGTGGCAGCGCCACCCCCGGGCCGCACCGCCCCGCCCGACCAGCGGCGGGTCGATTCCGGGAATCGACCCGCCGCCGGTTGGGCGGGGTAAGGCGGCCCGGGGCTGGCCCTGCGTGGGTGCAGGGGGAGGCGGAGGGGGCCGGGGAGGGGCGGGGGAGGGGGAGGGGGAGGGGGGGGGGGGGGGGAGGGGGAGGGGGGGGGGCGGGGGAGGTGGAGGGGCGGTGGGGTGGGCTGGGGGAGGGGGAGGCGGAGGGGGAGGGGCGGCGAGGTGGGCTGGGTAGGGGTGGGGTTGGGTGGGCCGGGTGCACTGGGTGGTCAGGGTGGGTCGGGTGGGGGAGAGGGAGGGGGAGGGGGAGTGGTGCGCGGAGGGGCCGGGGAGGGGGCGGGGGAGGGGTGGGCGGGGTGGGTAGGGTAGGGGGCGGGGGGGGGGGGGGTAGGGTAGGGGGGGGGGTAGGGGGGTAGGGGGGGGGTAGGGGGGTAGGGTAGGGGGGGTAGGGGGGCTAGGGGGGGTATGGGGGGTAGGGTAGGGGGGAGTGTAGGGGGGCTAGGGTAGGGTAGGAGGCCGGGGGGGTAGGGTAGGGGAGTTGTAGGGGGGTTAGGGTAGGGGGGTGTAGGGCGGTTAGGGTAGGGTAGGGTACGGGGGGTAGGGTAGGGTAGGGTAGGGGGGTAGGGGGGTTAGGGTAGGGTAGGGGGCGGGGGGGTAGGGTAGGGTAGGGTAGGGGGGGTAGGGGGGTTAGGGTGGGGGGGGTAAGGGTAGGGGTTGAGGGGTAGGTGGGGGGTGGGGGTAGGGGCAGAAGGGGGTGGAGGGAGAGGGGGCATGGGGAAGGAGTTAGGGGGTGGGGCCCATGGGGCCGACGTTAAGGAAGGGGGGGAGGAGTTGAGATTAGAGGGGAATGGGAGTTAGGGGGTGGGCTTATGGGGAGGAGAGTTGTGGGTTAGGGAAGGAAGAGTTGGGGAAAAGGTGCATGGGTGTGTGAGTTGGGGGTGGCAAGTGTTGGCGCATGGGTAGGGTAGAAGGGGGAAGAGGGCATGGGTGAACGGGAAAGATCGGTAATGGGTTGGGGGAAGGGAGCACGACGATGGCCTTCCACGGTTATTGGGTGATTGAGTTTGATTGGGCCCACCATGCTCACGATTGACATAATTGTTATTTTGGCTTGGAAAAATTATTAATTTAAAAAAAAAATCTTCTTCGACGTTAAATTAATTTAATATGAAAATTTTGAAAAAAAAATTGAACTTACCTTTCAATTGTGATAATTCTTCGTTGAATATGTTGTTGATAGCAATATAGTTGCTCCACAAATTCACATCTTTCAACAAACTTCAAAAAACCTGGATGTGAGGTAAGTAATAGTGATAACGAAATTTAATATATAAGTGAAAATACAAAGATGTTTTTCTGTACGATTAATGTGGGATAATTTGTTTTAAATTATTATAGAGCGAATATTGTAGAGTTATTTTACAATGGATTGAATGTGGGATTAATTTGTTTTAGAATATATTATAAAAATTAAAAAAAAAATTAGTTGTTTAGTAAATATTATATACTTTAACTATTAGAATAATTAATATAGAAGTTGTAGTTTACAATTTGAATTTCAGTGATTGATTTCATAAAAAAAATTCGTTTATGATTTTCAATGAATTGTAGAATAAAATAATAAAGGTAAATAAATCTAACAAACTTTTGGAGGGAAATATTTTCGCGAAATTTTTTGGAGGGAATAATTTTGGAGGGAATATTTCATTCTTTAAGCTATGTAATATTCTTAGGAGACTCCATTTGTATCATTCAACATCTTCTATTTGAAAGGGATGGATTGTTTTGATGGTGAGGTTTCGATTTATACACCATCAACATCTTCATCGCGTAACAACTCTATTCATATTGATGAATATAGCGGGAATTCTTCCACTATGAATAGAAAGTCAATTCTTCCACTTAGTCCTGATTCTAAGGACTATGAAAGCAACGGTGATGAAGAGCATGATGGTGAAGTTCAAAAGAATGGAGTGTCACGATCTCCACTTAGTCCTAATTCTGAGGACTATGAGAGTAGCAGTTTTGAAGAGTTTGATGGTGAAGTTCAAAAGAATGGAGGGTCACGGTGTCCACTCAGTCCTAATTCTGAAGACTATGAGAGCAGCAGTTTTGACGTGCATGATGGCGAATTTCAAAATAATGGAGTGTCACGGTGTCCACTTAGTCCTAATTCTAAGGACTATGAGAGCAGTAGTGATGAAAAGTGTGATAATGAATTTCAAAAAATGGAGTGTCAAAGTGTCCACTTAGTCCTAATTCTAAGGACTATGAGAGCAGAAATGATGATGAGTGCGATAATGAATTTCAAAAGAATGGAGTGTCAAAGTGTCCAGTTAGTCCTAATTCTAAGGACTATGATAGCAGCGGTGATGAAGCGCGGGATGATGATTTTCAAAAGATTGGAGTATCACAATGTCCTCTTAGTCCTGATTCTAAGGACTATGAGAGCAACAGTGATGAAGCGCGGGATGACGATTTTCAAAAGATTGGAGTATCACAATGTCCTCTTAGTCCTGATTCTAAGGACTATGGGAGCAGCAGTGATGAAGCACGGGATGATGATTTTCAAAAGATTGGAGTATCACAATGTCCTCTTAGTCCTGATTCTAAGGACTATGAGAGCAACAGTGATGAAGTGCGGGATGATGATTTTCAAAAGATTGGAGTATCACAATGTCCTTTTAGTCCTGATTCTAAGGACTATGAGAGCAGCAATGATGAAGCGCGGGATGATGATTTTCAAAAGATTGGAGTATCACAATGTCCTCTTAGTCCTGATTCTAAGGACTATGAGAGCAGCAGTGATGAAGAACAGGATGAGAGCAGCAGTGATGATCCAATGATGGAGATGTTTCCAAGAAATATTGTATCGAGAAGTAGGAGCAGACCTTTTCATATCAATGAAAACTATTCTAGTTATACAAGGGGTAGAGCAGAATATCTGACGAGAAGAAGTTCTATCAGCGCTCTCATTTCAGGTGAATGTTGTCAAAAAAATTGCTTGAAACGTATGGATTTCACATTTGCATTAGAAAGCAGGAAGAGATATTTGTCAGTGAATAAAAGCATGCAAAACTCATATTTAGTTGGATGCATGCAATCTACATTTTCAGGTTATGATTATCATATTAGGAATTTATTATTGTGTAGAAAAGCTTTCAAAATGTTTCATTCAATTGGGAATTTTCGTCTCTCGAGAATTCAAGAAAATTTGGAAAAGGATCCCACATTTTATTCAAAAGTACATTATAAAAGACAGTTTGGGCCATTATCAAATACTGCAATGTCATGGATGAAAGATTTATTTTCAAAGCATGGAGAGTGTATGCCAAATAGAGAGACAATACATATTCCAGATAATTTTTCAAGATGAGAAATCTACAACTTATACAAAGAATATGCAGAAAGTGCTGAGGGACAGGGCCAATTTATTACATATCAATATTTTGTGAAGATATGGAAGAAAGGATTCAATAATGTTCGTATTCCTAAGAAGACAAGGATGGGGATTTGCAGTACATGTGCTTCTCTTAAATCAAAAAGGGACAAATGTGAAGGCTCAGAAAGAGGTAAGTGTTCATAACTTTTACTTTCAAAATTGTATTGTCCTCAACTATGAAAACATATTTCTTAATGAATTTCTTTTATGTTGTGTAGATTTAATTGTCAAAGAACTTCAAGAGCATCGCGAACAACAAACAAATGAAAGGAAGAAGTTGTACACGCATCGAAAGAAGTGTTATGATAATCCAAATAAATATTTGGGTTTGATAATTGATGGTATGGACCAGAAGAAATCACTTTTACCACATTTTGTTCGCACACCCAAAAATCTACAAGAGGAAAATTTTATTCAGTTTCACTTGGTCGGTTGTATGGTCTTCAATGGGAAAATGTTGCCAAGGGTGTACTTCACAACTCCAAATATTCATAATGATACAAATCTGACCATAATCATAATTCATGATGTGATTTCTCATTGGTCTGGTAATCTTCCTGAAGTTTTGTATCTACAATTGGACAACACTTGTCGTGAAAACAAAAATCAGGTTGTTTTTGGGTATCTGAACATGCTTGTTGAATTGAGAATTTTTCAGAAGTTAATGGTTGGTTTCCTTCTAGTTGGGCACACTCATGACCATATTGATAAGATGTTCAGTCGTTTTTCAGTCACATTGAGGAGGAAAGAAGTCGGGAGCTTGCCATCACTAATTGAATGTATTAAGAAATCATACATGCCAGAGCCTGCTTTTGAAGTGTTGGAAGAAACTGTTGACATGCGAAGGTTTATTCTAGGATCATATGGTGAGGGGAAATGCATTGAACAACTTAATGATATTATCTTCCAACATCAATTTCGTATAAAAAAAATTGATGGGAAAACACTAATATGGGGCAAGAAGTTTTCAACTACTACAGAATGGGAACCATCATCAGGTTTGCAATTTTTGAAGTTCATTCCATATCGTCCAATATTTGCATCAAAAATATTGTTATCACAATCAGTTGGTGAAGTTCAAAATGCACGCAGACAGAATAGACATATAAATTATTCGGATTGCCTAAAAGAAATTAAAAAATGTATTAGATATACATATGAGTACTTTGACATTGCTGATTCAGTTTGGTGGGAGTCATTTTTCAATAATCAAAGTGATATCATTTCAACAACAACCAATGAAGATATACCTTTGAAAAATCCATTTATTTGGCCACAAAATGTGTCGAATGAACAAGAGGAAGTAAACATTGTTGAACATCAACAAAATCAAGGTATTATTAATTCTTCACATGCAATGGAAAGAGAGATGTATATTGGTTCCAGAAGGTCTCTTGCACAACGTGAAGCCATGGAAGACCTCTATAGGGATTCAGTACATGATATTAAGGAGGGTTGCATGATTGCAGTGCTAGCATATGGAGATCCCAAAGGCTATCCATTTTGGGTTGCTAAAGTTATAAAGGTCTTTACAGAAAATGAGGATGTTACAAGTGTTGAAGTACATTGGTATGCCACAAATACACACCCATTCAATGGTGTGTATAAGCCATAGATGGTAGCTGACAGAAAGAATGGTGGAAAAAGAAAAAGAAAGGGTACAAATATAAATCGTCACCGCACAGACATATTACAATTGGAGGATGTTGACATACTTGTTTATGACTTCAATTTAAAAAAGAGAGGAACTCTTCACTTCAAGACGATAGAGATTCTGAAAAGGTTGTTACCAGAAGGAATATTGTTGACATGGGAGTCTGCTGAAACTAGTCGTAGATATAGAAGACTTTTGAAACCTGGAATGTTGGACATGCATGTGGACTCAGATGGGGCACTAGTTGATGAAAGAGAAGAATATGGAACATCTTCGTCAGCATCTAGTCACTCATCTGAAGATATGAATTTTGATGGTGTGCAAGAAAATATGAGTGATTTTGAATAATTGTTTAAGACAGATTATATAACTGATGTATGCATCATATCTTCAAATAAAATTAATGTTTTCCATATGTTGTTAAATGAGAAGTTATGAAGCATTTTTATGTTGTTGGATTATGTCTTAAGTATGATAAATTTTATTGTTTAAATATCTACAATGCAGTATCAAATTAGAGATATAATGTTTGTTTTATTCAATACACAAATAAAGACTTTTGATTTCATTAAGTGATATACTTTGTTCATAATGTCATGGTTTTTTAATTTTATAGTTGAAAAAATTTCAATTTCTTTTGTATCTAGCATGGTGTGGTTGAAAACATGATAAATTTATACTTAGGAAAGAAAAATGATATTCTACCAGAAACATTAATGTGTTTTTTCCTTAAAAATTAACTTTTTTGAGACATAAAAAATTGGTTTTAATAGCATTTTTTAAAAAGTTTGAAAATTGACCCTAAAAAAAAAACGTTATTCCAGTAGCATCACTTTCGTTTTGAAGCTATATTTTGCACAAAAATTTCGTAGTAAATTTCGTAGTCACCGCCATTTTTAAAAAACGTTCAAAATTCACACCTAAAAAAAAAACATCGTTCCAGTATACACACTTTTCGTTTTTAGCACTGTTTTTTATGTTTTTTTGGGGTTTTTTGGCCAGAGTTCCTCTTTTGAGTTTATAGTTCCCGTTTAAAAGTTTACATTGTTTAATGTTAGCATGCTGACATGGTGCCACCAGGGGCTACCACATGGCAGTGACAAATGAGACTTTTGGGTTGGAAAAAAAGTTGAAAGAGGGTGACACATGTCCCCCCTCATGGGATGTCACTTATATCAATGATGTCATGATTATATAATTGAAGGAATGACCAAGGACCCTTGGGTCTAGGTCATATGGGCATGGTCGCATAACAAAACAGTGTCCTTTGATTTTTCCCCCGGGCATATTGTTTTGTCTGAATGGTCACAATGAAGTGGTTCTTAAGTTCTAAAATCTAGATAACAAGGCAAGTGAGATGGCCCATGGTCAACCCTCACTCTCCATGGGACTATTAATTAACTATCTTCAAGCATTTTATTTTTGGATGGCCTTCTCGCCAAGCCTAAGAATAAAAAACCACTACACAAATATCTAAAAAATATCAATGATATTGCAACAATATCAATAAATTATGGCATTACACACATGACGCAATTATCCACATGGTATTATATTATGAAAAGGGTCTAATAAGACGTTCAAGTTATGGTGTAATTAAATGTTTGTAAAATAGCTTCACTTATAATATTGAAAAATAAATATATATATTTCAAAGTTAAACATTATAAGTTGCATTGGTCAATGCTAAACAAATAGTAGTCAACAGGGTTGCTAGAGTTCTCCCTTAGCATGGACTAATAAACAATGTATTAAGCTTAATATCTATTTTAAGGACACAGATTTAGTCTCCATAAAATGTAAGTCGCTTTCCTTTCTAAAAAATATAAATTATACTATTAAATTCCATGCGTATCAACAAAATATATTTTTTTCAGAGAGAAAATCATGATATATTATATTAAGGAAATTTAATGAGCAGGTACATATAAAGCCAAAAACATTCGGCCAACTGATGCAGAGAAATGGAGACACAGGGCGTGTAAAATGGATGAGCTAAAACCTGTTCCATATGAGGATATCCAGAGTAAACAAAACATAACCTTGATAAACATCCAAAAAGGATAAAAGGTTCCGGAGGAAGAAGTTCTGCATGGTGCACAAAAAAACTATATGAGAAGAAAAGATAGACCCAGATAAATGAAAACATGAAGAGAGGAGCCAAAAATTATTCAAGCCTGTTGAAGCATAGCAGATATATCAACCAGCGTAGAGGCGATAGGGGTCTTGGAATCCTGGAAGATGCAGGCATTCCTCCACTTCCAGAGACACCAACACGAGATGATGAAAAGAACATACTTAAAATATTAAATTTTATTTCAGAGAACAAATAATTTTAAATAATTAAACAAATTAATTTGAAATCTTTAAGAAAAATTGAAAATAAATATATTAAAGTAATAATAACATTGTTATCAAGATTACATAAATGTACACAATCATTATCATGACAATATTTAGACTCACCTCAATGAAAAATATTAGAAATGTTGAGTAGAGAGGTGCTCTCCAACCCATTACGATAGAGATGTTGTAATGCAATGTTATGTCCTCTAAACATTTAACTCGACAAAAATAAAATAAAGTAAAAATAGAAATAGTCCTATTTTAAATTAAAAATTCTACATTATTATTTTTTTAATTACCTTTTATAGGTAGTTAAGGTAAGTCAAGTTATCGGTGGCTATGATAATCCATGGTATTGAGATATGATATTCACATGGAATATATCCTATTTAAAATGGGAAGTAAACCATTCTATATCTATTTTAACTCTAGATCTACCAAGCCCTAAGAGAGATCAATCATTTTTTGTCTAAAGATATTTACATCGCAAAATATTTGATCCCATAAGCTTTAAAATAAATATAAAATAATATAAATATCATACCTAAACATACACAAAATTCTAACCAATAAATTATTTTCCTAAACAAGATTTCAAAAAAAAGAAAAATAATAATAAAATAAAATAACAAATAAATAAATAAATCTCGCACATTATAGTGTCTTAAAAATGCTTCAACATAAAACTCTAAACATGACAAAGGGATCTAAGAAAGAAAAATTGTAGCCACTTATTTAATTATTATTGTGAATAATACATCTGAGATTCATAACATAGAAACTCTTTCCAATGGCATGTAAGGTTGCCCATAAAATGAGAAAACAAGACACTAAAGCACAATCATGGACACTGGATAGATCAACTGTTAAAATGACACCCACGGGGTTTTAGTCCCTTGGATCAAATTGGAACTCGCCATGACAAGTTCTCAAGAAAAACACAATAAGATAGACAAACTCAGGATGATCTCAATGCCTGGATCCTATCGCATTTAATAGGATTAATGGACTCTCTAGAGACCTTATTTTGTTAATTTCCCTCGAAAAATGAAGGAAAATACCACGGGTAGATCCCATGGGAGAATACTATGGTAAATACCATGGGTAGATTATGTCCATTTTGACTATATCAAGAAAAGATAATATTACAAATCCTTCCACCCAAATATTGCTTTCCCTCAAGAAATTCATTTCTATCCAAAAAAAAGAATTTGTATACTGATATTAGGATCCCATACAAACCAGTGTGTTATTTCATGCCTCCATGCTAAATGAACATGAATGCATCCTTTGATACCCGGATCCCAAACAATCCTTCCTTTAATCCTGCCCTCAATAGATTCACCTGGATCCCAATGTCACCTAAGTCCTGGGACTTGTGGATTATGATACCACCTCAGCCCTCCATCACTCCCATGTATAAAGGCACAAGATGCAATATTCCCTTAGCTAAGGGTTGATCCAAGGGATCAGTGAAGTGTTAAAAATTCAAAGTGTTCAAAAGTGCTCGAAACTGATGTGAAAGAGTAGAGCTCAATGACCTAAATCCAAAGCAACTTGAATCTCTCAAAATTGATATTGTATTCTCCCAATATCGTGTTTTGAACATTTTCAAAAACAAGTAAAACATTTGCAGGTTCGATTCAGGACTTCTCACTGGGCAATCGATACCCTGACTGAGAAGGGTGACTAAGAAAGGTCACTATACCTCGTGGGCCAATGGAAGGCTACCAAGTGGCCTCACGCGATTGGTTTATTTCTGGGCGCATTTGATTTCTTGTGGCCCAGTAATGGGTTGCCACGTGACAACCCAGGGTCAACAAAATTTGGTGTGGGTCGACCAGAGGCCCAGTTGGGTTTGAACATGGGACCTCTGAAAAAGGTAATATAATGATCTACGGTAGTGCCAAAAGTGTTACTTAACCCATATGACATCGAATTCATATTTAAATTTAAAGCATTTTAATGTTTGGGGAGGGGGTCGGGGCTAAGCTCCCGACCACTGGTCACTACACTACCAATGGGAAAAGCGACCAAGGGCTCGGAGCTTAGCCCTAGCCCATGGTCTAAGCCATAGATGATGTAACCAGTGGCAAATAATAGTGGAGAGCTTGGCGACGAGTGTAGAGAATATGGTGACTAGCCTCAGGTTTCATGGCACAATGGAACCGTATGCCGAGACCCTGGGGGCTATGCCGATGGGAGCAGGTGGTTAGCCTCAACCCTTGAGTGCATGGCCCCATGTGGCCCAAATTTTCCACTGATAGGCCTTATTACACATTTAAAAGAGGCAACAAATTGCACCTGAATCGATGGGAATCTCACTGGAGCAAGGCAAAATTGGCATTCGACGGGCCCTGGAATTCTGGAATTCATAGAATAGTTAGTAGAGAAATCCAAATTAGCACTTCTCTAGAGCATAACTTCTTCATTTATTGGCCAAATTGAGCCGAACAAGAGCCCATTTGAGGGTTGTTTACTGTTTTGGAGCCATTGGAGTCATAATTTTTACATTCTAATCAGTTTAAATCCATTTAAACACAAATTTGAGAACTTAATGAAAGAGGTTGAAAATTGGAAGTTGGATGAGAAGATGTAGCCTAGGAGAGGGGTGAACTCCTTTATCATTTTTTTGTCTTTTGTTTTATGATATGGTAGATTTGTCTCTGTTTTAATGTTGTTAACTAAGTTTTAAAACCATTATTTTATGCACTTTTACAAAGTGATCCATTTCCTAAAAGAAATAAGATTTTACTTGCATATTTACTATCACCTTCAAGTTTTCATAACATATCAATTTGTTATCGGAGCTCAAGGTTAGTTTGAAGCTTTGATTTTGTTTGGAAGTTTCTTCTAATGCTTACAAGGTTTAAGCTCAAAAGAGGGGAAGGAGAGCTTTTGGAGCCAAGGTTTGAAATTATTTCAAGGAAAATACACATATCTCAAGCTTCACAAGTCATGGAAAATGAGGAAGGTCCTTAAGGGATGTATGAAGATGAGAGAACTTTAAGAAAAGCTTTCTTTGAAATGTTTGAAATCGTAAGAGTTCTTCAAGAGGAGAGGAACTCAAGGTTGCAAGGAGAGAGCTAAAAAGCTCCAAATGGAAATGGAGACAAACCTTCAAATGGGAATGGAATGAATGGAGACAAGCGACCACCTTCAACTCCATCCTCATCCTCACCCTCATCTTCTTCTACTTCTACCCTTTCACAAACACCTCCAAATTTTCCAAAGGGACATATAAAAACTCCTTTTTTAAGGTTTGACATAAAGTTTGAATTTCCTATGTACAATGGAGAGATAAATGCTGAGAAATTAGAGCATTAGGTTGATCAGATTGAAGTTTATTGCAGGATACAAAGAATCAAGGATGATGAAACAAAAATTTAGCTTGCTTCTCGTACGTTGGAAAGTGCAGCACGCATTTGGTGGGAGGCAAAAGATCAAGAGGAAATGAATAAAATTGGTAAGGTTTTATCCTCTTGGAATGATTTTGTTGTTGCAATAAGAATACAATTTTATCCATTGGCATACATGAAAAAAGATATAATGGATTGGAAAAAATTTAGGCAAGCTAAGGTTCAAAATGTGCAAATCTATACTCAAAAATTTAGGAAAATAGATTTGATTTTTGGTATAGATTTATCCTCTCAAGAAAATATACTGAAATAAATTTGAGGTTTACATATTTATTTGAGATACACAATTCTCATGTTTAACCCTACAAAGCTATGTGAATTTTGTGTACAGGAAACTCATTTAGAAGCAAGATGAAAGAATGTTCCCCAAGAGGGCAGCAAAAAACCATTCAAGAGTGGAGACAAAGGAAAGGAGAAATTCAAAGGCAAAGGGAAGAAGAATGATTCAATCAAGAAGGATGGATAAAAACTCACATGTAAGCATTATTAAAAAGGAGGTCATGATGAATACCACTATTGGAAACTTCATCCTAAGATGAGACCCAAAATTTTAACAACAAAGGGAAACAAAAAGCTATTTCAGCTAAACAACATGATTTAGGATCCGATTTCGAGGATGAAACAAAGATCAGAGCCATGGGATTTAAAGTTAAGGACTCTATTTAAAGTACTTATTCTTCTAGTAACCTCAATGAAACTCAACATGAAAAAGAAGGAATAGAGCTTTTCCACATTAGATTCATTTCAAAACATACCAAAATAGATACTTTGTTTGATAGTGGATCACAAGAAAACATTATTTCATAATACATTGTTAAGAAATTAAATTTGGAAACCATTCATCATCCTAACACTTATCGTTAAGGTTGGATATGAGACAACGCAAAATTGCATGTGACAAAGAGATACAAAATGAGATTTTCCATCACTGCAAACTTTATTAAGATGAGGTAAATCTTGATGTAATTCCATTTGACATTTGTGGTATTGTTTTGGGAGCCCATATCTATATGATATGAGAGCCATCTTTCGTCACCACGAGAACAAATATCACTTGTTTAAAAATGGGATTGAGTACATTGTTAGAGAACATAGCAAGAAGTTGAATTTATCACTTGTGAATGCTTTCCAAATGAGGAGGCTTGTTCATGCTAGTAATAATTTTGTACTCTTGATGATTAAACCAAAAGATAATGTTGAAAATTAAGCCTTCCAAGGATGTGATGCAAGATTAAAATCTGATTTGATTGAGGTTGTTAACACCTATGATAAGATGTTTCAGGAACCTGAAGGATTTCCTCCCAAAGTGGAATCCAACATGAGATTGAATCGCAACAAGATTTTCCTCTTCCAAACATTGGCATGTACAGGATGTTAGTCACAGAGAATGGAGAAATCAAGAAACAAATCCAAGAGTTGCGTGATAAAGGGGTAATTAGAACAAGCACATCGCCATGTGGGTCTCCAATTGTTTTAGTACCAAAGAAATATGTTACATGGCGCACGTGTGTGGATTTCAGAGCCTTCAACAACATCACGGTAAAGAATTGTTACCCTCTTCCTTGAATTGAAGAATTACATGATCAGTTGAAATATGTTGTGTATTTCATGAAGTTGAACTTGAGAAGTGGCTATCATCATATTAGTATTTCTAAAGGAGACATATGTAAGACATCTTTCGAAACAAAGCAAGGTTTTTTTGAATGGTTAGTTATTCCATTTAGTCTTTGTAATGCTCCTAAAACATTCATGAGAGTTATGAATGATGTTTTAAGACCTTTTATTGATGACTTTGTCATAGTCTATTTAGATGACATCTTGATTTTCAGAAAAACTCGTGAAGCCATGTCAAGCATCTTAGGCAAGTCTTATATGTCTTAAAGAAAGAATTAAAGTTGTCTAAATGTGAATTTGGAAAAACCTTGTTAGTTTATTTGGGCCATATTGCTGGAGGGGGTGAATTGAAGATAAATCCCTTAAAGGTCAAAGTGATTGTCGATTGGCCTAAACCCATAATGTAATAGAGGTTAGGAGATTGTTGGGAGTGGCCCAATATTGCAGAAGTTCATTTCTAACTTCTCATCAATTACAACTCCATTACATGCTTTGACAAGTGTGAAACAAGCTTTTGAGTGGGAGGCAAGCAACAGAAAGTATTCGATGAATTGAAAGGGAGAATCAGTACAACACCAGTACTTACACTTCCTGATTTAAGACAACCATTTGAGATACAAATTGATGCAAGTGACTGTATTGATGCAACATGGTAAGACCATATATTACCATTCTAAAACTTTTAATGGTGCAGTAGTTAACTATCTTAGATAAGACAAATAATTGTACGCATTAGTCCAATGTGTGAAAAAATGGAAACACTGTTTAATGGTGAAGGAAAATATAATTCACACTGATCATCAACCATTGCAATACTTGCAATCAATAACCAAGCTACAACAAGCGAGACGAGATAAATGGGTTTCCTGCAGCAATTCCACTTGGTGATAAGGTATAAGAAATGAATCTATAAGAAATTTGTTGATATGTCATCTAGACCAATTGCTAGTGTATCAATTATTCTTAAACATAATTCTATCGTGCATGAGAGCTACGTTGAACAATATGCTTTAGATAACGATTTTAAAGATGTATATGCAACTTTGTGTCAAGGAAAGCAAGTAAAGGAGTTAGATTACCATGTTCATGATAAACCATTCTATCATCTTGGTAAGTTATGCATTCCATAGGGTGAAAGAGTCAACATCACAAGGGAAGCACATACTTCTCTTATTGCTGGCCATTTTGGTGTAGGAAAGATGGTGGCACAATTACAAAGGTATTGTTATTGGCCTCATACGAATGAAGGTGTATCATGATATGTAAGAGGATGTTATTTATGTGCTACTAGTAAGCCTAGCAAGAGAAAGTTAGGGTTGTATACTGCAATTCTACTTCCTTCCCATCCTTGGGTAAGAGTTTCTATGGACTTCTTAGGAGGGATAACTGTCTAGGAGAAATAATGATTATATTTATGTTGTGGTGGATTGTCTCAGAAATATGTGTATTTTTATGCCTTTTAAGAAGTAGGTTACAGTTGAAGAGACTTCACAAATGTTCTTTCAAAATGTATAGGTGAATTTTGGGCTGCACAAATCTATTATTTGTGATTGAGATTCTCGATTTTTCGAGAAATTTTGGTCAAGCTTATGGGGACTCATGGACACCAAGTTGAAAAAGAGCACAAAATTCCATCCACAAACCGGTGGTCATAGAGAAGTGGTGAACATAATAGTAGTATACCTTCTTCGTGGTTATTGCAGCAAACATCCTAAGTTTTGGGATAAACACTTACAATACATTCAATATGCTTACAACCAAGAAAATCATTCATCAGCTAAAACATCTCCATTTTAGGCATGCTTTAGATACTTACCAAAATCTACTTTAGATTTTATCTTTGGGAAACATGTTGTTATTGATGGACATAGTGACACTGATAAGATCAAGTGATTCATTGAACAAGTTCAATTGGTGCATCAGATGGTTCAAGAACAGTTGGAAAAGGGTCAAGACAAGTACAATACAAGGCATGATAAGCATCGTTTTGACCACAATTTTCAAGTTGGGGATGAATTTTGGCTTTACATTACCAAGGAAAGGCTTAAAGGAGAAGGTAGAAAATTGAAACCAATAAGGTATTGACCCTTGAATATTTTAGAAAAGATTGGTAATAATGCCTTCTCGTTGGATTTACCTCCATCTCTGCAAATGTATGAAGTTTTTAATGTTGAGAATTTGAGATTATATGAGCCTCCTTTGATTGAATATCAAGGAGAGAATTTTCAGATTCCTTCAATAGAACATTTCTCTCCTAAATTTCTTGAAGAATTGTAGCAAGATACTATCCTTGACAAAAAAGTTAAGAACTTCGAGAAGAGGAAATGTCGAGTACCTTCATGTGGTGCTCATAGGTAAAAATCCAAGAAAGTACAAATCGATTGAGGTTCGAAGGGTGAGGGAATTGTACCCTCATCTGTTTGATGAAAAAAATAGTCTTTTGGAGGTCCAAAAGCTTCTAATGGGGTGGAGCCAAGGGATCAGTGATGTGCTCAAAATTCAAAGTGTTCAAAAGTTCTTGAATTTTTTTCCAAATCATAGATATCAACAAACTAGATCCAACACAACTTGAACCACTCAAAACCGATATCATATTCTCCCAATATCGCGTTTTGGATATTTTGCCAAATAGGTAAAAAAATTGCAGGTTGGATGCAAGACTACTGACTAGGTAGTCTGTATGTTGACTAGGCAAGATAAATGTACCTCGTGGGCCAATGATAGGCTTCGAAGTGGCCTCACGTGATTGGTTTAATTATGGGAGCATTTGATTGGCTGTGGTATATTATATTTTGGCCAAAAATCGGTTGCCATGTGCCACAATATGGGCTACCACGTGGTAGCCCAGGGGTCAACAAAATTTGGTATGGGTCATCCAGAGGCCCAACTGGGTTTGGACACATGACCTCTAAACAGTAAATACAACTCTCTACCACAACCCCAATGGTGTTACTTAACCCATATGGCATCAAATTTTTATTTAAAGATTAAGCATCATAATGTTTGGGGAGGGGGTGGGGGCTAAGCCGCTAGCCCGTGGTAACTACACTACCGAAGAGACCACATGCAGAGAAACCAAGGGCTCAGGGATTAGCCCCAACCCCCAGTTTTAACCATATACCATGTAATCAGTGGCAAGTCACAGTGGGGAGCTTAGCGATAGGTGCGAAGAATATGGGGACCAACCCCGGGTTTCATTGCACAATGGAACTATATGCCAACAATGTGGGGGTTATTCTGATTAGGAAGGGCGGTTAGCCCCAACCCACGGGCACATGTCCCCATGTGGCCCAATTTTCCTGCAGATAGGCCTTATTGTGCATTTAAGAGGGGCAACAAATTGCACCTGAATCAATAGGAATCTCACCGGTGTGAGGAAAAATTGGCACTCGGTGGATCCTGGAATTGTGGAATTCGTAGAAAAGTTAGCAGATAAATCCAAATTGTAGGGCAGCTAGCAGAAACACTTCTCTAGAGCATAAATTCTTCATTTCTTAGCCAAATTGAGCCCAAAAATAGCCCAGGTAGGGGTTTTTTACTATTCTGTAGCCATTGGAGACATATTTTTTACATTCTGAGCACTGTAAATCCATGTAAACACAAATTTGAGAAATTAATGAAAGCAGCCCAACATCAGACACTGGACTAAGAGATGTAGCCTAGGAGAGGGGTGAACTCCTTTATCATTTCAGTGTCTTTTGTTTTTTGATATGGTATATTTGTCTCTATTTTTGTGTTGTTAACTAAGTTTTAAAACCATTATTTTATGTACTTTTTCAAAGTGGTCCATTGCCTAAAAGACATAAAATTTTACTTACATATTTACTACCACCTTCAAATTTTCATAAAAGATCAAGGGTATCCTCATAGTACTCATCCCATCAATAGGTTTCCAACTCATAACTCTTTCTAATCCATCCTATGGGAAGGTGTTGACGGCGTTGGACCTACCAACATTCAGGGGAGCTCCCCAGTATGAAGTCCCAACTAGAACTCACACCGTTTGGTGTAGGAATCTCATCCACTACAATGGCTTGGTTTCCATTATCTTAAATATATGCTTTAGTTCTTGTTATTTAGCACATGAGAGTGATATACCTAGTCTTCAAAAAGTGAGGTACGTGTGCATGGTGAGTGTGTAATGTAACTTGTTTCTGGGTTCCTTCACTATAAAGGGAGAGGATGAAAGTGAGTCTCTAGTTGAGAGGGAGTAGTCCCAACTCAGAAAGAGACACACACAACACAACGAGTATCTACACAACTTCTAATAGAGTAGTCCACATGGATGTGGCAGTCACAAACACCAAAGTAAATGAATAACACGTAGAACACCCAGCGGAGTAGTCTACATGGATTTGGCAGTCGTTATAACAACTATACAAGATGAATTTGTCTAATGTCTGGTTGAGTAATCTTCACAAGTGATACATTGATAGCAACAAATACAACACATATTCAACAATATATGCACTAAAATAACCAAAGTAGTTCAACTATCTTAGTACAAGTTAAGAAAACATGCATTAGAAGCATTTAAGGAATAGTCTTACAAACAAATACAACACATGCATGAAAATGTGTCGGCCTTAGCAGGCATCAGAATTAAGTGAAAGTTCCAAGACACATATGTACACCATACATCACTAGCCCTAGTAGTGGGACATTGAAGCCGCTCCTCTCTCCTCAAAGAGCAAACTATAGAATCTCAAGGCTATGCGGGAAGAGCCAAGGTAAAAGGTTATTTCCATGTACAATGAGGGGGTATATATAGCCAAGTGTGAAACTGGCCCTTGTGACTCTTCGACTTCCCTCATGACTATTTGACTTCCTATAAATTTTCGATTTTACATGACTCTTCAACTTCATATGTGGGTCTCTTGGACTTCCACTTTACATTACATTGATTACACAAAGTTTGTCCCATAGTGATGATGTGGTTGAGACGAATCATAACACAAGTTGACATGACATTGTTGACATGTACTCGCTGACTATGGTGTTCGTTTTGAGCTGTTATGCTACTGAGTGATGAGTATGCTCTTGGTGTATCATATCTTCACCTCCATATGACAAAGTGTGGGGTCTTTGATGGTCTTGGTGTCTAATTTATGGTGCATGTGTATGTGTCCCTTTCGCTCGATGCTCGATGTGTTTTGTGTGTTCATTCAACTATGAGCAAGTCTTCTAGAATGCACCCCTTCTTCATCCTGTTTATCGTCGTGCCATGTTTTATCAATGTACCTATTGCTGTAATCACTTGTAATGAGACGAAATCAAATCCAAAAATCTCCTAGTCTAACATGATGCATTTTTTTCTGTTTCGGTGTAGGTGACTAGGAGAGGAACAAGGCATTAAAACTATGAAGAGCACAGATGAGGCTAGGATGTATGGCTTCGGAGCACTGTTGCGAAAAACTACGCAAATGCCACTAGGAGGTAGATTTTTGCAGTCCAGGATAACAGTGGCAGCTGCAAGGTAGAACCCAACTGGGAGGCGGAATTGTACAGTTTCCGGAAGGAAGACTAGGCAAGGTGTCAGGGAACTACTGGGCCAATATGCACAATTTTCAAGGGGAGCATTTGGCAGGTCATTCAACTGGGATCTGCATAGTTTCCCCAAGGAAGATAAAGCGGGAAGCATGAGGCACTGGCAGGAAAATCTGCACATTTTTCTAGAGGAGGACAAGATCAGGCTGCAGGAGCTGCAAGTTAAGACTGCATAATTCTCAGAGATAGTCTGAGACAGGCAGCGGGGGATCCCAGACATAAATGCACATGTTCTAGGCTGAGTGCAGAACGCGTCAACTAGGGAGGTGACAGTCAAAAATACACAATTTTCTAAGGGAGAGAAGAGCATGCCAGTAGGGGATCTTCCTGCCAAATATGTGCAATTTCCCTGGACAATGTAGTGACAGGAAGTAGAGGCGTGTCCCACATGTGTATGTAGTTTCTGCAGGCAGTGCAAGGAAGGCAAGCTAGACATGTTCTGTGCAGTTTTGGAGATCGGTGCAGCCATGGTTCAAATCTCAAGTCTATTTTTCCCGGTTGACCAGAGGGAGGATTGATGGGTGATATTGCAGGAAGCGTAGACTCGATCGGGTTCTGGGACAAGTTCTATGTAGTTCTCGGAGACAGTCAGCTCGCTCATTTCCAAGATTGCGTAGTGCATGCTACCTAGAGGACAACCTTAAGCTCTGCGCAATTCTAGGAAGCAGGACAAGGTCACTGAGATTGGGGTCCAATTGAAGGAGGGTTATCCAGTCGACAGATTTTCAGGAAAAATGACTAAGTGTGAAAGTAAGTCAACTTGTTCACACATGAAATTGTGATCACATACTTAGCACAACTCGATGACAAGACACCTCAAACTGAAAAAACAAGCATGTGCTCAGTGAAACTGACTCAAAAGTGAAGAGCGATAAGTGCAACACTTGATATAAATATTTGAACGACCGTGACGACACTTGTGTGACAGTGTTTACAACTTTGTGTGTGAGTGTGACTAGCGTTCATAGGGAGAAAACAACTCATACACACAAAGACAAAACTTCAAAATTGCCAGAACAAAATTGTAAGCATGACATAGCAATCAACATCCCAAAGACAACAGTTGGTCAAACAAGCGAAAAGGAAGCAATACATGTAGAGGAAGCACATGAAATGACTTTATGCTTGCAAACATGCACGTTATTGAATATAGAATGATATGACAATGAAAAGAAGTCCTTCAATCTAAACTAGGAGATGTACTTCAAAAGATATTATTTACTCACCGTACTTACCCTCGAGATGATGTGCATCCGACAAAGTTTGCATGAGGCCCTAATCTCTTATCATAAATGGTTTCCTTGGTCTTTCTCCTCACCTCCTTGAGAGTAATTGGCATGTCATATTTCCTTGTGGTCACTAAGAGACAGATCTGCATATTTTCAGCAGACAGTGACTATTGCCCGGATGATCTGAACATTTTTCCAGAGCAAGGCTCGGTTCCCTGCTCTATAGAATTTCTGGGAACAAGGCCACTAGACAATTAGGATAATCACTGCGCAGTTTTGAGATGTAACACAATGCTAGAATATGGGGTATTCAGAGGACACCTCTACGTATTTTCTCAGTGAAGTGCAGCTTGGGTAGCTGAAGAATAATATTACATAGTTTTTGAAGACAACGGGTTCCAACTGGCGAAGGACACTAGAGGAAACCAGTGCACCGTTTGGATGTGAAGGGAAGTTGGGGTCCCTAACACTTGAGAGTTGAAGAAGTAAAGTGTGCAACTCGGGAAAGCTGGATGAGGCTAGGTTGCTCGAGAAACCAGCTAAGTGTGAGTTTAGTGAAACATGTGTAAATAGTGATAGAATTTCACCATGATCACACACGAACACTTAGTGATACAACATAGACCATCTAGAATATATAAAACATACTTTTCTTGATGCAATGACCTTCGTGACAGGAGTGTGTGAAGTGCGTGTGAAACATATCTATGTAATGAGAACAACCCATACACACAAGATTTCCCCTTGAAGTCGAACAACATCCCCTTTTCATGACAAACAATAATCCATATGCCCAAACATGACAGATATTGCATAAAGATGAGAACGTGAACAAATATTAAGATCAAGGAGGGGGCTTGAGATCATCATCTTACCCATAAGTGACCAAGGAACGATCAATCACAAGATCATCCAAGGTAGGCTCCGAAATTTGCATGCAAGCCAAAATTTTGGAGGTTGGTTGTAGCCGCTACAACAGAAGGATATAATGTATGAATTCTTGCACATGGAATAAGTCTACTATGTTGATGTTTCTTTATGCTGAACGAATCCACCTGGTCACCCAACATGATCCATTTGGAGAACATTTCCCTACTCTCCATAACGTATAAAGGTGGGTTGGTGTCGCAAGCCTTATCTATGTACTCCTATAGAGGGCTACTCTATAACTCCCAATTATACTCCTCTTTCTTCCTTGTGAGGGTCTGTAGACGTTCCTCTACACTAGACATCTTGGCTGCTGACTCGGCACATCACTGACCCCTATGAGATCATCAATTTTTATATTATCCTGTAAGACAACATCTTGCGGTATTCAGACTTTCTTCTTCAACATCATATGATTTGCCTTCAAATGTTAGACCTTTTTCCGAAAGTCCTCTACTAGAAATTTTGGTGTCCTGCTGAATGTATATATATGTCTGCACTGGATGCCCCACTATCACAACTCCAACTTGCGCCTTTGACTGGCTCTCTAGGAATGGTTCATATTGCACACTATTTCTGTCATGCTCTCCCATGTGATTATTCTCAACATTTTGTTTCACCATTTTTGGCTCCTCACTGAAGTCTCCCTTGCTTCCTCGACCTGTGAAGACAATCGATTGTTCATCCTCTTCGGTTGTTGAAGATAGATGCATTGGTGGGCTACTATCTATACTCGATTTTCCATATTATTTATGGACATCTTGCTCAAGATCTATGGAATTTGTTGTATAGGATTCTACTTCATCAATACTATTAGGTAGAATTTCCTCATGCACTTCTGCATGTTTTTCATCCTGCAAGTCTCTCTAAATAATTTCACATTGTTTCTCATCATCCTGAAAATAAATAGACCCAACTATACAAGACTCGCCATGATTTGAAGGAATCTCCTCTTTCTCTATCCTTACTGCCTCCTTCCTATCACCTCAACATGAATGCTTGAGCACCCAAGATCCCTTGCAATTAAAGCATAGCCCTCTTGTTCTTAGTTCGTTCTTTCTACAAGTTTTACTACATTTATTCTTGCTTCCGCCATCAATTGTTTTAATATCCTTCTTAGTGAACACCATTCTAAGAAATTTTATGTTTTGAATGACCAACTTCTCAACTAGATCATAGGCGACTGGTGATACAATTAGTTCCTTTCTCCAAATGGTTAACAATTTGGATCTTAGTATCTTGCATATGTCGACATCTTCTAAAAATAAGGACATAATCTTTTGCATGTTTATTTTGACCCTGTCTGGATGAGTTGATGTAACGATGGTGTAAACGTTCTGAAAAGCCTAAAAGATTGAGTCCTCACATTCCAGATTCAACATGAATGTGTGAAATCTGAACTCTGCCATGAGTTCTAAGATTCTATGCTACTTCTGAAAGGTAGGAAGCATAATGTTGTTCAACCCTTGAAGGGATTCTACTATCAGTTGCAATATCTCCCTCATGATATCATTATTGTAAGGTAGTAGTGGTGATGTTAAAGCTATGATCCTTCTAAGACAAGAAGCAACTGTGAGCCTAACCTCCTCACAACGATATTCCAAATTTTGTGTTGTATCAATGCAAGCATGGATGGCTTGAGATCCCAACTAAGTTTCTTCCATTATGGTTGCCCCACCTTGGATAGACATGTGTCTAATTCCTCCAACTTATGAAGGTCTATGAATAACTTTGTTCATTGCAATTCAGATCCAAGTGTGAAGAGCTTTTTCCCTTCTCCCTGTGCTTCCTTCACTTCCCATGGGTGCTTCAGCTACAGAATGACATCGAATCTTTTCTATAATGGTATGTTGCTTTGACCATCATTTTTGTCTAAAAAGGTATTGTTGCGTAAAGGACCATTTTTCTCACTAATTCATCAAAAAGTTTCTGGGTATTTTCCAAGATCTCTTCAAGACGATCCATCTTCCCCATACCAAAGAAAAAAAGGAACACACTAATTCTTCATAGGAAAATTCTATCAATCATGCCTTCCCAAATATTTTCAATGAATTTGATCCAAAGATATTATAGCCACATACTTAGAAATTTTTCTCCCATCTGTTTTACAAAAATCCTTACAAAAATCCTGGTCTCCAAATAAATATTGAACCCATACTAAAAATAAATAAAATCCTTATAACTATATAACTTACTTCCCCCTCTTTTTAATATTATTTTATTTTATTTATCGTACCCTTATATCTCCTCATGTTACCAAAGTGCTCCTCCACTGGGCCTCTGATCAATTGGCGTGGTGTCTGGGCTAATAAGCGTGAAGCACACGAGCCAAAAATAATAACTAATAAGTAATGGAAATGCTCTCTGAAATATTCATCTCCCCTATAGAGTATCTGAAGAGTTTATCTGTCACAACCCTGCTACAAATGACACAATTCCCTCCATGATCTTGGATCCCATTGCAAATGATACGATGACCCAAACTTAATATGAACTTCGGTCCTTGACTGACTACATTTATGCAGCCCATCCGTAATTCTTTTCCATGGTTTTCTCCGTCCACAACCTTAGGAAATTTTACTCACATTTATCACGAGGCCACTTAGCCCTGGTAACCCCTACACAACATTCGTGTGGTGCTCTAGTTCTTCAGTGATCGTCCTGCAGTGGTATGGTTCTCGGCCCCTGTGAAAGTGGCAACTCCGTACATTCTCTGATCCATGGTTCTGGCCCTTACCTTGGCATTTTGACCACTCGGCCTATGGCCCTGCGAATATACCTGCATCCATGATCTATCAACATGCTAAGGGTTGCCCACGGGACCATCGATTTTCAAACTCTGATGCCCTCACTACTCTCAACCTTCTGCACCTTGGCTTGGCTCCTGCAACTACGTCCCTTAGGTCTCAATGTGGTCTCACAACTCCAAAGGTAGGTGATCCACCTCACCCAGCCGATGTGCTCACAAGTGCGCCTTGTAGATGGTCGACAATTCACGAATCACGTCACATAGTTGGTGCTCAACCCTGGCCGATTGACACGCCCACGACTTACCTGTTTTACACAACATCTGGCAGGTGCCACCACAACCGGGAACCACACGTCGTACCTAGTTCACATTGTGTCTGTCTGGTGCGACCAAATTTTCGGCCCTAGTTCCATGACGCGGACAACCACAAGGCTCTCAGCACCTGCAAACATATTTACACTTTGATCTCCGATGGTGCTTAACAGAGATGGTCAATTGATCTGGTGCTCATGTAAATAGCAGTGCAGCGGCCTTCAAACAGCCTGATTTTCCTCTGTGGAATCGTGATGCCCTCCTTCATAGACAAATTATCGCCAGCAAATTTATGGTCTCTTTGGTCAAGTCAGTGCCTGTGGTAGGTTTCTCAAATGATGGTTCATTAAGGGATCGACAGTGTAGACTAATCAGATATTTCTAGGACAGGGTGTAAGATCCCTTGCCCAGCGCACCCATTGTGAATTAGCGTATCGGTGCTGTCTCTCAGCCCTTGTTTCCACAACAAGTAAGTCCCCAAAATTATTTCACATGGCAATCGTAATGGCTCCACTGATTCAGTTAATTTGATACAACCCTTTGATTTTGCTCGATGAGTGTTATTGACGAAAATACCAAGCACGAATGATGGTTGCATTGTAGATCAACGGTCCATATTTACCTTCTCAGTTGCATTGAACTGGACCACCCTTATTAAGATCTCGATCTCACCAAATTCGACTCCCGATAACTAGTGAATTGATTTCTAGACGAGAATATATGCGGCCTTCACCTTCTTCTGTTGACAATTCGGTTCCTTGAAAAATGCACATTACTTTGCCTCATATCGGACCCATTCTATGCATAGATGATACCATGATTTGTTGTCTTACCCTTCACATTCAATCGAGCCTTGCTCAATGATTAAATTCTCGGCTGCTACAGAGAAACAATGACAAAATTGGTTAATAAATTTGGCCCGTGAAGTTAATTCGTTCATCTTCCAGAAAGGTCTAAGTGGTCGTCCTGACATTCCAAATTCTAAACAGTGGATCATTGATATAAGCACACAACCATTAAGCTCAAAATTACTACTTGACCTCTGTAAATTCCAAAGTTCAGCCCAGGGGAGAATGGCAATAAACCCTATGTAATAATTATATTCCAACCATTATATTCCTTTGGCACCTGCAACAATGATGGGATAAGCATTCTTTGGAGAGAAGCTCGACTTCCAATTTGATGCCTTCGGTAGCTAAGGTTGATCCTTAATAATAGTAAAATTAAGTTAGATCCGGCAAATCTAAAGATTTGATTCCTCGAATTGAACTCAATAACGGATCCTACAATGGTCAAGTAGCCTGGTGAGAACGACCAAAATTGACAAGATCTTTAGCCAGTGTGATCTAAGGAGAATAATCAAAATTAATTAGTTTTTTCCCTTTGTAATTTAGAAAATTCTGATACCACTGTAATATTTTAAATAGTTAAATTTTCTGTAGATCTGACACAGTGTAGTGTCCTAAAAATGCTTCTAACACAAAAAATGGAACACAAAGCCATCTAAGAAAGAAAAAATGCAGCCACATATTTAATTATAATTCTAAATAATACATGCTATATTGATAATATAGAAGCCTTTGCTAATGGCATGCAAGGCTTTCCATCAAAGGAGAAAACAAGGCTTTCCATCCAAGGAGAAAACAAGACAGTAAAGCATAATCATGGATTCTGGATAGATCCACCTGACAAATCACACCCATGGAGTTGATCAAACTCGAACTGGTCATGCCAAGTTCTCAAGAAAACTACAATAAAATAGATAAACTCATGATGATCCCAATTCCTAACTCCTATCCCCTTTATTAGTCTTAATACACTTTCTATAAACCTCATTTTGTTACTTTCCCTTGAAAAACTAAAGCAAATACCACGGAAAGAAGAATAGATTCCCTCTGTTTTGACCCTATCAAACAAGGAATATTACCAACATTCCTAAAATTCTGAAGAGTTGTATTAAATATGGTGGTCTTTATAACATAGAAGGATGTGACAAATTTCAACTGCATCAGGATTCATAAAAAGAAAAATAGTATGTACATCAAGGAAAATAAAATAAACCCTTCATTTATTAAATAAAAAATATCATTGCACACAACATAGTAAGAAAGTCTGATTGAAAAACACATGTTGATGCTCAAGGATACACGTTGAAATCAGTGAATAAATATATAAATTAATATTTACCCGGGGTTGCCTCCTAATCATTGGTTGTCTATGCTTTTATCTCTCGGAACTCATTCCTCGTGGGCGATTCATTGCTGAACAAGCCATAGACTATTCAGTTCCCTGGGAATATTGTTACAGGTATGAGGGTTCGCGTGTGGGCGGGGTAGTCTTTCATTTATCTCATTCAAGATGAAATTTGGTCTAGGAACACGAACAAATAATTATGCAGAAATTATGAGTCCGATTGAAACATGAATCATCACATCCAGATATTCGGGGATTCAAGTAAAACGAGTCAACTGTATTTTTAGAAATCACATTCACACCGTGTCTTATTCTGGAAGAGGTCAGTATGTTAAATCTTTTTTTATCAAACGTCTGTTGTTCACAGTTACAGGGAAAAAAACATAAAATCCTATGCCCTTTCTAAAGTAGGTACTACACAGAATTTGGGTACATGGAACATAGTGTAGCGCAACAATGACCAAGAGAATGGCTACTTCTATAAGCCATTCATAGAGGGGTTTCATGTTGAAAACTAACCTCTTCATATTTCTCTTCATGGTAGTTTTTAGGCTATGTATATGTCATCGTCAGATATATTTATGTCAATAGTTAGTTGTTATAGACAGTATTTTGTGAAAACACTTTTTTTTTTTCTAACTTCTCGTACATATACTCTATGAAGGCATATACTCTATGACGGCCCCATGTATTATGACCGTTTGTGGCACACTCATTGTTTTGGCTTTTTTCTCATCTTAGTCTATGATTATGGCACAATCTTCTTTGGTTTCATGTTGAAAACTAACCTCTTCATATTTCTCTTCATGGTAGTTTTTAGGCTATGTATATGTCATCGTCAGATATATTTATGTCGTCAATAGTTAGTTGTTATAGACAGTATTTTGTGAAAACAATTTTTTTTTCCTAACTTCTCGTACATATACTCTATGAAGGCCCCATGTATTATGACCGTTTGTGGCACACTCATTGTTTTGGCTTTTTTCTCATCTTAGTCTATGATTATGGCACAATCTTCATTGGATGGTTTTTTGAGTGCATATAGAGAATGTAATATCCATCATGAAAGTTATTATTATTTCTTCTTAAAACTTTGATATTTATTGAGAAGCTTCAATTTATGATTTGTATTCACAAATGGGTCGGTTCATCGAGATTGGAAAACACAACTTAGAAGTTGACAGGAAAACATATAAGATGTCATTATTTCATGTTTTGCGTTTTATAAAAATGTAATCTGAATTTTTATAGAACCAACAAGTACTGTGCTTTGTGGATTGGGATTGAAGGCCAAAGGAAGAAGTTGTTGAACGCGCAAAACCCACTCCGCCAGTTATGGATTTGAATTTCTTTGTTTGTGGTTCCTTCTTGCCACAATGGTGGTTTTTAACCTCACTACTTAAAGGCTGTCGCGAGTTCGAACAGTCACATGAAGTAAAGGCTAGGAAAGCGATACTTTAGAGTAATTAATATTATAAGTTGAAGGATGTGATGGGGAGTTTTGGTCTTCATAGGTATTCTAGTCTAATCCCACAGAAAACTATATATGCCTAAGATTTGCTCCTAAGCACAATTTTTTCAATTGAAAAAAGGAAAAAGAAAAATATGTTTAAATTTCTTTATCCTTGTTATTGAAGGAAGAATGGAGAATTTGGACATGGCTAGAATTTGGAAGGAATGATGTATATAATGTAGGGTTCCTTGGAATAAGGGTATAACGTGCTATTTGTGTTAGACGCCTAATCTTCGAGTTGTGATTTGGGTTATGGTGTATTAGGGTGATTAGTTATTAAAGTTCAAAAAAATCTGGAAATTGAATCCAACTGTTTCTTGTTGTATTTATACATATACAATTTACATTATTCAATGAATTGAGTTGAATTCGGTTTATAATTTATGATTCCAACAATGGCATCAAAGAAGGTTAAATTCTTTGTTAAATGAGAGCGCAAAGGTTATTATGCTTCGTCATATAGTTTTTCTGTCCATAGTCGGTTGTGTCAAAGCAGATTCCATCGATTTGAGGTGGCCCTAGCTGTTGAGGCGAAGTGAGTTGAATGTCGAGAAGGAGATGTCAAAGTTTCCTATTGGATTAGGTCTAGATTTGACATTGTGCAACTTTTCTACAGTCCATATACAAGAAGAAGAACCATACGAAGATCGTGTTTGTTGCACCGAAGAGTAATTTTCAGAGCTTTGTTGGGTGGTCGGATGTGTCTGTATTTCTAGTACATTTATGATCCCATTATTTTATGTTCAATTACTACCTTATACAAGTGCAGTTTTTGTTTTAGACTTGAGTCCATAGAGTAGTGGGTGTTGTATGGGCCTTCATGATAAAATTTTCACCCCAACGAATTCCTTGGAGAAATTAGTCTAGTTGGTTTTCCTGTGATAACTCAGATCTATAAATTGAGAAGCGGCGCATGAAAGTAAGGTCACTATAAAAGAGATGGGCCCTCCAAATCATTAAAGGAAATTTCAGCTTAAAAGTTCCCATGAAATTTTCACATAATTTCCATGTCATAATATGTAAACCAATCAAAATCCTTTAAATTATAAAAGAGGTACATGCAAATATTTTGAGGGAAAAGAAGAAAAACTGCTTTTTTTAATTGTATTTTTGCCTTATCTCCTTACTTGATTACCCAAATTTCAAGTATCGACACTCGTTGGATTCAGACTTAAATTCGACATCCAACTAGTACACAATATGCATACTTTTGAAAATACACACATTGATAAAAATTGAAGATACATTAAAAAAACATATTGACACACATTGATAAAAACTGAAGATACATTAAAAAAACTTGTTGAGCACGCTTTTTTAATGTATCTTCAATTTTTATCAATGTGGGCATTCTCAAAAGTATCCATAATGGGTACTTGTTGGATGTGGAATTTAATTCCACATCCAACGAGTTCCTAAACTTGAAATTTGATTAAATATGTAAGGAGGTAAGCAAAAATTACTATTAAATAATGTAGTTCTCACCTTTTCCTTCGAAAATTCATAACTGTTATTTTATTATTTTAACTATTATTTTATTATTTTTCCTTAAGAGGCCACTTTTAGGCTGAAATTTCCTGTAATGTTCATGTTGTGTCAAACATCATAGTACCCTCCCGTCAAATATACCTACAAAAATATTGAAATACAAGAGGAAAGTTACAAACTCTACTCAAAATCCATTGAATTGCATCAATTTGAAGTCCTAATTCGATCAATTCATTTCATATTGAATCGTGGTTTGCACCACTAATATTTCATGGCAGTTGAAGATGGCAAGAAAGAGATGTTGGTGTTTGCAGAGCTACTCCATTCACATTCGCTTGCAAGGAAACTATGATATGAATGATAATTTGGAGTGGATAATATTATCGATTGTCGTAAGTCATGCCAACCTTGACCAAGCTCCTCTATTTTGATTCTGTTAGCTTGATTCCATTATGTTGTGGTAGTGATTACTGTACCTATCTGAAAGTCTAATCTGGTACCCATAGTGGGAGACAAACTCACATTTTTTTTTACTCTACTCTGATTTTTCTTGTCGATCTCTACCTATAAACTTCAGAAAAAAAAGACTTATTATGATATAGCGATTGTCAGAAGCTAGGAATTATTGAACTTGAGTGAATTTTACTGTGCCAAGATTATTAAATCTAATTCAATGTTTTAGTATCAGTACAACAACCGCTAAGGAAGATTTGAAGTGTGGAACCCTTCATCCAAAGAAATTTGGTGTTAAGAACATAAAGGATTTCAAAGCAGATAAAGAAAAAAACTTCAAATGTTTTCTTATTAGAAATCATGAAAGGCAATAATGAACAAGAAACTACAAGACTCTTTTAAGTTGAATGCTAAAAACACAAATATATGATTTTTATTCCAAGAGAATAAGGATCGAATATCTATTGTGTATTGAGTTGTTCGTACAAACCTTTGAGTATATTTTTTGGGGAATCTACTAGAAAAAATTTCCAAGTTCCAATGAGGAGGGGCTTAGAGGAGTGTAGTCGTACAGACAATATCTAAAGAATTGGGAAGTCACTCGTAACATCTTGTATTCTTTATTTTGTCATTTTTTATGGCATTGAATATTCTCTAGAAGAATTTTAATCATGTTTGAAATAATCAAAAACATTGTAAAATATCTAATTCTGGACTCCATCAACTATTTAATACACTGGTGAAATTGTGTATGACTAATATAGCCTTTGTTCATTGTCACTGTTGTGTAGGTTTGTTGATATCCTTATTGCTATACTAGATTTTTGGGACAAGCTGATATTGGTAAAGCTTTTCTACTGACTATGAGCAATAAGTTGTGAAATGTTATGTTGATCTAGAGACTGTACAATGCGGATGATGAATGTGATTACCGTGAATGTATGTAATTTTGGAAACCTGGTATTGGTGATATTTTACTTGTTGAAATTATTTTGTATTTGGTGCATTTTCAATGGTAGTCGAAACCCTTTTCAAAGTTGATTGCAAATTTTCTTTGATAAGAAGCTAGAGAAAATGGCGAGACTCAATGATTTGCTACATTTATTAAGAAATATAATGCTATGTACTATTAATAACAATGTCAAATGCATCTAGGACACACTCTGACATCCAGACATATTTACAAAATGCTAAAAAAAAAATTGAATTCATGGACCTAGATTCGCAGTTACAACAAGACGAACTTTAGAAGAAAAGTTGTGATTCTAAACTGGTGTTTGTTCAAAATGACACTTTGTTTGAGCTTGATTCTAATCTACATTCAAGGATGTGTCAGATTATTTCAAGAGAAAATTTGGATGCAGCCGAAAGTCTTGATGAGAAGCATGTTGTTCCCAAATCCTTTATAAGACAGTGGAAAGAAATTACACATAAAAAACACAAAACTGGTTTGGGATATAACAAAGATGCCTTGGATTTATCTTTTCATATTCCTAATTTTTCTAAACCTATGCGATTTTGTAGTGCTAGATTTCTTGATGGTATTGTTCTAGAACAAATTAATCAATGTCAATAGTGTAATAGAGTTGGACATGTGAAAGATCAATGTTTTGATCTTCATTCGTGTGAGCATTGTGGAAAGCGCAATGATCATTCAAACATTTTCCAGAAGGAAGACTAGTGCAAGAGGGAAACTAAAATTTGGATGGATTTCTTCCTGGGATTGGTCTAAAACAAATAAGAATATTTATAGGTCATACCGCAGAAAATGTTTGAGAGCCTTGACCAACCCTACAATGATAAAAAATACTTCATCTTCTCACCCTGCATAAGTACTTCATCTTCTCACCCTGCATCCGACAAGGGGGGGATTGTCGATGGTTTGCTACAAGTTCGAATATTTGTCAAGTGAGTTTGAGTTAGAGATCCACGACATTAGCCACAACGTGATATCTTTCAAGCAAGCCTAAGTTAAAGATCCATAGCCTAAGCCACAACCTCAAATTTTTCAAGTGAGCCTGAGTCAGATATCCACATCCTGAGGCACAACTATACGAGTTAGAAATGATGTTGTAGCTTGAGAGACTTCATTTCTTGTTGATTGAGTTATTTGTGAACAAGCACTTCCAAATTTGGAATTGTTCGAGGAACTACATTGATGGTTCCAAAGTTTGCATCTTTTATTGGCTTGAGAACTGTTATGAAGGTTCCAAACATGGGTATCATGTATGGTTTTCTCTTAAAAACCACCACCTTTGGTTTTTGGTCATCCTTGAAAACCATTTTTGAAAGGCATTCAACTCTTGGGTGAGTTGAGTTTTTTCATTTTGAGCTCTCATTCTTGGAATTTGATACACTCCTTTAGATTAACGAGGTAATGTTAGACACCTAATCCTCATGTTCTGATTTGGGTTATGATGTATTAGGTTGATTAGTTATTAAAGTTCAAGAAAACCTAGAAACTGAATCCAACAGGTTATTGTTGTATTTATTCATGTACAATTTACATTATTTAATGGATTGAGTTGAATTATTTTTCTAATTTGTGATTCCAACAACTTGAATAAGAAGTTACTATTTTTTCCTTGGAAAAAAAAAAAAGTATAACATGCGACTATGCCTCTTAATTATCTAGTGGAGATGTAGAGTTGAATTTGATTGCAGAGAACAATTAGAAGTGGTGTCCGAACTGCAAAAGAATGATTGATAAGCATTCTTTGGAGAGAAGCTCGACTTCCAATTTGATGCCTTCGGTAGCTAAGGTTGATCCTTAATAATAGTAAAATTAAGTTAGATCCGGCAAATCTAAAGATTTGATTCCTCGAATTGAACTCAATAACGGATCCTACAATGGTCAAGTAGCCTTGTGAGAACGACCAAAATTGACAAGATCTTTAGCCAGTGTGATCTAAGGAGAATAATCAAAATTGATTATTTTTTTCTCTTTGTAATTTAGAAAATTCTGATACCACTGTAATATTTTAAATACTTAAATTTTTTGTAGATCTCACACAGTGTAGTGTCCTAAAAATGCTTCTAACACAAAAAATGGAACACAAAGCCATCTAAGAAAGAAAAAATGCAGCCACATATTTAATTATAACTCTAAATAATACATGCTATATTGATAATATAGAAGCCTTTGCTAATGGCATGCAAGGCTTTCCATCAAAGGAGAAAACAAGGCTTTCCATCAAAGGAGAAAACAAGACAGTAAAGCATAATCATGGATTCTGGATAGATCCACCTGACAAATCACACCCATGGAGTTGATCAAACTCGAACTGGTCATGCCAAGTTCTCAAGAAAACTACAATAAAATAGATAAACTCAAAATGATCCCAATTCCTAACTCCTATCCCCTTTATTAGTCTTAATACACTTTCTATAAACCTCATTTTGTTACTTTCCCTTGAAAAACTAAAGCAAATACCACGGAAAGAAGAATAGATTCCCTCTGTTTTGACCCTATCAAACAAGGAATATTACCAACATTCCTAAAATTCTGAAGAGTTGTATTAAATATGGTGTCTTTATAACATAGAAGGATGTGACAAATTTCAACCACATCAGGAGTCATAAAAAGAAAAATAGTATGTACATCAAGGAAAATAAAATAAACCCTTCATTTATTAAATAAAAAATATCATTGCACACAACATAGTAAGAAAGTCTGATTGAAAAACATATGTTGATGCTCAAGGATACACGTTGAAATAAGTGAATAAATATATAAATTAATATTTACCCGGGGTTGCCTCCTAATCATTGGTTGTCTATGCTTTTATCTCTCGGAACTCATTCCTCGTGGGCGATTCATTGCTGAACAAGCCATAGACTATTCAGTTCCCTGGGAATATTATTACAGGTATGAGGGTTCGCGTGTGGGCGGGGTAGTCTTTCATTTATCTCATTCAAGATGAAATTTGGTCTAGGAACACGAACAAATAATTATGCAGAAATTATGAGTCCGATTGAAACATGAATCATCACATCCAGATATTCGGGGATTCAAGTAAAACGAGTCAACTGTATTTTTAAAAATCACATTCACACCGTGTCTTATTCTGGAAGAGGTCAGTATGTTAAATCTTTTTTTATCAAACGTCTGTTGTTCACAGTTACAGGGAAAAAAACATAAAATCCTATGCCCTTTCTAAAGTAGGTACTACACAGAATTTGGGTACATGGAACATAGTGTAGCGCAACAATGACCAAGAGAATGGCTACTTCTATAAGGCATTCATAGAGGGGTTTCATGTTGAAAACTAACCTCTTCATATTTCTCCTCATGGTAGTTTTTAGGCTATGTATATGTCATCGTCAGATATATTTATGTCAATAGTTAGTTGTTATAGACAGTATTTTGTGAAAACAATTTTTTTTTCTAACTTCTCGTACATATACTCTATGAAGGCCCCATGTATTATGACCGTTTGTGGCACACTCATTGTTTTGGCTTTTTTATCATCTTAGTCTATGATTATGGAACAATCTTCATTGGATGGTTTTTTGAGTGCATATAGAGAATGTAATATCCATCATGAAAGTTATTATTATTTCTTCTTAAAAAATTGATATTTATTGAGAAGCTTCAATTTATGATTTGTATTCACAAATGTGTCGGTTCATCGAGATTGGAAAACACAACTTAGAAGTTGACGGGAAAACATATAAGATGTCATTATTTCATGTTTTGCGTTTTATAAAAATGCAATCTGAATTTTTACAAAACCAACAAGTACTGTGCTTTGTGGATTGGGATTGAAGGCCAAAGGAAGAAGTTGTTGAATGAGCAAAACCCACTCCGCCGGTTATGGATTTGAATTTCTTTGTTTGTGGTTCCTTCTTGCCACAATGGTGGTTTTTAACCTCACTACTTAAAGGCTGTCGCGAGTTCGAACAGTTACATGAAGTAAAGGCTAGGAAAGCCATACTTTAGATTACTTAATATTATAAGTTGAAGGATGTGATGGGGAGTTTTGTTCTTCACAGGTATTCTAGTCTAATCCCACAGAAAACTATATATGCCTAAGATTTGCTCTTAAGCACAATTTTTTCAATTGAAAAAAGGAAAAAGAAAAATATGTTTAAATTTCTTTATCCTTGTTATTGAAGGAAGAATGGAGAATTTGGACATGGCTAGAATTTGGAAGGAATGATGTATATAATGTAGGGTTCCTTGGAATAAGTGGTATAACGTGCTATTTGTGTTAGACACCTAATCTTCGAGTTGTGATTTGGGTTATGGTGTATTAGGGTGATTAGTTATTAAAGTTCAAAAAAATCAGGAAATTGAATCCAACGGTTTCTTGTTGTATTTATACATATACAATTTATATTATTCAATGAATTGAGCTGAATTCGGTTTCTAATTTATGATTCCAACAATGGCATCAAAGAAGGTTAAATTCTTTGTTAAATGAGAGCGCAAAGGTTATTATGCTTCGTCATATAGTTTGTCTGTCCATAGTCGATTGTGTCAAAGTAGATTCCATCGATTTGAGGTGGCCCTAGGTGTTGAGGCGAAGTGAGTTGAATGTGGAGAAGGAGATGTCAAAGTTTCCTATTGGATTCGCTCTAGATTGGACATTGTGCAACTTCAGTCCATATACAAGAAGAAGAACCAGACGGAGATCGTGTTTGTTGCACCGAAGAGTAATTTTCAGAGCTTTGTTGGGCGGTCGGATGCGTCTGCATTTCTAGTACATTTATGATCCCATTATTTTATGTTCAATTACTACCTTATACAAGTGCAGTTTTTGTTTTAGACTTGAGTCCATAGAGTAGTGGGTGTTGTATGGGCCTTCATGATAAACTTTTCACCCCAACGAATTCCTTGGAGAAATTAGTCCAGTTGGTTTTCCCGTGATAACTCAGATCTATAAATTGAGAAGCGACGCATGAAAGTAAGGTCACTATAAAAGAGATGGGCCCTCCAAATCATTGAAGGAAATTTCAGCTTAAAAGTTCCCATGAAATTTTCACGTAATTTCCATGTCATAATATGTAAACCAATCAAAATACTTTAAATTATAAAAGAGGTACATGCAAATATTTTGGAGGGAAAAGAAGAAAAACTACTTTTTTTTAATTGTATTTTTGCCTTATCTCCTTACTTGATTACCCAAATTTCAAGTATCGAGTTGGATTTAGACCTAAATTCCACATCCAACTAGTACACATTATGCATACTTTTGAAAATACACACATTGATAAAAATTGAAGATAGATTAAAAAAATGTATTGACACACATTGATAAAAACTGAAGATACATTAAAAAAACTTTGTGAGCATGCTTTTTTAATGTATCTTCAATTTTTATCAATGTGGGCATTCTCAAAAGTATCCATAATGGGTACTTGTTGGATGTGGAATTTAATTCTACATCCAACGAGTTCCTAAACTTGAAATTTGATTAAATATGTAAGGAGGTAAGCAAAAATTACTCTTAAATAATGTAGTTTTCATCTTTTCCCTCGAAAATTCATAACTGTTATTTTATTATTTTAACTATTATTTTATTATTTTTCCTTAAGAGGACACTTTTAGTCTGAAATTTCCTGTAATGTTCACGTTGTGTCAAACATCGTAGTACCCTCCCGTCAAATATACCTACAAAATTATTGAAATACAAGAGGAAAGTTACAAACTCTACTCAAAATCCATTGAATTGCATCAATTTGAAGTCCTAATTCGATCAATTCATTTCATATTGAATCGTGGTTTGCACCACTAATATTTCATGGAAGTTGAAGATGGCAAGAAAGATATGTTGGTGTTTGTAGAGCTACTCCATTCACATTCGCTCGCAAGGAAACTATGATATGAATGATAATTTAGAGTGGATAATATTATCGATTGTCGTAAGTCGTGCCAACCTTGACCGAGCTCCTCTATTTTGATTCTGTTAGCTTGATTCCATTATGTTGTGGTAGTGATTACTGTACCTATCTGAAAGTGTGATCTGGTACCCATAGTGGGAGACAAACTCACATTTTTTTTACTCTACTCTGATTTTTCTTGTCGGTCTCTACCTATAAACTTCAGAAAAAAAGACTTATTATGATATAGCGATTGTGAGAAGCTAGGAATTATTGAACTTGAGTGAATTTTACTGTGCCAAGATTATTAAAGCCAATTCAATGTTTTAGTATCAGTACAACAACCGCTAAGGAAGATTTGAAGTGCGGAACCCTTCATCCAAAGAAATTTGGTGTTAAGAATATAAAGGATTTCAAAGCAGATAAAGAAAAAAACTTCAAATGTTTTCTTACTAGAAATCATGAAAGGCAATAATGAGAAAGAAACTACAAGACCCTTTTAAGGTGAATGCTAAGAACACAAATATATGATTTGTGTTCCAAGAGAATAAGGATCGAATATCTATTGTGTGTTGAGTTGTTCGTACAAACCTTTGAGTATTTTTTTTGGGGAATCTACTAGAAAAAATTTCCAAGTTCCAATGAGGAGGGGCTTAGAGGAGTGTAGTCGTGCAGACAATATCTAAAGAATTTGGAAGTCACTCGTAACATCTTGTATTCTTTATTTTGTCATTTTTTATGGCATTGAATATTCTCTAGAAGAATTTTAATCATGTTTGAAATAATCAAAAACATTGTAAAATATCTAATTCTGGACCCCGTCAACCATTTAATACACTGGTGAAATTGTGTATGACTAATATAGCCTTTGTTCATTGTCACTGTTGTGTAGGTTTGTTGATATCCTTATTGCTATACTAGATTTTTGGGACAAGCTGATATTGGTAAAGCTTTTTTGCTGACTATGAGCAATAAGTTGTGAAATGTTCTATTGATCTAGTGTACAATGCAGATGATGAATGTGATTACCGTGCGTTGTATTGGTGAATGTATGTCATTTTGGAATCCTGGTATTGGTGAGATTTTACTTGTTGAAATTATTTTGTATTGGGTGCATTTTCAGTGGTAGTCGACACCCTTTTCAAAGTTGATTGCAAATTTTCTTTGATAAGAAGCTAGAGAAAATGGCCAGACTCAATGATTTGCTACATTTATTAAGAAATATAATGCTATCTACTATTAATAACAATGTCAAATGCGGCTAGGACACACTCTGACATCTAGACATATTTACAAAATGCTAAAAAAAAAATTGAATTCATGGACCTAGATTCGCAGTTACAACAAGACGAACTTCAGAAGAAAAGTTGTGATTCTAAACTGGTGTTTGTTCAAAATGACACTTTGTTTGAGCTTGATTCTAATCTACATTCAAGGATGTGTCAGATTATTTCAAGAGAAAATTTGGATGCAGCCGAAAGTCTTGATGAGAAGCATGTTGTTCCCAAATCCTTTATAAGACAGTGGAAAGAAATTACACATAAAAAACATGAAACTGGTTTGGGATATAACAAAAATTCCTTGGATTTATCTTTTCATATTCCTAATTTTTCTAAACCTATGCGATTTTGTAGTGCTAGATTTCTTGATGGTATTGTTCTAGAACAAATTAATCAATGTCAACAGTGTAATAGAGTTGGACATGTGAAAGATCAATGTTTTTGATCTTCATTCATCTGAGCATTGTGGAAAGCGCAATGATCATTCAAACATTTTCCAGAAAGAAGACTAGTGCAAGAGGGAAACTAAAATTTGGATGGATTTCTTCATGGGATTGGTCTAAAACAAATAAGAATATTTATAGGTCATACTGCAGAAAATGTTTGAGAGCCTTGACCAACCCTACAATGATGAAAAATACTTCATCTTCTCACCCTGCATAAATACTTCATCTTCTTACCCTGCATCCGACAAGGGCGAGATTGTCGATGGTCTGCTACAAGTTCAAATATTTGTCAAGTGAGTCTGAGTTAGAGATCCACGAAATTAGCCACAACGTGATATTTTTCAAGCAAGCCTAAGTTAAAGATCCATAGCCTAAGCCACAACCTCAAATTTGTCAAGCGAGCCTGAGTTAGATATCGACATCCTGAGGCAGAACTATACCAGTTAGAAATGATGTTGTAGCTTGAGAGACTTCATTTTTTGTTGATTGAGTTATTTGTGAACAAGCACTTCCAAATTTGGAATTGTTCGAGGAACTACATTGATGGTTCCAAAGTTGGCATTTTTTATTGGCCTGAGAACTGTTATGAAGGTTCCAAACATGGGTATCATTTATGGTTTTCTCTTAAAAACCACCATCTTTGGTTTTTGGTCATCCTTGAAAATCATTTTTGAAAGGCATTCAACTGTTGGCTGAGTTGATTTTTTTCATTTTGAGCTCTCATTCTTGGAATTTGATACACTCCTTTAGATTAACTAGGTAATGTTAGACACCTAATCCTGAAGTTCTGATTTGGGTTATGATGTACTAGGTTGATTAGTTATTAAAGTTCAAGAAAACCTAGAAACTGAATCCAAGAGGTTATTGTTGTATTGATTCATGTACAATTTACATTATTTAATGGATTGAGTTGAATTATTTTTCTAATTTATGATTCCAACAACTTGAATAAGAAGTTACTATTTTTTCCTTGGAAAAAAAAAAAAGTATAACATGCGACTATGGCTCTTAATTATCCGGTGGAGATGTAGACTTGAATTTGATTGCAGAGAACAATTAGAAGTGGTGTCCGAACTGCAAAAGAATGATTGAACATTATGTAGGTTTCATCTAGGTATTAGACTTTGAATCCCTGGGGTTTTGTTTATTAAAAAAACTGTGTGAAATTGAAATGTAAATTTTCAATTTTTTTATATTAAGTACTGTAACCCAAAATCAACCAATGTTTTTGTGAATCCATTTACACCAAACTTCTCTTGTGCACTACGAAAACACTGCCATCTCATTGGAAACACTCTTGCAATCTATGTGCTACAGTTATTTAATTCGCGAACATTTTGAAAATGTTTGTTAATGTTTGTGCTACAATTCTTTAATACAATATCTTTTGGAAATTCTTTTGTAATATTCTTTGTTACACCATCTATCTAGGAATTTTCCTATAATGATGATATCAAAGTTACCAAATTCGGTCGTACTCGCCGAAAATTTTCAACTATTCGATAAGGTACGTACTTTGATTCTAGGTTCCGTAAGGGATAATTGGTTCAAAGATCAATACAAAAATAACATAGACGATTCCCTGTTCTTCAGAAGCTCTTCCAAATTCACAAGATAACATGTGATGGATCTTTTATACAAGATTTTGAATGCTAAATTCCTTAACGTGTCTTTACTGAAATATGTAATATTCAATTGAGTAAGATTGTATGTTGTATTTATTTTATCAAATTATTCAATTTATAATATGAATAAAGCGATATCTTCTTCATTCAGGATTTCTATCTTTCTGATTATTAATTTCTTGCTTGCAGGTCTTGAAATTTTTTTTTAGTGTTTTGATGCTTTAGCCTTATATATCTACAGGTTTGTTTTGTCTTATGAGGCCGTTTTTCCACAAGAATACATGTTATAGCTTCATATTTTTTGTGATCTATATGCTTTGGCTGTCTGCATTGTTTTTTGATGCACTATATCTCTACATGTGGCCGATCTGCTTATGCTGATCATTTTCTTTGTTTCCCGTCTACAGTGTCTTCGGTCTTTTTCAGTTGGTGGGAGTTCCGGTTTTTTTTTTAAGCCGTGTCTTCCCAGTATTAAGTCTATGGTTTTATTTTCTAATCCAGAACTCTTTCCGGGGTCATATGCTTTGTTCTACATCATGTATATGAGACTTTTTATATATCATATATAAATATATAGTGCTTTCTCATCTTGAAAAAAAATATAGCAGCAATAATTTTATCAAATTATGGCTTAAAAATTGAAGTATTAAATTATAATATTAGTATTTGTTATTATATAAAATAATAAATGTTATTGTTAACCGTTATAAAATATAATTTGATTTAATTTAGAAAATAAATAATTAAGAACTATGAATAAAAATGTTTATTTTGAAAAATGACCATTTATATGACTTTGTTATATGGAAATTCAGTTTATATAAAATATTAGTAGTTAAATATATTGAAGAATACCTAACTATAGATAATCTATCATTGAAAACTATCTGAGTTTTGTCATTTTCAATGTTGTAGTTGTTTGTTTTAGTTTTTAAAACAGCGTAAAAATAATATCTTAAATATTAAATATTTATAAGATGTATAGATCCAGATTTTTACTTAATCTCTATTGCTTGAAATTGAAATTGAACGGGTAATTATGGTTGATATTAGAGTTCTAAACAGGAAGGGTGCGGTAGGACCATATGTGTTGTATTTAATTTATAAATTTATAATACGAATACCATATGTGTTATATTTAATTTATAAATTTATAATTGAAATAAATATGCCCATTTATAATTGAAATTGAACTTGGTAATTATGGTTGATATTAGAGTTCTAAACAGGAAGGGTGGGGGTAGGACCATATGTGTTGTATTTAATTTATAAATTTATAATACGAATACCATAGGTGTTATATTTAATTTATAAATTTATAATTGAAATAAATATGCCAATTTATAATATGAATAAATATGTCCAGTGTAATTTTTTCTAGTTGAAAGTTTTCCCATGTTTAAAAGAAAGAGAAAATTATTTTCTTGATTGAGAGTTGAAATATTAAATTGTAACGTTAAAATATTTTATCGTATAGAATAACAAAGATTATTGTTAAAATTTATAAAATTTAATTTGATTTAATTTGGTAAATAAATAATTAAGGATTAAGAATACAAAAGTATATTTTGAAAATTGTTTATAAACACCATTTTAAACATAAAATATTGATAATGTGAAATCTGTATTGAAATTTTGTTTAGGTTAAGCATTATGTAATTTAGTAGTTAAATATAGAAATAATAATAAATTATGTTTAATAATATGAAATTTGTATAGAAATTCAGTTTATATGAAGCATTATATCAATTAATAGTTAAATATTTGGATGAATACTAATTGATAATTTTATTTGCCATGTTTATGATTAACCATGTTTGAGTTTGACATTTTCAATATTATAGTTGTTTATTTTAGTTTTTAAGATGTTTTAGATTTTAGACTTTTGCCATTAATTTCTTGTTGCAATTTGATTTTAGATTCATCAAATTCATAAATGTGTAATCGACTTTTGGAAGCTATTATTTCTGTTCATATGATGATGAAAAAAATATACATTCTCAAAATAATATATGTGATTATTTATAAGATTATAATTTTAATTTTTTCTAAATATTCTATATTAACTTTTAAAGCATTAAATTAAAATCCAAACTCAAACTCGGAATTTAGTAACTATGGTTGATATTTGAGTTATGAACAAGCAGAGTGCTGTGGGACAACGAGCGAATGAGACGACTGGGATGGGTTATATCGCTGTAAAGAAGGTATATATAGAACTTCTGGAAAGAAGAATAAAATTGATTTGATAAAAAAAGCCCACAATAGTAATATGAAAGCACTTGTAAAACAAAGCCCACAGTAATAATATGAATCCAACTTCAAGTTTGGAAGGTTGATGCAATTTGTAAATTAAGGGTACATATGACTTTATTGAAGATACAAGAAAGATAACAGCATACAAGGTGCACCACCGTTCTCGCCTTTGGGATTCGGAAAACCAAAACGTAGAAAATGTAGATTCTGTGATAAATTTAGCGCACTTCGCACGATGATTTCACGAGTTGATTTCTGCGTTAAAATATTCAGCTTAGCTTTTTTAAGGTGGCAATCGTTTTAGCTTTTTGCAGGAATTCAGTGATATTCTCGACGATGTTTTGTTTCTTAATTAATTTTTAAATATAAATATGAATTCAGCGTATAAAATTTTTAGACTTTTCAATTATATCAATTTAGTAATTTAAAATTATAATTTTTTTAGATTTTTAATTAGACTTACCTGATATAAATATAAATATTTGTACTATTTACTTATAGATCAGTCTGACTTAACTTCCAATATAATTCACAATACCAAATCTAAGTTCTCATGTGTTTTCACTAAATCACGACCGTACATAACATTACATTTACATTATTTTTTAATAATTATTTTTTTTTGTCGAATAAATTATATTTTATATTAAAACAAATTAGTTAATAAATAAAAAAAGTGAATAATTTGATTCACTAGGTTTTAATCACCATAGTTGTGGATTCAATTTTTATGAGCTTCCGATAGATATAATAGAACTTAATATTTGATAGAAATAAAAATGATCTCTTTCTAAATGAATTAAAAACTAATTTTCTTTCTTTATCTAATATAGACAACATAGAATACCTCTATCATAATTTTACTACAACCCTCTCATATTCTATTAACAAGTTTTCAATTGAAGTTTCAAATAATAAAAGAAATAGCAGAACCAATCCATGGTATGACAAAGATTGTAAAAGTGCAATGAGAGCAATTAAGGAAGCTGTTGATGAATCTCTTAAAATGGACAAGATAAAAATATACAAAGCCCTAACTAAAAGGAAATAGAGGCAGTACATTCGTCAAAGACAGGAGAATCTCTTACACCTCTCTAAGGTAGCTCCTAAGAAATTTTGGAGGGAGATTCTAACTAGGAAGACTAAGGATAATAATAAAATTGCTCTTCACGATTGGAATTCCTATCTTAAAAAGCTTTATGAATCTCCAAATGTCATGGATAATTTGGAAACCCTTCTCACAACAAAAGAAGTTTTCTCTTTAGGAGCCATTAAGTTTGGGGTTAATCGCCTCGCTAATGGGAGAGCTAAGGACATTGAAGGTTACCAAGCGGAAATCTTAAAAATTGGAGGTCCTGTCCTCATCCCCCACATCCATATGCTTTTCGATCAAGCAGTCAAGCAAGGGTTCCCTAAACCTTGGACTGAGAGCCTCATTATCCCTATTTTTAAAAGTGGGGATACAAATAACCCCTCTAATTATCGAACAATTATGATCAACCCTCTCTTAGCCAAGTTATATGGTAGTATTTTAGAAAGGAAGTTAAGCATATGGCTTGAAAGTGAAGGTAAGCGGGCTAAAGGCCAAGCAGGTTTCAGAAGGCATCACTCAACAACAGACCACCTTGTTACGCTTAGGATCATTGCGGAGGAATGTTGTAATGATAAATCCAATTTATTTTGTTTCTTTGTGGAGTTTAGACAGGCTTTCAATACGGTTCCTAGATACAACCTTTGGAATAGATTAGAAGAGCTAAAGGTTCCTCTCGAGTTGAGAGCTGCCGCTATAAGGTTATACGAGAATGTAATTGCCAAGCTAAAGAGCGATGAAGGGTGTTCGAAAGATATTAGGTGTAACATCGGGGTTAAACAAGGTTGCCCCCTCTCCCCTACCCTATTTGGCATTTACATCGATAAGCTCGAAGGCTATTTAGAGGAAGCAGGATGTGATGGCACGATATTAGCTGGGATAGTCGTCATCCTTCTTCTTTATGCTGACGATATTTTTCTTTGGCGAAGGTGCCCATCTGATCTTAATAAGCAACTCAGGCTTCTTAAGGATTTCTGCTCTACCATGGGTATGACTGTTAACACTGACAAAACAAAAGTTATGATTATCAAATCCAAGAAGGACACTTACGCTAATTTTATGTATGACAATAATAACTTGGAGGAAGTGTATTCATACAAGTACCTAAGAATTGATATTCATCACAAGCGCAACTGGAACCATAGCATTGAGAAAAGGATTAATGGGGGGTGGAAAACTTACTTTGGTCTTGAAAATAATTGTAAAATAGCAAACCTTGTAATGTGGGATAAAAAGAAGTTCCTCTTTGAAACTTTAGTCACTTCTGTTATATTATATCGCTGTGAGGTTTGGGGTTGCAACACCTCTAGAGAATCATGGAGAAAGATTGAGCAAATCCAGAAGCGTTTTGTAACTTATAACCTGAAAATTAAAAGTAATACACCCTATCCTATTCTCCTTATAGAAGCAGGTCTTTCCCCTATTGAGAGCCTAGCTATGCTTAGGTTTCTGTCGTACAAGCACAAAATCAGTAACATAAACGATCATAGACTTCCTAAGCTAGCTTTAAATTCTAGCCAAAACCACCTAAGGCTCAATCGAGGGTGGCATAAAGACACAAGGGCCTGGTTAAACTATTGGGAGATCAACGAAAATGATGCATTGCAAAACATAAATAACATTAAAGATATTGTTACTTCTAAGTTCAAAGAAAAAATGTGGTGTGAGAAAGACTTAGCGGCTAAAAGAAAATTAAGTTATTATAACAACGTCATCAACCCCACCCTAGAAGATCAAAAGTATCTCTCTATTTTAACTAGCTCAAAGAAGAAAATCAATATAGCAAAGATTAGAACGAATTCTCATGAGCTCCATAGTGAAACAGGTCGTTGGGTAGTTCCTAAAACACCATGGACGGAAAGGATCTACAATATATGTGAGAATAGGAACATCGAGGATGAAAACCACTTCCTCTTAGAGTGCCATGCGTATAACCACATTATATCTTAGTTTCACAATCTTTGTTACAATAATGACCTTCCTAGCCTTTTACAATGTCAAAATTATAGTGAGCTTGGGAGGCTTCTCACCAAGCTTTTTGAGCATAGGAATAAAATCTTAAATCAAAATAGATAATTTGCTTCTTTAGGTCCGATAGACCATTATTTGGTCTCATTAATCACCATCATCATCATCAACCATTTAAAAAAATATAAATAATATTTTTTTTTATTTAAAATATATTATTTTTAATTAATATTTTAATTTAAATCAGGATAATAGTTAGGGTAATAGTTATAATGCAGTATAGTCTCTTTATATTTTTATTGTTAATTAATTGATTAAAGATTGTGTTCATTATAGAGAAAACTCTTTATAATAAAAAAAAATTCTCTCCCCACAAAGCTCTTGACAAAGTGAAAACTTTCCATACAAGTTTCACCGATAGTTTAATTGACACGTGTACTCATCAGTTAATAGTTGCATAGAAAATAATAATAGATATCCATATTCATGTACTTTGATTCACTGTGTGGGAATGCGACTATACAATGTGTGGAGCTTTGCACTACTGCTAAAAATCTAATTGCCAGGTAACTCATTCAAAATGAAATTTTAACAAATTATTGTTCACACTATCCCTAATGATTAAACCTTAAATGGCAAGCTTTCTAATTAATGTCCAAATTGCACTTTTTAACTTAGAGTATAACTTGAATATATGAAATAAGTTTTTAATCTTCAAATGAAATCTTTAAGAATATTTTATATTTATATATATATATATATATATATATATGGACAAATGAGAGGAAGAGTGCCTAGCTCCACATAATGAAATTAGCTCATTGCATGGAGCTTTACACTTGTACACTATTTTTATTGGAGAATCTAATTTCAATCAAATGCTACGTGTTGTACCTATTCATCTAAGTGCCACAATCAGTTGAGTTCGATTGAGATGTAATTCAGTATCACTGTAGTCATTTATTGTTGATGTTTCTTATGTAATCTATTTAATTGTTGATAATATTAAAAATAACAAATCTCTGCTCCACAGTTTTCATTTCTTAACATGGTATCAAAGCACCAGATCACATAAAACTCCAGAGAAAGCAACTTTGCAATTTTTTTGTGCTCACATAAAAATAGCACAGCACAAGGTGTTTGACAAAGAAAGTACGACCATAGCTTAACTTTCCCGCTGTGGAGAACAAAAGGTGGGTCACTTTCACACCTGTCAAAAAAAACCCAATACCTCACTTTTGCACCTCTGAAAAAAAAAACACAAAAAAAAACAAAAAACATAAAACTCACAAAATTGTTCCATTTTTTGGACTCACGCACTATCCAATTCAAAACAGTGTGTAAGGTTGCGCCGACAATCCAAGACGGAAAGTGCGCACATCATGCATGTGCAGCTTGATGTTTTTCAAGGTACAGCAATTCCACGAATTTATTTGAAAGACAGCGGTTGTTATTTGGTATAAATGCCCTCCAAATTTTTATATGAAATGAAAAAGCCCCCAACAGCAATAATCAAGAATTGAAAAAAGGGACGGAGGTATTCAGGGCTGCGTGTGGATGGGAGCGTAGTACAGCAATGGTTGAGTAAATGTTGGGGTCTGTTTACACCCCACGAAGTTCTTTTGATGCATGTGTTAAGAGTCCCGAAGCTTGAGAATTCCACAACCGAAGTCAACTAACGAAAAATCCAAGTACTAAAGTCAAAACTACCAGTCAAAAGGTTTTGAAAGTTCTTTTTTATTCGACTTTTCTTATGAAACTAACTTATAAAAAGTTATTTGGAAGGTTGTTATTAAAGTAATTTTTTGAAAGGTTTTATAAAAGTATGATGTTATAAAAGCTCTATAAGAACTTGCGAAACAAATGCTTTTATTTAAAATCCACATTATATTATATAAAAAAAAAAATTATAATAATATTTTAAAGATTTATTAAAAAGGGAAATGAAGTGGTATATTGGAGTGAAAGTATAAGTTGGAAAGTCGTTACTTGGATTTCTTCTTAAGAGGCTTAAAGAGTTTTTTGTTTCTTAAAAAATGGGAAGCCATGGTAGAGTAAAAATTATTGGACAAATAATGTTTAACTCATATGTACAACAAAGACTGGGTAGAAATGGGAGGAGCTAAGAGATTTGAGATAGTCAAAGCAACAATATGAGTTGTTTTAGATCTATTTGAATGAGTTGGAGGACAAAAGACAAAAGAATGTCTTTGCACTGAAATTCATAAAAGAATTTGTAGATGACAACATTCTACCTCTCATTGCAGATGCCAAGTCAGTCAAGGATGCCTGGGACACCCTTGATAGGAATTTTGGTGAAAGGGGGAGTAATTAGGTTGAAGATGAAGAGTTTGGTGAATCCCAATGTGCTCAACCACAAGTGGATGATGACTGTGAAGAATTTACAGAGGAAGAAGAGAAGGAACACATAGATGTTCCTGAATCCCACTGTGCATAGGTGCAAGTGGATGACGATTTGGTGAATCCAGCAACATAGCTTGTTGATGACATTGAAAATGGAATTGAAGTGGCCAATGCTATGTTGAATCCGACAATTCAATTTACTAATGTCAAGTTTGATGAAGACTTGTTGCCTCATGATGAATGGTTGTAGATAATGCAACAAAAACATGATATCGACATGATGCTATTTGGTGAGAGAATCCCACTCGAGTCTACAAACCAAGTGGATGAAAATCTCTTTGAAGTAGCTGAAGCAACAAAGGCAAAGAAGGAAGCATCATGACAAAAAACTTTCATTGCAGAGTAGAAAGAATACAACCAATATGGCTTTGCAAATATTTGTAATACTAACATTGATTTCCAGTGTGCATGTAAGTAGGAAGATTATGAGGAAGAGTTAAATTTCCTTAAATCATGGCTTGTAACACCATGCCTTGATAAAGTCTGCATAGAAGTTGTAGAAATGAATGTTGAAGACAACATGGATGATGAAAACATGAATGATATTTTAGGTATTCAAGTTTTTAAGAGATTCTCATATTATGTGGCAACAAATTGATGTTCAAAAAATTGATGATGAAGATCACACTACAAAAGATGACATGTGGCAGTAGTCTACATACAAACATATTTTTGAAGAGATATATGCCATGCTTAGACAACCTGAAACAATAGAAGAGCTGCACCAGTAAATGAAGAAACTAAAGTTTGAAACCTACAACAAAAAGACAAAGTTGAAGCAATTTAGAGGATATATGATTTGGAAGAAAAGAAAAAGCATATAAAATTTGGTTGATGTCATTTTCTAAATTGTAAGCCTTGCTGAGACATAGACGAGCAGACATCTTAGTTTAATTTTTTTGTGGTTGTAATCATGGGGGAGTATTGGAGAATCTAAGTTAAACCAACTGCTAGGTGTTGTACATGTCCATCCAAGTGTCACAATCAGTTAGAGTTCATTCCAGTTCAGTTGAGATGTAGTTCAGTCTCACTGCAATCATTTATTGTTGATGTTTCCTATGTAATCTATTTAACGGTTGATAATATTGAGAAGAGAAGATCTATGATCCACAATTTTCATTTCTTAACAGTTTTGTACGAAGGTGCGGAACATTTAATATCTTAGCTATCCAAATCATGAAAATCCATGTGATAAAGTAGTGACATTTTATGCTCACCTTCCAATTACTTTTAAGTTAGTTGTAAACAATATCAACATCAGTTATTGAGTGCATTTAATGTGTCATTTAGGCCTATCACCACATCACCCATACATATCACAACTTCTAGAATTAGCATCACCACAACGACATTTCAATACCTTGTAAAATCAAATCTTTTCATAAGGGATACAATAAACTTAGATATGATTAATATATGTTTTATTTCTTTGAAAGAAAAGTATTATTTCACTGTCTTTCCATATTAAGCCATTGTATTATGAGTATTTTGCAGGAGTGCCAAGCTTTGCACAATGAACCTAGCTCATTGTGCATAGCTCCTCACTTCTACACTATTTTAAAGCACTATTTTGTGCAGAGGTGTGGAGCATTTAATAATCTCAGTTATTTAGATCATGAGACTTAATGGATCTCAAAATGAAAGCATTATTTAGAATTGATAATGAAATTCCTAAATACAAAATTTTATGCTACTTTTCTATGTCTTCTAACCTACAATGATGTACACAATTAATGGTTTCCACGAGTTGTCTCTTCATCCCTTGAACGTGCCACTTAGATTGACTTTCAAGAAAAAAAACTCTTTTGGTTGACTTAGCCATTGAGCTTTTAGAGCTAAGAAATACCACATGATGGGAGTATATATGCAATGCTCTTACATTGCACTTTTTATGCTTGCAGTTCTGCTCATGCAAACCTATTATTTGCCACCCCCATTCTCAAGATGATGGGTAAACTAGAGGATATCCTTGAATTATTTGGAGCGGTTTCAATCTCGTTCATTCCTCAACACTTTGCATTTGTATTTGTGCTTCCATTTCAGATATTCTTACACTCATGGTTGAAAAACATGGTTGCATCATGGATCACTGTAGCCACTTTTGTGCTTCATATTGTTTTAAGCTAGATCTCCATCGTTAAATTTGATATGGGACTTACCAAAGTAATGATGACATTGAATTTATCGACATGGGTTCCTCCCAATGGCCAATTTATTTATATTGTTTTTGGAGATTGTCCACAGACATGGACATGACTATCAAGGCATATATTTAACGACTTTTGTGATTTTATTAAATTATCTATAACATATGGTGTAATGCTATTGCAGGTTCCACAGAACTTGCTTTTAAAGTATTTTTAAGCTGCTATAATTTTAGTTTCATAAATTTTAGTTATATTTTCTCACAAATGAGTCTAACATTTTCGTTTCTACTTAAAACAATTTAGAGTTTTGGTATTACAAAGTTTTGGTCTTGCTGACAGAGTAGTTGTGAGATCTAAAAGTTGTAGTTGATTCTCTTTTTATCTTGTAAAGAACATGGTATCGATTTTTTTGTATGGGAATAAAGTATGATGATTTTATTCATATTTTAATGTCTCTTCTTTTCATTCTTACACTTTGAATGCCAATGGTTGGGAGAAAATGATAACACTTGGATTTTTTAATTTCAACTAAGTATATTCAACATAGTGTATGGAATGCACTCAATAACCCCAATAGCATGGTTGAGAATTTATAAATTTTGTTCTCAGCTCTATTAATTTGTATTGTGCTTATGTAGTGTGAGGGTTGCCAATGAGATAGGCATGGGAAATGGAAAAGAAACTAAATTCGTAGTGATGGTTTCCATGAAAAATTCAACTGTTATAGGTGTTTCCTTTATGGTTCTCATTCTTTTGTTCTACCATGAATTTTCTCTCGGTTTTACAATTAGTATAGTAATTGAAGATGTGGTTTCTAAATTGGATATTTTGTTGGAATTTACTAAGGGGTGAACTATTTGGGCTTGAAGAAGATAGAGCCCTTGCCCTTACAACCTTCACCTTAACTCTCATTACGGAAAAGATTGAAATTCCCCTCATCATTGTATCTATGTATCGATATATTCCTAACCTATAATCCTTTGATTTCAAATAAATAAACCATATGTTAATAATATTTAATTTCATTGTCTCACTTATGAACACATTTCATTTTGCACGATATTGTAGTGTCATTGTGGTCATGCTAATTCTGGAAGTTGTCATATTCATGGGTGATCCAGTGATAGGCATAACTTAATATGATGATCATGTGAGAGTCAATGATCATCCAAGCCTTCATCAAAAGGAAAATGTCATCAAAGGGAGTAACCCCTCACTTAGAAGAAGCATAAGAAAATAAATATATTGGTGTAACATTCAAGAAAAAAATGATGGAAAATACACAATTCACATAGAAACCAATGGAGGGACTACTAGAGACATAAGTCTCCTAATGTTATTTAAATCCAATAGCATGGAATATATTTATGGATAAAATTAAATATATGCCTCTCGGATCCATGTTGTTGTAATCAATAAAGCAAATAATATCGTTAAAATTTAATTCTGTGGAGACTTTCATTGTGAAAAGTTACTCAACATCTCTACACAATGAAAGCCTCTACATAACACAATGAAAAAAATGTCGAATGAATACATTGTAGAGTTGGTTGATCATTAAACATGCAAGGAGTCCCCCACCAATCAAGATAGTCCATGTGGTATAGTAGTAAATTGGAACATTATCCTTGTGGACCCACCCTATGTATTAATTCTTAGCAGTTTTCAAATCCCCACATACTATAGATCCTTGTAGATCTTGATCTCCCAAGATTGATGTGCCTAGTTTCAATTGTATGGAGTTGATGACAAGAATAAGATTGGGTAGTGACAAAATATTGATATCATTAACCCACACTCTGCATAATTAGGTTTTGGTAGCTTTGAAGATAACAATAATATGATGATGATGCGAGAGTTAGTGATCATCCAACACATGAACTATCCTTTTTTTCTAGCTGTATAAATAATTGGGGCTTGGTATGTTATACTCGAGCTAGGGCGTGATATTTCAATATGTCCTCAGGGAATTTAATTCATATTTTTAGATTATAATCAACTATCCCACAACTATGTATATTTTTGTTGGCTTTAATCTACTTCCCACACACGATTTGATTTTCCACTAAATTGATCTAATTTTGGTAATTTTGTGAAGGAATCCTTAATTGTTGAAATTTGAGTTGGAGAACATAGTAATATATCCATGATTTTATAAAAGGGTAAATATTTATGGAGAAAAGAAATATATGCCCCTCAAATCCATGTTGTTGCAATCAATAAAAGAAATAATACTGTCAAACTTTCTTTGTGCGGAGAGATCCAATGTGTGAAGATTTTCATTGTGTGGAGTTATTGTGCACCTTTACATAATGAAATACTCTACACAACACAATCAAAAAAACATTAAATGAAGATAGTTTAGAGTTGGTTGATTATAAATCATCTAAGGATCCCCTACACTGAGAAAAAATGAAAAACAAAAAAGTCAAGTAGAGATTTCTCTTCTGAATACTCAAAACAGTTAAATTACATTGAAAGCATCAATAATAAACAAGGATAATTTTAGGGGCGAATGTTCGCCCTTTCGCGAAATTAAGGGGTTTTAAATTTTTAGTGGGCGAATATTTTTTTATCATAGTACATTTTTACAAATCACCTCAAATAGGCCACCTTATTTTAAGGGAGAGGGTAAAAAAGGTAAATTTAGCACTTGAAATTAGGACTTACAACCTTCCATTCGCCCATTTTCAAGAATAGGTTTTATTTAAGTGAATCCATTCACCCATTTTCAAGAATAGGTTTTATTTAAGTGAATCCTATGGGCCAAATACCATATTTATAAAAGAGGTATGGTAAATTAATAAAAATATAAATAAATGAGAGGTATGGTAAATAAATAAAACATTTTTTTATACTTACTCCATAAGTCACCTTATATACATGTAAGGGTGTAAACAAATAAAAATATAAGTAAAGTGGAGGTATGGTAAATAAATAAAACGTCTTTTTATACTTACTCAAAAGGTATGGTAAATAAATAAAAATATAAATAAACTAGACGTATCGTAAATAAATAAAACCTCTTTTTATATTTAATCCATAACCCTCGTTCTATTTATGAAGGCTCAAGAAAGAGGTTTTATTTAAGTGAATCCTATGGGCCAAATACCATATTTGTAAAAGAGGTATGGTAAATTAATAAAAATATAAATAAACGAGAGGCATGGTAAACAAATAAAACATTTTTTTATATTTACTCCATAAGTCACCTTATATTTAAGAACACTCAAAAAATGGGTTATATTTAGGTGAAACCTATGTCCAAAATACTATGGGACAAATACCATGGACTAGATTGTTATTAATACCATGAAAAAAACGATTATTAACCCTAATATTGGAATTAATAAAAATAAAAATGGCACATGATATTGACTCATGGTATTCACCAAAATGGCACATGGTATTGACCCATGGTATTCACCTTGAATGTAGCCTATTTAAATGGGGGAATTAAACCATCATGTAGCCTATGCTAAGATTCACTAGGACTTTACAAAGTTTTATTATTTAGTGAAAGACTCGCCAAGATCTTATAATATTTTATAATTGAGTAAAATATTGGCCATGCCTTGTGAGAGATTCGCCAAAAAATTATATCTACATATTATATTATTGATAAAATCGCCTTCCATTTTTCCTATATACCATGGAGATTCGCCCATTTATTATATTTATAAATTTAGGGGGGGTTCTTAAATTTTTCCCTAATAATAAATGACTGGAGTGACACATATGGAGTAGAACTAAAGTAAAACTTAACTAACAAGTAAAACTAAATTATCTACGACACCTAGTAGACAAGAGAATCAAATGTGATGAAACCTAGCAGACAATGAGACTAATATCTCAACATCCCCTCCTAATCTCAAAATCTCCTCATAATCTCAACTATTACAATTGGAGGCACTTACAATGCCTAATTTCTCTCTTTGAAATTCAAATACATTCTTGCTCAATGGCTTTTGAAAATATCCAAAAGTTGATCTTTGGAACCACAAAAAGCAGGCAATATGTCCCGATCATTGACAATCTCATGGATGAAATGAAAACATGTGTCAATGTGCTTGCTATTTTTGTGGAGAACATGATTTTTTCATAAAGAAATTGCTGAATTGTTGTCATAGTAAATAGGATTTGGCTCCTTTTGAACATCTAATATATCTTTCAATAATATTATTAATTGCATTGCTTGACAAGATGTTGAATTTCCTACTACATATTTTGCATCTGCAGAAGATATTGAAATAATTCATTATTTCTTGGATGCCCATGAAATCAGTTTGGTTCCAAGATGAAAATGATACCTTAAGGTGCTTTTCTGATCATCTAAACCCCCTGCATAATCAATATATGTATAACTTGAAAGTAAACAATTTTCAGAATGTGTATAGAACAAACTATAGTCTATGGTCCCTGCAATATACCTTAAGATCATTTTTGCAACCTTCCAATGAGTAATCTTTGGTTTTTGAATAAACCTAGAGATAAATCTAGTAGCAAACAAGATATTAGGTCTAATTGCAGTGAGATATAACAAACTACCAACTAGAATTGTATAAAATATGGGATCAACTAGTGCTACTACATCTTCTTTGCTCAGTTTGGTGCCTTGAGAAATTGGTGTATTAGTTGGTTTACAATTGGTCATTTGATGTTTTGGATAATGTCAGTGGTATATTTTTGTTTACCAACAAAAATCCCATTAGCATATTCCTGAATTTCAATGAAGAAGAAGTGTTTCATGACTCCTAGATCAGTGATATCAAACATTGTTTGCATTGCTTCTTTGTAATCTTCTAACATCATATTTCTTGTATAAATAAGATCATCTACATAAAGGCATACAATAAGAATTTTATCTTCATGAGTTCTAGTATAAAATGTTAGCTAATGACCACTTCTCTAAAAATCACATTTTATGAGATAAGTGTCAATGCGACTGTACCAAGCTATCAAAGCTTGTTTCAAACCATACAAATATTTCTTCAATCTATATAGATTATGCTCCTAACATGGAACCTCAAAACCAGGAGGTTGCTCCAACATAAACTTCTTCCTGCAATATAACATTTAGGAAGGAAGATTTTACATCAAGCTGATACACTTTCCATTTGTGTTGAGTTGATGTGGATAAAATGTTTCTAACAGTTTCTAACCTTGCTACTAGAGAAAAGGTTTCACCATAGTCAATACCAAACTACTGTGAGAATCCTTTAGCAACTAAGCTTGCCTTATGTTTCGCAATTTCTCCTTTTTCATTTACCATGGTCTTATATACCCATTTTACAAGCAATTTTGGTTTTGTCTCTTAGGATATCAGCTAATTCCCAAGACTAGTTCTTCTCTATAGCAGCAATATCTTGGTTCATTGCATCCACCCAATGTGTTTCTTTAAATTCTTCTTCAAAATGAGTTGGTTGATATGAAATAAATTCAAACATATTTTTCTGGACAAACTCATGCTCCTTCTCATATATATCTCTGATGCTTTTTGTTTTCTAATTGTCCTTTGAAGATGTTGAATCATGGGTGGATTCACTGCTTCAAGATGTACCATTTTCATAATGGTATGGATCTTCTTCAACCTGCAATCTTAGTAGTTGTGGTGTATAAACCAACTCATTTCAAGCTTCATTAACATGATCAGACCAAGATTTATTTCCAAAGAATTTAACATCTCTTCTTAAAAAAAATTCTTGGTAACTAGATTGTAAATTCTATAAGTCTTTGCCTGCTCACTATAACCTACAAAAATACATCTTTCACTCCTATCATCAAGCTTCGTTCTTCGCTGGTAAGGAACATCTGAAAATATTTCTGATCCAAAAATTCTAAAGTGAGACACATTTACTTTTTTACCATCTGATGCCTCTTGAGGTAATATATGTTGGAGACTGGTTGTTGGAGTTCTATTGAGAACATATACTAAAGTTGAAACTGCTTCAGCCCAATAGTCATTTGACAACTTCTTCTCACGAAGCATACATTTGGCCATTTGGACATTAGACTTGCTCCATGGTCTGCTTCTCTAATATTGGTTTTGTGGAGGTCTCCATTGCTCTGCTTCTCTGATATTGGTTTTGTGGAGGTCTCCATTTCTCTGCTACATGATAATGTTATGATCTGCCTCTTCTTCAAACTCTACCTCCCTTTCCTCTGCATCTATGTCCTCTACCTCTACCTCTGCCAAAAGAGACTTGTTTTTTGAAAGCTTGTTCCATGGAATATTTTGCTCATTTGAGTCTTATTTCGTGTGACAAAAGTAATCCAATCAACTATTTTACTGAGAAGGTTGTAAAATATTTGAATTCTAGAATGGTTGTTACAATCATGTCATTTTTCTTGGGTAGGCTTCTGATATGTAATGGTTTCACCAACGAGTTTGATCTGATTGACTATTCCCATGACTCTAGTCATGAAATGATCCACATTCTTTGTGCCGGTCATCTTCAGGGTTTCAAAATGTGCTCTCAATGTTTGCAATTTAATTATCTTCATTGTATCATTACCTTGATACACACCTTTCAAAATATCACAAGATTCTTTTTTTGTTGATGCATTGGTTATATTGTTGAAGATAGGGTCATCGACGAAGTTTTGTAGCCAACATTTGGTTTTATGCTCTTTATTTCTGATTTCTACATTGACATTCCTCTGATGATTATTCATGGTTTCTAGTTGTTCTTGGGTCGGCTCTACATAACCGTTTGGCAGGGTATCACAACATTCTTGGGATTGCAGAAATGTCTTCATTCTTAAAGACCAAAACCCACAAATTTTGCAAAAACGAAGTCGGGGTCTGTGGCAAGGAGCTGAAGGAAGCGATTTCTTCAAATGCTGATGTGTGTGCCTTTTTACAATATTCTTTCCAAGATTAAAAAAACCCCTTTAAAAAAATCCAGTGCTTTTTGTTTCAATAACAAACTCTTTCTCATTCCTTTTTTTAGAAAATAATAATTTATTTAATATATATATATATATATATATATATATATATATATATATATATATATATATATATATATATATATATATATAATAAAAAACATTAACACAAAATCCCCTCTTTAAAAAAAATTACTTTACAAAAAAGAGACTCTTTATAAAAAGAGCATCATCCTTTTTTAATATGAGAACCCTTTAAACATAACCATTTTTTTTAAACAAACGAAGGCTGGTTGAATCTTCTTAAGGGCCCATGTTAATTTTTTTTTAAATTGTAAAAAATATTAATCTTCGTACGTGGCTTTGAACAAGCCCAACGACTAGCTTCTCAACTACTTGTACTCCTCATTCTGGGTTAGTTCATTCATGTTAAACACGTACATGGTGGAGGCAGAGTATGAATGGCAAACATTGACTTGCATATAATATTGACATGATATACATTTATAGTACATTGGAGTGACCTTTGGATTCCATATTCCAAGGTCTCTTGGACTCTGGTGGTTGTTCACATTCCACACCAACCCATAGAGGATTAGGTGTCCAACATTCGCCCCCTTAACCTGAAGGGGTTTGTATGAGTCCAAGAAGAGAGTTGTAATACAAAATGTGCAAAATTGCATGGAAGCACCAGGCTGAATGTGCTTTCTAAAATGTTGGTAGAAGGGGGGTGGTTTAGGGATCACCACCAACACTGGGACACTTAGTGCAGTTCCCCGAACTCTTCCAAATCTAGCATGAAGCTGAGGTATTCTACTAGAGGAAGTGCTCCTCATGTTTTGAAGAGGGAAACCTTCAACCTTGAAAGGGACGTCTTGCCACACATAAAAAGGGAGAACCTCGACCTGAAAATGGAGGTCTTAATCTGTGATGGTTTAAGGATGACCAACAACTCTGGAATGCTTAACAAAATTCCTGGAACTCTTCCAAAACTAGAAAAAAACTGAAATCTTCTGCTAGAGGAAGTGTCCCCAATTCTTTTGAAGAGATGTCTCAACCCTGCATAGATGGTTTAAGGATGATCATCAACCGAAGGCATGCTTAGGGACATCTTTGTGTTTGGCTACAACTCTAAATCTTGTATGGCAGGTTGTGTCTCAAACTCACTTGATGTGGCTTTGAAGCTTGTAGATGACCATCACTTCCCCCCGTGTCAGATACAATTTGAGATGATGAAGAAAAATCAACTACAAGATTGTTCAATACTCTAGAACAAGTTCTGACATATGACTGAAATATCTTCTTGGTTGTTGAATCCCATTGCGAAGAAGCGATCCATCCAAGATGAATCTTTATTCTTGCACGTGACTTTCTTTTGAAGTATCCGTTTGAAGAATGAATGGCTTAATGAAAGTCCTCACATGGATGAATATCAAAACAATGATCTTTCATATGGCCAACTTAGTCACAGTGTTGAACTTTAACAAGTTTTGGCTAGGAATGTGGAGGAGCTTAATCTAGAACTGGTGAAGGTGAATTGTCATGAAGGAATCCAACACTTTGAAACTGGATGGGCTCTGAGTAATCTAGAATGTGAAAGGAAATCTCCTTATCATATCTAATGCTTGTTCTGTGCTTGTTATGGACAAGCTCTTCCCAAGGTCAGATGATGGGCTTGGGAAGCATATGTTGAATTTTTGCTTCTGCATTCAACTATTATCTTGAGATGGGTACTACATCTAAGTCAATCCTAATCTCATTGAGATGATTATTTTTTGGCAGTTGATGGAAGTCTGTCTCAATTTTCTGAATAGAAATAGATTTAGAATGATGACTCCATTGTTGTAATTCTACTTGTTGTAGTTGAGATTCAAGATGCAAAAATTTAATGCTTTCTTTCTCATATTGTAAACAAGTTTGAATATTGTAGAGAGTCTGAAGAGTGATTTGGAACATCTCATCAATAGCAGAATGAATTAGAGTATTTAGAAACTCTAATACATCATCAATTCAGGCAATTTTCTCCAACCTTATAAAAAATATCTTAAGCTAGAAATTACACAAAACCCTCTTTTTTTATATAGTAGCTGCAACTTAAAACCTTTTTTTTGAAAGGCTTCTCTACACACTCTTCAATGAATCTTGATATGCTCTAAAATTCAACTCATTAGCTAGTGCAATCAAATAATATTTATACCAATACGGTCTTCAAAGCATATGAAAACACTAGCATATGACAATGAATGATTGTTCAACTATATGAATCAAACACCAATGCATAGGAATATGTGCTAATGCATAGGTCACAAAAATTCGAACATGCTTGCCATACTTTGGATGGATATTTGAAGCTTTGTTTTTCCAAATGTCATAGACAGTGCCCTACATGCTTTTTCTCAACTATTCTCTTCCAATAGATATTACCAAAAGATATCCCATATTTTCTCCTTTCGCACGCTTTTTACAATATTTAATATAACATTTGGAACAATGTAAATGCACTCCATAAACCAGTGAGGCTCTAAAAGCACTCCTTCAACCACCAAGGCAGTTCATTCACAATCAACCCAAAGCTTAAGCTTCGTTAAATGTATAACCCTTCAAAGAACTTTTGAATATATCGGTGATGGTGATGGGAGATTTTATACCTGAGTTGAGGTGGAAGTATCCTGTGCATGAATATGTTTCACACTCATAGATGCTCAAACATCCCCGAATTTCAATGTTTTGGGAGTGATAATTGTCTCTGGACCTTTGATAATGGATTATTTCATTGGGAATTTACAGGAGGTAATATTTAAAATCAATCCAGCCACTTCACAGATGGAAATGTTGTTCTATTCAACGATAGTTGGGTTACCCATTTTGATCATACCCATGGGGCTAATGGGTGAGTTGCTCAGAGCATGGACCTCTTGCTCACAAAATCTCTACATTTATATGGTGCTCATCTTTGAAGTGATGGTGACTTTCATTGGTCAGCTATTAGTTCTCTGTCTAATCACAATTTTTGATGTTTCAATGACTGCCATGGTGACTAACAACAAGACATGTTCTAATTAATGAATCAATCAAAAGGACTTGGCTCAATACATAGGGATTCAACATAGTTCATCCAATGCACCAACAGATATTGATGTGGGCATGTAGGCTAGAACGTTATGTGTATAAGTGATGCATAGATGTCAAGGCCTTCGAGTGGAAAGAAAATCACGAACCATATCGTTATAATAGAAAGAGCATGAAAAAGGAGATACTAAGGAAGAGAATGCAACTAAAATATAGTTGATAGGATACTCATCAAATGTGAGTTAGTAGGGCAGAGAATGCAGCTAAAATATAGCTAATAGGATATTCATCAAATGGAGGACTCATAGTCGAACTTTCACGCACATAGAAATCACAAAATCTGTGGCTCAAATGAAGCAGGGCAGGAGAATTCCCACTCTGATACCATATTAAACACATACATGGTGGAAGAAGAATACGAATACTAAACATTGAGTTCCATATATTATTGACATGATATACATTTATAGTACATTGGAGTGACCGTTGGATTCCATATTCCAAGGTCTATCAGACTCCGATGGTTGTTCACATTCCACACCAACCCATAGAGGATTAGGTGTCCAACAGTTCACAATGTATTTTTTAAAACATTCACGTGACTAAACCTTGTGCTCGTGCACTGTATTTACCGACATTATATGGTAGCGTTGAACCACATTTTTTTCTCTATTGAGCATGTGTGCATTTCACACAAAAAAGATAAATTTTTTTTTTTTTTTGGTTCGTACGCACCATCTTTTACTGAATACAATCAAGCTATTGAATACATTGAAAGGCTTCTTGATCCTTCCACTATATGGCCTATTTGAGTTCTTGATCTTTGTTGCTCTCTCTGGAGTCTTATGTGACATGAAGCTTCGATACCATAAGAAAGCATGAAAAACAAAAAGTGGAGCAGAGATTTCTCTTCTCAATATTCAAAACTGTTAAATAATATTACATTGAAATCGACACCTATGAAGAAGAAATGAAGTAAAATTGAACTGTCTATGACACCTAAAAGACAAGAGAATCAAATGTGATGGCACCTAGTAGATAGTGAGATTAGTATCTCAACATACACAAATCCTGATAGTCCACATGGTATCATAGTAAATTCAAACATTGTCCATATGGATCCACCCTATATATTAATTTGTAGCACCATTCGAGGCTCGATAGACTGTAGATTATCATAGATCTTGATCAATACCTAGAAAAATAGAACCACAAAGGTGGGAGGTCCACATCGCCATCCTGCGAGTGGTAATGTCAACTTTTGAAATTATTGGTATCCAAGATCTGAAGTTCAAGATCAAGAGTTCAACTTAATCCTTTAAATTTTTGTTTCCATCCTTAAAGTTATTGATATACAAGATTATAGGTTCAAGCCGTCCTAGCCTTTTATATGAATATTGTAAAATTTCATACCCAGAACAATAGTGCCATAAGCTAATGTTCAAATGAAAATTGGCCATATTCTTCTAACTCACATAAAGCTATAATAACTTGCTCATTTGTTTTCACACTTTTGTAGTGTGAATAGTGAGCAAGGTGGTGCTAGTGGGGCTTCTCTCTTTCACTCAACAATTTTTCCCTATATATTGGCCATGGGGCATCACAACCATCAAATTCCAGATTAATTTATTTAAAATATTTATGCTTCTGAAAATCAATGCCATTAAGAGTAATACACCATACTGGAGCACATTCTGTGTGAATCATGAGAGTTGCATGGAGGTACATGAAGCATAAGAGCTTATTTCCTTGTGGAATTCAATGAGAGCATAATGTAAAGACTTGTTCATGGAATTCACGTTGAGAGAAAATTATCCACAATTTGTAAATATAGTTGACAACATATTCTTGGGTTATTGATAATCAATAAATTAATCCCACTAAATACATGTGCATAATAAATATTAAACTTAATTAAATATGAAAAGTATAGCTAGACCTTTAATTTAATTATTGTTTCATAATGGGATTATCATAAAGATATGATAAGTTAAGTTAGGGAATGTATAGTTCATTTATTGTACCAAGTTAAGTTTAATTTACCATATTTAACTTACATTGTTTATTAATGGGCATGGGCATGGGCATAGGTGTAGGCATGGATTTTCGATCATTAATTTGAGATCCAATGCCATTGATAACAGATTTGTTTTTTGGAAATATAATTTTACAGTGTTTCAGATGTGATGTTGGGCCATCCAATACCATATTTTTGGCACCTTGAAATGAAATGAAATTATAGCATACACGAGACTAGACATAGTCTATGGGACCACTAGCTTCCTTTTTTTTTTCCTTTTGAAATTCAATCCCCTTTTTATTCAAATTAATGATGAGCTAACCCATCCTTCTAACATTCCCCTTATTGAAAAGAAAATTCCAAGGAAACGACGCTAAAATACTGTTGTAACTGTCTCTCATGTCACTAAAAGCATCACATTCCAAAATGAAATGTTTTTTTGATTCTACTGCTCCAGAAGTGCAAAAGGTACACACCCGTTCTTTCCAAGCTTCTTTAGGTCTTTTCCACCGATCAGTTTCGCATTGTATTTGATGCGAGTTAGTTCTTAATTAAGTAATAAGAATATTTTCTCTCCATGTAATGCTAGCTCCAATGTACTTTTTGTGTTGGAGATCACAAGTGGGGTTGAATTCTTGAACATAGTACTTCTTCTTTCTACGCAACTCTTTTCCCCATATACGCTTATGAAACTTCTGCATGACAAAAATATTTAAATCCTTGCCATTTTTGGGACATTCATTCAGGTAAATACTCCATTTTTGCATCCATTTCTTCTTTTGTATCATCCATGATTTCTTTCTTTCACTCATTCCTTCATTGAAGATAACTTTAGGCCATCTACCTTCTCCCATTTCCTCAATTCCTTGTAGATACCTTATGAGATGCACCATAGCAATAACTTCGATGGAAGTTGCTCCTGTCTCACTCAGCATTATCTCATAAGAACCCAAACGTTTTATTTTAAACTTGCTCATGATAAATCATTTTTGGATTTTCTCAATTTGCTTCCATTTTGAGACAGGGATGCTACTAACCCACAATTCGCACCCATATAATATCAGTGGACAAACTAGGAGCCCAAAAAGCACTTTAATTGTTTCCAACCCCATAACTTTGCCTCTCTACGTCAATTTTGAAGAGCATATAATGCTTTCCACCCTCCTAAAATTCTCTTATTTCTGTAGTGCTCCCAATTAAGCTTGTTGTTGAAATCAATCCCTAGGTGCATGTATTCATTTACTTCTTCACATTAATCCTTCCTTCAAAGAAGAATGTATGATGGATCTGCTTCTTTTTATTTGAGAAAATTGTTATTAACAATGTAAACTTTGAAACATGAACTGATACGATTAACCATTTTGTTGAGGTAGCAAAAAAGTCAACCAATTTTGAAAAGTGGTGACGCAGAATACACTTTTATTTTTTCGGAGCATATCTTTGATACCTTAAATTTTCTTATTTATAAAATATAAATATTTGCTTTTAAATGTTAGTGATTTTCATGCTAATTTTGAAACCTATTGATGCAGCATGAACCTTTTTTTTAGAGGGCTTATTTTTTACACTTTAAATTTTTTAATGTATTAAGTGTGGCTATTTTTTTTTAAATGTTACATTTTTTGACACTTTAAAATTTTTTACATCCAATTTTTTTGAAATCATGATTACTTAACAAATTTTCTAGTTGTCTTATTTTCCTTTTTTAAATGTTGACTACTTAAAAAAGAAAATATAAAAGTATATATAAAAAAGACAAAAAAAACATTAAAAAATGTAAAATAAATAAAATATCTTGTAAACCATAAAAAAAAATTGGGGAAAAAAGTTAAAAACTATGAAATGAAGTAAAAATAGAAAAATTTTAAAAAGCCTTAACAAAAACCTAAAAAATAAATAAAAATAAACTAGATTAATATATATATATATATATATTTACAAAAAAAACCAAAAAAAATAAAAAACTACTAAAATTAAGATTAAAAACATTAAAAAAACAAAAACCTAAAAGAAAAATAATATACTTAAATTAAAATTAAAAAAAAAAAAAGCAAAAATAAAATAAAATGATATATATATATATATATAAAATTTTAATTGTCTTTTCATTTTTTTTATATTTTTAAAAATTTTAATTGGATTTTGGTTTCTTTATTTTTTTTTTAAATTTGGGTATATTTTTGTTTTTTTAGGTTTTTTTTTTAAATGTTCTTAATCTTAATTTTAGTAGGTTTTTTTTTCTTTGTTAGTTTTATATATATTTTTAATCTAGTTTGTTTTTATTTATTTTTTTCAAATTTTTTTATGGTTTACGAGATAATTTTATTCTTTTACATTTTTTTTAAACCATGTTTTTCTTATTATTTATTTCTTTATATCTTTTATTTTTATTTTTAGTTTTTTAATTCTCATCTTTTTTAAGTTAATTTTGTTTTTGTTTTTCGTTTTTTTTTTTTTTTTTTTTTACATTTTTATGATTGTTTATATATATATGTTTTGTTTTTAATATATATTCTTATTTACATTTTGTTATTTTTTTAACTTTTTTGTTTTTTGTTTTTTTTGTTGTTTTAATTTTTGTTTTTATTTTTGATTTTATGTTTTCATTATTCTTTTGAAATTTTAATCTTTTTCCGGAGTCATGATAAAACGTTTTATGCCATTATTTCAAAATGTTGCAAAATTTACCCTAGAAATAAAGGGTGGTATTCCAATATCAACGCTTTTCATTTTAAGGATGTTTTTTCCATAAAAAATTTGGTTTTCACTGCCATTTTTAAAACACCTTGAAAATTTACCCTAGAAAAAGAAAAGTGTTATTCCAGCTTCAACGCTTTTCATTTTGATGGTGTTTTTTTGCAAAAATGTTTCCACAAAAAATTGGTATTCACTGTCATTTTTAAAACACGTTGAAAATTTACCTCCGAAAAAAAAAGGTGTTATTCAAGCATCAACACTTTTATGATTTTTAGCACTGTGTTACATGTTTTTTGGGGTTTTCTAACTAGAGTTCCCATTTTAGTTTATAGTTCACATTTCAAAGTTTACATTGTTTATTTTGGTCCTGCTTGTATTGACTTACATGCCCACTGCTTTAAAAAAATTTTCAAGGGCACATAGGTTCTTCTACAATCCCTGGGTTGATTTAGTAATCAATGCAAGGTTATCAACATATAAAATAAGCTTTATTACAACCGAACACCGACCCTGCCTTACAGATTTAGGCACTCTTCCATTTTATCAATATATAAACCAAAAAGAGTAGGGGATATAGGTCATCCTTGCTTGACTCCGATGTCACTTTTAAATCTTTTTGAAATGCCCAGTGAAGTTCTAATTTTGACTCTCACCTCTTCATAAAGCCTATGGACAAGAACTCTATAATGCAAAGGAATTCCATGTTCTTCCATTCTACTCCACAACTTATCTGTAGGGATCATGTCAAATGCCTTTTTGAAGTCAACAAAGTAGAAAAATGCTTCTTCTTTTCCATCGTGAACCTTTTCAATACAATGTCTCAATGTGATACCTTGATCTACTATAGAATGTTTCAGCCTAAAATATGCTTTCCCATTTTCCCTCTTTTCTTTGACTTCCTCCCACTTACTGATTCTATTTTCTACCATGATGTTGAAGAGCTTTGCAAACAAAAGATTGATCATAATGGTTCTATAGTTGGAAGGATTGTTAATGTCTCCACTTTTAAAAAGGGGTATTGCTAGACTAGTTGTCCAATCTCTTGGGTATTGTCAAATTGTTTGATTTCGTAAGTACTTGAATTTATCTAATATGGCTTTAAATAATATTCCTCGGTCTCCTGTCATGATTATTCCAAATCTCTTTACTACCTTATCCCTAACTAATTCTCCCACCCACATTAATTCCATATCAATCTATTACCCATTAATCTTTCTCCATATATATGAGAGGTCTTAAGATGACACATCCTCCATCCATTCTTTTTTTCTGTATAAAGACTATTCTATTATGAAATAAAAAGAAAAATATTTACAAAGAGGTTTGAACCTGTGAGGGGGCTGTAGCTTGCCCTCTGTCAGAAAAATCGTTGCAGTTAACACTTAGCCTTCTATTTACAAAGATGGAAATCATAGACCTAAGACTAAATAGAGCTAGATAGGATCGACATTTTAGTATGAGCCGCCCTATTACAAAATGCTCTTCTTTGCAACTATTACAAAAAAGCTGTAAAGCCAAAATCATAACCTGGAGGATGAAAAAACCATACTGATGATATCAGAAGCCATACCCACTGCGAATTACATCCAAAAACCGGCAATCCTGAGATGACTTACTGAGGCAGAAGTAGTTATGATTGAGGTGGCGAGTCTGTGTCATCTTCATTTGCCTTGTTGTGAGAGCTTACCCAATGAACCATCACATTATCTTAAACTTCCATTATGTTGTAGCCTGGAGGAGTCACAAGGTGCAGAACGCTGCCAGAGTATTGCGCCGGCGCACAAGCTATGATATTCTCTTGAGAGGATTCTTGATGATGGCAAGAATCTTCTTGTTGACCTTCTTCCTGCAACGCAGCGGGATTATTAAGGACATCACCCACCAAGCTGCCCTGAGAGTCACTGGAATTTTGAGAAAGAGACTTTTCCTTGGAGGTTTCAACTGAGCCTGTGAGCTCATCTTCTTCCTCCGAGAAGATGACATTAGTAATAGCTGAGGTAATCGGTTTGTTAAGCCTGCTTTTAAATTTGAAACGGGATGAGTGAAAAGGGCTATTTAGGGATGGTCCGGAGTGGTCTGATGGCGGTGAGGCTGGCAAGGTAGAGGCTAATGGGGAAATACGGCGAGGACCAGAGCCACCACGACCCGAAAAACCTCCATGGGATCCTGAATTATTGCCACGCTTGGGAATACCACGACGTCGGGCCATTACATAAAGGATTAAAAAATTGAGACTGCTAAAGGACTGAGGTAGAAAGAGAAACGACCCGCCACAAACTAAAAGAAACCAGAGTGAACAGACCTCTGATCTGAAGACCCCAAGAAATAACCCAGCACAGAGAGTATAAACGACCACGAGAAATAACCCAACACTGAGTGAATGAACCCAATACCCAACCCAGACACCTTCAACAAAGACCGAAAAGAGACCCCTTACAGAGATGGGCAAGAAGACTGGCTTAATGCACCCGACGCATATAGAGAAGATTGACTGACTATACCAGACACCTTCGAAAAGAAACAAAACCAAATACCTAAAGCTGGCTAGATGCGAGCGATTATGAAGCCATGGTGGCTTCCAAATGCTCTGTACTACACCAAAGTTCTAAGGACATAACCACCAGAGAATGTCACTACCTGAATAAACCGGAGCGACTCTGCAACTGTCTAAAGAGACCAGAACAAATGAACCATGAATTGCGCGCACCATCCTGAAATCCTTTCCCTGCTTGTCTTGAACCCAATGCATCATAAATGCGAATTAATGTTCTGCTATGAACCACCAAACCAACTCGAGGTATTTCCAGATGCCGGTGTCGCGTGCTCGAGAATTAACAACTCATTAAGGCACCCGCATCCAGGTGTGAGCCTTCCTTCGATTGTATATCACTGGTTACTATGGTTTTGAAGGTAGAGAGTTGATTCTCCGAAGCTATACTGGAAATTGAGCCTTCAAAGAATTCCCTTCCACTTTCCACTCCTAAATTGGCAAGAAACTCAGCCAGTTTATTCCCTTCCCTCCTAATATGTTTAAAGGAAATTGCTTGGTGATTAGTAAGCCATTGTTTGAGAAGCTCAAGTCGAGTGGCCATTCTCCAACTGCTACTTACCTTAGACACCGGGGATCCCTGCATAAGCTTTTAGGCCATGTTGATAGTAATATGGGAGTCCCCTTCCACTATAAGAGGAAGGAATCCTCGTTCTTGCGCCAGATTTAGCCCTCTCCATAGTCCTTCCAGTTCTGCCGCATTATTGGTATTCCAGCCAATTGAGCCAACAAAAGTTATTAGGGGAGTACCCTGGTAGTTTCTGATGATTCCACCAAATCCCATTTTCCCAGGATTCCCTTTCTAAGCTCCGTTAAAGTTAAGTTGAAACACGTTGATTGGCGGTGACGTTCATCTTGCTGGAGAATCTAGATGCTTTGAGGAGTTATCATTTGAAGAGACCAAATGCTTTAATTGAATCTGCCAATTATCCCATATAGCTTGTTCCTGCGGGAGAGATGGGAAATCCTCTTTGGACCAACCTTTAATAGACAGAGTTTCTTTGATGTTATGGTGCAATCCACTCCATATCTGCTCTATCGACTGTGATTGATCTTTAAATATCCTTCTATTTCTCTCCTTCAAAATATTCCACATTAGTAGTCCCGGTATGAGTTGCCATAGTGTATTTAAGAGTTTGCTTTGATATGGCTCTTGGCTCCAAGTGCGAAGAGTACCTTTGATGTCCCCAATCACTCTTCCTTCCTTCTGACAGCGGAATGTAACCTTTTCCCACAATTTCCTTCCAAGCGGACAGGTTTGCATAAGATGTAATGTTGACTCCTCTTCCTGTTTGCAGTTGGGACAAATAGATGGTCCAAAGAAATTCCTTTTCCTGAGATTGTCCCATGTGAGAATCCTGTTGTGAGAAAGAAGCCACAGAAAAGTTGATACCTTCGGCCATATGGAGGGATTCCATATCTTATCCCATACATTGTCTTTGATTATCTTGTCTTTGATAATTATTTTATAAGCTTCCCTGGTTGTGAAGGTGCCCTTTTCCTCATATCCCCATCTGAGAGTATCCATGCCTGCCGAAGTGAGAATTTTCCGTTTTTGAAGTTCTAAGGAGAGAGAGAGTTGAGTTTGCTCCGGGCTGTGAGGTATTATATGCCTGGCCTCTTTCCACTTTCTATGTTTTTGGGCATTGTGTGAGTTCCAAAATTGGCTCACCTTATCATATTGATTTATATCTTGATCTGAGATTCCTGGAACTGTATCTCTAAGGTTTGGGGGCTGCTACCATGAGTCTTCCCAGAACCTAGCTGCGTGGCCATCCTTCACATCCCAAAAAATGTGCTTTCGGATTATATCTCGATGTTGAATGGCTGAGTTCCAAATAACTGATCCTTTACTGACTTCTGACATTCTAATTCTCTCCTCCATGGGCGTATTGCTTGCATATTTCGCTGTCCAAAGGGACGCCCAAGGTGTGCTGAGATTAGAGAGCCATTTCCACGACACATCCTCCATCCATTTTGTGTCCTTAATTGACGAAATTCATCATGCATGCTCTGTATTATCGAGATCACATGCTCAAAACATAAAAAAATTAGAACCAAAGCATTGGAAATATCCACTGCGAAGTTTAATGATTAAGAAGTTGAAGTCGAGCAGAGGGAAATTTATCACTGTGATAATGAAATTTATGTGTGCTCAAAATAATGGAAGTGTTAAATTCACAAGGGGTCTCTCCTCTAGAGCATTCTTTCCAGTTCTCTATCTTTCTCGAGTGTTTTCACCCCAAGGTTGGGATCTTCAGGCCTTTGTTTGTCTTCAATTACTAATTGTGGCGTTAAGGAATCTCTCTAGTAGAAGCTCTAGGTGGAGTTTTATTTCTATCTCGAATCCTTATTTTGGTCTGTTTTAGGGTGGGCAAGGCACTTCAGTTCGTGGGAATACTCGTGCTCAAAGGCGCTCAGGGATTTGAGGTTCAGAGGTAAATTTTGTCCCTGGGTAATTTCATGGTCTCCTATAAATTGGATTTCATTTTTCAAAAAAATATTAATAACTAAATTAAATTTTAAACTCTTAAACTCATAGGAGTTTTGAAGGGGGATTTTATATTATGCATTTCTTTGTTGAAAGGAGGAAATTTTAAAATTATGTTTTTTGTTAATTATTTTAATTTAAAAGTATATATTGTTACAAATGTATTTTTTGAAATTATATTGGTTTATATAACTGATACAAGTTTTATTTTTAAATTTATATAATAAATTTTTATATTGTTTTGATGATTTATATTCTTACTTTGAAAATTACAAAATTAATTTTGCAATTATATATTATTTTTAGTTTCTAATAACAAAATTTTGTTTGTATTTTCCGATCTGGTTGTCAATTTGATGAGTGAAATGATGATAACAAGAGAAACTAGTGTAGCGGTAGTCCCTACCGATATGCAATTTCAGTCTGCAATTAACTATGAAGCAATTTAATTTGATAATATGAAGAAATTTGATAATATGTAACCACCTGAACCTATACGATTAGTTATTTTCAACTCAAATACATGTATTTTTCATCTAATTATAGCTCCCAGTAACATTTTTTGGTGCCATAAAGTAATTGGTACTTTACAATTTGGTGTCGGTTGCATAAGAGTTACCTATAGAACATAATTAGATAAAAAAAAAACTTGGAGCTCCTATACATTGATTCTTGCATAGATAAAGAGAAAGTCAAAGTACCCCAATGATATTGGCTTAGTCGAACCCATTGATCTATTTGAAGGTTAATGTGCAAATATTGTTTTTCTAATGAGAACAATTCATTTAAGTGTTTTTGTTATATATGTCGAGATGGGATATAAATGCAATTGTTTGCTAATATTTTTCTTAAGTTTAATTAAATATGTTGAAGATATAGGTGTAATAATATACAATCATGTTTTAGCTAAAGAGATCAATTCATTTCAATGTTTTTTTTATATTATTATTGTTATTATCCAGCCAATCCAGGCACCAAATTGGAGCATGAGACCCCCTTGTTTGTGGGACAAGGGACCTAAAGATATAGGTGTATCAACTTATATTGATTTTATTAATCTAAAATGATGTTTTAACTAAAGAGATAAATTTATTTCATTCTTTTGGTTATATTGTTATTATTATCCAATTTTAAGGTCATGGCCAAGGCAGACACCAAATTGGTGTATGAGACCCCCTTGTTTGTAGGCGAGGGTTTGTGCGACAAGGGACCCACATCTACGCAATGATTTGACTACTATGTCTATGAAGGCATACATACTCTACCGTCTCTGGTTTTGAACGTGTGACCTCTGAGGAGGAAAGACATGCTATTAACCATTAGGCGCACTGAAGTTGTATAACAAACAGAGGAGGTAGGAATGTAATTGTTTGTAAAACATGTTCTTCATATTAAAGATGATATAATAAAAAACGTGTCAACTTACACTAATTTCATTAATGTTATAATAGTATTGAGGTAGTACATATGATTCGTTATTGATTACACAACCAAAAAAGTTCAATTTCATCTTTTAACAACTTCAACGATAGAAATTGATGATGGGATTTCCAGTCTTCCCTTCCAAAGTATACAATCAAACTAGTTCAATTTCATCTTCTAACAAATTTAACTATAGAAATTGTTTTAATTTCATCTACCTATAGAGTGTAATATTGATTTTAATTATAGAAATTGATTTGATTTCATCTATTACTGCATTGCATTATTTTACTTAAATTTATAATTTTATTTTCTACACAGTCTTAAAGAAGGAAACCATAACAAAATATTCATCATACATTGATGAGTTCAAAATTGTAAGTTGAACATTCACATTGTCAACTCAACTTATTCAAATGTGAAAAAGTGTCTCACGAATAACCTAGAACCATGAGTCCTCAAATTTCACAACAATGTCTACCTAAATTTGTTTTCATGCATACATAAAACATAACACTTATAAATTCCAATTGCACTCTTGCACTCCCACAAATAGGAAATTGTTTTTAAACTCCACCATGAAGAAATCAATTAGAAACAGGCCTAACTTAAAAATCTTCTTATAAAAGAAAACTCAAAAATGGTTAGGCAACGCTTGACTTTGAGACATAAAAACATCGCTAGAAAAAGCACACTAGAAAATGGTTAGGCAACCCATGGCTTTGGCTTTGAGGTTCCAAATTTTCATTGGAAAAAGAAAAATGGAAAATAGTTAGGCAAACCATGGCATTAAGGTTCAATATCTTTACTTTGATAATAGGTCATGTAATGTCTTAAAATGGTAACTCATGATATGAAAATGAAGAGTACCCGTTCTTAAAATGGTATCCCATGATATGATGGAGAGGAAAACTAGTTGCCTATAGTGACTATGACTATCACTAATTCCTTAATGAATTTCAAGTCCTCTGGACGAGAGTACCAAAAAATATAAATTACCCTTAACTAATCTAAGTTTTTTGGATGAGAATAATATAAAAAAACACTATCCAAGGGCAGTTTAAGCCCGACCATGGTTATAAAGTTGGAGGTTTAATTTCTTCTAGATAACCCCCTTTAATCTAGATATACGAAAATAACATAAACCAATGTTGTTAAACTCCTACAAGTCACAACAATATCCAGGCACATTATAATGAAAGAAACTTTTCAGCACACAATAAGTAACTATAATTTCATCTAAAGGTGAATATGTAAGTGTGAGAAGACCATAGCTCCTACCTAGCACAGAAGGTATCAGAATCACACACATAATTTAAGTCTGAATGATGGGTTTGAAAACTAGTGACTGATTTATGCATTATTGCCTCCATTGTTTTAGAGATATAGGTAGCCTTAGTATGTGAGAGTAGGAGGAAGTAGAGAACCAAGTTACTAATCTTTTGTGATCAACTACCTCACCTACTGCATAGAGGCAACAACTAGCCACGAGTGCAACATTGAAAAATGAGTAACACTCAAATAGGAGCAAGGTCCACGAAGAAATAATAGCATATGGACAAGTGTAAAACATGCATCTTAGGACATTGCATGTGTTTTTTTAAAGAATTGCACACAATCTTTTTAAGGATGATTTATTATATATTTCTCTAACGCTTCTTGTTTTCTGTTTGTCTTTTGAATATGTTGAAGTATGGGTGGCTTCACTTATTGAATATTTATAATTTTCATAATGATATGGATCTTCCTCAACCTGCAATCGTGGAGGTTGTGGTGTATAAACTTGGTGATTTGAAACTTCATTAACTTTATGAAACCAAGATTTATTTTCAAAAAAATTAACATGTGTGCTTAAAACAAACTTCTTGGTAACTGGATTGTAAAGTATGTATGCCTTTCACTACTCACTATAGCCTACAAAAATACATCTTTCACTACTATCATCAAACTTCTTTCTTGACTACTCAGAAACATGTGAAAATGCTACTGATCCAAAAATTCTAAAGTGAGACACATTTACCTTTTTACCATCCCATGCTTATTTAGGTACTATATCTTGGAGATTGGTTGTTGGAGATATGTTGAGAACATGCACTACTGTCGAAATTGCTTCATCCCAGTAGCCATTTGACAACTTCTCACGAAGCATACATCTGGACATGTTCATGACCGACTGATTTTTCCTTTCTGCTATAGAATATATCTTTTTTGTTCTCCATAATGATTCCTTATTGTTGACAAAAAACATTCATGTCTTTGGAGTTGTATTCTCCTCCTTTGCTAGATCTAAGTATTTTCAAAAGCTTTCATCTCTACTTTTTTACTTCTACTTTGAACTCTTTATATCTTGAGAAAGTATCTAATTTATTTTTGAGAAAATACACCCATATATTCCATCTATAATCATCAATGAAGTTTAGAATGTAAAGACTACCACCAATGGACCATGTCTGTATTGGGCTACATATATCTTTATTAACTAGCTCTAAAGGCTCTTTTTCTCTAGAGGAAGATTTAAGAAAGCTATCTCTCTTATGCTTTTCAAGAACACAAATTTCACAAGTACGATATTTTTCATTCATAACAGGGATACCAATGACGATTGAATGTTTTTGAATAAGACTTAGACAACTCAATGGGATATGATCATACCTAGAATGCCATAGCTGAGACTCATCTATTCTTGATACATTATGGATAAAAGACTATGAGATATTTTGACTTCTAAGAGTCAATGGAAATATCCTATTCTCTTTTTTTTTTCAACATTTTCTATCACAATTCTATTGGGAGGTTTGTCATATATATAACATGTGTTCCCTTGAAATACTACATCATAACTATGTGTCATCAATTGTCCTACACTAATGAGGTTATGCTTCAGATGTGGAACATAACGAACATGAAGTATGTATTTTTGCTTATTCTATTTATTAAGGACATGGATAGTAGATTCCCCTTATGTTTTAATACAAGAACGATCTCTAAGAGGAATTTATGATGTTATGGAAGCATCAAGATAAGAAATCATATTTTTGTTACTTGTCATATGATTGTTGTAGCTACAGTCTAGAAACCAAAGGTCTTTATTATGAGTGTCTTCAGAAATTTGGAAGGAAAGAAACATTTTTTCAAAGGGTTCTCCATCAGTTGTTCAAGAGATGGTCAACTGCCACTTTGTTGAACTGACTATTTCTTTTTTCTTTCATGTTCATAATGCCCAAATTTAACGCAGTAATAGCACTGGAAAATAGATTTTCTCCATGGTCTACTTCTCTGATTTTGGTTTTGTGGAGGTCTCCACTACTCTGCAACATGATTATGTTCTAATCTACCTCTACTTCAACCTCTACCTCACTCGCTAGTGCCTCTATATCCATTGCCTCTTCCTCTGCCAAAAAGAGACTTGTGATTTGAAAGCTTGGTCCATGGAATATTCGGCCAAGTTGAGTCTTTTTTGTGTGCCATAAGTGATCCAATCAATTGTTCTACTGAGAAAGTTATAAAATATTTGTAATCTAGAATGTATACTCCAATCATGTCATATTTTTTGTGGATGCTTCGAAGGAATTTTTTCAATAATCTTCTGATCTATGATTGCTTCACCAATGAGTTTGATCTGATTAACTGATCCACATTCTCTATGCCAGTCATCTCCAGTGTTTAAAACTCTACTCTAAATGTCTACAATTTAGCTGTCTTCATTGTATCATTACCTTAATACAAACCTTTCAAAATGACCTAAGATTCTTTTATTGTTGATGCACCAGTTATCTTGTTGAAGATAGAGTCATTGACTAAGTTTTGTAACCAAAACTTGGCTCAGTTCTCTTTCTTTCTGAGTTCTGTAGTGACATTCCTCTGATTATTATTCACGGCTACTAGTTGTTCTCGGGTTGGCTCTACATAACTGTTCGACAGGGTATCACAAGATTTTTGGGCTTACATAAATGTCTCCATTCTTACAAACTAAAATTTGTATTTGTTTCAAGTGCAAACTGTTTCTCTTTCCCTTTTTTGGAAAATAATATTTTATTTAAAATAATTATTTTAAATAAAAAAAACTTTAACACAAAGGCCCATTTTTTTAAAAAACCACTTTACAAAAATGAAACTCTTTATAAAAAGAGAATCCTCGTTTTTGAATATGAGAAGCCTTTAAACATAACCATTTTAATTTTCTTTTAAACAAACAAAGGCTCGTTGAATCTTCTTAGGGGATCACGTTAAAGTTTTTTGAAATTTTAAAAACGATTAACCTTGGTAGGCATCTTTGAACAGATTCAACGACTGAATTCTAAACCGCTTTGACTCCTCTTTATGGGTTGGTTTGTACGAAATGTTTTAATATTTGATGTGAGTAAACCTCGTGCTCCTGCACTACTTTTGCTGGCACTATATGGAAGCATTGAACCGCACGTTTTTTTGGAAATCGTAAGTTGGCCTTGATCAATGCATTCACAGTGCTGAACATGGGTACATCGAATTAAAAAAAATGGTTCCGAGGCACCATCTGTTACTAAAGAGGATTAGGGGATTGAATACATTGAAAGGATTCTCAATTATTCTACTATACATCTTGATCTAGTTCTTGGTCTCTGTTGTTCTCTTTGGAATCTTATGTGACGTGAAGCTATGATACCATGAGAAAGAATGAAAAACAAAAATTTCAGTAGAGATTTCTCTTCTCAATATTCAAAATAGTTAAATAAGGATACGTTGAAAACGTCAATATTAAATGCCTGGAGTAGAACTCCACACCTTTGGAATAGAACTGAAGAAAACCTAAATTTTCAAGTAAAATTGAATTGTGTATGACACCTAGCGAACAAGAAAATCAAATGTGATGAATCCTAGCAGAGAGTGAGATTAATATCTCAACATCCCCTCCTAATCTCAGTCTGTGTACCTTATTCTCTTGTCCTAGAACTTCAAAACTAAGGGGTTGCTCCAACATAAACTTCTTCCTGTAATATACCATTTATGAAGGTCGCTTTTACAACAAGATCATAGACTTTCCATTTGTGTTGAGGTGATGTGGATAAAATGGTTCTAACAATGTCTCACCTTGCTATTGGAGCAAAGGTTTCACCATAGTCAATACCAAATTGTTGTGAGAATCCTTTGGCAACCAACCTTGCCTTATGTTTCTAAATTTCTTGTTTTTCATTCAGTGTGGTCTTATATACCCATTTTACACCAATTATGGTTTTTCTCTTGGGAGATCAGCTAATTTCAAAGCCTAGTTCTTATACTTGGAAGAAATTTCTCAGTTGATTGCATCAACCTAATGCATTTCTCTAAGTGCTTCTTGAAAATGAGTTGGTTGAGATGAAATAAATGAAAACATATTTTTCTAGCCAAACTCATGCTTCTGCTCATATATTTCTCTGATGCTTCTTATTTTACAATTGCCTTGTAAAGATGTTGAATCATGGGTGGATTCACTGCTTAAAGATGTACTATTTTCATAATTGTGTGTCTCTTCTTCAACCTGCAATATTGGTAGATGTGGTGTATAAACTGGCTGATTTGAAGCTTCATTAACATGATCAGACCAGGATTTATTTTCAAAAATTTAACATTTTTGATTAAAACAAACTTCTTAGTAGCTTGATTGTAAAGTTTGTAGGCCTCTGACTTCTCACTATAACCTACAAAAATACATCTTTCACTCATATCATCAAGCTTCTTTCTTAGCTTCTCAGGGACATGTGAAAATGCTACTCATCCAAAAATTCTAAAGTGAGATACATTTACCTTTTTAGTATTTACCATCCCATGCTTCATGAGGTATTGTATCTTGGAGATTGGTTGTTGGAGATATGTTTAAACCATACACTATTGTCGCAACTGCTTCAGCCCAGTAGTCATTTGACAACTTCTTATCACAAAGCATAGATCTGACCATGTTCATGATCAACTGATTTTTCCTTTCTGCTACTCCATTATCTTATGGAGTATATCTTGTTGTGTTCTGCATGATGATTCCTAGTAGTTGGAAAAAAAACTTTGAAGTCATTAGAGTTGTATTATCCTCCTCTATCATATTTGAGTACTTTCAAAGGATTTCCACTCTATTTTTCTGCTTCTTCTTAAACTCTTTAAAACTTGAGAAAGTATCTGATTTATTTTTGAGAAAATACACCCACGTCTTCCTCTTATAATCATCAATGAAGGTTAGAAAGTAAAGACTAAAACCAATGAAATGTGTCTTTATTGGGCCACATATATCTCTATGGATTAGCTCTAAAGGCTCTTTTTCTCTAGAGGAAGATGTCATAAATCTATCTCTTTTATGGTTTGCTAGAACACAAATTTCCCAAGTACAATATTTTGCATTCATAATTGGGACACCAATGATGATTGAATGTTTCTGAAGCAGACTCAAGCTCTTTAATGGGATGTGACCATCCCTAGAATAACATCACTGATACTCATATATTCTTGGCACAATGTGGAAAAAATACTATGAGAGATTTCGAATTCTAAGAGTCAATGGAAACATTATCTATCAGTCTTATATTAGGAGGTTTTTCATAGATATAACATGTGTTCCCTTGAAATACTATATCATACCCATGTTCCATCAATTTCCTACACTAATGAGGTTATGCTTGATATGTGGAACATAATAAACATCATGTATGTATTACGTCTTATTCTGTTTAATAAGAATAGGGTCAGTACCTTTCCCTTTAGATTTAATACAAGAATGATCTCCAAGAGTAATTTCTGATGTTATGGAAGCATCAAGGTAAGAAAGTAGATTTATGGTACCTATCATATGATTGTTGTAGCCACTTTCAAACAAGAAAAGGTCCTTATTACGAGTGTCTTCAAAAATATGGTAGGAAAGAAACATTGTTTCAGTGGTTTCTGCTTCATGGTTAGAGAGATGGACATTGCCTCTTTGTTGACCTTACTATTTCTTTCTGCATTCATTTTCATAATGCCGAAATTTCTTACAGTAATAACATTGGACATTACATTTTCTCCATGGTCTTCCTTTCTGAATTTTGTTTTGTGGAGGTATCCACTGCACTGCTACATGATTAACGTAGTAATATATCCACTTCTTTGTTGCATGATGAACATGGTAATATTTGAGTTGGAGAACGTAGTAATATATCCATGATTCTATAGAAGGGTCTATATTTATGGATAAAATAAATATTCGCCCTCATATCCATGTTGTTGCAATCAATAAAAGAAATAATACTATCAGACTTTCATTGTGTGGAAAGATCCAATGTGCAAAGTTTTTCGTTATTTGAAGTTATAATGCACCTCTGCACAACACAATAAAAAATGCATTGAATGAAGACATTGTATTGTTGGTTGATTATTAACCATGCAAGGAGCCCCTACAATGAGAGAGAATGAAAAACAAAAAAGTGGAGCAGAGATTTCTCTTCTCAATACTTAAAATAGTTAAAGAAGATTACATTGAAAATATCAATAATAAATGAATGGAGTAGAACTCGACACATATGGAATAGAACTGAAGTAAAACTGAGCTGTCAAGTAAAATGGAATTGTCTACGACACCTAGCATACAAGGGAATCAAATGTGATGACACCTAGAAGACAATGATATTAATATCTCAACATCCCCTCCTAATATCAATTGTTGCAATTGGAGGCACTTACAATGCCTAATTTCTCTCTTTGAAATTCAAATATATTCTTGCCCAATGGCTTTGTGAAAATATCTGCAAGCTGATCTTTTGAACCACAAAAAGAAAGTACTATGTCCCCATCATTGACAAGCTCACTGATGAAATGAAAATGTGTGTCAATGTGCTTGCTCTTTTTGTGGAAAACATGATTTTTTGATAAAGAAATTGCTAAACTATTGTCACAGTAAATATGATTTGGCTCCTTGTGAACATTTGATAGATATTCCAATAATATTCTTAACCACACTACTTGAAAAGATGTTGAATTCGCTGCTACATACTCTTCCTATGTAGAATATATTGAAACAATTGACTCTATCATGGATGCCCATGAAATCATATTAGTTACAAGATCAAAAACATACCCTGTGGTGCTTTTGTGATCATCTAAACTCCTTGCATAATCACTATATGTATAACCTGAAAGTGAATAATTTTCAAAATGTGTATAGAACAAAGCATAGTTTATGATCCCTGCAATCTACCTTAAGATCCATTCTGCAACCTTCCAATGAGTAATCTTTGGTGATTTCATAAACCTGGAGACAAAGCTAGCAACAAACATGATATCAGGTCTAGTTGCAGTCAGATATAACAAAATACCAAATAGAATTTTATACAATGTGGGATTAATTGGTGATGCTGCATCTTCTTTTCCTAGTTTGGTTCCTTGAGAAATTGGTGCATTATCTAGTTTGCAATTGGTCATTCTGAACTTTTGGATGATGTTAGTGGCATATTTTTGTTGGCCAACAAAAATTGCATTAGCATATTGTTGAATTTCAATGCCTAATAATTATTTCATGACTCATAGATCAATCATTTCAAACTTTGTTTGCATTGCTTCTTTGAAATCTTCTAACATCACATTTCCTATAAAAACAAGATTATCTACATAAAGGCATTCAATAAGAATTTTACCTTCATGAGATTTGGTATACAAAGTTGGAAAAGGCCCGCTTCTAAAAAAACCAATTTTGATAAGATACGCATCGATGAAACTATACCAATCTCTTAGATTGTGTTTGAAACCATGCAAAGCTTTCTTCAATATGTATAACGTATTCTCCTCTCCTAGAGATTCAAAACTAGGAGGCTGCTCCAACATAAACTTCTTCCTACAATATACCATTTAAGAAGGTATATTTTATGTCAAGTTGATAGACTTTCCAGTTGTGTTGAGTTGATGTGGATAAAATGGTTCTGGCAGTGTCTAACCTTGCTACTGGAGCAAATGTTTCACCATAGTCGATACCAAACTATTGTAAGAATCCTTTGGCTACCAACCTTGCCTTATGTTTCTCAATTTATCCTTTTTCATTCATTTTGGTCTGATATACCCATTTTACATCAATTTTGGGTTTTACTCTTGGGAGATCAGCTAATTCCCAAGTCTAGTTCTTCACAATTGTAATAATATTTTGGTTCATTGGATCGACCTAGTACATTTCCTTAACTTCTTATTCAAAATGAGTTGGTTAAGATGAAAGAAATGGAAACATATTATGTTGGCCAAACTGATGCTCTTGCTCATATATTTCTCCGATGCTTCTTGTTTTTTGATTGTCTTATAATGATGTTGAATCATGGGTGGATTCATTGCTTGAGGTTGTACCATTTTCATAATGATATGGCTCTTCTTCAACTTGGAATGTTAGTAGTTGTGGCATATAAACTGGCTGATTTGAAGCTTCATTAACACGATCAAACCATGATTTATTTTCAAAAAATTTAACATCTCTTCTTTAAACAACCTTCTTGGTAACTAGATTGTAGATTTTGTATGCCTTTGACTGCTCACTATAGCCGACGAAAATACATCTTTCACTCATATCATGAAGCTTGTTTCTTATCTGCTCAGGAACATGTGAAAAACTATTGATCCAAAAATTATAAAGTGAGATATATTTACCTTTTTACCTTCCCATGCTTATTGAGGTACTCTATCTTGGAGATTGGTTTTTGGAGATCTATTGAGAACATACACTGTTGTTGAAACTTCTTCAGCCCAGTAGTCATTTGACAAATTCTTCTCATGAAGCGTACATCTAGCCATGTTCATGATCGACTCGTTTTTCCTTCCTGCTACTCCATTAGGGCGTGGAGTATATCTTGTTGTGTTCTACATGATGATTCCTTGTTGTTGACAAAAAACTTTGGTGTCATTGGAGATGTATTCATCTCCTCTGTCGGATCTGAGTAATTTCAAAGGCTTTCCAGTCTAACTTATGCTTCTTCTTTGAACTCTTTATACCTTAAGAAACTATCTGATTTATTTATGAGAAAGTACACCCAAATCTTCTAGTTATAATAATTATGGACTAGCTCTAAAGGCTCTTTTTCTCTAGTGGAATAAGTTGGAAACATATCTCTTTTATGCTTTGCTAGAACACAAATTTCACAAGTACAATATTTTTCATTCATAACATGGAGAAAAATGATGATTGAATGTTTTTGAAGCAAACTTAGACTCTTGAATGGGATGTGGCCATATCTAGAATACCATAGCTAAGACTCATCTGTTCTTAACACGTTCTGGACAAAAGACTGTGAGAGATTTCGACTTCTAAAAGTTAATGGAAACATCTTATTCCTATTTTTTCAACCTTTGCTATCAATCTTCTATTGAGAGGTTTCTCATAGAGAAAACATGTGCTCCCTTGAAATACTACATCATAACCATGTTCCGTCAATTGTCCTACCCTAATGATGTTATGCTTGATATTTGTAACATAATAAACATCAGGCATCTATTTCTACTTATTATATTTAGCAAGATCAAGGACAATAACTTTCCCCTCAAATTTAAAAGAGGAATGATCTCCAAGAGTAAATTCTAATACTATGGAAGCATCAAAATAAGAAAGTAGATTTTTGTTACCTATCATATGATTGCTGCAACCACTGTCCAACAACCAAAGGTCCTCATTGTGAGAGTTTTTAAAAAGATATTAGGAAAGAAACATTGTTTCAGAGTGTTCTCCTGTATTGTTGGAGAGATGGACACTGCCTCTTTGCTGATCTGATTGTTTCTCTCTGCATTCATGTTCATAATTCCCAAATTTATTGCAATAATAGCATTGGACATTATATTTTCTCTATGGTTTATTTCTCTAAGTTTTGTTTCGTGGATGTCTCCACTACTTTTCTGCATGATGATATTCAAATCTACCACTTTTTCAGCCTCTTCCTCGCTTGTTGTCGCCTCTATATCTTCTGACTCTCCCTCTGCCAAAAGAGACTTACAATTTGTAATTTGTTCCATGGAATATTCTACAAAGTTGAGTCTTATTTCATGTGCCCAAAGTGATCCAATCAATTTTTCTACTAAGAAAGTTGTAAAATATTTGGATTCTATAATGGTTGTTACAATCATGTCATATTTCTTGGGAAGGATTTGAAGGAATTTTTCAACAATCTTCTGATCTATAATGGTTTCACTAATGAGTTTGATCTAATTGACTATTCCCATGACTCTATTCATGAATTGATCCACATTCTATGTGTCAGTCATCTTCAGGGTTTCGAATTGTGCTTTCAATGCCTGCAATTTTGCTATCTTCACTGTATAATTACCTTGATACAAACCTTTCAAAACATCCCAAGTTTCTTTTATTGTTGATGTGTCTATTATCTTGTCGAATATAGAGTCATCGATTGATTTTTGTATCCAACAATTGGCTCGATGATCTTACTTTCTGAGTTCTGTAATGACATTCCTTTGATTATTATTCATAGCTTCTAGTTTTTCTTGGGTCAACTCTATATAACCATTCAAAATGGTATCACAACATTCTTGGGCTTACATAATGTCTTCATTCTTAAAGAGAAAAACATGTATTTGTTTCAATAGAAAACTCTTTCTCTATCCCTTTTTGGAAAATAATATTTTACTTGAACAAAAATATTTTATTTAAAAAAGTTTGTTTTAAATAAAAAAACTAACACAAAAAACCCTTTTTGAAAATAATCACTTTTCAAAAGTGAGACTCTTTATAAAAGGAGCATCGTCCTTTTCTGAATATGAAAAACCTTTAAACATAACCATTTTAATTTGTTTTAAAACAAATGAAGGCTCGTTGAATCTTCTTAAGGACTCACGTTAATTTTTTTTGAAATTTTAAAAAATATTAACCTTAGTACGTAGTTTTGAATCGGTTCAGTGACGGATTCGATGACTGACTTCTCAACTGCTTTGACTCCTCATTCGGGGTTGGTTTGTTCACGATGTTTTTTTTTTAACTTTGACATGACTAAACCTCTTTCTAGTGCACCACATTTCCGGACACTATATAGCAGCATTGAACTACGTTTTTTTGGGCAATTGTAAGTTGGCCTGGATCAACACACTTTCTTTGCTAAGCATGGGTGCGTTGCACCCCAAAAAAAAAATATTATTTTGGTTCGTAGGGACCATGTTTTATTGAAGACAATGAGGTTGTCGAATACATTAAAATATTTATTGCTCTTTCTACTATATGGCCTCTTGAAGTTCTTGGTATCTACGGCTCTCTCTAGAGTTTTATGCACCCTAAAGCTATGATACCATGAGAAAGAATGAAAAATGAAAAGTGGAGAAGATATTACTCTTCTCAATATTCAAAACAATTAAATAATATTACATGGAAAACAACAATAATAATTGATTGGGGTAAAACTCGACACCTATGGAGTAGCACTGAAGTAAAAATGAATTGTCTATGACACCTAGTAGACAAGACTATCAATTGTGATGACAGGTAGCAGACAGTGAGATTACAACATTGCCTCCTAATCTCAATTTTTACAATTGGAGGAACTTACAATGCCTAATTTCTCTTTGACATTCAAATAAATTCTTTCCCAGTGGATTTGTGAAAATGTCTGCAGGATGATCTTTGGAACCACGAAAAGCAAGTACTATGTACCCGTTGACAAGCTCACCCATGAAATGAAAATGTGTGTCTATGTGCTTGCTCTTTTTGTGGAAAACATGATTTTTTGATAAAGGAATTGTTGAAATGTTGTCATGGTGAGTAGGAGTTCTCTCCTTTTGAATACTTTATATCTTTCAATAATATTCTTAACCACATTACATGAAAAAATGTTGAATTTTATGCTACATATTCTTCGTCTGTAGAAGATATTCAAACGATTGACTATTTCTTGGATGCCCATGAAATCAGTTTTGTTCAAAGATGAAAAGCATACCCTAAGTTGGTTTTGTGGTTATCTAAACTCCCTGCATAATCACTATCTATATAAACTGAAAGTGAAGAATTTTCAGAATGTTTATAGAACAAACCATAGTCTGTGGTCGCTACAATAGACCTTAACATCATTTTTGCAACATTCCAATGAGTAATCTTTTGCGATTGCATAAACATAGAGACAAAACTAGTAGCAAACATGATATTAGGTCTAGTTGCAATGAGATATAAAACTGCCAAAAAGACTTTTATACAATGTGGGATCAATTGGTGGAGCTACATCTGCTTTAGCTAGTTTGGTTCTCTGAGAAATTGGTGTATTAGCCGTTTACAATTCGTCATTCTAAACTTTTGGATGATTTCGGTGGCATATTTTTGTTGACCAACAAAAATGCCGTTAGCAGGTTATTTAATTTAAATACCTAAGTAGCATTTCATGACTCCTAGATTAGTCATATCAAACTTTGTTTTCATTGTTGCTTTGAAATATTCTAACATCATATTTCTTGTCTAAAGAATATCATCTACATAAAGGAATACCATAATAATTTTGCCTTCATGGCTTTTGGCATACATAGTTTGCTCATGACCACTTCTGCAAAAACCACTTTTGATGGGACAAGTGTCGATGTGACTGTGACAAGCTCTTGGAGCTTGTTTCAAACCATACAAATATTTCTTCGATCTGTAAACCTTATGCTCCTATCCTGGAACGTCAAAACCAGGAGGCTACTCTAGCATAAACTTTTTCCTGCAATATACCATTAAGTAAGACATATTTTACATGAAGCTGATAGGATTTCCAATTGCATTGAGATGATGTGGATAAAATGGTTCTGGCATTTTCTATCCTTGCTAGTCGAGAAATAGTTTTACCATAGTCTATACCAAACTATTGTGAGAATCCTTTGGCAACCACCCTTGCCCTATGTTTCACAATTTCTACTTTTTCATTCAACTTGGTCTTATATACCCATTTAACACCAATTATGGTTTTTTCTCTTGGGAGATCAACTAATTCACAAGTCTGGTTCTTCTCTATGGTAATGATTTCTTGGTTCATTGCTTCCACCCAATGTGTTTGTTTAACTACTTCTTGAAAATGTGTTGGTTAATATGAAACAAATGGAAACATATTCTATTGACCAAACTCATGCTCTTGCTCATATATTTGTCTAACACCTAGACTTTTTCTTTGATTGTCTTCTAAAGATCTTGAATCATGGGTGGATTCACTACTTGAAGATGTACCATTTTTAAAATGGTATAGCTCTTCTTCAACCTGAATCATGGTAGTTGTGGTGTATAAAATGGTTGATTTGAAGATTCATTAACATGATCAGACCTAGTTTTATTTTCAATAAATTTAACATATGTGCTTAAAACAAACTTCTTATTAACTAGATTGTAAAGTCTATAGGCCTTTCATTTCTCATTATAGCCTATGAAAATACATCTTTCACTACTATCATCAAGCTTCTTTCTTATCTCCACGGGAACATCTGAAAATGCTACTGATCTAAAAATTCTAAAGTGAGATACATTTAAATTTTTATCATCCCATGCTTCTTGAGCCACTGTATCTTGGAGACTGGTTGTTATATATCCGTTGAGAACATAAACTATTTTCAAAACTGCTTCGCCTAGTAGTCATTTGGCAACTTATTGTCACGAAGCATACATCCATAAATATTGAAAATGTATCTGGTTTATTTTTGAGAAAATACAACCATATCTTAATAAACCATATATTCTTTCTATAATCATCAATGAAGGTTAGAAAGTAAAGACTACCACCAATGGACTTTGTCTGCATTGGTCCATATACATATTTTTGGACTAGCTCTAAAGGCTCCTTTTCTCTAGAGGAAGATGTCGGAAAGATATTTCTTTTATGCTTTGCTAGAACAAAAATTTCACAAGTACAATATTTTTCATTCATAATAGGGAGACCAATGATGATTGTCTATTTTTGAATTAGACTTAGAGCCTTGAATGAGATGTGGCCATACCTAGAATTCCATAGCCGAAACTCATATATTCTTGAAACGTTGTGGACAAAATACTGTGAGAGATTTCGACTTCTAAGAGTCAATAGAAGCATCCTATTCTTGGTTTTTTCCACCTTTTCTATCAGTCTTGTATTGGGAGGTTTGTCAAGATATAACATTTGCTCCCTTGAAATACTACATCATAACCATGTTCTATCAATTGTCCTACACTAATGAGGTTATGCTTCAGATGTGGAAAATAATAAACATATGGCATGTATTTATTCTTATTCATTTTAGTAAGAACACGGAAAGTACCTTTCCCTTCATCTTTAATACAAGAACGATCTCCAAGAGTAATTTCTTATGTTACAGGAACATCAAGATAAGAAATAAGACTTTTGTTACTTGTCATATGATTGTTGCAACCATTGTTTAGCAACTAAAATTCCTTTTTGTGAGTGTCTTCAAAAAGATGGCAGGAGAGAAACATTGTTTGAGTGTGTTATCCTTCATTGCTTGAGAGGTGCACACTGCCTCTTTGTTGATATGACTATTTATTTCTGCACTCATGTTCATAATGCCAAATTTCTTGCAATGATAACATTGGACCTTATATTTTCTCCATGGTCTCCTTCTTTGAGCTTAGTTTTGTGGAGGTCTCCACTGCTTTATTGCATGATGATGTTCTGATCTACCTTTGTTGTGGCCTCTGCTTCGCTTGCTGCCGCTTCTATATCCTCTATCTCTACCTCTGCAAAAATAGACTTGTGCTTTGAAATCTTGTTTCATGGAATATTCTGCCAACTCCATTCTTGTTTCGTTTGTTAGAAGAGATACAATCAACTATTCTACTGAGAAAGTTGTAGAATATTTGGATTATGGAATGGTTGTTACAATCATGTCATATTTCTTAGGGAGGCTTCGAAGGAGTTTTTCAATAATCTTTAGATCTATAATGGTTTCACAAATGAGTTTGACCTGATTGATTATTTCCATGGATCTAGTCATGAACTAATCCACATTCTCTGTGTTAATAATATTCAAGGTGTCGAACTATGCTCTATATATCTGCAATTTAATTGTCTTCACTATATGATTACCTTGATACGAACCTTTCAAAATATACCAACATTCTTTTGTTGCTGATAACAAGTTATCTTGTCGAAGATGGTGTTATCAACTGAGTTTTGTATCCAAAATTTTGCTCTGTGCTCATTCTGTTTTATCTCTATAGTGACATTCCTCTAATTATTATTCATGGATCCTAGTTGTTCTTGGGTGATCTCTACAGAACCATTCGACAAGGTATCACAACATTCTTGAGCTTGCATAAATGTCTTCATTCTTAAAGACCAAAAATTGTATTTGTTTCAATCGAAAACTCTTTCTCTTCCCTTTTTGGGAAATAATATTTTATTTAAATAAAATTTTTTATTTGAAAAGATTTATTTTAAATAAAAAACAATAACACAAAAGCCCCTTTAAAAAAAAAAATCACTTTACAGGAAATGAGACTCTTTATAAAAAGAGCATCCTCCATTTTGAATATGAGAACCGTTTAAACGTAGACATTTTATTTTATGTTTTTAAACAAACAAAGGGTTGGTTCGTTCATGGTGTATTTTTTTTAACTTTGACATGGATTAACCTCGTTCTCATGGATTGCATTTCCCGACACTATATGGTAGCATTGAACCACACTTTTTTATGAAATCGTAAGTTGGCCTGGATCAATGCATTTTCTCTATTGAACATGGGTGTGTTGCAAACAAAAAAATATTAAAATAAAATTATTTTGGTTCGTAGGCACCATCTTCCACTGAAGATGATCAGGTTGTTGAATCCATTGAAAGGCTTCTCGATCCTTCTACTATGCAGCTTGTTTGAGTTTGATCAGGTTGTTGAATCCATTGAAAGGCTTCTCGATCCTTCTACTATCTCTTCTTGTGTTGTTTCTTTGAAATATTCTAACATCATATTTCTTGTATAAAGAAGATCATCTACATAAAGGCATACAATAAAAATTTTACCTTCATGAGTTTTGGTATACAAAGTTGGCTCATGACCGCTTCTGCAAAAACCACTTTTAATGACATAAGTGTAGAATCGACTATACCAAGATCTTGGAGCTTGTTTCAAACTATACAAATATTTCTTCAATCTATATACCTTATGCTCTTGCTCTGTAATGTCAAAACTAGGAGGTTGTTCCAAGATAAACTTCTTCCTGCAATATACCATTTAAGAAGGAAAATTTTACATCAAGCTGATAGAATTTCCATTTGTGATGAGATGATGTGGATCAAATGGTTATGGTAGTGTCTAACACTGATACTGGAGCAAAGGTTTCACCATAGTTGATACCAAACTATTATGAGAATCCTTTGGCACCCACCCTCGCCTTGTCTTTCTCAATTTCTCCTTTTTCATTCAACTTGGTCTTATATACCCATTTTACACCAATTTTGCTTTTGTCTCTTGGGAGATCAACTAATTCCCAATTTTTGTTTTTCTCTATGGAAAAAATATCCCATTCATTGCATCAACCCAATGTGTTTCTTTATTTGTTTCTTCAAAATAAGTTGGTTGATATGAAACAAATGGAAACATATTTTACTCTCGAAACCTATGCTCTTGCTCATATATTTCTCTTACGCTTCTTGTTTTCTGATTGACTTTTGAAGAGGTTGAATCATGGGTGGATTCATTGCTTGAAGACGTACCATTTTCATAATGGTGTGGCTCTTCTTCAACCTAAAATTGTGGTAGCTATGGTGTATAAACTAGCTGATTTGATGCCTCATTAACATGATCAGACCAAGATTTATTTTTGCAAAATTTAACATCTCCGCTTAAAGAAAAATTCTTAGTAATTGGATTGTCAATTATGTAGGCCTTTTACTGCTCACTATAGCCTATTGAAATACATATTTCACTCCTATCATCAAGCTTCTTTCTTAACTACTCAAGAACATGTGAAAATGCTACTGATCCAAAATTCTAAAGTGAGATACATTTACCTTTTTACCATTCGATGCCTCTTGAGATATTGTATCTTGGAGACTTATTGTTGGATATCCATTGAGAACATACAATGTTGTCAAAACTACTTTAGCCCAATAGTCATTTGACAAGTTCTTCTCACGAAGCATACATCTGGCCATGTTCATGATCGACTGATTTTTCCTTTTTGCTAATGCATTATGCTGTGGAGTTTACCTTGTTGTGTTCTGCATCATGGTTCCTTCTTGTTGAAAAAAAGCATTGAAGTCATTGGAGCTGTATTCTCCTCCTTTATTGGATCTCAACACTTTTAAGGGATTTCCACTCTACATTTATGCTTCTGCTTTGAACTCTTTAAATATTGAGAAAGTATATGATTTATTTTTGACAAAATACATCCATATATTCTCGCTATAATCATGAGTAAACGGTAGAAAGTAAAGACTACCACCAATGGAATGTGTCTGCATTGGGCCATACACACCATTATGGACTAGCTCTAAAGACTCTTTTTCTCTAGAGGAAGATGTCAGAAAGTTATCTCTTTTATGCTTTGATAGAACACAAATTTAACATGTACAATATTTTTTATTTATAACAGGAAGACCAATGACAATTGAATGTTTCTTAAGTAGACTTAGTCTCTTGAATGGGATGTTGTCATACCTATTATGCCATAGCTAAGACTCATCTATTCTTGAAACATTGTGGGAAAAATACTGTGAGAGATTTCGACTTCTAAGAGTCAATGGAAACATCCTATTCATGGTTTTTTCAACCTTTTCTATTAGTATTGTATTGCAAGGTTTGTCATAAATATAACATGTGTCATAGCCTTGAAACAATACATCATAAACATGTTCCGTCGACTCTCCTACACTAATGAGGTTATGCTTCAGATGTAGGTATTAACCTCGTACATAAATTACCTGCATACGAATTCTAAAACACAGAAAATAAACAATGTGAGAGCATAACACATAAAACACATATACACAAAGATTTTCCCCTGGATCCCAAAACTAGGACTACCAGCTTGACTTTTCATTATGTTCCTTTTAATGTTACAACACATATTTATACATGCCGAAGCATCCAATACCATGGACCGAAAACATCACGTCGAAAAACATGGACCAAAAACCATCGTGTCCAAAACCATGTGTGAAAATCATGCACAAAACCATAGGTAGGTCCAGACTCCATAGAGTGGGGTTACCTGCACCCCTCAAACCCCCTATGACTCCCCCCACTACACAATTGGCGCAATGAAGCGGGGGCTCTGCCCCCCTTTTGACCCCCCGATTAACTACGTGGGCTAGTCGTGGAAATAATATAACACAACCCAACATCAGATGTGGACCGTAATAAACATCAGGTATGTATTTCTGCTTATTCTGTTTGGTACAGACATGGATAGTACCTTTGCCTTGCGCTTTAATACAAGAACAATCTCCAATAGTAATTTGTGATGTTATGGAAGGATCAATATAATGAATATTAGAAAGAATATTTTTTTTACCTATCATATGATTGCTACAGCCACTCTCCAACAACCCAAGGTCCTTATTGTGATTATCTTCAGAAAGATGGAAGGAAAGAAACAATGTTTCAAAGGGTTCTCCTTCATTGTTGGAGAGATGGACATTGCCTCTTTGTTGATATGATTGTTTCTTTCTACCTTCATGTTCATAATGCAAAAATTTCCTGTAGTAATAGCATTGGACATTAGATTTTCTCCATGGTCTACTTCTCTGAGTTGGGTTTTGTGGAGGTCGCCACTACTATGCTGCATGATGACATTATGATCTTCTTGTTCTTTGGCCTTTGCCTTGCTTTATCCACCTCTATATCCTCTATCTTTGCCTCTGCCAAAAGAGACTTATGCTTTGAAAGCTTGTTCAATGGAATATTCTTCCAAGTTGAGTCTTATTTCACGTGCTAGATGTCATCCAATTAGTTGTTCTACTGAGAAAGTTGTAAAATATTTGGATTCCATAATGGTTGTTACAACCATGTCATATTTCTTGGGCATGCTTAAAAGGAATATTTCAACAATCATTTAATCTATAATGGTTTCACCAATGAGTTTGATCTGATTGAATATTCACATGAATCTAGTCATGAATTAATCCACATTCTCTATGTTAGTCATCTTCAGGGTTTTGAACTGTGCTCTCAATGTCTAAAATTTATTTGTCTTCACTCTATTATTACCTTGATACACACCTTTCAAAATATCCCAAGCTTCTTTTTTTGTTGATGCATCAATTATTTTGTCGAATATAGAGTCATTGACTAAGTTTTGTATCCAACATTTGGCTTTGTTCTCTTTCTTTTTGAGTTCTGCAATGACATTCCTCTGATTAGTATTCATGGCTACTAGTTGTTCTTGGGTCGACTCTACATAATTGTTGTTATAGACAATTTTGTGCCTTACAGCATCAGGCATGAATTGTCAATAATCCAAGGGATCCAAAGTCCCTAAACATGATGTTCCTACGCCTAGAGTAACAAGGTCAGCAAACCAACAGCTCTCAGATCAGTTCTCCACCTGAAAACACTCAAAAACAAGCAATCCTGAAATCAAAGCAGGTGCTCCACTAGGCTTCTGCGCTGAAACTCAACTCCTCCATGGTGTACCTGCGTTGCAAAGCAAGTGGAACAAAGGCCACCTGCGCTGAGCGAGATGGGACAAGTGGCACACTGAGTCATTGCTCTCGAATCTTCCAAAAATGACACTTGGATCAGGGATTTCACCTTGAGATGAGTAGGAGGCTCTGTTTCTCCAAGTGGAAGCAAGGTTCTCCAAGTGGACTCAAGAACTGAAGATCAATTGAAGAGAGAGAGGACACAAGGCAGCTACACATCAGTTGCAAGCTGACTCATCCTTTCTCAATTCATCTATATATTGAGCTCTCTCCTATGAGCTCAGGAGGCGGGAATTTTGTGCAAAGTAATGATATGCTGTTGGTTTCACTATAGAGCTATTGGGTGATTGCTTGAAGGAGGTGAAGAGGAGAAATTCTTTCTGCTGGGAGGTGTTGCTGGATTGGGGCCTTCAATGGTTGTAACCTTCTCAGAACTTTACTTCTTCATTAATAAAAGCTATTGAGGTTCTTCTATATGCACTTGTTTCAATAATGTATTGTGATAATTGTATATTTGATTTATGCTAATCCGTGAATCAGTTATGATTGCATGCTTCTTGTAGTTTCCTTCTTTGTTATTTTGCAGGATCTCATTGTAGCTGGGCCAACAAAAGAGCAAGGAGCTGGGAGCAAGCAGCCAAAGAGAAGAGTTTGGATTCGACATTAAGCGCAAGGCAACGGTTAGTGCATTTCCTCATTCTCTCTTGCTTTCATAAAGAAGTAAACCTTAAGTAGTTTTCTTTACAGTTGTTGCTGAGGTACTATCACCCTTAGAGTGGGATAGGGTCATCCGAATCGGATACTTTTCCCTACAACAAACTGGCGACTCCACTGGGGATCGTATCTGTTTGATTGTTTGTAGTATTTTGCTATTCATTTCCTGAACAAAAGAGTACCAAATCGAAAAGCTTTTGACTATATCAAAAGCGAAGTAGAGGGCAGCTACTCTAGCTCATTTCTGAGCATGTTCATGATTTGAAGAGCTGATCTAAAAGGATCCTTGTAAGCTCTTAGTGATAGCTTTTCATCCTCCTAATCATCCCTTTGTGTGTGCTTGACTGATTGCTTCTGATTTGAGCAAAAACCGTGAATTTTTGAGAAAATTGTGACCCGGAAACTGTGAAAACGCAACTTTCGTTTTCCAAAGCAGGTAGTACACAGGCTACCTGCTTTGCAACGTAGGTCCCGAAGGGGCTACCTGTGCTGAGAGCTAGACTGGCTGAGCAGCACCTGCGTTGGCCCAATTTTTCCTTGTGCAGTTGGGGTTTCCTCCCTTTTTCTTGCCTGTTTTCACTATAGGTTTTGCAGCCAGTTACCAGTCTTGTACCTATTCTGAAACCAACCTTACTTTCCATCATTCCGCCTCTGTTATATAACGAAATTGTACTTGTTCTTTTGTATTTCTTACTTCATTTACAATTTCCCATAACGAAGAGTAAACTAGTCTTCCTTTGGCCTCTTAGATCTGATCCTGTGTTAGGCATTTTGCTGGTCTAAAGAGTTAGCTTGTTTGCTGTCCATAGCTGATTAGTCTTTTTACTTTCGTCATTATGGTTTGATTTCATGTATTTCCAGTGATTAAACAAGTAAATCTTAAGGTGTCTTTTGATTTTGGACAAACTTGTTTGTTTTTCGCTTTAAATCGAAATCAAAGTTATATAACAACTTTCTTTTTGTAATACATCAACATTAAGAAAGGGAAAAGAAAATACATGCATTGTGCATTTTGCATTTGACTGTTTGCATGATGATTTAGGAGAAAGTGCATTAGTTTGTGCTGTATGAACTGTGTGAAAAGATTTTCCTTTCTTCTCCCTCAGTAGTTAAGATTTTCATCAGTCAAAAAGATTTGAAAAAGCTTGCTTCTCATCTTAGGCTGCATTTAGGAATTTTTCATATACATCTCGTGGTGAACCTTGAAAGGCAAACTTTAAAAAGATCAACTTAAAATATACTGAATGAACCTAACAACGCATTTGAAACATAACGCAAACACATAGAGGTCTAGGTAGAGACGTGTTCCGGCGTCGTTAAACATAGTGACTATCGATCTCTACGAAGGTGGGTGATTCCTCCTGAGAGTCGGTGGCACTAATACGGACTTGTGCTCCCACGTACCGTCGCGTATATATTGGGAGACCCCTATAGGCATTTATCCTTTATCCTTAGGAAGCCGTGTCGGCTGCCCTACTGATCGCGATGCAGTGAACACAGCATTCACGAAGATCGACCACCCGTACCGTAAAACGTATTCTGTGGTTTCGCGAAAGGTTTGGCACACCCTCTGCCTAGATCTCCAGAGCAGTTTCTTTTGGCCCTTTTCAAACTCTATAACTGAAAAGGTCCGACCGAGCATTTGTCACTTCGGGCTCGTTAATACATCGAAGGAGACTAGAGTCATCTTTAGCTTTTTCTCGACTCTTAAAACATGAAAAAGCAAAGTTATGTTTAAAAGCGTCTAATAAAATTCATTCAAATCGGAAACACAAATTTTCCCCTTTATATTTTAGTTGATCGAGTAATCCGCAATCGTGGAAGAAAGTCAATTGAATATTCGTCGTTCTCGGAGGCTTGCGAGTCAACCGTCTTTGTCTCCAGAATCGAAAACAATCCGGACAAAGCGAGCTCGTCGAACCAGTTCAAAATCTCCTTTAAAAGTTAGAACAAGTGTTCCAACGACATCTGAGATTCTGGTTACTCCAAACATTTCCGGAAACCCTGCCTCTATAGAAGAAGTTCAACCGCCACAGAAGGACAGTAATACTGATCCTAGTCTGGGGGGAAATACTTGTATAACTGAACCAGTTCCATCTGTAACTAGTCCAGAGAGTTTTGTTCCTCAAACATCTGTCGCTGTTGATACAACCCCTTCTTCGGCACCGGAAATCTTTTACGGACCTGACGGTCTTCCTCTTCCACCTGGTCTGATTGCGATAGAGGAAATTATAGAGGAACCCCAAGTATCCACTCCAACTCATTTTGGAGTAGGGGTCACTCTATTTCCTGCTACAACAGAAGTTTGTCCATCACCAGTGGAAGTTCCTGTAGAATCACTAGGCAATCAATTGGATAGACTCAAAATGTCTGAACAACCGTCGACATCTAGGACTGTGTCAATTGACACGGCGACAGCAGAATTACCTGCTGCGAATCCAACAATGTTCGCCAGCATACCATCTGTCCCAACTAGCTCTCAATCGCTAGAAGGAGTCCACCAAGGGACTATCTCGACAGTATGGTCTGTTCCTGTCTGTTCCAGAGTAATGTCTGGTAACTCTTATGGTGAGACTCATCAAATTGACCCTTTTGGGAATCAATTTAGGCCATCCAGTCCTCCAGGACAATCAATTGCCTTGAGTTCTGGATTACCACCGTATGGGGGGCAGTATGCCCTTTCATTACCCCCTCCGGGAGGGTACCCATACGGGAGTTCTCAACCTTATTCAAGTTATGGTGGAATTGCAACGAATAGTTGGGTAACTATGCTATCCCAGCCACCAAGAGTTGTATATTCTATGCAACAGTGTGTACCTGTGACGAACATCCCAACTACACCGGCTATCGTAACCGTGTCGCAAGTTCAAACGATGCCTGTTGTATGTCAACCTCAGATTTCTCAGGTTCTCATACAACAGCCCCTTAACCCTGCGACCCAACCACAATCGCCTACTGGTGGGGCGACACAAGTACAATCGGGTACAAGTACCCCACATCTTGGTCCAATGGTTAGTGTAGCGCAACAACCCATGGTATCGCAACCGTGGATAGTGCAATACCAACAGCCACAATTCCAGCAAGTGTACCAAGGTTCTGAACAGCAAATATTTGCGAATACTGGACAACCATATATCCAAAATGGTCAAAATCAACCACTTTATAGTGGTCAAGTCCATCAACCGTATCAGTCATACCAACATCAACTCCATTATGCTGGTATGCAAAGATCAACTGTTCAGGCGATTCCATCGTACCCTGGTTACGCTTCCCCTAACTTGAATCAACAGTTACCATTCGTGGCGACTTTAGAGTTGCCTGATTTACATCGGTTAACCAATGATCCAATTGCTTACGCCCCATGGTGGCCAGTGATCCCGCACAAACTTCCATCCGACATTCCTAAATTCAATGGAAATCCAGGTGAAGACCCGTCGAATCATGTGATGACATTTCATCTGTGGTGTTCGTCGAACACTTTAAATGATGATTCGATAAGGCTTCGCCTCTTTCAGAGGACATTGACAGGTCCAGCGACAAAATGGTATATGGAATTGCCAAGAGCTTCGTTCGACAATTTTAGCTCCCTTGCCACGACATTCTTAACCCACTTTCAATTACCAATAAGGTATGAAACGGGAACAGAGATATTGACTAACTTCAAACAGACAACCGCAACTCATATATCAGATCATATACATGAGTGGCGACGTCGACGAAGAATGGTTAAAACATACGTTCCTGATCAGCTTTTAGCTGAGTGGTTTATAAAGTCGTTACTTCCGGCCATAACGGAAGATGTGGCAAAGGGGGGAGTCGTAACAGAAGAGCAGGTTATCGCTCGTGCACAATATTTGGACTTAGTATATACTCAGTCCGGCATGCTCTATGACAAAATACCAGATGCCCCTAGACCAAAGTTTTCAATCCCTCCTCCTCCTAAATCAAATAGTGACTCTCATGCCGTCGATGGCGTGATTGGCACGACAAACACGAATCCGAAAAGGACCAATCAAAAGAAGGCCCGTAAGGATTCGTATCAAAATGCGCATGAAGAAGTTCTTTCTTCGGAAGTAAATGCCGTATCGACAGATAAGGGCAAAGAAACCAATCAACCAGGAAGCAAGAAGAAACAAAACAAAGGGAAGAAGAATAAACAAGGTGAGTCATCCCCTAAGAAAAATTCTTTGAACCCTCCTGGAAATAGGAAACCGAGTCCATGTCAAATATGCGATGACAAAGATCACAACACTAAGAATTGCCCATTCAAAGCTGAGCTAAAGAGGTTCTTTAAGAGTCCTCATACCTCAACTGTGTCAAGTGATCCATTTCCTAACCCAGGTAAAAATCTGGTTGATAGTGGAAACGCTTCCCCATCTCAAGTGCTTATGTTGTCGGTTTCAAAACAGCAAAATGATGCTTTGATTTCGACAAGGAACAAAGATTACGGGAATCCACAGGTGTCGAACGATAAAGGTAAAGATCAACCTAGCAGTTCGACAACAACTTCGGCAGAAGTTGTACCCCCCATCACGCATGAATTAACGATAAAACCGCCAAAGGGAGTAGTGCACAAGTCGACCTTTAATCCTCGTGCCAGAGTGGCACAGCATTATAACATAGTGGAAGATTTGGCGCAATCGCCATCTGCTATGTCGACTCTTGAGGTACTACAACATTGCCCATCCCAAAGGCAGGCATTGTTATCAGCAATTGGTGGGGTGGATCCTAAAGATTCCAATCTAGTGTCCTTTGATCACAAAGGGTATGATCCTCAGTTACCAGCTCAACTAGCTTTCCTCGTCCAAGTGAAAGCCCTCAACAAAACAGTTCATAGAACGATTATTGATGAGGGGGCATCAACATGTATTATGTTGATGAGTTGCTGGAAAACTTTAGGATATCCAACCTTGTCGCGATCATCGACGACATTAAAAGCATTCGACGGAAGGATATATACCCCTTACGGTATCCTTAGTAACCTGAAAGTTGAACTAGGGGGCAAAACAGTAGAAATAGATGTTGAAGTCATTGATGGCAATCTTGACTATAACATCCTACTGGGAAGACCATGGATTTATGCCATGCAAGCTGTTGTGTCGACTTATTTTAGGAAGATCGCATTCCCCTTTGAAGGAGGGATTACGGTCGTCGATCAACAAAACTTCCTCCCTAATGGTTCACAAGTTACAGGAAGCGTTCCCATGATCCATGGCAGCGACCGGTCGATTCAAGATATTGGAGTAGGTCTGTTGAAAGATCCCACTATGATGGGAACTTTCGCGCTACCACCTCCTATTTGCATAGGAAATGTACCATTTGTAGCAACATGCAATATGGTATCCACCTTGAAAGTCACAGAAGGCAGATTCACTATGGATCATTTGATGGTTTTGCCACCAAGCCCCATTGAAATATTGTAGCAATCAATGTTTCAGGCCTGGGAGGCGAACCCCAATCAGCGCTCATCGAGCGTTTGGGTAGATAGATCTAGAGAATATGGTACCCCATTAGATCCTTGGTCAAAAGCACATGGGACTGACGAAGGAATCTTACAATCAATGATGATTGAGGGGGCACCATGGAATGACCACCACCATCGTTCCCTTCTTCCGGAATACGAAGAAGATACTCAAAAAGATCTTTACCACCCTTCAGTCTTTGAATTCCTAACAAATACTGTAAACACGGTGGATTCCGAGCGAAACTTATCCAATATTGAAGAGACTATAGCCATAAATATCTCGACCAAAACAGGTGTTGTAGAGAATATTCATGTTGGCAAAGGTTGTTCCCCTTCAGAACTGGAAATATATAATGCTCTTTTTCGCGAATTTAGAGATGTCTTTGCTTGGTCATATGATGAAATGCCAGGCATCGACTCGAGTATCGTTGAACATGAAATTAAAATGTATCCTGATGTCAAACCAGTAAGGCAACGGCTTCGACAGGTTCACCCTAAGAAAGCCGCTGCCATTAAGGCAGAAGTTGAGAAACTTCTCCATGATGGATTCATCTACCCGGTTCCGCTAACTGATTGGGTATCGAATATTGTACCTGTTATGAAAAAACAAGGAACAATACGAGTGTGCGTCGATTATAGGGACGTAAATCAAGCTTTTCCGAAGGACAACTACCCTACACCCTTCATCGACCAGATAATTGATGAATGCGCCGGATGTGAAATTTTTTCCTTTATGGACGGATTCTCCGGGTATAATCAAATTAATATCCGCCCGCAGGACCAGTCGAAGACTGCATTTATATGTCCGTGGGGCACATTCGCTTATCGAAAATTACCCTTTGGTTTAAAGAACGCAGGGGCGACATTTCAGAGGGCTATGAATTATGCTTTCCATGACATCAAGAGCATTGTTCAACCATATCTCGACGATCTTCTGGCTCATTCGCGAAAGCGGACTGATCATCCGCAGCATCTAAGAGCGATATTTCTTCGTTGCCGACACTACAAGATAAGACTCAACCCACACAAGTGTGTGTTTTGCGTCGGTTCTGGTCGTTTACTTGGCTTTGTAGTCTCTAAAGATGGGATTCGTCTCGACCCTTGTAAGGTTCAGGCAATCATCAATTTGCCTCCACCTTCGAATTTGCTTCAGATTCAGAAACTCCAAGGGAAAGCAAACTTTCTGAGGAGGTTCATTCCAAATTATGCAGAACTTGCTAAAGGTTATACACGTCTTTTGAAAAAAGATGTACCCTTCGATTGGGACCAGGTTGCGCAAGCTTCTTTTGACGCTTTGAAAGAATCTCTAGTAAAAGCATCATTAATGTATGCCCCAGATTATCTTAGGGACTTTAACCTGTATCTAGCTGCAGCAGATACAACCATTGCGATGGTTTTAGTTCAAGAAGTCGATGGAGTTGAACATCCTGTATATTATTTAAGTAAAAACTTAAATGATACAGAAAGTAAATATTCTTACGTTGAAAAGCTAGCGCTTGCTGCTGTTCAAGCGGTACAGAGATTTCGACATTATATCCTCTTTAGGAAAACTACCATTCTGTCAGATTGCAACCCAATGACTTATATACTGTCGCGACAGTTGCTGGGGGGCAAGTATTCCAAATGGATAGCGATTCTTCAAGAGTTTGATCTGGAATTTGTAAAATCCAAGTCAAAGAAAGCTCTGGTATTCGCAGAATTGTTATGTGACCTCCCTTCGTCGTCCAACGATGAAACCTCCAAGGAATCAATCGTGGACGAGAATTTGTTTCTGATATCTGCAAGCGATGAATGGTATGGAGATATAATTATCTATCTCCAAACCCAAAAGTTTCGGCCAGACACCTCACACTCCGAACAGAAACGTATACGATACCAAGCAAAAGACTACATGATCGTCGGTGATACTCTTTACCGTCGTGGTATCGATACTGTTCTGAGGAGGTGTCTCACCCATGAAGAAGCCGAAAAAGCCCTGAATGAGTGTCATTCAGGCGCATGTGGGGGGCATCAATCAGGTTTCGTTACAGCCCAAAAGATATTAAGAGCAGGATATTTTTGGCCAACAATGTTCAAAGATTGCATAATCGCAGTCCGAAGTTGCCATTCCTGCCAAATCTTTGATAGCAAAACCAGAAGACTGCCCGCACCCCTGCAACCAATAGTTGCAGTTGGGCCTTTCGCCAAATGGGGCATCGATTTCATGCAATGTAACCCCACCTCGACCGGGGGGCATGGGTATATTATAGTCGCAGTAGACTATTTTACCAAGTGGGCCGAGGCGATGCCTACACTGGACAATACTGGTGAAACAGCTGCCCTTTTCTTTTTCAATCATGTAGTCGCCAGGTTCGGCGTACCCCAGGCTATAGTTACAGATCATGGATCGCATTTCCGCAATCACATGATGGTCGAATTAGCTGCCAAACTAGGGCTATCTCACGACAGCTCTACTCCGTATTATCCACAAGCCAACGGACAAGTTGAAGCAATCAACAAGGTCCTGAAGCGTATGTTGCAGAGGATGATCGGAGTTCATAAAAGAAGATGGCACCTAATCCTCTATGTAGCCTTGTGGGCCTACCGAACCTCGGTAAGAAACGCAACCGGATTCACACCTTTCAAATTGGTGTACGGTCTAGAAGCAGTCTTACCGATCCAGTGTGAAATTTCGTCGCTTAAACTCGCAATTGATCTCCTCCCCGGAACTTCGGAAGAAGAGGCTCGTTTCTTGGAATTAATCCAACTGGATGAAACCCGTCGTGATGCCGCTTTGGCTAACGAAGCCCATAAGAAACGAGTCAAGGCTCAGTTCGACAAAAATGTCAAACCCCGTGTCTTCTCAGAACGTGATTTGGTCTTGCTTTATGACCAAGAATCCGATAAATTAGGGGCAGGTAAATTCAATTCCTTATGGATGGGCCCCTATATTGTTAAGAAAGTGTTAGCAAAAGGAGCCTACGAGTTAATAGATTACGACGGAATTCCACTGGCGCAGCCCGGGAATGGGCTGTACCTCAAGCGTTACTATGCTTAAATAGTAACCTGCATGCTTTTGTTGTATTTTGTTTTCGCCAAAGTTCTTGTTCTGGTTGAGTGATTCCCCTTTTTCATTCGTTGCAGATGTCAAACCTTATGGAGACATGTGTTGGATATGCTGACGGAGCGAGTCGTAGTTCGCGGAACCTATCCTCCGCAGCATGGGCCATTTTTGATCCAAGAGGCGAGTTAGTGAGTTTCAGAGGTGTATGTATTGGGCAATCAACGAATAACATCGCTGAATATAGCGCGTTGATAGAACTACTCTCTGATGCCATCACACGTGGCATATGCCGACTAATCGTCAGGCTAGACTCACAGCTCGTAATACGACAACTCAATGGTATATATTCTGTTCGCAATCCAGCTATTTATCGCATGTTCCTAAGAGTAAAAATCTTGGAAAGACGATTTGATTCAATTCAATATCAACATATTTCTAGAAATTTAAACACATTAACTGATTTATTAGCAAACTATGTGTTAGATAGACATTTGCAACATTTATAAAAAGGACACATCATAAAAGAGTGTACATATGAATCATCCAAATCAACCAGAATAAAACTCGAAAATCAAAATATATATATAAGCTGTTCATAAAGTTCATACATAATGTCCTGTAACCGAGACAAAAATTGGTCATATGACCTAAAAACTCAAAAATGCTAGGGGGCACCCTAGCCTAGTGATGCTCCTGATAGTAAGCCACAGTCTGTGCTATCATGCGCAGAAGACGGGTCCATCGTCTAGGTACACCGATAGTATGCTGCTGCATCGGTAAAGGTAACTCGTCAATCTGTACATCCGGAAGACCACGGGTAAGGTTCTCAACCTGCCCCTGCACAGCTGTAAGGGTCTCTGTGTCGCTAAGATCACGGATAATAACTCTCTGAGCAGGCTCCTCTGCCGGAGCAGCAACAGGTGGTCTCAGACAAACTGCCGGATGAACAGGACCGACATCTGCAAGCACACATGAGTTCAATTAAAGTCTTGATAGAATAAAGCACAAGAACATTATAAATGAAAACAATGAACAGTAATATGGTTGAAGTTCTTACCAGTAGCATCCCACTGAGCACCGTCTGGCAGTACCATATCCGGATCACCCCGGAAATCCATACCAACATATGGGTACTCGGAAAAAGCCATCTCCTGGCGATCGAACCACCTGAAGAAAGCGGCATTGAAAGAAATATGGGATTGACCTGCATGTCTGGACATGTGATCGACCCATCGCTGCATACGTGGCTCGGTAGGAGAAGGCACTCCGAGATCAATGTACTGAGGTTGCATCAGAGGGATCTTCTCCAAGGCGAAGGCAGTCAGAATCGAACCAAAACCAAAGTTCTTCAACTTCCTATCCTTCACCTTGTTCAATTGATTTTTCATCTGAGTAAGCACTGCATCACTCCAGTTGAAGAGCTTCGGTTGGAGACATTCCAAGGCGTGCTGCATATGAGACCTGTTGGCAACATGTAAAGATGCGCTACCGGCCATCCTACCAAGAGTATACAGAATGGACCTGAGAGGCCTGCTAGTAACATCACAGATAACCACCTTGCCGTCTCTGCTCGGCTGGGACCCCTCCCTGCAGTACTGGCGGACATAATCTCTCACGGAATCGTTCCCCCGAACTGTACCTGATAAAGAAATGGGGGCACCCCGCCTTGACAAGCCAGTCAAGAAGTAAATATCTGTCACAGTCAATGGAATAGGTTTGTTCCTGATCTGGAATACTTGGTTAACAGGATCCCAAGCATCAAGCAAGTACTGCAGTAGTGAAATCTGTGCTCTCATGCTAGAGATACGGAAAAACTTCAGCAAACCACAGTCTCGTAATGTGCCCACCGTAACAGGATCATGAAGGGCAATCATATCTTCTTCTTCATGTTCTCGTTCTCACCATGTGAGGGCCATCTTGATCAAGAATCCCTGCAAAACAAACAAGAGAATGAGTCAGCTCCTGAAATTGATGAAAAACTGGCGAAAATTTCATCAAAATCTATAAAAAATTGTTGTTTTTATGCCCCAAGGCAGGTGCCCAGTGTACTACCTGCGTTGGGGGAAAAGCTGCCTTCAAGCAGCTTGGATCCCAACGCAGTTTTCGAATGGAGAACCTGCGTTGATCAGAGGGCGCCCTGGCAAAACCCCAGAGGCTCAATAGAACAGCAAAACAGGCATAAAACAGGAAAATGAAACCATGAAAATGAAGAGCTAAGGTTTAGCTCCTACCTGGTCCAAACGGCGCCGAAAATCGTCCGCAGAATCTCCCGGAATCAGCTGATGAAAATCGAGGGGAAAGAGGCTCCTCCAAAGCTCCAACAAGCAAAATGCAAATGAAGTGGTAAAATGAGAGGTAAAAACCCTTTTTATTTGCTTTCTTACGTAATTCTAGGTAAATATTAATGTGTTAATCTCATTTTCAAGTAAATATTACTCATTTCTAACTAGTTTGTTGCAGCAATTTGAAAATGCAGTGCTATCAGTGAAAAAGAGAAGCTAGTTATGGTAAAAAATCAAAAGTAAACCATATAATCGAGCAGTTTTAGCAATGTTCATGCTCGTTAAAAAACAAAACGCAAGATCCGAGCAGTTTTAGCATATAGTTCATGCTCGTTAAAAAATAAACATAAGTTGTGAGCAATCTTCCCCTAGAGTTCAAGCTCACCCAGAAAAAATGAACCGGTAAATAACCTTGGTAAATGTAACCTTTGACAGCCATTTTAAAGCCCTTGGTCGTGTTCTTGCAGTCTCACCTCCATCCGTTCATTTGGCCAATCGTTCATCTCCATATGTTTGTTTACCCATTTTGAGGAACAGCTGCGAAGAGTGATTTCACTAAGCCATCCTTGTGACACTGCCGTGATTGGAATATTCCAACCTGTACCTGGAATCTGCTGCTGCCCTGTTCATCACTCGTTCCTCAAAAGACGAGTCTTCTTTGAGCTCTTTTCACTGACTCGTAAAATATGAAAAGTTTGTCGAGTTTTGGCCTTCCAGCTCATTAAAGCGACCGGAAAGCTATCCCTCCTCTAGATTTTAATCTTTTTGGACCTGAGGGATTATTGCACAAAAAGATCGAGCGCTTGTTTTGTTCGGCTCGTTAAAGCAATCGAAAATTCATCCCTTGTGTATTGTTTTATACTTTTTCGGACTTAAGGGATTAGATGACGAAAAAGGAATTTTGGAGTTGACTTTATGTACCTTTTCAGACTCTCTAAAAATGAAAAGGACCGAGTTATCCTTGTCATTAGACTTGTTAAATTCATTAAATAACGACAAACTTGTCTTTAGACGAGAACGAGTTTCCCTATCGCTAGGCTCGTTAAAACATAGCGATGGGCTTGCCCGAAGGGCAGGTTATAGAACAAGCATATGTTATCCTCCTCAAGCTTGATAAAAATAAAGAGGTACTGGTCAGCAATGATTGGGGAAAAATTGGGAGAACCTCACAGCTTTAATGGTAGCAAGTCGCTCTTGAACATGACACTTTGTCCTCCGTATCACATCGGGTTGGGTTGTTTCATTCACCGGTCTCATCACCATGGTCCTCGCCACACCATCCACATTTGGGGTAATGCTACCAATCCATCACATCAGTGTCATTATATGTTCAAGAGATGTTGTTCTGCAAAGAGTCAACCGTGTCCCATCCACTGCCATACATTGTCCTTCATCCATTTCATGACCGCCACCCTGAATCATACATCACAGTTTGTTTTCACCTCATCACAATCACTAGCTCCGTTCCGTGTCACTGATGTGGGATTCATTAAGGCCCTCCTTTGACGGATCGCTCCTTGTCGACATCAGCTCATTATCCAAGGAGTTGATCTAGGAACAACCCCTTCAGTACTTTGAAGCTTGCATGCCTCAATGGCAAGTTTCTCACTTCCGGCGACAGGTATACATCAATGACCTTCGACCAGAAGATTTTGCATGGTGGTCGACGCCAAGTCCTTTATTCCCACCATGTGAATTGTACTGCCGTACCTTGAGGGTCATCATCCTTATCGGTGATTCCTCTCGCGCTTGTTAACGGTTTACATCATTGACCGGTAATCAAGCGATGTCTTTCCATGTTCGACTTCAAGAAATTCTCACATGGATCGACTTGTACATCGAGTGAAGATCGGAAGAGATTGAAGACCCCGGATCTAGTTTCATCCATCCGGGCTGCGATATATATTCAGGATATAAAAACATTTGATATGTACATCATTGCAGCAGATGATCATCCTTCTCAAAGGATGATAATTTCAGCAGAGAATTATCAGTCTATCATCAGACGATCGTCTGTGCTATGTACCAAAATGTATTTATAAAGCTGAGCATGGGAATGCCCGCCTCAGCTAGATCATGAAAAAGTATGAAAGAATAATGTATTGTATTGTATCTTATTACAGGACACTTCTCAGCAGATTGAATGAACTTCGGATCCTCCTAATAAAGCATTTCACCCGATAAACGACCTCATACTTTAGGGGGCATCTGTTATAGACAATTTTGTGCCTTACAGCATCAGGCATGAATTGTCAATAATCCAAGGGATCCAAAGTCCCTAAACATGATGTTCCTACCCCTAGAGGAACAAGGTCAGCAAACCAACAGCTCTCAGATCAGTTCTCCACCTGAAAACACTCAAAAACAAGCAATCCTGAAATCAAAGCAGGTGCTCCACTAGGCTTCTGCGCTGAAACTCAACTCCTCCATGGTGTACCTGCGTTGCAAAGCAAGTGGAACAAAGGCCACCTGCGCTGAGCGAGATGGGACAAGTGGCACACTGAGTCATTGCTCTCGAATCTTCCAAAAATGACACCTGGATCAGGGATTTCGCCTTGAGATGAGTCAGAGGCTCTGTTTCTCCAAGTGGAAGCAAGGTTCTCCAAGTGGACTCAAGAACTGAAGATCAACTAAAGAGAGAGAGGGCACAAGGCAGCTACACATCAGTTGCAAGCTGACTCATCCTTTCTCAATTCATCTATATATTGAGCTCTCTCCTATGAGCTCAGGAGGCGGGAATTTTGTGCAAAGTAATGATATGCTGTTGGTTTCACTATAGAGCTATTGGGTGATTGCTTGAAGGAGGTGAAGAGGAGAAATTCTTTCTGCTGGGAGGTGTTGCTGGATTGGGGCCTTCAATGGTTGTAACCTTCTCAGAACTTTACTTCTTCATTAATAAAAGCTATTGAGGTTCTTCTATATGCACTTGTTTCAATAATGTATTGTGATAATTGTATATTTGATTTATGCTAATCCGTGAATCAGTTATGATTGCATGCTTCTTGTAGTTTCCTTCTTTGTTGTTTTGCAGGATCTCATTGTAGCTGGGCCAGCAAAAGAGCAAGGAGCTGGGAGCAAGCAGCCAAAGAGAAGAGTTTGGATTCGACATTAAGCGCAAGGCAACGGTTAGTGCATTTCCTCATTCTCTCTTGCTTTCATAAAGAAGTAAACCTTAAGTAGTTTTCTTTACAGTTGTTGCTAAGGTACTATCACCCTTAGAGTGGGATAGGGTCATCCGAATCGGATACTTTTCCCTACAACAATTGTTCGATAGGGTATCACAACATTCTTTCGCTTAATAAAATGTATTCATTTTTAAAGAAAAAATTCGTATTTGTTTCAATGGAAAACTCTTTCTCTTTCCCTTTCTTTGGAAAATAATATTTTATTTAAAAAGATTTATTTTAAATAAAACTTAGTAACACAAAAGCACTTTTTTTTTTAAAACAACTTTACAAAAATGAGACTCTTTATAAAAAGAGCATCCTCCTTTTTTAATATGAGAACACTTTAAACATAACCATTTTTTTTAAAACAAATGAGCGCTCGTTGAATATTCTTAAGGGCTCACATTAAAGTTTTTTGAAATTTTAAAAAATATTAAACTTCACACACAGCGTTGAATGTGTTCAACGACAGGTTCAACACCAAATTCTCAACTTCTTTGCCTCCTCGTTCCAAGTGGGTTCGTTCATGGTTTATCTTTTAAAACTTTGATGTGACTAAACCTCCTACTCGTGCACCACATTTTGTGACAATATATGGCAGCGTTGAACCATGCTTTTTTTTGGAAATCGTAATTTGGCCTGGATCAATGCATTTTGTTTGTTGAGCATGGGTGCATTGCACACAATTAAGAAAAAAATTCTCATGGTTCGTAGGCACCATATTTCACTACAGATGATCAGGTTGTTGAATATATTGAAAGTATTATTGATCCTTATACTATACCACCTATTTGAGTTCTTAGTCTCTTTTTCTCTCTCTAGACTCTTATGCAACCTAAAACTCCGATACCATGAGAAAGAATGTAAAAAAAAAAAGTGGAGTAAAGATTTCACTTCTCAATATTCAAAACAATTAAATAAGATTACATTGAAAACATCAATAATAAATTAATGGAGTAGAGCTTGACACCTATGGAGTAGAAATGAATTAAAACTGAACTGTCAAGTAAATCTGAATTTCCTATGAAACCTAGCAGATAAGAGAATAAAATGTGATTACATATAGCAGCTAATGAGATCAATATATCAACATCCATTCCTAATATCATCTGTTACAATTGGAGGCACTTACAATTCCTAATTTCTCTCTTTCAAATTCAAATACATTCTTTCCCAATGGCTTTGTGAAAATATCTACAAGCTGATCTTTGGAACCAAAAAAAAGCAAGTACTATGTCCCCATCATTGACAAGCTCATGGTTGAAATGAAAATGTGTGTTAATGTGCTTGCTCTTTTTGTGGAAAATATGATTTTCTGATAAAGAATATGTTGAACTATTGTCATAGTAAATAGGAGTTGGATCCTTTTGAATAATTGATAGATCTTTCAATAATCTTCTTAATTGCACCGCTTGAAAAGTTGCTACATATTCTTCCTCTGTAGAGTGTATTGAAATGATTGAATATTTCTTGGATGCCCATGAGATCAAATTGGTTCCAAGATGAAAAAGCATAGCCTGAGGTGCTTTTGCAATAATCTAAACTCCATGCATAATCACTATCTGCATAACCTGAAAGTGAACAATTTTCATAATGTGTATATAACAAACCATAGTCTAAGGTCCCTGCAATATACCTTAAGATACTTTTTACAACCTTCCAATGAATAATTTTTGGTGGTTGCCTAAACCTGGAGACAAACCTAGTAGCAAACATGATATCAGGTCTAGCTGTAGCGAGATATAACAAACGACCAACTAGACTTTTACACAATGTGAGATCAGCTGGTGGTGTTACATCTTCTTTGCTTAGTCTGGTGCCTTGATCAATTGGTGTATTAGTTGGTTTTCAATTGGTCATTGTGAGCTTTTGTATGACGTCAGTGGCATATTTTTGTTGACCAACAAAAACACCATTAGAATATTACTGAATCTCAATGCCTAAGAAGTATTTCATGACTCCTAGATCAGTAATATACAACTTTTCTTGTGTTGTTGCTTTGAAATCTTCTAACATCATATTTCTTGTATAGAGAAGATCATTTACATAAATGAATATAATAGGAATGTTAACTTCATGAGTTTTGGTGTACAAAGTTGGCTCACGACCACTTCTACAAAACCACTTTTGATGAGATAAGTGTCCATGTGATTGTACCAAGATCTTGGAACTTGTTTCAAACCATACAAATCTTTGTTCAATTTGTGTACCTTATGTTTTACATCAAGCTGATCGACTTTCTGTTTGTGTTGAGATGATGTGGATAAAATGGTTATGAAAGTGTCTAACCTTGCTACTCGAGCAATGGTTTCACCATAGTCGATACGAAATTGCTGGGAGAATCCTTTGGTAGCCACCCTTGCATTATATTTATCAATTTCCAATTTTTCATTCAGCTTGGTTTTATATGCCTATTTTACACCAATTTTGGTTTTGTCTCTTGGGAGATCAACTAATTCCCAAGTCTAGTTCTTCTCTATGGCAACAATTCCTTGGTTCATTGTATTAACCCAATGTGTTTCTTCAAAATGAGTTGAGATTAAACAAATGGAAACATATTCGATTGGCCACACTCATGCTCTTGCTCATGTATTTCTCTGACACTTCTTGTTTTCTGATTGTCCTCTAAAGATGTTGAATCATGGGTGAATCCACTACTTGAAAATGTACCATTTTTATAATGGTTTGGTGCTTCTTCAACTTGTAATCATGGTATTTGTGTTGTACAAACAGGTTGATTTGAACCTTCATTCACATGATCAAACCAAGATATATTTTCAAAAAATTTAACATCTCTCCTTAAAACAAACTTCTTAGTAACTAGATTGTAAAGTCTGTAGGCCTTTTATTGCTCATGATAGCCTACAAAAATACATATTTCACTCCTATCATCAAGCTTATTTCTTAGCTACTGAGGAACGTGTGAAAATGATACTGATCCAAAAATTCTAAAGTGAGATACATTTACCTTTTTTCCATCCCATGATTCGTGAGATACTGTATCTTGGAGACTACTTGTTGGATATCCGTTGAGAATATACACTTCTCTCGAAACTACTTCAGCACAATAGTCATTTGGTAACTTCTTCTCATGAAGCATACATCTGTCCAGGTTCATGATCGACTTATTTTTCCTTTCTGCTACTCCATGATGTTGTGGAGTATATCTTGTTGTGTTCTACATGATGATTCCTTGTTACTGATAAAAAAATTGATTTCATTTGAGCTATATTCTCCTCCTTTGTCAGATCTAAGTACTTTCAAAGGCTTTCCACTCTAGATTTATGCTTATGATTTGAACTCTTTAAATATTGAGAAAGTATCTGATTTGTTTTTTAGAAAATACACCCATATCTTCTTGCTATAATCATTAGTGAAGGTTAGAAATTAAAGAATACCACCAATGGACTATGTTTGAATTGGGCCACATACATCTTTATGGACTACCTCTAAAGGCTCTTTTTCTCTAGAGGAAGATGTCAGAAAACTATCTCTTTTATGCTTTACTAGAACACAAATTTCACAAGTACAATATTTTTCATTCATAACAGGGAGACCAATGATGATTGAATGTTTCTAAAGAAGACTTAGACTCTTGAATGGGATGTGGGCATACCTAGAATGACATAGTTAAGACTCATCGATCCTTTACACATAGTGGACAAAAGACTCTGAGATATTTCAACTTCTAAGAGTTAATGGAAACATCTTATTCTTGGTTTTTTCAACCTTTTCTATCAGTCTTCTATTGGGAGGTTTGTGATAGATATAACATGTGTTCCCTTGAAATACTACATCATAACCATGTTCCATCAATTGTCCTACACTAATGAAGTTAAGCTTCAGATGTGGAACATAATAAACATCAGGTATGTATTTATGCTTATTATGTTTTGTAAGAACAAGGAAAGTACCTATCCCTTCAACTTTAATACAAGAACGATCGCCAACAATAATTTTTGTTGTTATGAAAGCATCATGATAAGAAAGAATATTTTTGTTACTTGCGATATGGTTGCTATAGCCACTTTCCAATGACCAAAGGTCCTTGTTGTGAGTGTCTTCAGAAAGATGGCAGGAAAGAAAAAAAATTCAGAGGGTTCTCCTTCATTGATGGAGAGATGGACACCGCCACTTTGTTGACTTGACTATTTCTTTCTGAATTCATGTTCATAATGCCCAAATTTCTTGCAATAATAGCATTGGAAATTAGATTTTATCCATGGTCTACTTCTCTGAGTTTGATTTTGTGGAGGTCTCCATTGCTTTGTTGCATGATGATGTTATGATTTGCCTCTGGTTCGACCTCTTCCTTGCTTTTTTCCGCCTCTATATCCTCAGTCTCTTCCTCTACCAAAAGAGACTTGTGCTTTGAAAGATTCTTCCATGGAATATTCTGCCAAATTGAGTCTTGTTTCATGTTTTAGAAGTGATCGAGTTAATTGTTATATTGAGAAAGTTGTAAAATATTTAGATTCTAGAATGGTTGTTACAATCATGTCATATTTCTTGGGCAGGCTTCGAAGAATTTTTTTAACGATCTTCTGATATATAATGGTTTCACCAATGAGTTTGATCTGATTGACTATTCCCATGACTCTAGTCATGAACTAATCCACATTCTCTGTGTTAGTCATCTTCAGGGTTTTGAACTATGCTCTCAATGTCTGCAATTTAACTGTCTTCACTGTATCATTACCTTGATACACACCTTTCAAAATATCCCAAGCTTCTTTTGTTGTTGATGCACTGGCTATCTTGTCGAATATAGAGTCATCGACTCAATTTTGTATCCAACAATCGGCTCTGTGCTCTTTCTTTCTTCAACGACATTCCTCTAATTATTATTCATGGCTGCTAGTTGTTCTTGGGTCAACTCTGTATAACTGTCCAATAAGATATCACAACATTCTTAAGCTTGCAGAAATATCTTCATTCTTAAAAACTAAAAATCATATTTATTTCAATAACAACCTCTTTCTCTTTCCTTTATTTAGAAATTAATATTAAAAAAAAATTAAATAAAAAACAATAACACAAGAGCTCCTTTATTAAAAAAATCACTTTACAAAAAGTGCATCCTCCTTTTTCAATATGATAACCCAGGTTGGTTTGTTTGCCGTGTATTTTTTTTAAACTTTGACGTGACTAAAACTCATACTCATGCACCGCATTTCCGAACACTAAATCAAAGTGTTCAATGCTTTTTTTGGCAATCGTATATTGGCCTGGATGGCTGGATCAATGCATTTTCTCTGCTGAGCATGCATGCATTGCACACAATTTTATTTTATAAAAGATCCTTTGGTTCATTGGCGCCATCTTTTACTGAAGAGTTCAAGCTGTTGAATACGTTGAAAGGATTCACAATCTTTCTATTATATGCCTTGTTTGAGTTCTTGGTGTTTGAGGCTCTCTCTGGAGTTTTATGCGATCTGAAGCTCCAATGAGAAGGGATGTCTTTCTTGAATATTCAAAACAGTTAAATAAGATTAAATTGAAAACATCAATAATAAATGACTAAACAAAGAAAAGTGGAGTAGATATGGCTCTTCTCAATGTTCAAAACATTCAAAATAGTTAAATAAGATTAAATTGAAAACATCGATAATAAATGACTAAAAAAAGAATAATAAAGCAGAGATGGCTCTTTTCAATATTCAAAATAGTTAAATAAAATTAAATTGAAAACACCAATACTAAACGACTGAGTAAAGGAAAGTGAAGTAGAACTCTAACATAGAACTAAAAACAAAAGAATCAAATGTAATAACTATTGGAGGTACTACACACCTAAGACCTTCATTACTGGCACATGCAGACACTTAGTTAGAGCATTCACTCACATGCAAGGATTCAACATTGGAATCTTCACTAGATTGGTGCCTTTGACTGTCCATGCACGCATGGGACCACATGCAAGATCCTTTCTGCATGATTTACTCCCTAATTTACTCCTCCTTTCACTCCACAACTGGCTAGTTCTCTCTGGAACTTGTTGTAGTTTTCGAGCCCTCTCATTGATCACCACTATGGCGCATTACCTTGGGATCTTCACCCAGTGATGCTATATCATGAGAATTGTAACCTATTTTCTGAATCAATAATTCTTTTTGTTCTTTCGATTTTCCTTTAGTGTTTTTGATCTGCAAAGTTGTGTGTCCAAACTTTACTAGCTAGATTCATCTATGCAAGTTTTCTAACACATTTACATGGTATCGGATCCCACAGGTTGCTAGATAAAAGGTGCACCAATACTTTATTTTGCAGGTATTACAGCTTGGAGATCGAAGATCGACAGAAAAATGGAGTTTCTGAAAGCATCAATCCTAACATCGTACAATATCACGAATGGAAGGACCAAATCGATCGATAACTTCGTTAGAAAGGGTTGTATAGGATTACCATGGCTGCAGAAGTGGAATCCACTTCAGCCATAGAGAAATCCAAGTACCTCAACCAAATGGATGAGGCCCACGGATCCATATGCATGTGCATCTCCCCAAAGTTGCAGTTTCATCTATCTGCCTGCAGTAATGCCAATGAGATTTGGAAAAAGGTTGAAGAACTCTATAGGAAACAGATGAAAGGACACATTCTTGAAGTGGAGCTGCTCTCATTGGATCCATAGAACTATGACATAATTCAAGACTTCTTCACCAAATATAATGATCTATTGCTGCAACTCAAGGGTTGTGGAATTGACAAACCCAAGGAGGAGAGTTACCAAGTTCTCTCTATTATGTCAAAGCTCAGACCAAAATACTCCATCTTTGTGTCTACATTTCATTTAGCAAGGCTCACAATAGGTAAATCCTACACTATGACTTCTCTCAAAGAGTTCATGGATTCCCTCACTTTTGAGCAAGGTAAACTCATTGGCATGGGGAAAATTAAACCTCCAAAAGCGCATGCACTTGATGTGCATGATGACAGCCAAAATAAAAATCACAGATCTGACTCAAATCAAAAAAATCAGCAACAAAAGACAAGGGAAAAGTGCATTCCCATCCAAAGAAGGAAGGGTACACCAAGCCCTTCAATGAGTCCTTCGGCTCTAGAAATGAGAAAGGGAAGAGAAGAGAAAAATGTACCTACTGTCACTGAGGATTCCATTCAGAATCCTCTTGCATGAAGAAACAAATTGAACAAATGGTAGAAATGCTTCAGAAGCACAAGCTTGGGGACCACATCCCTCAGGGCGCAAAGAAGAAAACCGAGGATCTACAAGACGAGAAAGGTAAGAATTTTCATGCTTTAGTTGCAATTAACTCTTCCCCTGATGCATGGATTATAGATTCTGGTGCATCACATCATATGGTTGCTACAAAGGAAGTCTATTCCTATTTGGATGCATGGAAAGGACCTCCCATTCTCATGGGAGATGACTCACCTATTGAGGTCACCGGAAAAGGTAGTGTGGACCTTTTACACGGAAGCTTTGAAGATGTGCTTCATGTTCCAAAACTTTCGGTAAACTTGCTTTCAGTTTATCAGATCACTCATTCTGGCACTAGAAAGAGAGTGGAATTCACTTCGGATGTAGTGAACATATATGACCTACATAGTAGCTCCAAAATTGCAATTAGTGAGGTAAATAATGGAGCTAGACTATATACATTTTATGAATTTATTGAATTTGAATCCTCCTTATTGCTTACACATGTTGATGATAGTACTAGGCTTTGGCACAAGAGGTTTGGTCACTTAAATTACAAGTATATGTAGTAGCTAAGTAAGCATGAGATGGTGGAAGGCTTTCCAAATGTCAGTTTCTCCAAAGGAGTTTGTGAAGGGTGTGTCCTTGGCAAACATCTTAGAGAAAATTTTGACACCGACAAGGTTCACAAAGGATCCTCTCCTATAGATCTAATCCATAGTGATCTCATGCGGCCTTTTCCTCATCCTTCTACAACAATGCAAGGTATGTGCTTACATTTATTGATGATTTCTCAAGGTATACTTGGGTGTGTCTTCTCAAGGCCAAATCTGAAGTTTTTGTGCACTTTGAAGATTTCAAAGCACTAGTCGAGACACAGTCAAAGAGAAAGATCAAAGCCCTCCATACAGACAATGGGGGGAATATGTTAACATAGCACTTTAGAACCTTTTCCTTGAGTCTGACATACAGTTGTAGCACAAAGTTCCATTCACTCCGCAATAGAATGGAGTTTCTAAGAGAAAGAGTCAATCTCTCAAAGAGATGGCTTCCTGCATGCTGCATGCTAAGTCACTACCTCATAAGCTATGGGCTCAAGCACTTAATTGTGCTAACTACATCCAGAAAAAATATCCTCATAGATCTGTCACGGATCAGACTCACTTTGAGGCTTGGAGTGGCACTAGACCAAAGGTCACCCACTTCCGTGGTTTTGGCTCTCGAGCATGGGCCAGGATCTCCTTTGAAAAGAGGAAAGCTCTTCATCCATAGAGCATTGAGTGCATGTTTGTTGGATACCCTGATGGTGTGAAGGGATACTAACTCCTGATGTCCTCTAAGGACAAGATCATCATTGAGTGAAGTGTCCAATTTGAGGAAAGTCTCTCACATGCACCTCAATTGCCACATGCAGACACCTTTTATCTACCACATGACTAAGATGATGACTTAGTACACTCAAATGCAGATACAAAGCATGCAGATGCTGAGGTAGAGCATGCAGATATAGAGACAGAGTATTCAGATACAAATCTAGTGCATGCATATGATGATCCACATCCAAGCTCAGATTGGGCTTCCAGCAGTGAATCAACTTCCCATGTCATAAATCAGAGAACAAGGAGCTTAAGTGAGATATATGCACAAGACCACCCAGCTACTAGAAATGGTGTTGTGGGGGATAATTCTGATTCGCGAAGGACTAGCTCAGAGTTTATTGAGCCTCCTGTTGCCCTCAGTGCCACTGAACTAATGCCATCCTGACATTGTCATTTGGTTCAAACTTCTGATCCGTAGTCTTATGTTGAGACTGCTGGGCATCCCTCTTGGGAGTCCTCCATGGAGGAGGAGTACAACTCCCTCCTTGAGAACTAGACTTGGGATCTGGTCCCCCTTCCTTTAGGAAGGAAACTTGTCCGATGCAAATGGGTGTACAGTACCAAGAGTTCTGCAGATGGGCAAAGCACCAGACATAAAGCCAAGCTAGTAGCTAGAGCCTTCTAACAAGTGCATGGCATTGATTATGATGAGACCTTTGCTCCAGTAGCAACGATGGATTCCATACGCCTTGAACTTGCGATTGTGGCTGCCCACGGGTGGGAAGTACATCAGATGGATGTGAAGAATGCCTTTCTTCATGGAGACCTATCTAAGGAGATCTACATGGAGCAGCCACATGGTTTCATTCAGGATTCATCTTTGGTTTGCAGATTGAAGAAGTCTCTCTACGACCTTAATCAGGCCCCGAGAGATTAGTATTGAAGATGGATTCTTTTCTCTAATCACAAAACTTTGAAAGATGTAAGTTTGATCCGAATGTTTACATGCTCAGGGCACATGACTCTCTTCTTATCTTAGTTTTGTATGTGGATGATCTCCTGATCACGGTAGCTCGGCTTCAACCATTGCTGTAGTCAAGAGGACCTTGCATGATAGGTTCTTGATGATGGATATGGATCCATTACACTTCTTTCTTGGTCTTAAGATCAACCAGGATGCCACGGGCATCAAACTCTCTCAGGCTAAGTATGCACGGGATCTCCTCAAGAGATTTCACATGACTGACTGCAAGCCAACACCCACTCCAGACAAAATTTCTCATATGCAGTAGGGTTAGTTTCCAGATACATGCAGGAGCCACATAAGCTACAATAGAAAGCTTCCAAGCACATCCTTCGATATGTGTAGGGAACCATCACCTTCTGGATTGACTACGCAGCGGCACTGCATTGAATCTCCTTGGCTTCACAGATTCTAATTGGGTGGGCGACAACATTGATCTCAATTCCACCTTCGGATATTCACTCAGTCTAGGGTCTGGCCCTATCTATTGGTCGAGTAAGAAACAGGCTACTATTGCTCTCTCTTCAGTTGAGGCCAAGTACAGAGGAGTAGTCAACATCACCATTCAGGCTCTGTGGCTACAACACTTCCTCACTGAGTTGGGCGTCTAGTTGAACCAGCCCACTGTCACCTAGTGTGACAACTAGAACACTCTCAAATTTTGTAGGGATCCAGTACAACGACTGTGGATGAAGCACATAGAGATCCATATGCACTACATCAGAGACTTAGTACATGATCGGGTCATTGATTTGTAGTTTTGTCCTTCAGCAGAATAGATTGCAGACATCTTCACCAAGACATTCACTGGAAAAAGTTTCACTCTTGGCGCGATCGTCTTGGAGTGAAGGACACAGTTGCTTAACAACTATCTTTTCTTCCTCTTTTCTTTTGATTACATTGTATTTTGAGGGGGGGTTTTCCCACGATTTTTTCCCTCTTTCCTCAATTTTAGTACAAGTTGCACTATATTTTGGGTGACCTTTGGCCTTAGTTTCCAGGGCCCATTTTCTATTTTTCCCCATAGTGGTGTTCAGGGGGGGTGTTGGAGGTACTACACACCTAAGACCTTCATTATTGGCACATGCAGACACTTAGTTAGAGCATTCACTGACATGCAAGGCTTCAACATTGGAATCTTTACCAGATTGGTGCCTTTGACTATCCATGCATGCATGGGACTACATGCAAGATCCTTTCTACATTATTTACTCCCTAATTTGCTCCTCCTTTCACTCCGCAACTGGCTAGTTCTCTCCAGAACTTGCTGTAGGTGTCGAGTCCTCTCATTAATCACCATCATGGCACATTACCTTGCAATCTTCACCCAATGATGTTATATCATGAGCATTGTAACCTATTTTCTGAATCAATAATTCTTTTTTTTTCTTTCGATTTTCTTTCAGTTTTTTTTCTCTGCAAAGTTGTGTGTTCAACCTTTACTAGCTAGATTCATCTGTGCAAGTTTTCTAACACATTTACAATAACACTTAATAGACAGTAAAATTAATATCTCAATATACACAAATCATAATATTCCACATGAGCGTGATCAGGGTAGACCCACCCTGCATATTAATCCGTAGCACCATTTGATGCCCCATAGATTGTAGATCCTTGCAGATCTTAATCATTACCTAGAAAAATAGAACCATAAAGGTGGGAGGTCCAAATCGCCATCCAGTGGTAATGTCAACCTTTAAATTGGTCATATGCTTCTAACACTGGCAGAAAGCTATAATAACTTGCTATTGTTTTTCACACTTCTGTAGCGTGAATAATGAGCAAGGTGGTGCTTCTCTCTTTCACTCAACAAACTTTCCTAATATATTGATCATGGGACATCAACAGTGCCATAAGCTAATGTTGAAATGAAAATTGGTCATATGCTTCTAACACTGGCATAAAGCTATAATAACTTGTTCATTGTTTTTCACACTTCTGTAGTGTGAATAATGAGAAAGGTGGTGTTGGTGCGGCTTCTCTTTCACTCAACAAATTTTATCGATATATTGATCACATCAAAGCCATCAAAATCCAGATTAAGTTATTTAAAATTTTTATGTCTCTGAAAATCAATGCTCCCCTTGTTTGTGGGGCAAGGGACCCACCTCTGTGCAGTGATTTGACTTCTAAGTCTACGAAGGCATTCATACTCCACCTCCTCGGGTTTTGAACGTATGACCTCTTAGGAGGAAGCACATGCTCTTGACCATTAGGTCCACTCAAGCTGTACTTGAATCATAATAACTTATTTGTTTGTGGAATTCAATGAGAGCATAATGTAAAGACTTGTGCATGAATTCACGTTAACAACCAATTATTCCCAATTTGGAAATATAATAAACAACATATTCTTGGGCTATCGATGATCAATACTTTTAAATTGCTCATCATATGAATCTCAATATTTATTGTACAAATTTCATCTAATTTCAAATTGTATTCATAATTGTTCCAAATTTTCCATTCTCTGTTGTACGAGTCCACTTAAGTCTCATGTCCACTGTGTAGTATATTTGACTGACACATTGGTCATAACAAAGTGGAAGAATGTCAATAATTGACTACTATCACAAGTAAGCTTTAGTTATGAAATTGAAAGAAGCTAGGTTATGAAGATGGTATGGAAGTCAACTGACTCGTTATTAATCTTAAATAAATTAAGATGCGAGAAAACCTAAAGAAACTTCTCGGACTCACTGAGTGAACCAATCCAGTCTGAAATGAAATGACATATATTATATAAAACCCACTCCATGTGAACACAAAAGTCTTCTCACAAGGTGGTTGTAGCTTACACAATCTTCATGCAACATTTTCTCCTTGGGTAGATAGAGCTCCATGCTCTACAAATTTCAATTGCAATAGTCTAATTTATTTTGAGTTAAGAAGAAAAAAAAGACTGATTCTCATGAGACTATGTATGCTTACCACCTTTTACACGCTACCAATGCCCTTCCATATTGATTTTTTATGCCAATGGATTTTGCACATTGTAACCCTCTTAGGGTTTGGCTCTCATCCCACCTCTGGTCGAGTAGTTATCAAGGATGGCACCCACGGTCTGAAAATCAATCCTGTCTCTAAACAACCTTTCAAAAGTTAGGCCATCATCCATCGACGATAGTTATCCATTCGCAAGGAGCTTAACAATCGAGGCCCATCGAGGATAGAAAACTAGTTTAACCAGCATTCACCTTCCTTTTCATCTTGAAAGCCTTTAAGTCAGACTCAAGAACAAATGGGTGTGTGAATCTTTGTCCGTGCATGCTCGGGCCTCTACCTATGTAGTGAAACCTCTGCCTCCCTAACGAAAATGTTAGTTGACACCGTAGAAAGGGGGACATGGGATGGATTGATCTCCAAACTGCTCGTCTTTCTTTGCTTCTTTACTGATTCCATGGAAGGGAAAAAAGGTGCTTGGATAGAGTTAGGGGTAGGTGGATGTGTTGTTGCTTCCTTAACAATTCTTTATGATAAGCTGCAGGTCATGAGAAGGTGGCTCAAAGGTCCGTCGAAATGCGGGCAAGAACAACAGACCAAAACTGAAGAAAATAGCATGAAAGAGCATTCCAAGGCCTATTTCCATAAAAAAAGGTAACGTGGTCCATCCGGTATATAAATGGCAATTTTCTGGGAATAAGAAAGCCTAAAATATGGGGTGGGGTGGATTTTCAGGCTACCTAGATTTTTTTAACCACCAAAACTTTGTGCTCTATAATTATTTAATCCGAGCCTGCCAGAGATTGTGCCTATGTAATTATTTAATCTCTTCTACATTAATTAATTTGCAATTGTAACCATTTTATTCTTACACACTAAGCAAAGCAGGGAGAACCATTGTGTCAACTAATGTTTTGGAAACAAAATAATCAAAATGCAGAGAACAAAGTATGGCTATCACTTACTGGTTACTTGGTCGGCTGAGTTCTAGGTTCTATAGCATTCGAAGTTCCAGACTTTGCAGAGTTTTTCCTATGCCCCTGCTCCTCACGAGAATTCACATCCAACAATAACTTACAGACTTGTAGTTGATTGGAATTTGGAACTTGGAGGTTGAATGACAAGCGAATCACCATAACGTAACTGGGCAATGCGTAGCTGGAAGGTCACCAACCGGATTAATTGCTATGGCATTTACCACTTCAAGAATTGAAGTTGACATTTATAGCTTCGTCTTGTAGGTTGCAATATGCGATTCATATCCACGCGAGCTGAATGCAGGGATCATTAAAGAAAGTATTAATAAATCACAATGATTCACAATCAAGTTTAAATTTTAACTACACTATCTCAGGGTTGAGCTCACCTTCTCAGCTTATATCAGAGTTTCCTGTTTCCTAATCTAATTTCCGCCAACTTACTAAGCCGTGTATATATATTAAAACTTGTCATTTTTTAATATGCTTATCAATGATATTGACACTTTTAAAAATTATTAGAAAGTTACAAATGGCATGGAGATTTTGAAATGGATAGTATTTTACTAGTAAAAATGCCAAACGTCAAATTTAACCCCTAAGGCTAAATAGGCTTAAATTTCTTGATTCCATAAGTACCCGACTTTATGGCTTGAAATAATCTTCCTTGGGCTTTAAAGATTATTCACAATCTTTTCACTACCCTCTACCTAATGAATTCTGCCACACGCATTAATTCCATATTAATCTATGATCTATTAATCCTTCTCCATCCGTGTGAGAGGTTGGCACATCCTCCATGGGAAATATTTACAACCCAAGCATGGGAAATAGAGGATACAACCCAAGCATATTTACAACCCAAAGCATGGGAAATATCCTATAATGACGAATTTCATTAATTTTATTCAAAATTTATTTTAATTTCATCATTTTCTATAAATTTGGTTTAATTTGAAACTCTTAAACTCATGGGAGTGTTGAAGGGGAGTTTATATTATGCATTTATTTGTTCAAGGGAGAAAATTTTAAAATTATGATTTTATAATTTAGAAGTATATGGTCAGAGATGATTTTTTTTAAATTATGTTGGTTTATAAGTGATAAATTTTATTTCTTAAATTTAAATAAGAAATTACTATATTGTTTTGATGATATATATTCTTGATTTGAAAATTAAAAATTTAATTTTGTAATTATATATTATTTTTAGCTTTTAAATAATGAATTTTTAATTGTATTTTCAGATGTGGTTGTTAATTTTGCTATGAATGTGGTATTGTTTGTATTTTCAGTTATGGTTGTCAATTTTGCTATGAATGTGGTTTTTAATTTTGTTATAAATGTGATTTGTATGGTAGAATTCAAAATAGATATTTAGCTTGATGAGAGCAATGATGGTAACAATAACAACTGCCATAGTGGTAGTCCCTTCTTATTTGTAATTTCAGTCTAAAATAACCTATGGCCATAGTTTAACTAGAAAAAAAAATTTCCCTAAAAATCATGGAAATTCGAGCAATATTTTGATAGATTTCGGCAGGGATTTTGGTAAATCCATGTTACAATTATCAAACTTCAATATTTAGGGTTCCTCATTGGTTTTTGTTAGTGTTGAATCCATTTCCACTATCAAAAACACGATTTTAAGAAGATTTGTTGAAATATTTTTTCGTGGATTCCAATTACAACAACTTTTGACCAACAAATCCTCTGCCTCTTTTGACCTAGCAAATCCTCTGCCTCAATAACACACATTAATTATGAAGCAAATTGCCAACATGTAACCACCTGACCCGCAAATTGCCAACATGTAACCACCTGACCCTCTATGACAATTCATTCTTGTCGGCTCAAATACCTCTAGTTATCCAATCATTATGCTCCCAGTAACATTTTTTGATACATAAAGAGAAAGAAAAAGAGAAAGTAGCCAATTTAGCCAATTGATACTAGCTTAGTCAAACACCTTGAGCTATCTAAAGGTTAAGGTGCAAACATGTTTTTGCTAGTGAGAACATTTCATTTCAGTGTTTTTGTTATATATGTTGAGATGGGATATGAATGCAATTTTTTTCTAATGGTTTTCTTTATATTAATTAAAGATGTTAAAGACATAGGTGTATCAACTTATATTGATTTGATTAATCTACAATCATGTTTTAGCTAAAGAGATCAACTCATTTCAGTCCTTTGGTTGTATATACCGAGAGGAGGTATGAATGTAATTGTTTGCTAAATGCTTTCTTTATATTAAAGATGCTAGGAACATAAATGTGTCAACTTACACTGATTTCATTAATGTTCTAATAAGATTGAGGTAATACATATGATTTATTACACAATCAAACCAGTTCAATTTAATATTTTAACAAACTCAACTATAGAAATTGATGTTGGGATTACCAATCTTCCTTTCCAAAGTACACAATCAAATCAGTTCAATTGTGTCTTCCAACAACTTTGATTATAGAAATTGATTTAATTTCACTTATCTATTGAGCGTAATATTGAGTTTGGATAGTTCGAAAAGCTTAGACAAAACTACCATGAAGTGATTTTTACCAAAAAATTTCTTACTTTTGAGTTTGGATGCTTGGAAAAGCTTAGACAAAACTATGATGAAGTGAATTTTACAAAAAATATCTTACCTTTCATAATATGGATGAAAGAAACCTAAATTCAATTAACATAATAAGTCTGAAAAAAATAACAACACTCTAGAAAATTATAAATTTGAGTATATAACATCTATCAGCCTACCTTGTGGCTGAGAAAATACATTCAATTGCAATAAGAAAAATTAAAAATAAGAAACCTAAAATTAGTTTGTTAGGGATCAATCAATTTTTTTTATAGCATCAAAATTCTATCTCTGCACATTCAACTTTCTATCTCCACACATTCAATATTCAAAACAGAAAGCCATCCATCGATTCAACATAATTTCAAAATATTAGTATATATAAGAATTTCGTCATGGGCACCCAAAAACAACAACCTCATGGATAAGTATGAATCTCCCCTTAGGATCAATAGATGAGTTTTTAGAAGATACATTTTAAAAAACTTCAGGGTTGAAATAATACAACACACAACAACAAAAATAAGTAAAGGCTATGGATACAATCTCCAAATACATAGTCTTTGAGTACGTACTAAATCGAAACCCAGACAATAACAAAAATAAGTATACGTAAAGGCTATACATACAATCTCCAAATACATAGTATTTGTGTATATATTAGATAGCAACTCTGCATATAAATATAAGCTAAAATTAAAGACACATTTCAAGTAAAAGTGTTCTTAATGTATGAAATATTCTTCAAATTGTTGATAAATCACATATTTTTACTTCCACATTACATTTTTTTTACTTCGATTTAGAAATTTAATTTTTACAGAGTCCTAAAGAAGGAAACGATAACAGAAAATTCGTATTAATGAGTTCAAAATTGTAAGTTGAACATTCATGTTTTCAACAAAACTCATTCAGACGTGAAAATATATATCTGACAAATATCCTAGAACCCTAAGTCCTCAAATTTAAAAAGTCCTAGAACCCCGAGTCCTCAAATTTCAAAAGAGGAACTGCCCATTTTTTTTCATGCATACATAAAACATAACACTTCTAAATTCCAACTTCACTATTTCACTTCCACAAATAGGAAACCATTGTTAAACTCCATCATGAAGAAATCAATTTGAAAAGGGCCTAACTTAAAAATCTTCCTAGAAAATGAAAGCTCGAAAATGGTTAGGCAACCCTTGGCTTTGAGGCTTAAAAATATCACTAGAAAAAGCACACTGGAAAATGGTTACGAAACCCATGGCTTTAGCTTTGAGGTTCAAGATTTTTGTTGGATAAAACAAACTGAAAAATAGTTAGGCAAACCGTGGCATTAAGGTTCAAGCTCTTTACTTTGATAATAGAAAATGTAATGTCTTCAAGATGATAACTCACAATATGAAAACAAAGAGTGCAATTTCTTAATATGATATCTCATGATATGACAGAGAGGAAAACTAGTTTTCTAGGAAAACTAGTATACTATAGCGATTGTGACTATAATTAGTTTCTTAACAAATCTCAAGTCCTCTATCATTAGATTCTTAACCAATCTCAAGTCCTCTGGATGAGAGTACAAAAAAAATAAATTACCCTTAACTGATCTAGGTTTCCTGAATGAGAATTCTATACTAAAAAAACACAATCCTATAACACTTTGAGCATGACCATGGTTATAAAGTTGGAGGTTTAATTTCTTTTAGATAAGCCCCTTTAATCTAGTTGTATGAAAATAACATAAACAATTTTTGTTAAACTGCTACAAGTTACAACAATATCCAGGCACATCAGAACTGCTACAAGTTACAACAATATCCAGGCACATCAGAACGAAAAAAAAACTTTGCAGCACATGATAAGTAACTATAATTTCATTTAAAGGTGAACATATAAGTGTGAGAAGGCCACAGAACGAAAGAAAGAAACTTTGCAACACATGATAAAGTAACTATATTTTCATTTAAAGGTGAACATATAAGTGTGAGAAGGCCATAGATCCTACCTAGCATAGAAGGTATCAAAATCGCACACATAATTTAACTCTGAATGATGGGATTGAAAACTAGAGTCTGGTTTATGCATTATTGACTCCATTCTTTTGGAGATATTGTTAGCCTCAATTTATGAGAGTGGGAGGAAACATAGGAAAAAATTACAAATCTTTTGCAATCAACTACGTGCACAGAGGCAACAACTAGCCCAGAGTGCGAGACTGAAACATGAGTAACACTCAAATAGGAGCAAGATTCAGGGTGAAATAGTGCATCTCAACAACTGTAAAGCATGCATTTTACGACATTGCATGCATTTTTTTAAAGAATTGCACACGTTTTTTAAAGGATGATATATATATATATATATATATATATATATATATATATATATATTTATATTTTTGATGTTTCTTTAATTTATCTATTCAATTAAATGAATGCATACATAAGCACACATGATCACTGCATGAAGACTTAGTAAAACTTCTTATTAATAAAAGATAAAATAAGAAATATAATAAATAAAAAATATTGTGTGACAAACATGTTGGGAGTGTATGCAACTTGAGGTGTCTCAAACTTTTTTAAAGTTGTTTTCTTGCATTACACACTACATTTATTTTATGTTGCCTGGTTGGTTTTGCCATGGAAATGTTTCTCCCTGCAAATAGAGTTAACTAACATTACTGTATTGCTTTGCTTGTGTATCTGCATTATTTTTTTCATTGTTTTTTCTTGTCCTGTCGAATATATCTATTGTGTGCGACGAAGTCTAATTTTTCCTGAGCTGCCAAGAATGAATTAGGTTTCACCCTACATGAATCTACCTGTAAGGCTAAAATCGCTCCACGTTCTTTATAGAAGATGGTTTCATAACCATTTACTCAATTATGTCTTCTTTTTTTCCCTCATGCTTTGGTAGATCAAAAGATGTGAGTAGTTGGGTTTTAAAAATCATTATTATGGTATAAAATAAGTATAGGAACATAGTCACTCATGGCCAGAAAATATATACCACTGATAACATAATATATTTGACTAAAATAGCAACACTCTAGAAAACTATGAAGTTGAGTGTATAAATTCTATCAATTGACCTTGTGGCTGAGAAAAATACATTCAATTTCAATAAAAACGAAACGATTAAAGGTAAGTAATGCAAAATTAATTTGTTGGGGATCATTCAATTTTTTTTTATAGAGAAGGAGCAAATATAGTCAACAAAATATTAATAACACTCAACATTGTGGCTCTCTAACAGTCGAAAAAGAGTGTGTGAGCAAAGATGGTGAACAAAATATTAATAACACTCAACATTGAAACTCGCTAACAGTCGAAGAAGAGCGTGGGAGCAAAGATGGTGAACAAAATATTTTTAATACCTAGTATTGTGTGACTGTTGGAAAGGAAGAGGAAACAAAACACAAATTCGCACACAAAAAACATGAGTTGTGGCTCTTCTATTGATCAAAAAACTTGATTCTTACAATGAACCCAGTGAAGGGTATTTAAACCTTTCCCACTAGCGACTCAGCTAAAATATCTTGACATGCAATCACACACTAAAAGTCATCTATCACTTAACTTGACTTAAATCAATGCTTAGCACTCAACAATTATCAATCAGTTAAATGTCTCTCTAATTTTAGCTGACTCCTCATACGGGAGTATTTAGCTTAATTCAACATTGCCCCTTAATTACGACCGCTAAACTAAAACATGACTCATGACAACTCAAACATGTCTGTTGGTCTATGTCTCAGCCAGGATTAGAACACCCAAGTTTCTTTTATGAAACTTAAACACATATTTTGCTAATGACTTAGTAAATGTATGAGCCAATCGATCACTAGATTTACAAGGCTTCAAGTGAACTTCTCTGTTGCTCACAAGTTTGCTGATAAAGTGATATCTAGTATCAATATTATTTCTCTTCTGATGAAACACACTATTACTTGATAGTGCAATCACTAAGGTGTTGTCACAATATATTGTTGTTGATCCTTGTTGTTTTTGCTTGAGTCCTTCAAATACTCTTCTTAACCACATTGTTTGAAATGTTGCTGATATTGCTGCTACATATTTTTCCTCTCTTGACGAAAGTGTCAAAATGGGTTGCTTCTTAGATGCCCATGAAATCACACATGAACCAAGATGGAACAAAACTCCAAAAGTGCTCTTCCTATCATCCAAACTTCCTACAAAATCACTATCTGTATATCCAAACAAATCCTTCTTTTCGGTGCTTACATACATTATGCCGCAATCTCTAGTTCTTGTTATGCATCTCATAATTCTTTTTCTTGGAATCCAATGTGTGTCTTTTGGAGTCTCCATAAATCTCGAAATAAAACTCACTCGCATGATATCCAATCTTGTAGGTGTGAGATACATGATGCTGCCAACCAATATTTTGAGTACATTTGGATTGACATCTGATCCTTGATCATCCTTGCTTATCTTTGTACCTGTTGCTTATCTTTGTACCTGTTGCAATTGGTGTAGGGACAGGTTTGTAATTTTCCATTATGAATATTTTCAACAAACCTTTGGCATATTTATTTATTTATTTATTTATTTATTATTTTTATTTATTTTTTATTTTTATTTTTAATTTTAATTAATTAATTTATTTTTATTTAGTTGTAAGAATAACTTCGGCGTAAATCACATGTAGACTTATTTTTTATTTTTTATTTTTTTATTTTATTTTATTTTTTAATTATTATTATTATTATTATTTTTTATTTTATTTTTATTTTTATTTATATTTATTTATTTATTTTTATTTTTATTTTATTTATTTATTATTATTATTATTTATTATTTTATTTTTATTTATTTATTTATTTTTATTTTTATTTTATTTATTTTACTTTATTTATTTATTTATTTATTTTTCTTCAGATTGCTCAACTTCTATGCCAAGAAAATATTTCATGAGACCGAGATCTGTCATCTCAAATTATTTCATTATGGCATCTTTAAATACATCTAACTCAAAATCACTAGTAAAAATCATGTCATCAACATATAAGCAAACAATCAAAATTTGTCCAATCTCATTTACCTTTGTGTACAAGGTAGGTTCAATGTTACTTCTGCAAAATCCATTCTTGATCATGTAGATGTCAATTTTGTTATACCAAGCTCTAGGCACTTGCTTTAGTCCATAGGGCACATTCTTCAACCTATAAATTTTCTCTTCCTTACTTTCAACTTCATATCCTAGATGTTGCTGCTCATAGATTTCTTCTTCTAGAATTCCATTCAAGAAGGTTGATTTCACATGCATTTGATATACTTTCCACTTGTTTTGACCTTTTGTTGCTACAACTTCTCTTACAGTATCCAATCTGGCTACCATACCAAACATTTTTCCAAAATCTATTCTTGGTTGTTGCGAGAATCCTTTTGCTAAAAGTTTAGCTTTAAATCTATCAATTTCACCTTTCTCATTCAGCTTTGTCTTGTACACCCACTTTACACCAATGAGATTTTTTTCCTTTGGCAAATCAACCAAATCCCATGTATCATTCCTTTCAATAGCTTCAATTTCTTCATCCATGAATTTCACCCAATTTCATCCCTGATTACTTCTTCAAACAAAGAAGGTTGGAATGACAACAATACAAAATTGCAACTAACATCCAAATCATCATAAATATCTTTCAAACTTCTCATTTTTCTCTTACCATTGCTTGATTCATCACCTGATTCATTGTCGGGAGAGGTTTGATCTGTTGATCTTCTTAAACATCCATGCTACTCTGAAAATATTGGAGTCCTTGTTGGTGTGTCTTTGTTTGGTGTCTTCACCTATGATTCTTGTTGCTCCTTTTCTGCTACATCGTCTTCTTCCATCAGTGGCACTTGTGCATCAACTGTTTTATCGAAAGTTCCATTCCATGACTCTTTTTCTTTGAACAAAACATCTCTTCTAATTATGGTCTTCTTTGTGACAAGGTTATACAATTTGTAAGATTTTGATTTCTCATTGTAACCTATAAATATGAATTTTTCACTTTTATCATTCAATTTGCCTCTTTTCTCCTTAGGCACATGTGCATAAGTTACACATCCAAACACTTTGAGATGAGATACACTGCAAGATATACCTACCGATGCTTGTTCTGGTACTCTGTTCATCACACTCTTTGTAGGAGATCCTTTGATCACATAAATAGCACAAGAAACTACTTCTTCCCAATACTCATTAGATAAGTTTCTTCCTTTCAACATGCTTCTTTCCATGTTCATAATGGTTATGTTATTTCTCTCTGCTACACCATTCTGTTGTAGTGTGTATCTGGTTGTAAACTGTCTGCTGATTCCATGTTGTTTGCAGTAATCATGGAATTCCTTTGAATCATATTCTCCACCACGATCTGACCTCAATACCATGATCTGTCGACCACTTTGGTTTTCTGCTAAGGCTTTGAATTCTCTAGAACTTGCAAAAGTTTCAAATTTCTACTTCAAGAAGTAAAACCAGGTCTTTCTTCTATAGTCACTAATGAAAGTGAGGAAGTAACTACTTCCACCAATTGAATGTGTCCTTATAGGTCCACACAAGTGTGTATGCACTAGCTAAAGAGGTTTCTTTTCCTGGTGGGCAACTCCCTTTGGAAACATTTCACAGTGTTTCTTTCCCATGATGCAACACTCACAAGTACTAGCAAGTTCTTTGATGGGTGATAATCCTCTGACCATATGTTTCTGTTGCAATAATATTAAACTAGAAAAGTGCAAGTGTCCAAACTGAAAGTGCCATAACCAATAATCATTAGAACATGCTAGTATAAAAGAACTCACCTGATCACTGTAGTTCATAACTAGAGGAAAGAGTATGTTCCTTGTCATCTGCACCTTCACTATTCTTAGGGGCTTGTCATATATAACACATCCTTGACTTTGAAATATAACTATGTATCCTTTCTGTGTCAATTGACCAACACTTATCAAATTAAGTTTGCAACTAGGAACATAATATACCTCTGGGATTATCATCGACTCCCCTGCTTGGTCAGAATGTTGACTACTCCTTTGCCTTCGACATCCATAGTCTTGTCAATCCTCAACTTTACCTTTTTTTTCACAGATTAATCCAAATTTGCAACCAATTTTTTTTGCCTGACATGTGGTTACTACAGCCACTGTCCAATAGTGACACATTAGCAGAAGGTTCATGCATGGTATGACAAGCTAGGAACATGGAGTTAGTACTCTCTGTAGTGATGTTAGCTCTATGGTTCTCCTGATCAACTATCCTACCTGTAATCACAGGCATAGTGACCAAAGTTATTGCAATAATAACATATCACCTTTTATTTGTCAAATATTTTATTATTGTTGAAGCTTCTCTAGTTGCTTCAACATTCATGTTCATTCTCTTCTCGTGCATCTCTTTGACCACCATATCTTTCGCCTCATCCTCTGCCTCTCGATCTACTTCTGCCTCAACCTCTGTCTCTTGAAATAGAAACCTAGCTTTTGAAAGTGGCTTCTAAAGTGGAATCCTTATTTCTGTCTATCCTTGCCTCATGTGATAGAAGGGATCCCATCAACTCATCAACTATCAATGATGCCAAATCTTTGGCTTCTTCTATGGCTGCTACCACAACATCAAATTTGGTAGACAAATATCCGAGGAGCTTCTCAAGCACTATTTGATCTTTAATTTCTTCACCATAAATTTTTAACTGGTTTATGATAGTTAGGAATTGATTCATGAATTAATTGATGTCCTTTGTCTCCTTCATCTATAGACTTTCAAAATCTCTCATAGTATTCTACAGCTTAACAATATTGACTTTGGTCACACCTTTATAGTTTGTCCCCCAAGTATCCCATGCTTCTTTTGCTGAAGATGTGATCATAATCTTCTAGAACATTGCTCGGTCCACTCTTCGCTAGATAAGCTGCACTGATTGCGCACTCTTCTTTTTGTCCTTCTTCCATTATTCCCTCTTTGCAGTAGTGATAGCTTGTTCTTCCGTTTCATTCTTAGGTTATGAAAACCCAAACTTGACATAATCTCAAACATCATGGGTCTGCAACGTGGTCTCCATCTTAATGGCCCACACATCATAATCCTTCCCTGTAAACAATTGGGGCTGGAAATTTGAGAAATCCATCTTTCTCCAAAAATACTCTTTAAAACCCTTTGAATAAAATCGCTAAAATTTCTCGTTTGAATAAACTCCAAATTATGTTTTTTTATTAAAGAAAAAACTTTAAAAAATAAAGTTTTTCAAAATCTGAAAGAAACAGCGCTTTTAAAAAATAAACATTTTCAAAATGTTTTTCAAAAGCTTAAAAAAACAACCCTTTTAAAAAAAATTAATACACCCTTTAATAAAAGAAAAACTTTTATATTAAAAGGCCTTTTAAAAAAGTCACTCTCATATTTATGAAAAAATTAAGTAAATCAACGTGAATAGTACACAAAGAAATAGCACCCAACGTGAATACCAATTTGTTGACTTTTCCACACTAATGCGTTAGGATTTGAATACGTTTGCGTGTAACACTACTCATGGAAAGAATAAACTGCGTTAGTCCTCTAACGCTACCAATGTCAAAAGGAAATCGCGTGATTACTTACAAAGGTGTGCATTATAACGCACGGTGTATAATTTAAAAATTGTTTTATAGCAATAACCACGAGAACATATAATTTTCCCTTCTATCACATAGACTACTATTAATTTGTTCTTTCTGATTCTTTGTAACTTCGCTCTGATACCAATTTGTTGGAAAATAAGACAAGACAAAATAAAAATTCACACACAAAACACACGACCCGTGACTCTTCTATTGGTCACAAAAAAATTGATTCTTACAATAAATCCGCTAAAGGGTATTTAAACCTTTTTGACTAGCGTCTCACCTAAAATATCTTGACATGCAACCACACACTAAAAGTCATTGATGACTTAACTCGACTTGACTCAACCCTCAAAACTCAACACTCAACACTTAGTTAACTGACTATCTAATTTTATCAAACTTGTTAAATTGGAAACTAGGGCCAAACTCCATGTGGGTCAGCATATTTATGGCAGCGGATATTTTTATTGGATCCATCTCGTCGAGAGGTGTCGGATTGATCTAAAGATTATCCGATTCCGATAAGTATTTATGGAGATATGAATTTGTTTTGATTATGGATTTATTATCAAGCCGACCACCATCTTATGTAAGCTCAGAAGCCCAACCGACGTGTCTATTCAACTTCTACGTTTTTAGCATAAATAAGAGAGGATTTGGAGTCATTAGAGGACACACTCTTTAGGTGATCTCCTCTCCACTTCTTGCATATTTGGAGAAGGAGAGATACTAAAGAGTATGATGCCCTAGCTACAAGTACGATGCCCTAATCTAGCAATTATATGCACAGTTAAGTGATGCCCTAGATACAGTTATACGCTGTCAATAAAAAGGAACCGCAGTCAAAGCATATGGAACAATACGCAGTTCATAATGGAAGTGAAACAATGTTTATACGCTAGGCATATTATGCTGTTCATGGTTCATGATATATACATGACATTTCTATGCTCTCTACACAATCAACGTAATGCTCTCATCATATATATGTAGAGACACCTTACACGCAGTTGGACATTGATACGCAGTTAATGTAATAGAATAATATACACTCGCTTAATAAGCCCTAGCCCCAGTCACAAATGAAATCACTTGTATATAAAATGCAATGGAAACAGAACTTGCCCAAATTATACACCGAGCAGAGATCCTTACACGCAGTTAGATTATGGAAGACATTATGTTGTAATAGGAGAAAATTCATACGCTGTAATGAATTCATCTAGCCGTTGTTATGGGAGACAATTCATACGCTAAAATGGGTACATCTAGCCGCAGATCATGGAGACTGTAATACACATTTCATGCATGTAATACATTGTTGTAATTGGATGTGATACACTCTTCATAATGGATGTGATTCACTATTCTAAGTGAATGTGATGCGCTGTTCTAAGTGGATGTTATAAGTTGTCATATAAGATAAGTTCACATAGTCATATGTGATATGAGACACACAGTCATCGTGATGCCCTAATCACTAGAGAATCCTTTCACGCAGTTAATATACATAGGGCAGAGACACACAGTCAACGTGATACCCTAATCACTGTCAAAGTGAGGTAGCCATAGATCATACGTGAAGGAGCCACAAACTCAGCATACCTGTGTGTATCCTCGAATGAAGAAAGCAGGATGTATGTGATCTGCGCACATCTATCTTAGATAGATGAGGGATAAATAGCTTCGGTTAAGGACACAATGTATGAATCATCCTCGGTTTGTCAAAACTCAATAAAGATCACGTTGATAGCATCATAACAGTAAGGTGGATTTACGCTAATTCGGTAAGTCTACATGATGATGAAAATCCTTGGTGGCATACCTATAGCAGCCCTATCACAATGAATAGTAGTGATAGAACTATAATAAAGATTATGTTAGAAGTTACTGTCCTAACATGACTTAGATCGATGATAGTCTGAGATCCTTGGTATACCAGTAAAAAGACTCAGTCTCAACATAATGAGAATGATAAACTGTCTCAGATCATGATGATGGAAGATGCAGCATGATGATGCACAGGGAGCATGATGATGATGAGTCATACTAGTAGGGGCAGCATAATGACGATTATGTATGGGCAGCATAGTATGATGCAGCATGATGGTGCTACACAGTAAGCTGCAGCAAATGGATAAGGTGCAACACTATGATTGGTGAAGAAGTCACCTTAGAGAATTAGTCGAAGCACTTCAACTGATCTTTGTAGATATCGTAAGTCAAAGTATCGAATTCTAATGTAAATGTACTCTCTCTCTCTCTTTCTCTGCTGAAATTTGAAGTACATAAAAGAAGAATTGATCAAGGGTTTCTCTACACATTGTGGGGTTTGTCCCTGGATAGCGCCACATCTTGTGTCCTCTTGTCTTGGCATGTCTTCTACGATTTATATTTATGTTCTATCTGCAGTTTATCTTAATGCTCATGTGATTGCTAACTGTGAAAAATTAAATAAATAGCTCTAGCATAGAACATACCATAACTTAACATGGTATCAGAGTTGAGGTGAAGACAATGCCCAAGCAAGAGTGTAAAAGCAATCACTAAAGAAAATTGGGACAAGACGGAAGGATCAATGGGTTCCTCATAATTCGCATAGGGTGAAGTCAAAGAAGAGCATATTATCAAAATGGCATAGCAGAACTTCTGATGGCCTACCTAAAGATCACTTCATTGGGAAGTTCGGATCTAAGGGTGGAAGGAAAGGCAGATGTCTTGGTTATATGTTCGGCCCTTATGTGAAGGAGTTTTTGAATGGCAGAGATGCAGCTCATTAAGGAAACGACCGACTCATCAAGGAAGCAAGAAACCCCTGTAATGGAAGTCGAAGGTTTTAAGGTGGCATTCGTCCATGGAAAGGTACATGTTTAAAAATAGAATTTTCAAAGATGCTTTTGAGGTCAAGGTTGGAAGTCCATTGACATATAGCACCAAAGGTCTGTGAGTCAGATGGTGACAAGGAAGTCTGAATTTGAAAGGAGCATGAAGGTACATGTCTGAGATGTACCAAAGGAAAATCTTATAAGGAGACCATCCCCCTCATGCCATAGGTCCACAGGTTTGGAACAACCCGAGGAGTTTGATTCATGATCAGGAATCTCTTGCATGCAGAGCCCTATATGGCTTGAAGCAAGACACCCCAAGCATAGTACTAGACGATCAGTAGCTGTCTGATGAAGGTGAGATTCTCTAGGAGTGAAATCGATCCAAACCATCCGAAGGTTGTGGATGACAGACCTCACATACCGACACCTATGTCTGATAGGCGTAGACCCTCTCATTTTCAGAAGTAAGAGGGAGTTGGATTCCAGACATATGTTTTGCAGTTAGCATGGGGAGCTCATATTTGGTTGAGCCTCACTGGATTGGTGCCAAGAATATTCTGAGATGTCTTAAGGGCACAATCTCTCATGGATTGAGATACACTGCCGTAAATATGAAACTGCATGATTACTCGAATGCTAATTGGGCAAGCAATGCGGAGGATCACTGGAGCACCTCTTTGTGTTGTTCCTCTTTGGATTCTGCTTCTAAGAAGGAAGCAGAAGTCAACTGTTATAAGCACCGCAGAGATCAGATACATATCTACGAGTATGATCTTGTATGAAGCTGCCTAGTTGGGGAAGCTCTTCAGTGAGCTATTTGTACACATGATGAATACCACTGAGATTCTCTGTAACAACCAAAGGTGGGATTCGATTATTGAGGAATCCCATCTTCGACTTTTGCTCTTGCAGATAGACATCAGATACTACCTTATCTAGTATATGGTAAGTCGATGAGCAAGGAGGCTCCATCGCTCTGAGATGATGTACAGGTCGCTAAAGCCTCGGGGGAAAGATAAAATCTATGATTTTCCCGAATGACTTGAAGTCATCAAGAAACCCTTATACAAGGGTCTTGCATATTGCATACATTGAGCTCTGGGAGCTCTGGGGGCTTGCAGTTCTTACTGGAGCAACGTACGACCACAGGGTGACTCACCCTCCCCTGGTGTTGCGCACTCTGATAAGATGATTTGCTCTCTTGTGAATACAAGATGATTCGCTCTCTTGTGGAATAGGATGATTCGCTCTCCTGTGTAGCAGGATTGATGTGTTCTCCATGGAGATTGTAGCAGGATTGATGTGTTCTCCTGTGAGGCGTAGATTGATGTGTTCTCCATGGCGATTGTAGGAGGATTGATGTGTTCTCCTGTGAGGCCTGGATTGATGTGTTCTCCATGGTGATTGTAGTAGGATTGATGTGTGCTCTTGCGAGGCCTGGATTGATGTGTTCTCCATCGCGATTGTAGCAGGATGAAGTGTTCTCCTATGAGGACGGGATTGATTAAGTTCTCCTGTTGAGAAATCCTACCAATGCAGTTTGGGACTCATGGGAAGTACCTCTCATCTGATCAATGAGCAGGGAAATGAAGTTAGGGACCATAGTAGTACCGATGGATGCATCATTGTATCTACCATACTCCCTAAGCTAGGATGACCTCCACTGATTTGGGATCAATGACACAGGTCTGGGACTAGTGGTAGGAGTTGTATCATACTATGACGCTGACTTTCGGTTGGTTAAGACTGGTCTGGGACCAGTGGTACACACTCTGAGACTGAATTAGTGTCAGTGAAGTATTAGTCTGGGATCGGTGATAGTGGTACATACTATGACGTTGACTTCGGGTCGACTGAGACTGGTCTAGAACCAATGGTACACTCTCTGAGACTACGATACTGGTGTGGGACCAGTGGTAGGAGTTGTACCATACTATGATGATGACTTCGGGTCGGTTGAGACTGGGCTGGGACCAGTGGTACATACTTTGAGACTGACTTCGTGTCAGTGTAGTACTAGCCTGGGACCAATGAGATTGGTACATACTATGATGTTGAGTTCGGGTCGGCAGAGACTGGTCTGCGACCAGCAGTACACTCCCTGAGACTGCGATACTGGTCTGGGACCAGTGGTAGGAGTTGTACCATACTATGACGCTGACTTCAGGTCGGTTGAGACTAGTCTAGGACCAGTGGTACATACATTGAGACTGACTTCGTGTCAGTGTAGTACTGGTCTGGGACCAGTGAGACTACGACGCTAACATTTGGTCGGCTGAGACTGGTCTAGGACCAACTGTACACTCTCTGAGACTGCAACACTGGTTTGGGACCAGGGGTAGGAGTGGTACCCACTATGACGCTGACTTTGGGTCAGTTGAGACTGGTCTGGGACCAGTGGTACGCACTCTGAGATTGACTTTGGGTCAATGGAGAATGGTATCAGACATTCTTGGTCAATTCCTCTTCTTCATAGTTCAGTATAGCAGAGAAAAGACAGCAGAGCTAAGTAGAGCAGAGCAGAGCTAGCAGAGCTAGGCTAAGCAGTGCAGGGCAATGATGGCAGAGATAGTACAATCGGACTTATGGATCATCGAATGGAGTTCTCCCTAGTTGAGAGGGAGTGTTAAATTGGCAACTAGGTCCAAACTCCATGTGGGTCAACTTATTTATGGCAGCTGATATTTTTATTGGATCCCTCTCGTCGAGAGGTGTAGGATTGATCTAAACATCATCTGATTCCGATAAGTATTTATGGAGATATGAATTTATTTTGATTATGGATTTATTATCAAGCCGACCACCATCTTATGTAGGCTCAGAAGCCCAACCGGCGTGTCTATTCAACCTCTACGTTTTTAGTATAAATAACAGATGATTTGGAGTCATTAGAGGACACACTCTTTAGGTGATCCCCTCTCCACATCTTAGGTTTTTGGAAAAGGAGAGGTAATAAAGAGTATGATGCCCTAGCTACAAGTACGATGCCCTAATCCAGCAATTATATGCACAGTTAAGTGATGCCTTAGATACAGTTATACGCTATCAATAAAAAGGAACCGCGGTCAAATCACATGTAACAATACGTAGTTCATAATGGAAGTGAAATGGTTTTTATACGCTGGACATATTATGTTGTTCATGGTTCATGATATATACATGACATTTCTACGCTCTCTACACAGTCAACGTAATTCTCTCATCATCTATAGGTAGAGAGACCTTACACGCAGTTGGACATTGATACGCAGTCAATGTAATAGAAGAATATACACTGGCTTAATAAGCCCTAGCCGCAGTCACAAATGAAATCACTTGTATATATGCTGCAATGGAAACAGAACTTGCCCTAATTATACATTGAGAAGAGATCCTTACACGCAGTTAGATTATGGAAGACATTATGTTGTAATAGGAGAAAATTCATACACTGTAATGAATTCATCTAGCCGCTATTATGGGAGACAATTCATACGCTAAAATGGGTACATCTAGCCGGAGATCATGGGGACTGTAATACACATTTCATGGATGTAATACGTTGTTCTAATTGGATGTGATACGCTCTTCATAATGGATGTGATTCACTGTTCTAAGTGAATGTGATGTGTTGTTCTAAGTGGATGTTATAAGCTACCATATAAGATAAGTTCACGTAGTCATCTATGATATGAGACACGCAGTCATCATGATGCCCTAATCACTAGAGAATCCTTTCATGTATTTAATATACACAGGGCAAAGACTCGCAGTCAATGTGATATCCTAATCATTGTCAAAGTGAGGTAGCTACAGATCATATGTGAAGGAGCCACTGACTCAGCATACCTGTGTGTATCCTCGAACTAACAAAGCAAGATGTATGTGATCTGGGCACATCTATCTCAGATAAATGAGGCATAAATAACTTCGGTTAAGGACACAGTGTATGAATCATCCTCAGTTTGTCAAAACTCAATAAAGATCACGTTGATAGCCTCATAACAATAATGTGGATTTACGCTAATTTAATAAGTCTACATGATGATGAAAATCCTTGGTGGCATACCTGTAGCAACCCTATCACAATTAATAGTAGTGATAGAACTATAATAAATATTATGTTACAAGTTACTGTCCTAACATAACCCAGATCGATGATAGTCTGAGATCCTTGGTATACCAGTAAAAAGAATCAGTGTCAACATAATGAGAATGATAAACAGTCTCAGATCATGATGATGGAAGATGCAGCATGATGATGCACATGCATCATGATGATGATGAGTCATACTAGTAGGGGCAACATAATGACGATGATGTATGGGCAGCATAGTATGATGTAGCATGATGGTGCTATGTGGTAAGGTGCAGCAAATGGACAAGGTGCTGCACTATGATAGGTGATGAAGTCACCTTTGAGAATCAGTTGAAGCAATATGTCTTCAACTGATCATTGTAGATATCATAAGTCAAAGTATTAACCTCTATTGTAAATGTACTCTCTCTCTCTTTCTCTTCTGAACTTTGAAGTACATAAAAGAAGAATTGATCAAGGGTTTCCCCACACATTGTGGGGTTTGTCCCTGGCTAGCACGACATCTTGTTTCCTCTTGTCTTGGCATGTCTTTTGCGATTTATATTTATGTTCTATCTAGAGTTTATCTTTCTACAGTTTATCTTAATGCTGATGTGATTGCTAACTGTGAAAATTTAAATAAATTTTTCTACCATAGAACATACCATAACTTAAAAAAACTCCTCACACAGGAGTAATTAGCTTATATTAATAGTGAGAAGGGGTCGTGTCGCTTAGGTCCATAAACAAATCCAAAGAAAATCCTATAGATTACAAAAAATGTGATGACACAATGATGTCTCATGGTGTACTATTTCAACATGGCACTGATATAGTTTACTGTGTTCATCAATTTTTCCAAAGGCTTTAGTTAGGGGGTCTCTATGTGATGACCACTCTAGGGAGGGTAGTTAATGTGATCATCTCCACGGTTGGTTCACTAAGATTGTTCCCTGACACATGCCAAATAATTTCACTCTCAGGGAGATTTCTCCCAAATTGCAACTCTCTCTATATCTTTTATTGACTCTAAAGGAAAACATTGCAACTCTCTCTATATTTGTTGTTGACTCTAAATGATAAGTAAAGGTAAATAATCATAGGGAAAGTACATCTTTAAAAAGCAATTTATATTAATTTAGCTAAAACCCTCTTAGAGCTTTGTTTGAATTTACTCTTCAAATATTTATCTTTAGAAAAAAAAGGTTTAGACACCTCACTATAAGAAACATTTATCTTTAGCAAAAAGGGTGAAGTCACTCCACTATAAGAAACATTCAAATTCATGAATTGAGGGAGGAAATGCATAGAAACATTCATAAATAAAGAACAAGCTTACCTGCCAAATTTTCCCTTTTTCATGTAGTTGGCCTTTTCCATTTTTGATGCAATTGGCCTTCGTCTAGTGCTTGGAATAACAGGTTATGCACCCTCAAATTGAGGTAGTGATCCAACAACATCTAACGTAAAAAGCGAGTTGATGTTGGTTCTTGAAATGGGATTTACTAATTGTTCGTAAGGTAGTTGTGTCACAATTCCGAGCATTGTGAAGTATAAGGGTTGTAAGAGACCCATAGTGGTATGGAGGATGCGCCTCTAGAGTTAAAAAGGTCCTTCAGAACAAATTCGTACCATCAGCTCCAACATCGTCACTTGAATCAAAATTGAAATCAAAATCAATGTTTTCAATCTTCGAACTCAGACCTTTCATTCTCGAAATCAAACTGACCTTGAATCATCGAAATCAGACATGTCTGCAATAAAAGATGTAAATTAAAAATTCTTATAAAAAATTGTTTAATCAGATGTTTTAACATTGTTTAAACCATGAATATGATGGTTATTAAAAACAATCTAATACTTGGTAAAAGCCTATCGATCACTACAGTCCCTGCCCTACAGAAAGAAGAAACAAGGTCCAATAAAGAATGATATCCCTGCCCTGCTGAAAGCAAGGTCCAACAAGAAGGGCTGTAGAGGAAGCAAGTCCCTGCCTGGTAGTAGTTTAGGAACTTCATTATCAAGGGAACACATATAAGCACCACATATAAGCATAGGATATGAAGAAAATATTTTGACCTCACAGGTTTACCTAATTTTACCAAGGAGCAATGTGGTAATGATTCTGCAGCATGGCTGAAAGGGAATTGGACACAATATGCAAAAGGGAAAACATCAGCCATGAATCTGATGACCAACAGTGTTAGCAGTGCTAATTTTTCTATTAAATTGGAGCAATACTATGGCAAAGAACAACTTTCAGGGTTGGAAGATATAACATGGTTCACCAATGATGACAGTGCCATACAAGATGTTTATAGTACAGGAGATATCATCATGTTTGGGGCAGAGGACAGTTCATCAATATTTATAGTTCCATATAGGAATAATTCAAGCATTCACTCTATGAAGCCAGTGTTGATAGCCTAGAAATCCAACTCCTTTTTACCCCAAATTCTCATGAGAAAAAATTTGGAAATGTAACAAAATTTGAGTCTTGAGATATGAAATTAGTTTCCCAGCATATAGGTGATTTGACTTGAACTGCCAAACAAGATGTTTATAGTACAAGAGATATCATCATGTTTGGGGCAAAAGAAAGTTCATCAATATTTATAGTTTCGTCTAGGAAGTATTCAAGCATTCACTCTATGAAGCCAGTGTTTATAGCCTAGAAATCCAACTCCTTTGTACCCCAAATGCTCATGAGAAAAAAATTGGAAATGTAACAAAATTTGATTCTTGAGATACGGAATTAGTTTCCTAGCATATAGGTGATTTGAGCTGAACTTCCATACAAGATGTTTATAGTACAGGAGATATCATCATGTGAATGCTTGTGAAAATGACCAAGAATGCTTCAAGCATTCACTCTGTGCAGCCAGTGTTGATAGCCTAGAAATCCAACTCCTTTGTACCCCAAATGCTCATGAGAAAAAAATTGGAAATGTAACAAAATTTGAGGATACGAAATTAGTTTCCTAGCATACAGGTGATTTGAGCTGAACTACCAGGACATAGATCATCTTCTTTGAGAGCTTCAATGCTTGTGAAAATGACCAGGAATGCTTCAAGCATTCACTCTGTGCAACCAATGTTGATAGCCTAGAAATCCAACTCCTTTGTACCCCAAATGCTCATGAGAAAAAATTTGGAAATGTAACAAAATTTGAGGATACGAAATTAGTTTCCTAGCATACAAGTGATTTCAGTTGAACTGCCAGGACATAGATCATCTTCTTTGAGAGCTCAATGGCATACTAGCAGTTCAAGAAACTAAAAACAACAATAATTCATTAACTAGCAGAATTATGAATACAGAATGGTGGCTTTCTTCATTCCTACCTCAAATGGCATATGAGTTTCAACCAATTTGAACTTACCACGTCTTTTGAAGTACCAGATTCATGGGCAACCTAAGACTTTATACCTGCAAGGAATTTTGAAATACTATAACTGTGGGCATCTATAAAACTTTGTTTTGGCATATTTGCACTGACCAACTTACTTTGAAAATCATGCAAGCAGTCTTTATGTATTCCTTGCTGTCTAGCTCTATACAAACTTTTATAGCATAAATTTTCTTAGTTCTCTTAGCCTGGCAACCAAATGCTTCTCGTGGTATCCTGAGCTCACTGTTGAATATTGACGAATTATCAATGGCCTAGAAAGCACACACTTTTGGTGTTGATCTTCATGTGGACATGTTGGATAGAAGACAATACTTTCCTTCCAAAATATTGGTTGTTTGCTTTGCCTTCTCTTCATGAGGGCATTGATAAAATGTGATTTTAGGATTGAGTTTTTTTTGAGAGAGAGTTATCATTTAAAATATTCCTCTTTCTAATATGCATAGTGGGATATTGTTTGTTCCACTATGGCCAAGCCGCTATGGTGAGTGTGATTTGGACATCCTATACACCCTTCGGCTTATGTCCTTTGGTCATATTTCGAGTACTAAAGAAGCAGGTATTATGTACAAATTCTACCAGCTTGTTGATAGAGGTGACTATCTTTTATCCCAAGATTACCCTTTTTGCCCACAATTCCTGAGGCTCTTACACATCTATAGCTTTTGATATTCATGCATGCAAGTAGCGAAAGATAAGCAGACGATACATCTTAGATGTACATAAAGTAAGTTGCTAGAACCATAAAATTTATATTATAACCATCAACCTGTGACATACAAATATTAGGCTAGTTCTCCAAAATGGTTGAAATGAAAAAGAAATTAGTTATTCATGGAATTCTAAGTCAAAAGATGTTGTCTTGATATTAGTTGTATCAGAAATATGAATCTTACTATTTTTGAATTATAGAATGTGACTGTTGGGACCGAAAAAAACTTGAATTTGGAACTTTGGAGTATATGAGAGAGAAAATATTTGGAGTTGTGCATAAGCACCAAGAACAACAAATTCCAACTACTGAAACTAAGCAGAGACACAATTTTTGTGAATTTTGTTGCTTTTGGGAGTTGCTTCCTAAAAAGCCTTTTGAAATTTGTATTATGTGGTTTCCTAGGCCTTTCAAAAGTAGGTGCCTTTATATAATAGAAGCATGCATGCCACCAAACAAAACACACAAATGTTTCCACACAGATGGGCCCAATACCAAAATGACAGCGGTTCCCTTTCATAGAAAATGCTTAGCAGCATTAGGCCTAAAGCCAGCAAAAATTCACACATGATTTGCAATGGCCACACTTGGAGAATAAGTTAATATAACTCTAGATGTAGATAATCCTATATTAATGAATAAATGCAAAATAACTGTAGATAGTAGGAGAGAGAATGAAATAATATGAAGAATTTGGAGGTTTATCTATACTAGCGAATTGTTTGGCTACACCATAAGTCAACGTGTCCAAGATGTGCTTAGGTGGGCTGACTGTGTCCAAGCCATCCTTTGTTTAACCTCTAATGTCTAGTCAGCCATACATTTTTTCCCTGTTAATGCCTAGCCATCTAAACTGATTTTTGCCCCTAATGTTTAGCTGGCCAATCCCTAATTCGTCTCATATGTGAAGCATCTTCCCTTAAAGAGAGCTATCGCCTTACCTTGTTTCCCCTCAACTAAACAATCACTAATCACCTCTAATATCACACTCACTTCATATTCATTAATTATGCATTCTTCTTTCTTTTCATGCATCTTAACTAGTGTCATAACAGTTCGGAGCAAAAGTAGGGGATGACTTACGAAATTATTTATTGATGATTGAGTTTCTCTATAAGGAACTTCTCAAAATAGCTAGGATAAAAAAGAATAAAACTTGAGAATAGTATTTGGGCCCGTAAAGCCACAAGAATGACAATATCCTATAGCCTATAAGGCTCAAAGACCATATTTAAAATGTTGAAAGACAACCCTCGACAGGGAAGAATGTACTAATTTTCTTGAGACTTGATTTGAGATGTTCAATTCTGAAATTTTGCAGCAGAGATTAATAAAAAAGAGATGCTAAAGAAGGGACAGAAGTGGAAGGGTGCATTCTGTCAGCTTGCAAACAAGCGCAAAGAACATTTCCCTTACCCCTATCATTAGGTCTATTCCAAAGGATTGGTTTGATATAAAATCGTCCTCAAATTTTGTTGGTATATTTGTCACAAAAAAGATTTTTTAAAATCAACTAGAAATTACTAGATGCTTCTCATTTTTCATGTTTTATTCTTGGACACAATTATAGTAAATATTATGCTAGCTAATAGCATTTTGGCATGGGCATAGCTACTATGGTGATGCTTGGTATTGCAGCAAAAGTTTTGGCAATGGATGTCTTGATGCCAAAGCTGATAATGTTAGGGGGATAATGAGATTCAGAGGAATGTCGTTTACCTAACACTTAGAGGGGATTCTTCTTTGGCAAAATTTGGTGGAACAGAGAACATGGATCTTGACTGCTTCATATAAATTCCAAATTCGATCAAATAAGTAGGACTGTGAGAGTGTTCTTTAGGCCTATTCTGGAGTGTCCAAAACAACCATATAAGGGGGTGGACATCACAAGCAAGAGGAAATTCAGGAATGCCTATAGCTGGGACCATGAGGATGTATCAAAGTCCCAATACTTCCCAGTGGCAGCTTGGTGAAGCACTTTACAACCATATACATAAGTATTGGTTTTTGAATGTAAATTTATTTCTGAGTAACATTAGATTTTGAAATTGAAAACTCATGAGAATAAGGTATATATTATATAGTAAAGACTCTAACATATCTATTTTCCTGATAGCTAATTAGGAACAACTAACAAACAAGGCGTGCAGTGAGTACCTAACACAAAGTAAAGTTCAAGGCTAATTAATTTTTATTTTACAAGGGTTATCATGCATTGGGGATAGTGAAAAAATAAGGGGGAGTGGAATGTAACACCCCCATGATGACACCTATATGTACTTGTACACATTATTATGTAGTTGGCGAGCCAGGTTATGTTGGGTTTATGTGCTTATGTTTTCTATGTTATGAGGCCTGTATGCCTACATATATAAATGTGTTAGGTCGATGAGCCAGTGTACAAACATGTTTTAAGGCTAGGGTGTATGTGTGGTGAGGCTAGAGAACCTGTGCATTGAAAGTAAATGACAAGGGGGACCTCCAACAAAGTCTGGTTGGCTCAGTCTCGGACTTTATTGAGCAAGCCATAGAAATCCAAGATTAGCTGAACAATGTGCAGAAGGCTTTCTATCAAGGTGAAAAAAGCATCCAAGAATAGAACTGAAAGTTTGAATACTTCACCAGAAAGTCTTAGCAGGTTAGAAGTGGCAATCTTAGTCCATCAGTTAATCTGAAGCATTTGATTAAGATTTGCAATGTATCACTTTCTATGTGAATTATCCATGGATTATCATGAAGCTAAAGAATTTCGTAGGATTCTTGAAACACATGAAGAATCCACCCTAAGCAACAAAACCTTACTGTTCTCAGTGACTAGTCCATGAAAATAAGCACTACTGCACTTCTCAGAATGCAATGATTATGAACATTCTAGTCCATCATAAGCAACAAATTGATGTTTTAGGCAAAATAATCTAGGTTAAGAAATATGGATAGCAATCTCAACAAAGGATCTCACTCTACTACTTCCAACCATAGGTTGTCAATGCATTCACTGCAACAATACTTCAAAGAGGAAGATATTATCTACCAATTAATTAAACATATCGACCTAGACAACTAAGGATCTTATCCTTCCAACGATGGGCAAGAAGAAGCCAACAATAATGTTTCTCGTCAACCTTTATGTTTGTAAATTAATGTGAATTATAGGTGTTTTCCTGAGACTTTATACTTGCAAGGAATTTTGAAATACTATAACTATGGGAATCTATAAAACTTTGTTTTGGCATATTTGGACTGACTAGCTTACTTTGAAAATCATGTAACCAGTCTTTATGTATTCCTTGCTGTCTAGCTCTGTACAAACTTCTATAGCATAAATTTTCATAGTTCTCTTCTGATAAACGAGTACTCAAGGGCATGGATTCAATTTGGATACACTCAAAAAGCCACAAACCTAACCAGAGAGCCAACTAGCCCTTGCGCGACCAAGAGGAATGTGGCCACTATAGCTAAAGAGATAGCCTTTCACTTCCTGACTCTGAAAATAACAAGGAAGTGAAATCCAATTCAACCCTCAAAATTTCTAAAGAAATCACAAAAATGTCTAATTGCAGAGGCATCATATGGGACAAACCTGAAGCATAATACTCTTGCAGTTCGAATTATAGAGCATTGTGACATTTTATAGCACACCCATATTGTGATCAAAGTGTGCCTCGATGAAGGGTATTTATAGTCCTTTGAGCACTGGAACAAATTTAGCTAGGGCTGACCTTCCTAAGGTGAGATAGGGTAGTTTAAAAATAAGAAGGGAATCACAGTAATACTTACACTAATTAGAGTTGTACCTATTGATTACTTATTAGCTTAAGTTGGAATGGTCTTTGTAACTATAAGAGTATAAGCATCACTAGTTACTCTTACTATTGGGCACGTTGCCAAGGGAACCAATCTTTTTTTTATTCTCCCTCATTAACAAAGAAAGAAACTATGAAAGTAAGAACACCTACAACAAAACAACCAAGGCAAAAAGTTTTCTTCTGTAACAACATGCATCACAGAACAAACGCTTCTACTACACACAATGAAAAAACAAAATACCTATTTTTGGATCCAAGACAAAAAAGCCACCTTAGATTTTCTTTCCACAAGATCATGACAGATACCATATTATTAGAAATATATGTGATCAGTGGCCTGCCACCTTTGTAGCTTTGACCAGAAAACACATTTGTTTACATATATTTTATGTAAACAAGTAGCACTTATATACAGATGGATATGCCTTTACATTACAAAACCCCATACCATATCCAACCTTGACTGATTTAGGATCATTTCAAATTAAAAGTTTAACCTTTGCCTGGTAACCAACAATTGTGGCAACCCTCAGACTTTCTAAAGAAATCACAAAACTGCCTAATTGTAGAGGCATCATATGGGACAGACCTGAGGTGCGACCACACCAACAAACCTAAAGCATAATACTCTTGCAGGCCAAATTACAGAGCATAGTGACATTTTAGAGCACACCCATATTGTGATCAAAGTGTGCCTCGATGAAGGGTATTTATAATCCTTTGAGCACTGGAACAAATTTAGCTAGGGCCGACCTTCCTAAGGTGAGATAGGGTAGTTTAAAAATAAGATATGGTAGTAGGATAAAGACAACAAAAATTGCACTCTGGTTACATTTTCAAAGTGCCAACCTATTCTGTGAGCTACTATGGGGTGTGAGAATATTGTAAATAATTGTGCTTTTAGTTTGTGGGTTGCTTTAAGAAAAACTTATTGGCACTATTGAGTATAAGCCTGAATCTAAGCAGTTGAGATCATCCATAAAGACGGTCTTCACACTAGGAGAAAAGTAATGACAAATCTTTCCAACCTAAAAGCACATAAATTACGAGTAAATGCATGAAATTTTGATTACATACAATATCTAGTAGCTCTTTCTATACAGCTTACAGTCTTCACTCAGATCAAAGTTGTACCATAGAATGTGCCCATTTTGAAGAGGGATTGCTCAACAGCTAGAATCATGCTAGTAATTTTATTCTGATAAAGATAAATGAGAACTTGAGAAAACAGAATCACATGGTGGGAAAAAATAGTAATAATTCTAACTTATCAGCCTTTAAGGTCCTTCCTCAAACTGAAAAATATAAAACAATTTCAGTTAAATCCAGTGACATGATGATCCAATGAATAGGACTTCGACCAGATGCTACAAAGGGAAAACAAAATAATTTTTAGAACATGAAAGGTGCCCCATAGAAAGTGCACTCAAGCTTTGTCAGCTTAAGGAATCACATATTTTATATGATGATAAAGTTCACAAAAACATGAGGATAAAGCTACAATGAACTCACTCGAAGTTGCAACATGTGAAAAGGATGGATCTGGTGACTCCTTTTCAGGAAGCTCTCTGAATTGCTCCTTCAGGAATTCGGCCGAATGGGACATATTGATAAATTTTTGAATTCATTTCACCAATTTGGTCAAATTTTGTAACTATGTGAATTAAAAACTGAAAATACATTCTAATTTCAAGGTTGATGAAGTAGCTTTACCCGGAATGAGATCATCCCTGTTTGCTAGAATAATGGTTGCGGTCTCATCTATCCTTTCGCTTCCCATTTGTTGGTTTGCTACATCTTGGCTCACTAACCCGAATGTCCCTTTTGTTTGCTTCTGTCGGAAATCTGGAATAATATCAGTTGGATTTTTCCCTCTGTCGGTTTTAGAAAAGAATGCTAGAGCTGAGAATTTCCCCTTGGTGCCCACAGAAAGGAGATGTACCAAGAAATCTCTCACAAAATGCCGATGGCAAACTGACTCCAGAGCGAAAGTGATCTTGAAAGTATGGTGGATCAAGGATCAAATTTAATGAGCAGTGGAAAATGACCCTTGTTTTTAGGGGTCACCTCATATAAATTAGGATTCCTAAATATTAATTTAATAAAAACAAATAACAAATTATATAATTTAAAACTACATAAATAAATAAAAGCAACTAACAACAAAATAAATGTGGTTAAGCACGACATGCTTGCATGCAAGCCACGTGGTAGTATGACTAAGAAACTGGAAACTGGTGTGGAAGGTTCACGTTATGTTGTTGCTACCTAGTTAAAGAGAACAAAACCAGGTGGAGAACAGAACTAGGTGGCCTTTCTGGGCAACGGGAGGCCCGACCAGAAGGGATGTTTATTGTAATTTATCCGGTTGATCCTCCTGTTCTCACTCGAACAACCTGCTCTCGGGGTGCTGCCTGACCCCTGCCTTATAAATCAAAAGGTAAGGGGCTTCGATAACACTAACTACTATTATATTCTTACTTTGCTTCCCCCTATCTCAGGGAATTCAAGATCGTAAGACGTAGATGTACATACGTGGATTATATGGAAGCATACAAAATACTTTCAGGATCAACAACAATTGAATTATGGTGGTACGGAAGTATCATGAGAAGCGGACTCCGTGAACCAACGCCCTCCACCCTCTGATTAATAATCATTCTAGACTTCCTCAGACTCCTAATTCAGCTTTTCAAACAGATCATTCAAGACTTCTTGAAACTGCTCATTCATATTTCAAGCACACAGGGATGGGTTGGGAGGTAGTGGTTGAAACTGCTCATTTAGATATCAAGCATGCAGGGATGGTTTGGGAGGTAGTGGCTCTGCTCATTTAGATTTTGAAACTGCTCAGTTAGATCTCAAGCATGCAAGAATGTGTTCAGAGGTAGAGCCAGTGTAGCTCGTGGAGTTTAGCATTAGCCTTTCCTTATTCCTTATTCCTTTGAACATGCAGCCCGTGGAGTTCAACATTAGCCAAATATTGCAGAAGTCTCTTTGAGGCCTTTCAGGACCAAACAAGTAGGTAAGCTCGATGTCGCTCACTGATATGAATAAAGAAAGTGTTCTTCTTTCTTTGTATTGAACTCCAGACACAGTAGTAGATTAGAATGCCCTCATCCTCTCTCTTGCAATGGAAATTCTTGTAAAAAAATTGCTTGAGTTGACCCTTTAAGGCCACAGACCTGTGATGAATTATCAACTTTCTTAGTCCTCGAGTTCCTTGCCTCCGCCTATGATCAAGGGAGTTGTGGATCGTGCTTTGAGCTTCCTTAACCGATCAAATACAATTCTCCATTAAATTTTGCAGCTTGAGCTTGAGCGACGGAGGACCAGGGTCTCATTCAAAGGTTGGTTGTTCACTTCCAAAGCTTCTACTACCAGGTGCATTGATATTTAGTTGTTTATTATATGAAGCACAACCACACATTTGACAGCACAAGGCAGAACATAGGGCAAAGCACCTCACAGTTTGGCAGCACAGTTTTACAGTATAGGGCAAAGGGGAAAAGGGACTCAGAAAGGTAGACATCTAAGCAACATGCAAAGCAACATTCAGGGGTGGCAACAGGTGTCAACTTCAGCCACTTATAAATTAGTTCAATTTTTGACACTTCTAAACTCTGTTAGCATTTCATACTGCTAGACTAATGCTAGCATTAGTTTAAACCAATTCCTAATAGTTCTGAAATATGAATGACATCAAGCGAAGGTACTATATGCTTATAGCCTCTTGCCTCAGGAAGAGGCCAAATAAGACCACAAGAAAAGAAGAATATAGTTTTCAAATCACATAGTGTGGACCGAAGTAAAAACAGAGTAAAGACTAACAAGAATTAATGTTATATCGGTGGATTCCGATTACTATAGTCCATGCCATCTGCCAGATGGCAGGGACTAATAAGAATGATATCGATATTGTATATAACAAATTATTTTTTATTAAACATCATGAAATTTAAAATAAAAATAATGATATTTTATTAATATTAAAATTTATAATTTATAATTTAAAATATATATGTTAAGCTGTTGTAGAAATTTGTTTCATTCTATGTTTAAAGGAGAGCTATCTAGTTCACATTTTTAATATGTTTTTCTATCATGCTCTTTTACCATACATTACTAATAACACATTATCATCTTTTAGACATATCGTCATTTATTATATTTAAAAGAACTTAAAAATAGTGATTATTCTCGTAAAAAATATACTTTTGTAATAATTGAAGTATTCTCATTAATATAATTTTGGTAAATAAAATATGTATGGGCACAATTTAATTAATAGATAAAATGTTTTTCCTAACAATATAATTTAGGGTGAGACTGTAAGCTCTTGTTTAACATAAAAATGAGTAACTTAAAATATTGAAAATTAAATAGGCAATATCAAAATTTAAACAAAAAGAATTTTTTTTAGACATATGGTCATTTATTATATTTAAAAGAACTTAAAAATAGTGATTATTCTCGTAAAAAATATACTTTTGTAACAATGGAAGTTTTTTTATTAATATAATTTTTGTAAAAACGTATTTATTGGCACAATTTAATTAATAGATGAAATGATTTTTCTAACAATATAATATAGGGTGAGATTGTGGGCTTTCCTTTAAAATAAAAATGAGTAACTTAAAATATTGAAAATTAAGCATGTAATATCAAAATTTAAACAAAAAGGATTATCAATCTAAATGTCTATAGTAGATTCTAACGAGAGACTAACATTTAGACACTAGGAACTATCAACAAAAAATAAAGCGACAACCTTCATAGGCTGAAAGATCTCAATGGGATCATTATATTTTTTTTACATCTATATTGATCATTTCAAAGTGGACAAAGTGGAGGAATTAGTTCACTGGACAATTCTTATCTATGGGACTTAGTTTGGAAAATTAGGCTTTGAAACATTATGGGAGAAGTTTGAATAATAAAATTGATTTTTTTTGGGTAAATATCCTTTTTCTTAAGTAACATTCCTTTTTATGTTATTCATTGTATTGATACCTTTCCTGCAGTGCAAAAATCACCTCAATTAGACCATATATGCAAAAATTATGTCACTTGAAAGTTGACCTTGTTGTTTTGACCATCGTAATTCAAGAGGATGTCATGTTAGCCCCTGCTACTAATGGAAAATGGGTTAGCCACGTGACCATGATGAAGAAGACTCTAGAAGGGTCAATATTTTGATTCTAATTAAGAGTTGGAGTCAAACCTAACCACTAATAGGCTATTGAGTTGTGTTATAATGAGGATAGTATGAGGAAAAGGGGTTCCATCTTATTTGAGTCAAATTTTTTTCATAGATAAGAAAAGTATCCAATTATGATAGGGGAAAAGAAATATGAGAGTGTTTATGCAATGTAGCAAACCACAAACCACTCGCCTTACTTATATTTACTTGTATTCTTTTTCCATTAAGCAAAAGAGAGTAAAGTAGCCTCACTTTCTACGTCGGTTTTCTTTTGAGTGGGTTGACCATGATATATATTGTGTCGATTATTTTTTATGAATAATTATTCCATTGTTCCATATTTTGGGCATAATTATAATTTTCTTACATACATAATAAACAATAACTATAATATCCATAAATATAAGGAAAAATAAACCCTCACAGTGTATATTCCATATTTAAGCTTAAGATGGTTATATATGTTGTGACAAAATTTCAAGTGGAATATCCACAATAGTTTATGGATCATATTAGTATCATAAAATGTCTCTTTGGGTAAATTGTGGGTAATTGAAGGGGATCCGCATTGGTTAAAATAACATTCACAAAATCCCATACATGGTTGACGAATATGTGAATAAACATCATGATCCCACAGAGGAGAGGTTTGCATAGTTGGAAGCACAATTTCAAAATATATATTGTAATGTGAGTCTCCTCATGGTGGCCCTTTCCAATAAGCTCGGGATATCAGAGAAGATGGGTGTTCTAATGGGGAACTTTGATCATATGGGAGATTAGGAGATGGGGAAGAAATAAACAGGGAGTTGAACAAAGAACTTAAAAAGGATCAACCTAGTTCAACTATCATCAACCATTCATAGTAGCTATTGAAAATAAAATAAAAGGTTGACATCAGGCCTTTCATGAAAGTTTCATTGATGCTTTGAATCTAATTCACTAGTTGTAACAATTAAAAGTTTATTTCAATGTTCATCATATAGAGGAAGAAAAGAATATTTCATTTTCACAATTGGAATTAGAGGGCCATGCTCTGATCTAGAAGGAAAGCCACAAAAATACCTTAAGGTTAGAGGGATATACCGTAGTGACTATGTGGGAGCATTTCAAAACCCTCATAATTCAAAATTTTACCCTATTAGGTATTTAGAGGATGAGTGGACTTGGTGAAATTACTTCATGTACAATTATGGGTAGAGTATAGAGAAGTAGACCTGCAAATTTGGAGAGATTTCCGTAATGTTGGGTATCTCCCCAAAGAGCCTGTAAGTAATAATTAAGTATATAGGGGGTCTACATAGCAATTTTTGGAAGAAAATGATGTTTTTCGAACCTTGGTTAGTGGATGAAGCTTGTGTATAAGTGTAGTACTTAGAGAACATAAGTTAGAAAAAATGGAAATCCATTGGGTCAAAGTAGAAGAAGCTCTAGGATGCTTCTAATGAGGAGAAGAAGAAATGGAAATGAGGGAAGTGATAAAAATATGGTAGCCCCAACACACAATTGCAAGGATACTAGAAACAACTACAACCGTTATAAGCCCCAAGGGTTAGCTCAATCGGTCAAGCCGGGACCTCGCCAATGGGAGGTCACAGGGTCGAAACCTGAAAGCCCTTGAGGTTAGGTCTGTGATGGCCGAGGGGTGTGACCCCCTTCGGGTGGGGTCCACTCTAGAGACTTTCGATCGTGGACGTAGCGGACCACTGACCATGGTATCCGTGAACTAGTAGGGAAAAAAAAAAACTACAACCATTATAGCATTGACAATCATATAGAGGAGAAGTGTTAGAAGTTGCATCTGGAGCTTAAACCAAATGACAAAAGAAATATTATAAGAATAAGAATATCATAGCCACATATTCGAGTAACCAAGTTGAAATTAGATTGAACATGGATGAGAATATTATATGTACATCACTATAGAAGGAGGTGAATCTCAATATCATTCAACAACGGGAAGATAATGAGAAGACCAAAATCTTCATTGTAAAGATATAGGTCAAGGAGACCAAGATTGATACTTTGTTTGACATAGGATCATAGGTGAATCTCATTATAGTAGAAATAGTCAGTAAATTAGGATTGGAAGTTGACGATCATATAAGCCCATATTCATCCCAATGGGTAAATAAGGATATAGAAATAAAGGTAACCAAACAATGCAAAATTAGATTTTCTTTCAGTGCTAATTTTATTGATGATGTGGAAATAAATGTAGTTCTTCTTGATGTATGAAGAGTTATGTTTGTAATTCCCTATATATACATGTGGGATTAAATATTCATGTAGAGAGCCTACTGACGTTGCCTCAGCAAGGATGGGAAATCCTTCACTATTAACAAGCACAAGGGGAAATCTAAATTTTCAATGGTAAGTGTCAATCAAGCAATATAACTAATTAGTTATAGAGAGAAGTGTGTTTTATGTTTTACAGGTTTTAAGAGAAAATCTATATGTACTAGAGTTAATAAGAATAAAGGAAACCCTAGAGGGGTGTACTAAGAAAAAAAAACTAAACAACTTGAAGAGTTTCTACAAGCATAGAGGGATGTGTTGCAGGAGCCTAAAGGGATACCGACTAAGAGGGAAGTGGTGCATGAGGTTGTATAGGTAGTCTATTTTTATGCAAAAAGCTCACAAAATATAAGAAATAGATAGATCAATGACTTAAGACATAGCCTCTTCAAGGTGGAAGCTCCTTTACTTAAAAAAAAATGAACAATTCTTGGATGATACAAATGACAAGCCCTCCTTTCTATATATTGGAGTCTAAGGGGTCATAATATAATCGGAGCCAACATAACAATAATGATGTAAGGGCAAAAAATAACAATAGTGGGCTTCTATGGGGCACAATAATAACAATATGGGGACAACATGGGCACAACAACAATAAGGGGTACAATGACAATAATAATAAGGGAATACACTAGTATTTTATTGCTGATGTGGAACTAGATGTAGTTCCTCTTGATGTATGAAGAGTGATGTTTGGAATTCCCTATATATACATGTGGGATGAAATATTCATGTAGAAAGCCTACTGATGTTGCCTTAGCAAGGATGGCAAATCCTTCGTTGTTAACAAGCACAAGGGAAAATCTAAATTTTCAATGGTAAGTGTGAGCCAAGTAATATAACTAATTAGTTATAGAAAGAATTATGTTTTATGTTTTATATGTTTTAAGAGAAAAACAATATGTAGTAGAGTTAATAAGAACAAAGGCATCCCTAGAGGGGTGTACTAAGAAAATAAATAAAGAGGTTGAAGAGTTTCTACAAGCATAGCAGGATGTGTTGCAGGAGCCTAAAGGGATACCACCTAATAGGGAAGTGGTGCATGAGGTTGTACAAGTAATCTATTGTTATGAAAACAACTCACAAAATAGAAGAAAGAGATCAACGACTTCAAACATAGCCTCTTCGAGGGGCAAACCTCCTTTACATTACACAAATAAAAAATTCTTGGATGATACAAATGACAAGACCTCCTTTCTATATATAGGAGTCTAAGGGGTCACAATATAATCAAAGCCGACATAACAATAATAATGTAAGGGCACAATAATAAAAATAGTGGGTTTCTATGAGGCACAATAATAACAATATGGGGACAACATGGGCACACCAATAACGATAAGGGGTACAATAACAATAGTAATAAGGGAATACACTAGTATTATAGGGACATAACATTCTCATCTCCTTAAAAAAAGTGTTGTGCTCAATGCTTGAGTAGTTTTGGATGTTTCTGTATAAAATTCACATCCTCCCATGTAGAATCTCTAGCGGGTAAGTTCTTCCACTTGATGAGATACTCTAAAATTGATCGATTTTGTAGTTGTCGAGTTCTTTTTTCTATGACTGCTTCAAGTTCCAATATGATTTTTCCTTCCTCGTCAAGCTCTGGAAATATTGTTTGAACTAGGAGCTTATTACCTTTAACCTTCTTTAAGCATGAACCATGGAAAACTAGGTGCACTCGGGAAGATGCAAGAAGTTCCAATTTGTATGCCATAGTACCAATCTTTTGCAACACCTTGTACAGACCATAATATTTTGGTGATAATTTATTATCGTTCTTAGCATGCTTGAGGGAAATTTTTTTGTATGGTTGTACCTGTAGAAATACTCAATCACCTAGATATAAACTTATTTCGATGCGATTTTGATCTGCCTGTTGTTTCATTCCATTATGCACCAAAGTGAGGTTATCTTTTAAGAGTTGGAGAACTTTTTGTTGATGCTTAATGTGATCTTCCACTGCTTTAACCTTATAATTTTCTATTGAATATGATGTGATGGATGGTGGATGATATCCATAAAGTTCCATAAAAGGGGTAACTTTTGCTGCAGTATGGAAGGAAGTGTTATACCACCATTCAACGAGAGGCAACCATTTGACCCATTGTGTTTGTTTATCAGATACAAAGCAACAGAGATATCCTTCCAAAAAAATTTTCACTATCTCAGTTTGCCCATCATATTGAGGAGGATAAAATGAGCTATGAGCTAACTTAGTACCTAGACAAGAAAATAATTCTCTCCAAAAATTTCCATTGAAAATAGGATCTCTGTCACTTACAATAATCTTTGGGTTTCCATGTAGCTTTTTCATTGATTCCATAAATGAAGTAGCACCTATACTAACTTTAAATGGATGAGATAACAAAAAAAATGTGCATACTTGGTAAGTGTATCAACTACCACCATGATGACACTCTTTTCTTCGGACTTGGGTAAACCTGTTATAAAATCCATTGAAACCTCCTCCCAATTTTGACTTGGAATGGATAAAGGTTGTAATAAACCTGGGGTCTTAATTTTCTCAACTTTATTTTGTTGGAAAACCAAACATTCCACCATAAAATTTTAAATATCAGATTTCAGGTCATCCCAAAAAAATTCCTTCTTAACCCTGTGGTAAGTTTTTAAAAATATGAAATTCCCTCCTAAGGAATATGTGTGCAATTCCCTAATAATATTTTGTTTGACTTGGGAATTATTATAGAGGTATAAGCGATATTTGTACCATAACAAATCATTTTCCTAGGTAAATGTATCAGATGTACTAGGATCTTGCTGCAACTTTTGAATGAGTTCCCACACTTCTTCGTCATTCTTCTATTCATCCCTTTCTTTGTTTATCTAATCTGGTTGGATAATAGAAATGGCACAAAGCAATTCTTCCACATCCTCACCCTTTTTTGAGAGTGCATCTACGACAACATTTTGCCTCCATTTTTTGTAGATGATTTCAAAGTCATAACCCAACATCTTTGTGACCCATTTTTTCTGCTCTTCTGAATATAATATTTGTTCTAAAATGTATTTAAGACTATCACGATCTGTTTTTACCTTGAAGTATCTTCCCATTAGGTAAGGTCACCATTTCTTAAGTGCAAGTAGTATTTCCAACATTTCCTTCTCATAAATAGCTTTGTGTAAATATTTTCCTTTGATTGGACGAATTTTGAAAGCAATGGGTCTTTCTTCTTGCATTAAAACAACACCAATTCCATTTCCTGAGGCATTACATTCCACAATAAAGGTTTTTGTGAAGTTTGATGTAGCTAAGACCGGTGCTTGGCACATTGCCTCTTTAAGATGATCAAAGGCCTTTGTTTCTTCTAGAGTCTAAGAAAAAGCATTTTGCTTCAGTAATGTTGTTAGAGGTGCCACTATTGTCCCATAATTCTTAACAAACTTGTGATAATACTCTGTCAACTCAAGAAAACCTTGCATATTCTTTATGGATGTGGGAATTTTCTATTCCTTGATGACTTTAATTTTTCTAGGGTCTACCTTAACACCTTCATGAGATACAATATGACCCAAATATTCGACCTCTTGTACTCCAAAGAAACATTTGGAGGTTTTTTCATATAATTGTTTCTCTTCCAATAGTTTGAGCACTCTGTCAACATTGCAAAGATGATCCTTCGAAGACTTGTTGTAGATTAGTATATCATCAAAAAATACTAACAGAAATTTTCTAAGGAAGGGTTTGAAAATGGAATTCATCAAACCTTGAAATGTATAAGTTACATTGGTAAGGCCAAAAGGCAATACCAAAAATTCATAATGACCCTCATGAGTTATAAATGTTGTTTTCAGAATGTCTTCAACCTTCATTTTGATTTGATGGTATCCTAGATGAAGGTCTAGCTTTGCGAAGTAAATTTCTCCATGCAATTCATCCAATAATTCATCAATGAGATGAATGGGGAATTTATCTTTAATAGTGAGATTTTTGAGATCCCTATAATCCAGACACGTGCACCATGATCCATCCTTCTTGTGCACCAATACTACTGGAGCAAAGAAACAACTTTGACTAGGTTGAATTATCCCAGCCTGTAGCATTTCTGCAACCATATGTTCAATTTCACTCTTTTGGGCATAGGGATATCTGTAAGGCCTAATGTTTGGAGGTACACTTCCTGAAATAAAATGAATAGCATGATCATGATAATGAATAGATGGGAGGCCTTTGGGAGTCTCAAATACCCTGGAATGATTCTCCAAGACATTTTGGAGATCTCGAGAAATAGATGATTCCAATGTGGGAGCCTCTAGCGAAAATAATTTTGCAATTATGCCTCATTGTTTTTTCTTTAGAATATTTATCATGCCCTTAGAGATGATTATATTTCCTAGTTTCCCTGTGATACCCCTTAATTCAACTTCCTTTCCTTTCGAAACAAATTTCAAGAAAAGTTTTTGAAAATTAAAATTTATCATACCCAAATATTGTAGCCATTGGACTCCTAGTACAACATCAACACTAACCATTGGAATGGAAAGCATTGGACTATTCAACACATATTCTCCCATGGATAACTTGATATTTTGGAACTTTTGAGAGAAATTTATAGTTCCTCCATTTTCAACCATCACTTGACACTTTGGTGCTAGATATAGGAAGCAATTCAATTCCTTTGATATCTTACATGAATAAATTATAGGTATTTTCTATCACAACTGTAACAAAGCCCTTTTTCTATTTTTTCTTCCAATTGTTGTGGTGTAAACCTTGAAGGTTGTGGAAGGCTAGGGGCAACAACATTTCTATATTTATAGTTGTGAGTGGTAGGCTTCCTTGTTGCCATAATTTTTCTTTCAATTTTTCTTTCCAACTTGAATGCCTTCTCCAACAATCAGGTTCCCAAAGGCGAACCTCATGTTGGATGTTATCCTTTAATGTCCCCATGAGCACATCAATCCTATGCTCCTCTAGAATATTTTTTACCCTTACATTCAATTTTTGGAAGTCCTCAATGTGCTCCACCATTGAACCCTTTTCTTTGAGATTTATCAATTGGCTAAAAAGGTGTTGCTTTTTGGATTTGGTTCCAAATATAAAGTTGCAATGCATACCTTTTGTGCTCTTTTCACACTATGGAGATCGAAATATTGCTCCCTCTATAGTATCCATGTTACGGGATCATTGCCATAAAAATTCCTCATATCTATCTTTCGAACATGGTGGGTCTTCAATCCAACATTAGAGTCTATGAAATCATGACTAACATTTATTTTGTTCTCATCATGAGTTTCCTTTACTTCCCTTTCACCATTAGTAAGCATTTCTTTTAGCAACTTTGTCAAATCTATCTTCAAATCTTTCATGTTGCCTTTAAGTCTTTCTTCGATACCATCCATCTTAGCTTCCATGCCATCCATCTTATCTTCAGCTACTTTTTGTGAGAGCAAAATTTGTTGCACTTTGTCTCGTAATTTTGATATATCATGTTGTATTTCTTCCTTTCTCCATGTGTCATGGTAGAGATTTCAAGTTTCTTCTAGGTGTTTCTATTTTCTTTCTTCGAGTCATCAATGAATAATAATTATGCTTCATAATGCTCTATGAACCACTTCAAACTACTTTCTCAAACAAGGCTTATGCAAATTAAAAAAAAAAAAACTACACACCTTTTTTTATTTTTCTTTTTCCTCTTTGTATGAGCTCTATTTTGAAATGCCTATAACTCTGTAAATTTGGATCTCCAAGATCTGAAATTTTGGCATGTGATAGCCCTATGAGTCTTCTTTCCAACCTTGCAAGTTTGATAATAATTGGATTCCAGAAGAAATAATGATACCCAATATCCCGTGATGACATAATTATAGATTGGTTCAGTAGAGTGAACTTGTACGACATTCCACGTGTCACTGTTTTGACATAGGTTTTGAAAATGATATAAAAAAACTACATTTCATCTTATTTATATCAATTTTTACGAAATTTTGATTACATTCTCAGAGATAAAGTTATGATTATTTTCCCAAAGTGACCTGTTTGAGATCCAATTTGGGAGCCTACAAAAACCCTAACCTTCTCAGTTCATATCGCTGAAAATATCGTGATAGAAGATCTAAAATTCGATCTCATTGTTAATCACGTTTTCTTCTCAAATGGGTTTTAATTTTAGCTTCTAAAGCTTTATAGAAAAAACATTATAGCGAACATGCGACAATCACCTGTTTGAAGCTGTGAAACCTTAGAATGCAAAGCTCTGATACCAATTGTTATGCAACCAACTCAGAAAATAGAAGAAAGAGATAGATAAATGACTTAAAATATAGCCTCTTCAAGGGGGAAACCTCCTTTGCATTACACAAATGAAAAATTCTTGGATGATGCAAATGACAAGACCTCTTTTCTATAAATAGGAGTCTAAGGGGTCACAATATAATGAGACCCGACATAACAATAATAATGTAAGAGCACAAAAATAACAATAGTGGGCTTTTATGGGGAAAAATAATAAAAATATGGGGACAACATGAGCACAACAATAAAAATAAGGGGTACAATGACAATAATAATAAGGGAATACATTAGTATTTTATTGATGATGTGGAACTAGATGTAGTTCCTCTTGATGTATGAAGAGTGATGTTTGGAATTGCCTAGATATACATGTGGGATAAAATATTCATGTAGAGAGCCTATTGATGTTGCCTCAGCAAGGATGGGAGATCCTTTGTTGTTAACAAGCACAAGGTAAAATCTAAATTTTCAATGGTAAGTGTCAACCAATTTGTATAACTAATTAGTTATAGAAAGAAGTATGTTTTATGTTTTATAGGTATTAAGAGAAAAACAATATGTAGTATTGTTAATAAGAACAAAGGCATACCTATAGGGGTGTACTAAGAAAAGAAATAAACAACTTGAAGAGTTTTTACAAGCATAGAGGGATGTGTTGCATGAGCCTAAAGGGATACCACCTAAGAGGGAAGTGGTGCATGAGGTTGTATAGGTAGTCTATTATAGAAGAAAGTGAGGTGAGAAGTAGTTTATGAAACTATTGGAACAGAGTGTCACTCGACATAGTACATCACCATGTGGATCACCCATCATCATCGAACCAAAGAAGGAAGGTGTTTCACATAGTGTCGTCATTGGTGGCAATAAGATGTCATTAATGTGAAAGGTGATGCATGCGACAATAGAAACAACATCATACTTAATGGTCAAAGCAGTAGTAGGAATCTTTGTTAAGTGATATGATAGCTTGACCTTTCACAAGGTCTCATTACATGAAGATATGGGTTCGTAAAAGTTTTCATGTTTTTGATGAAATTATTATGCTCAAAATATTCTACAAATAGCATGTTCATGTATTTCTTCTTTATTACTTTCCAATGGTATATCCTTCTTAGAAAAAATCGGGCCAGTTGAAAGGTAACATTAATTGGTTCAAATTGAAAGGGTAGATTTTAGGGCCAAACACAAATTATTAAAGGGTTTCGAGTGAATATACCATTGGGTAGAATAATGAAAATCAACGATCACATGGATTTGTGAACTGATAAATTTCATTAAAATTACATGCAAGCCTCAAGTCAATCACTGGGCCTCCCAACAGGTTAACGACTAAATAAAGGTGAAGATGCATGAGGTGTAATCATCATTTTTAGCCTTAGATTTATTTTAGATAATGATATGGACCTATTAACAATTGACACATGGCTCATCATGTTATGTAATTCGTTCAAGAAATAGAAGAGAATATAGATGAACAACTTGAAAATAGGCCCATTCGAAGGGGAAACCTCCTTTTACATCACATAAAAGAAATATTATTTTATACTTCAAATGAAAAGACCACCTTGGTAAATATAGGATTATAAGGGGAACAAATATAATTGGGGTCTACATAACAATAAAAATGTAATGTCACAAAAATAATAATAGTGGGATTCTATGGGGTACAATAATGCTAGTAGTGGGCTTCTATGGGACACACCAATAACAATATGGGGGGTACAATAGTATTATAGGGACCTAGCATGCCCCTTTCCTTCAAAAATGTGTTTTCCTCAATTCTTGAGTAGTTCTATATGCTTTTGTATAAAATACTTATCCTCCCATGGTAAATCTTCAATGGGTAAGTTCTTCCACTTAATGAGATACTCTAAAATTGATCGATTCAATCGCTATTAGGTTCTTGTTTCCATAATTTATTTAGGCTCCAATATGAATTTTCCTTCCTCGTCAAGTTATGGAAATATAGTTTTATGTGGAATCTTTTCACCTATGATCTTCTCCAAACATGAAGCATGGAAAACTAGGTGTCTTTGTGAAGATGCAGGTAGCACTGATTTGTATGCCATAGTACCAATCTTTACAATAATTTATAAGGGCCATAGTACTTGGGTGATAAATTATTGTCCTTATTAGCTTGTTTGAGTGACATTTTTTTGTACATTTGTAGCGATAAAAATACCCAATTTCCCATGTCAAAACTTTTGTCATTACAATTTTGATCTGCTTATTAATTCATTTGATTATGCATTAGAGTTAGATTATCCTTTAAGAGTTGGAGAACTTGTTTCTGATGCTTGATATGATCTTCCACTACTTCAACCTTAGAACTTTCTCTTGTAGATTATGTGATGGAAATTTGATGATATCTGTAAAGTGCCATAAATGGGGTCATTTAATTGCAGTATGGAGGGAAGTGTCATGCCGCCATTGTGTCAGAGGTAACCACTTGAACCATTATGTTTGTTTATAAGATACAAAGCAATGAATCCGTCCTTCCAAAAATTTGTTCACTATCTTAGTTTTCCCATCAGATTGAGGATGATAAGACAAGCTGTGAGCCAATTTTGTACTAAGACAAGAGAATAATTTTGTCCAAACATTTCCAGTGAAAATGGGATCGGTGTCACTTACAATAATATTTTTGTTTCCATGTCACTTTTTAAATATTTCCATAATGGAGTAGTGACTATAATGGCTTTGAAAGAATAAGATAGCGCACAAAAGTGTGCATAATTGGTAAGTCTATCAACTACCACCATGATCACACTCTTTCCTTCGAACTTGTATAAACCTGTGATAAAAACCATTGAGATATCCTCCCAACATTGAATTGTAATTTTTAACAGTTGTAAAAGAATTAGGGTTTTAATTGTCTCAACTTTATTTTATTGGAAAAATAAACATTTAAAAACAAACATTCAAAAATAAACTTCTTAATATCAAATTTAAGGCCATCACAAAAAAATTACTTCCTCACCTTCTAGTAAGTTTTTAAAATTATTGATTTCCCTCGTATAAGAGAGGTGTGTAATTCCAAAAATAATTATTTCTTGGCTTCAGAATTCTTACGTAGATATAAGAGATCTTTGTACCATATTGAATAATTTTCCTAGATAAAAGGATCATATGCCTGATGATGTTGTTGTAACTTTTGAATGAGTGTCCAAACCTATTCGTTATTCCTCCATTCATCCCTTGCTTCATTTATCCAGTTAGGTTGGATAATACAATGGCACAAATCTATGCCTCCACATCCTCATCCTTTCCTGAGAGTGCGTCTACAAAAACATTTTTCTTCCATTTCTTGTATATGATTTGAAAGTCATAATAAAACATCTTTCATGACCCATTTTTGTTTCTCTTCTGAATATAATATTTATTCAAAGAAGTATTTTAAACTATTATGATTTGTTTTTACCTTGAAGTGTATCGCAAGTAGGTAAGGGTGTCATATATCTCGGGAATGTTTAATTGATAACATTTACTTCTAAAAAATGAGATCATGTAAATTATTTCTCTTGATTGGATGAATTTCAAAGGAAATGGTCTTCCTTCTTGCATTAAAATAGCACCAATTCCATTTCTTGAGGCTTCACATTTCACAATAAAGGTTTTTGTGACGTCTGGTGTAGGTAAGACTGGAGATCAACACATTTCCTCTTTAACATGTTCAAAGGACTTAGTTGCTTCTGGAGTACAAGAAAATACACATTTCTCTAGTAATGTTATTATAGGTGCTACTATTTTCCCTTAATCCTTAACAAACTTGCGATAATACCTTGGTAGCTTGAGAAATCCTCGAAGATGCCTTAAGGTTGTGAGGATTTTCCATTCCTTGATTGTTCTAATTTTGTTATGGTCTACCTTATAACCCTCATGAGATACAATATGAACCAAATATTCCACCTCCTATACACCAAATAAATATTTGGAGGTTTTTACATACAATTATTTCTCCTCCAATGGTTTGAACACCCTGTCAAAATGTTGAACATGATCTTTCCAAGGCTTGTTGTAGATTAAGTATATCATCAAAAAAAACTAACACAATTTTTTTAAGGATGAGTTTAAAAATGGAATTCATCAAAATTTGAAATGTGAAAGGTGAATTAGTAGGGCCAAAAGGAATGCCAAAATTCATAATGATCTTCATTAGTTCTGAATGTTTTCCTTAGAATGTCTTGAGTCTTCATTCTAATTCGATGTTATCTTGAACAAAGACCTAGCTTGGTGAAGTAAAATGCTCCATGTAATACATCCAAAAATTCATCTATGACAAGAATTGTAAAATTTTCTTTAATAATGAGCTTTCATTCATATTCTATATAATTTAGTCCTGATGATGGACCCCCTTTGGAAGTTTTAAACGTCGATAGAATGAACACGAAACTATAGATAATCCGGATCATGCCACTGCAAATAGTGAGCTTTTTGAGATCCCTATAATCTAGACACATAAGGTATGATCCATTCGTCTTATGTACCAATACTACTAGAGTAGAGAAATAACTTTGGCTAGGTTGAATTATTCCGGCCTCTCGCATTTATGAAACCATACATTCAATTTCACTCTTATTGGAAATACAGAAATATGTAGGGTATGATTTTTGAAGGATCACTTCCTAGGATCGAGTGAATAACATTACCATGTTAGATATCATTTTTTGGGATTCAACTGCGTTAAGTAAGTCATTCAAACGTATGACCATTTCCATGAGAGGTAGTCGTAACTGACTAATTTCTCATGATTTTTGAATAGTTCACTTAGCACTCATTGCATCGGGTGATGCTCACAGGGGTGAAGAAGTGGGATTGAAACTAGTGAAATGTGGAGAACGAATCACATAGCATCAATCATCACTTCCGGGGCTTGCACCCGGTAACCAGGACTTCCCAGGAGGTCACCCATCCCAGAACTCCTCTGGCTCAAGCGCGCTTAACTGTGGAGTTTTTCCCCACAATCAAGCCCACTTAGCTTGCTACCCCATTTGCAAAACCTTAGCAAGTATTGTGCCTCATGAACCATTCAAGTAGAGATCCCTTGACTCTTTTTGAATTTAAGTATGGGGCATTTACGCAGTGCATTATATTAGATATCATTTTTTGGGATTCAACTGCGTTAAGTAAGTCATTCAAACGTATGACCATTTCCATGAGAGGTAGTCGTAACTGACTAATTTCTCATGATTTTTGAATAGTTCACTTAGCACTCATTGCATCGGGTGATGCTCACAGGGGTGAAGAAGTGGGATTGAAACTAGTGAAATGTGGAGAACGAATCACATAGCATCAATCATCACTTCCGGGGCTTGCACCCGGTAACCAGGACTTCCCAGGAGGTCACCCATCCCAGAACTCCTCTGGCTCAAGCGCGCTTAACTGTGGAGTTTTTCCCCACAATCAAGCCCACTTAGCTTGCTACCCCATTTGCAAAACCTTAGCAAGTATTGTGCCTCATGAACCATTCAAGTAGAGATCCCTTGACTCTTTTTGAATTTAAGTATGGGGGATTTACGCAGTGCATTATATTAGATATCATTTTTTGGGATTCAACTGCGTTAAGTAAGTCATTCAAACGTATGACCATTTCCATGAGAGGTAGTCGTAACTGACTAATTTCTCATGATTTTTGAATAGTTCACTTAGCACTCATTGCATCGGGTGATGCTCACAGGGGTGAAGAAGTGGGATTGAAACTAGTGAAATGTGGAGAACGAATCACATAGCATCAATCATCACTTCCAGGGCTTGCACCCGGTAACCAGGACTTCCCAGGAGGTCACCCATCCCAGAACTCCTCTGGCTCAAGCGCGCTTAACTGTGGAGTTTTTCCCCACAATTAAGCCCACTTAGCTTGCTACCCCATTTGCAAAACCTTAGCAAGTATTGTGCCTCATGAACCATTCAAGTAGAGATCCCTTGACTCTTTTTGAATTTAAGTATGGGGGATTTACGCAGTGCATTATATTAGATATCATTTTTTGGGATTCAACTGCGTTAAGTAAGTCATTCAAACGTATGACCATTTCCATGAGAGGTAGTCGTAACTGACTAATTTCTCATGATTTTTGAATAGTTCACTTAGCACTCATTGCATCGGGTGATGCTCAAAGGGGTGAAGAAGTGGGATTGAAACTAGTGAAATGTGGAGAACGAATCACATAGCATCAATCATCACTTCCGGGGCTTGCACCCGGTAACCAGGACTTCCCAGGAGGTCACCCATCCCAGAACTCCTCTGGCTCAAGCGCGCTTAACTGTGGAGTTTTTCCCCACAATCAAGCCCACTTAGCTTGCTACCCCATTTGCAAAACCTTAGCAAGTATTGTGCCTCATGAACCATTCAAGTAGAGATCCCTTGACTCTTTTTGAATTTAAGTATGGGGGATTTACGCAGTGCATTATATTAGATATCATTTTTTTTGGGATTCAACTGCGTTAAGTAAGTCATTCAAATGTATGACCATTTCCATGAGAGGTAGTCGTAACTAACTAATTTCTCATGATTTTTGAATAGTTCACTTAGCACTCATTGCATCGGGTGATGCTCACAGGGGTGAAGAAGTGGGATTGAAACTAGTGAAATGTGGAGAACGAATCACATAGCATCAATCATCACTTCCGGGGCTTGCACCCGGTAACCAGGACTTCCCAGGAGGTCACCCATCCCAGAACTCCTCTGGCTCAAGCGCGCTTAACTGTGGAGTTTTTCCCCACAATCAAGCCCACTTAGCTTGCTACCCCATTTGCAAAACCTTAGCAAGTATTGTGCCTCATGAACCATTCAAGTAGAGATCCCTTGACTCTTTTTGAATTTAAGTATGGGGGATTTACGCAGTGCATTATATTAGATATCATTTTTTGGGATTCAACTGCGTTAAGTAAGTCATTCAAACGTATGACCATTTCCATGAGAGGTAGTCGTAACTGACTAATTTCTCATGATTTTTGAATAGTTCACTTAGCACTCATTGCATCGGGTGATGCTCACAGGGGTGAAGAAGTGGGATTGAAACTAGTGAAATGTGGAGAACGAATCACATAGCATCAATCATCACTTCCGGGGCTTGCACCCTGTGACCAGGACTTCCCAGGAGGTCACCCATCCCAGAACTCCTCTGGCTCAAGCGCGCTTAACTGTGGAGTTTTTCCCCACAATCAAGCCCACTTAACAAGAAATTTATCGAGTTCTTGTTCATTTGGAGGTCACATCCAATCATGATTTTCATACTAATTTTGAAAAGTAATGATGCAACATTACCCTTTTTTCATTTCAGGGTTGAAATTCCAACATTTATTAACCATGACTAAAAACCTAGCATCGGAATTATGAAAGACATGGAAATTTATGTTGAAATGTAAAGGTGGCGATGTAACATCACTTTTATTTTTCTTAGGGTTAAAATTCAAACATTTTTCAACAATGGCATTAAAGACCAAATATAATGAAAATGAAAAACCCAAAAATTGAGCAGTTAAAGATGGCCCACCTTTCTATTTTCCTTTTTTGTTTTAATGGTTAATATTTAAAAATTTTCAAAGTTATCTAACTTTTATTTTATCTATTAAAATTACTAATTAACTGAAATTATAGGTTCATCATTGGTACCATTGAAGAAAAAAAAAAAAAAAACATAAAATTGATTGTGAATACAAAAGTGACAATACATAATTTTTGTTTAATTATTAATCATTTCTTCTTTTAATAGTTTACATTTAAAAAAAACGAGGAAAATTTCGAAATTTTTTAAGGGGAAAAATCAATTTAAAAAATGAAAAATAAAAATCACCCATTTATTTAAAAAAAAAACAACAATTAAAAATAAATGAAAAAAATAAAACTATCTTACAAAAATTATATTTGTTTAATTTTTATTTTATCTAGGGTTGCGTTGAGGCCCCGAAAATTGGGTCGACAACAAGGGCGATACCCACCCGGTCCGGACCTTGGTTGGCAGCTCCTTATCGTTTGGTATAGAGGGTCTGACTGGGGATAATAGGACCAGTTTCCCAATCTAAGGGTGTGTGTGTGCAGAGTTGGATTATGTTGATCTAAGAGTTCTGATCTAAGCTATTTTAATCTAATTCTATGTGTTATAGACATTTTTGTGCCTTACAGCTTTAAGCATGAAATGTCCATAATCCAAGGGATTCAAAGCCCCTAAAAATGTTGTTCCTGCCCCTAAAGGAACAAGGTCAACCAATGACAGCTTCTCCCAGAAGTTCTCCACCAAAAACTACTCAGAATGAGTCAAATCAGGATCATTTCAGCTGCTACACTAGCCACCTGTGTTGCATAGCACCCCAGTACACTAGCTAGGTGCGTTGCAACGCACCTAAATTCACTACCAGGGTGCGCTGAGTGGGAAATGCCAAATGGCAGTGTCATTCTGCGAGGTGGACAGACAATGGAAGCTTCCAGAATCTTCCTCAATGACACTTGCCTCACTGAGTTCGACCAAGGATGAGTAAGAGGCTCTCAGCCTCCAAGTGGAAGCAAGAACTGACAGAGAGAAGCCACAAGTCAAAACATAAGCTGACTCATCCTCTCTGCTTACATCTATATATGGATCCCTCATCCCAGATATCCAAAGGCTGGAATTTTGTACTTTGTAGAGAATTGTTGTTGGTTTTGAGATTGAGATTAGTGCATTAGGTGATTTATGCTTTGTTGGAGGTGAGGAAGGGGTTCCTTTGCTGGGAGGTAGATGCTGGATCGGGACTCACTTGGTTGTATCTCCTCTTGGACTTTCTTATCATATCAATAAAACTATTTGAGTTTCTCCTACATGCTTGTGTATCAATGATGTTTTGTTATATTTGCATGTTTAGCTTAAATCTGATCCTAAGCTATTTATGAACGTAAATCTATGTCTTTGTGTAGTTTTCCCCTTCTGTGATGTTCCAGAAACTTGGTGAAGCTGGGCAAGTAAGGGGGCAGGCAGCGGGAAGCGAACAAAGAGGAGAGCGATTGGATCAACAAACTAGCGAAAGACACAGGTTAGTTACATCCTTCCTCTTCATTTACATTTCATAAAGAAGAATACGAAAATAGTTTTCCTTGTTTGTTGCTAAGGCACTATCACACCTTAGAGTGGGATAGGGGCGTTCTGAATAAATACTTTTCCCAACAACAAAATGGCGACTCCGTTGGGGATCATGTTTAGTTAGTTTATTTGTGTTTCTCGTGTTGTTTGTTTCATAAACACAAAAGTGGCAATCGAACTGCATTTGCCATTATCAAATGGAAAGTAGCTGCTACTTCAATCCTTTCACTAGGATTTGTTTATGATTTGAACAGCTGATGCACAAATGCTCTAATTTCCCTTTGTGATAGCTCTTAGTCCTCCTTTAAATCATCCCTCTAATTGTACCTTACTGATAGCTTTTATCCGGCCAAAAACCATAGATTAAACTGCAAACCGTGACCCAGAACCCAGAGAAAATTCTTGTTTCTGCTTCAGCGCAGGCTCTGTGAAGAGGTTCTACATTTCAACGTAGGTCCCGAGAGGGCTACCTGCACTGCAATTCAGTTTCTCTGTGCAATAGGTGCGCTGATCAGCCTTTTCCCTGTGCAGTTGAGGTTCTTTGCTTCATTTTGTTCAGTTTTATCTCTGATTTTTGCAGCCTGTTATCAGTGTGTGTACCTATCTGAAAACCCCTTTTCTTTGCCTTAATTCTGCCTCAGTTGTATAAAAGAAACTGTACTTGTTTTTGTGTATTTGTTATGTCATTTACAATTTCCCATTGCAAAAGTAAACTAGTCATACTGTCGCCCTTAGATCTAGACCTGTCGTAAGTGTCGTTTTGATCTTAGGAGTAAGTTTCTTTACTGTTGACAGTCGATTACGCTTTTAATTTTGTCTTTGGTTTGAATTTGTGAATTTCTAGTGTCAAAACAAGTGTTTACTTCAAAATCATAAAGTGTCGTAATCGTCTCTACTTTGTTGATTTTGAAAAGAAGCTTGTTTGTCTTTTTCGCTTGAAATCGAATTCAAATTTGTACAATAGCTTTCTTTTTAGGCATCAATATTAAGAAAGTGAAAAACAAATACATGCATATGTGCATTTGCATTCTGACAGTTTGTATGGCTTGATTTAGGAAAAGTTCATTTACAGTGTGCTCTTTTCTCTTTAAGAAAAGATTGTGTCTTTCTTTTCCCCTTGTAGCTAGGATTTTCATTGTTGAAAAGAGATAAAAGCTTGCTTATCATCTTTAGACTGCATTTAGGAATTACATCTACATCTCGTGGTGATCCAAAAAGGCAAACTTCTAAGAAAGATCAACCTAAAATAAATTGAATGAACTTAACAACGCTTTGTAACTTAATGCACAACATAGAGGTCTAGGCTAGAGACGTGTTCCGGCGTCGTAAAGCCTGGTAACTGTTGTCCTCACTGTTGGTAGGGTGATTCCTCCACTGTGAGACAATAAGTGCCAGTATGGATTGTGCTCCCACGTACTGTCGAGTATATATTGGGAGACCCCTATAGGCATAAAACCTTTATCCATAGGAAGCCGTGTCGGCCGCCCTACTGATCACAATGCACTTAACACAGCATTCGAGAAGATTGACCGCCTGTACCCTAAAAAGTATTCTGTGGTTTTGCGATTGGTTTGGCACACCCTCTACCTAGATTTCAGAGCAGTCCCTTTCGTTCCTTCTCAGACTCCTTAACAGAAAAGGTCCATCTGAGCACTTGTCACTTCAGGCTCATTAAAAATCGAAGGAGACTAGACTCATATTTTGTTTTTTCTCGACTCTTAAAAACCGAAAAAACAAGTTGTGTCCAAGCGTCATTAAAATTTATTTTAAACGGAATATTCATACCCTTTTTCCTGCGTTGATCTTTAGGTTGAGAAAATGGAGCCTACCAACCAAGGAATTCCCCTTGGTTGAAATCCTAGTCCCTTCTCCTGTTGGGGAGATGTTGGTGCGCCCCATATGGCCACATTGTCGCTTCCTGGACTAACAATTGGCTTGCCATTCTGGCTCTTCTCAACCAATGTCGTTCTAAACACCACTATTCCTGAATAGTCAAATCAGTAGTTAGACGAGTCCAAAGTTTCCCACCAACCTTCTACTTCCTCTAATTCTTCCTCTCGTCCTTCCTCTTCGCTGGACAGGACTAGTAAAGCTAAAAACCAAGTTCCTAAGGAGAAGAAGGAAAAGAAGAAGAAAGAGAAAAAGAAGAAGGAGCCAAAGGCAAATAAGGGAAAACAGGTGTCATCTAATAAAAATCCACACACAGCACTGACTAGGCCTAAATCGCCATGTGTCATTTGCAAGGGAGACCACTTTCACAGAGATTGTCCTTGTATCCCTCAGATACTAAGGGACTGGTCTCCTCGTTTGCACAATCTGGTTTCGTCAACCTCTGATGGCCATGTTCAAAGCACACTGTCAACTAGTGAAAGTGAAGTCCCAAGACAAAAAGGGAGGGCTAGACCTCCCTGTAGATTGTGTGAAGGCGACCATGCCCTCCACCATTGTCTCTTCTTAGACGAGGCTAAAAGAGTTTTGGATGATCGTCCGGTTTCACCGTTACGACTTCCTCCTGGATATAAAAAACTCTTGTCGAGTCCTTCGTTAGTTGAGAACCCAGCTGTCTCGCTCAAGTGGTCGGCTGAAGCGTCTATCATTGAAGATAAACCAACTGAATCCATACCAGACGAAAGTCAAAAGGTCGAGGCGGCAGTTGACCCGGTTTTGCCTTCAGAGGTTTTATCTTTGAATGATACAGTCACTGAAGAGGATAAGGATGACACTATCCAAATTCTCTTCATCAACACAGACTCCGACGAACATGGGGGCAATCCACCCATTCCTTTATTGCAGGAAGGAAGTTCGTCAGAGCCATACCCAGCCGTCTACTCGGTCCCACCTCCAAGCAACCTAGTTGTATCCTTCGACTGGAATCAACTAGGCAGACCCCGTTTGCTAGCAAGCATACCATTCCGAATTATCGTTCAAATATACAGAATGGTCATGGCTGGCACCATCATAGATGAGGGGGCGTTTGTGAGTATCCTTTCCTCTATTTCTTGGAAAGCGCTTGGTTCGCCATCCCTTTTACCTGAGATGAGAAATCTGACAGGCTTTGATAAAGGAACTAGTCGACCTTTAGGGATCCTCCCCAATGTGCCCATAACATTGAAAGGGAAGACCGTTCAAATGAATGTGATGGTCGTTCAAGGACCCTTGGATTATAACCTACTCCTTGGATGAGACTATATTTATTGCATAGGAGCCATCGTCTCCTCACTCTTTACAGTAATGTGTTTTCCGCATGAAGGAAGAGCGGTCAAGATCGTGGACCAGCTTTCATTTCCCGGATCACGCATCGCAAATAGTCATATACCATCCCTAAATGGTCTCTTCACGCAAGAAATGTCTCAACCCACGGTCCATCCTCCTGATGAGCGCGGGTAATTCGAAGGATATGACTGGAACCCAGGGGGCATGCGTCCTGGTCTGCTTTGGCAGGAAAACTTCGGGTATAGAGTAGGTTTCCGTGGGAGAATATGACTAGTCCGTACCCTGTCCGTTATTGGAAGAGGGGTTGTTCTAGAATAAGATTCTTTTGTCAAAGTTATGTGTTTGGCACTCGTTGTCACTCACCTTTGTCTATCTCGGTAGACATCGCTGAAGAAGTGTTTTGTTTGCTACGCAAATGAGACAATCTTTGGTAACCTGAAAGAGGTAGGACTTTCCTGATAGAACAAATGTTTTGTCTGCAAATTGAGGGGTAACCTTGAAATTGTATTTTATACCTGGGGGCATGCAAACCTTTTGGAGTGCAAGCAAAGAGCGGTTATTTATCTGTTTTTTGGATTAGTCGTTTCCTAACTTGCATAAAGAAAGGATGCGGGGAAAAGCTTTGTAAGGTGAAAGCTCCATAAAAAATGGCATCTTCAGTGAGACATTCTTATTATATGACTGGATTAATCGAGCAGTTTTAGCACATAGTTCATGCTCGTTAAAAAATAAACATAAGATCGAGCAGTTTTAGCACATAGTTCATGCTCGTTAAAAAATAAACATAAGACCGAGCAAGTGTTTCAATCCGCGTTTAAGCTCGTTAAACAATGAACTATCCTTCGGTCAAAAACCACCGTGAATGTAACATTATCAGCCATTAAAGCCGTGGTCGTGTTTGCACCGTCACCTCCACTTTTCCATTGGCCGATCATTCACCTCCATTTGATTGTTTACCCATTTTGAGGAACAGCTGCGGAGAGTGATTTCACTAGCCATCCTTGTGACACTGCCATGATTGGAAAATTCCAACCCTTACCTGGAATCAGCTGCTACCCATTTTTATCACTCGTTCCTCAGAAGACGAGTCTTCTTTAAGCTCTTTTCATCTAACTCGTAAAATATAAAAAGATTGCCGAGTTTTGGCCTTCCAGCTCGTTAAAGCGACCGGAAGTGTTGTCCCTCCTCTAAATTTTAATCTTTTTGGACCTGAGGGATTATTGCACAAAAAGATCGAGCACTTGTTTTGTTCGGCTTGTTAAAACTATCGAAAATTCATCCCTTCTATATTGTTTTATACTTTTTCGGACTTAAGGGATTAGATGACGAGAAAGGACTTCCGGAGTTACCTTTACGTTCTTTTTCAGACTCTCTAAAAATGAAAAGGACCGAGTTATCTTTGTCGTTAAACTCATTAAAAACATTAATAGCGACAAACTTGTCTTTAGACGAGAACGAGTTTCACTATCGCTAGGCTCGTTAAAACATAGCGATGGGTTTTCCCGAAGGGAAAATTATAGAACAAGCATATGTTATCCTCCTCAAGCTTGACAAAATTAAAGAGGTACTGGTCAGCAATGACTGGGGAAAATTTGGGAAGAAACTCAAAAAATCTTTATTGGTAGCAAGTCGCTCTTGAACATGACACTTCCACTCCGTGCCTCAGTCGGGTTGGGTTGTTTCGTTCACCGGTCACATCACCATGGTCTCGCCATACCATCCACCTTTGGGGTAAATGCTACCAATCCATCATATAAGTGTCGCCGATATGTTCAAGGGAAGTCATCCAGAGAAGTCACCCGTGTCCCATCCACTACCATGCATTATACTTCATTCTTTCATGACCGCCACCCTGAACCATATATCATCAGATCGTTTTCACCTCCATCAATATCATTTGCTCCGTTCCATGTCATTGATGTGGGATTCATTAAGGCCCTCCTTTGATGGATCGCTTCTTGTCGACATCAGCTCATTATCCAAGAAGTTAATCTAGGGACACCCCTTCAGTACTTTGAAGCTTGCATGCCTCAATGGCAAGTTTCTCACTTCTGGCGACAGGTATACATCAATGACCTTCGACCGAAAGATTTTTCGTGGTGTTCAACGCCAAGTCCTTTATTCACACCACGTGAATTGTACTGCAGTACCTTGAGGGTCATTATCATTATCGGTGATTCCTCTTGCGCTTATTAACAGTTTACATCATTGACTGGTAATCAAGCGATGTCTTTCCATGTTTGACTTCAAAACATTTCTCACATGGATCGACTTGTACTTCGAGTGAAGATCGGACGAGATTGAAGACCCTAGATCTAGTTTCATCCATCTGGGTTGCGATATATATTCAGGAAAAATAAAAACATTGACATGTACAACATTGCAGCACAGATAATCATCCTACCAAAAGGATGATGATTTCATCAGAATCATCAGTCTACCATCAGACGATTGTCTGTCCTATGTACATAAAAATGAATTTATAAAGCTGAGCATGGGAATACCCAACTTAGCTAGATCATGAAAATAATATGAAGATAATGTATTGTATTGTATCTTATTACAGGGCTCCTCCCAGCATTGAAAGAACTTCAGATCCTCCTAATAAATAATTTCACCCGATAAACAGCCTCATACTTTAGGGGGTAACTGTTATAGACATTTTTGTGCCTTACATCTTTAAGCATGAAATGTCCATAATCTAAGGGATCCAAAGCCCCTAAAAGTGTTGTTCCTGCCCCTAAAGGAACAAGGTCAACCAATGACAGCTTCTCCCAGAAGTTCTCCACCAAAAACTACTCAGAATCAGTCAAATCAGGATCATTTCAGCTGCTACACTAGCCACCTGCGTTGTATAGCACCCCAGTACACTAGCTAGGTGCATTGCAATGCACCTAAATGCACTACCAGGGTGCGCTGAGCGGGAAATGCCAAATGGCAGTGTCATTCCGCGAGGTGGACAAACAATGGAAGCTTCCAGAATCTTCCTCAATGACACTTGCCTCACTGAGTTCGACTAAGGATGAGTAAGAGGCTCTCAGCCTCCAAGTGGAAGCAAAAACTAACAGAGAGAAGCCACAAGTCAAAACATAAGCTGACTCATCCTCTCTGCTTAGATATATATATGGATCCCTCATCCCAGAGATCCAAAGGCTGGAATTTTGTACTTTGCAGAGAATTGTTGTTGGTTTTGAGATTGAGATTAGTGCATTGGGCGATTTATGCTTTGTTGGAGGTGAGGAAGGGATTCCTTTGCTGGGAGGTAGATGCTGGATCGGGACTCACTTGGTTGTATCTCCTCTTGGACTTTCTTATCATATCAATAAAACTATTTGAGTTTCTCCTACATGCTTGTGTATCAATGATGTTTTTTTATATTTGCATGTTTAGCTTAAATCTGATCCTAAGCTATTTATGAATGTAAATCTATGTCTTTGTGTAGTTTTCTCCTTCTGTGATCTTGCAGGAACTTGATGAAGCTGGGCAAGTAAGGGGGCAGGCAGTGGGAAGCGAACAAAGAGGAGAGCGATTGGATCAACAAACTAGCGAAAGACACATGTTAGTTACATCCTTCCTCTTCATTTACATTTCATAAAGAAGAATAAGAAAATATTTTTCCTTGTTTGTTGCTAAGGCACTATCACACCTTAGAGTGGGATAGGGGCGTTCTGAATAGATACTTTTCCCAACAACACTATGCTATTGTAATCTAATGAAAACATCACATCTAATCTATGCTAACCCGGGGTTTATTTCTTCTATTATGTGATCTAAAGAGATTTCAAACAATAACTGGTAATAAAAATCATTCAGTCATCATAAGAATGGAAATCAATTAAGATGAACCACTTTGCATAAAAATTTAGGTAAAACAGTTGTGAACAACATATCACATAATAAGTTATTCATATATCAAACATAAATAAATGACTCCACCGTACAAAAGTGCCAAATGGTAACTCACACATTCATGCAATAACATATAAACAACTAAAAATTGTATATCACTTTAAGAATATAAGCAGAAATGGTCAAGAGATAAAAGTACCATTTATGACTGGTTCTACTCATAAGCTTCAAGTAATAATGATTTATCTCTCCTTGTTCGAATATCTACTAAGAGTACAGAAGTGCAACATCAGTAGCAGACATCAAATGCAAAAAATTAATAAACCTTGATCCATTCATTCATCAAAACCTCCTCTGAGGGTGCAGAAGTGCATGTTCTGAGGACAAGTTTTTGACAAATTTTCGGACCCTTCTCCAAATGCATGAGAAGGGTTTAAATACTGCTAACTAAATAACTTAATTACATGAATTTCGGATACGGTTCAAAATGATCGCCCTTTATCTAAGTAAACTTATTTCTAAAAATTGAATCTAATTTCTAACTCTTTCTGCATTCACTCGTTAGTGATGTGAGTATGAAAAATTTGCCTAGGAAGAGGCGGCTGGTCGTATTCTACTTTTGTTTGAGCTACGAAAATAGAAATGACAAGCGCTGGCACCTCTTTTTAGTAAACTGGAAAATATTTTTGAGAATTATCTCCTCGTTGAGCGAATTTACTACGTGTATGCTTGGTAACAAACCAGATTCCTCTTAGCTTCCTCTGCTTTGGCTATTTAGGCTTTCTGGACTCGTGGATGACTAAGCAAGTTAGGGACTTTGTTTTTTGAACAATTTTCTTATCTATGTGTGATTAGCGCTAGGTGCTAGTCGTGCATCAAAAACTTCCTCCGTTCTTTGATCCGGGCCTTTCTAGTGCGTTTTCCATCTTTAGCGCTTTTTCCTTTACCGGGCATGAGCTTCAAAATTTTGTAAACATGTTGCTTTTGTGAGTTTCTTCACCTTGAGTGTCGAATCTCCTATTGATATCAGTATCTGTTCAGTAACACTCTGAAATCTGCATTTCTATTGTACCCGACATCCGTGTATGAGAACATCTCTTCTCTGTTCTCCGAGCATTGGCGCTTTCCCCTTTTTCCTTAGATGTTTCCTGCAGTTCAGGCAAAGGAAAAAGTAATGATAATAAATTTTGACATGAAAGCTTCAAGTTCTACGAATGTGTAAAATTATGACACCCACAGTGAACTGACTCTTGGAAAAACACAAAACTGTCCTCCATGAATACCTTGGCGTACATTCATTAATTTTCTTTAAGCCGTGCGCTCAATTTTTGGTTTAGGGACAACTTTTCTTGGGTGCTGAGCTGAGGAAATTTGCGATGGGTGATTTCTGTGACTTGGAGATTGCAGATCGCATTGATCGCAAATCACAGTTATTGTAGTTATCGCAGTGTCGCGGCATCGCAGATTGCTGCAATTTGTCATGTTATTCATGTGCTGCTTATGCGACGCTACGATATGCGATATCACATATCAGCCATCAGAGATTTTCTTAAGATTAGTCATTTATGGGCGCTTCTCAATGTATGCGATGTGATGAATTTCGCGCTGCTTCTTCGCAGTTGCTTTAATGTGCTCATCAAGGAATGCTTGACTCGTCTTCGTGCGATGTATCTTTGAGGAGTATAATACAAAAAAAAATTATAAAATCTTTTTTGGATTTTTTTACTAAGGGTCCCCACTTCTTTAGTGTTATTGCTAATACTGAAAAGAAGTAGGGGGGTTGTTGGTGGCCACAACAATGGTGATTCACTTGGAAGAACTAGTTATCTCTATTTTTCTATTGAATTTTTTAAACTTCCAAAACAGAAAATTTTTTCATAAACCTAAACTTTGTTATGGACAGACAGAGTACATTATGCCTTATTCTATCAATGATATTTTGTTTCAACTTCTTTCTTTTATAATTGTTTGCTTCCTCAGTCTTGTCCTTGTATCTACATCATCCATTACTTGGTCATGTAAAGAAAAAAAAGTAAAGTTTTCTCTGTGTGCTAGCCTTAAAATATGCTCGTTTGTCGTAGGTAGAGCCTCTGCTGCCAGCAGGCATCCATAGCCTCAACAGGGTTACCTATTACCCAACAGTGATCCTTTATCCTGTTTAAGGTTACCTACAACCCTCAAAGGAAAATCCATTTTGACACTTTTTCCTTTTTTATTCTTAAAGAACAATGTCTTGGTTTGGTAGCCAAATTATGACACAGTCATTCACTTGATTTACACTTTTGATGAACAAGCTGGCTCGTGATGAGACCCCTTGTCTTTTGATTTTCAATAATCTGGAGTCATTTCCCTGTTTTGATGGACAATGTTTCGCAAAGTCAGCAAAGTTATAATATCTGTGATCATGATAAACCGGCTCGTGATGAGACCTCTTATTCTTTGAGATATAGTGTTTCTTGGATTGTCCCTCTGAATGCTGCGATTTTCTTTAACAGGGAGGATATCATTGTTTTCCTTAAGAAAGCTCCGGACGACAACAATAGAGTTTGCAAATAGCAGTTTTACAGAGAATCTTTATTTTGTTATTGATACCTTTCATTGTGCTGATATAAAACAATTCCTTCGCTAAAGGTTGCTTTCATCGAATTTTTTGAAGTTGAAACTAATATCATATCTAGGCTAAAGTTTTTAACTGTGTCTGTCAATAATAAAGATCAGATTTTAAAAAAAAATTCTGTTTATACAAGCAAAAAGCTTAAAATCTGAAAGAGAATTGGTGCCTTTTTCGCGAATACCGATAGTAACCATTAACAGCTGGTTTTATTATGAAAGAAAGAAAGAAAAAATGAAACTATTCTACAAAATAGAAGAATAATCTTCTATTGAAAATATATTTTAAGGATTTGACCATTCACAGGCAAAGAATTGTTCGCATTATGTTCTCTGGTATGGCTATATGTTACAGATGTTGTACTTGATGGAAACTCCCATGACAAGGCTCTCAATTTATTGATAAATAAGAAGGACGCAAGAAATCAGTTCAGAAGGTGCATACCCGCAGGTGCACCTTGCAGGGACCGCGTCCAGAGTCGCAGGCCAGCCATTCAGGAGGTGCGTCCACCCAGTGCACACATTTTAAGGCAGAGAAAAGCTCACGTGGGGGTTTCTTGTTTTTTACTCTTGGTATCTAGCCGACGGTATTGTGTTATTATGGTGTCGGCTCGTGGTATTGTTCCATGATTTGAGGAGGAGCTTGCCTATATAAAGCAAAGGAAATCATTTGGTTTGAGCAGGTCTTTGGTTGAATATCTTATAAGGCTAGATCTGGTCTAGATCTAAAAAGGCGAATCTTCTGAAAGACTGAGATCTCTTTGGCGCATGATCAGATCTGTAGATCTGACTGTTTGGGTTACACTTAAAATCTTGAAATCATTCATACCCGAAGGTACGCAGGTACAGTGAAAGGCAAGTGCGCCGGGACGCAGTGTAGTAGGCAGAGACCTGCGTGGGGACGCAGGGCAGACCAAGTTCAGGTGCGTCCAGGACGCAGGGCAGTATCAGGAGATCTGCGTGAGGACACAGAGCGTCTAAGGTTCAGGTGCGTCCCTGAAGCAAAAGGACGCGGCGCGATAGTATCTCTGGGTGCGTCTTTGCAGCAACAGGACGCGGCGCGATAGTATTTTTGGGTGCGCCCCTGCAGCAACAGGACGCAGTGCAGTTGAAGTAACAGTGCGTGGGCACGCAGTGCAGCAAAAGGATCTCTGCATGTGGACGCAGGGGAGCAGAAGGTTAACTGCGTCTGGTCGCAGCCCACAGAAGGGAAAACTGCGTCTCTGTCTTAAGATGTTCTGTTGATTGAATTTCTCTGTTGATAAGGTGTTCTGGGTTAGTTCTGTTATTACTGATCTGATAACTGTAGTGGACTGTAACTGTTATGTACTTGATGATCATTTGATGCTTTATGAAAAGGAAGTAGGGGGTTGTAGCTCCCTTCAAGGAGAAGACTGGAAAACGAGAGAGAGTTGTAGCTCTCTGCAGGTTGCAGCCTGCGTACTGGTAAAGGACTGCACTAGTACAAAATCATTGTAAAAGGAGTTTCTAATTTGAAAGAAGATAGAGACATATTGCAGCAGGTGGTTTTCACCCACATTGGGTTTCCACCTTACATCTTGTGTTCTTTGGTGTGACTATCTGTTTTCCTTGTTCATGCTCATTATTTTATGGTACTGACATGCAAAAATAATTCAAAGATCAAATAAGGAAGATTTATTAAATTGCTAGATAATACTGATTCACCCCCCCTCTCAGTATTATTTCCAACAATTGGTATCAGAGCAGGTCCTTCAGAGAAGCTTGATTGCTTGAAGGTAGATCGTTCATCATGAGCAACTACGAGAGAGAAGCATCAATCAGGCCACCGGTTTTTGATGGGACAAACTTCAATTATTGGAAGGTAAGAGTTACTGCATATCTTCAATCTCTTGGTACAGAAGTTTGGGACATTGTAGAAACGGGCTATGCTTTTCCTTCAGCTACTCCTATAGATCCAGCTGAGAAAAAGAAGTATGAAACAAATGCAAAAGCAGTCAGTACTCTGTTAGGATGTATATCCCAAACGAAATTCATGAAGGTAATGCACTACAAATCCGCAAAAGAAATATGGGACAAAATTGTCACAAGCTATGAAGGAGATGAACAGGTAAAGCGTGCCAAACTTCAAACTCTCAGGATTCAGTATGAGACTCTCAAGATGTATAATGATGAAAGTGTGGCTAACTATTTTCTTCGGGTAGATGAGATTGCTAATTGTATGAAAAATTTGGGTGAAGAAATAAGAGAGGCTATAGTGGTTGAAAAGGTTCTAAGATCTTTGTCTCCCAAGTTTGAATCTAAAGTATCTGCTATAGAAGAAAAGGAAAATCTACGAATTCTTACTATGTCTCAGCTACATGGAATTCTAACTGCTTATGAAATGAGAAAGGGAGGGCCTTCAGACAGAAGAGAAGCTGATTTCAAGGCATCAAGCAAAGGAGATTATTATGGAGCAAGCCACGTCCCAGAAGAAGAGGAAGAAGAATTAAATTTTGTCAGAAATCTTCAAAGAGGTTCTGGAAGGTTCAGAGGTAAGTTACCTTTTAAATGCTTTGCTTGTGGAAGAGTAGGTCATTATGCTGCAAAATGTCCTTATAAGGATAAAGGAAAGGAACCTGCTAGATGGAACAAGAAACAAAGTGCAAATAAGAAAAGCTACTACACCCATGAAGATAGTGATGGTCTATCAAACAGTGATGAAGATGAACGAGGTAATGAATATAAGTTGTTAATGGCATTTGAAGATGATGATTATATGGATGCTATAGATATGGATAACCTTTATGATGAAATTACTAGACTCAAGAGATGTGTAGAAGAAAAGAATGTGATCATTGATACTCTACAATTTCAAATTGATGAAAAGGAAAAACATCTTGAAAAACTAGAAGGAGAAATTGTTGGTCTTAGAAAAGAGATTGAGAAAACAAAAGCTATTAATCTTAAGTTTGTCAAAGGATCTGAAACTTTGGATAAGATTATCAATGTGCAACGGCCTCCTCTAAACAAGACAGGTCTGGGCTACAATGGAGAAACCTCTCAAGCATCCACCTCAAAGAGTTATCTTGATGAAGCAAGAAGAAATGAGCAAAAGAACAATGAAGATCATCAGGTAAAGCAGGGACGTATTACAAACAGAAACTATCAAGGGCAATCCATCTTAAGGGTGAACCAGCCACAGGTAAAATCTTCTCAATTTGGTTCAAGAATAGATGAAAATAGAAATTACAATCAGTTGGCTGGTAGATTCGATAACCGCAGAAGTTTCTTCAATGGACAATGCTTTTCTTGTCATAACTTTGGTCACAAAGCAGCTCAATGTGTTGCATATAAAACAATCATGACTAGGGAAGCTCAAAAACAAAGAAGTATGACAAGGATTACAAAAAGGACCTATAACAACTTTTCGGTTCTTGAAAATGAAGTCGAATGTTCTATTTGCAATAACTTTGGTCATGAAGAATCTGAATGCAGGAGCAGGTTTCAGCAGAAAAAGGAACAAGCCTCAAGCACCAAAACATGGAGAATAAAGGAACCTCAAACAGAAAGATGTGGGATAGCTTTTTATGCAGAGGGACAGGAAAATCTATGGTACATTTACAGTGGATGTTCGAAGCATATGACAGGTGATAAAGAAAAACTTGAATCTTATTCTGCTCTAGAAAAGGGAAAGAAAGTCTCTTTTGGAAATGATACTCCTGCAACTATAAAAGGAAAAGGCATTGCTCAGTTAAAAGAAAAGGTCAAGGCTGGAAATGTTTTGTATGTTGATGGATTGAAGCATAATCTTCTAAGTGTCAGCCAGATGTGTGATCAAAGAACCGAGGTTATATTCAGATCGAATGGATGTCTTGTTCGTGATCTTGATACAGGTAAAACAGTGCTCAAAGGCAAAAGAACTCCAAATAATCTGTACATATTTGAAGAAGGACAACAACAATGCTATCTGAGCAAGAATGAAGAGCACTGGTTATGGCATCGAAGGTTGGGACATCTAAGCTTCTCACAAATAAGGAAAGCATGCAAATATCAGGCAGTTCGCGATCTTCCAGATATCAAAATTCCTGACAACACCATATGCAAATCATGTCAGTTTGGAAAACAAACCAGAACTAACTTTCCAGAGAAAGAAGGATCAGCTAGCATGCCTCTTGAGCTAGTACATACAGATACATGTGGTCCATTCATGAAAAGAACACCTAGAGGAGAGGAATACTTGATATTATTTATTGACGATTTCTCCAGGTTTGTCTGGTTAGGACTTATGAAGCACAAAGATGAAGCATTTGAAAAATTCAAATCCTTCAAAGCCTTGGTTGAAAATGAATCAGGTCACAAAATTAAGTGCCTCAGATCCGACAGAGGTGGGGAATTTACTTCGAATGAATTTTTCGATTTCTGTGATGAACATGGGATAAGGAGAGAATTCTCTACAGCTAGAACTCCTTAGCAAAATGGAGTTGTTGAAAGAATGAACAGAACAATCCAACAAATGGCTCGTGCTATGCTTGATGAATCAGGAACTCCCGCAACTTTCTGGGGTGAAGCTGCACATGCTGCGGTTGTTATTCTCAACAAAACAAATGTCCGGGTGAACAGCACTCAAACTCCTCATGAGCTTTGGAATGGCAGGACTCCTTCGGTAAAGCACTTCAAAATATTTGGGAGCAAATGCTATATCAAGAATACTGATGAGCAGCTTGGCAAACTTGAACCTAGGGCAGATGAAGGCATTCTTCTTGGTTACTCTCCATATAGCAAAGCATACAAGTGCTACAGTAAAAGACTTGGCAGAATTGTTGACAGCATTGATGTAGTGGTTGATGAGAAGGGATACATTCCTAGGCAAGTCCATCATGAAGACATCGAAGAAGATGAAGGCTACCCTCAAAGACAGAATGATGAAGAAGAAGAACCTCAAGAAGAACCTCAAGAAGAGCCAGAGGAGCAAACAAGAATAGAAGAAAAGACTCCATCCAGGTATGTTCAGAAGAATCATCCAGAATCTCAGATTATGGGGCAGAAAGAAGCAGGTGTACAAACTAGAAGAACAATTGCAGAAGCTTCAAGCTATTTGGCATTACTCTCCTCAACTGAACCACAAAATGTGAAAGAGGCATGCAAAGATGAATGTTGGGTGAAAGCAATGGATGAAGAACTTGAGAAGATCGAAAAGAACAACACTTGGGAGCTGGTTCCTAGACCAAAAGATAAGAATGTTATCGGGACAAAATGGGTCTTCAAAAACAAATTGAATGAAAATGGAGAAGTAATTAGAAACAAAGCCAGACTTGTTTGTAAAGGGTATGCGCAACAAGAAGGAATAGACTTTGAAGAAACCTTTGCTCCTGTTGCAAGACTTGAGGCCATCCGAATGTTCCTTGCTCTCTCAAGTTTTCAAAATTTCAAAGTATTTCAAATGGACGTGAAATCAGTCTTTCTGAATGGAGACTTCGAAGAAGAAGTGTACATTGAACAGCCAGATGGGTTCATTCTTGGAAATGATCCAAATCTTGTATGCAAATTGAAAAAGGCTCTCTATGGTCTCAAACAAGCTCCAAGGGCTTGGTACTACCGTTTGGACAAATATCTTCATCAACAAGGTTTTTCAAAAGGTTCAGCAAATAGCAATCTTTATATAAAAGTTGAAAATGACAAATTGCTAATACTTGTTGTGTATGTAGATGACATTATTTTTGGCAGCAATGAAGAAGCTATGAGTCAAAGCTTTGCCTCGGTCATGCAGAAAGAATTTGAAATGTCCTTGCTAGGAGAACTGACATATTTCCTTGGCTTGCAAATCCAACAAAAGGAAGGAGGAATCTTTTTATCTCAAACCAAGTATCTCAAACAGATTTTGAAGAAATATGGCATGGAAGATGCAAAACCAGTATGTACACCCATGGTCACAGGATGTAGTCTCAGTGCAAATGATGAATCTGCAGCAGTACATCAACCAACCTACATATCTATGATTGGAAGTTTACTATATTTGACAGGTACCCGACCAGACATCATGCATGCAGTTTGAATTGTTGGAAGATTTCAGGCAAATCCGAAGGAGACTCATCTTCAGACAGTGAAGAGAATTTTCAAATATCTTCAAGGGACTCAAAATTATGGCTTATGGTATCCTAGAGATACAGATCTTACACTTCATGCTTATACAGATGCAGATTGGGCCGGAAGCGTGGATGACAGGAAAAGCACAAGTGGTGGTGCGTTCTTTATGGGTTACAGACTGGTATCTTGGTTCAACAAGAAACAGAGTTCGATTGCCTTGTCTACAGCTGAAGCGGAATATGTTGCTGCTGCATCTTGTTGCACCCAACTCCTTTGGATGATGCAGACTTTGCAGGATTTTCAAATCACTTGTACACCACCTATCCCCATCTTATGTGATAACACAAGTGCAATCAGCATCTCAAAGAATCCGGTTATGCATTCAAAAACCAAGCACATACCAATCAAGTATCATTTTCTCCGGGAACAAGTGCTTGAACAGAAGGTCAAATTGGAATATGTTCCTTCTAAGGAACAAGTTGCTGATATTCTCACCAAACCATTGCCCAGGGACACTTTTGAATACCTCAGGCAAAAGCTGGGGGTTGTTGATGCATCATCTTATTGTTGAATCTTTTCTGATTGATGGTACAGGTTCAGGGGGAGCATATAATGCATTGTTGGCATTATGGAGGATGGTCAGAAGGAGATCTTGGAAATAGTTGCAATATGTCTCATGGTGGATTATGGTTCTTTGTTACAGATCTGGTTCTTTTTCAGGGGGAGCATACCCCTTTGCCCTTGATGTCAAAGGGGGAGAATGAAGCTGAAGATTGTAAGGTTGCCATCAAGTCCAAAGGGGGAGATTGTTGGCATTATGTTCTCTGGTATGGCTATATGTTACAGATGTTGTACTTGATGGCAACTCCCATGACAAGGCTCTCAATTTATTGATAAATAAGAAGGATGCAGGAAATCAGTTCAGAAGGTGCGTACCCGCAGGTGCACCTTGCAGGGACCGCGTCCAGAGTCGCAGGCCAGCCATTCAGGAGGTGCGTCCACCCAGTGCACACATTGTAAGGCAGAGAAAAGCTCACGTGGGGGTTTCTTGTGTTTTACTCTTGGTATCTAGCCAACGGTATTGTGTTATTATGGTGTCGGCTCGTGGTATTGTTCCATGATTTGAGGAGGAGCTTGCCTATATAAAGCAAAGGAAATCATTTTGTTTGAGCAGGTCTTTGGTTGAATATCTTATGAGGCTAGATCTGGTCTAGATCTAAAAAGGCGAATCTTCTGAAAGACCGAGATCTCTTTGGCGCATGATCAGATCTGTAGATCTGACTGTTTGGGTTACACTTAAAATCTTGAAATCATTCATACCCGAAGGTACGCAGGTACAGTGAAAGGCAAGTGCACCGGGACGCAGTGCAGTAGGCAGAGACCTGCGTGGGGACGCAGGGCAGACCAAGTTCAGGTGCGTTCGGGATGCAGGGCAGTATCAGGAGATCTGCGTGGGGACGCAGAGCGTCTAAGGTTTAGGTGCGTCCCTGAAGCAAAAGGACGCGGCGCGATAGTATCTCTGGGTGCATCTTTGTAGCAACAGGACGCGGCGTGATAGTATTTTTGGGTGCGCCCCTGCAGCAACAGGACGCAGTGCAGTTGAAGGAACAGTGCGTGGGCACGCAGTGCAGCAGAAGGATCTCTGCGTGTGGACGCATGGGAGCAGAAGGTTAACTGCGTCTGGTCGCAGGCCACAGAAGGGAAAACTGCGTCTCTGTCTTAAGATGTTCTGTTGATTGAATTTCTCTGTTGATAAGGTGTTCTGGGTTAGTTCTGTTATTACTGATCTGATAACTCTAGTGGACTGTAACTGTTATGTACTTGATGATCATTTGATGCTTTATGAAAAAGAAGTAGGGGGTTGTAGCTCCCTTCCAGGAGAAGACTGGAAAACGAGAGAGAGTTGTAGCTCTCTGCAGGTTGCAGCCTGCGTACTGGTAAAGGACTGCACCAGTACAAAATCATTGTAAAAGGAGTTTCTAATTTGAAAGAAGATAGAGACATATTGCAGCAGGTGGTTTTCACCCACATTGGGTTTCCACCTTACATCTTGTGTTCTTTTGTGTGACTATCTGTTTTCCTTGTTCATGCTCATTATTTTATGGTAGTGACATGCAAAAATAATTCAAAGATCAAATAAGAAAGATTTATTAAATTTCTAGATAATACTGATTCACCCCCCCTCTCAGTATTATTTCCAACAGGAATCCCTTCTACGTGCTAGATCCTGTAAGACAAATGTTGATGGACCTATGACTTCAACAATCTGAAAAGGACTAAGCCACATCTTTTGAAATTTTGTATGTTTTCCCTTTTCTTCATGAGCTTTATCCCATTTTAAAACTAAATCTCCCATCTGAAAATTTTTTCTGGTCATTTTGTTTGAATCAAAAGAGGATTTTATTAGCGCTTGATGATGAGCATGGGTTCTTTTAGCTTGTTCTGGCTGTTCTTCAAATTTGATTATTTCCATTTGTCTTAGTTGTATGGAGGAAGTAGGTACTTCATCAATGTACTGTATTAAAGACAAAGAGGGAATGACTAAGTGAGTTGGAAGAACCGCTTCTTTCCCATAAACTAAATTAAAGGGGGAAGTGCCGATCGAAGCGTTTTTTGTTATTCTATCTACCCATAAAGCGTTTATCAAATCTTTATGCCAATTCTTTTGGTTCTGGTCAACTATTCTTTTAATAATCCTGATTAGGTTTTTATTTGTTGACTCAACTAACCCATTACCTTGCGGATAGTAATTGGCCTAATATTTTAGTTTGAATCCCCTTTTAAGTGCGAACTTAGTCATTGCATTTCCAGAAAAGTATGATGCATTATCAAATATTAAAGCTGTTGGCAATCCAAACCTAGTGATTATAAATTGATCTATGAATTCGATAATATTTTCAATTAGCTGTCTTGAGAGGAACTGCCTCTACCCATTTAGAAAAATAATCTGTTGCCGTGAGGATGTACCTATGCTACTTAGAAGAGTGAGGAACGATCTCACCTATTATTTCCAAGCCCCACTGGCTGAAAGGTTGATCAATGTTTACCGGTTGTAGTGGCAGGGACGGCTTCTTTTGTTTTCCAGCAGTAGTTTGGCAGACTTGACATTTCCTCACGTAACTGTGTGAATCTTTGAACAGCGTAGGCCAGTAATATCCTGCACGTAAAATTTTATGTCCAGTAGCATCTCCAACATAATTTCCGCCCGCTGGTCCATCGTGGTGTTCCTACAAAACGTTTTCGGCTTCAGTTTTTTCAAGACATCTAAGAAGAACAAAATCACAATTCTTTCTAAAGAGAATATCGTTTATGATCTGATATTGTTTAGCTTTCAATCTCAGAGCTCTTTTCTTAGTGTGATCCAGGTGTGATGGAGCATACCCATTCTTAAGATAATAAATGATATCAGCATACAATGATTCTGCATCGTTCAGGCTTACCTCATACATTTGTACCTCTTCGGATGGCATTTCAGGGATTTGCGATGCTCCAGCTAACATCTTGCAGAAGCCTTGACCTATTGCAATGTTTGCTGGTTTGATCTCAAGATCATATTCATGTAAAGCAGTGATCCAATTCGCTCTTTTCTCGCCCATATCCTTCTGTACTAGAAGATTTCTTACCGCTGGAAACGATACTATTATATTAATATGGGTTTTGAGTAAGAAAGGTCTGAAATATTTAACCGCTTTGAAAATAGCATATGCCTGTTTCTCTACGTCTGAATAATTGAGTTCAACACCTTATAGATTCGAGCTAAAAAACGCAATTGGAGCTTCCTTTTTTTCTTGATTGGCTTGGGTTAGAATCGCAGCATATGTTTTTTCTGAGGCAAATGTGTATAAAACAAAAGATTCTGAAAAATTCAAGGTTGCTAAAGATGGAGCATTAATAATAGCTTGTTTGATTAGGTTGAATGCTTCATGTTCATCTTGACCACTTTTGAAAGTTGAATTCTTTTTAATCATGGTTTGCAAAGGAGACACAATTCGTGAAAAATCTGGGACAAATCTTTTTACAAAATTGATTTGACCAAGGAAAGATTGCATGGCTTTTTTATTATGAGGTAGGGATATTTCTGAGATTTCTTTGATTCTGTCAAGATCAATGTGAATACCAGACTTTGACACTATGAATCCTAGAAGTTTTCCTTCACTTAATGCGAAAAAATATTTCTTCGGGTTAAGTGAAATCCCATACCTTAAACATCGTTGAAAAATTTTCTTTAAATCTCTGAGATGGTCGCTTCACTTCTTGGAATACACTGTTATATCATCCAAATAACTCACTACAGATTTGTTGACTAAACCCTTAAATGCAATTTCCATGGCTCTTTGAAATGTAGCGCCGACATTAATCAAACCAAATGGCATTTTCCGATATGCGTATGTGCCCCATTTAGTTCTGAATGCGGTTTTCAACTGATCATTGGGATGCACCAGCACTTGATTATATCCTAAAAATGTGTCCAAGAAAGACATTAGTTCTGAGCCTGCTACTGCCTGTAATATCTGTTCCATAGGTGGAAGAGGAAAATTGTCTTTTTGACAGGCTTTGTTAAGATTTCGAAAATCGATACAGATTCTGATATCTCCGTTTTTCTTTCTAACAGGTACCATATTGGAGACCCATTTGGAATGTCTGATGGGGAAAATTATTCTGGCTTTTAATAACTTATTTAGCTCAGTCTTTATCTGATTTTCTAAATTGGGGTGGATCTTCCTCAGTTTCTGTTGGACAGGCTTTTCGTTGTCAATCATAGAAATAGTGTGTTGAATGATAGAAGTGTCGTATGTCTTCAGCTCATCGTAATTCCAGGCAAAAAAAAAATTATATTGCCTCAAAAGACGAATATACGCTAGTTTTTCTTCAACGGCCAGGCCTATGCCTAGATTAATGTTTTGTGGTTTATCATCGGTTCCTAGGTTTACTATTCGTAGTTCAGAGTTGAACTGTAGAGCTTTGAATTGGTATACCTTTTAAATCAATTTTTCAAATTGTACAAGTCTTCTAACTTAACCATCGATTTAGGTATAGCATTATCAGTGATATTATGTTGTGTTTGTCGATCGTGATGGTCTTCGTCAATTATCTGATTGGAGTAGGATCCTTCAGAAGTGAGGAAATTTACAATATTAGGATCATGATTGAATACTCTCCAATTTGTAATGTTGTCAGGGATGGATGGTCTAAAGATTGATTCTATTGAGAATCTATCTGGACTAAAATCTTCAGAGGGAATAAGCCTAGAGGCTACGTTAGCCAAAAGGTCTGCACTAGCGTTTTGGAGTCTCGGGATTGAAGAGATATTAAATGCTATGAAATGCTCAGTCAGATCTTGTACTAAAGATTGATAGTGTATTAAATGACTTGATAGGCAATGTATAATGTTACGTACTTGTTTGACAATAATCTCAGAGTCCCCAAAGACCTGAAGATACTTGACGTTTAACCCAATTGCTTTGTATAGGCCTTGCACCAAGGCCTCATATTCTGCTGTGTTGTTTGTGAAATTGAATTCGAGCCTGCATGTAAGCATGGTCTTGTTTCCTTCTGGACTAATCAGAATGCATCCTGCTCCTACTCCTTCGTTAGATTAAGAGCCATCAAAATATAATTTCCAAAACAAAGATGTATTTACAGGTTCATCTACAAAATTAACATACTTTGAACTATTAGTTTGGGAAAAAATTTCGACTTGGGAAAAAACTGAATTTTCTAAGTAAGGTGATGGCTGAGCATTGAAATTACCGAGAAAAGAATTTACCGAGTAATTGCCTATGATATTGCTATTATATGATATTGCTTCATTTTCTCCCTCTAATTCCGTTACTATGTACTTCTGGTGTAATTCTCGTTCAACCTTTATCTGATTTGGTTTACCGTTATAGGGTAACCACATGTGTGACCAGTCGGTTGCAAAGTATCCATGGAGTTTCTCGGACCAATCCCTGCTAAGAATTAATCCATATAATTCGGGGATATCGCCACTAGAATGTCAATAACCTGACATACCTTCGGGTTAGATGACAATATTATGGTTACTTGATTAATTTCACCAATCACTTCGACTTGAGATCGATCAAGCTGAACTATACACACTGCGGATTTTTGTGGTTGAACATTTAGCTTAGCACATATTGATCTGGGTAAAATATTCGAAGAAGCACCAGAATCTACCAAACAATTGTGCACATTTTTGTTGAAAATATCATAAGTGAGAAGAAACGGGGGAGTGTGAGATCTTGATCTTCCTCCAATTAAGGCAATATCATTTGGATCAATCTTATTGATAGCGTTAGTTGGAGGTCTTCCCATGTTATGGGAAGCCTGAGAGAGTACAACGGCACGCAAAGGTACAATAGGCACAGTGTGTGATTCTTTCATCATTATCTTCTGTTGATGCTTCAATTTGCGCAATTCATAAAGGGTAATATTAGCCCTAGTCTTTTCCATGTCATCAACAATATTGTACTCCATTTCATACGACACTATCAGTGTTTTTGATGGAGTTTTTTGATCTGCTCGGACTGGGCTAGGTTGAGTCTCTTTAGTTGTTGCTTTCTTTGTTGCAACTTTATCTTTTGTTGTAGGGCTTGCGCCCTTCTGCTTAGGGGTAGTTTGGGGAGGATCAAGCTGATTTTTGCTTCGTGTGCTAATCGAAAATATTTCTTGATCCTCTTCTTGTGGGAGGATGAAATCCCACATTCCTTGTAATTCCACAACTTCTTCGTCATCGGTTTTCCCTTCAGTGGTGCTTTCTTCTTCTTCCTCTTCCTCAGTTTCAGCATTGGAGATGGCATTGGGTGGTTTTGTATCCATTGAAGGACCTATTTTAAAAGTTTTGTAGGGCTTTTTTAAAGAAGTTTGTGCTACTTGTTTTTTTATGTCAATCATCGCATTAGACATGGTCTTTAATACTTTCTGCAATCCTTCCAAATTGAAAGGGTCTTTTGTTTGTTTCTTCTTGGGATCTTCCTTGAAGGTTACTTTTTTAGACTTTCGTTCCTTTATCGCGGATCTCTTTTCCAGGGCTATTACGCGTTTCTCTACTGCTATCGCCTCTGTGATGTTTTCAACTAAAGTTGTTTTATTTGCTCTATCCACGAAAATTGATATGTTTGATGGTAAAGCAGTAATATACCATTCACATCGTACTTCCACGCTGGGTTGGGAAGCAGTAGGAATTTTGTTGAGAATTTTATTGAACTGTAAATCAAAGTCTTTGATAGGTTCTTTAGCTTGGGCCTTGAGATTGGATAGGTCATTGATTAATGTTGCTGTTGATCTGTCATCACCAAACTTGATAAGGAATTGATTGTTGAAGATATCCCAACTTGTGATAGACCCAGAACGTAATGAAAAATACCATGACTCGGATGTTCCTTGCAATGTGTAGGGGAAAGGCCGAATGGCAACATCTTCATTTGTAACTCCGTTGAGATTGATAGAAAGCATGAAATTGTTTATGTGTTCTTCTGCTAGCATGCATGTTTCTGGATTGAATTTAGGAAGCCATTTCTCAGGATGGGTCAGTATTGGGCTCAAGGGTGCAGGCATCAACACTGCCCCAGGGTTGTCCCATGGAGATTGGGCCATCGTTGAGCTGTTAGTAGAGAAAAGTGCAGGAGATGATCTCTCTGATTGGGAAGATGAGGATACTATGATCGTGGATGATTGAAGAGGGATTATGGTAGACGGATGAATGATGGTTGGGAATGGAGGTGTGGGTGGTTGACTTTGCAGTGGAGTAGTTGAAATGGGTGATGTAGACGAAAGAGTCTCACTGTCAGACTCTTGTAGTGATTTCCTCGCTCTTTTCCTAGTGGGAAGAGGCAATTCAGTTGGCTGGATGCCAAATTTTTCGCTTTTCAATCTGGTTAGGGGATGAGCAGGATTGTACTACAAAGTCACACTGATTTTAGATTTACCAGACCTCTGAGGACAAATGGAAAATCCCTGAAGTTTGTGAATCAGAGATTCGACTTCGGGAGGCTTTATGGTAAATTGGTCTGAAATATCAAGGTGTGTAGCAGCGATTGATGCTCGAGTGACTTCTGACTCTGGATTTAAATATACTGGAGAAGTCGGGGGAGATGATAAGGGCGATTTACTCTCAGAATGGTATTTAGATTTTGATTTAAGTGCCATTCATAGTTCGGGCCCTCCTTCTAGTGCCAAATATGTTGAGGCCCCGAAAATCGGGTCGAAAACAAGGGGGATACCCACCCGGTCCAGACCTTGGTTGGCAGCTCCTTATCCATTTGGTATAGCGGGTCTGACTGGGGATAATGGGACCAGTTTCCCAATCTAAGGGTGTTTGTGTGCAGAGTTGGATTATGCTGATCTAAGAGTTTTGATCTAAGCTACTTTAATCTAATTCTATGCTATTGTAATCTAATGAAAACAACACATCTAATCTATGCTAACCTGGGGTGTATTTCTTCTATTATGCGATCTAAAGAGATTTCAAACAATAACTGGTAATAAAGATCATTCAGTCATCATAAGAATGGAAATCAATTAAATGAACCACTTTTCATAAAAAGTTAGGCAAAACAGTTGTGAACAACATATCGAATAATAAGTTATTCATATATCAAACATAAATAAATGACTCCACCATACAAAAGTGCCAAATGGTAACTCACACATTCACGCAATAACATATAAACAACTAAAAACTGTATATCACTCTAAGAATATAAGAAGAAATGGTCAAGAGATAAAAGTACCATTTATGTCTGGTTCTACTCATAAGCTTCAAGTAATAATGATTTATCTCTCCTTGTTCTGATATCTACTAAGAGTACAAAAGTGCAACATCAGTAGCAGACATCAAATGCAAAAAATTAATAAACCTTGATCCATTCATTCATCAAAACCTCCTTTGAGGGTGCATAAGTGCATGTTCTGAGGACAAGTTTTTGACAAATTTCCGGACCCTTCTCCAAATGCATGAGAAGGGTTTAAATACTGCTAACTAAATAACTTAATTACATGAATTTCGGATACGGTTCAAAATGACCGCCCTTGATCTAAGTAAACTTATTTCTAAAAATTGAATCTAATTTCTAACTCTTTCTGCATTCACTCCTTAGTGCTGTGAGTATGTAACATTTGCTTGGGAAGAGTCGACTGGTCGTCTTCTGCTTTTGTTTGGGCTACGAAAATAGAAATGACAAGCGCTGGCACCTCTTTTTAGTAAACTTGAAGATATTTTTGAGAATTATCTCCTGGCTGAGCGAATTTACTGCGTGTATGCTTGGTAACAAACCAGATTCCTCTTAGCTGCCTCTGCTTTTGCTATTTAGGCTTTCCGGACTCATGGATGACTAAGCAAGTTAGGGACTTTGCTTTCTGAACAATTTTCTTAGCAATGCGCGATTAGCGCTAGGCGCTAATCCCACATCAAAAACTTCCTCCATTCTTTGATCCAAGCCTTTCTGGTGCATTTTCTGTCTTTAGAGCTCTTTCCTTTACCGGGCATGAGCTTCAGAATTTTGTAAACATGCTGCTGTTGTTAGTTTCTTGACCTTGAGTGTCGAATCACCTATTGATATCAGTATATGTTCAGTAACACTATGAAATCTGCATTTCTGTTGTATGCAACATCCATGTATGAGAACATCTCTTCTCTGTTCTTCGAGCATTGGCGCTTTCCCCTTTTTCCTTAGATGTTTCTTGCAGTTCACGCAAAGGAAAAAGTTATGATAATAAATTTTGACATGAAAGCTTCAAGTTCTACTAATGTGTAAAATTATGACACCCACAGTGAACTGACTCTTTGAAAAACACAAAAGTGTCCTCCATGAATACCTTGGCGTACATTCATTAATTTTCTTTAAGCCATGCACTCAATTTTTGGTTTAGGGACAACTTTTCTTGGGTGCTGAACCAAAGAAATTTGCGATGGGTGATTTCTGCGACTCGCAGATCGCAGATTGCATTGATAACATTGATCGCAAATCACAGTTATCGCGGTTATCGCAGTGTCGCGGCATCGCAGATCGTAGATCGTAGATTGCTGCAATTTGTCAAGTTATTCGTGTGCTGCTTATGCGACGCTGCGATATGCGATATCGCATATCGGCCATCAGAGATTTTCTTAATATTAGTCATTTATGGGCGCTTCTCAATGTATGCGATGTGATGAATTTTGCGTCTTCTTCGCAATTGCTTTAATGTGCCCATCAAGGAATGCTTGACCCTTCTCCGTGCGACGTATCTTTGAGGAGTATAATACAATTTTTTTTATAAAATCTTTTTTGGATTTTTTATTACTAAGGGTCCCCACTTCTTTAGCGTTATTGCTAATACTGAAAAGAGGTAGGGGGGTTGTTGGTGGCCACAATAGGTTGGGAGGAATGGGAGGAGTTATTCTTAACCCTAATGAAAAAAATGAAATTAAATATAGTTGGGGGTTAGGAAATTGCACAAATAATGTGACAGAGGCATATGAATTATTGCAATGGTTCCTTCTACCCAAAGAGGCAAATATCATAGACTTTGTGATGTTGAGAGATTTAGAGTTGGTTATCCATCTTGTTTTTCATGGATCTTTTCTATGGATTGCAAGTTGTGAAGCATTATTTATTGAATCAAGAATCTAAAACTAGTCTTATCTACTATTAACTTCTTTCATGTGTTGAGAATAAATAATTTTGTCCTAAATGATATCCCTAATAAAGGTGTAAATTTTGACATAGGATTCATAATGAAAATTTGTGTTCCTTCCCTCAACTATTCGTTAACAATGTATTTGCTATGCATTATAATTTTTATTTGTATCTACATATCTTTTGGAGAATATATACATCCAAACACTATGTTTCCTTTGTGATAGTAAAATAACTAATAGATTTTGAGAATAAAGATAGTCACGAGATTACAGGTGTAGCTGGACTCAAAGGATTTTCATTTTACTCACTTGATGTATGGGATGCGATCAAGGAGTGAATTTTGATTTAATACAATATTCTCATCACAATTTAAAAAAATACTCAATTTATTTGTTAATTTTTTTTTGTGGTTCAAGGTGTTTCTATTAATAAAATATATAACAATAATAATTACATTTTCTCAAAAACGTATTGGCTGCACTCTCCCTAGATTTATTAGCTAGTAGGTAGATCCCCAAATAGATATCTAATTGCCAAAGCAGTCTAAGTAGCCAAAACATAAAGGGCGAAACATACCATAAGATATTTAAATCAACATACATCCAACAACCATTAAGCATCAAAACAGGTAAGTGTAGCATAATGATCCATACGAGAAATTAGAGACGGGGGAGGTCTGAAATTGTAGTGGGCATGTTTTTCCATATGGGTTGGCCTTCCTTTGAGGCTATTCAACTCCTCTTGTATCCTCCATTTCCATCTAAAAATGTTGGCCAAGTGGTCTTACATGTGCCAGTGGTTATGTTGAAGGTGATTTATGAAACTAATAATCACATTTTTATCCTCGTCTCAATCCCCACTGAGTTGTTCAAAACAAAGTTACGTGATAGAGTTGAATATCAAGAGTCTTTAGAGAAGGGGCCTAAACCACACTTCTTGGTGGTTGGGGTGGGTTTGGATTGACTAGCTCGCCATGGTCACAGTCTCCCAGATTGTGTCTATGGATTTTGTCACATTCCTGCATACCCCTTCATGCCGACCCACAGTAGCATGGCATACCAACTTGAACAACAACTAATCTAACTAATCTCGCAACCCTTTTTCCAGTGGTCCCTCGAATCATGGTAGAAACAGAACAACAAGCCCACAAATTTAAATATATTCAAATGTAAATAATATATGTTGAAAGTTCTCTAGGACAATCAACTGGATTTAAAGGATAAGGATAGGATACCTCAACCAATACAACAGACCCAGAACGACTAAAAACAACCAATAAACCATGTCCAATCATGATATAAACGAGGTTACAAGCTTTCCACCCCTAGATTTGACCTCATGTCTCTTAATTAAAAAATAGCATGGTCCAAATATTTAAGTTTTCCGATAATTGAGTAAATCATCTCTCTCGAACACTCAAAGTATATTCTCCTCGAGGAATCGCACCTGTGGCATAGCTATCCTAGAGGATGAATTTACAAAGTTTACTCCAGAAAAAATTCCCAGACCACCACAAGTGCACAAAGCATGAAATATTGACCCCCCATATAAATATAATGTTCTACTAGAAATAAAACATGATGACCAACATCCTTATAGATAGAGGAAATGCCCAAAACGTCTAAGAATTGAAAATGGAAAATAAACTATGAAGCTAAGATACCATAGCTCTCACCAAGTCAGAAAAGTTGAGGACAATTCTCACAAACCAAACTAGATGTGCCAAATCCCAAGATGCAATGCCACCTCACACACTATTGGGATAGGGTCCCTTGCGGTCAATTTTGGGCTAAAAACCCAAGTTTTGGGGAAGAAAGCCCAAGTTTTTGTGATGTAAAGTGTAAAGTCTTTGCAAGCTATGGTATTGGAGCGCATAGATAGTAAGTTTCATAAAGGGATTTTCCCTTATTTTATGTAAGTTGTGTCGGCTTGTATAGACCTACCAGTGGTTCGCAGACCACGGGATTGTATAAAAAGGAGAGTCTTAGAGAGTTTAAGATCAGCACAGGAAGTTCGTAGTTGATGTAATGGGTCATTAGAGGTGAAGAGCTAAGGGTATTAGAGTAGAAGAGAGTCTTTGAAGCTATGTGCACAGAGGCCTAGAGTAGAGTCTGCAGCTGGGTGCACGGACCCTTGCAACTAAGTGTGCAGGGTAGTCTTGAGTGTGTAAGAAATCTAAAGCATCAAGAAAGACATTATTCTGGAAATAATATGGAAATATATGTGTTTTTCCTGTTTACTTTTGTTATGAATGAATGCATTTATGTTATGATGAATACTCCATCTTCACCTCCACTGCATACACCTTCACCCATACTGCCACCACCATTCAATATGGCGAATACAGTGAAGTTTCTTGTTTTCAAGGGCTTGGGAAATGAGGACCCAGACCAGTTTTTGTTAGTTGCGAAGGCTATGTGGCAAGCCCAAAACATTATATACGAACATATGAAGAAAGAAACATTGCTTACTTCTTTGCAGGAACACGCGCTAACATGGTATATTAGGTATAGTTGCATTGATAACCCGACAACTACGTTGGCAGACATTCAGACTTTGCTGAATAAGGAATTCAGTAGGCCTAAATCTAAAGTGCAATCAATTTTTGGATTCAAGCAGATCATGATGAAGCCTAGAGAGACTCCTTGGGAGCTGGATTATATATTGAATTTCAATATCCACGAAGCTAACATGAATATTATGGATGGGTAGCACTGCGAATGGTTTGTGGCTTCGCTCTTGCCTCATTTGAGGGTTGCTTTATTACACCAAAAAATTGGGACCTAGGCAGAGGCCTTGGATATTGTGATGAGATTGCACGAGACACCAATTCAAGATGATGCTTTGGGAGTTCAGCGGATTCACGCAGAGTTGCATAACCTTTTCCTAGAATTCCAAAGTCCGAAGAAGGATAGAGCAGCTCGGCTAGAGGTGTGTGAAGAAGTTTGGTGTTTGAAATGTAAGAGTCAAGGGCATGATAAAGATCATTTCCCTATCTTCGCAAATTATGTTGGAGGAGGGGGATCAATGCCTTGGAGTCTGGAAGCTCAAGTAGGGCCAAGTACAAGGCTCGTGTTGTGGTGTGCTATCTGTGAGGTAGCTAGAAAACATGTGAGAGATAATTTCCACTTGCTGTAGAAATTTGTACAGACACCACAACAACTCTTCTGCAACTTCTACAAATTAGTAGGTAACAAGGAGCACACTTTTCATAGTTAAGAGTTAATGATGGAGAGGAAACCCACGTATCGAATGTAGAAAGAAACTTTGCCTTCGAATCAAGGTGCTGGGGGAGCAAGAGGAGGATATGAGGGTCGCAGGTGAGGCTAATATGGAGGACCTGCACGAGGTCGGGGACAAGTTATCTGCTATAATTGTGGGGGGCCAAGACACTACATATGAGAATGTACGAACCTAACACGCCTGTTGTGCCGATACTGTACTCAATTTGACAAGCTGACAGCAGAGTACCCTGTATTAATAGCTAAGATGTGTGAAAAAGGGACACAACCTCAGTAGCCTATGTAGAACCTACAAATGATGAGGACTAAACCTCACAAAGAGGATCCCAATGTGAATATTTTGCTGCGAAGTGGAATGACGACTAGCAAAGATAAGGGAAAGTGACCTGAAGAAGGTGAATGTGTACGCAAAGCTTGGCTTTGATTTGGAGCACGTGAAGGAAGCTTTTATGGAAGTGAAGAAAAGCCTTCTACCTCAGGAAGTCAAGATAAGCAATTTGAAGAAATGGACCCATCCATGTTTAATACCTTTCTAGAGATCTGTATGAAGCTTCTACACGATAGCAAGGCCATAAAAGGACTACAGGAGTTGATCAATAAATGTGTTGGTAATGCCCCTGAGGGACTGTGCGTGGTCAAGGAAATTGGTAAGAATAAGGCAAGAAGAGGGCGTGAGATGAGGCTCACCATGCAAATAGGAGAGTATGAAATGGACCAAGTTATTCCGGATGTTGGGTTAGATGGGAAAGTTTTGCAGAAACAAATATGGGAGCGAATGGGGAGACCTGTGATGCTATGGTCTCCTATTCAATTGACGATGGTGAATCAACAAAATATTATCCCGATGGGTGGATTGCAGGGAGTGAGAGTAGATATTGAAGGCACGAGCACATTGGGCCATTTCAAAGTGATAGAGATTGTCGATGACAACAATCCTTACCCGGAACTCCTTGGGATCTTCTGGGCTAGGGATATGAATGGGGTGATCAATTTGAAGAAGCGGATGATGTCATTTGAAAGAAAATTGCTCCGAATAGTAGTATCTTTGGACTCTGTAGAGGGACTGCGCTATACTGAATCGGTCCGCGATTATGAAAGTGATGATGATTTGGACAAAATTTATAAGATAATGGTGAGAGATCAAGATTGGGTGAATCCGAAAACTAATGGATGTATGGCATGGGACTATGAAATCTCCTGCACATCAGATTCAGATGAGCAATTGGAACACTGGCATAATAGATTACACAAAGTGTCTATGCTACGATGTAGCATGATGACCAAATCGTTGGATTATGTATCATCGGAGGTAAGAAGTATGCCTTATTATGATGGTTTAATTGATGTTGATAAATTCTTGGATGCATTTTAAAGGGAAGTGCGAGAGAAGCATCACTTCCAAGTCTTAGACTTGGCACTGCGCGCTATGCATGCAAGATGGTAGGGTACGCATAAAGACAATTTTTATGGATGGCACAAATATAAAATACTCATGAGGGTGTGGTTTGATCTCCCGAAGGTGCAACTAATAGAGAAATATGATGGAAGGAGTGATCTGTACGACCATTTGGTAAATTGGACTAATGCTTATGGAGCAGAACCGCAACTCAAGTGGGTGCATCTATTCTGTCACACCCTAGATGTAATACCAATGAATTGGTACTTGGAGATAGAGCTCTGCCACGACACAGACGAATGGGATATTTTGAGATAGGGATCCTTGATGACATTAAGCTTTGAGGATGGACTCGAATGCATTAATGAAGCACCATAGGAGGTCAAGGCAACGATCGTTAGAATCCCACAGGATCCCTTGGATTGATTCAACCAGATTGGACCACCCATCTGTGCCATGCACTGAAGTGCTACAATGTGACTACTGAAGAAGAAGAGGAGGATCCAAGGAATATTAATATCCCAAAGACAAAAGGTCACCGTGAAGTTAAGGGGTTGTAGATAGAGAATCGAGATATCACTGCACCATTGAAAACTCTAGAAGTGAACATTGGGACCAAGGTGAAGCCAAAGTTTGCAAAGATAGGGGACTACTGGGATGATGCTACGATGGATAAGGTCACTCAGTTTCTTCACGAGGACCAGGATTTGTTCCCTACAAAGTTTTCAGACTTGAAAGGGATAATAGGCGATTTAGGAGTAATGAAGATAATGTTGGAACTAGACGTAAATCTTGTGAAGTAGCGACCATATCGCCTTAATCCTAAATATAAGAAAAAGTTCCACTTGGAGTTAGAGAAAATGTTGGCAACAGGTATCATTGAACCAATGGAGGATTTTGACTTGGTAAGATGGTCATTCAAGAGAAGAAGCAGAAGGATGAAATAAGGATATGCGTAGATCTCACGAAGCTAAATGGCATTTGAGTACATGATCCTTTTCCAACTCCACTCACCGATGAAGTGTTGGATAATGTAGGAGGAAAGGAAGCATATTCATTCACTCATGGGTTCTCGGGGTACCATCAGATCCAGATCACGGTGGAGGATAGGAGTAAGATGACTTTCAAGACAGAGTGGGGATGCTTTCAGTATACTGTAATGCCTTTTGGACTGAAGAATGCGCCGACATTATTTTCGCACATAGTCATTGTGACATTCAAAGACATCATTCACAAGTTTTTGGAGGTATACTTTGATGATTCGACGGAATTTGGACTGGTCAAATGCTATGTAGCTAGCTTGTGCTTGATTCTGGATACATGTCGAAGGTATCAGATCATGCTAAACTTGAAGAAGTGTTTATTTTGTGTCCCTTTTGGAATATTGTTGGGTCATGTAGTTTGTAGATAAGGATTAATGGTGGACCCAACTAAGATCGCAGTTATTATTAATTTGGAGGCACCTAGAAGTGTTAAGCAGTTGCGCGCAACATTGGGTCATACTTGGTATTATCGAAAGTTCATCAAGAGTTATGCTCAGATTATTGCGCTCTTTGAATAATTGATGGAGGTCGTTAATACTATGAAGGAGGATCCTAACCTTTAGAGGTTGAATTCAGAGGCCCAGGAATTACAACATCAGTATGATGAAGCAAGAGCGATGGTGCACACCGTCGCTATCTCACAGCAACTTGCTAAGTTGCATGAGGCAAAGGAATTGCTCGAACAGTTGGAGGCAACGGAAAGAAAAGAGGTGGTCCTCAAGGCCAGATTGGGGCCTTGGTTAGACGAGGCATATGCTATCTATGATGCCATTAAAGAGAAGCTGGCAGGACTACAATGGACATGGTAGAAGGTCAATGAAGATAGTGTAGGACCATCGACTGAGTAGTTGGTTGATCAGCTCAAGCAGGAAGCCACGCAAAGCATGACCAATGTAGCAATAGCACAAGTCATGCTGAGGGGTATCCGCAACAAGATCTCCATGCCAATAGCATGACTCGGGATGAGTCATGATATTTATGTTGGTGGCTTGTTAGGACAGACCCCCCTACGGTCAATTTTGGGGCAAAAGCCCAAGTTTTGGCGAAAAAGCCCAGGTTTTGGGGCAGAAAGCCCAATTTTTTGTGATGTAAAGTGTAAGGTCTCTGAAAGTTATGGTCGCGGAGCATGCATATAGTAAGTGTCATAAAGGGATTTTCCCTTATTTTATGTAAGTTGTGTCAGGTTGTATAGAACTAACCATGTTTTGCAGACCATGGGATTGTATAAAAAGGATAGTCTTAGAGAGTATAAGATCAGCACAGGAATTTCATATTTGATGTTATGGGTCATTAGAAGTGAAGAGTGAATAGTCTTAGAATAGAAGAGAGGCTATTTAGATGTGTGCACAAAGGCCTAGAGTAGAGTCAGTAGCTGAGTGCATAGACCCCTGGAGCTTAGTGTGCAGGGTAGCCTTGAGTCTGTAAGCAAATCTAAAGCATCAATAAAGACATTATTCTGGAAATATTTGTGTTTTTTCTATTTACTTGTGTTATGAATGAATGCCTTTATGTTATGATGAATATTGGGTTTATGATTTAATACTGTATTGATACACGATTCTCCATGATTCCCATTGTTATATGAACACAAGTAATAATATCTGTTTACGTGAAGAATATCTTAATGCATGCTAAAGGTATCAGACACTTAAGCTAATCTGGGTAATAACAAACTTAGGAGTGATTACAAAGGTGTGCAAGTAGTTGATTCACCTATTTAGGGTCCGCGAAAGATAGTCATAGACCTCCGCAAAGACCTAGAGGCTAGTAAGAGGGAGTTATATCGATAAGCCTCAAGGGTTTATCGATCTACATGAAGGCAAGTTTAGAGCATAAAATGACATCACGATCATCTCTGTGTGCAGAAACTTAGTTCCAACATCCCCCCATACTGCTTCGGGTGAGACTTCAGTCGGTGCTCTGCGGATTGATGCCAAAAGGGCGAGTAGTGTAGGGATTTGTTTGGAAATATTAACTTTGAACTCGGGTAAGGACCCACTAAGCCAGCAGATACTCCATGCAATGAATTTGGATTGAAACCTATGATGCTAGGGTCCCACACTTACTACCCATAAACCCACATTCCTTCCAATATGTCACCTAGATAACCAAATTTGGCTCCTCGCATCCCAACTTCTAGATTATTGATAGATCATTCCCTCGAAAGATTGACCCCCTGCTCTAGAGAAATAACCTTGCATCCAAGTACCTCATGTCCCATATCACCCTCAGGCTCAAGCTCAAAATCAATCAACACATTAAATACCAACATGCTTCCTTACTCCACAAATATCAACTCGCCATGAAAATAATTAAATTCCATGTAAGACTGCATGAAAATAGTGTACCACACCACTGCTTCTATTTGACGAGAGGGTCGGTATGGTGGCAGACACCCATACCAATCCCAACATTATCTACATGCATCACCCAGGATGGTCATATTTTTTCAAATTTCCTTTTAATTTTGAAGTTTCCTTTAATACTTTAATTTTTTTTAAATTTATTTCTTTTCTCAAAAGATCATTTATATATATTTTCTAATTTTTGGAAAGGAAATTATTTTCATATCATTTTTTATTACTTTTCTAAATTTTGTCTTTCTCTTTTGAATATATGTATATTTAAAACTTTTATTTTTAAAATTTATTTCTTTTCTTCAAAAATTATTTATATATATTTTCTATTTTTGGAAAGGAAATTACTTTGATATCATTTTTGTATTACTTTTCTATTTTTTTTTCTCTTTGGAATATATGTATATTAAAAAAAAGGTTTTATTATGGTTTTTAGATAGTTTTTCTAATTATTGTTTTTGGTTAAAATAAATTTTTGAAACTCTTTTTTTATAAATTTTGTTTAAATTTATTTTTTAGTTATTTTAATAATTTTTTATTAATAGTTTTTTTTTGAAAATATATATATATTTTTAGCTATTTCATTTGCTTTAAATAAAAAAATTTAAAATTTTCATATTTTTACTAAAAATTCAATTTCTTTGGATTGAATCATTTTTAGCGGTGTTTCTTACAATTTTCTATACCCTAATAATACTCTTATAAACCATAGTTAAAAAGCCTTTCAGTATAGTACCTCATTGAAAATGGGTCAAGTTGTCTTAGAGTAAGATGTCAAAAGAGCTATAATTTCCACCTTTCAATAAAAATACCAAAAATTGAGTCATGATATTTGGTTTATAACTCATTGTTAAAAATCTTGGAACTTCAAGATTTTTCTACTCATTATATTTGCATTTAATTTCATGGTTGAAAATTTAAGGTCTTTTACGATGATTTTTGATCTTTAACCCCATGGTTGGAAATTGTTGGAATTTTAACATTTTCAATGGTCATGATTTTGGTTTTTAATGGCATGGCTAAAAATTGTTGGAATTTGGATGTAGCATCACAACTTTTTATTTGAGGGTGACTTTTCTTTTTTTTGCATACAAATAGTGTTTTTTTGGGCTAGTGCTGTGGTTTTGAGGTTACATTTCTCATTAAGTTGGTAACGCCCACTTTCCAATTTTATGGTGTATTTTAATGTTTTTTTTCTTACAATTAATGTTTTTTTGGGCTGTAGTTGTTGTTTAGAGGTTACATTTCTCATTATGTTGGCAATATTAATTGAAATTATAATAGTGGATCATATTCAATGCTAGAGAACAAAATTTTTTCACACAAACATCACATCCAAATGTCTTTCTTGATTATGATTTGTAATTAGGTTACCACAATTGTGTTATGGGTGGTTATGGAATTGGTATGATTAGGTGCTTCCATCCCCCAACTGAACATACATTATCTAAGTAGGCACATTAATTCATAGATGCATATGGTAAATGTGGTCGTGGAAAGGGAAAAAATTTAAGGAATATTTTGAGAGTTATGGTACCAACTAAAGGAGGTCCAACATCTTGAGGCTAATGATGATAAGTTGGAGAAATTATCAAGGCATGGATTACCTTTATTTTGGCGCACTTTTTCCAACCATTTGGTGTGCCTTTTACTTGAATTATTTTCTTTTCTTTCTTACATAGCTCTTGTAACTAGTTTGATTTTTTTTTTCCTATACCCATAAAAAATATAGCATTTTATCTCTAGGATGGGACCTTCATAAGTTCCTTATTTAGATAGAGCTTGAAATTCTTAGGAAATGGGTGATGACTAATGAGGGGTTAGACTTCATATTATGAATTTCCCATATGAAATACATGTGCTATTCATATTTGTAATTTTCATTACCGTTCATTTGAGTCTTCAATATATTTTATATTTCTTTCATTTCATCAACCTTTTAGGACAAAGCTTTTGGGAAGAACTTTCATTTCATGACAAAGAGATATAGATATAGGGTACCGACCTAGATGATAAATGACAATCCACCAAAAGAATGGATTTGAATATAATGGACATATGGAAAGTGGTAACTATGGATTACCTTAGGTTCCCTATATTAATGAGTGCCTCTAACTTCTACCCCTCGTAGAAAATGGAAGAAAAGGGCCTCATGGGTGGTCACACTCTACTAGCGGAAACAAATAATCTCTTGGGTAAAGTATGGGAACAAGGGTATAAATAGAAGTAGTTACCTAACTTAAGTTGTGATCTGTATATTCATGTCCTTCACATTGAATGAAATCAGATGATTCAAAATGATTTGTGTACCTTCTCATAGATGATCGACCTTCCTTCATGGAAAAATTTAGATGAGAGAGATGATTGGTGGAGGGACTAAAATATAGCTATCTACATATCATCTTAAAGTTGTTGTTCGTAGGTTACTAATGGGATCAATAGGGAGACAAAAATTCTTATAGGGGCTACCTAGGTTCAAAGGGAAATAGTTCCAATTAATATATGTCATGAATATCTTAAGTATTACAAATCAATAATCAAATAAGATAAATTGTTTAAAATGTTAAGGAATCTTGAGGAAGTCAAATGTCCATTACTAAATTAACCTAAGAAAAGAAAACCTTCACCATAGTGCAAATATTCAATAAAAGGTGAATTAGTAAAAGTATTAATTGATCTAAAGAAATGAGTAAATGTTACATAGAAAAAAATATCATTGAAATGTAGTATACTTTGTGGATATTCATTTATTTAAAACTTTTGTAGAATAACCCTTTTAGAGTTTTGATTAAACCCAACTTTGAGACTTCTATGTGAGTCCGTCTTTAGGGGAATGCCTAGATTTTTGGAAATATTGGTGTGGATTAGGGAAAGGAAATTGCAAGGCTATATATAAAGATAGATGTGGGGGAATGTTCTAGAGTGGGCTAGAGGTTGCTCTTATTTAAGAGATAAATTTAATTAATGAGGTGATAATTACATTATGTTAATTTGATATGTGAATAATATTTATTTTTAATTGATTATTTATTAATTCTATGATTACTTATTATCATAACATTTATATATATAATTAATTATGATATGGGTTGTTGTCAATAATCATAACTTATATTATAACTACTATTTTTATCAAAACCATCCATCAAACCCTAAATAAAAATAATGTAAAGAAATACTTTTACATTCATAAAATATATTTACCATACATAAAATGAACAACTCATAAAATTTCAAGAATGGTAAACAAGCACAAACAACATCAACATTGCATTCACTAAGCCTAACACTATTAGGAAAATGGTAGACTCCACAAAAGACCCTAAAAGCGCTAGACTACAAAAAGGTGTTTACAAGAAAGGAGCATGTTGTTGACATACCTAGGAAAAAACATCAAAATTCCTAGACTACCAAAAAAAGGTTTACAAGAAAGGAGCATCTTGTTGTGATACCTAGGAACAAAACATCAAAATTAGCTCTTGTAGAACATGCTTTGTCCTCCTCACACTAGTCTGTATGGAAGAAGCTAAACTTATCATCAATGTGAAAAATTTAAAGAGGCCATAGAAATTGGAAAAAGAAAGAACAATCTCAACCTTGATGAAGGCCTTATCATCATGGAAACCCTTAATAAATCATACCACTCATAACAAAAAATCAATTAATTTTTACATTAACCTATAATTTATTATCAGTAATACAAATTACTTGAAACCCTTAATAAATCATATCACTCATAACAACAAATCAAATAATTTTAACATTAACTTATAATTTATAATCTTATTAAATTAATTAGTTCAGCATATAATGATTTTACATTATTATATTTTACATTATTAATAAAGATTAAATTAAAACAAGTTGCAATAAAAATGTTTTGACAAAAAATAATAGTTATGATATAAGTTATTATTATTGACAACCACCCATAGAATAATTAATTATATATAAATGTTATGATAATAAGTAATCCTAGAATTAATAAATAATTAATTAAAAAGAAATATTATTTATAGAATTAACATAAAATAATTATCACTTCCTTAATTAAATTTATTTCTTAAATAATCTTAATAAATTATACTATAGATTATAATTGAAATTATGTCAGACAAGCATTCCCCACATCTATCATTATATATCCTCACATCTATCATTATATATCCTTACAATTTCCTTGCCCTAATCCATACCAATGTTCTTAAGAATCAAGAGAACTGAACTCACCAAGTTAAGTTTAATCAAAACACAGGTTATCCCACAAAATTTTTAAATTTAACTATCTTTAAATTTAAAACACAGGTTATGCATTCTCTCTTTAAGATCTTCATTTAATTATTCATTCATTTGATAATTATAATAGTGTTTCCAAATTTCCAAATATTCACATTGATAGAGATATTTTAAATTTACACAGGTTATGCATTCTCTCTTTAAGATCTTCATTTAATTATTCATTCATTTGATAATTATAATAGTGTTTCCAAATTTCCAAATATTCACATTGATAGAGAAAAACCCAGCCACAATTATTTTTCATAATCACGTACCTCTTGTCGCATGGCTAGGTTTGAACTCGATATTAGCTTTAGGAGAAGAAAACCGTACAAAAAGCTGTAGTAAAATTTTGAAAGAGCATGTAATGAAGCTTTTGAAACTTCAAATTTACCAAGAAGCTTAACGTTATGATTTGTGTTCGGCAACGGGTACATTGATCGAGATGGGCAAATGCGGTTTATGAGTCGGTGGCAGGCGTTAAAAGCTGTGATTATATAATAAAAGTACTACAGTATGCAGTCTCAAATCTATGTTCGTGTTTTTCGTTGTATGAAAATGCATTCTGAATTGCTACAGTAAACCAGCAAGTAATGTGTTGGGTGGATAGGAATAACTGCACTCCGCCTGTTATAGACCTGAATATTAATTTCAATTTCTTTGTCAAGGAAGGATGGAGGATTTGGACATGAATAAAATATCCCTAGAAGCAGGCAGTAGTGACTATGGTGCCACCGGAGACGACACCAATCTTGATGACGGTGGTAATTCAGACACTACTGAGATTGATGATGGTCGTAATTCAGGCACTACTGAGAACACCAATCTTGATGGTGGTGGTAATTCCGGCACTACAGAGAACACCAATCTTGATGGTGGTGGTAATTCTGGCACTACAAAGAACACCAATATTGATGGTGGTTGTAATTCAGGCACTACTCAGAACACCAATGTTGATGGTGGTAATTCAAGCACTACTGAGAACACCAATATTGATGGTGGTGGTAATTCAGGCACTACTGATAACACCAATCTTGGTTGTGGTAATTCAAGCACTACTGAGAACACCAATCTTAATGATGGTGGTAATTCAAGCGATACTGAGAACACCAATATTGATGGTGGTGGTAATTCAGGCATTACTGAGAACACCAATCTTGATGGTGGTGGCAGTTCAGGCACTACTGAGAACACCAACGTTGATGGAACTCAGATAGAAAGGAAACCTGATGAATATGAAGGATGCGAGATCTGCTTTGAGGAAGTCAATGTGAATAAAATGCATGAAAAATTGCCTTGCCATCATAGGTTTTGCATTGATTGTATGGCTAAGTACGTTGAGTTCGATTTCAAGTCATATGGCTCTCTGCCTAGATGCCCACTACCATGGTGTGCTTCCCCACTCCCTAAAGATGTTTGTAAGAAATTCTTGTCGCCCGAATTGCTTGAAACTTTTTCAGAGCGGTTAGAAGAGGCAGCAATTCCAGATTCAGAAAAAGTATATTGCCCCTATCCTAACTGCTCAGCTTTGATGTCGCTGTCAACGTTAGAAAGGTGCCCACAAGATCCCTCTTCCTCTTCTTGTTCCTCATCAGCAAATCCTTTCGCAACAACAACAACAGCAGCAAAATGCCAGAAATGCAACCGACTGTTTTGCATACAGTGTAGGGCTCCTTGGCACAAAGACATGACATGCGACGATTATGCTTCTCAGATGTGTGGTGCAGATGCAGAGTTTAATTTGCTTGCAGCGAAGAACAAGTGGAAGCAGTGCCCCAATTGCAAAAGAGTGATTGAACGCACCTCAGGTTGCATGCAGATGTGTTGCAGGTACTCGATTTCCAATCCCTGAAGTTTTGTTTATCAAAGAATTGAGTAAATTCAAATGTATTCTTTCGATTATTTTATTCTTAGGTATTCTGCGCCAAAATCAATCCCTCTTTCTGTATATTCGTTTCCACTAAACTGCTCTCCTGTGTTCTTGCAATCTTTGTACTACAGTTTTTTAATACAGCATCCTTTTTAAATTTGTATTGTAATATTTGTTTGTTCTTGCAATTTTTGTACCACAGTTTTTTAATACACCATCTTTGTTAAAATGGTTTTATAATCTTTGTTGAACAGTGCTTTTACACATCATTTTCTTGGAAATTGCTTCATAATGTTTCTTGGAAATTGTTTTGTAATGTTTGTGCTGTAATTCTTTGTTAAACCATCCATCTGGGAATTTTGTTGTAATGTTGGTTTTAGAATTCTGCGCAACCAGGGTAGTAGAGCATGTGAAGGGTAGTACAACATGTAAAGAGCGTATTTATAAAACTGAGAATATGTAATTAAGGAAAGGGAAGTAAAGACAGAAATCACGGTAAGAGTAAGAATTCAAGTTAAGGTTTGGAACGTTGATGCAACTTATAGACGAAGGGTACATATCCCTACATTGAACATATAAATGCCAAATGCCTGTGCACCACCGTTATCACTTTTGGGAATCAATCAAATGGAAGGTAGACAGTCTAGACTCTGATAAATTTGGCACAACTCAAGAGCAGAATGTCTATGCTTTCTACAATTGGATTTCTCCTTGCTTGGAGCTGTCAGACTAGGGCAATCTTTGAGGTTTCTTTGGGAACAATTCAGTTATATTTAATTTTTACTAGGTTTTGGTGTTTTAAATTGATGTTTTTTTTTTTAATTTTTCAAATGGATTAGTGTTTTTTAAAATGGATTAGTGGTGTAATAAAAAAAAATTATGATATTTAAACTATATTAGTAATTTAAAATTATACTTTTATTATTATTAATTAATTTAAAAATATATATAATATTCAAATCATTTAAATATAACGTTTCAAATTACAATTTTTCTAATAAATCAAAAAATTAAATAATTGTACTCAGTTATGGAATGATCAAAACTAACATTCAATGTAGTTCAAAGTAACAATATACTTTTTAAAACTTTATTAAATCACATCTCTACGTTTTGTAGCATGTATTGTTACTACCAATAGCATGAAATATTTAACTCCCAAATCACAACGGTAGCGTTACATCATCATTTATATGATACACAAAATCATATTATATATCTAATAGCTGATTTAGTTTTTAAAATTTTGAAATTTTATAAAATTTAATTTATATATACTCAAAAAAATTATAATTAATAAAATGATTGATTAATATAATTTTCATTTTCATTGTGTGTTGATATAAATAGAAATAATATTTTAAAAAAATAGCATATATATTTAAAGTGTTGTAGAATAACCGTGTCGATATAAATAGAATAATATTTCAAAAAATATAATATTTATTTCAAACATTGTGTTATTTAGTATTGTAGAATAATTTAGTTTTTATTGGTTTTATTTATAGTTATTCGTTTATAAATGTTGTTTTATTAAATATATTATTTAATAAATTTCAATTTGTACTTAAATATATTTTTATAATGAATTTGAATGGTTTTGAAATTTATAATTATAATTAATTTGAATTGTTTTGAAAGATATACTAATAAATAATATAATTTAATGCCATTAAAATATAATCTAATTTATCATATATATATATACATACATAATTATTATTTATTTTTTAAATAATATTATTATTTAAATATTATTTTTTTGGAGTTTAATTGGTGATATTGGTTAAAATAAAGTGTTCTATATTAAGAAGTGTGAGTTCACATTTTTATATTTAAAAAAGAGGAGATATATATATCAAGACTTTGAAATTATAGTAGTAGTGCTTGAAATCTATTAAAATTAATTTAATCATTTTTTTAAATAAATAAAAAAATTATAAAATAAAATTCTTATTTAGAAATGTTTTAATAAACTTGATATAAATCAAAAAACCTAAATCCAACAAATAAAAAATATTTAATATTTTATTTCTCAAATTTCTAATTAACTATTTTCATAAAAATAAAATTAATTTTAAAATTAATTATAATTTATATTTTTAATATTTATTAATTTCAATATACTTCATTCAAAATTTATTTAAATTTTGTTATCATATTTAAACTTTAATATAATAATGTTATTTTAATTATAATAAAAATAAAAATAATTATAATTTATATTTTTAATGTTTATTAATCTCAATAAAATTCATTCAAAATTTATTTAAATTTGGTTATCATATTTAAACTTTAATATAATAACGGTTTTTATTTTGACTTTTCAAAAAATTAATAATCAAATCTAGGAGTTTTATATCGGGGAGATTTATGTGTAGCTGTATTTCTTTCGTGTTACTCTTGGCCATTTGTATTTTTGGAATTTTAGGATTTAGGTTTGTATTTTTATTTTATTTATTTAAAGTATTTAATTATTGTTAATTTTTAAATTTAAATTATATTTTTTTATGAAATTTTGAGAGTTTTGACGTGGAGAGTTTATACCATTTATATTTATTTATTGCTTAGGATAGTAATTTGTATTTTTGGAATTTCTATATTAAAGTTTGTATTATTTATTTTTTTAATTTCAAATTATATTTTAATATACTTTATTTATTTATTTTATATGAATTATATATATTTATGTGAGATTGTAAATTTTATTTGTATTTTTAAATTTAAATATATAATTATATAACTTTTCATTATTTTTGGATAGAAGGTGATTAGATGTACTTTTAAGGCACTCATAGATGTTAAGTCATTGATTAAATTTTTCCTATTTTGATTGTTATTCTTGGACATGACCATGACTTAGTCTCACTAATGCCTCTATATATATATATATATATATGAATTATAAAAATATTTTTTAATTACATTTTAGTTTATATAGATTTTCTATTTTATTAATACTTTTTTTTCTCATGTGTTTTCAGATGTAGCTGTGAATTCTGCTATCAATGTGGATGTAGATTGAAGAATAAAGAATCATGTAATTGTGATTATGATGATAGTGATAGTGATGATGACAATATGTACTCAAGATGAGAGTTGTGATGATAGGGAATATAGTCAATTGTAATAACATTATAGAATATTTTTTATTAAACATTTTCAAATTTTGAAATAGTTATAACATTTAAATTTCAAAAAAATTATTAGATAATACATTTGAAAGGTAAAAAAGGTAGAGATTATTTGTTTTGAAAATATATATTATAATAAATCAAATATTTTGAGAAATACCTTTATTAAAACTAAAATTAAAAATGGATTTGTATTTCATAAAATCTATGTTTTGGGGCATAGCTATACAATCTTTACAACTATTTTTGTTGGTGCATAAGATCAAATTGTAGTAAGTAGTAAAATTTTAAATTGTGATATAAAACCACACCTTAGACTAGACATGAAGCACCATTACAATGTTCTAAAAATGTTAGCTATAGATCTTGTAAAAACACCAATATAACGTTCTAAAAATACTAACTTATAGAACCTCTATGAATGACTAACTAAAACTTAACACTTACAAATGATGGTTTTTAATCAAGATTAAGGAACTAGGGTTAAGCCTATAATCCCAATTTTGTTTTTCTAGAAGAATCTCCTCATTCGTTAAAAGGGCCCCCTTCTTGATGTTGTGCCGATGAACATCAATAAATGATTTAGTGTGAAATCTCCCTAGTATATGATAGATCCTTTTCATAATAGCTTAGGGTTTGATGTTAAATAGAAGATATACATTGATGAGGTGGCTTGAAAGAATGGTAGAGTCACCAATGATACTGAGATCTTAAGTGTTTCTCTTTGTAGTGAGAGAGACCTTGTAGAAATACATAATATTCTTCTTGGTTGTTTGTGATGATTTGTGGGCCCCATGAGAAGTGGTATTCTCATTAGTCCTCAGGGTGATAGAGCACCCCCCCTCTTCCACTTCTCCCACCCTCAATTATTTTTAGTTGTGCCATCAGAGCACAACATATGATGATTTTTTTTGTTGATTTATCAAATTCAACTTCTAGGAATCTTAGATTCTAGTTTGATGGAGGATGAGAGGACGAAGGAGTAATTACCCAAATTCCCAAAGAGGTCCATCATGTGTGCCCTTCTAGATCCAATACCTAAATTGATTTAAGATTTAATGTTTTGGAGATGAATGTAGATTTCATGGGAGCCCTTACATTCTTAGTAGTTATCCTAAAGTCTCCTTCTTCTGCTTAAAACATTTGTCTATTCCTAGTCAACCAATTTTTCCATCTCACATATTTACACAGGGAAAGATAGATCATATTGAAAAGAGGTTTTCCTTGCATGGACCATCTATAGCAGTTGTCTAAATTTCCATCAAGTTTTTTTATACAACTTGGGTTCTTTTGTCTACCACTTAGAATTTTATCCTAAACCTTCTTGGTGAAAGCGAAAAAATAGAAGAGGTGGTTAATTGGTTCTAGGTCATTCTTACACAACTCACATTTAGATGGGACTCTTATTCCTCTTTTTTCCAAGTTTTCTATTATCAATATCGTTTATGTGATCGTACCTAGTAAAAGATGTTAATTATAGGGATCTCATTCAAACTCTAGATACTCAACCGAAATTTAAGTTTTAGGGGCAATCAATCTGGAAAAGGGATGGCTTTATAGACTTAATTAACTATATAATTTTCTTTCCTTACCCAGAAGCACCTAAATCCTTCATATGAATAGAATCATAGATCGCAAGGAGAGATTTTAGCTCTACGCAGACTGAGTGGAGCTAATGGGGAATTTGATCTCAATTCCACCCATTCTGTTCACCCCTTTGTGACCATGAGGAGATATCAAATAGAGTGTATATTCCATAATGTGTGAGTGGATCACACATAGGCTTCAAACTAATAGAGGAAGGCCTCACTCAACCTAGCAAGAGTGTTTTATCTTCACTAATGGTGATTGTTATCAAACAAATGATTCTTGGTGTATGTGTCTATAGTACGGGGAGATGAAAAAAATGACACTGAGTGATAAGTTTCATATTCCTATAACTGATGAATTTTTATATGAATTGCATGGAGGAATTTTCTTTACCAAGTTGGATCTGAGTTCTAGATATGCATCTTCAAATTTTCAAAGATTGATGCATTCTATTTTCAAAACCTTCCTTAGAAAATTTGCTATTATTTCTTCACTACATACAAATTTACAACAAATCTTGGGAAGAGCACGTATAAAATATTGACAAGGTCTTCACATTATTCAAAGGGAAAAATCTATATGCAAATCCTTTCAACTGTGTCTTTAGGGATCAATAAGTTGAATATTTGCACCATATTGTATAATATGATGGTGTTAAGGGGGGGCCTAAAAAATTCAACGCTATGAGGGAATTACCAATCCCAAATACCTTAGAGAAACTCAAAGGATTCATAGGATTGGTAGGATATTACCATAATTTATCAAGAAATATTGGAAAATGGTATCACCTATAAAAATATAATTGAAGAAGGAAGAAATTTCTTGGACTAAAGAAGAAACAAAATCATTTGAAGAATTGAAAGACGTTATGTGTACATCTCCTAGCTTAGGAATGCTTGACTTCATAAAAATATTTATTATAGAGTGTGATTCCCAGGCCATGGCATTGATGTATGTTTGATGCAAGAAGGAAGACCCCTTGAATTTGAAACTAGTAAAGCTAAAGGAAAGAGCATACTAGAACACATTTGTGAAAAAGAATTATTGGCCAGACTACATGCTGTTAAGAAATCGCCTCCATACCTAATAGGAAGACTCTTCAAAGTAAAAATAGATGATGATATTCTAAAGTACTTCTTGGATAATAGAATATACATAGAAGAGAAAAAAAAAATAGTTCAAAAATATTTTGGGTTATGACCTTCAAATTATCTACAAAAAGGGAAAAAAAAATATGGAAGATGAAATCTCAAGGAAAGAGGAAGACACAAATGGTTTACTATGTACGATTTCCATTCAACAATCTGAATACGTGCAATAAGGATGAAATGGTAGAAACATTATAATCTATGAAATATCATTAAATATCTACACGAGGACACTGATGCAGGAGAAAAAATCACATGGAAAAATGATTTGTTATGATATGAAGAACATTGATAATTATGTAAGAAATCTCAAGTCAAATGGAAGGTCTTATCGGATTTACACACCTCCTATACAAGGGAATTAAAGGTTTTTGAAGGCTTACCATACGATCAAGAAATATCTTTTTTAGGAAGGTCTTAAACGAGATGTCAAAACTTTATGGAAGAATTTGTGGTATACCAATGAAATAAAGGGGATGCTATCATGACCCCTAGGCTCCTTTATGCATTAGCCATACTAAATCGAGTGCTTGGAAGAAGTTTGAATGGATTTTTCTATAGGTTTACCCAAATATGAAGGGAAGAGTGTCATTATGGTAGTGGTAGATGAAATGAAAAATTATGCCCAATTTTCCTCCCTTTCTCATCCTCTTGAAGTAGGAACTATGGAAAAATAATTCATGGAAATAATCCAAAACAAACATGGAATACTTAATATTATTATAAGTGGTAGATATATACTTGTCAATGGAGAGTTTTAGAACGAATTATTTTCTTGTTTACACTACAAGGAAAATACCTTCTAGTGGAGGTTATAATGGAGACTTCTGGTGTTATAAAATTGGAAAAAAAATGTCCAAAAACAAATAGCTAAAACATTTGTTTGTGATATCAGATGTTTTAGAGGATAATGTAATGTAACTTCATCAAAAATGAAAAAAAATTGGGCGGACAAAGGTTTTAGTGGATGTTTTTTTTGTAGTTCGCTTCATGGAACAAATAGCATCCATGCACTACAAATATAAACACAGCAGGTTGCATACATAACTAAAATCATTGAGGAATTGAATGCAATAAACACCATGTGTAATATATATTGCACCAGTGCTAAAAAAAAAAAAAAAAAATCCCTGGGGCGTTCTTTTAAGGAACAACACCTAGGCATGCAAAAGGATGTCATCACAATTATTTTATATAGCATAATGCACCGCTGCATTTTTATGTTATTGATGCACCAACTTTTTGTATTATATTTTTTCTTTTTTTGTAACATCGACCTATGACACTGCAATTATTGTAATTTTTAAAATCTGTTATTCATCGAAAAATTGATGTATACTTTATAACAATATTCATATAAATTAAAAATTGATTGATACATTTGTATATGATGTTTGGACTAATTTGTTATATTATCATATTTTGCATCTCTTCATTTTAATATTTAATCACCCATATATTTAACAAGTGGTGTAACATTTCACAGTGACATCGAATAACACAATAGAATAAATTAAAAATTATGTTATTACATATCAATAAGAGGCTATTTGTCATATAAAATGGAATTTTTATTGGTAATCCCTTTTTTTTCAATTGCGATTCTATTTCCATTACATTAAACAAAATATCTTATTTTCACAAACAGTTATTTCAACGAATACAATAGGTTGCATTTATATACAAATATATCACCATTCTTCATTGGAGATATTGTTAGTAATCGAGCTACTTTCGTGACTTCGGTTATTCGATGTAATTTTTTGTTGAATACATCGATTGTTTTCATCTTCTTGATTGTGTTCCATCAACAAATATAAACATAAAGTTTAATGAGTGTATCTACATTTGTGAGAATAATGAAAATTGAAATAAATAATATACATCAATGTAAATTGAATAACAATATACCATATCAAGAAGCTACTCATAAATTGTGCACATGGTTTCAAAAACAAGTCTCACACCTTGTTGCAACAATTTTTCTATTGGCGTAGTTCCATACTTTCTTTCATGCAATCCCATTATAAATCATAGCTTTAATATAAAGTATTTTTTATTCTATTAAATATAAACTCGGAGAAGTAAAACAACATATATACGTACAAATTCCACAATTAATTTTCCATATGCCAACATATACTCACAACCTTTATTTAACCAACACCGAACAATTCTTCTGATAGCTTTCCTTTGTATGTTGGCACCTATTTGAAGACATTCAAGGATGGTTGTTGTAACACAACATAAAATATAAAAATAAAACCTTGATTTCTTATAAGGAAATATTAACAATTACTCACAATGTTTGAAATTAACCATTTTCTTTCTTTTCATAATGTTTTATGTGTTGAATGTGTTCCACTTTGTTTTCTTTTTCGTAAGAAAATACTTGAAAAATAATATTTAATGCTAAATTATTTTTTATATGTACAATGGAAATCATTATTACATACATTTGAAGCACATTTTTATGGAGATGGCTTCTCGTGTGATGCAATTATATCCATTCCTTTGACCATCTTCTTGTACACTTTCTTTGATATTCCTACTAGCATGTTTCACATATCAGCTCATTGATCATTTGGGATTTTCATAGTCTTCCTGAAAAGAGTAATAAACTATTTTTATATTGATATACGAAAACCAAATATAACAAAATTGTTATTAATAAATGAATGGTTTGTATTAATATATACAGATGATTCTAGAAAATCATTTTAATTAGGAATATTACCTTTTTGAATTATTCTTCTTTGTTGTTGTATGTTTTTGCTATTGCAACTATGACATATCTCATTGACCATTTCTATAGAAACACTTCATGTAGTTTAGATATAATCTGGTTCTTAGAATCATTGGACTGATTTTTGTATTGTAAGTGGAAATTACATCTATATGTTCATTCCACTAGATCCCTCATAGTTTTGTAAAAAAAATTCCCCCCATTCATTAATCTCCAACAACACTCCACATGAACAAACGACCAATTCATTGTCATTTACATGTTCTATAACTTGTCTTTTCTTAGAATGACATTGATCTTTTCCTTTGTTGTTGCTCCCTATAGAACAGTAAACATATATTAATTAATAGATTTTTTAAAACATGTTCTATAATATTATTAACTATATTATTAATGAAAAAAAAACTCATATTGAATAATATTTTTTTGTTCGCCTTACTCATCCTTTTGTTATTTTTTCATCACGCTTTTCCACTCTTCTGCACTTAGATTAGAAATAATCTTATCAACGTTCTTCATTTTGTGGCTCTGCATGACATACATAAACCAATAAATATTAGTTAAAATAACCTATAGTTCAAACATATTAATTTTCTAAAGAATTTACAAATAACTTGTCTTCTTTTCTTTTTTTGATGTGTTATCATTATGTTGATTAGTATTTTTGTTACTTGACAGCTTCTCAAACAATTCTTTATCAATGTAAAACTTGTACCATTCAATATAGAATCCATTAAATATATTTTATAAGTAAATCAAATAATTTTCAACCAAAAAGAGCTTTGGTAATTACTACGTTTATTTGAATAAACACACATATCTCATTAACCACACCAGGAGTTTAATTTTTCAACACCGTCATGGAAAATTTATTTTTTTAAATAATTTTAAATTATGACAATACGATTTGTAAGGATAAACACACCACAATGATTTAATGGTGCAATTTGTAAGAGGAAATCAGTGCGTTATATTAAACCAAGAGCAACGCTAAACATACTCGATAGAATCACCAATGTTATAATACACTAATGCGTTGTATTACAAATGGTGCACCGGTGTGCTACATTATACATGGCACACATAGAACATATATTTGTTTTCTAAAAAATGGTATATGGATGACACGGTTTGGATCTAATGCAATAAGTGTGACTCTTACCTTACATTTCAAATGCCCTATATATATAGTAAGTACACAAAAATATTAAATCTAAAAATGCCTAAAATGGAAAACAATCGTTCTGAAGTGGTAGAGGAAGTTAAAACCTATTATGAAACTAGCTCACAAAAAGATAGAAAAGATAGATGAATGCCTTAGAAATCAACCTCTTCGAGGGGGCAACCTCCTTTACATTACACAAATGAACAATTCCTTGATGATACAAATGACTAAACCTCCCTTCTATATGTAGGAATCTAAGGGCTCACAATATAATCAAGCCGACATAACAGTAATAACATAAGGGCACAAAAAATAATAATAGTGGGTTTCTATGGGGCATACTAATAACAATATGGGGACAGTAGGGGCACAATAATAACAATAAGGGATACAATGACAATAGTAATGGGGGAATCACTAGTATTATAGGGGCCTAACATGCCCCTATCCTTCTGAAAAGTGTTGTCCTCAACACTTAAGTAGTTTTGGATGCTTCTGTATAAAATTATCATCCTCCCATGTGGAATCTTCAGTGGATAAGTTCTTCCACTTGATGAGATACTCCAAAACTCATCGATTTCATAGTTGTCGAGTTCTTGTTTCTGTGACTACTTCCGGTTCCAATATGATTTTTCCTTCCTCATCAAGTTTTGGAAATATTGTTTGAACTAGGAGCACGTCACCTATAACCTTCTTTAGACATAAAACACGTGAAATTGGGTGCACTTGGGAAGCTACATGCAGATCCAATTTGTATGCCATAGTACCAATCTTTTGTAACGCCTTGTACATACCATAATACTTTGGTGATAATTTATTATCCTTCTTAGCTTACTTGAGGGAAATTTTTTTATATGGTTGTAGCCATAGGAATACCCAGTCACCTACATCAAAAATTCTTTCGCTGTGATGTTGATCTACCTATTGCTTCATTCTATTCTACACCAATGTGAGGTTATCCTTTAAGAGTTGGAGAACTTGTTGTTGATTCTCGATGTGATGTTCCACTGCTTGAACCTTAGAATTTTCTCATAAATATTATGTGATGGATGGTGGATGATATCCATAAAGTGCCACAGATGGGTCATTTTTGTTGTAGTATGGAAGGAAATCTTATACCACCATTTAGCCAGAGGCAACCATTTGACCCATTGTGTCAGTTTATCAGATACAAAGCAACTAAGATATCCTTCCAAAAATTTGTTTACTATCTCATTTTTCCCATCAGATTTAGGATGATAAGATGCATTATGAGCTAACTGAGTACTGAGACAAGAAAATAATTTTTTCCAAAAATTTCTAGTGAAAATGGGATCTTTGTCGCTCACAATAATCTTTGGGTTTCCATGTAGCTTTTGAATTGTTTCCATAAAATTTCCAGTGAAAATGGGATCTCTCTCGCTTACAATAATCTTTGGGTTTCCATGTAGCTTTTGAATTGTTTCCATAAATGCAGTAGAAACTATACTAGCTTTAAATGGATGTGATAATGCAGAAAGGTGTGCATACTTGGTAATTCTGTCAACTACTACCATGATGACACTCTTTCCCTCGGGCTTGTGTAAACTTGTGATAAAATCCATTCAAACTTCTTCCCAAAGTTGGCTTGGAATGGATAAAGGTTGTAATAAACCTAGGGCCTTAATTGTTTCAATTTTATTTTGTTGGAAAACTAAACATTCCACCACAAACTTTTGAATATCTGATTTAAGGCCATCCCAAAAAAATTCATTCTTAACCCTGTGATAAGATTTTTAAAATCCCGAGTTCCCTCCTAAGGGAGAAGTGTGCAATTCCATAAGAATATTTTATTTGAGTTGGGAATTACTACATAGGTATAAGTGGTCTTTGTACCATAACAAATTATTTTTCCAGCTAAATGTATTAGATGTATTAGGATCTTGTTGTATCTTTCAAATGAGTGCCCACACTTCTTTGTCACTCTTCCATTCCTCCCTTGCTTTGTTTATCCAATTTAGTTGGATAATAGAAATGGTGCACAACAATGCTTCCACATCCTCATCCTTTCTTGAGAGTGCATCTGCCACAACATTTTGCTTCCCTTTTTCGTAGATGATTTCAAAGTCATAACCCAACATCTTTCTGACCCATTTTTGTTTCTCTTTAGAGGATAATATTTTTTATAAAAAGTATTTAAGACTATCATGATCCATTTTTACCTTCAAGTGTCTTGCCATTAGGTAGGATCACCATTTCTTAAGTGCATGTATTATTTCCAACATTTCCTTCTCATAAATAGGTTTATGTAAATACTTTCCCTTGATTGGATGACTTTCGAAAGAAATGGGTCTTTTATCTTGCATTAAAACAACACCAATTCCATTTCTTGAAGCATCGCATTCCACAATAAAGGTTTTTGTGAAGTCCAGTGTAGCTAAGACCAGTGCTTCATACATTGCCTCTTTAAGATGTTCGAAGGCCTTTGTTGCTTCTGGAGTCCATGAAAATGCATCTTTCTTCAATAATGTTGTTAGAGGTGCTATTATTCTCCCATAATTCTTAACAAACATGCTGTAATACCCGGTCAACCTGAGAAATACTCGCAAATGGTTTACGGATGTGGGGATTTTCCATTCCTTAATGGCCTTAATTTTTCTAGGGCCTACCTTAACACCTTCATGAGATACAATATGACCCATATATTCCACCTCTTGTACTTCAAAGAAACATTTGGAGCTTTTTGCATATAATTCTTTCTCCTCCAATTGTTTGAGCACCCTATCAACATGTTCAACATGATCCTTCCAAGACTTGTTGTAGATTAGTATATTATCAAAAAATACTAACACAAATTTTCTAAGGAAGGGTTTGAAAATGGAATTGATCAAACCTTGAAATGTAGAAGGTGCATTGGTAAGGCCAAAAGGCATGACCAAAAATTCATAATGACCCTCATGAGTTCTAAATGTTGTTTTCATAATGTCTTCAGTCTTCATTTTTATGTGATGATATCTTGAATGAAGATCTAACTTGGTGAAGTAAATTCATCCATGCAATTCATCCAATAATTCATCAATGATAGGAATGGGAATTTATATTTAATAGTGAGCTTGTTGAGCTCCTTATAATCTGGACACATGCACCATGATCCATCCTTCTTGTGCACAGGTACTACTCGAGCAGAGAAACAACTTTGACTAGGTTGAATTATACCATCCTCTAGCATTTTTACAACCATATGTTCAATTTCACTCTTTTGGGCATATGGATATCTATACGACTTGATGTTTGGAGGAACACTTCCTGGAATCAAATGAATATCACGATCATGATCATGAATAGCTGGGAGACATTTGGGAGTCTCAAATACTTTGGAATGATTGTCCAAGATTTTTTGGATATTTGGAGAAATAGATGATTTCAATGTGGGAACCTCTAGCGAACATAATTGTGCCATTACTTCTTATTGTTCCTTCTTTAGAAGCTTTGTCATACAATTAGAGCTGATTATCTTTCCAAGTATCCTTGCAATACCCCTTAATTCAACTTCCTTTCCTTTCACACAAAATATCATGAAAAGTTCTTGAAAATTAAAAGCTATTGTACCCAAGGATTGTATCCATTAGACTCCTAGTACAACATCAGCACCACCCATTAGAATGGAAAGCATTGGGCTATTCAATACATATTCTCCCATGGATAGCTTGATATTATGGTGCTTTCTAGAGCAATTTATGGTTCCTCCACTTGCAACTATCACATGGTACTCTTGTGCTGGATATAGGAAGAAATTCAATTCCTTTTCTATCTTACAATGAATAAAATTATGGGTACTTCCCGAATCAATCAACACTATTACATTTTTCTCCTTGATATGTCATTCTATCTTGATAGTTTGAGGAGTGGTAATTCTAGCCAATGCATTACAAGATATGGTGGGATTCATTTCTTCTTTATGTAAGATTTTTTCCTGGAGTATATCATCTCCTTTTGATATTTCTTGTTCCTTTTCATCCTCCTCTTCATAATCTATGTAGAACAATTTCTTCTCATCACACTTATGACCTTTAGTGTATTTTCTATCAAAACTATAACACAACCATTTTGTTCTTTTTTCTTACAATTTTTTTTGTGTCAGCCTTGTAAGTTGTGGAAGACTAGGGGCAACAACACTTCGATATTTATAGTTGTGAGTGGTAGGCTTCCTAGTTGCCATAATTTTCCTTTCCATTTTTCCTGCTAACCTGAATACCTTCTCCAATGAATCAGGTTACCAAAGGTGAACCTCATGTTGGATATTATCCTTTAAAGTCCCTATGAACACATCAATCTTATGCTCCTCTCGAATATCTTTTACCCTTACGTTCAATTTTTGGAAGTTCTCAATTTGCTCCATCATTGAACCCTTTTGCTTGATATTTATCAATTGGCTAAAAAAGGTGTTGATTTTTGTATCCTCATAATGTGTTATCATTTCTTCCATAATAATTGCCCAAGTGACAATTTATTTATGAGAGAGAAGTCATCAATACCATACAAACTGATTTGGTTCCAAATATAAAGTTTCAATGCGTACCTTTTGTGTGTTTTTCACATTATGGAGACCGAAGAATTGCTCCATCTGTAGTATCCATGTTCTGAGATCCTTGCCATCAAACTTCCTCATATCGATTTTTGGAACATCGTGGGTCTTCAATCCAACATTTGAGTCTATGAAATCATGATTAACATTTCTTTTGTTCTCATCATGAGTTTCCTTTACTACCCTTTCACCATTAGTGACCATTTCTTGTAGCAACTTATTAAAATTTATCTTCAATTCTTCCATCTTATCGTCCATGTCATTCATCTTAGCGTCTGTGCCAAGCATCTTAGCTTCCATGCCAGCTTCCATGCCATCCATCTTAGCTTCCATGCCACGTGTCTTAAATTTCATGACATTCATATTAGTTTCCACGCCATTCATCTTGGTTTCATTTACCTTTAGTGAGAGTGAAATTTGTTGTACTTGATCTTGTAATTTTGATATATCATGTTGCATTTCTTCCTCTTCTTCACGAGTCATGATAGAACTTTGAGGTTGCTTATTAGGTGCTTCAATTTTCTTTCTTTGGGGCATTAATTGATGCTAATAATTCTTCACTATTCCCTTTGAATTCCTTCAAATGATTTTTCAAACCAATCTTTTGCAAAATTAAAAAAAAAACCTATACACCTTTTTTCACTTTGTAATAGCTCAATATTTAATCTATTGTACCTCTGTAGCTGCAGATCCTGAATATATGAAATCCCATTCTGAGGTAGCCCTTTGAGTCCTCTCTCTAACCCCACAAGTTTGATCAATATTGGATTCTCCAGGGAAGAGTTATGCCAAAAATCCCACAATGACCTCATTATAGACTAGTTCCGTAGAGCGAAATTGTACGATGTGCCACGTGTCACTATTTCAACATTAGTACTTGAAACTAATACACAGAAAACTAAAATACATGCTCTTTCTGAAACTTCTCATGAAATTTCGATCTGATGCTCAAAACAAAAGTTAGGACGATTTTCCCGAGGTGACTTGTTTGGAATGTAATTCGGGAGTCTGAAAAAACCCTAACTTCCTCGGATCATATCTCCTCAAATATGGTGAGACAAGCTCTGACATTTAGTACCGAAGTTCATAACGATTTCGCCTCAAATGGGGTTTTTTTAGCTTCTGAACCATCACAAAAAAAAATTATAGCAACAATTCTGCGATGACCTATTTGGAGCAGCGAAACCCCAGAATCCAAAGCTCTAATACCAAATGTTATGAAACAAGCTCACAAAAATATAGAAAAGATAAATGAACTCCTTATAAATCAGCCTCTTCGAGGTGGAAACCTACTTTACATTACACAAATGAACAATTCTTGGATGATACAAATTACTAAACCTCCCTTCTATATATAAGAGTCTAAGGGGTCACAATATAATCAAGCCGACATAACAGTAATAACATAAGGGCACAAAAATAACAATTGTGGGTTTCTATGGGGCATACTAATAACAATATGGGGATAATAGGGGCACAATAATAACAATAAGGGATACAATGACAATAGTAATGGGGGAATCGCTAGTATTATGGGTGCCTGACAAACCCTAAAGTGAAATTTTGCAAACAGAAGCAAGGGTTTGAGGTAAGTATTGAATTTTATTATTTACTTTAAATTAAATTTAAATAGGAATAGAGATTGTAAAAAAAAATTACTAGTAAAATCAATAGTAAATTTTTTATTATGCAGGGTTTTTAAACTTTTTTTTTTTAATTGTAAATAAATATAACATAAATTGTAAAAATATTTAACACTAAAATTTAAATTTTTTGCTATCAAGGGTTTTGAGTGAATCACCATTCCTTTCAAAGTTTGATCTCTCTTTTGTTCCAAAATATTTTTCTACTCCACAGTCTCCGAGTATGTCTCTCCTGCAAATGGTCTCTCATATAATTAAGCCCTAACAAAAATTGTAAAAGTTTTTATTAGTAAAATAAACAATAAAATTTAAAAATTTTACTATGCAAAGTTTTGGGTGAATCACCATATCTTTCAACTTTTGATCTTTTGAATAGTTATGTTCCTTCAAAGTATTATGCTGCTACATAGTGTTCCTGATATGTTTCTCTTGCAAATCACTCCCTTGAAATTTTGTGAAAAATAATGAAATAGTGATTTTTTTTTACTATTTAAAAGACTTTATGAAATTAGATTTCGAAGAATCATTTTTCTGCTCGTTTTTTAATTTAAAAAAAATGCAATTTTTTCAATTTATCTGAACATCAGGGCTTTCGATAGCTAAGCACCCCTCTGCATTTATAAGAAAAGTGCACCAACATTGTTGGGGTGCGAAAATTTTTGAACACACTCACATCATACAATTCTCTTTTATTTTTTAAAATCCTGAAATCGTCCAATTAATTATTTTAACGCAGTAGTGTCGTTTGTATTTAAATGCATCATTGTTGTAATTGTTATAAGAGCACCACGATGGTTGAATTTGTTTTTATTTTCTAAAATCTAGAAATAGGGGCATAGAGGTGTTGTTTCTTTTAAGCGCGTCAGTGCATTTTTGTATAAGAGCACCGATATAATAACATATATCTTTTTGGAATGTCGGAAACCAGTGCAAGTTTTATTTAAATGCCCCAATGCTCGTATTATTAAATGCATCGATGCACTTTGTTTTGATAAGTGCACCAAGCGGGTTTAAAAATTATTTGAATTTTTATTTCCACATAAAAGGACATATTAATCTCAAATTATCCTTTAGGATGCATCCACATGAATAATGGTAGTTCATAATATGCATTTTCCACTTAAAGTCGCCTTATTATTGAAAAAAGGTTTGAAAACTATATTAAATTCAGATTGTGGTTATATGGTTCTCGAGATTAATTTTATATATGTACACATAATTTGATTTATAATTTTCCTCAAATGCATGGACAAAATCTAAATAATATCAAATGGAAAATTCTTCAAATTGCAACTCGTTTCATATTGTTGATCAAAGTCCTTCATGGAGCTCTCCCTTTCCATCTCGAATAAGTTCATATTTTATTTATCTTTTGATTATCTAATTGAATTTATTTGTTTTAATCTGTTAGAGCCTAGATTTATCTCAGGCTGAAAAGACAAGGTTCTAGGTCCACATCAAACCACGCTTAGCCTCGTAGCTAGCCCTATGAGCACAGGAGAGGGCTCTCTCCGGGTCAATCTCGGCAAAAGGTGATCAATGAGGCTCAAGATGACTAAATTGATAATTGATCTTAGGCTAGGTATGAAGTACAAGGAGTTTGAGGTTGATTTTTTATGGTTTTTTGTTGAATTAAAGGAAAAGGCAAATTTGGGTGCGGAGATGAGACACAGTTTTTGCAGAGGTCTACTTGGGGCAAGGTAGGAGATTGTCTTGATGCTTTTAAAGATAATGAATGGATAGATCTGACTGATGAGAAGCTAAGGAGAGCAAGAAGCTTTCAAGGATTCTCCTTAAACAGACGAAAACATGGAAAATAAAACAAACTTAAAGGCAGAGCATAGCAATCTATGGATTCTACCTTAACACTTCATTTGTTCAATTGCAGAAGATGAAAGAAGTAAGATGATACACATAACAACTTACAAACACTGAAAGAAGCACACCATAAACACATAAAGCCACAAGGATCCCAAACAATGTTACAAAACCCTGGTCTTTCCTTTGCCATAAATGCAGAAGTGAATGTACAATAGGGTGGCAAGATTTTCCCAAGAGTCCAACCATGAAAATGACTTAGAAATTACATAATATAGGCAAGCCAACCTCTTCCCTTGCCTCTAGGGGTCAAGCTCCTCATTCTAGGAGATGTTTCAACCAATTCTAAACAAAGCACTAAAATCTAGGTAGTGAAAACAACTAGCCTCTATAAGGTAGGACACTGATTTATTCATTAAATTTTCACTCTTTGGTGAATGAATCTTCCAGAACAAGTAACTAAGGGCAAAAATTACATCATGTTCACTCAATTACATCAAGAGAAGTCAAAAATTACATCCCAAAGCAAAACTAGTCAAACTGGCATAATTTCTAAGCTGAAAGATGAAAAATAGGGCAAAAAATCTATATGCGTCGCATTGATTCCTATATGCATCGCGCTACTTTACTGTTGATTTTGAGGCACTTTATTAAGTCAAAATTGAGCTCGAGTTGGCTTGTTGGAAAGCCCTACCTGTCTACTTTCCAATCCAAGTGGAATTTTCCAATTTGGTGTCCATTTGCCCCTCCAAAAATGCATTCTCCCAAGACTGCTTCCTGTGTGTCAAAATAGGGGTAGTGAGGTCATTTTTTGCATGGTTTTTGACCTTTTGGGGACCCATACCTCACCAAAATTTCTTGTCCAAGTACCAAACTTCATGATTTCTCATGAAAAATCCAAAACTACGAGCCATTTGTGATTTGGAGCTCCCAATCCTATGGGTCGCGCAAGGTGTGCAACGCATATAGGGAAAACCCTGTTTTTTAGTGCAAAAATTCCAAAATGTCAAAAATTTCTCCAAATTTCTTGAAATTCGGATTGAAATTTCTTCATCAAGGGCAATGATCAGGCAAGGATGCCTTAGACAATATCTAGAGTCCTTCATCCACTTTTTGCCTCCTTGAAGCTCTCTTTACCTTTGCTTTCAAACTCCCGATTCTCGCTTTGTACACCAAGTTCCGGGACAAGTAATGATATGTCTTCCACCTCTATGAAGCCTCATGAGTGCATGTCCTTCCAAGGGTGAGTCACTTTGGGTTTCCACTTCATAATCCGATGAATGACCAGATGACATAACTGTTGTTGCACAACTGCCTTGGATGAATGCTGATATGTGAAACTGCTGTATACAACTGAATGTGAACTGCTCTTCGGATCTAAACAATGTTGTGACCAAGGGGAAAAAAATGTAACAAGGGAATATTAGGAAGGGGAAAATATTAAGGAATTAGGTAATTTTGAAATAAAATGTAATTAGGGAGAAGAGGGGAAATGTATATATGGGAATAGGGTTTTAGGGTTTGGGATATTGAATAGGGTTAAGGAGTTTTTATAGGGATAAGGGATTAAGAGTTTAAGGATTGTAGTGTAGGATTGATGAGTAAGATTTCGAAATGAGGAAGAAAGGGAAATGGGGAAAGGAAAAAAAACCTTGGTGACAAAACACTGTTCAAACCCTGCAGCAAGTTTCCTTGTTTGCAAAAGGAGGTTTAAAAAGTCGTGTTTCAACGGCCATTATCCATGAACCAATCACATTCACCATCAAATACAACACAATAGTAGTGAATGAGAGCTTACCTGGAAAATATAGGCAACATATTAGCAATTTGGTGAATTTTCCAACAATTTTCAGGCTTTGAGGCTATATGCGCTGCGCCAGTGTAAATTTACATTGGAAATTTTCTCTATATGCGCCGCGCTCTTTATATGCGCTGTGCCTTTTTCTAGGCAACATTTGGAGGCATTTCCAGTGTCCAAATTGGGTGCAAAATAGCTCGTTTGAAAATTACTTGAGTCTACTTTCAAACCCAGTTTAAATTTTTTAATTGGGAGTTCATTTTCCCTGTCAAAAATCAAATCTCCCAAGACTAGTCAAAATGTCCCAAATGAGGTTGTCTCAAGGCGGAGTGCTATTGCAGTCAAGTTTTGAATGCCTTCTGCAACTCCAAATTGAGCTCATGATAGCTCATTGGAATGATCTATGTGTCTAGCTATCATTTGAATTATCAAACAAGTCATTTGGCCAACCAAGCTAGGAGAAAACTTGATTTCCCAATGTCACTTCAGAGGTGCATTCATTTCTCTTGAGGCAACGATATTTTTGACATTTCTCTAAAACCATGACACCTGTGTAAAAACTGAAGGAGGTTTTTCTTCCTTGGCCTATTGTGGACAAAACCTCTCTCATTTTTCCAAAATTCATCTTTTATTGCTCAGAGACATCATTTGAGTGAATACTATCCCGATGTGTGGAACAAGGGAATTGTCGAAATGAAGCGAAATGAAGAGGATAAGGGGCTTCTAAATTCTTGAGAAAATTTTTGGAAGTAGGGAGGGATGTTAGGAAGTAGGGGAAAGTGGAACCTCAGAGATTGAGTGAGGGGAAGGGGTCAAAAAGGGAAAAACACAGGCCCAACCTAGAAAATTGCCACGTTGTAGCAAGAAACTAGGGTTTGTGCGAAAATGAGGAATTTGGGGGATTTCAATGATGCGAAGTGTTTAAGAAGGTGCATGAAGGATAAGGGAAGGTATATGAACATTTGGATACAAGTTTTGCTAATGATTTGACCATTCAAGAGAAATTAGCTTCAAAACCCTAGGAGAGGGAAATGAACCTTGCCTAGGCGCAACTGAAGCATGAACAAGGTGTAAAATGAGCCAATGGAACCTGACATGATGATGAAAACCATATGAATGATGATAGACTCAGCTGAATAGTGGCATAGACCGAAATTTGGGCAACTTTGAAAGAAGTGAAAGCAAACCCTAGACCTAATGCCTAATGACCAAATTTTGCTTGAAGACTCACTGAAATGACAAAATTTGAGCTTGATGCCTTAAAATCACTTTGTAAGCACATGTTTGATCACTAGAGGAAAGCTGGAAAGACTGACACTAACATTGGTTCCAATCAGGATGGTAGCTCCTTGGACGTGCCAAGAACAACAGACCTTTGGGAGAGCAGACAGTGCCTTATCCATTGGGCAATGGAGTCAAAAACTCAAGTTAAAATGCATGACTGAAAACTGACACAAACTAACTTAACAACAAGACTGAAAACTGATTCACAAATGACTCATGACTCAACCAAAAACTGACACAATACTTAAAAACAACTGATAAACTGAAAATGATGCTCAAAGTGGAGCTTATTCATCAAAACCTATTATAACAGTTTCCTTCATCACCTGATCAAGTGAATTGAAACAACCAATGTAACCAAGTAAGTATTCCATCTACTGGATGAATTCTCCGCAAGCGCTCACTTATGAACAATAAGAGAGAACTATTGAAAGGCAACTCCCATGACAACTTAGAAACAGATCCGTTGAATGATATGGATCCTCTATCCGCCTTCAAAAATACTGCATAAGGATCTTGAAATTCAAGAACACTGGAACTTAGCTTAGAGGATTACTTCTCTTTTGCTCATACCATGAATGCAAACATTGATCTGAGCCTTGTGACGAGACCTCTACTAAAAATGACAAAGAAATCAGCTGCCCGATCAATTTTGTATCAATACACGTTTCAAGCTCACATATAGTCAATGGAGAAAGACTTTGACTGCAAACCTCATTGAAAACATCAGCTATTGGATCATGAAAAACTTGAAAATCATAACCCAAAAATTAGCCAACTCAAATAATCTTGGATTCCACCTATTTATAGATAGGTATGTAGAGCTAATCCCACCCCATTTACCATGGGCATTACCATGTGTAGGTAAATTACAAGCAATATTATTGACTCGATAAAAATTAGTCCAAAATATTCAGTCAAACTTAACCACTTTATCTCAACTTCCTCAAAAGCCAATCAATTCTGCATGTGCTTTCCTTATATGAAAATTCTACGTGTTGATCCTCCTGCAACATTTCTGATTCTTTTGTGACATTCCTACATGAAACTCCATCAAAATACTCAAGACTGCCTCAAAATTCCTCGAATTCATTTTACCAAAAAATGACACCAATGTGTACCCTCCAGGAATACACGGAGACCCATCCGTACATTTCTTCGTCCAGAGATCTAGCCTTCACGAAGGTAGCCCAAGAAGAAGAACACTTGAACCATGACATACCTAAAGTCGTTAGGCTGCAGTAGCTAGAGGTGTTTGGTTCTCCCTAGAACTAGGACCACAATCGTTCCTTCATTGTCTCTGAGGAAAAAGAAGGATGAATGTGTTTCATTCCGCTCCCTTTACCTTTTATTTATAGTTTAGGAAATAATGTATTATAATATTTTAATAATATTCCTAAATTTACTTTAGGAATGTTGTAACCATAACAATTATTTGGATTAGGAACCATGTCTAGGTATCTTGATAAGTTTGGTGTACTCCGACTTGGGGATATTGTATCAAATTGGTGTATGATATTTCTTTTTAATATGATTTTTTAATGTTAAAAATCCAATATATTTTTATTATTTAAATTATATACAAATGTCTATTTTTGTGTGTGTAATTTTCAACTCGGATGTGCTCATACTTGCTTTGCTGTAAATTTCATCCATTACCATTGTAACTACTAGGTGCACCATGCCATCCACTATCACTATAACCACTAGGTGCATTGCATTATCCTTAATGTGGACATGGGTAAATAAAGGGATATAACGAAAGGACTTTATGCATTGAGCATGAAATAGAAGAATGGATGAGAAGCCTATTTAAGAAGAAATCTCTTTTCACAATATAATAAATGCATACTATGAGATGATATCTAAAATTTGGTTTCCACGGTATATATGTTAGACTATGGTGTAATAATATTTAAATGGTTTAGAAAATCATTAAGGTTTATTTAACCAATAAGGAAAAATCCAATATAACTATAAAAATTCAATAACTCAATATGTAGTGCTTAACATACCTATCCTTTTCAAACATGTGTTTCCCTCAATAATTGATTAGATGTGGACATTTTTACATGAAGTAATCATTTTCCTATGTCACCTCTTCTACTAGTAGTTTTTTCCACTTGATGATATAGTCAACAATTTTTTGATTCTATAGTCATGTAAACCATGTTTTAATGATTGTTTCCATTTCTAGTATTCTTTTCTTTCTTCATTAATCTTAGGTGAAATATTATGAACTACGATTTTGTCATGTATTACCTTATTAAACAAGAAACATGGAAGAATATATGGACACATGAAGATGGAGAAAATTCCAATTTGTAAGCCATACTTTCAATCCTTTATAACACCTTTTAATGATCATAGTAAGTGGGTCATAATTTAGATCATTCTTTTGTTTCTTGAAGGACATCTATTTGTATAGTTATAGCCTTGAAAATATCCAACCCTCGCTTCAAATTCTATTTCACTACAATTTTGATTTACTAGTTCTTTCATTCCATTTCACTTCATAACCAAATTTCCCTTTAATACTTGGATAATCTCTTCTTGGTGCTCTATGTCATGATCTATTCCTTTAACTTTCGCTTTTCCTATCAAGTTCAGTGTGATGGATGAAGGATGATAACCATAGAGTACTATAAATGGGGACAATTTTTTATGAAGTATGGAAGAATGTGTTGTATCATAATTATATGAAATGAAACCACTTGACCCATTATGACCTTTTACCAAATGAAAATAAACAAATTTAGAGTTTTAGGCAATTTCTGACAATATTAATTGTTCAATGGATTGAGGCTGATAATAGGATTTGTGAGATAATTTATTCACCAAAGTAGACAATGATTAGTCCAAAAATATGAAATGAAACCACTTGACCCATTATGTCCTTTTACCAAATGAAAAGAAACGTATATGTCCTTTTATACAATTGCTCACAATATTAACTTTCCAATGGATTGAGGCTGATAATAGGAGTTGTGAGATAATTTATTAACCAAACAAGAAAAAGATTTAGTCCAAAACTCACTAGTGAAAATTTGATCTCTATCACTTACAATAATCTTTGATATTCCATGTAGATTTTGAATTGTTTCTACATATCCTATAGCTATTACACTTTTGTTAAAATGGAGAGAGAGAGAATGAGAGAGACAGAGGGAGATGGGCATACATTGCGAGTTTATATACCATCACCATGATATGATTCCCTCCTTTAGGCTTTGGTAGACATGTAATAAAATCCTTCAACGCCTATTTCCAACAATATCTTTGTATGAATAAAGATCATAGAATTCTTGTGGTCTTGATTGTATTTTCCTTATTTTGATGGAAAAACAAACATTTAGCCAAAAAAGCTGAATATTAGTTTGAATACCTTCATAGAAAAATATTTCTTGTTATTGTGGTAATTTTTTAGGAACCCTAAATTTCCTCCTAAAGGAAAAGTGTTGAATTACAAAAGGATTTTATGTTTGGGTTTGGAATAGGCTTACAAAATGATAGATGTTCTTGTTGTTAGAGTGAATCGTTTTACCATAAATTCATCTAATAACCAGAGCAATTTTTAGTTATTGAGTGTGTTAGGGGAATTTTCAGGTCTAAATGAGTATCCTAATTAAATTCTACAATCAAAATTCACTTTATGAGAAGCAATCAGACTTTAGGGGATGCCATCATATCGAATGGTTGAGGTGGCATTGCTTGAAGTAAAGGTAATTACTTACATATTATATTATTCTATTTTTATATACTATATTAATTACATGTTATTTTTTTTTTCCAAAGAAAAAATTGAACTTTTTATTAACTAAAATAAAAAGTTACATAGTATATGCATTAAGCATTCATTTTGTTATATGATGCACAGATCATAGAGCCCACACGATGTAGGATATACTATCCTGTAAAGAAAAACGAGAAAAAGTTGTTCCTGAAAATAGGAAAACAACAAGAAAAGAAATAAATGATCCAGATGGCCTATGCTTTCCTTCCCTTCTCCTTCTCCACTCTTCGCCAACCTCCAGTGTTGCAAGTGGTATCAATAATGGCAAGCTGGTTTTCCATTGTATTCGTTCGTTGTTCTTTATCTGATTCTGGTCCTTCTGAGCCATGAGCTTGTTTGATTCCACATATTTCCAGCTGAGATTCTTGTTTTTGTTCATGCCCCAAGTGAGTCTCCGGGGTCTTTTTTTCCTGTAAGTTTTCCTATCCCATTTGCTCGCATGTAGGTTCTATCTTCAATTCCTCTTCTTCTAGCTGTTCAGTTTGCTGCCATCCTTTTGGGTTTTTTCGAATGTTTTTTATTTCCTTTAGGCTCCTTCCTAGCTAGTGGACAGGCGTATCGGAGGTGCCTTGTTTGGAAACATCCGCAACATCTGAATGTTGTGCTCTCATAATAAAGCGGTTGTGTCCATAGTGAATTATTAAAATTCAATGTGATGTGGTCTGGTAGTCCTTGACTCAGGTCCACTTCTACACATATTCTGGCATATGTGAAGATTCCCCGGGTAATCCTATCATCATTCAATATTAGAAACTTCCTGAGGGAGTTCCCAATGGCTATTAGAACTTTGTGATGCTAGAAATGTAGAGGGAGGTTATGAAGTCTTACCCAAACTGGAATTGTTGAAACTACCATGGTATTAGCATCGAATCTAGGAAACCAGGGGGTGATGAAGGGACCAGTATTGCCCCAAAACCAAGGCCCCTGATTGATGATGTTATCTGGATCTTGTTTTTTGTTCATGATTATGAAGAACCCTTTTGGGCATAAATAAATTTCACAGTTTGTTGACCATGTGGAGAAGATCCATTGATGCAATGCATCACACTTTGGCCAGAAACCATTAAATATATAAATGACAGAATTTTGGGATAAATCTATGTATAGATCACATACCTCCCGTAGAGACACTGTGAGAATTGGGGCTTTTGGTTTCTGTTCCACAATGTAGGGACCTGGTAGATTGGATGTTGGTGTTGGTTTGTTATTCATGTGTTCCTTTCCTTGACTGCATCACGAAAAGAGCCTAAAGTTTTGGATTTGGCTCCCTTGCATCTGCCTCTTAGTCTAAGATTTAGTATGATGGTTGAATCTTTGGTAACTCCATAGCCATGAAGCGTGTGATTATCCTACAGACTGTATCCTGAATATATCAGATTTTGGTATGTTGTTGGGATTCCCAAATTTATTTGGATCTCTTTTTTTAAATCCTTTATGCTCAACCTCTTGTTGATTTGTATGTAATAATGTCTGCCTCCTATCGTTCTGATAAAAATTTTCATTAGATCTTCGTCCATACCTAGCGGATCCAGATTGTCTAGGCCTTGATCTGTTGGATATGCCTCCTTTGCCTGCCTAAGAGCATCGTAAATTTTGGAAGGTCTATATCATGTTATCTCCTATTCATTCTTGCCGAGATTGATTTTCATGACTTTTTTGGCAAGGAGAATTCCTGCCATGAACCTCACTTTCTCTTTGTTGTCATTAACCCATGCTTGTACGGGGGACAACAAGGGCACATCAAGTCTCACTACCCTCGACCTATCCTGCACATTCCTAACTTTCATGTCGGTCTCTCCTTTGTTATTTTATCTAAGAACCGCATATTAGTTAACACACGCTAGTCCCAAAGAGAATGGGGGTTTAGCAAGTCACGCAGTCCTCAACCCTGTATGTGTTACCCTATCTTGTCTGATGGCTTCTCCTTCGATTTGCTTGGGAACGACAATTCGATCAATGGTAGAGTTTGGTCGTTGCAGGGGTGTCATTGCCCTGACTGACTTCTGATCCTCCACATGTTCCCATCCATTTTTTAAAGCATTGATTGGTTTCTCTATTTCTGCGACGCTGGTCCCTTCATCCCCAAATAAAGACTGCTCATTCGGATCCGTGTATTTCCAGGTAACCAAATCAGAGTAGGTCAATTTGGCTGCCTTGTTGACGCCATTCTCATGATTTTTTGTAGGCAGATTGATAAAGACAAATCCTATCCTTGCTTTTGTATCATATCACTCGTCAACAGATCTAAGTGAAAGAAGCTAGCCCCAACGGGTCCAAGCCCCTTCCATCCTGGGTTCAAATAACAATGAGCTGTCACTATTAGCCACCTTCGACATTTCTATTTCCTGGAACTTAAGCTTGATCATGGACATCTTTGGCCCTCCCTTGTGACCTGCTCTATTGCAACCAAACTCTGCTATGATGGCTCGATTGATTTTGTGGAAGGGTTTTGCCTTGAGAACCCTTGCCACACCTGGCTTGAGGGAGAAACATTCTGTGATAGAAAACCCATTTCTTATTCTGAAACCAAGCCATAGCACTACTGGAGGGTCAAGAGCAGCTCGCCCTTCTACTGATTTTCTATGTGGGATTCGTTCTGATCCCATGTAGCTCCCATCCGTGATTTGAAGGGTGGTGTTGACGCAGGTCACAGTTTCAGAAACCCTAGCCATGGCTCTCTCCTGTCCTTCCAACTCTCACTATTGACAAGATATTTGTTAGATAGCTAATCTTGGTGATTAATCTTGGGTTTGTTTGGGTAGTTATTGGAGTCTAAGAACACTCCTTAATTACATGTTATTATATAATTTAACTACATTATTTAAATAATATAATTTTTAATTAATAGTATAGTATACAATTAAGAATGTATGAATTTATGAAGGTGTGAAGGGAATGTACTAGCGGAGGGAAGAGCTAGGGTTTTCAGGCATCTGCAGGTGTAGATATCCATGGAAGGGCGTAAAGGGGGGAGCTCCACTCCCTCCTTTAGGCAGGAAGTAGCTAGCCGAGGAAAGAAACCATTAGAGAGTGTCAAAGGTCCTTCAGGAGAAGGGATAAGGAACACAGAGAAGGAGCAAGAATCTAATGAGTCAAGGGAGAATAACAACAATAAATAAAATGAGGAAGAAGACAAGGAACAGGGAGTGAAAAGCAAAGCACATAAGGGACCATGTAAACCCAAAGCTGAGGTCACACCCAGAGTAGTTTTAAATGACCCAACTCTGCAAGCACACAGGAAACACATGGAGACATATGCTATCATTTGTAAGTTCATGGGATTATGGCCCACTGAAAAGGATTTACAGACATGGATCAAATACCACTGGAAACCAAAAGGAAGCATTGACCTACATCTCGGGTCAAAGGGTTTCTTCACTGTGGTATTCACAAATATTGAGGATAAAGATAGAGTGTTTGAAGGAGGGCCATACTTCTATGCAGCAGTAGGCCCATACATGCGACTGTGGATGATGAATTTTGTCCCTCACCGAGAAACTTTCACTTCAGTCCCAGTCTGGGTAAGACTCTATTCTCTACCTCTTGATTACTAGAAACCAGAATTATTATTTTCCATAGGAAACAAATTAGGGTGGTTTGTCAAAACTTATCAGGCCACCAAAAAGGATAAGTACACTTCCTTTTCATGAATATGTGTGGAGATGGATCTCTCTGGAGCTCTACCAGATGAGGTCATCTTGGAAGTTTTTGATGAATAATGGGTGAAAACAATAGACTATGAACATGTTCCTTTTGGATGTCGAAGATGCCATGAGCATGGGCATCTATTTAGAGACTACCCTCTCAGTAGAATAGAGAACATAAGTAAAGCGACCATAATGAAAGATATTGAAGGCTTTCACAAAGTGGTACATAGAGGAAAAGATGGCAAGAAGGGGCAAAAGCAACAAGAAACAGAAGGGCAACAGGTTAATATGAATAAGTTCCAAGTACTCAAAGAAGAAGAAGAAGAAACAACAAAAGAATATCAGGTAATGGAAGGAAGCCCAATGGAGAAGGAGAAAGAAGAAGATATAGTACAAACACAACATATTGACAAGTAGAAAGAGGCTATGATGAGCGATGTAGAACCAGAGATAGAGCAAGAAATGACCCACAATGATATGGAAATGGAGGATCATGAACTACAGGAGATTCTTGATAGGGAACACTTAGATCTGGAAGGGTTCTTGAAATAGGGGACCATGAGGGGGGTAGAATGTTTACCGCCAAAAGATTTCAATAGAGTACAATAGCTATTCCTATGGAAAACTCATGACAAAGGGTTGGATAGGCAAGGAAAAATGAAAGGTATGGAAACAAAGGTGTGGAAACTATGAAGATCACTCTTGGATTAGCTCCTAGAAACCCAGGTAAGAAGAGAGGCAGGAAAAAGTAGAACGAGTTATTGATGGAATGTGGAAAGCTAATGATAGATTCAGGTAAGATGAAAGATCTAACCAGCTAATCCTTTACAAATCTTTAATAATGAATTTTACATCTTGGAATATTAGAGGTCTATGTAGTAAAAGGTAGCAAAGAATCCTTAGTAATAGAATGAAACAAGAAGCTCTAGATATGATATTTATCTAGGAAACGAAATGTTCCATTCAGAAAATAAAAGAAATACACAACAAATGGCTCAATAGATTTGAGTTTCTAGAAGTCAAAGCAGATAACTCAGCAGGGGGCATACTTACTCTTTGGAACCCCCAAAAGATTGGCATAATAGATGCTGAGGAATCTAGAAATTATTTGTCAGTGGTTATATAGTCGGTGGGAGATAGGGAGACCTATCTGGTCACGAATGTAGATGACCCTCAAAGAATGGATGATAAACTCAGGTTTCTAGATTCTCTTATGGAGCTTAGAGATAGACATGTAGATGTACCATGGATCTTGTGTGAGGACTTCAACATGATCAAATCACTTCCAGAGAAAAAAGGGGGAACCAGAACATTAAGTAGAGACTCCACAACTTTTCAAACTTTTATAGATAATATGAAGCGTGTTGATACTGACATGAGTTATGGTCTCTTCACTTGGAATAATAAAAGAGGAGGAGATTCTCGAGTAGCCTCAAAGTTATCTGAGAGATTCGTAATCTTAGAGGACCTTATGCCTAGCAACAAGGAAATGATAGCGAGAATTTCCCCCTTTGGAGGTTCGGATCATTGGCCTGTTCAACTTGACGTTCAGGGCTTTGGTACCCCCAAGAACAAACCTTTCAAATTTGAGAATATCTGGCTCACACACCTCGACTTCGTCAGTAACATTACAAATTGGTGGACAAAAGGTTTGCATACTCAAGGTAAAAGTATGTTCCAACTGCATAAAAGACTAAAGCACATCAAGCTAAGACTTAAATATTGCAACAAGAATGAATTTGGAGATATTTTTGAAGCCAAAAAAGCCATTGAAGATCAAATGCGGGAACTCAATCAAACCCTTATCTCAGAGGGCTTTGATAAAGATAGAAATGACCAAGTCACCAAATACCATCAAAACTGGGAGAATGTATGTAAACAAGAGGAAATATTTTGGAGACAAAAATCTAGAGTTCAATGGCTAAAAGAAGGGGAGCGTAACACTGGATTTTTCCATAGATCAACCATTGCAAATAGATCTCATAATAGGATCTATTCGATCAAGGATGAGGATGGTCATCTTCTTAACTCCCATGAATATATAGAAAATGTGTTAGTACAACAATTTCATGGAATAGCACAGGAAACCATTTCAGATAGAGAGCATTTTATCAGGGATTTAACCAGGCATATTCCTAGACTGGTTACTAGAGAGGATAATTTGAATCTCAATAGGCCAGTGATAGAAGAGGAGGTTAGTGAGGTCATCAAAGAAATGAATAAAGGTAAATCACTAGTCCCTAATGGTTTCAATGTGGATTTCTTTAAGGCTTGCTGGAATATTGTGAAACAAGATATTCTGAAAGTAGTAGAAGATTCTAGGTTGAGTAGAACTATTTTGAAGGTGGTCAATACTTCCTTCATCTCCCTGATCCCCAAATAGGACAATGCTCAGACTCCAGACAGGCTTAGACCCATAGCCTTGTGCAATGTGGTTTACAAGATCATATCCAAGGTTGTTGCTAACAGACTCAAACCACTTCTTCCTACTCTAGTGTCTGTAGAGAAATCTGGTTATGTGGAAGGTAGACAAATTGTCAATAATATCATTCAAGCACATGAGGTGGTGCACTCATTGACAAGCAATAAGAAGGTTGGTATGATTATGCAATTGGACATATCCAAAGCTTATGAAATCTGAATTGGTCATATATAAGGAGGGTCCTTAGTGCTTTTGGGTTGGATCATAACTGGGTTAGATGGGTTATGGCCCTGGTAACTTCTTCCAGCTTTTCAATTCTAGTTAATGGTTCTCCTTCCAAGACTTTCACTCCTTCTAGAGGCCTCGGGCAGGGTGATCCACTCTCTCCCTATCTCTTCGTCCTCATGATGGAAGGTCAGGGTCGATCTATCAAGCATACGAAATAAGTTGGTAATATCAAAGGACTCCAACTCTCAGAGACTGGTTAGGCTTTGACCCATCAAAAATATTTTGATGATACCATGCTATAGGGAATCTCCATGGTCAAAGAAGCTCTAGTGTACAAACATATCCTCTCTACCGTTTCCACGGCTACAGGTATGGAAGTTAATCTCTCCAAATTTAAGATTTTTTTTCTTTAACACCAATATAGCTATTTAGAAAAATATCTCCAAGATTCTAGGCTTTCAAAGGGATGTCCTTCCCTCAAAATATTTTGGATTTCCTCTTATTGATAAGCCTTTGCACAAAGGAATTTGGGAACCGGTGATTAATAAGATGCAGGGTAAAATCAGGAAATGGACATTTAGATCTTTAAACCTGGCTGGTCGGTTAGTGCTTACAAAATCTGTTCTCCAATCAATCCCCGTCTTCATGTTATCAGCCCTTCCAACGGGAAAAGGAGTTTTACAACTTTTTAAAACCATTCAAAGAGAGTTTCTTTGGGGTAAAGGGGAGGAAAGAAAGAAATGGGCCTTGGTAGCTTGGGAGAAGATATGCAAACCTAAAAATCATGGGGGTCTTGGACTGGATGATCTAGAAATACTAAGTAAAGTCATAGCGGCGAAATTATGGTGGCACTGGGTGACAGACCCAAAGGCGAAGTGGGCTAGAATCTCGAATAAAAAATGCCAAAAATTGGGAAGATAATGATCTAATAAGAATGTCTAGCAGTATAAAGGCCTCACACATCTGGAATAACGCCTCAGGGAATAGAGGATTAGTTCAGAAAAATAGCTTCTAGGAAATTAGAGAGGGTGATCTTGCTTTGTTTTGGGAGGACAAATGGCAGCAAGAACCTACACTGTTAAGAGAGAACCTTCTAGACCTCAAGAAAGAAATAGATACCAAAAGGCTATCATATAAACACTATTTTAAAGTCAATATGAGATTGGGAGGGGTTCAAAATATTTGGAAGAGCTATTATCTCATCACCCATTAATGGATTTTGCTTGTGATAAGGATTGCGATCAACTCTAAGTGTAAGTGATTCCTTGCTAGTTATAAATTGGGTCAATGATATTCAACAATGTTACTGCTTGCAACTTAATCAAATTTTGGACAATTTAAAAAGGATAAAGCTTGCTTATGTTTCTTTTTTGTGCACTCATATTTAGAGGGAGAGGGAGTGAAACAGTGATGTAGAAAATCTTTTAAAGAAAGTAATTTAGTTGGAATGGGGCCTTTGGTACATTGAGGAGGTCTTAAATGATGAACACTATAGGTTCTTTCATAGTCCTTTCATGAACAACCTCAACAAGCATAATTATAGGCTCTTTTTCATCTATGTTTTTTTATCTTCATATTCTATAGGTTGATGTTGATTTTGCTGATAATGATGCTATAGTAATTTCGGAAATATATTTTGATTTTAAATTATAATTCTCATGATTTGTAAACTCTACTCCTCTTTGTATTTTTTTTTGTTTGCACCCCTCTGGTCAAATGATGTATAGATGTATGTTTTTTTAATGGGAGAGTTGGTCTGTTTTTGTGTCCAATAAATGAATATGGGTAGATATTTCATGAATACACACTTTGTTTATGTATTTACAAAATGAAATTTTATTTATTTATATAAATAAGTTATTTTTTTTTCCTCTGAAAAAAAGAAAGAAATACATATGACATTTGGTTCTAAACATTTTTTGCTAAAAAATGTATTGTATGAATTCCCATCCCAAAATTTGAAAATTTTTCTTAAAATAAAATTTTACACACATTTGTATTAATCTTCGAATTTAGATTTTGATAAACATATCTCACATCTGCCCTTGAGCTAAATGATAACTAAAAAAACTAGATTGTGCATAGAGATAACTAAAACAAAATTTGAAATTCCTATACATTATGATAAAAATCCACTCTAACACATATCCTTCCATTTTGTAGTAGTGTTCCAACATATAATTTCTTAGAAGAATATCTAGAATAAGGTGGTAGGAGCCATGGCTCAATAATGAGATGTGGGGCATTAGGAATGATTTCCAAGTGTTTGAAATAACATCGCAGAGACAGATGGAATTTTATGGAATATCATGATTGTAGGTTTTCGAAAATGAGAATGATGATGAAACCTTGATGGTATTTATTTAGATGAAGCTATCAAGGGAGATGCCCAATTATGTCATAGTTAGGTGGAGGAAGATCTCCTCTGGAATCCCTCATGATTGCTGGGTAGAGGAAGACCTCCTCTGGAATCCCCCATGATAACTGGGTGGAGTAAGATATCCTCTGGAATCCTCCATGATTGCTTGGTGGAGGAAGACCTCCTCTGGAATCCCTCATGATAGCTGGGTGGAGAAAGACCTCCTCTAGAGCCCTCATGACTCCTGGTTGGAGTAAGACCTCCTTTGGAATCCCAGAATATTCCTGTAAACTAAACATCCTTAATGTAGAAGGGTGGAGGTGTGGAAGGAACCTATGGAATCCCAAGTACATCTGGAGGTCTAGTCAATGGGATGGGCTCCACATGCTAGGGGGTGACAATGAAATTAGTAGTAGTTTGTCAGTGATTGGGAGGAGAATAGTGAGCTTGGTCCCATTGTCCACCCCAGGTCATACAATATTAAGTATCTTAAAGTCTTGGTTTTCCCATACATCTAAAAAAGGCTAAAAGATTACATCGCCATGTTTTTAGGCAGTGTTAAAGAAGTGAACTCAAGAATGACTACATACAACTCCCTTAATGTTGACCTAAAATTCAAGAGCCTGAAGGTCAGAATAGTACTTGGACACATCCCTATTAACAAAGGAAAGCTATGTGCCCTATTTCATACATTGGGTTTACTATAGGGCATTTCAGTTTCTAATTTTTGCATCATGAGAGGGTACCCAATGCCCAATCTATATTACACATTGTTGATTGTTATATTGATTATGGAATATCTCTCTCTTCAAGGTTTCTACTATGTATTGATTGTTGGGTATTTTATTGATTGCAATATACCCATCTATGTAAGGGTACAAATTCACAATACTTTTGTCTTGGCATCGGAGTTAATTGAAGAGGTGGACTAGTGGATGTCAATCAGGAGCGTCTTGTTAACTTAGATAGGAGAAGTCAGGAACTGACCCTTGCAGATAGAGGTTCATTCATAACCTATTGTAATGAAAACATATAATCTCGGTGCTTAAAGGCTAATGGTATAAAATAGATTGCACAAACATTACATATTATATTAGGCTATCACATAGAAAACCCATGGCACAAACATGACGCATTTGTTGCGAGGTGTAACTGAAGAGCCCTTACCAGTTAGGTAGCTGGGTATAGGTGCCTCTAGTGACTTATGCATACATTTACACACCCAAGTTATCCACTTAACACTCGCGTTGAGGCTAATTATGTGTGTACAAAGTATTTCTATGAATAGGTTAGAGGATAATGTGGAGATCAACTCACTTCTCTTACTTTCTAAAGTTTTACATAGGTGAAAACAAATTGTAGGGATTTTTTGCCTAGTATAGAAGGTGCACTAGCTAGATGTACCATACTTCCATCCTCTCAGTCGATGATTGGGGTTGTTGTTATTATTTTCTACGAAGCTAAGTGAGATTGACAAGTTCATTGAGGTTGTGACACACAAAAACACATTAAAATTAGCCCCTGAATGCACAGAGAGCTGAGTTAGACATTGTGCTAGATAGGTATTGGTGTTGGACTGATAAAAATTGGAAGGGAATCAAGGGTAAACATCCTAGCATAACTCTAGGTATGTGTGGATGTTGATTATTGCATCTTCAGCCACTGAAAATTAGTTCAAACTTAGATAAAAGGTCATAATTCTCTCTTGCTATCCAATGAATGAAAATTTTCTTATTTGATGTGTTCAATCTATTTAGATTGGTGTTGTTTACTTCCAGTAGCATTAGACTGTAACTCAATCTTATTATTTGAATTGTAATTTCATGACTCACATAGACAAATTTATTTAAGTGACAAATTTGGAGGAATAATTTTGAAGATACATGGATGAATTCTGGGCATGCTAGTATTTGTAGATCAAGGCCACCCTTGCAAACTATGTCATTGAAGGTGAGCTAGAGCATTTACCGTGTGATGTGAAGTTAAGACATGGTTTGCTTATAGTTTAGTCAATGTTGCTTAATACTGACCATATAGATGCATGATGGCCTAGAATTATTATGCTGCCAGAACTTAATATTCATACTAGGTTTCATATTTTATACCATATTTTATATCAACCAAGTATGGTTGTCATAAGTCTTAGAAAAGTCACTTATAGTCATATATATATTGTGAATTGGGATTGTAACACCTTGGGTTAGGGTTAGAGAAGTAAGAAGAGGCTTTGGAGAGAAGGAATACATAATGAGATACATCCCTCCTGAAAGCTGGACAAGAGCCAAAAACTGCCATTAATGTCAATCAATCAAGAGGAGTGATCAGGAGTAGTGTGTGAATGTAAATTGGATGAAATACATTGATATGGAGTCCTTGAACAAATGCTCAATTGTTTCCATGACTCATCATCACTGCCACAAGAAAACCTAGTAGCTGATACTAGCAACTCACTTGATAGCTTCTCACAAATTGCATTAGTGGATTTGAAAGTTATGTTCAAAGTCTTTAAAAACTTTGCAAATGATGGAGGGAGACCATCTAAATTAAAAACTTTTCTTATTCATGTACTTGTCTTCGTACAACCAATATTTGATCCCTAATGTCTTTAAACTTCATGAAATGTTATGAAATTGACTCTCCTTCCTGCATTCCCATCGAAAAAGACATCCTTTTAAGGAAAAAATCATCTATATTTCTCAGTGTCGTTCAGGCAGCTAAGCTCCATTTAGAGCCATTTTCTGACTACCTTGGATGTTAGGAGCATTGGGCTTCCTTTATATTGTGCTCCCCCTAGGATGATATAGCCAATTGGTCTCATCCCTAGACTCTCCCCAAAGCATATAATCTACTAGTGCTTACTTGTTGAACTTTTACATAGGTGAAAACAAATTATAAGGTTGTTTTGCCCAGTATAGAAGGTGCACTTGGTAGCTATACCCATACTTCCATCCTCTAAGTCAATGGTTGGGGCTATTTCTATTATTTTCTATGAAGCTGAATGAGAAGGACAAGTTCACTGAGGTCGTGACACAGAAAAACACATTAAAATTAGCCCCTGAATGCACACAGAGCTAAGTTAGTCATTGTGCTTGATAGGTATTGGTGTTGGACTGATAAAAATTGGAAGGGAATCAAGGGTCAACATCCTAGCATAACTCTAGGTACATGTGGAAGTTGATTATTGCATCTTCAACCACTGAAAATTATTTCAGACTGAGATAAAAGGTCAGAATGCTCTCTTGCTATCCAATGAATGAAAAGTTTCTTATTTGATGTGTTTAATCTATTTATATTGGTTTCATTTGCTACTAGTAGCCTTAAACTGTAATTCACTCTTATTATTTGAATTGCAAGTTCATGAATCACATAGACAAATTCATATAAGTGACAAATTTGGAGGAATAAGTTGTCAAAGTACATGGATGAATTCTAGGCATGCTTAGTATTAATAGATCAAGGACACCCTTGCAAACTATGTCATTGAAGGTGAGTTGGAGAATTTGCCATGTGATGTGAAGTGAAGACATGGTCTACTTGTAGTTTAGTCAACGTTGCTTAATGCTGACCATACAGATGCATGACTGCCTAGAATTATTATGCTGCCAGAACTTAATATTCAGACCAAGTTTCATATTTTATACCATATATTATATCAGCGAAGTATGGTTCTCATAACTCTTAGAAAACTCACTTATAGTCTTATATATGTTGTGAATTGAGACTATAACACCTTGGGTTAGGGTTAGAGCAATAAGAAGAGGCTTTGGAGAGAAGGAATAGATAATGAGATACATCCCTCCTCAAAGCTAGACAAGAGCCAAAAACTGCTATTAATTTCTATCAATCAAGAAGAGTAATCAGGAGCACTGTATGAATGTACATTGGATGAAATACATTGATATGGATTCCTTGAACAAATTCTCAATTGTTTCCATAACTGATCATCAATGCCACAAGAAACCCTAGTAGCTGATACTAGAAACTCACTTGACAGCTTCTCAAAAATTGCATTAGTGGATTTGAAAGTTATGTTCAGAGTTCTTAAAAAGTTTTCAAATGATGGAGGGAGACCATATAAATTACAATCTTTCCTTATTCATGTACTTGTCTTCTTACAACAAATATTTGATCCCTAATGTCTTTCAGCTTCGTGAAATGTTATGAAATTGAATTGCCTTCCTTCATTTGCATTGGAAAATGCATGCTTTTAAGGAAAAAATCATCTCTATTTCTCAGTGTCGTTCACGAAACCATGCTTGATTTAGAGCCTTTTTGTCGCTGCCCTAGATGTTAAGATCATTGGGATTCCTTGCTATTGTGCTCCCCCTACAATTCTATAGCTAGGTTTTCTCATCCCCAAACTCTCCCGAAAGCATATAATCTACCAGTGCTTAATTTCTGAAGTTTTACATAGGTGAAAACAAATTATAGGGTTTCTTTGCCCATTATAGAAGGTGCACTTGCTAGTTGTACCCATACTTCCATCCTCTCACTCAATGGTTAGGGTTGTTGCTATTATTTTCTACGAAGCTGAATGACAAGGACAAGCTCAATGAGGTCACGAAACATAAAAACACATTAAAATCAGTCCATGAGTGCACACAAATCTGAGTTAGTCATTGTGCTGGATAGGTATTGGTGTTGGACTGATAAAAATTGGAAGGGAATCAAGGGTCAACATCATAGCATAACTCTAGGTGCATGTGGAAGTTGATTATTGCATCTCTAGCCACCGAAAATTAGTTCAGACTTAGATAAAAGGTCAAAATTCTCTCTTTCTATCCAATGAATGAAAATTTTCTTATTTGATGTGTTCAATCTATTTAGATTGGTGTCATTTCCTGCGAGTAGAATTAGACTGTAATTCACTCTTATTATTTGAACTATAAATTCATGAATCACATAGACAAAGTTAGTTAGGTGAAAAAATTGGAGGAATAAGTTGTCAAGATACATGGATGAATTTTGGGCATGCTTAGTATTCACAGATCAAGGCCACCCTTGAAAACTATGTCATTGAAGGTGAGCTCAAGCATTTGCCATGTGATGTGAAGTTAAGACATGGTATGCTTGTAGTTTAGTTAATGTTGCTTAATGCTGACCATATGGATGCATGACTGCCTAGAATTATTATGCTGCTAGAACTTAATATTCAAACCAGGTTTCATATTTTATACCATATTTTATATTAGCCAGGTATGGTTGCCATAAGTCTTAGAAAACTCACTTGTAGTCTTATATATCTTATGAATTGGGATTGTAACACCTTGGGTTAGGGTTAGAGTAGTAAGAAGAGGCTTTGGAGAGAAGGAATACATAATGAGATGCATCCCTCATCAAAGTTGGACAAGAGCCAAAAATTGCTATTAATGTTAATCAATCAAGAAGAGTGATCAGGAGCACTGTATGAATGTACATTGGATGAAAGAAAAAATACATTGATATGGTGTCCTTGAACAGATTCTCAATTTTTTCCATGACTGATCATCAATGCTACAAGAAACCCTAGTAGATAATACTATCAACTGACTTGACAGCTTCTCAAAAATTGCATTAGTGGATTTGAAAGTTATGTTTAGAGTTTTCACAAAGCTTGCAAATGACAAATGGAGACCATCTAAATTACAACCTTTACTTCTTCATGTACTTATCTTCTTATATCCAAAATTTGATCTCTAATGTATTTCAACTTCATGAAATGTTATGAAATTGACTCTCCTTCCTTCATTTGCATTGAAAAAGACATGATTTTAAGGAAAAAACCATCTTTATTTCTCAGTGTCGTTCAGGCAGGCAAGCTCCATTTAGAGCCTCTTCCCCACTACCCTACATGTTAGGAGCATTGGGCTTCCTTGCTATTGTTCCCCCCCTAGGATGATATAGCCAATGGGTCTCATTCCTAGTGATCTAAAATCACTTGTGAATGATCTCAGTTAATTAATGAAGGTATTATAGACTTATGTGCTAGGGTGTGCCTATGTTATTTTATGAAACAGATCGATAAGATTGTGAAATACACATACACTGAAACAGTAAGAGAACACAGTAAGCAAACACATAAAACACAACAAGCTTAATAAGCAGTTCACCCAATCCTCTTGGGCTACGTCTCTTGGTCCAGCCTTCAATGTTGGCCTTTCTATTGTGTCTTATAAAGTAGAGTTTTACAACAGTGAGCTCAATTTGAGCCTCACTCAACAGATAATGATCAGTAGGATTGTACTTAGATCCCGCAAGTCTCTAGAGTACACAGACTCCCCTTACTGAATCTTGACCTCAATTGGTTTCAATGGTATGAGTCCAATTTGGTACTCAATACGTGACAGGTATACACAGAAGAGTTGCTTGAACCTCTCAAGCCTTCCTTGGAGTTCACAAACTCTCGGACTCTCTCTGTCTCTGTTTGCTTGATGCTGCCTTTGCTTTACAGGTCAGCTCGACTTCTCTATTCTCTACAATTTTTCTTTTCTTTCTTTCTTTCCTCTCTTTTCCTGCTTCTCCTCCTTCATTTCTCTCTCTACCTATTCGTGGCTTAAGGACAATCTACTCCCTAACTATCCATTTCTTCTTCTTGGCACTCTGGATCTCCTGCCTCTGTTTGCTGGAATTCCCCTGCTCTACGTCATCATCACTGTTATGCTTCACAGAGAGGTGGCCACCTATTTCCTCACGAACTGTGTGTCAGTTCTCTTTGAACGGTCATTATTTATGTTGCTCCAAGATTGCTTGGGAAACAGTTTCCTCTACCAACTCATCGTTCATGCCAGATCTCAAATCTTATCCACCTCAACCTATTTCCCTGTTGAATCTGGTCATCCATAGGATTTCTTCTCTACCATTGATTTGGGGCCTCCAAATCCTACAATCTTCATCCATATCGGGCGAGTAAGTAGCATGATCTTTACCCACACGATGTGAGCGGTTTTCTCTCTCATTTGTCATACGTGTGTCACCCATTGTATGGCATTAGGCAGGACTCGGTCGAACCCACTTACCGTTTGAGGTCCTTCTAATATCCTACTGGTTTTAGTGCAGGGCCCACCTTCTGAAGGAATTAGCAATTTCCGTATGGTTTTATGTTTTTCCTCGTGACCAAGTGCTCAAGGCATTTATTCATTGAGGGGGATGCCCTGCAATATGTGAAACTACCTCCTTTTTGGATCTGAATTCCTGTTTGCCAATTTGCACTAGCATGCGGTTACCATGGGCCAACGTTATGTGTGTGTTGATCGAGGGTCCTCGTTGCTCTGTGCTGACCACAAATTTCGATTGTTTAGAGGTTATTTCTGATAAGCTTGACATCCATAGCACTTTGAAACTTTGGTATGAGTTTTGGTTAGATCACCTAGACTCTCCCCAAAGCATATAATTGGCCAGCGCAAATGTTGGTCCTTTCACAATTCTGAATGTCTCTAATTAGGATCCTCTGTTGGGGGCTCTGAACCCCTCATTCGTCATTGACAATGAGTTTTAGATCTTGTAGGCATGGGTATCCACTTTTCTGTTCAAAACTGAGACTTACTAGTTTCTAGTGTCTCTCTTGCACATGCACTTTAATTTATATATTTTCTTAGGCAGACACTTAACTTCTATCTAGACACTTGTTTATTTATATTTTCCCGCTTTCAATAGCATTCTTGGAGTTTCTTTCACACTCTGGATTTGCACTTATATTGGATTTACCATTTTAGTCCCATTGACCTACTTTTGTGGTCTTTGTTGGACATTAGTAAAATAGTCTTATCTTATCTACCTTTATCTCGCAGTCCATGCATTCCCCGTGGACACCTTCATATTATGCATGCAAATTACCCATCTTACTCTTCTGGAATTATTTTCTGTCACTGATATTTTCATCAGTATCACTACATAATTGTTATTGTAGTCATATCCATCTTATTCAATGGCTACTTGGTTTGACTATTTTTGAAATTGATCAATATCGTCTTGTTTCCATACCACCTTCTAGGTCGCCTTTCTCAGTGGACACATGAATGGGAAAACAAGGATCATCTGTTGTTTCCATTTGGTGAAATTATGTCCATTAAATTTATGATCAGGCTTCAACATAAACTTCGAGAGCATTGTCATTTTTCCATGAAGAAATAAATACCAGGCTCCGATATAGTAAAAATATACTTCAAATTGAGATATAAATACATCAACCTCCAAACTGTTCTATCACCTAAAATTTGTTATGCTGGCACATTCCAAAGAATTTTAATTTTCTTCTATACCAAAAAATAAAAATTTATGGGATCTTTATCTCTAAACTCCAAATTTTGTCCTACTGACTATAGGTGACTCCCTTGATTTTCATACTCATAATTTCTTCATTCTTGTGGCCATAATTTTTCAATTTCGACACATAATGTTTTGGTTTGTGCCTAACTTTGGGTCTGCCCATGATTGTTATGCACATGTGGTCTATTACATCCTCTATTTATTGTGTGTTCCCATAAGGTATTCCAGTAGTAAATCATGTGCATTCACGGCTTTCATGGCATTGCCATGTGTTACTGGGAAAAGTGTCTATTTAGAACTGCTCTATCCCACTAAGGTGTGACAGCTGCCTTAGAAACAAACAAAGAAAAACTACTTTTGTATTTCCTTTATGAATTATACATAGAGAGGAATAGAAAGAACCAACCTGTGTCCTGCGCTAATCCTTTGATCCAATCCCTCTCTTCTTTGATAGTCTCCAGCTACCTACTCCCTTGCTTGCCCAGCTTCACAAAGTACCTGTAAGATCACATAAGAAGAGCACTATAAAAAGACATGGATCTATATTCATAAACAACTTAGGATCAGATTTAAGTTAACCATACAAAATGTAACAAGCATAAATGATACAAAAGCATGGAGGAAAACTCAACTAGTTTTTATTGATAAACAAGAAAAGATCCAGGAGGAGTTACAACTAGTGGTTCCGACCCAAAATCAACCTCCCAGCAAAGAAGCCCCTCTTCCCCTCAAACAAAGCATAAATCACCCAACAATCCGATGTTTGTCTCTAGAAACCAACAACAATTCCTTACAATATGGAAAATTCCAGCCTCTGGATCTCTGAGATGAGGGATCCATATATAGATATCTGTAAGGAGGATGAGTCTTCTCTCTATCAGTTCTTGCTTCCACTTGGAGACTGAAGGCCTCTTACTCATCCTTGGTCAAATTCAGTGACGCAAGTGTCACAAGAGAAGATTCTGGAAGCTTCCATTGTCTCTCCACCTCGCAGAATGACACTGCCATTTGTCATTTCTCGCCCATCGCACCCCACAGAAGGGACTTTTGAAATGCAACGCACCCTCACAGTGTATTTAGGTGCAATGCAACACACCTAGCCAGTGGAGCAGCTGAAATGATCCCGTTTTGACCAATTCTGAGCAGTTTCTGGTGGAGAACTTCTGGGAGAAGCTGTAATCTGTTGACCTTGTTCCTTTAGGGGTTAGAAAAACACTTTTAGGGACTTAGGAGCCCTTGGTTTATGGACATTTCATGCTTGGAGTTGTAGGGCACAAAAATGTCTATAACAGTTGCCCCCTAAAGTATGAGTCCGTTAACCTTTTGGTGTCTGGTGAATGCTTTATTATGAGGATCTGAAGTTCTTTCAATGATGGGAGGAGACATGTAATAAGATACAATACAATACATTATCTTCATACTGTTTTCATGATCTAGCTGAGGTGGGCATTCCCATGCTTAGCTTTATAAATTTATTTCCATGTACATAGGACAGACAATCGTCTGAGTGTAGACTGACGATTCTGGTAGAGCCATCATCCTTTTGAGTGCATGATTATCTATGCAGCAATGATGTACATTTAATGTCTTTATTTCCCTGAATATATATTGCAGCCCGAATGGATGAAACTAGATCGAGGGTCTTCAATCTCGTCTGATCTTCACTCGAAGTACAAGTCGATCCATGTGAGAAATGTTCCGAAGTCAAACATGGAAAGACATCGCTTGATTACCAGTCAATGATGTAAACTATTAACAAGCGCGAGAGGAATCACCGATAATGGTAATGATCCTCAAGGTACCGCAGTACAATTCAATGGTGTGAATAAAGGACTTGGCGTCGAACACCATGCAAAATCTTTCGGTCGAAGGCCATTGATGTAAACCTGTCACCGGAAGTGAGAAACTTGCCATTGAGGCATGCAAGATTCAAAGTACTGAATGGGGTGTTCCGAGATCAACTTCTTGGATAATGAGCTGATGTCGACAAGAAGTGATCTGTCACAGGAGGGCCTTAATGAATCCCACATCAATGACACGGAACAGAGCAAATGATTTTGATGGAGGTGAAAATGATCTGGTGATATAAGGTTCAGGGTGACGGTCATGAAAGAATGGAGTATAATGTATGGTAGTGGGTGAGACACATGTGACTTCTCTGGATGACTTCTCTTGAACATATCGGCGACATTGATGTGATGGATTGGTAGCATTAACGCCAAATGTGGATGGTATGGCGTGACCATGGTGATGTGACCGGTGAATGAAACAACCCAACCCGACTCGGACACAGAGTGGAATGGTCATGTTCAAGAGCGACTTGCTACCAACAAAGTTTCTTTGAGTTTTCTTCCCAATTTTTCCCCAGTCATTTCTGACCAGTACCTCTTTATTTTTGTCAAGCTTGGGGAGGATAACATATGCTTCTTCTATAATTTTCCCTTCGGGCAAACCCATCGCTATGTTTTAACAAGCCTAGCGATAGTGAAACTCGTTCTCGTATATAGACAAGTTTGTCGTTATTAATCTTTTTAACGAGTTTAACGACAAAGATAATTCGATCCTTTTCAATTTTAGAGAGCCTGAAAAGGAATGTAAAGGTAACTCCAAAATTCCTTTTTTGTCATCTAATCCCTTAAGTTTGAAAAAGTATAAAACAATATAGAAGGGATGAACTTTCGATATTTTTAACGAGCCGAACAAAACAAGCACTTGATCTTTTTGTGTAATAATCCCTCAGGTCAAAAAAGATTAAAATCTAGAGGAGGGATAGCACTTCCTGTCGCTTTAACAAGCTGGAAAGGCCAAGGACTCAGCAATCTTTTCATATTTTATGATTCAGTTGAAAAGAGCTTAAAGGAGACTCGTCCTTTGAGGAACGAGTGATAAAACGGGTAGCAGTTGATTCCAGGTAAGGTTTGGAATTTTCCAATCATGGAAGTGTCACAAGGATGGCTAGTGAAATCACTCTTCGCAGTTGTTCCTCAAAATGGGTAAATAATCAAATGGAGGTGAATGATCGGCTAATGAAAAAGTGGAGGTGACGGTGCAAACACGACCAAGGCTTTAACGACTGAACTACTACATTCATGATGGTTATTTACCGGGGAATAGTTCACTTTTTAATGAGCTTAAACTCGGGTGCAAACATTTTCTCATGTCCTATTTTTATTTTTTAACGAGCTTGAACTATGTGCTAAAATTGCTCGATTATTCCAGTCGTATGATAAGAATGTCTCATATAAAAATGGCAACTTTTAGAGTTTCGCCCCACATCCTTCCTTTATGCAAGTTAGGAGACGACCAATCCTATGAGTTTAAAGGGTTAGAGGTCCTATAAATTTAAAAAATAAATAGTCTCTCTTCGCTTGCACTCCAAAAGGTTTGCATGCCCCCAGGTATAAAACAGAGTTTCAAGGTTACCCTTTCTTCAGTCCATTAAAACATTTGTTTTACCGAGAGAGGCCTACCTCTTACAGGTTACCCAAAGATTGTTCTATTCACAGCGCAAACAAAAAACTTCTTCGGCGATGTCTACCGAAATAAACAAAGGTGAGCGGATGGTATGGCGTGACCATCCTTGACATAACTTTGACAAGAGGATCTTGTTCCAGTCCAACTCCCCCTTCCATTCACGGATGGGAGTACGGAGGTCATATTCTCTCGCGGAAACCTACCTTATACCCGAAGTTTTCCTGCCAAAGCAGACCAGGGTGCATGCCCCCTGGGTTTCAGTCATGTCCCCCCGAATCACTCGCACTCATCGGGTGGACGGACTGGAGATTGAGACATTTCTTTCATGAAAAGACCATTCAGGGATGGTATATGACTATTTGCTATGTGTGATCCAGGAAATGAAATCTGGTCTATGAGCTTGACCGCTCTTACTTTGTGCGGAAAACACATTACTCTAGAGAGTGAGGAGACAATTGCTCCCATGCAATAAATATAGTCTCGTCCAAGGAGTAGATTGTAATCCAGGGGTCCTTGAACTACCATCACGTTCATGTGAATGGTTTTCCCTCTCAATGTTATGGGCACATTGGGAAGGATCCCTAACGGTCGACTGGTTCCTTTATCAAAGCCTGTCAGATTTCTCATCTCAGGCAAAAGCGATGGTGAACCAAGCGCTTTCCAAGAAGTTGAGGAAATGATACTCATAGAAGTCCCCTCATCTATGATGGGACTTCTATATATTTGAACAATAATTCGGAATGGTACACCGGCTGGTAAACGGGGTCTCCCTAGTTAATTCCAGTCGAAGGAGACAAGTAGGTTGGTTGGAGGTGGGACCGAATAGATGGTCGGGTATGACTGTGAAGAACTTCCTTCCTGCGGTAAAGGAATGGGTAAATTACCTGCATGTTCATTGGAGTCTGTGCTTATGAAGATAATTTGGATGGTGTCATCCTTGTTCTCTTCAGTGACTGTATCATCTGAAGATGAAACCTCTGAAGGCAAGACCAGGTCAACTGCCACCTCGACCTTTTGACTTTCGTCTGGTATGGATTCATATGGTTTATCTTCAATGATAGGTGCTTCAGTCGACCACCTGAGCGGGCCAGCCAGATTTTCAACTGGTGACAGACTTGGCAAGAGTTTTTTATATCCATGAGGAAGTCGTGATGGTGAAACCAGACGATCGTCCAAAACTCTTTTAGCCTCATCTAAGAAGGGACAATGGTGGACGGCCTGATTTCCTTCGCACAGTTTACAAGGAAATCTATATTTTCCTTTTTGTCCCGGGGCTTCACTTTCACTAGTTGACGGTGTGTTTTCAACATGATCATCAGAGGTTGATGACACCGGGTTGTGCAAACGGGGAGACCAGTCCCTTAAGATCCGAGGGATGCAAGGAAAATCTCTTTGATAGTGGTCTCCCTTGCAAATGACACATGGCGATTTAGGCCTGGTCGGTGCAATGTATGGATTTTCGTTAGACGACACTCGTTTTCCCCCATTCGCTTTTGGCTCCTTCTTCTTCTTCTCTTTCTTCTTCTTTTCCTTCTTCTCATTAGGTACTTGACTTTTAGCTTTAGTAGCCACATCAAGTGAAGAGGAAGGAGGAGAGGAAGAATTAGAGGAATTAGAAGGTTGGGGGGTAACTCTGGACTTGCCTAATTGTTGATTCGATTGTTCAGGAATAGTGGTGTTTTGAACGACAGAGGTTGAGAAGAGCCATACAAGCAAACCAATTGTCAGTCCTGGAAGCGACAATATGGCCATATGGGGTGCACCAACATCTCCCCAAGAGGAGAAGGGGCTAGGATTTCCTCCAAGGGGAATTCCTTGGTTAGTGGACTCCATTTTCTCAATCCAAGATCAACGTAGGACAGGGGTAATGAATATTCCATTTAAAATAAATTTTAGACGCTTTGACACAACTTGTTTTTTTCAGTTTTTTAAGAGTCGAGAAAAAACAAAAGATGACTCTAGTCTACTTCGCTTTTTAATGAGCTTGAAGTGACGAGTGCTCAGATGGACCTTTTCCATTAAGGAGTCTGAAAAGGAACGAAAGGGACTGCTATGGAGATCTAGGTAGAGGGAGTACCAAACCAATCACAAAACTATAGAATACTTTTTACGGTACGGCAGTCAATCTTCCCGAATGCTGTGTTCAGTGCATTGCGATCGATAGGGCGATAGACACGGTTTCCTAAGGATAAAGGATTTAATCCTATAGGGGTCTGCCAAAATATACTCGATGGTACGTGGGAGCACAAGTCCGTACTGGCACTTATCATCTCAAAGTGGAGGAATCATCCAACCATCAGTGAGGACAACAATTACCAGGCTTTACGACGCCGGAATACGTCTCTAGCCTAGACCTCGAAATGTTGTGTGTTAAGTTCCAAAGCATTGTTAGATTCATTGAATTTATTTCAAGTTGATCTTGCTTATGAATTTTGCCTTTTGGGTTCACCACGAGATGTAGATGTAATTCCTAAAATGAAATCTAAAGATGATAAACAAACTTTTATCTCTTTTGTGCAATGAAAATCCTAGCTACAATGGGAAAGGAAAGACAGAGTCTTTTCACAAAGAGAAAAGAGCCCACTGTAAATGCACTTTCCTAAATCAAGCCAAACAGACTGTCTATATGCAAATGCACATGCATGTATTTGTTTTCGACTTTCTTAGTATTGATGCTAAAAAGAAAGTTGATGTACAAATCTGAATTTCTTTTCAAGCGACAAATATAAACAATCTCTTTTTCGAAATCAAAAATAGAGATGATTACGACACCTTACGATTTTGAAATGAACACTCATTCTTGACACTAGAAAATTTCAAATTTAGACCAAAGGTAATAGTAACAGTATAATCGACCATCAACAACAATCAAACTTTATCCTATGATCAAAATCGACACTTGCGACAGATTCAAATCAAAGGACGACAGCACGACTATTCTACTTTTGCAATGGAAGACTGTAAACGACTCAACAAACACATAAAAACATCTACAGTTCTTTTGTACAAAGGAGGCGGAATAACAGCAAAGAAAAGAGGTTTCAAACAAACATATACTGATCAGAAGCAGCAAAATCCAGGGATAGAACAGGAAAGAATGAAGCACAAGAACCAAAACTGCACAGAGTCAGTCTGATCAGCACACCTGTAACACAGATAATCTGAAATGTAGCGCAGGTTGTCCACTCGGGAAGTGCGCTAAACTTTAGAATCTCTTAACATTACCTATGCTAGGCCAGAAACGAGACTCTATTCGGGTTCCGGGTCACCGTTTGCAGTTGAGTCCTTGGTTTTTGGCCCAGTAAAAAGCAATCAGTAATGCAACAATCAGGGGTAGATCTAAGGAGGATCTAAGAGCTATCACTAGGGAAATCAGATAATTTGTAAATTAGTTGTTTAAATCATAAACAGATCCAGTGAATCGATTGAAGCAACAGTTATCTACTTTTCATTTGTTATGGGAAATGCAGTTCGAAAGCTACTTATAAGTTTATGAAACAAACAACAAAGAGATACACAAACAAACTAATTAGACATTCCCCAGCGGAGTCGCCATTTTGTTAGTGGGAAAAGTGTCTATTTACAACTGCTCTATCCCACTAAGGTGTGACAGTTGCCTTAGAAACAAACAGAGAAAAACTACTTTTGTATTTCCTTTATGAGTTATAGATAGAGAGGAATAGAAAGAACCAACCTCTGTCTTGCGCTAATCCTTTGATCCAATCCCTCTCTTCTTTGATAGTCTCCAGCTACCTGCTCCCTTGCTTGCCCAGCTTCACAAAGTACCTGTAAGATCACATAAGAAGAGCACTATACAAAGGCATGGATCTATATTCATAAACAACTTAGGATCATATTTAAGTTAACCATACAAAATGTAACAAGCATCAATGATACAAAAGCATGGAGGCAAACTCAAATAGTTTTTATTGATAAACAAGAAAAGATCCAAGAGGAGTTACAACCAGTGGTTCCGACCCAGCATCAACCTCCTAGCAAAGAAGCCCCTCTTCACCTCAAACAAAGCATAAATCACCCAACAATCTGATGTTTGTCTCTAGAAACCAAGAGCAATTCCTTACAATATGCAAAATTCCAGCCTCTGGATCTCTGGGATGAGGGATCCATATATAGATATATGTAAGGAGAATGAGTCAGCTTTTGATTTGATTAGTGTCTTCTCTCTGGCAGTTCTTTCTTCCACTTGGAGACTGAAGGCCTCTTACTCATCCTTGGTCGAATTCAGTGAGGAAAGTGTCACAGGAGAAGATTCCGGAAGCTTCCATTGTCTCTCCACCTCACAGAATGACACTGCCATTTGTCATTTCTCACCCATCGCACCGCACAAAAGGGACTTTTGAAATGCAATGCACCCTCACAGTGTATTTAGGTGCAATGCAACACACCTAGCTAGTGGAGTAGCTGAAATGATCTTGTTTTGACCAATTCTGAGCAGTTTCTGGTGGAGAACTTTTGGGAGAAGCATTAATCTATTGACCTTGTTCCTTTAGGGGTTAGAAAAACACTTTTAGGGACTTAGGAGCCTTTGGTTTATGAAAATTTCATGCTTCGAGTTGTAGGGCACAAAAATGTCTATAACACCATGGCCTAAGGATGTGCGCTTATCATGCATTGTTTTGGGACTGCTGCTAGTCTATTTTGGACTCTTGTATGCACAGGGTTGCAGGAACCATTCCCCTTGGTCTAGAGTCTTGAGCCTTGCTTCAAGTAGAACCATTATAGAATCTCCATGTAATCCTAGTCTTACATACAGTTTTGGCACACATCCCATAATGATGGTGTAAGGAGGAGATCCCCAACAACGTTGATGAGCCAATGGATGCCATAAATTAAAATGAAAAGCAATTATGATTTTCAGGAATTGGCATCATTGTTGGCAAACATCATGCACCACACAGAATCCTAGTGATTGTTGCTTGGTCCTTGGGAATGGGTAGAACTATTCACAGAGAAAGTTGGAATTGTGAATGAGTGATGATTCAAATATTCAACCTACCCATCTCCAGGAAGAAATAATTAATAATATTCTTGGTGCTTAAGGATTGCTACTACGTTTTATATGTTTTTTCTTTTTAGTTTAAAGAAAATATACTCGAATAGTGAAAATTAATCATACTACTCAGCATTATGTTTCCTTTGAAGATCATGGAAGCTTCTGTGTTTCAAAAATAAATTAATGCCTCAAGTCCTTTCCAAGTGTAGTAGATTAATATTTAACACATCAAATTGGAGCAATCATAACAATGTCAAAATGAATGTAAAGGAAAAACCACGGGCAAGGCTAAATTTGATTTGGATGTATTCTGCATGGTTAGGGATACTTTTTTTTCCTACTGATATGTACAAATAAGGGAGTATGGATAGTTGAGAACTGAGATTGGAAGGTTTTAGAATATTGTGGGTTCTGATATGCCACTGACGTTAGTGGGTGATATAGACTGCATATATGTCTGTTAGATCAATATCACATGTTATAAGGTGAAAAAGATCACATCCTTATCAGCATCTATAGATCCTAATATATGGAGTTCTGGACTTGATATTTGAGAGGAACTTTCATATTTATTATGACCTCCTTTGCGGCTATGATCTTGACTGCACCTATTTGGTGGGATCACAGTTTTTGGTTTTCAAAGTTCTCATGTCTTTCTATGGTCATTTTGCTGATGGATTTCCTCCCCGCTTTCAAGTATACTTTGGATATTCTTGGACATATTTTGTTGAATAAACATGTTATGAACATGTTCATCATAGATGACATATACAAGTAATATTTCTAGGTTCTTGGCTTGCATCACTAGGAAGATTGAAGCCTAAGATGACCTTCTATGCATTTATTAGAGACATGTCCTCTTTGTTTGATCCCCTTCTTGTGACACTAGATGCATGCACTCTAAGATATATTTGGGCTAGTTTTTAGTGGGTTTACATAGGCTTTGGTGGAGGCTAAACAATAGATTCCTCAAGAGAATAGGATTTTGTAATTTTCATATATAAGATATTGAGATGAAACGTTTTTCTTTTGTTGTCTTATATACTACAAGATATAGGGATGGTTATGTCACCTTTTTAGTGAATATCATAACCCACAACAATACTTGTTGCTAGAGCAAAATTGTCAAGGCACTGCATTGTTCTTCAACTAAATCCCATGTAAGTTTTGGCCTAATTTTAGATCTAGTAGAGGGAATATTAATAATTTATCTCTTTAAACATGAGGATTTCCCTAATTTGACCTTGAATGTGTGTTGCACCATTAGGGAGTGTACATCCATCATAACTTTTGATCTAGGGAAAAACCTACAATTTAACCTTGAATATGTGTTGCTTCATTAGGGACTGTACATCCATATAAACTTTTGATTTAGGGAGAGGTCTAACTCAATTATCTTGAACTCCTACATAATAGAAGAATTTCCAGCATAATAGAATGGGTGGCATCCCATTTCAAATATTGCCTTCCTTCTCTAGAAGCATCCCTCACATTCCATGATATTAAGCTAATAAATATTGAAGGACCTTAGTGTCTGCTCTTGTGCTAATTTTATCTTTATCCCATTCCACCATATTGAAATCTCCATTCATAATCCACTCAATAGTAGGAAGAAATTGCAGTATGTAGTTTTGAAATGGCATCTAACTTATGGAATCATTAGTTGCATAAATTGAGCAAACAGGCCAAACTATCTAAGAAATCACAACAATCCAATGACATATTGGAAATGGGTCCCTATATTTATAATATGAGGGATTAACCAAGGACCAAGTATATAAATAGAAGAAAATCCAACCCAACAAAATTTATGGAGCTCCAAAGATTGTTTTCCTTCCCTAGAAATATTGATATTTTGAATAGAAAGGGAAACAAATGTGGAATTTTTGTACTTTTCTGTCAATTTTTGTAGCTACCCAACCATAAGTAGACACATGCACACTAGAATACTCATCTCCTATGTTGAACATTTATCTTTGAAAGTATTCTTGATTTTTCTTAATTTAAAATGTAATTTTTTTTCCTAGTCAAGTTCTAAAACTACTATACTGCTTGTAGCATCCTTAGACAATGATGGTGGTCCTTTGCAGAAAATGGAGATACTTAAAAGGGTGAGATCTTGGGTCTCTTCTCAGCCTTCTCATTGGGGAGATCAACAAATACCATTGAGACTAGTTTAATGATGTTGAACCGTGCACCAATTTCACAGGTTCTTAGAGTACTAAAGGGACCAACTCCATATAGTTCCAGAGCAAGGTGTTCCTAACATGTTTGGCTACATCCCAATCCCATAGAAGTGGCCAAATACATATTCATCGTTTCTTCCTTGACCACATATGATAGGAGTATCACTTTCTCATACACCTCCCCTAGGATGATACGATTAGGTTCATTGTTGGCCCCAAGGGATGTTGGCAGTGCCCCTGTACCCAATTCACCTTCCTTGCCATTAGTCATTAGAATCAGGAGCCCCTAACATATCTAGCTCCATTGCAAGACCTTACCATATCGCTCACTCATTACTTTTTAGCAGGCCATTGAGTATATTGTATTATACCACGGTCTCTTATATACGTGTTGCAACAAAATTACCACTAATTTCTTTCTCTATATGTTACTTTTAGCATTTTTTCTATGATATGCACTTGCACTCCTACATTGTAGTCATATTGACTACACTCTTCCTCGGTCCCATTGACCTAATTTTGTGATTAACAGGAGGAAATTAATAAATTTACTTGCAGGGTTCAGTGACAACAATTGTAGGTAGCATTTAAATGCCCAATAGTGGTGTCACATGTAGGGATATGCAAGTAAGTAGTGTCCAAACTATCCCTAATGTTGGTTGTGTGTAATAGGGAAAATTTTAAGAACCCCCCCCCCCCCCCAAATTTATATATATAATAAATGGGCGAATCTCCATGGTATATAGGAAAAATGGAAGGCGATTTTTTCAATAATATAATATGTATATATAATTTTTTGGCGAATCTCTCACCAAGCATGGCGAATATTTTACTCAATTATAAAATCTTGTAAGATCTTGGTATTACCATGGGTTATCATAAACCTGGAGCTTAAAAATTACTATTAGTAATTTATAAAAATTAATAAAACTAATAGTTGATTTTTGTTTTATTTTTTATTTTAACCAAGCTAAAATGTTTAACATACATTAAATTACAACATCCATTTTTACACTTGATTTACCAAGCCCCAAGAGGGATCAAATATTTTTTCACTCTATGCTAGTTTTCATATCATGATATTTGATACCTCTCGGGGGTTAGTAGATCCAAAGTAAGGATGGATCTATGCTATTTTAATTCCCCCATTTAAATAGGCTACATTCTATGTGAATACCATGTGCCATTTTGGTGAATACCATGGGTCAATACCATGTGCCATTTTTATTTTTATAGGGTTAATAATGTTTTTTGGCATGGTATTAATAACAATCTAGTCCATGGTATTCGTCCCATAGTATTTTTCCCATAGGTTTCACGTAAATATAACGCATTTTTTGAGTGTTCTTAAATATAACGTGACTTATGGAGTAAATATAAAAAAATGTTTTATTTTTTTACCATACCTCTCGTTTATTTATATTTTTATTAATTTACCATACCTCTTTTACAAATATGGTATTTGGCCCATAGGATTCACTTAAATAAAACCTCTTTCTTGAGCCTTGATAAATAGAATGAGTGTTATGGACTAAATATAAAAAGAGGTTTTATTTATTTACCATACGTCTAGTTTATTTATATTTTTATTTATTTACCATACCTCCAGTTTACTTATATTTTTATTTGTTTGCACCCTTGCATGTATATAAGTTGACTTATGGAGTAAATATAAAAAATGTTTTATTTATTTACCATACCTCTCATTTATTTATATTTTTATTAATTTACCGTACCTCTTTTATAAATATGGTATTTGGCCCATAGGATTCACTTAAATAAAACCTATTCTTGAAAATGGGCAAATGGATTCACTTAAATAAAATCTATTCTTGAAAATGGGCGAATGGAAGGTTGTAACTCATAATTTCAAGGGCTAAATTTACCTTTTCTACCCTCTCCCTTAAAATAAGGTGGGCTATTTGAGGTGATTTGTAAAAATGTACTATGATACAAAATATTCGCCCACTAAAAATTTAAAACCCCTTAATTTCGCCAAAGGGCGAACATTCGCCCCTAAAATTTTCTATGGTGTGTAAGAAGCACCCAAAAGAGTGGTGTAAATCTGAGAATGGAGCAACTGGAATGTTTTGGATGCTCCCAAAGCCATTAGTTGAAATTTCAAAACATTTCATTACTGCTCCGAAGCCCATGAGTATGGGTACCCTGAAACTTGTAAGTAGTTCTTATGTAATCATGATTATAAATTGTAATCCACAATCTACTTTCATTTTGTTGGAAGTAAAATAGATATATCGAATTATAAGTTTTATTTTTGATTGTTTCCTTAATTTAGGCCCTCCAATTGTAGGGATGACAATATTAAAATTTAATTAGATATGATAAATGTTATCTTCCATGCATGCATGTAATGATTTCTTACATACATTCTTCTTATGGATATATAGGTCAATTTCTACACTTGGTCATGGGTTCATATGTTAGTGTGTCACTCTCTTAGATCACTTTATATTGAATCATTTGGATTATGCACTGAGGATGATGTTGCATGGGGGGACTTGTCTCTACTTCTCGAATGCATCCTTTGGATTTTCCCCTCCTTGGCGATTGCAAGGGAAAAATCCCTATTTTGAATGAGACATCTCTTAGGATGTGTGAGCCTCTCCCACATTGTGTAAATGCTTCTTTCTAGAAAATGGGATGTTTGGGATACATCTTATGATGGTTTTTTGGGACTTATCTCAGATCCTCTAGATGGTTCTTTCCAGAAACATGGAGTTTTGGGAGATCCGTTGGGATGGTTTTGAGGACATTTGAATAGCCACTATCGAAACTAGTGTCCATTTAGTTCCAATTCATAAATAAAATTATTCACCAAGTTGTTTTGCATTCAAACATGGACAAAGGTTATCTAAGCATTGCATTCCTAAATACTATGTAGTATGTTTTTGTAATGAGGGCTCATTTCCTTCACAATTCTCACTCCCATGTTTGGTAGGTTTGTGTATCCTATATCAACTCTTTCTTCTGGGAGAGTTATAATATATATGTAGATAAGATATTTAAGATATATTATCCAAGACTTGTTACTTTTATTGAGTTACATTAGATCTATTATCTATGGTGGTTACTTTTATTGACTTATATTATATCACTATGTTCTAGAATCCTTGTTTTTAAATTTTATATTACTTTAAAATTTTATTTTTTAAAATTACTTTTGGTTGTCCCATTGAAATTTGGGGTTAACTTCTAGCCATCCCCGTCGCCCCTATCCCTGAAACACCATGCAAAATAGCCCAAGTTGTTCACAAGTTGTAGGATTTTGTATGTAGTGCATTTATTTCTTAAAAATTTAGAGAATTTCCCCTTTTTTCCTGTTATCATTTGAAAGTTGACATCATTTTGCTTTCCTACCTTGATTTTCTCCTTGGGTTCACCATGCAAAATTTATTTAGCTACTAATTTACCTCACATATTCCTTGCCCCTTTATTTTCCATTCATTCAGATTTTCAAAGTTATAAACTATAGTAAAAGGGATATGAAATTGTATCTCGAGTTCTATTAAACCTGCCATCTTATTTTCTATGTTTTCCATTTTCATTTAAGAGCTCCAATAAATGGAAGCACACCTCAATATAATATGTAGGATCAAAATTTGAGGCTTTGTGAAAATGAACCGATTATTTATTCTTTATACTTATTGGAGTTCGATGGATCAGGACAGTGGCAGACCATGTTTCTATGCTTTTACATTTAAGTTTTCTGACATTTGTCTCGTCGTTCCCATGCATTCATTTTTTCAAACTTATAAAGGATATGAAAATTGTATCTTAGGTGCTATTATAACTACCCTCTTATTTTTTGAGTTTTCCATTTTCACAAAAGACCTTCAATAAATGGAAGCACATCTTAATATAGTATGTAGGATCAAACTTTGATGCTTTGTGAAAATGTTCCAACTATTTATTCTCTATATTTCATGAAGCTTAATGGATTGGATCATAATAGTGGACCATGTTTCGATGCTTTTCTATTTGTCAGTTTGGTCAATTGTGGTAGAATACTAAAACTACGAGTTCTTATATGGTTTCTAGATACTTAGCTTAGGATTGAATTTTTTCAATTGAATTACTTAGGATGGTAGTTAGCTTATTCAACATAAAAAATGATTCATATGGTGTTGATGTAATGGGAGAGGTTATGTACCTATTCATTGAGAAAAAGAATACTATCACAATGTGAGGGGACATTGGCGTGGAAAACAACATTAATCAATAGCCACCTCACAACATTTAGGCATTACTTTAGATGAAGAGTTTCATCTTTCTTATCCTTATGATTTTCAGTATGATAGGTAGGTGAGGAAATATAATCTTATTAATGTGATTTCATAAACATATGTTTGGAAGTGAAGGATGTTTCATTGTGGTTCTTGTTTAATTAGAACTAAAAGTTGACTTCTTTAAATCTAGGTAACTTCTACACAATTATGATCTCACTTTAAGTATAAGATTCGTATTAATACATGCATTTCTTACAACCTTTGTTTTCATTTTCTCTTCGATTTTATTGATATTTACATGCTCAATTAGCCAATACCTAAATGGGTAGGACATGTACTCTCCTTAGGTATGTATAGTCAGTTAATGGGGTTTTACAATTCACCCTTCCCATTGTGATCATGGAAAAGTCTCAGGTCATGGTGATTGCAATATAGAGTGGTCAGAGTGGTTGGTGTTAAACTCACAATCCATGATTAGAACACGGGTGCATAATAAACACCTAATTATGTTCATGCTCTAAGTCTTACCAACTCTAAATCAAAATCAATTTGCACTTTTCAAACTCCATGTTGTCAAATATAAATGAGACAATTTGTTTAGTAAATGATTTTGTGAAATTTTTGAGCGACATTAGGATTAATTGGTAAGCTTTTAGAGAAAAAAATTGTGATGCGGTGAAAGAACAAATGCATTCCTTGGGATTTTGGTTAATTCATCTTTTCTTTGTAAAAAAGGTTGTTAATATTGAAACAATGTTTCAGGAACCTGGAAAGATCAACATTATTTGTTTGCTTGTTTTAAATTTGTTATTTTGAAATCATGTGCATTTCTACCTTTATCATCCTCTTCAGGGTACACTTTAAAATAGCAACACTTTTAGTAACAACAACTTGATGATGCTTAGGAGCACTAGTATTAACAAAATGGTAAGAAGGGTGGCATTTTTCTTGTGTAAACCTTGAGATTCGCTTTAGATTTCTCCCTGAAATTTTCCTTATGCAAATAAATCAAGTTTCTTAATTTTCATTTACTTTTCTCATTATGTCATCGTTGTCATCTATTTTCAATTTTATAGATATTTTTTCTGCACAATTTCCTCTTACGATGTTGTTTTGCATACGCAGATATACATGATTCCTGAGAGTAGCCAGAAAGGGGATCTTCATCTTTATCAGGCATTGAATTTTCCTCTTGAGTGGAGAATAGAGAAGGTTATTTTTAAGAAGCTTCTTGTAGAAACTTTCTTGATCCAATATAATGAAAATTATTGGCTTTTTGGATTAGATGTTAGCCGGTTTGGCGCAATAAAAAATGGAGAGCTGGAAATATGGTATGCTAATTCACCACTTGACCCTTAGAACATGTAACTTAGTTTGCATGATTATGCCTAAGAATTTTTTTGATGGTTGAATACTAAATTCCTAAGGTGTTCTTATCTATGGTGACATTTTATTTTCTTTCTTTATGCAGGTCATCTAGGCACATGGTGGCCATTATTTCCCAACTAAAAAAAAAATGTGCGAGTTTCTAATGGGGTTTCCTATGGTTTTTAATGTTGTGATTATTTCACCTCATGGTTATTTTGGGCGAGCAAATATTTTAGGAATGCCAAACAAGACATCGGTGAATAGGCAAACAATTTTCTTTTATAATTGCAATGCCCATTCCATGATATCCTCTCTTTATTGTTTGATTGAATTTTGAATGTTTCTTTTGATTTTGTTGTCTTTTAACAATGAAATTGAAAATACTTGGTATCATGTCCATTTAAACAACAACCAAATGTTTAATATGAAATTAGTATTACACTTAATTGATTGAAATCATTTTAGTTGTTTAGTGTTAAAATATTTTCATGACTATTAGAAAAGTTTAATTTCATGTTGTTATTTGAGCACGTTTTGTTTATATACGTGACCAAGTTCATGCATACGATAATGAAATGTTGTTGTGAATAAAATGACAAGGATTAGACATCACACGTCAGACTATTTGTTTTCACAAGGTATCTACAACTTGATCTTTTAGCATGTAACTTAGTTGACATGATTGTGCCTAATATTTCCTTGAAGGTTGAAGACTAAGTTACTAAGGTGTTATTTTCTATGATGACATTTTATTTGTTATGTTTATACAAGTCAACTGGCCACATAGTGACCATTATCACCCAACTGAAGAAAACTTGTTCGATTTTCTTGTTTTTATGGGGAAAAAATGGCTTTAACCTTGCTGACGTTGAGGTATATGTCATATAAATATTTTATAGTTTACTTTACTTTATATTATAGTGTTCGTCGTCTTTCATGTCTTATACTATATATTGTATCTTATTTTGTTTTTAGAAAAGGAACTCAGAATTGATGGTAAGAAGCAGGAAATGAAGAAAGAAGAAAACAAATATAACGTTGGAGTGACAAATGAAAAAAAGAGAGAGAGAAAAGAATTGGGCTAATGATACCCTTAGAGCCAATATCCCGCATAAGACACACACATAGAGATTGATGGTCAACTATTCAGAGTTCATGAATTCACATGCAATTCCTTGGAAATAAAATGATAATGTTTTGAAGTGATGAAACAATATTTCATGTGTAAATTGTAGTCCAACCAATATTAAGTTGGAAATTCATATTGTAATACTTGACATTTCATATATATAATTTTTTTGGTTGGAATTATTTATAGTTGCAAATGATATTGTTTAGTATTGTAATTAACATATGTAACTTTGTATGACAGTGTATGACATTTTTTTAATTTAGTCGCAATCATATTAATTATTTTATGTTGATTAATAATGAACACATAAAATCAATCTAAAATTACTAAATTATTAGTTTATACTGATTAATGATAAACATAATTAAAATGAATATATGGCTAAATTAGTCATTTATAATGATTATTAATGAAAGTAAATGAAATCAATATAAACTATTAAATTAGTTGTTTATATAATGAATATGAAACTACCAACAAAAGATAAATGACTAATGCAAATGATAAATTTGTGATTACAAATGATGACTAAATTTTGCATATATACAACTATTAATCGCTAATTTGCAATATCTTATAATACAACTGAAATTTAGTAATATTTCTTTGGTCACTAATTAGTTTCAAGTGATGACTAAATTTTGAATATATATGACTATTAGTAGTTAATTTGCAGTATCCTATAGCACAACAAAAAATTAGTCATATTTCTTTGGTCATTAATTAGTTTCAAACGATGACTAAAATTTGCATATATATGATTATTAGTAGCTAATTTATAGTATTTTATAACATGATCAACATTTTAGTCATATTTCTTTGGTCATTAATTGATTTTCTAAGATGATCATATAGTAATATATTTTGTTGTATATTTGGTCATTAATTTTGGAAATTAGTGACTAAATCAATGACTCAATTAATGACAAAATTAATGACTAAATATATTACTAGATGATAAAATTGAGACATCCAATTAATGCCTAAGCTAAGAACGACTAAAAGTTGGTCACATTATAAGATATTGTAAATTAACTACTATTGGTCACCGACTGAAAAACAGTCATTTATATGCAAATTTTAGTCATTTTTTTAGTAACTAATTAGTCATTTTGTACTAGTGGATTTATTCTCTTCCACCCCTCAATTGTTTGTTAATGGTGAAGAACCATTTGTTGCTAGAGATGAAAAATAGATATATGAAGCTCCTAAATGCGATGGGAATTGGTATCATGTTTCTATTGTTCAATACAACGATGTGTTGAGGCACATCAAGGAACATACCATGATATTTCTTAGTTCAATTGAGTGAAATGTTACAACATTACTCCTTTACCCTAGCTGGGTTCGCCAGCTTATCCAAAACACCATTACAACAAAAATCATGCTTAGAACATTTCTCCTACAATCATAACCCAAAAATTAGCCAACCGAAATCCTCTTGGATTCCACCTACTATAGATAGGTACGTAGACCTAATCTGAGCCCATTTACCAAGGGCATTACCATGTGTAGGTAAATTAAAAGTAATATTATTGACTTGATCAAAATTGGTCCAAAATATTCAGTCAAACTTAACCACTTTATCTCAACTGCCTCACAAGACAATCAATTCTGCACGTGCTTTCCCTATAAATGTATATAAAAAATGTTATATAAAGGGTAATTTTCCATTTATAAACTTACATATAATAAGTTATATATTTAAGCAGATGGTTGTGTCTATTTTGAAATAGGGTTTGTAAGATTTAATTTAATTATCAACAACTATTAAGTGAATGGCACGGATTTAACCTCCATGTAATATTCTACAATATTTTTAAGAGTAGTTATTAATCAAAATAGTTATGTCCTTTTGCTCTTTCAATTCATTTGATTAATTAAAAAAGATATAGCATATGAATACCTGCCCTATAAACACTAATTATGGTTTTTGGGCGTGTGGTATTAATAAGTCATTTTATTGAATGAGAACTTATTGACATGTTAAGAATCTCTAAGATAAATAAATCTCTATAGTTAAAAATTTGATTACATTAATTATATATATATATATATATATATATATATATATATATATCATATTAATTATAAAATATATAATTCATATTAACTCTTTTTATAATAATTATTAATAATAAGTGATTTAAAATAACATTATAATATAATTATATTTTTTATGATTTTGATAATATAAATGTATTATAACATAACTATTATAATGTCTCTCAACATTTATTAATCATATAATTTATATAAATACACTCATTTATATAATAAAAAATAAAACTAAATATTACACTCCATATTTAAAAAAAGTGGTTTACTTTATGCGTAAAATAAATGGAATTCATAATCATAAATAATCAAGTAATATTATTGAACATTAAGAAAATCAATGAAACGTGAGTTCAAAACTAGTACATTAAGTTTAAAAATAAATAAACGAACATCAATGAAACGCGTGTTGAAAACTGGTACGTTAAGTTTGAAAATAATAATTCGGAAGAAAAACAATAAAATTTCCGGATAAAAATGAGGATAAGAGAAAATAACAGCATCATTGCCACTCTGCGTCTGAAAGGCCCCAAAATACATGGAGAACGTGGTAAGTTGGTGCACATATGATGAACGTAAGCGGCTTCTAAGTCGGCCGGCTGGCGGGCGTGATTTGATTTGGATTTCGACTATAAATATATATTTGATTTGGATTACGACTTGTAAATTCCATTTTCTTCGTACAAGTCGTGAACCAGCATTGCAGAACTTCGAGATGGATATAACATTCCGAGCAGTGGGTAGTGACCAGCCCGAAACCAGTAGCATAACCAGTGGTGATGTTCGTGATAATTCAGGCGCTCAGATAAATTTTAGACCTCCTGATTATCAAGTGGAGGTGACAGTAATTGGAGGCGCTGACGTGAAGCAGAAATGCGATGTGTGCTTTGAGGATGTGAATGTGAATGGGATGCACAAAAATATGTTTTGCCATCATAGATATTGTCTTCGTTGTATGGGTCGATATGTTGAGTCCATGCTGGCCAATTATGGCGGTGTGCCTAAATGCCCACATCCCTGGTGTAATTCCAAACTCAGTAAATATGGCTGTGAGAAATTCTTGTCATCTAAATGGTTTGAGATTTTTATGAAAAGGTTTGAAGAGGAAAGAATTGCAGATTCAGAGAAAGTATATTGCCCATATCCTGATTGCTCGTTTTTGATGGCTATATCGGAATTAAATAAACTTCCTTCTCCCTTTTCTTCCTCATCACATTCTTCTCTAACAACAACAACAGCAACAAAATGTCAGAAATGCTCCCGCCTGTTTTGTATTGAGTGCAGGGTTCCTTGGCACACAGACATGTCTTGCCAAGAATATGCTCCTCAATTGGGCGCTGTAAATGCAGAGTTGAATTTGCTTGCAGAGAACAACAAGTGGAAGCCGTGTCCGAACTGCAAACAGATGATTGAACGCACCCAAGGTTGCATGCACATAGTTTGCAGGTACACGGTTTCTGAGCAATGGAGATTTTGTTTATGAGAATTTAATCATAATGTAATAAGAAAGTGCTTATGATTTTTATTTTTTATATATGTTTTTATGCTCTAATATTAAATTTTGTTTATTTTCAGGTGTGGTCACCAATTTTGCTATATATGTGGAATTCCATGGGATAATTGTGATTGTCTTGAGGAAGAAGAAACTAGTGACGATGAGCAGGGCGGTAATGATGATGAACATAATTATGAAAATCAAGATGATGCTATATATATCAGCAATGACCATGAACATAATTATGAAGATTAAGATGCTGTTATATATATCCTGAGTCATTTGGACTCGGGATTGGTTTTGTGAATTTGGTGAGGGGTGCATGTAATCCATATCCTTTGTTGTTTTTATAAATGGGTTTACCTCTCCATTCTTCCATGCGTAGCCAGGGATGAGAGAGACAAGTATTCTTCGTGTTTCTTTTATATTTTTAACAAGTAGCAGAATGGCCTTGTTATGCTAAATTCGGTATATGATATCAATAATTTGTTTGGAATAAATACTAGCATGCTGATTAATAGCTAAACAATATTCAATTTTAACTTAAAATTTGGCACATTATGAAGTAAGCAATCTCATGAATTTATTTCCATTTCCCTCTATTGAAATGGATATAGGTCTCAAAAATATTTGGGTTTCCATTTGAAACCAAAATACTGCAAAAAGAAGAATGGTCCTAGTTAATAGCTAAGTTGGAAAAAGGACTAACCACTTGGAGCCTAAGGTGGTTGTCAAGGGCAAGGAGATTAGGTTTGGTCAAATCAATCCTAGATGTTATTTTTGTGTTTTGGATTTCAGTGACTTGCATTCCCAGGGGAGTTTTAGAAAGATCTATAAGTATTTGTTTTAAATGCTTGTGGGATTCATCTAACAATCATTTTGTCCTTTTCTTATCTATTTGGGTGTTTATCTAAGAAACAAGGAAATTTTTCATAACTAGCACTCCTCCCTAGGTTGAGTGGCTATTGATGTTTTTCCCATTCTTTCTAATTTTCAACAACCTTCTATGCCTTCCTGGAATAGGATCAGGATTCTAGAGGAAACTAACAAATCTTTTCCATGTGGTTCTTTTATGGGGTTGAGCAAGAGGGAAATTTCTCATGTAGTTGAGAAAGTCAATATGAGACTTGGGAGGGGTTCAAAATATTTGGAAGAGCTATTATTAATGGATTTTGCTTGTGATAAGGATTGTGATCAACTCCAAGTGTTAACTGATTCCTTGCTAGTTATAAATTGGGTCAATGATATTCAACAATGTTACTGCTTGCAACTTAACCACATTTTGGACAATTTATAAAGGATAAAGTTTCTTATGTCTATTTTTGGTGCACTCATATTTAGAGGGAGAGGGAGTGAAACAATGACGTAGAAAATCTTTTACTGAAAACAATTTAGTTGGAATGGGGTCTTACATTGAGGATGTCTTAAATGATGAACACTATAGGTTCTTTCATAGTCCATTCATGGACAACCTCAACACACATAATTATAGGCTCTTTTTCATAATGATGTTAATTTTATTGATAATGATGTTATAGTATTTTAGGAAATATATTCTGATTTTAAATTATAATTCTCATGATTTATAAACTCTACTCCTTTTTGTATTTTTTTTTGTGTGGACCCTGGGTCAAATGATGTATAGATGTATGCTTTTTTATGGGAGAGTTGGTTGTTTTTCGTGTCCAATACATGGATATGGGTATATCTTGCATGAATACACACTTTGATTGTTCTTAAACTTAAATTTTAAACACATTTGTATTAATTCTTTCAAAATTTAGATTTTGATAAACATATCTCACATCTGCCCTTAAGCTAAATGATAAAGTTATGAAATAGCCTACAACCCCAAATATTCTTACCATACATCCTTACCATTCAGATCTCTTTTCTAAAGTGACAATTAGTTGAACATTTATTTGAGACATCATGGTTAACAAAATATTTGTCTAAGTATTAACTTTCTTTGTACTCAGAAGATTTTAGAGAATTTGTTTATTTATTTCTCACATAAACACATTTAAGTATCTCCACACTAGTATTCAATATATGAGTGATCATTTACATCCCTTATTTAGTTCAACAACTATTTGCAAAATCATTCAATCAATTTCCATGAGGATATCATGAGATTGTGCAACTACAATTAGATAAATAAAACAAAATCTAATTTTTTTAGGAATTGTAAATTTCCTCCTATATGAAATGCTTTGAATTCCAAAAGAATGTTATATTTTGGTTTGGAATAGCTTACAAAATTATAGATGTTCTTGTTGCTAGAGTGAATTGTTTTACCATAAATTCATCTGATAACCAAGAGCCGTTTCTAGTTATTGAGTGATTTTTAATGCCTTATAATATTTATTTCAAATTTTCCAATAAAATTTCATAATTTTCCTCTCTAAAATCCCTAAAACCTACTAAATTCCCAAACCCTACTTCACCTTAAAATCCCACAATTTTGTGATTTCCCATGTTGCCTTCCCTAAATTCCTTATTTATGTTTATTGTGGCTAATTCCCTCATATTCCCCTATCCCTAACAATTCCCTTGTATTTCTGTCCCCTTGGTGACAGCATTTGAAAAAGTCAAAGAGCACTTAATTGGGTGCAAAGTCACCAGTACATTACAACCATCTTGCCCTCAAAACCATGTCAGAAACCGAATGAGATTATCAGCAGAGTTATGACAGTGATTCAACACTAGAGGTAGAAGTGCCAAGGAGGCATCACAAGGGTGGTAAAGGTGGTTGGCATGTCATGGAGGAGCCCACTTCTTTGGCTCATTTGCAAGATTGTCCACTTGCAATGACATGTTTTCAGTATCAATCATGCTTTGGATATTGTGAGGGGATCTCACAAATTCAACACCACAGAGAAATAGTCCGTTTGTTTGTCCTACATTTGCACAATGGTCATGTGAACCTTGCAGGCGTGGATTTCACCCTATCACCTTAAATTGGTTCTCAAGCCACCTGGATACCAAATGTTGGGGAGGAGTGGAACAAGCGCCATCAGCTAGACAGATTTCATTATCAACCATATATCAAACCCGGGTGCATGAGACACCTAACTGCTGTTTTTCCTTTCAGATTCCTCAGGGATGAGTATGCACCCTTGATGACGCTCATTATGCGCTATTTCACTTGTGAAGGCAGATTTTCACGTTTATATTCGTACCATATCCATTTGTTGATGCATTTCACCCGGTTACGAATGATGAACATTCCATTTTTCATGTGCCGAAATATAGAGAAGATGGTGCCCGTAGTGCAAAGGAAGAACTCCGCACAACAACACAAAAGTATATATCATTATGCACTTATCGAGATCATAGTGATGCATCAGTTGGCACAACAAGGTATTGCTTGGGAGGATTTCTTCATGGTGCCACAGCCACCTCCTGAGATTGTCCATGATGAGGGAGGGCCTTCACAGGAGTTTCACATTCCAGAGCTCGAGCATGTCACCACTCTAGCATGTGTTACATATCAGAGAGGCCACAGGGCCTTATTTGCATCTGCACGACGAGTATTATCTCCACACCAGGTGGAAGGGGTCTCGCCTTCTTCGTCAGCATAGCGAGTGTTATCTCCACATCAGGTGGAAGGGGCCTCGCTTACGACAGCAGCACATGTACATGAGAGAGGCAAGCAACCCATGATTGATGAGGGGCCATCAGGTGATCCAGACATAGATATTATTGACCTTGATATCAGCTCTCCTAGCTTAGAGCTAAAGGAGATCATTCAACAACAAAAGGCTGAAAATCACTTGTTGCAGCAGAAGTTGGAAATGGCAAATTGGACAATCAAATACTTAGAGCAGCGCAACAAACAATTAGAGGATGAACACACTCTTGATGAGTTGCGGAGGATCCAAGAAGATCAGAACTTGGCTCGCAAGAGACCCGGTGATTTGACACCTATTGAGCAAGGGTCTATGCTCATTTGGGTGAACACTCATTTAGAGAAGTTGCTAGCCAAGGCAAACAGGGACAAAAATATGCTCCGCCACATGAAAAATCATTATTGGGCATGCATGCATGTGTACAAATAAAAAATGAAGGTACTCAAAGGACGATTGGCCAAGGCACTAAAACGGAGGAAAAGGCCCAATCCACTTTACATTTTGGCTGAAGCCTCCTTGAAGGAGCATGGTGCTCAATGATACACCCCTAGCTCTCATCCCCGTACCCAAAATTTCCGTGCTCAGTTTTCCAACAAAACCCTAAAAATTTGAAATCAAACTTTCCATATCAGTGTCCCCATAGGGCTAGCTACGAGGCTAAGTGGTTTGATGTTGCCTTGGATTTTGTCTTTTTCAGCCTGAGGCCAAATTCGAGCACTAACAAGTTCTTTAAATATATCAAAATGAATGAATGCTTTTTTGTATGTGGTGACCTATACTACCTTGATTAATCATTTTTTTTCAAATCAAGGAAATTTGATTAGGGTTACCCTTTTTTGGAAGATATAATTAAACAACTTTTCACTCCCAATAAAATCTCTTAATATCGTCTTCTAGAGAATGTGGAAGATGTGACTAAACAAAATAAGTGTTCCTTCATGTGCTTTCACCAAATGAAAATAAAAAAAATATATCTTTTTATACAATTTGTCATAATATTAAGTGTCTAATGGATTGAGACTCATAATAGGATTTGTGAGATAATTTATTAATCAAATAAGAAAATGATTTAGTCCAAAGATATGAAATGAAACCATTTGACCCATTATGTCCTTTTACCAAATGAAAATACACATATATATCCTTTATACAATTTATCACAATATTAACTCTCCAATGGATTGAGGCTCATAATAAAAGTGGTGAGATAATTTATTAACCCAATAAGAAAATGATTTAGTTCAAAAATCACTAGTGAAAATTTTATCTCTGTCATTTACAATAATCTTTGATATTCCATGTAGATTTTGAATAGCTTCCATATATCCTATAGTTATTGTAATTTTGTTAAAATTGAGAGAGAGAGAGAGAGAGAGAGAGATATGGGCATACATTGTGAGTTGAAATACCATCACCATGATGTGATTCCCTCCTTTAGGCTTTGGTAGACATGTAATAAAACCCATCAATGAATCTTTCCAACAATAAATTTGTATGGATAATGATTGTAGAATTATTTTGGTCTTGATTTTATTATCCTTATTTTGAGACTTATTCCTTACTAGTACACACAAATCAACATGTATAATTTCAATGTTGGGTGCTAAAAGGTGTCTTTTAAAACTTCTAATTACCTCACATTAAGCAACTTCTAATTACCTCACATTAAGCAAGTCCTTTTATTCCAACAGTGTTCACAATATGTGCATGCTATGAATCCAGAGAGTAATGTTTCTTCAAAATGAAATATAAAACTTTGATACAACTCAAAAACTACAACTATTAATGGAAATATTACATCAAGACTTAATCTTCAACTGAAACCGTAATCATATCTCTAACTGGAAATTCAAATGGAAATGATGTCAACTGAAGTTTAGTAGCACTAACCAGACTCTTTCAGCTGATTAGATACTAACCACACTCTTATTGTAATCAATAAGGTTCACTATCTTAACTGCTAATTAATTTAATCTAAAATAAGCATAAATAGAATCAAATGACAATGCTAAGAATCATGTAAAGAAAATGTACTAACTTAAACATAGGAAATCGGTAAATAGAAAATAACGTAAACTCACAAAAAATGGGAAAAATATCAAATCAATCAAACTTGCGTGAATTATAAATACATAACACAAAGGATAGCTATTTGATCTACCACCGGCCACACCCTTAGCCATTGAACTCAATTCTCATTACAATATGGTCGTGTTCCTCCAAAGCAAGAGTATGTACTGTAAAATTACAATTTGAAATGAACAAAAATTTGATTCCCTTTCCTCCTACAATTTTTACTTTTATAGTAAAAAAGAGGTAGAAGATAAATGTGATCCCTCGGGATTGAGAGATAGATCCTAAGGGATTCACAACTGAATTCTATCTTCTGACACCCTTCAGCTTTAGCATTGATCCTCCTGATTCATCCTCTGACTTGACCACAACCAATGCACCTCATTCTTCCTTTTTTGGTTTATGATGTTCCATCTTTAGGGAACAAAAATTGTCCCTTTCGTTGTTTCTCTACATAAAAAGGAATAAGAGTTAGTTACGGTGGCTAAATCTTAATCGAGGGTAGTTTATTTATTTCTTATCATAATCCATCAATATGTTAGCGTATCAAGATATGAAAGAGATAAGAAAAGAGGAAAAAAATGATGGAATTAAGAATAAATACATACCCATTGCATAACTCAACATACTCCCCTGCTTACCCTGTTTCATGTCCTCATGAAAAATAAATAGTTCTTATGCAGTGCAGTTAAAGACTAGGCTCGAGAGAAAGCGTCAGAAATTGGTCTAAAACTATGATGTTGAGCGAGGAGCGCAAAGGCGGGCCCTTCCCGTCCTTCAGGCAATTCGTAGTGAGCTCGATACCCTTCAGGGGGATACCAAATAATGGGACTTCAAAACCGACATCCTAAGCAATAAGGTCCTTCTCTCAAAATAAGATTGTTGTAGGTGACCATACGGGCCACAACAGCTTTAAAATTTTTGTAATTAAATAGTTCCCTATCTTTCACATTATTAGTGGAGATTGTCCATGTAAGCTTAGATGTAGCTAGAGATATTTCTTAAATGGAGAGGAAATATGATATTACTTTCTGCACAATCTCCTTATGTATGGGCCCTAAAGTTTTAATCACCCCTTCTCATTTCATCAGAATCTTATGGTTGGAAAACATTTCTAAGGGGTTTTTAGGTTCACTTCTCACCCAAAGATCCAATTCATTTTCGTGTCTTTGGAATGCATTATAATATTTAAACCATTTGAGTTGGTTAACTGCAAATGAAATAAAAGACTGGAATTGAACATATCCTACAAAAGGGTTAGGGTTCTTTTCCACCTCGTTTTCTAATATGAAATTGTGCAAATAAAACTCACAAAGGAGCCTTTGGACCTTTACACCACGTTTCTTGTAGAAATTTATAAAATCTTCAATTCTCCCCTACAGGGAACAATAAAGAAAAATAAACGCAAAAAGCTATGTTCCCTATAGGGAACAACAACCGTTCCCCGTAGGGAACAACAAAGAAAAACACACAAAAAAAGTGTTTTTCCCTATAGGGGACAACAACTGTTCCCTTTGCGGAACAACAAAGGAAAACATACGCGAAAAGTGTTGTTCCCTGTAGGGAACACAAGTTTTTCCCTATAGGGAACAATGAAAAAAATACATGCAAAAAGTGATGTTCCCTACAGGGAACAATGAAGAAAAATACATGCAAAAAGTGATGTTCCCTATAGGGAACAACAGTTGTTCCCTGTAGGGAACAACAAAGGAAAACAAGGAAAAAAAGTGATGAACAATCATCTCTACTGTTCTAAGAAAATGCAATTGAATAGAAAAAAATAGAAAAACAATTGTATGTACAAGTTTCAAAAATAAATTCTTTACGAGACAAGTGTTCTCGAAGAGTTGCCTTCTGCAGCTAGAATTTGTATCATAAAATATTCGTGTATCTATTGGCAAAAGGATTACCTTGTAAGCGGTTTGTGGTATAGGCATACCCAATGCCCATTTGATTTAAAAGAGTAGCCAGACCCATCAATGGTGGCTAATGTAAGGGTACCATTATCGTACACCTCTTTTATCTCTTAGGGACCTAACCATCTAGTCTGGAGTTTACCTGGGAAATCCTAGAACCTGGAATAGTACAAAAGTGACGAGTCGCCTTCAAGGAATATCATTTTCTTGATGAGGGCGTCATGCCATTTTTCTCTTTGTTGTTGAATAAGTGCAGTATGCTAAAGAGACGATAGTTGGATTTCATCCAATTCATTTATTTGCTTTAATTCGTTAATCTATGCTTCATTCAAATCCAACCCTACTCTTGGGCTATCCTCAATGTCTGAATTTCAAATTCTATGGGGAAGATAGGTTCCTTACCAAACACCAGTTGATATGGGGAGTATCCTGTGGTATTCCTCCAAGTCATGTGATATGCCCACAAGGCTTCTAGCAATCGGGTAGCACAGTCATGTCTATGCGAGGTGACTTTCTTTGTTAGAATGGCTTCGATTACTTTGTTGGTACTTTCTACCTGGCCATTTTCCTGCGAGTGATATGGAGATGCGATTCTGTGAAAAATGTGATGATTTTTTAGTGTAGCAGCCATCTTATGGCCTACAAATTGTGGCCCTCCATCTGTAATTATATCTTTGGGCAAGCCATACCGCACAAACTTTTTGAAAAGAAAGTTGATTACAGTTTCCTCTGTTGCTCTTGGTAATGCTACCGCCTGCACCCATTTAGTCACGTATTCCGTTGCAACCAGTATATATGACTTTTGATTAGATGATGGATTTATTGGGCCAACGAAATGTAATGCCCAACATTCAAAAGGTTCGATGACTAACTTTGGATGTAGGGCCATCTCGTTCGATTGGCCAGGGTGGTCCATTATTTGACAACCATCGCATGCTTGGACAAATTTCTTGGTGTCCTTAAAAATCGTGGGCCAATAATAGCCCATCTATAATATTTTATGTCCATTCCTGTGGTTTACAAAGTTTCCACTGCAAGGTCCATCGTGGTTGGCTTTTAGGATATCGTAGATTTCGTCTTCCCTAATACACCTGTGGATATGCATATCAGCTCCTATGTGAAAGAGGTAACCTCTAATCCAAGGGAATGAGTGCTACGCTGCACTATTAATTTTCTTTCTCTGGGTGTCAGGTGTTTGCGTAGTTTTCCCACTGCTAAGTAATTCGATACATCTACATACCACGGTGCTTTTATGGTCACAGCAAACATGTGCTCATTAGGGAACTGGTCTTCTACTCCCACTGTGTCGTCTATTCTTGGCACATGTGAGAGGAAGTTTGCCACTAGATTTTCCTTTCCTAGTCAATCCTTGATCGTTATGTCAAATTCCTGCAAAAGGATTAACCATCGTGTCACTCTTGTGTTCGTAATAGCTTTATTAGCTAAATATTTTATAGTAGAGTGATAAGTATATAGGACCATAGGGTATCCTATTATATAGTGTCTAAAATTGTTAATATCATATATTACAGCTAGAAACTCTTTCTCAGTCACTGTGTAATTCAACTCAGCAGGAGTTAATTTTTCGTTGATGTAGTATATCGCATAGGGTTTCTTGTCTTCTTCTTGGCCAAGAACTGCTCCAATGGCCATATCTGATGCATCAAATGAAATTTGGAATGGTAAATCCCAGTTTGGGCCCCGTAGTACTAGGGCTGTTGATACTAACCATTTTAATTCTGCAAAGGCAATGTGACATTTATCAGTCCATATAAAATTGATATTTCCTGTCAAAGCATATAATGGTGCAGTAATTTGGGAGAAGTTTTTTATAAATCTCCGATAATATCCAGAAAATCCCAAAAAAAATACGTACCTCTATTTGAGTGCAGGGGGTAGCTAGTAAGAGGATTACCTGAATTTTTGCTGGATCTTCCTGAATTCCAGCTGCTGAGATGTAATAACCCAGGATTAGGCCTTCTGTCATCATCATGTGGCATTTCCCGTGGCTTAAGAAGACCATAGTGTCAATGCATCTTTACAGGTTTTTCTCCAGTGTCTGTAATTCCTGCTCGAAGTCATCTTCATAGGGTGTAAAATCATCCATGTACACCTCTAATCCCTCGTTTATCAAGACGACAAAAATACTTAGTGTGGCTCTCTAGAATGTTGTAGGTGCATTGCATAGTCCGAAAGGTAATACCCTATAAGAAAATGTCCCCTATTGGCAGGTGAAGGTATTCTTATCTTGGTCTTCAGGGGAAATTTGGATTTGGTTGTAGCCACTCAATCTGTCCAAGAAAGAGAAGAATTTTTTACCTACCAATGTGTCTAGAACCTGGTCAATAAACAGAAGGGGAAAATGATATTTTTGTGTTTCTTTGTTAAGCTCTTTGCAATCGACACATATATGCCATTTCCCATTCTTTTTAGGACCCACAACTAATGGAGAAACCTATTTAACATCAAATATAGGATAGATGAAATTTACATCTAATAGTTTATGTAGTTCATCTTTAACAACATCCATTAGGTGAGGGTTTAATCTTCACTGAGGTTTTCGAATGGGTCTCACATCTTTTCAGTGTAGATGTGGTGCATATATAATTGGGGGTCAATCCCTTTCATAAATGGGTAATCCCAAGTGAAAGCCCCTTTATATTTTTTAAGGATTTGAATAAGCTTCTGCTGCTGGTCATCACTCAAGTTTTTTTTAATGTTAAGGACTTTTCGTGGCTCAATTTCAATAGGTTTGTTGTTATAAACAATTGTTGTTGGTATTGTTTGGTCGTTGATATATTTTAAAGGATCTTCTTCAATTTCATTATCAAGGACTGCTTCAATCATGTGAAATTTTAGATTAGAGACGACAGCTGGGTGATTAATGTAAGTGTTAATAATATCATCTTCTGTTTTGTTCTTAAATTCAAGAGCATATGTTACAGTTAGTGGTGATCAAATATTTTATATTAAATATGTTATAGGTTGCTTCCTAGTTTTTATTATGGTTAGGCTTGGCTGAGATGGACGGTATAAAGCTAGGTTCTTCACCTCATTTCCTCTGACTATAGTCATACTGCCTATTCGACATCTTATATAAGCATCTGTGGTCACTAGATAAGGTCTTCCTAATATTAGAGGATGTCCATCTAGCTGGTTTCTAGGATTAATAATCAAGAAATCTGCTGGGTACTCCCAAGAATCTACAAACACCATTGCATCCTTAAATGTCCCTTCTAGTTTAATAACTAAATGGTCAGCAAGTTCCAGCAAGGTCGTAGTTCGATCTAAGGTTGTGATGCCAAGTCTCTGACATGTTGTTGTTGAGAGAATATTAATGGCTGCCCCTAGATTGACTAACGCATTGGGAAAGGAGCATCCATTTATTTGTACTATGACAATAGTGTTTCCTAGGTCTTCATATTTCACTGGTATTTCTCTGCCTAATAATAAATCAGACAAAGTTCTGACTACGTGGACAGTTGGTGTTACCTTTATTTTCCTCATAGGCTTTTTGATACACAATTCCTTAATGGTTTTTGCATAGATTGGAATGTCCTGAATAGCTTGGAGGAGGGGTATTTTTACACAAATATTTTTTAATTCTCCCAGGAGATCAAAGTCGGGATATTCGATTGGGCGAGGTAAAATCAATTCTGGGAATGGCAGAGAAGAGGTAATATTCTATTTGTAGCTTTTATGCTTGACTGTATTCTCCCTTTGAGGTGTTTGTTCTATAGGTAGTGGTTCTTCCAATTGCATATTTTTATCATCCTCTGGCGTGATTATTCGTCCAAACCTCAATTTGATTTCATTAGATTCTCTCAACTCGATTTTCGGATCCAAACCTTTAATAATTTGTACCGATTGGACTGGTCTGTTGTTAGGATTTGGGTTGGGTTGGGTTGGGAGTTTCAGACATAGATTGGGTTGAGGATTCTGCTGCAACATGTAAGGTGCTAGTAGTGTAGGTTGAGGTAGGGGGAGTGTCCCTACTGGTTGGTTCTAGGTCTTTGCTATCTTGATTGCCAGTTTTGGTTTTGTGAAGTGGAGGGGTACCATTGAGATGGATATGGATTGTTCTGCCAAGACGATGGAAAGTAAGAGGAATTTGGCAAACTATTGTTTGGATTTGACTGATTGGACCAAGGTGGCATAGAAAATTCTTGTGGAGACCAATTAGGAAAAGTTGGCCGGTTCTCCCATGTAGCTCTTGTGTATCATTGAGAATTTTATTGTGAAGGCTGAAAGAGTTAAGATGTGTCGGTAGGCATTCTTCTTTTTTTCAACATTGGTTTAATAGGTGACTGGTTCCACTTCTTCCTTTGCCTCCTTGAAGACCGCTTTTAATCCTGGGAGTGATGGGAAATTTTTTGTGGCATGTTCTTTAGTGCATATGGCACAGGTCTGTACCACATCCATTAGGCATTCTTTATGACTATGTTCCTTGCTACATTGAGGGAAAAAAATAACCAGGTTCTATTTTGCTTCAACCTGCTTCTGCTTGCCTTGCGTGATATCTAATTATGTTGTCAAGGTTCCCAGGATATACGTTTTGAAATCTTCCATCAGGTTTTAGATTTCAGTACGAGTAATGCTTCCGTTAGAGAATTTGTTGTCCCTAGTGATCGCATCACGTTCAGTTGGTTTCAGCCTTGTACTCCCCCTCGAGCACCTAATACACAAATCAATAATGTTAACATAGTCTTCTTCATATATATCACCTTTACCCATGATATTTAGTGTCTCTATCCATTGGTCATTCATCATGTTAATCATCATGGCTTTTAGAACATTATCAGGCATATTTGCATAGGGAGACCTTAGGAGGTTATATTGGAAACGCTCCACATAGTCTTCCAAAGTTTCTCTAGGCCTTGCTACCATTTGGAATATCTCATCTTTTAGTTCTCTAGATTTTCAATAATATTGGTATTTTTTAAGGAAGGTAGTTTTCATTTGGTCCCAATCATTGGTGGTGCCTCCACCCAGTCCAATAAATCAATGCAAGGTTGCTCGCTTTAAAGTGGAGGGAACAACTTCAGTTTCTGGGGGTCGGTGGTGTAATCATAACCTCGACATAAGACGTAGAATTCAAATAGGAACGCATTCAGAACTTCTGAAGTGATTCCATGAAAGGTGGGAATATTTTGTAGAGGGGTAGCTTTCATCAGGGCGTTGACAACTATGTCAACAATAGGATACTATAATGTAGATTTATGGGGTGTTTGTGGATTATTGTCCATTGGATCAAAGATATGCCAGTAGCCTTCTGGGATCTCTAGAGCTAGAGAGTTGTCCCTAGGATGTCTAGAAGAGGCGGGAATGATCCTAACAACACTCCCTTGATCTGGGATACTAGGTGTCCTTTGCTCAATTACTACTTCAGGAGATCTTGGTTCTACTAGTTTAACCTCGAATTCCATGTTTCTCCTTCTCCTTCACAAAAATTGCAAGAATTCCCTTCTTGTGAGGGAATTGATCGTGAATTTTCAATATCTTGAAAACTCTTTTTAGTCCCTTCAGTTTTACTGTAGACCTCAGTGTAGGCTATAGATGGTGAGCATGTGGTCCAAAGGGAGACATTAGGATGTCTAGAAGAAATGGTTTTGGGACCTACTGATAGCTTAGATTTAGCTTTTCTTAAGATGTCGTCGATAAAATTTGATCGTCCAAGGGTCACCGGTCCCTTAGATTTTTCAAGTTTTGGGTGTGGGATTGTATTGTTTTGTAATCATTCTTCTTAGTCATTCATGCAAAAATTCAAATGTTTATTTCTACCTTAAATTCCTAGCAATTCTGCTAGAAAGTAGGTGGGGGAGTAGTCATTTTACTTGCTCCATACGTAGGTTCCAACCTTCCATTTTTTAAACCCAGTTCTCTCTCAGTGGACAAACATTAAACACCTACTTTACCTTTTTGTAGTTGTGTTGAAAAGCGGGTGGAGGAGCAAGCACTTTACTAGCTCGTTATGTAGGCCTCTATACTACTAGTGTAACCCCTTATTATTATTAGTACAACCCCCTTATTATATTTTTGTACCCTGTTGTGGTCACCAACGTGTTATAGACAATTTTGTGCCTTACAGCATCAGGCATGAATTGTCAATAATCCAAGGGATCCAAAGTCCCTAAACATGATGTTCCTACCCCTAGAGGAACAAGGTCAGCAAACCAACAGCTCTCAGATCAGTTCTCCACCTGAAAACACTCAAAAACAAGCAATCCTGAAATCAAAGCAGGTGCTCCACTAGGCTTCTGCGCTGAAACTCAACTCCTCCATGGTGTACCTGCGTTGCAAAGCAAGTGGAACAAAGGCCACCTGCGCTGAGCGAGATGGGACAAGTGGCACACTGAGTCATTGCTCTGGAATCTTCCAAAAATGACACTTGGATCAAGGATTTCGCCTTGTGATGAGTCAGAGGCTCTGTTTCTCCAAGTGGAAGCAAGGTTCTCCAAGTGGACTCAAGAACTGAAGATCAACTTAAGATCAACTGAAGACAGAGAGGACGCAAGGCAGCTACACATCAGTTGCAAGCTGACTCATCCTTTCTCAATTCATCTATATATTGAGCTCTCTCCTATGAGCTCAACAGGCTGGAATTTTGTGCAAAGTAATGCTATGCTGTTGGTTTCACTATAGAGCTATTGGGTGATTGCTTGAAGGAGGTGAAGAGGAGAAATTCTTTCTGCTGGGAGGTGTTGCTGGATTGGGGCCTTCAATGGTTATAACTCTCTCAGAACTTTACTTCTTCATTAATAAAAGCTATTGAGGTTCTTCTATATACACTTGTTTCAATAATGTATTGTGATAATTGTATATTTGATTTATGCTAATCCGTGAATCAGTTATGATTGCATGCTTCTTGTAGTTTCCTTCTTTGTTATTTTGCAGGATCTCATTGTAGCTGGGCCAGCAAAAGAGCAAGGAGCTGGGAGCAAGCAGCCAAAGAGAAGAGTTTGGATTCGACATTAAGCGCAAGGCAACGGTTAGTGCATTTCCTCATTCTCTCTTGCTTTCGTAAAGAAGTAAACCTTAAGTAGTTTTCTTTACAGTTGTTGCTGAGGTACTATCACCCTTAGAGTGGGATAGGGTCATCCGAATCGGATACTTTTCCCTACAACAAACTGGCGACTCCGCTGGGGATCGTATCTGTTTGATTGTTTGTAGTATTTTGCTATTCATTTCCTGAACAAAAGAGTACCAAATCGAAAAGCTTTTGACTATATCAAAAGCGAAGTAGAGGGCAGCTACTCTAGCTCATTTCTGAGCATGTTCATGATTTGAAGAGCTGATCTACAAGGATCCTTGTAAGCTCTTAGTGATATCTTTTCATCCTCCTAGTCATCCCTTTGTGTGTGCTTGACTGATTGCTTCTGATTTGAGCAAAAACTGTGCATTTTTGAGAAAACTGTGACCCGGAAACTGAGAAAACGCAACTTTCGTTTTCCAAAGTAGGTAGTACACAGGCTACCTGCTTTGCAACGCAGGTCCCAAAGGGGCTACCTGCGCTGAGAGCCAGACTGGCTGTGCAGCACCTGCGTTGGCCCAATTTTGCCTTGAGCAGTTGGGGTTTCCTCCCTTTTTCTTGCCTGTTTTCACTATAGTTTTTGCAGCAAGTTATCTTTTTTGTACCTGTTCTGAAACCAACCTTACTTGCCATCATTCCGCCTTTGTTATATAACGAAATTGTACTTGTTCTTTTGTATTTCTTACTTCATTTACAATTTCCCATAACGAAGAGTAAACTAGTCTTGCTTTGGCCTCTTAGATCTGAACCTGTGTTAGGCATTTTGCTGGTCTAAAGAGTTAGCTTGTTCGCTGTCCATAGCTGATTAGTCTTTTTACTTTCGTCATTATGGTTTGATTTCATGTATTTCCAGTGATTAAACAAGTAAATCTTAAGGTGTCTTCTGATTTTGGACAAGCTTGTTTACTTTCACTTTAAATCGAAATCAAAGTTATATAACAACTTTCTTTTTGTAATACATCAACCTTAAGAAAGGGAAAAGAAAATACATGCATTGTGCATTTTGCATTTGACTGTTTGCATGACGATTTAGGAAATTTTGCATTAGTGTGTGCTCTATGATCTGTGTGAAAAGATTTTCCTTTCTTCTCCCTCAGTAGTTAAGATTTTCAAAGTTGAAAGATTGAAAAGTTTGCTTCTCATCTTAGACTGCATTCAGGAATTTGTTACATACATCTCGTGGTGATCCTTAAAGGCAAACTGCTAAACAAGATCAACATTAAAATAAATTCAATTTACATAACAACGCTTTGTAACATAACGCAAACACATAGAGGTCTAGGTAGAGACGTGTTCCGACGTCGTTAAACATAGTGACTGTCGATCTCTACGAAGGTGGGTGATTCCTCCTGAGAGTTGGTGGCACTAATACGGACTTGTGCTCCCACGTACCGTCGCGTATATATTGGGAGACCCCTATAGGAATAAAGCCTTTATCCATAGGAAGCCGTGTCGGCCGCCCTACTGATCGTGATGTAGTGAACACAGCATTCACGAAGATCGACCACCCGTACCGTAAAACGTATTCTGTGGTTTCGCGAAAAGTTTGGCACACCCTCTGCCTAGAACTCCAGAGAAGTTTCTTTTGGCCTTTTTCAAACTCTATAACTGAAAAAGTCCATCCGAGCATTTGTCACTTCGGGCTCGTTAAAACATCGAAGGGGACTAGAGTCATCTTTAGCTTTTTCTCGACTCTTAAAACATGAAAAAGCAAAGTTGTGTCTAAAGCGTCGTTAATAAAATTTATTTTAATCGGAACATAATCACCTCTTATTCCCACGTTGATCTTTCAGTTGAAAAGTATGGAGCCCACCAACCAAGGAAGTCACCTTGGCGGAAGTCCCAATCCCTTCTCCTCTTGGGGAGATGTTGGTGCGCCTCATATGGCCACATTGTCACTTCCAGGATTGACAATTGGCCTACCTGTATGGCTCTTTTCAACTAATGTAGTTCAGATCGCCACTAATCCTGAGCAGTCGAATCAACAGTCAGACCAGTCTAGAACTACCCCCCAGCCTTCCACTTCTTACAATTCTTCCTCTGATCCTTCATCTTCGCAAGGTAGAGCCGGCAAAAGTCAGCCTCCCATGGAGAAGAAGGAAAAGAAGAAGAGAGAAAAGAAGCAGAAGGGGCCTATGGCGAAGGCGATTGGGGGCAAGCAAAAGACATCTGACAAAAATCCACACACTGCACCGACCGGGCCTAAATCGCCATGTGTCATTTGCAAAGGGACCCACTTCCATCGTGATTGTCCTTGTATTCCCCGGATACTAAAGTCCCCCAGGTTGCACAATCCAGTAGCATCAACCTCTGGTAGTCATGTTGATTGCAGTCCGTTAACTAGCGAGAGTGAAGGACGAAAAGGGAGACCAAGATCACCTTGTATGTTGTGTGAAGGCGATCACGCCATCCACCGATGTCCATTCTTAGATGAGGTGAAGAGAGTTTTGGAAGATTGTCCGGTATCACCGTTACGACTTCCTCCTGGATACCAAAAACTCGTGCCTAATCCCTCGATAGTTGAAAATCCAGCTGGCCCGCTAAAGTGGTCAGCTGAAGTGTCAGTCATTGAGAATGAACCTGCTGAATCCAGACCAGACGAAAGTCTAAAGGTCGAAACGGTAGTTGACCCGGTTCTTCCTTCAGAGGATTCATCCTCAAATGACTCCGTCATTGAAGACTCATCTTCAAATGACACCCTCATTGAAGAGAATAAGGATGACACCGTCCATATCCTTTTCATCAACACAGACTCTGATGAGCATCAGGGCAATGCGCCCATTCCTTTATCGCAGGAAGGAACATCGTCAGGGTCGTATCCGGCCGTGTATTCGGTCCCACCACCAAGTAACCTAATTGTATCCTTTGATTGGAATCAACTAGGCAGACCCCGGTTACCAGCCAGTATCCCATTCGGAATCATCGTCCAAATCTGCAGAATGGTGATGGCTGGAACTATCATTGATGAAGGGGCATCTGTGAGTATCCTTTCCTCTATTGCTTGGAAAGCACTGGGTTCCCCGGTGCTTTTACCTGAGATGAGAAATCTATCGGGTTTTGATAAAGGAACCAGTCACCCGTTAGGGATTCTCCCCAATGTTCCCATTACATTGAAAGGGAAGACAGTTCATATGAACGTCATGGTCGTCCAGGGACCCTTAGTGTATAACTTACTCCTTGGACGAGACTATATATATTGCATGGAGGCAATAGTGTCCTCACTCTTTAGAGTTATGTGTTTTCCGCACGAAGGAAGAATGGTCAAGCTCGTAGACCAACTTTCATTTCCAGGATCACGCATCGCAAATAGTCAAATACCATCCCTTAACGGTTTATTCACTCAAGGAATGCCTCCACCCCCGGTTCTACTTCCCGATGAATGCGAGTGATTCGGAAGAAAGAACTGGGACCCAGGGGGCATGCACCCTGGCCTGCCTTGGGCAGAGAAAACCTTGGGTATAAAGTTAATTTCCGCAGAAGAATGGACTAGTCCGTACCCCGTCCGAAGGAAGGAAGAGAGGGTTGTTCTAGGATAAAGTTCTTTTGTCAAAGTTATGTGAGCGAAATAATCGGCTCCCTTTGTCTAGAAACTAGGCTCTCCTGAGGGAGGAGATCCATTTGTGGTGGCAAGTAGCCACCATCTTTGAAGGCAAGCCTCACCCATTAAAACATATGTTTTGAAGGATAAGTAGGGGCAGCCTCCAAAGAAAGAGATGAAATTGCTGCAACAAGTAGTCACCATCCTTAGCAACCTAGTAATAGACATCACCGAAAAAAGAGTTTAGTTTGCGGCAGCGAACATAACCATTTTTCGGATAATAAGTAAGAGGAAGAACCTAGAAATTATACTTTATACCTGGGGCATGCGAACCTTTTGGAGTGCAAGCACGGGACGACTATTTATTTTTAAAATTTTTAGGTCCTCCCTTTAAACCTGTAGGTCTAACCCGTTAAACTCGTAGGATTAGCCATTTCCAGCTTGCATAAAGAAAGGATGTGGGGCAAAAGTTAAAACTTGCCAAATAGGAGCATAGCTTCGTGAGATAAAGCTCCTTAAAAAATAGCTATCTCACCTGAGGCGTTTCTTGTATTATGACTGGTATAATCGAGCAGTTTTAGCAATGTTCATGCTCGTTAAAAAATAAACGCAAGATCCAAGCAGTTTTAGCACATAGTTCATGCTCGTTAAAAAATAAACATAAGTTGTGAGCAATCTTCCCCTAGAGTTCAAGCTCACCCAGAAAAAATGAACCGGTAAATAACCTTGAGAAATGTAACCTTTGACAGCCATATTAAAGCCCTTGGTCGTGTTCTTGCAGTCTCACCTCCATCCGTTCATTTGGCCAATCATTCATCTCCATATGTTTGTTTACCCATTTTGAGGAACAGCTGCGAAGAGTGATTTCACTTAGCCATCCTTGTGACACTGTCGTGATTGGAAAATTCCAACCTGTACCTGGAATCTGCTGCTATCCATGTTCATCACTCGTTCCTCAAAAGACGAGTCTTCTTTGAGCTCTTTTCACTGACTCGTAAAATATGAAAAGTTTGCCGAGTTTTGGCCTTCGAGCTCGTTAAAGCGACCGGAAAGCTATCCCTCCTCTAGATTTTAATCTTTTTGGACCTGAGGGATTATTGCACAAAAAGATCGAGCGCTTGTTTTGTTCGGCTCGTTAAAGCAATCGAAAATTCATCCCTTCTGTATTGTTTTATACTTTTTCGGACTTAAGGGATTAGATGACGAAAAAGGAATTCTGGAGTTGACTTTATGTACCTTTTCAGACTCTCTAAAAATGAAAAGGACCGAGTTATCCTTGTCGTTGGACTCGTTAAATTCATTAAATAGCGACAAACTTGTCTTTAGACGAGAACGAGTTTCCCTATCGCTAGGCTCGTTAAAACATAGCGATGGGCTTGCCCGAAGGGAAGGTTATAGAACAAGCATATGTTATCCTCCTCAAGCTTGATAAAAATAAAGAGGTACTGGTCAGCAATGACTGGGGAAAAATTGGGAGAACCTCACAGCTTTAATGGTAGCAAGTCACTCTTGAACATGACACTTTGTCCTCCGTATCAGATCGGGTTGGGTTGTTTCATTCACCGGTCTCATCACCATGGTCCTCGCCACACCATCCACATTTGGGGTAATGCTACCGATCCATCACATCAGTGTCGTTATATGTTCAAGAGATGTTGTTCTGCAAAGAGTCAACCGTGTCCCATCCACTGCCATACATTGTCCTTCATCCATTTCATGACCGCCACCCTGAATCATACATCACAGTTTGTTTTCACCTCATCACAATCACTAGCTCCGTTCCGTGTCACTGATGTGGGATTCTTTAAGGCCCTCCTTTGACGGATCGCTCCTTGTCGACATCAGCTCATTATCCAAGGAGTTGATCTAGGAACAACCCCTTCAGTACTTTGAAGCTTGCATGCATCAATGGCATGTTTCTCACTTCCGGCGACAGGTATACATCAATGACCTTCGACCAGAAGATTTTGCATGGTGGTCGACGCCAAGTCCTTTATTCCCACCATGTGAATTGTACTGCCGTACCTTGAGGGTCATCATCCTTATCGGTGATTCCTCTCGCGCTTGTTAACGGTTTACATCATTGACCGGTAATCAAGCGATGTCTTTCCATGTTCGACTTCAAGAAATTCTCACATGGATCGACTTGTACATCGAGTGAAGATCGGAAGAGATTGAAGACCCCGGATCTAGTTTCATCCATCCGGGCTGCGATATATATTCAGGATATAAAGACATTTGATATGTACATCATTGCGGCAGATGATCATCCTTCTCAAAGGATGATAATTTCAGCAGAGAATTATCAGTCTATCATCAGACGATCGTCTGTGCTATGTACCAAAATGAATTTATAAAGCTGAGCATGGGAATGCCCGCCTCAGCTAGATCATGAAAAAGTATGAAAAATAATGTATTGTATTGTATCTTATTACAGGACACTTCTCAGCAGATTGAATGAACTTCGGATCCTCCTAATAAAGCATTTCACCCGATAAACGACCTCATACTTTAGGGGGCATCTGTTATAGACAATTTTGTGCCTTACAGCATCAGGCATGAATTGTCAATAATCCAAGGGATCCAAAGTCCCTAAACATGATGTTCCTACCCCTAGAGGAACAAGGTCAGCAAACCAACAGCTCTCAGATCAGTTCTCCACCTGAAAACACTCAAAAACAAGAAATCCTGAAATCAAAGCAGGTGCTCCACTAGGCTTCTGCGCTGAAACTCAACTCCTCCATGGTGTACTTGCGTTGCAAAGCAAGTGGAACAAAGGCCACCTGCGCTGAGCGAGATGGGACAAGTGGCACACTGAGTCATTGCTCTGGAATCTTCCAAAAATGACACTTGGATCAAGGATTTCGCCTTGTGATGAGTCAGAGGCTCTGTTTCTCCAAGTGGAAGCAAGGTTCTCCAAGTGGACTCAAGAACTGAAGATCAACTGAAGATCAACTGAAGAGAGAGAGGACACAAGGTAGCTACACATCAGTTGCAAGCTGACTCATCCTTTCTCAATTCATCTATATATTGAGCTCTCTCCTATGAGCTCAACTGGCTGGAATTTTGTGCAAAGTAATGCTATGCTGTTGGTTTCACTATAGAGCTATTGGGTGATTGCTTGAAGGAGGTGAAGAGGAGAAATTCTTTCTGCTGGGAGGTGTTGCTGGATTGGGGCCTTCAATGGTTGTAACTCTCTCAGAACTTTACTTCTTCATTAATAAAAGCTATTGAGGTTCTTCTATATACACTTGTTTCAATAATGTATTGTGATAATTGTATATTTGATTTATGCTAATCTGTGAATCAGTTATGATTGCATGCTTCTTGTAGTTTCCTTCTTTGTTATTTTGTAGGATCTCATTGTAGTTGGGCCAGCAAAAGAGCAAGGAGCTGGGAGCAAGCAGCCAAAGAGAAGAGTTTGGATTCGACATTAAGCGCAAGGCAACGGTTAGTGCATTTCCTCATTCTCTCTTGCTTTCGTAAAGAAGTAAACCTTAAGTAGTTTTCTTTACAGTTGTTGCTGAGGTACTATCACCCTTAGAGTGGGATAGGGTCATCCGAATCGGATACTTTTCCCTACAACACAACAACCCCCCTCTTTGATTGGTATTAGCAATAACACCAAGCAATGGGGACCCTTAACAAAAAATCCAAAAAAAAAACTTTTTATCAAAACTCTATATTTTGACTCCCTAAAGCTATATCGCATCGCGAGAAGAGAACGAGACGTTTTCCTATGCGCATAATGAGCTACGAAGAAGCGACGTGAAATTCATTGCATCACTTGTATTGTGAAGCTCTATTAAATAAAAAGCTTAAGGAATCGCGCGATGGCCGATATGCGACGTCGCATATTGCAACATCGCATAAGCAACACACAATGATTATAATTAAGCGCGATCTACGATATTTTCGATCTGCGATATTTGTGATCTGCGATATTGCGATCTGCGATGAATGCGATCGTCAAATCCTGCGATAACACATCTTAAACGATGCAATCCTCGACACTGCGATGTGAGTCACAGAAATGACTCATCGCAAAGGTTCCTCGGCACAGCGTTCAAGGAAAGCTGTCTACAGACCAAAATTGGGCGCGCACCTAAAAAAGAAATTAATGATTGTATGCCAAAGTATCCGAGAAGGATTGTGTTGTGTTTTTCGAAGAGTTAGTTCTTTATGAGTGTCATGATTATGCATTCATTAGAGCTTAAAGCTTTCATGTCAATCTTTTCGTCGTTACTCTTTTCCTTTGCGTAAACTATAAGGCAGCAACTAATATAAATCAATGTGCAGGAAACATCTAAGGCAAAGGGGAAAGCTTCAATACTCGGAGAACAAAGAAGAAATGCCTTCGCAAACGGATGCCGCATGCAGCAGGACCGCGGATTCCAGAGTATCACTCAACAGAGACTGATGGAAATAGACTATCCAAGACTCAAAGTCAAAGGCGCACAAAAGCAGCATGTTTTCAAAAGATCCTAAAGCTTAGACTGGGTAAAGCAAAAAGAAAAATGCTAAAGGAGGAAAACGCACCAGAAAAGCCTAGAACAAAGAACAGAAACCGTTTTCAATACAGAAAATTGTTCAGAGAGAAAAGTCCCTAAGTTTCTCAGTCATTCGCCAGGCCGGAAACCGAAATAACAACACAATCAATTTGAGAGAAATTTGGGATATTACCAAGTATACACATAGCGAATACACCAAGCCAGAGGAAAATATCTTCCAGTTTGTTAGAAAGCGGTGCAAGCTCTTGTTGTTTCTATTTTCGTAACTCAAACGAAAGGAGAAGACAACCAGCCGACTCTTCCCAGGCGAATGTTGCATTTCTTACAGCACTAAGGAGCAAATATAGAAACCGTGTCCTAAATTTATTTAACTAAGATTAATTAGTTATCAGTATTTAAACCCTTCTCAGGCATTTGGAGAAGGGTCCGAAAAATTTGTCAAAAAACTTGTCCTCAGAACATGCATTTTTGCACCCTCGAAGGGGGTTTTTGGTGAATGGATGGATCGAGATTCATCAATTTTTGCATTTAATGTCTGCTACTGATGTTGCACTTTTGTACTCTTAGTAGATGTTAGAACAAGTAGAGATAAATTGTTATTGCTTGAAGCTTATGAGTGGAACCAGTCATAAATGGTACTTTTATCTCTTGACCTGTTTCTGTTCATATTCTTAAAGTGATATGTAGTTTTCAGTTGTTTATACGTTAATGCATGAATGTGTGGGTTACCATTTGGCACTTCTGTACGGTGGAGTCATTTATTTGTGCTTGATATATGAATAACTTATTATGCGATATGATGTTCACAACTGTTTTGCCTAACTTTTTATGCAGAATGGTTTATCTTAATTGATTTCTATTCTTATGATAGCTGAATGATCTTTATTACCAATTATTGTCCGAAATCTTCTTAGATCGCATAATAGAAGAAATACACCACTGGTTAGTGTAGATTAGATGTGTTATTTTTCCTTTATTAGATTACAATAGCATAGAGTTAGCTTAGAAGTTTGAATTAAATTAGCTTAAAATACTCCTAGATTAGCAACATTCAACTCTACACACACACACACCCCTTAGATTGGGAAACTGGTCCCATTATCCCCAGTCGGACCCGCTATACCAAAAAGATAAGGAGCTGCCAACCAAGGTCCACACTAGGTGGGTATCCCCCTTGTTGTCGACCCGACTTTCGGGGCCTCAACATATTTGGCGCTAGAAGGAGGGCCCGGACTATGAATGGCATCTAAATCAAAATCTAAATACCATTCTGAGAGTAAATCGCCCTCACCAACTTCCCTGACTTCTCTAGTACGATTAAATCCAGAGTCAGAAGTCGCTCGGGTATCAACCGCTGCTAGATACCCTAATATTTCAGACCAATCTATCATTGAACCCCCTGAAGTTCAAACTCTGATTCGCAAACTCCAGGGATTCTCTATCTTTTCTCAGAGGTCTGATAAATCTCAAAGCAGCGTGACTTCGCAGTACAATCTTGCTCATCCTCTGACCATATTAAAGAGTGAAAAATTTGGCATCCAGCCAACTGAATCCCCTCTTCCCACCAGGAAAAGAGCAAGGAAAACACCACCAGAGTCTGACAGTGAGACTCTTTCATCTACGTGTCCATCTCAACTCCCTCACCGCGAAGTCAGCCACCCACGTCTTCATTTCAAACCATTCATCCATCTTCCACAACCCCTCCTCTTCAATCATCAAAGATCATAATACCTTCATCTTCCCAGCATGAGGGATCATCCTCTGCACTTGCATTCACTAGCAGCTCAACGATGGCCCAGTCTCCATGGAACAATCCTGGGGAAGTTTTAATGCCTCCACCTCTGAGCCCAATACCGGCCCATCCTGAGAAATGGATACCCAAATTCAATCCAGAAGCAGGCATGCTAGCTGAAGAACATATCAATAATTTCATGCTTTCTATTAATCTCAATGGAGTTACCAACGAGGATGCTGTCGTCCGGATTTTTCCCTACACAATGCAAGGAACAACGAGGTCATGGTACTTTTCATTACCTTCCGGGTCTATCACAAGTTGGGACATTTTTCAAAGTCAATTCCTTACCAAATTTGGCGATGACAGATCAACGGCGACGCTAATAAATGACCTATCCAATCTTAAAGCCGAGGCTAGAGATCCCATCAAAGAATTTAATTTACGGTTCAATAAAATCCTCAACAAAATTCCTGCTGCTTCCCAGCCCAACGAAGAAGTGAGATGTGAATGGTATATTACGGCCTTACCATCGAACTTGGCAATCTTCGTCGATAGGGCAAATAAGACAACCTTAGTTGAAAACTTGACAGAGGCGATAGCAGTAGAAAAATGCGTAGTGGCCCTAGAAAAAAGATCTGCGATAGAGGAACACAAATCTAAGAAAGTCTCCTACAAGGAAGACCCCAAGAAGAAACAATCGAAAGATCCTTTCGATTTGGAAGGATTACAAAAGGTGTTAAAAACCATGTCCAATGAGATGATTGACATAAAAAAACAAGTAGCAGAAACTTCTTCAAGAAAGCCCTACAGAGCTTTTAAAAGAAATCCTTCAATGGAGGTGAAACCGCCCAACGCTATCTCAAACGTCAAATCCAAAGAAGAAGAAGAAGAAGAGAATACCACTGAAGAGCAGACCGATGACGAAGAAGTTGTGGAACTACAAGGAATGTGGGATTTCATCCTCCCACAAGAAGAAGATCAAGAAGCATTTCCGATTAGTACACGAAGCAAAAATCAACTTGATCCTCCCCAAACTACCCCTAAGCAGAAGGGCACAAGCCCTGCAGCAAAAGATAAAGTCGCAACAAAGAAAACAATCACTAAGGCCACTCAAGCTAGCCCAATCCAACCAGATGAAGCACCTCCATCAAGAACACTTATTTTGTTGGATGAAATGGAGTATAACATTATTGATGACATGAAAAAGACTAGGGCTAATATCACTCTTTATGAGTTGAGCAAATTGAAACATCAACAGAAGATAATGATGAAAGAATTACATGCCATGCCTACTACATCTTTGCCTACAACTGTAGCTTCCCACAACACGGGAAGACCTCCAACCAACACGATCAATAAGATTGACCCAAATGACATCACCTTGATTGGAGGGAGATCAAGGTCTCACACTCCCCCTTTTCTTCTCACTTATGAAATTTTCAACAAAAACGTGCACAATTGTTTGTTATATTCTGGTGCTTCAACGAATATTTTACCCAGATCAATATGTGCCAAGTTGAATGTTCAACCACAAAAATTCGCAGTGCGCATAGTTCAGCTTGATCGATCCCAAGTCGAAGTGATTGGTGAACTTAATCAAGTGACCATAAGATTGTCATCTAACCCGAAGGTGTGTCAGGTTATTGACATTCTAGTAGCTGATATCCCTGAATTCTATGGCTTAATTCTTAGCAGGGATTGTTCCAAAAAACTCCATGGATACTTCTCAACCAACTGGTCGCACATGTGGTTACCCTACAATGGTAAACCGAATCAAATAAAGGTTGAACGAGAGTTACACCAGAAGTACATAGTGACAAAATTGGAGGGAGAAAATGAAGCAATAGCATACAACAGCAGTATCATAGGAAACTACTCGGTAGATTCTTTCCTCGGCAATTTTAATGCTCATACCTCACCTTACTTAGAAAATTCAATTTTGTCCCAAGTCGAAATTTTTTCCCAAACTGATGATTCGAAGTGTGTTAATTTTTTAGATAACTCTGTAAATACATCTTTGTTTTGGAAATTATATTTTGATGGCTCCAAATCTAACGAGGGAGCAGGAGCAGAATGCATTCTGATTAGCCCAGACGGAAATAAGACCATGCTTATGTGCAGACTTGAATTCGATTGCACAAACAATACAACGGAATACGAGGCCTTGGTGCAAGGCCTATACAAAGCAATCGGGTTGAACGTTAAGTACCTTCAAGTCTTCAGAGACTCTGAGATTGTCGTCAAACAGGTACGTAACACCATACATTTCCTATTAGGTCATTTGAATCACTATCAATCTTTAGTTCAAGATCTGACTACACATTTCATAGCATTCAATATTTCGTCAATCCCAAGACTCCAAAATGCGAGCGTAGACTTGTTAGCTAACGTAGCCTCTAGACTTATTCCCTCCGAAGATTTTAGTCCAAATAGATTCTCAATAGAATTAATTTTTAGACCATCCATCCCTGACAACATTACAAACTGGAGAGTATTCAATGATGACCCAGACATTGTAAATTTCCTCACTTCTGAAGGATCCTACTCAAATCAAATAATTGACGAAGACCATCACGATCACCAAATACAACAGCATAGCACTGATAATGCTATACCTAGGTCAGTGGTTAAGTTAGAAGACTTATATGATTTGAAAAGTTGGTTTAAAAGGTCTACCAATGCTAAACTTTACTGTTCGACTCTGAACTACGATTTAGTAAACCTAGGAACCGAGGAGAAACCACAAAACGTTAATCTAGGCCACAGCCTAGCACCTGAAGAGAAATTAGCATACATCCGTCTTTTGAGACAATACAGACATGTTTTTGCCTGGAACTACGATGAGTTGAAAACATACGACACTTTTATCATTCAACACACTATCCCGATGATTGACAATGAAAAACCTGTCCAACAGAAGCTCATAAAAATCCACCCCAATTTAGAAAATCAGATAAAAACTGAGCTAAATAAGTTGTTGAGAGCCAGAATAATATTCCCCGTCAGACATTCCAAATGCGTCTCTAATATGGTACCTGTTAGAAAGAAAAACGGAGATATTCGAATTTGTATTGATTTCCGAAATCTCAACAAAGCCTATCAAAAAGACAATTTTCCCCTCCCACCTATGGAGCAGATATTACAGGCAGTAGCAGGCTCAGAATTAATGTCTTTTTTGGATGGATTTTCAGGATACAATCAAGTGTTGGTGCATCCCGATGATCAGCTAAAAACCACATTCAGAACTAAATGGGGCACATACGCATATCAGAAGATGCCATTTGGTTTGATCAATGTTGGCGCTACATTTCAGAGAGCCATGGACATCGCATTCAAAGTTTAGTCAATAAATCTATAGTGATTTACTTGGATGATATAACAGTGTACTCCAAGAAGCGAAGCGACCATCTCAAAGACTTGAAACAAATTTTTCAACGATCTTTAAGGTATGGGATTTCACTTAACCCGAAGAAATCTTTTTTCGCATTAAGTGAAGGAAAACTTCTAGGATTCAAAGTGTCAAAATATTGCATTCACATTGAACCTAACATAATCAAAGAAATTTCTGAAATATCCATGCCTCATAACAGAAAAGCCATGCGATCTTTCCTTGGTCAAATTAATTTTGTGAAGAGATTTGTCCCATATTTCTCACGTATTGTTTCTCCTTTGCAAAATATGATAAAAAAGAATTCAAATTTTAAATGGGGTCAAGATGAGCATGAAGAATTCAACTTGATAAAACAAGCCATCATTAACGCTCCATCTTTAGCAACCCTGAATTTTTAAGAATCTTTTATCTTATACACATTTTTCTCAGAGAAATCTTATGCCACGATTCTAACTCAAACAAATCAAGAGAAAGCGAAAGCTCCAATCGCATTTTTTAGCTCGAATTTACAAGGTGCTGAACTCAACTATTCCGACGTAGAGAAACAGGTGTATGCTGTTTTCAAAGAAATCAAATATTTCAGACCTTTCTTACTTAAAGCCCATACTAAAGTCATAGTACTATTTCCAGCGGTAAGAAACCTTCTGATACAGAAGAATGTGGGCGAAAAAAGAGCAAATTGGATCACCGCTTTACAAGAATACGATCTTGAGATCAAACCAGAAAACATTGTAAGAGACCAAGGCTTCTGCAAAATGTTGGCTGGAGCATCACAAATTCCTGAGAATTCATCTGACGAGGTACATATGTATGAGGTAAGCCTAAACGATGCAGAATCATTATATGCTGACACCATTTATTATCTTAAGAATGGGTATGCTCCATCACACCTGGATCACACCAAGAAAAGATCTCTGAGGTTGAAAGCTAAGCAATACCAGCTCATAAATGATGTTCTGTTTAAAAGAAATTACGATTCTGTGCTTCTTAGGTGTCTTGAGAAAACTGAAGCCAAAAAGGTTTTGCAGGAACTCCACGATGGGTCAGCAGGCGGACATTATGCTGGAGATGCTACTGCACATAAAACCTTACGTGCAGGATATTATTGGCCCACACTGTTCAAAGACTCACACAGTTACGTGAGGAAATTCCAAGTCTGCCAGACTGCTGCAGGGAAACAAAAGAAACCGCCCATGCCACTACAGCCGGTAAACATCGAGCAACCATTCAGCCAGTGGGGCTTGGACATAATAGGTGAGATCGTTCCTCACTCTTCTAAGCAGCATAGGTACATCCTCACGGTAATAGATTATTTCACTAAATGGTTAGAAGCAGTTCCTCTCAAGACAGCTAATTCTCAAAACATTATTGAATTCATAGATCAATTTATAATCACTAGGTTTGGATTGCCAACGTCCTTAATATTTGATAATGCTTCATACTATTCTAGAAATACATTGACTGAGTTTGCACTTAAAAGAGGGTTCAAACTGAAATATTTGGCCAACTACTATCCGCAAGGTAATGGATTGGCTGAATCAACAAATAAAAACCTGATTAGAATTATGAAAAGAATAGTCGACCAAAACCAAAAGAATTGGCACAAAGCGTTGGTAAATGCTTTATGGGCAGATAGAATAACGAAGAAAGCTTCAATCGACACTTCTCCCTTTAATTTAGTTTATGGAAAAGAAGTGGTTCTTCCAACCCACTTAGTCATTCCCTCTTTGTCTTTAGTACAACACATCAATGAGGTATCCACCTCCTCCATACAAGTAAGACAAATGGAAATAATTAAATTATAAGAACGACGAGAACAAGCTAAGAAAACCCATGCTCATCACCAATCGCTGATAAAATCCTCTTTTGACTCAAGCATAATGACCAGAAAATTTTTTCAGATGGGAGATTTAGTTTTGAAATGGGATAAGGCTCATGAAGAAAAGGGAAAGCATACAAAATTTCAGAAACTATGGCTTGGCCCTTTTCAGATTGTAGAAGTCATAGGCCCATCGACGTTTGTGTTGCAGGACTTAGCAGGTAGAAGAGATTCTTTGCCTGTTAATGGACAGATTCTTAAAAAATATTTTCCATAGAAGATCACTCTTCTATTTTTGTAGGATAGTTTTAGTTTTTATTTGTTTTCTCTTTCTTATAAATAAAACCAGTTGTAGATGGTTACTAAAAGGGTTCATGAAAAGGACACCAATTCTCTATCAGATTTTGAGCTTTTCACTTGTACAAGTAGCAAAATTTTTCGAAAGATCTGATTTTTATTATTGACAGGTAGAGTTAACTTTAGCCTAGACATGATGCTAGTTTCAACTTCAAAAATTTGATGAAAGCAACCTTTGGTAAAAAAATGTTTTATATCAGCACAATGAAAGGTATCAATAATAAAATAAATATTCTCTGTAAAGTTGCTGTTTTCAAACTCTATTATTGTCGTCCAGAGCTTTCTTAAGGAAAAACAATGACTTCCTCCCTGCTAAAGGAAATCGCAGCATTCAGAAGAACAATCCGAGAAAACACTATGTCTCAAAGAATAACAGGTCTCATCACGAGCCGGCTTATCATGATCAGAGATATTATAACTTGCTGACTTTGCCAAGACTGTCTACCAAAACAGGGCAACGACTCAAGATTGTTGCAATCAAAAGACAAGAGGTCTCATCACGAGCCAGCTTGTTTAGCAAAAGTGTAAATCAAGTGAATGACTGTGTCATAATTTGGCCACCAAACCAAGACATTGTTCTTTAGAGAATAAAAAAGGAAAAAGTGTCAAGAAGGGGTTTTCCTTTGAAATGTTGTAAATAACCTCAAGCAGGATAAAGGATCATTGTTGGGTAACAGGTAACCCTGTCGAGGCTATGGACGCTTGCGGGCAACAGAGGCTCTACCTACGACAAATGAGCATATTTTAAAAGGCCAGCGCGCAGAGAAGACCTTATTTTATCTTTAAAAGACGAAGTAATGTCTGGTGGAAATACAAGAACTAAGCCTGAGGAAACAAATGATTGGAATATGAAAAGGTTGAGATGAAGTATCAATGCTAGGATAAGGCATAATATACTCTATCTGTCCATAACAAAATTTAGATATATGAAAATCTTTCTGCTTCGGAAGTTGAAATTCAATAGAAAAACAGAGATAACTGGTTCTTCACAGTGAATCGCCATTGTTGTGGTCACCAACAACCCCCCTCTTTGATTGGTATTAGCAATAACACCAAGCAAATGGGGACCCTTAACAAAAAATCCAAAAAAAAAAACTTTTTATCAAAACTCTGTATTTTGACTCCCTAAAGCTATATCGCATCGCGAGAAGAGAACAAGACATTTTCCTATGCACATAATGAGCTGTGAAGAAGCGACGCGAAATTCATCGCATCACTTGTATTGTGAATCTCTCTTAAATAAAAAGCTTAAGGAATCACCGATGGCCGATATGCGATGTCGCATATCGCAACATCGCATAAGCAGCACACAATGATTATAATTAAGTGTGATCTGCGATATTGCGATCTGCGATGAATGCGATCATCAAATCCTGCGATAACACATCTTAGACGACGCAATCCTTGACACTGCGATGCGAGTCGCAGAAATCACTCATCGCAAAGGTTCCTCGGCACAGCGTTCAAGGACAGCTGTCTGCAGACCAAAATTGGGTGCACACCTAAAAAAGAAATTAATGATTGTACGCCAAAGTATCCGAGAAGGATTGTGTTGTGTTTTTCAAAGAGTCAGTTCATTATGAGTGTCATTATTATGCATTCATTAGAGCTTAAAGCTTTCATGTCAATCTTTTCGTCGTTACTCTTTTCCTTTGCGTAAACTGTAAGACAACAACTAATATAAATCAATGTGCAGGAAACATCTAAGGAAAAGGGGAAAGTGTCAATACTCGGAGAACAGAAAAGAAATGCCTTCGCAAACGGATGCCACATGCAGTAGGACCGCGGATTCCAGAGTATCACTCAACAGAGACTGATGGAAATAGACTATCCAAGACTCAGAGTCAAAGGCGCACAAAATAAGCATGTTTTCAAAATATCCTGAAGCTTAGACTAGGTAAAGCAAAAAGAAAAACGCTAAAGGAGGAAAACGCACCAGAAAAGCCTGGAACAAAGTACGGAAATAATTTTCAATACAGAAAATTGTTCAGAGAGAAAAGTCCCTAACTTGCTCAGTCATTCGTCGGGCTGGAAACTGAAATAACAACAACACAATCAGTTTGAGAGAAATTTGGGATATTACCAAGTATACACACAGCGAATACACCAAGCCAGAGGAAAATATCTTCCAGTTTATCAAAAAACGGTGCCAGCTCTTTTTGTTTCTATTTTCGTAACTCAAACGAAAGGAGAAGACAACCAACTGACTCTTCCCAGGCGAATGTTGCATTGCTTACAGCACTAAGGAGCAAATACAGAAACGGTTAGAAATTAGATTCAATTTTTAGAAATAATTTGCGTTAGTAGAAGGGCGGTCATTTGAAACCGTGTTCTAAATTTATGTAATTAAGATTAATTAGTTAGCAGTATTTAAACCCTTCTCAGGCATTTGGAGAAGGGTTCGGAAATTTGTCAAAAAACATGTCCTCAGAACATGCACTTTTGCACCCTCGGAAGGGGTTTTTGGTGAATGGATGGATCGAGATTTATCAATTTTCGCATTTAATGTCTGCTACTAATGTTGCACTTTTTTACTCTTAGTAGATGTTATAACAAGTAGAGATAAATCGTTGTTGCTTGAAGCTTATGAGTGGAACCAGTCATAAATGGTACTTTTATATCTTGACCTGTTTCTGTTCATATTCTTAAAGTGATATGTTGTTTTCAGTTGTTTATACATTAATGCATGAATGTGTGGGATACCATTTGGCACTTTTGTACGGTGGAGTCATTTATTTGTGCTTGATATATGAATAACTTATTATGCGATATGCTGTTCACAACTGTTTTACCTAACTTTTTATGCACAATGGTTTATCTTAATTGATTTCTATTCTTATGATAGTTGAATGATCTTTATTACCAGTTATTGTTCGAAATCTTTTTATATCGCATAATAGAAGAAATACACCCCGGGTTAGTGTACATTAGATGTGGTGTTTTTCCTTTATTAGATTACAATAGCATAGAGTTAGCTTAGAAGTTTGAATTAAATTAGCTTAAAATACTCCTAGATCAACATCATTCAACTCTACACACACACACCCCTTAGATTGGGAAACTGTTCCTATTATCCCCAGTCGGACCCGCTATACCAAACGGATAAGGAGTTGCCAACCAAGGTCCAGACCAGGTGGGTATCCCCCTTGTTGTCGACCCGATTTTCGGGACCTCAACATACCCATGTATTCCCCATATTATTGCCATTGTGGCCCATAGAAGCCCACTATTGTTATTATTGTGCCCTTACATTATTATTGTTATGTCGGCTCTGATTATATTATGACCCCTTAGACTCCTATATATAGAAAATAGGTCTTGTCATTTGTATCATCCAAGAATTATTCATTTGTGTAATGTAAAGGAGGTTGCCCCCTCGAAGAGGCTGAATTCTAAGGCGTTGATCTATCTTTTCTATCTTTTTGTGTGCTTGTTTCATAACATTTGGTATCAGAGCTTTGGATTCTATGGTTTCATTGCTCCAAATTGGTCATTGTGGCATTTTTGCTATAATTTTTTCTGCAACGTTTCAGAAGCGAACAGAAGAAGCCCATTTAAGAGAAAATTGCACCGAAACTCTGTTCGAAATTTCAGAGCTTTTCGTGCTATATTTGTGGAGATATGACCTGAGGAAGTTGGTATTTTTGGAGACTCCTAAATTACATTCCAAATAGGTGACCTGGGGAAAATCATCATAACTTTTGTTTTGAGCATCAAATTGAAATTTTGTGAGAAGTTACAAAAAGAGAACAGACTATAGTTTCTTGTGTATATTTTTTAGATCCTGAGGTTAACACAGTGACACGTGGCACTTCATACAAGTTCGATCTTCCAAAAAGGTATATAATCAGGTCATCTTGGGAGATTGTTCATAACTCTTTCATGGAGAATCTAAATTTGATCAGACTAGTGGCATTGGAAATAGGACACAGAGGACTACTACAGGTCACAATTTCAGAACTGGAAGAACCGAAATTACAGAGTTATAGTCATTTCAAGATAATGTTGTAGTGACAAATGCAAAAAGAGAGAGAGAAGAGAATCGGGCTAGTGATACAATTAGAGCCAATATCCCACATAAGACACACATAGAGACTGATGGTCAACTATTCAGAGTTGGTGAATTCACGTGCAATGCCTTGGCAATACAATGATAATGTTTTGAAGTGATGAAAAAATATTTCATGTGTAAATTGTAGTCCAACCAATATTAAGTTGGAAACTCATATTGTAATGCTTTACATTTCATATAATATAATTTTTTTGGTTGGAATTATTTATGATTGCACTTGATATTATTTAGTATTGTAATTAACATATGTAACTTTCTATGACAGTGTATGACATTTTTTTTAATTTAGTCACAATCATATTAATTAATTTATGTTGATTAACAATGAACACATAAAATCAATCTAAAATTACTAAAATACTAGTTTATACTGAATAATGATAAACATAATTAAAATGAATATACGACTAATTAGTCGTTTATAATGATTATTAATGAAACTAAATGAATTCAATATAAACTATTAAATTAGTTGTTTATATATAATGAATATGAAACTACCAAGAAAAAATAAATGCCTAATGCAAATGATAAATTTTTGATTAGAAATGATGACAAAATTTTTCATATATACGACTATTAGTCGCTAATTTGTAGTATCTTATAATATAGCCGAAATTTAATAATATTTCTTTGGTCACTAACTAGTTTCAAGTGACGACTAAATTTTGCATATATATGACTATTAGTAGTTAATTTACAGTATCTTATAACACAAAAAAAAATTAGTCATATTTCTTTGGTCATTAATTGGATTCAAACGATGAATAAAATTTTCATATATATGACTATTAGTAGCCAATTTATAGTATTTTATAACACGACAAACATTTTAGTCATATTTCTTTGGTCATTAATTGGTTTTCTAAGGTAATCATATAGTAATATATTTTGTTGTATATTTGTTCATTAATTTTGGCAATTAATGACTAAATCAATGACTCAATTAATGACCAAATTAATGACTAAATATACTACTAGATGATAAAATTGAGACAACCAATTAATGCCTAAGCTAAGAACGACTAAAAGTTGGTCGCATTATAAGATACTGCAAATTAGCTACTTTTGGTCACCGACTGAAAACTTGTCGTTTATATGAAAATTTTAGTCATTTTTAGTAACTAATTAGCCATTTTGTACTACTGGATGTATTCCATTCCACCCCTTAATTGCTTTTTAATGGTGAAGAACCATTTGTCACTAGAGATGAAAAATAGATATATGAAGCTCCTAAATATGATGGGAATTGGTATCATGTTTTTATTGGTCAATACAATGATGTGTTGAGGCACATCAAGGAACATACCATGATATTTCTTAGTTCAATTGAGTAAAATATTACAACATTACTTCTTTACCCTAGTTGGGCTTGCCAGCTTATCCAAAACACCATTACAACATTACAATAAAAATCGTGCTTAGAACATTTCTCCTACAATCATAACCCAAAAATTAGCCAACTCAAATCCTCTTGGATTCCACCTATTTATATATAGGTATGTAGACCTAATCCGACCCCATTTACCATGTGCATTACCATGTGTAGGTAAATTACAAGTAATATTATTGACTCGATAAAAATTAGTCCAAAATATTCAGTAAAACTTAACCACTTTATCTCGACTGCCTCAAAAGCCAATCAATTCTGCATGTGCTTTCCTTATATGAAAATTCTACGTGTTGATCCTCCTGCAACATTTCTGATTCTTTTGTGACATTCCTACATCAAACTCCATCAAAATACTCAAGACTGCCTCAAAATTCCTCCAATTCCTTTTACCCAAAAATGGTGCCAATGTGTACCCTCCAGGAATACACGGAGACCCATCCATACGTTTCTTCCTCCAAAGATCTAGCCTTCATGCAGTTAGCCCAAGAAGAAGAACACTTGAACCATGACATACCTAAAGTCGTTAGGTTGCAGTAGCTAGAGGTGTTTGGTTCTCGTTAGAACTAGGACCACAATCATTCCCTCATTGTCTCTGAGGAAAAACAAGGATGAATGTGTTTCATTCCCCTCCCTTTACCTTTTATTTATAGTTTAGGAAATAATGTATTATATTATTTTTAAAATATTCCTAAATTTACTTTAGGAATGTTGTAACCATAATAATTATTTGGATTAGGAACCATGTCTCGGTATCTTGATAAGTTTGGTGTACTCAGACTTGGGGATATTGTATCAAATTGGTGTATGATATTTCTTTTTAATATGATTTTTTAATGCTAAAAATCCAATATCTTTTTATGATTTAAATTATATGCAAATGTCTAATTTTGTGTGTGTAATTTTCAACTTGGATGTGCTCATACTTGCTTTGGTGTAAATTTCATCCATTACCATTGTAACTACTAGGTGCACCATGCCATCCACTATCACTATAACCACTAGGTGCATTGCATTATCCTTAATGTGGACATGGTTAAATAAAGGGATATAACAAAAGGACATTATGCATTGAGCATGAAATATAAGAACGGATGAGAAGCCTATTTGAGAAGAAATCTCTTTTCACAATATAATAAATGCATAATATGAGATGATATCTAAAATTTGGTTTCCTCGGTATATATGTTAGACTATGGTGTGATAATATTTAAAGGGTTTAGCAAATCATTAAGGCTTAGTTAACCAATAAGGAAAAATCTAATATAACTATAAAAATTCAATAACTCAATATGTAGTGCTTAACATACCTCTCCCTTTCAAACATGTGTTTCCCTCAATAATTCTTTAGATGTGGACATTTTTACATGAAGTAATCATTTTCCTATGTCACCTCTTCTACTAGTAGTTCTTTCCACTTGATGATATAGTCAACAATTTCTTGATTCTATAGTTATGTAAACGATGTTTTAATGATTGTTTCCATTTGTAGTATTCTTTTCTTTCTTCATTAATATTATGAACTACGTTTTTGTCATGTATTACCTTATTAAGCAAGAAACATGGAAGAATATATGGACACGTGAAGATGGAGAAGATTCCAATTTGTAAGCCATACTTTCAATCCTTTATAACACGTTTTAATGATCATAGTAAGTGGGTCATAATCTAGATCATTCTTTTGTTTCCTAAAGGACATCTATTTGTATAGTTATAGCCTTAAAAATATCCAACCCTCACTTCAAATTCGATTTCACTACAATTTTGACTTACTAGTTCTTTCATTCAATTTCACTTCATAACCAAATTTCCCTTTAATACTTGGAGAATCTCTTCTTGGTGCTCTATGTCATGATCTATTTCTTTAACTTTCACTTTTCCTATCAAGTTTGGTGTGATGGATGAAGGATAATAACCATAGAGTACTATAAATGGGGACAATTTTTTATGAAGTAGGGAAGAATGTGTTTTATCATAATTATATGAAATGAAACCACTTGACCCATTATGACCTTTTACCAAATGAAAATAAACAAATTTAGAGTTTTAGACAATTTCTCACAATATTAATTGTTCGATGGATTGAGGCTGATAATAGGATTTGTGAGATAATTTATTCACCAAAGCAGACAATGATTAGTCCAAAAATATGAAATGAAACCACTTGACCCATTATGTCCTTTTACCAAATGAAAAGAAACATATATGTCCTTTTATACAATTTCTCACAATATTAACTTTCCAATGGATTGAGGCTGATAATAAGAGTTGTGAGATAATTTATTGACCAAACAAGAAAATGATTTAGTCCAAAACTCACTAGTGAAAATTTGATCTCTATCACTTACAATAATCTTTGATATTCCATGTAGATTTTGAATTGTTTCTAGATATCCTATAGCTATTACACTTTTGTTAAAATGGAGAGAGAGAGAATGAGAGAGAGAGAGAGAGAGAGATGGGCATGCATTGCGAGTTGATATACCATCACCATGATATGATTCCCTCCTTTAGGCTTCGGTAGACATGTAATAAAATCCATCAACACCTCTTTCCAACAATAACTTTGTATGAATAATGATTGTAGAATGCTTGTAGTCTTGATTGTATTTTCCTTTTTTTGATGGAAAACAAAACATTTAGCCAAAAAAACTGAATATTATTTTGAATACCTTCATATTTCTTGTTATTGTGGTAATTTTTTAGGAACCCTAAATTTCCTGCTATAGGAAAAGTTTTGAATTAGAAAAGGATTTTATGTTTAGGTTTGGAATAGGCTAACAAAATGATAGATGTTCTTGTTGTTAGAGTGAATCGTTTTACCATAAATTCATCTAATAACCAGAGCAGTTTTTAGTTATTGAGTGTATTAGGGGAATTTTCGGGTCTAAAATGAGTATCCTAAGGAAATTCTACAATCAAAATTCACTTTATGAGAAGCAATCAGATTTTAGGGGATGTCATCATCTCGAATGGTTGAGGTGGCATTGCTTGAAGTAAAGGTAATTACTTACATATTATATTATTTTATTTTTATATACTATATTAATTACATGTTATTTTTTTTCCAAAGAAAAGATTGAACTTTTTATTAACCGAAATAAAAAGTTACATAGTATATGCATTAAGCATTCATTTTGCTATACGATGCACAGATCATAGAGCCCACAGGATGTAGGATATACTATCCTGTCAAAGAAAAACGAGAAAAATTTGTTCCTGAAAACAGGAAAACAACAAGAAAAGAAATAAATGATCTAGATGGCCTATGCTTTCCTTCCCTTCTTCTTCTCCACTCTTCGCCAACCTCCAGTGTTGGGGGTGGTATCAATAATGGCAAGGTGGTTTTCCATTGTATTCATTGGTTATTCTTTATCTGATTCTGATCCTTCTGAGCCATGAGCTTGTTTGATTCCACTTATTTCCAGCTGAGATTCTTGTTGTTGTTCATGCCCCAAGTCAGTCTCTAGGGTCTTTTCTTCCTGTAAGTTTTCCTATCCCATTTTCTCACCTGTAGGTTCTGTCTTCAATTCCTCTTCTTCTAGCGGTTCAGTATGCTGCCAGCCTTTGGGTTTTTCGAATGTTTTTTATTTCCTTTAGGCTCCTTCCTAGCCAGTGGACAGACGTATTGGAGGTGCCTTTTTTGGAAACATCCGCGGCATCTGAATGTTGTGCTCTCATAATCAAGCATTTGTGTCCACAGTAAATTATTAAAATTCATTGTGATGTGATCTGGTAGTCCTTGACTGAGGTCCACTTCTACACATATTCTGGCATATGTGAAGATTCCCCGGGTAATACTATCATCATACGATATTAGAAACTTCCCCAAGGAGTTCCCAATGACTATTAGAACTTTGTGATGCTAGAAATGTAGAGGGAGGTTATGAAGTCTTACCCAAACTGGCATTGTTGAAACTACCATGGTATTAGCATCGAATCTCGGAAACCATGGGGTGATGAAGAGACCAGCATTGCCCCAAAACCAAGGCCCCTCATTGATGATGTTATCTCGATCTTGTTTGGTGTTGAATCTGACTATGAAGAACCCTTTTGGGCATAAATTAATTTCACAGTTTGTTGACCATGTGGAGAAGATCCATTGATGCAATGCATCAGACTTTGGCCAAAAACAATTAAATCTATAAATAACAGACTTTTGGGCTAAATCTATGTATAGATCACATACCTCCTGCAAAGACACTGTGAGAATTGGGGCTTTTGGTTTCTGTTCCATAATGTAGGGGCCTGGTAGATTGGATGTTGGTGTTGGTTTGTTATTCATGTGCTCCTTTCCTTTGACTGCATCACGGAAAGAGCCTAAAGTTTTGGAGCTGGATCCCTTGCATCTGCCTCTTAGTCTCACATTTAGTATGATGGTTGAATCTTTGGTAACTCCATAGTCATGAAGTGTGTGATTATCCTAGAGACTATAGCCTGAATATATCAGATTTTGGTATGTTGGGATTCCCAGATTTATTTGGATCTCTTTTTTAAATCCTTTATGCTCAACCTCTTGTTGATCTATATGTAATAATGTTTGGCTCCTATCGATCTGATAAAATTTGCATTAGATCTTCATCCATACCTGGCAGATCCACATTGTCTAGGCCTCGATCTGTTGGATATGCCTTCTTTGCCTGCCTAAGAGCACCGCAAATTTTGGAAGGTCTGTATCCTATTATCTCCTATTTAGGCTGGCCGAAATTGATTTTCATGACTGTTTTGGCAAGGATAATCCCTGCCATGAACCTCACTTTCTCTTTGCAGTCGTTAACCCATGCTTGTACGGGGGAGAACAAGGGCACATCAAGTCTCACTGCCCTCGACCCAGCCTACACATTCCTAACTTGCCTGTCAGTCTCTCCTTTGTTATTTTATCTGAGAACCACAGATTAGCTAACACATGCCAGTCCCAAAGAGGATGGGGGTTTAGCAAGCCACGCAGTCCTCAACCCTATGTGCGCTACCCTATCTTGTCTGACGGCTTCTCCTTCGATTTTCTTGGGAATGACAATTCAATCAATGGTAGAGTCTAGTCGTTGTAGGAGTGTCATTGCCCTGACTACCTTCTGATCCTCCACGTGTTCCCATCCATTTTTCAAATCCTTGATTGGTTTCTCTATTTCTGCGATGCTGGTCCCTTCGTCCCCAAATAAGGACTGCTCATTCGGATCCGTGTTTTTCCAGGTAGCCAAATTTGAGCAGGTCAATTTGGATGCCTTGTTGACGCCATTCTCAGGATTTTCTATAGGCAGATTGAGAGAGACAGGATTTTCTGTAGGCATGATTTTCTCAGGATTCTCGTCGTTAGATCTAAGTGAAAGAAGCTGGCCCCAACGAGTCCAAGCCCCTTCCATCCTAGGTTCAAATATCAGTGAGTTGTCACTATTAGCCACCTTCGACATTTCGATTGCCTAGAACTTAAGCTTGATCATGGCCATCTTCATCCCTCCCTTGTGACCTACTATGTTGCAACCAAACTCTGCCATGATGGCTCGGTTGATTTTGTGGAAGGGTTTTTCCTTGAGAACCCTTGCCACACCTGGCTTGAGGGAGAAACATTCCGTGGCAGAAAACCCATTTCTTATTCTGAAACCAAGCCATAGCACTGCGGGAGGGTCAAGAGAAGCTCGCCCTTCCACTTATTTCCTATGTGTGGTTCGTTCTGATCCCATGTAGCTCCCATCCTTGATTTGCAGGGTGGTGTTGACGCAGGTCACAGTTTCGGAAACCCTAGCCATGGCTCTCTCCTGTCCTTCCAACTCTCACTATTGGCAAGATATTTGTTAGATAGCTAATCTTGGTGATTAAGCTTGGGTTAGTTTTGGTAGTTATTGGAGTCCAAGAACACTCCTTAATTACATGTTATTATATAGTTTAACTACATTATTTAGATAATATAATTTTTAATTAATAGTATACTATACAATTAAGAATTTATGAAGGTGTGGAGGGAATGGACTGGCGGAGGGAAGAGCTAGGGTTTTCAAGCATCTGCAGGTGTAAATATCCATGGAAGGGCGTAAAGGGGGGAGCTCCACTCCCTCCTTCAGGTAGGAAGTAGCTAGCCGAGGCAAGAAACCATTAGAGAGTGTCAAAGGTCCTTCAGGAGAAGGGATAAGGAATACAGAGAAGGAGCAAGAATCTAATAAGTCAAGGGAGAATAACAACAATAAAGAAAATGAGGAAGAAGACAAGGAACAGGGAGTGAAAATCAAAGCACATAAGGGACCAAGTAAACCCAAAGCTGAGGTCACACCTACAGTAGTTTTAAATGACTCAACTCTGCAAGCACACAGGGAACACATGGGGACATATGCTATCATTTGTAAATTCATGGGATTATGGCCCACTGAAAAGGATTTACAGACATGGATCAAATACCATTGGAAACCAAAAGGAAGCATTGACCTACATCTCGGGTCAAAGGGTTTCTTCATTGTGGTCTTCACAAATATTGAAGATAAAGGTAGAGTGTTTGAAGGAGGGCCCTACTTCTATGCAGAAGTAGGCCCATACATGCGACCATGGATGATGAATTTTTTCCCTGATCGAGAAACTTTCACTTTGGTCCCAGTCTGGGTAAGACTCTACTCTCTACCTATTGATTACTGTAAACCAGAATCATTATCTGCAATAGGAAACAAATTAGGGCGTTTTGTCAAAACTTCTCAGGCCACCAAAAGGGGTAAGTACACTTCCTTTTCATGAATATGTGTGGAGATGGATCTCTCTGGAGCTCTACCAGATGAGGTCATCTTGGAAGATTTTGATGAAGAATGGGTGAAAACAGTAGAATATGAACATATTCCTTTCAAATGTCGAAGATGCCATGAGCATGGGCGCCTATTTAGAGACTACCCTCTCAGTAGAATAGAGAACATAAGTAAAGCGACCACAATGAAAGATACTGAAGGCTTTCAAAAAGTGGTACATAGAGGAAAAGGAGGCAAGAAGGGGCCAAAGCAACAACAAATAGAAGGCAAACAAGCAAATCTGAATAAGTTCCAAGTACTCGAAGAAGAAGAAGAAGAAGAAGAAACAACAAAAGAATATCAGGTAATGGAAGGAAGCCCAATGGAGAAGGAGAAAGAAGAAGATAGAGTACAAACAAAACATATTGACAAGCAGAAAGAGGTTATGCTGAGTGATGTAGAACCGGAGATAGACCAAGAAATGACCCATAGTGAAAAGGAAATGGAGGATCATGAACTACAGGAGATTCTTGATAGGGAACACTTAGATCTGGAAGGGTTCTTGAAACAGGGGACCATGAAGGGGGTAGAATATTTACCGCCAAAATATTTCAATAGAGTACAATAGCTTTTCCTATGGAAAACTCATGACAAAGGGTTGGACAGGCAAGGAAAGAATGAAAGGTAGGGCAACAAAGGCGTGAAAACTATGAAGATCACTCTTGGATTAGCTCCCAGAAACCCAGGTAAGAAGAGAGGTAGGAAAAAGTAGAATGAGTTATTGATGGAATGTGGAAAGCTAATGATAGATTCAGGTAAGATGAAAGATCTAACCATATACTCCTTTATGAATCTTTAATAATGAATTTTACATCTTGGAATATCAGAGGTCTATGTAGTAAAAGGAAACAAATAATTCTTAGTAATAGAATGAAACAAGAAGCTCCGGATATGATATTTATCTAGGAAATGAAATGTTCCATTCAAAAAATAAAAGAAATACACAACAAATGGCTCAATAGATTTGAGTTTCTAGAAGTCAAAGCAGATAACTCAGCAGGGGGCATACTTACACTTTGGAACGCCCAAAACATTGGCATAATAGATGCTGAGGCATCTATAAATTATTTGTCAGTGGTTATACAGCCAGTGGGAGATAGGGAGACCTATCTGGTCACGAATGTAGGTGGCCCTCAAAAAATGGATGATAAACTCAGGTTTCTAGATTCTCTTATGGAGCTTAGAGATAGACATGTAGATGTACCATGGATCTTGTGTGGGGACTTCAACATGATCAAATCACTTTCAGAGAGAAAAGGGGGAACCAGAACATTAAGTAGAGACTCCACAACTTTTCAAACTTTTATAGATAATATGAAGCTTGTTGATACTGACATGAGTAATTGTCTCTTCAATTGGAACAATAAAATAGGAGGAGATTCTCGAGTAGCCTCAAAGTTAGAGAGATTCGTAATCTCAGTGGACCTTATGCTTAGCAACAAGGAAATGATAGCAAGAAGTCCCCCCTTTAGAGGTTCAGATCATTGGCCTGTTCAACTTGATGTTTGGGCATTGGTACCCCCAAGAACAAACCTTTCAAATTTGAGAATATCTAGCTCACACACCTTGACTTCGTCAGTAACATTACAAATTGGTGGACAAAAGATTTTCATATTCAGGGTACAAGTATGTTCCAACTGCACAAAAGACTAAAACGCATCAAGCTAAGACTTAAATATTGGAACAAGAATGAATTTGGCAATATTTTTGAAGCCAAAAAAGCCTTTGAAGATAAAATGCGGGAACTCAATCAAACCCTTATCTCGGACGGCTTTGATAAAGATAGAAATGACTAGGTCACCAAATACCATCAAGACTGGGAGAATCTATGGAAACAAGAGGAAATATTTTGGAGACAAAAATCTAGAGTTCAATGGCTGAAAGAAGGGGAGCTAACACTATATTTTTCCATAGATCAACCATTGCAAATAGATCTCATAATAGGATATCTTTGATCAAGGATGAGGACGGTCATCTTCTTAACTCCCATGAATATATAGAAAATGTGTTAGTACAACACTTTCGTGGAATAGCACAGGAAACCATTTCAGATAGAGAGCATTTTATTAGGGATTTAACCAGGAATATTCCTAGATTGGTTACTAGAGAGGATAATTTCAATCTCAATAGGCCACTGATAGAAGAGGAGGTTAGTGAGGTCATCAAAGAAATGCAAAATGGTAAAGCACTAGTCCCTGATGGTTTCAATGTGGATTTCTTTAAGGCTTGCTGGAATATAGTGAAACAAGATATTTCGAAAGTAGTGGAAAATTCTAGGTTGAGTAGAACTATTTTGAAGGTGCTCAATACTTCCTTCATCTCCCTGATCCCCAAATAGGACAATGCTCAGACTCCAGACAGGCTTAAACCTATAGCCTTGTGCAATGTGGTTTACAAGATCATATCCAAGGTTGTTGCTAACAGACTCAAACCACTTCTTCCTACTCTAGTGTCTGTAGAGCAATCTGGTTATGTGGAAGGTAGACAAATTATCAATAACATCATTGAAGTGCATGAGGTGGTGCACTCATTGACAAGCAATAAGAAGGTTGGTATGATTATGAAATTGGACATAGCCAAAGGTTATGATAAGCTGAATTGGTCATATATAAGGAGGGTCCTTATTGCTTTTGGGTTGGATCATAACCGGGTTAGATGGGTTATGGCCCTTGTAACTTCTTCCAGCTTTTCAATTATGGTTAATGATTCTCCATCCAAGACCTTCACTCCTTCTAGAGGCCTCAGGCAGGGTGATCCACTGTCTCCCTATCTCTTCATCCTCGTGATGGAAGGTCAGGGTCAATCTATCAAGCATGCAAAAGAAGTTTGTAATATCAAAGAACTCCAACTCTCAGAGCCTGGTTAGGCTTTGACCCATCAACAATATTTTGATGATACCATGCTATAGGGAATCCCCATAGTCAAAGAAGTTGTAGTGTACAAACATATCCTCTCTAAATTTGCCATGGCTACAGGTATGGAAGTTAATCTCTCCAAATCTAAGATTTTTTTTGTTTAACACCAATATAGCTATTTAGAAAAATATCTCCAAAATTCTAGGCTTTCAAAGGGATGTCCTTCCCTCCAAATATTTGGGAGTTCCTCTTACTGACAAACCTTTGCACAAAGGCATTTGGGAGTCAGTGATTAATAAGATGCAGGGTAAAATCAGGAAATGGACCTTTAGATCTTTAAACCTGGCTGGTCAGTTAGTACTTACAAAATCTGTTCTCCAATCAATCCCTGTCTTCATGTTATCAGCGCTTCCAGTTCGAAAAGGAGTTTTACAACTTTTGAAAACCATTCAAAGAGACTTTCTTTGGGGTAAAGGGGAGGAAAGAAAGAAATGGGCCTTGGTAGCTTGGGAGAAGATATGAAAACCTAAAAATCATGGGGGTCTTGGACTGGATGATCTAAAAATACTAAGTAAAGTCTTAGGGGCAAAATTATGGTGGCACTGGGTGACAGATCCAAAGGCGAAGTGGGCTAGAATCTGGAAAGAAAAAATTCCAACAATTGGGAAGATAATGATCTAATAAGAATGTCTGGTAGTATAAAGGGCTCACACATCTGGAATAAGACCTCAGGGAATAGAGGATTAATTTAGAAAAACAGCTTCTAGGAAATTAGAGAGGGTGACCTTGCTTTGTTTTGGGAGGAAAAATGGCAGCAAGAACCTACATTGTTAAGAGAGATCCTTCTAGACCTCAAGAAAGAAATCGATACCAAAAGGCTATCATATAAACACTATTTTAAAGTCAATATGAGATTGGGAGGGGTTCAAAATATTTGGAAGAGCTATTATCTCATCACCCATTAATGGATTTTGGTTGTGACAAGGATTGCGATCAACTCTAAGTGTTAAGTGATTCCTTGCTAGTTATAAATTGGGTCAATAATATTCAAAAATGTTACTGCTTGCAACTTAATCAAATTTCAGACAATTTAAAAAGGATAAAGCTTTCTTATGTTTATTTTTTGTGCACTCATATTTAGAGCGAGAGGGAGTGAAACAATGATGTAGAGAATCTTTTAAAGAAAGTAATTTAGTTGGAATGGGGTCTTTGGTACATTGAGGAGGTCTTAAATGATGAACACTATAGGTTCTTTCATAGTACTTTCATGAACAACCTCAACAAGCATAATTATAGGCTCTTTTTCATCTATGTTTTTTAATCTTCATATTCTATAGGTTGATGTTGATTTTGTTGATAATGATGCTATAGTAATTTCGGAAATATATTTTTATTTTAAATTATAATTCTCATGATTTGTAAACTCTACTCCTCTTTGTATTTTTTTTTTGTGGATCCCTCTGGTCAAATGATGTATAGATGTATGTTTTTCTAATGGGAGAGTTGGTCTGCTTTTGTGTCCAATACATGAATATGGGTAGATATTGCATGAATACACAGTTTGTTTGTGTATTTACAAAATGAAATTTTATTTATATTATAAATAAGTTATGATTTTTTCCTCTGAAAAAAGAAAGAAAGACATATGACATTTGGTTCTAAACATTTTTTGCAAAAGAATGTATTGTATGAATTCCCATCCCAGAATTTGAAAATTTTTCTTAAAATAAAATTTTAAACACATTTGTATTAATCTTCGAATTTAGATTTTGATAAACATATCTCACATCTTCCCTTGAGCTAAATGATAACTAAAAAAACTAGATTGTGCATAGAGATAAGTAAAACAAAATTTAAAATTCCTAGACATTATGATCAAAATCCACTCGAACACATATGCTTCCCTTTTGTAGTAGTGTTCCAACATATAATTTCGTAGAAGAATATCTAGAATAAGGTGGTAGGAGCCATGGCTCAATAATGAGATGTGGGGCATTAGGGATGATTTCCAAGTGTTTGAAATAACATCGCAGAGAGAGATGGAATTTTATGGAATATCATGATAGTAGGTTTTCAAAATTGAGAATCATGATGAAACCTTGATGGTATTTATTTATATGAAGCTATCAAGGGAGAGGGCCAATTGTGTCATAGTTGGGTGGAGGAAGATCTCCTCTGGAATCCTCCATGATTGCTTGGTGGAGGAAGATCTCCCCTGGAATCCCTCATGATAGCTGGGTGGAGGAAGATCTCCTCTAGAGCCCTCATGACTCCTGGGTGGAGTAAGACCTCCTTTGGAATCCCAGAATATGCCTGTAAATTAAACATCCTTAATGTAGAAGGGTGGAAGTGTGGAAGGAACCTATGGAATCCCAAGTACATTTGGAGGTCTAGTCAATGGGATGGGCTCCACATGCTAGGGAGAGACAATGAAATCACTAGTAGTTTGTCAGTGATTGGGAGGAGAATAGTGAGCTTGGTCCCATTGTCCACCCTAGGTCATACAATATTAAGTATCTTAAAGTCTTTGTTTTCCCTATACATCTAAAAAAGGCTACAAGATTACATTGCCATGTTTTTAGGTAGGGTTAAAGAAGTGAACTCAAGAATGACTACATACAACTCCCTTACTGTTGACCTAAAATTCAAGAGCCTCAAGGTCAGAATAGTACTTGGACACATCCCTATTAACAAGGGAAAGATATGTGCCCTATTTGATACACTGGTTTAACTATAGGGAATTTCAGTTTCTAATTTTTGCATCATGAGAGGGTTCTCAATGCCCAATCTATATTACACATTATTGATTGTTATATTGATTATGGAATATCTCTCTCTTCAAGGTTTCTACTATGTATTGGTTGTTGGGTATTTTATTGATTGCAATATACCCATCTATGTAAGGGTAAAAATTCACAATACTTGTGTCCTGGAATTGGAGTTAATTAAAGAGGTGGACTAGTGGATGACAATTAGGAGCGTCTTGTCAACTCAGATAGGATAAGTCAGGAACTGTCCCTTGCAGATAGAGGTTCATTCAGAACCTATTGTAATGAAAACATATAATATCGGTGCTTAAAGGCTAATGGTATAAAATAGATTGCACATACATTACATATTATATTAGGCTATCACATAGAAAACCCTTGGCACAAACATGACACATTTGCTGCGAGGTGTAAATGAAGAGCCCTTACTAGTTAGGTAGTTGGGAATAGGTGCCTCTGGTGACTTATGAATACATTTACAAACCCAACTTATCCACTTAACACCCACGTTGAGGCTGATTATGTGTGTACAAAGTATTTCTATGAATAGGTTAGAGGATAATGTGGAGCGCAACTCACTTCTCTTACTTGCTGAAGTTTTATATAGGTGAAAACAAATTGTGGGGATTTTGTGCCTAGTATAGAAGGTGCACTAGCTAGATGTACCCATACTTCCATCCTCTCAGTTGATGATTGGGGCTGTTGTTATTATTTTCTACGAAGCTAAATGAGAAGGACAAGTTCATTGAGGTCGTGACACACAAAAACACATTAAAATTAGCCCCTGAATGCACACAGAGTTGAGTTAGTCATTGTTCTACATAGGTATTGGTGTTGGACTGATAAAAATTGGAAGGGAATCAAGGGTAAACATCCTAGCATAACTCCAGGTACGTGTGGATGTTGATTATTGCATCTTCAGCCACAGAAAATTAGTTCAAACTTAGATAAAAGGTCATAATTCTCTCTTGTTATCCAATGAATGAAAATTTTCTTATCTGATGTGTTCAATCTATTTAGATTGGTGTTGTTTACTTCTAGTAGCATTAGACTGTAACTCAATCTTATTATTTGAATTGTAAGTTCATGACTCACATAGACAAATTTATTTAAGTTACAAATTTGGAGGAATAATTTGTCAAGATACATGGATGAATTCTAGGCATGCTAGTAATCGTAGATCAAGGCCACCCTTGAAAATTATGTCATTGAAGGTGATATAGAGCATTTACTATGTGATGTGAAGTTAAGACATGGTTTGCTTGTAGTTTATTCAATGTTACTTAATATTGACCATATAGATGCATGACGACCTAGAATTATTATGCTGCCAGAACTTAATATTCATACTAGGTTTCATATTTTATACCATATTTTATATCAACCAAGTATGGTTGTCATAAGTCCTAGAAAAGTCACTTATAGTCTTATATATATATTGTGAATTGGGATTTTAACACCTTGGGTAAGGGTTAGATAAGTAAGAAGAGACTTTGGAGAGAAGGAATACATAATGAGATACATCCCTCCTGAAAGCTGGACAAGAGCTAAAAATTGGCATCAATCTCAATCAATCAAGGGGAGTGATCAAGAGCACTGTATGAATGTAAATTGGATGAAATACATTGATATGGATTCCCTGAACAGATGCTCAATTGTTTCCATGACTGATCATCAATGCCACAAGAAAACCTAGTAGTTGATACTAGCAACTGACTTGACAACTTCTCACAAATTGCATTAGTGGATTTGAAAGTTATATTCAAAGTCTTTAAAAACTTTGCAAATGATGGAGGGAGACTATCTAAATTACAACCTTTCCTTATTCATGTACTTGTCTTCGTACAACCAATATTTGATCCCTAATGTCTTTCAACTTCGTGAAATGTTATGAAATTGACTCTCCTTCCTGCATTTGCATTGAAAAAGACATCCTTTTAAGGAAAAAATCATCTCTATTTCTCAGTGTCGTTCAGGCAGCCAAGCTTCATTTAGAGCCTCTTCCCGACTACCTTGTATGTTAGGAGCATTGGGCTTCCTTTCTATTGTGCTACCCCTAGGATGATATAGCCAATTGGTCTCATCCCTAGACTCTCCCCAAAGCATATAATCTACTAGTGCTTACTTGTTTAACTTTTACATTGGTGAAAACACATTATAGGGTTGTTTTGCCCAGTATAGAAGGTGCACTTGCTAGCTATAGCCATACTCCCATCCTCTAAGTCAATGGTTGTGGCTATTTCTATTATTTTCTATGAAGCTGAATGAGAAGGACAAGTTCACTGAGGTCGCGACACACAAAAACACATTAAAATTTTCCCCTGAATGCACACAGAGCTAAGTTAGTCATTGTGCTTGATAGGTATTGGCACTGGATTGATAAAAATTGGAAGCGAATCAAGGGTCAGCATCCTAGCATAACTCTAGGTACATGTGGAAGTTGATTATTGCATCTTCAGCCACTGAAAATTATTTCAGACTGAGATAAAAGGTCAGAATGCTCTCTGGCTATCCAATGAATGAAAAGTTTCTTATTTGATGTGTTCAATCTGTTTATATTGGTTTCAATTTCTACTAGTAGCCTTAGACTGTAATTCACTCTTATTATTTGAATTGCAAGTTCATGAATGACATAGAAAAATTCAGTTAAGTGACAAATTTGGAGGAATAAGTTGTCAAAATACATGGATGAATTCTAGCCATGCTTACTATTCATAGATCAAGGCCAACCTTGCAAACTATGTCATTGAAGGTGAGTTGGAGAATTTTCCATGTGATGTGAAGTTAAGACATGGTCTACTTGTAGTTTAGTCAATGTTGCTTAATCTTGACCATATAGATGCATGACTGCCTAGAAGTATTATGCTGGCAGAACTTAATATTCAGACCAGGTTTCATATTTTATACCATATTTTATATCAGCGAAGTATGGTTGTCATATGTCTTAGAAAACTCACTTATAGTCTTATATATGTTGTGAATTGAGACTATAACACCTTGGGTTAGGGTTAGAGCAATAATAAGAGGCTTTGGAGAGAAGGAATAGATAATGAGATACATCCCTCCTCAAAGCTAAACAAGAGCCAAAAACTGCTATTAATGTCTATCAATCAAGAAGAGTAATCAGGAGCACTGTATGAATGTATATTGGATGAAATACATTGATATGGAGTCCTTGAAGAAATGCTCAATTGTTTCCATAACCGATCATCAATGCCACAAGACACCCTAGTAGCTGATACTAGAAACTAACTTGACAGATTCTCAAAAATTTCATTAGTGGATTTGAAAATTATGTTCAGAGTTTTTAAAAAGTTTTCCAATGATGGAGGGAGACCATATAAATTAAAACTTTTCCTTCTTCATGTACTTGTCTTCTTACAACCAATATTTGATCCCTAATGTCTTTCAACTTCGTGAAATCTTATGAAATTGAATTGCCTTCCTTCATTTGCATTGGAAAAGACATGCTTTTAAGGAAAAAATCATCTCTATTTCTCAATGTCGTTCAAGCAACCAAGCTTGATTTAGAACCTTTTTGTCGCTACCCTAGATGTTAGGGTCATTGGGATTCCTTGCTATTGTGCTCCCCCTACGATTCTATAGATAGGTGGTCTCATACCCAGACTCTCCCCAAAACATATAATCTACCAGTGCTTAATTTCTGAAGTTTTACATAGGTGAAAAAAAATTGTAGGGTTTCTTTGCCGAATATAGAAGGTGCACTTGCTAGCTTTACCCATACTTCCATCCTCTCACTCAATGGTTAGGGTTGTTGCTATTATTTTCTACGAAGTTAAATGACAAGGACAAGTTCACTGAGGTCACGACACATAAAAACACATTAAAATCAGTCCCCGAGTGCACACAAATCTGAGTTAGTCATTGTGCTCGAAGGGAATCAAGGGTAAACATCCTAGCATAACACTAGGTACATGTGGAAGTTGACTATTGCATCTCTAGCCACTGAAAATTAGTTCAGACTTAGATAAAAGGTTAAAATGTTCTCTTGCCATCAAATTAATGAAAGGTTTCTTATTTGATGTGTTCAATCTATTTAGATTGGTGTCATTTGCTGCGAGTAGAATTAGACTGTAATTCACTCTTATTATTTGAACTATAAGTTCATGAATCACATAGACAAATTTAGTTAAGTGAAAAATTTGGAGCAATAAGTTGTGAAGATACATGGATGAATTTTGGGCATGCTTAGTATTCACAGATCAAGGCCACCCTTGAAAGCTATGGCATTAAAGGTGAGCTCGAGCATTTGCCATGTGATGTGAAGTTAAGACATGGTCTACTTGTAGTTTAGTTAATGTTGCTTAATGCTGACCATATAGTTGCATGACTGCCTAGAATTATTATGCTGCCAGAACTTAATATTCAAACCAGGTTTCATATTTTATACCAATTTTATATTAGCCAAGTATGGTTGCCATAAGTCTTAGAAAACTTACTTGTAGTCTTATATATCTTATGAATTGGGATTGTAACACCTTGGGTTAGGGTTAGAGTAGTAAGAAGAGGATTTTGAGAGAAGGAATACATAATGAGATACATCCCTCGTCAAAGATGGACAAGAGCCAAAAACTGCTATTAGCGACAATCAATCAAGAAGAGTGATCAGGAGCACTGTATGAATGTACATTGGATGACAGAAAAAATACATTGATATGGTGTCCTTGAACAGATGCTCAATTTTTTCCATGACTGATCATCAATGCTACAAGAAACCCTAGTAGCTAATACTAGCAACTGACTTGACAACTTCTCAAAAATTGCATTAGTGGATTTGAAAGTTATGTTTAGAGTTTTCACAAAGTTTTCAAATGATGGAGGGAGACCATCTAAATTACAACCTTTCCTTCTTCATGTACTTATCTTCTTATATCCAAAATTTGATCCCTAATGTATTTCAATTTCATGAAATGTTATGAAATTGACTCTCCTTCCTTCATTTGCATTGAAAAAGACATGATTTTAAGGAAAAAACCATCTTTATTTCTCAGTGTCATTCAGGCAGCCAAGCTCCATTTAGAGCCTCTTCACCACTACCCTACATGTTAGGAGCATTGGGCTTCCTTGCTATTGTTCTCCCCCTAGGATGATATAGCCAAGGGGTCTCATTCCTAGTGATGTAAAATCACTTGTGAATGATCTTAGTTAATTAATGAAGGTATTACAAACTTATGTGCTAGGGTGTGCCTATGTTATTTTATGAAATATATCGATAAGATTGTGAAATAAACAGACACTAAAACAATAAGAGAACATAGTAAGCAAACACATAAAACACAACAAGCTTAATAAGCAGTTCACCCTATCCTCTTGGGCTATGTCTCTTGGTCCAGCCTTCAATGGTGGCCTTTCTATTGTGTCTTATAAAGTAGAGTTTTACAATAGTGAGCTCAATTTGAGCCTCACTCAACAGATAATGATCAGTAGGACTGTGCTTAGATCTCGCAAGTCTCTAGAGTACACAGACTCCCCTTACTGAATCTATACCTCAATTAGTTTCAATGGTATGAGTCCAATTTGGTAGTCAATAAGTGACAGGTATACAGAGAAGAGTTGCTTGAACCTCTCAAGCCTTCCCTGGAGTTCGCGAACTCTCGGACTCTCTCTGTCTCTGTTTGCTTGATGCTGCCTTTGCTTTGCAGGTCAGCTCGACTTCTCTATTCTCTACAATTTTTCTTTTCTTTCTTCCTTTCCTCTCTTTTCTTGCTTCTCCTCCTTCTTTTCTCTCTCTACCTATTCGTGGCTTAAAGCCAATCTACTCCATAACTATTTGTTTCTTCTTCTTGGCTCTCTGGATCTCCTGCCTCTGTTCGTTGGAATTCCCCTCCTCTACATCATCATCACTGTTATGCTTCATAGAGAGGTGGCTACCTATTTCCTCACGAACTGAGTGTCGGCTCTCTTTGAACGGTCATTATTTTTGTTGCTCCAAGATTGCTTGTGAAACTGTTTCCTCTGCCAACTCATCGTTCATGCGAGAGCTCGAATCTTATCCGCCTCAACCTATTTCTCTGTTGAATCTGGTCATCCATCGGATTTCTTCTCTGCCATTGATTTGGGGCCTCCAGATCCTACAGTCTTCGTCCATATCGGGCGAGTAAGTAGCATTCTCTTTACCCACACGATGTGAGAGGTTTTCTCTCTCATTTTTCGGACGTGTGTCACTCATTGTATGGCATTAGGCAGGACTCAGTCGAACCCACTTACCGCTTGAGGTCCTTTTAATATAATACTGGTTTTAGTGCAGGGCCCACCTTCTGAAGGAATTAGAAATTTCAGCATGGGTTTATGCTTTTCCTCGTGACCAAGTGCTCTAGGCTTTCCTTCACTAAGGGGGATGCCCTGCGATATGTGAAACTGCCTCCTTTTTGGATTTGACTTCTTCTTTGCCAATTTGCACTAGCATGCGGTTACGATGGGCCAACGTTCTGCATGTGTTGACCGAGGGTCCTTGTTGCTCTATGCTGACCACAAATTTCCATTATTTAGAGGTTATTTTTGATAAGCTTGACATCCATAGCACTTTGAAACATTGGTATGAGTTTTGGTCAGATCACCTAGACTCTCCCCAAAGCATATAATTGGCCATCACATTGTTCCTTTCACAATTATGCATGTCTCTAATTAGGATCCTCTGTTGGGGGCTTTGACCCCCTCATTCATCATTGGAAATGAGTTCTAGCTCTAGTAGGCATGGGTATCCACTTTTCTGTTCAAAACTGTGACTTACCGGTTTCTAGTGTCTCTCTTGCACTTGCACTTTATTTTATATCTTTTCTTAGGCAGACACTTAACTTCTATCTAGACACTTGTTTATTTATATTTTCCTGCTTTCAATAGCATTCTTGGAGTTTCTTTCACACTCTGGATTTGCATTTATATTGGACTTACCATTTTAGTCCCATTGACCTACTTTTGTGGTCTTTGTTGGACATTAGTAAAATCATCTTATCTTATCTACCTTTATCTGGCAGTCCATGCATTCCCCGTGGACACCTTCATATGATGCATGCAAATTACCCATCTTACTCATGTGGAATTATTTTCTGTCACTGAGATTTTCATCAGTATCACTACATATTCGTTATTGTAGTCATATCCATCTTATTCAATGGCTACTTGGTTTGACTGTTTTTGAAATTGATCAATATCGTCTTGTTTCCATACCACCTTCTAGGTCGCGTTTCTCAGTGGACACATTAATGGGAAAACAAGGATCATATGTTGTTTCCATTTGGTGAAATTATGCCCATTAAATTTATGATCGGGCTTCAACATAAACTTCAATAGCATTGTCATTTTTTCCATGAAAGAAATAAATACTAGGCCCTGATATAGTAAAAATATACTTCAAATGGAGATATAAATACATCAACCTCGAAATTGTTCTATCACCTAAAATTTTTTATGCTGGCACATTCCAAAGAAATTTAATTTTCTTCTACACCAAAAAATAAAAATTTATGGGATCTTTATCTCTAAACTCCAAATTTTGTCCTACTGACTATAGGTGACTGCCTTGATTTTCATACTCATAATTTCTTCATTCCTGTGGCCATAATTTTTCAATTTCGACACATAATGTTTTAGTTTGTGCCTATCTTGGGGTCTGCCCATGCTGGTTGTGCACATGTGGTCTATTACATCCTCTATTTATTGTGTGTTCCCATAAGGTATTCCAGTAGTAAATCATGTGCATTCACGGCTTTAATGGCAATGTCATGGCCTAAGGATGTGTGCTTATCATGCATTGTTTTGGGACAGCTGGTAGTCTATTTTGGACTCCTGTATGCACAGGGTTGCAGGAACCATCCCCCTTGGTCTGGAGGCTTGAACCTTGCTTCAAATAGAACCGTTATAGAATCTCCATGTAATCCTGGTATGACATACAGTTTTGGCACACATCCCATAATGATGGTGTAAGGAGGAGATCCCCAACAAAGTTGATGAGCCAATGGATGCCATAAATTAAAATGCAAAGCAACTCCGATTTTCAGGACTTGGCATCATTGTTGGCAAACATCATGCGCCACATAGAATCCTAGTGATTGTTGCCTGGTCCTTTGAATGGGTAGAACTATTCACAGGGAAAGTTGGAATTGTGAATGAGTGATGATTCAAATATTCAACCTACCCATCTCCAGGAAGAAATAATTAATAATATTCTTGGTGCTTAAGGATTGCTACTATGTTTTATATGTTTTTTGTTTTTAGTTTAAGGAAAATATACTCAAATAGTGAAAAATAATCATACTACACAGCATTATGTTTCCTTTGAAGATCATGGAAGCTTTTGTGTTTCAAAAATAAATTAATGCCTCAAGTCCTTTCCAAGTGTAGTAGATTAATATTTAACACATCAAATTGGAGCAATCATAACAATGTCAAAATGACTGTAAAGGAAAAACCACGGGCAAGGCTAAATGTGATTTCGATGTATTCTGCATGGTTAGGGATAGTTTTTTTTCCTACTGATATGTACAAGTAAGGGAGTATGGATAGTTGAGAAATGAGATTGGAAGGTTTTAGAATATTGCAGGTTCTGATATGCCACTGACGTCAGTGGGTGATATAGACTGCATATATGTCTGTTAGATCAATATCACATGTTATACGGTGAAAAAGAGCACATTCTTATCAGCATATATAGATCCTAATATATGGAGTTCTGGACTTGATAGTTGAGAGGAACTTTCATATTTATTATGACCTCCTTTGCCGCTATGACCTTGACTACACCTATTGGGTGGGATCACAGTTTTTGGTTTTCAAAGTTCTCATGTCTTGCTATGGTCATTTTGCTGATGGATTTCCTCCCTGCTTTCAAGTATACTTTGGATATTCTTGGACATATTTTGTTGAATAAATATGTTATGAACACGTTCATCATAGAAGACATATACAAGTAATATTTCTAGGTCTCTTGGCTTGAATCACTAGGAGGATTGAAGCCTAAGATGACCTTCTATGCATTTATTAGAGACATGTCCTCTTTGTTTGATCCCCTTCTTGTGACACTAGATGCATGCACTCTAAGATATATTTGGGCTACTTTTTAGTGGGGTTACATAGGCTTTGGTGGAGGCTAAAGAATAGATTCCTCAAGAGAATAGGATTTTGTAATTTTCATATAGAAGATATTGAGATGAAACATTTTTCTTTTGTTTTCTTATATACTACAAGATATAGGGATGGTTATGTCACCTTTTTAGTGAATATCATAACCCACAACAATACTTGTTGCTAGAGCAAAACTGTTAAGGCACTGCATTATTCTTCAACTAAATCCTGTGTAATTTGTGGCCCAAGTTTAGATCCAGTAGAGGGCATATCAATAATTTTGCTCTTTCAACATGAGGATTTCACTAATTTGACCTTGAATGTGTGTTGCACCATTAGGGAGTGTACATCCATCATAACTTTTGATCTAGGGAGAAACCTACAATTTAACCTTGAATATGTGTTGCTTCATTAGGGATCGTGCATCCATATTAACTTTTGATTTAGGGAGAGGTCTAACTCAATTATCTTGTACTCCTGCATAATAGAAGAATTTCCAGCATAATAGAATAGGTCTAGTTAGGTAGTTGGGCATAGGTGCCTCTGGTGACCTGTGCATACATTTACAAACCCAAGTTATCCACTTAACACCCGCATTGAGGTTGATTATGTGTGTACAAAGTATTTCTATGAATAGGTTAGAGGATAATGTGGAGAGAAACTCACTTCTCTTACTTGCTGAAGTTTTACATAGGCGAAAACAAATTGTAGGGATTTTGTGCCTAGTATAGAAGGTGCACTAGCTAAATGTACCCATACTTCAATCCTCTCAGTCGATGATTGGGGCTATTGTTATTATTTTTTACGAAGCTAAATGAGAAGGACAAGTTCATTGAGGTCGCGACAAAAAAAACACATTAAAATTAGCCCCTGAATGCACACAGAGTTGAGTTAGTCATGTTTCTAGATAGGTATTGGTGTTGGACTGATAAAAATTGGAAGGGAATCAAGGGTAAACATCCTAGCATAACTCTAGGTACGTGTGGATGTTGATTATTACATCTTCAGCCACAGAAAATTAGTTCAAACTTAGATAAAAGGTCATAATTCTCTCTTGTTATCTAATGAATGAAAATTTTCTTATTTGATGTGTTCAATCTATTTAGATTGGTGTTGTTTACTTCCAGTAGCATTAGACTGTAACTCAATCTTATTATTCGAATTGTAAGTTCATGATTCACATAGACAAATTTATTTAAGTGACAAATTTGGAGGAATAATTTGTCAAGATACATGGATGAATTCTGGGTATGCTAGTATTTGTAGATCAAGGCCACCCTTGAAAACTATGTCATTGAAGGTGATCTAGAGCATTTACTCTGTGATGTGAATTTAAGACATGGTTTGCTTGTAGTTTATTCAATGTTACTTAATATTGACCATATAGATGCATGACGACCTAGAATTATTATGCTGCCAAAACTTAATATTCATACTAGGTTTCATATTTTATACCATATTTTATATCAACCAAGTATGGTTGTCATAAGTCCTATAAAAGTCACTTATAGTCTTATATATATTGTGAATTGGGATTGTAACACCTTGGGTTAGGGTTAGAGAAGTAAGAAGAGGCTTTGGAGAGAAGGAATACATAATGAGATACATCCCTCCTGAAAGCTGGACAAGAGCCAAAAATTGCCATCAATGTCAATCAATCAAGGGGAGTGATCAAGAGCACTGTATGAATGTAAATTTGATGAAATACATTGATATGGATTCCTTCAACAGATGCTCAATTGTTTCCATGACTGATCATCAATGCCACAAGAAAACCTAGTAGCTGATACTAGCAACTGACTTGACAACTTCTCACAAATTGCATTAGTGGATTTGAAAGTTATGTTCAAAGACTTTAAAAAATTTGCAAATGATGGGGGGAGACCATCTAAATTACAACCTTTCCTTATTCATGTACTTGTCTTTGTACAACCAATATTTGATCCTTAATGTCTTTCAACTTCGTGAAATGTTATGAAATTGACTCTCCTTCCTGCATTTGCATTGAAAAAGACATCCTTTTAAGGAAAAAATCATCTCTATTTCTCACAGTCGTTCAGGCAGCCCAGCTTCATTTAGAGCCTCTTCCCGACTACCTTGGATGTTAGGAGCATTGGGCTTCCTTTCTATTGTGCTCCCCCTAGGATGATATAGCCAATTGGTCTCATCCCTAGTCTCTCCCCAAATCATATAATCTACTAGTGCTTACTTGTTGAACTTTTACATTGGTGAAAACACATTATAGGGTTGTTTTGCCCAGTATAGAAGGTGCACTTGCTAGATATAGCCATTCATCCTCTAAGTCAATGGTTGGGGCTATTTCTATTATTTTCTATGAAGCTCAATGAGAAGGACAAGTTCACTGAGGTCGTGACACACAAAAACACATTAAAATTAGCCCCTGAATAAACACAGAGCTAAGTTAGTCATTGTGCTTGATAGGTATTGGTGTTGGATTGATAAAAATTGGAAGGGAATCAAGGGTCAGCATCCTGGCATAACTCTAGGTACATGTGGAAGTTTATTATTGCATATTCAGCCACTGAAAATTATTTTAGACTGAGATAAAAGGTCAGAATGCTCTCTTGCTATCCAATGAATGAAAAGTTTCTTATTAGATGTGTTCAATCTGTTTATATTGGTGTCAATTGCTACTAGTAGCCTTAGACTGTAATTCACTCTTATTATTTGAATTGCAAGTTCATGAATCACATAGAAAAATTCAGTTAAGTGACAAATTTGGAGGAATAAGTTGTCAAAATACATGGATGAATTCTAGCCATGCTTAGTATTCATAGATCAAGGCCACCCTTGCAAACTATGTCATTGAAGGTGAGTTGGAGAATTTGCCATGTGATGTGGAGTTAAGACATGGTCTACTTGTAGTTTAGTCAATGTTGCTTAATGCTGACCATATAGATGCATGACTGCCTAGAATTATTATGTTGGCAGAACTTAATATTCAAACCAGGTTTCATATTTTATACCATATTTTATATCAGCGAAGTATGGTTGTCATAAGTCTTAGAAAACTCACTTATAGTCTTATATATGTTGTGAATTGAGACTATAACACCTTGGGTTAGGGTTAGAGCAATAATAAGAGGCTTTGGAGAGAAGGAATAGATAATGAGATACATCCCTCCTCAAAGCTAGACAAGAGCCAAAAACTGCTATTAATGCCTATCAATCAAGAAGAGTAATTAGGAGCACAGTATGAATGTACATTGGATGAAATACATGGATATGGAGTCCTTGAACAAATGCTCAAATGTTTCCATAACCGATCATCAATGCCACAAGGCACCCTAGTAGCTGATACTAGAAACTGACTTGACAACTTCTCAAAAATTGCATTAGTGGATTTGAAAGTTATGTTCATAGTTTTTAAAAAGTTTTAAAATGATGGAGGGAGACCATATAAATTACAACTTTTACTTCTTCATGTACTTGTCTTCATACAACCAATATTTGATCCCTAATGTCTTTCAACTTCGTGAAATGTTATGAAATTGAATTGGCTTCCTTCATTTGCATTGGAAAAGACATTCTTTTAAGGAAAAAATCTTCTCTATTTCTCAGTTTCGTTCAGGAAACCAAGCTTGATTTAGAGCCTTTTTGTCGCTACCCTAGATGTTAGGGTCATTGGTATTCCTTGCTATCGTGCTCCCCCTATGATTCTATAGCTAGGTGGTCTCATACCCAGACTCTCCCCAAAGCATATAATCTACCAGTGCTTAATTTCTGAAGTTTTACATAGGTGAAAACAAATTATAGGGTTTCTTTGCCCAATATAGAAGGTGTGCTTGCTATTTGTACCCATACTTCCATCCTCTCACTCAATGGTTAGGGTTGTTGCTATTATTTTCTACGAAGTTGAATGACAAGGACAAGTTCACTGAGGTCACGACACATAAAAACACATTAAAATCGGTCCCTGAGTGCACACAAATCTGAGTTGGTCATTGTGCTGGATAGGTATTGGTGTTGGACTAATAAAAATTGGAAGGGAATCAAGGGTAAACATCCTAGCATACCTCTAGGTACACGTGGAAGTTGATTATTGCATCTCTAGCCACTGAAAATTAGTTTAGACTTAGATAAAAGGTCAAAATGTTCTCTTGGCATCCAATGAATGAAATGTTTCTTATGTGATGTGTTCAATCTATTTAGATTGGTGTCATTTGCTGCGAGTAGAATTAGACTGTAATTCACTCTTATTATTTGAACTATAAGTTCATGAATCACATAGACAAATTTAGTTAAGTGAAAAATTTGGAGGAATAAGTTGTGAAGATACATGGATGAATTTTGGGCATGCTTAGTATTCACAGATCAAGGCCACGCTTGAAAACTATGGCATTGAAGGTGAGCTCGAGCATTTGCCATGTGATGTGAAGTTAAGACATGGTCTGCTTGTAGTTTAGTTAATGTTGCTTAATGCTGACCATATAGATGCATGACTACCTAGAATTATTATGCTCCCAGAACTCAATATTCAAACCAGGTTTCATATTTTATACCATATTTTATATTAGCCAAGTATGGTTGCCATAATTCTTAGAAAACTCACTTGTAGTCTTATATATCTTATGAATTGGGATTGTAACACCTTGGGTTAGGGTTAGAGTAGTAAGAAGAGGCTTTGGAGAGAAGGAATACATAATGAGGTACATCCCTCCTCAAAGTTGGACAAGATCCAAAAACTGCTATTAATGACAATCAATCAAGAAGAGTGATCAGGAGCACTGTATGAATGTACATTGGATGAAAGAAAAAATACATTGATATGGTGTCCTTGAACAGATGCTCAATTTTTTCCATGACTGATCATCAATGCTACAAGAAACCCTGGTAGCTAATACTAGCAACTGACTTGAGAGCTTCTCAAAAATTGCATTAGTGGATTTGAAAGTTATGTTTAGAGTTTTCACAAAGTTTGCAAATGATGGAGGGAGACCATCTAAATTACAACCTTTCCTTCTTCATGTACTTATCTTCTTATATCGAAAATTTGATCCCTAATGTATTTCAACTTCATGAAATGTTATGAAATTGACTCTCCTTCCTTCATTTGCATTGAAAAAGACATGATTTTAAGGAAAAAACTATCTTTATTTCTCAGTGTCGTTCAAGCAGCCAAGCTCCATTTAGAGCCTCTTCACCACTACCCTACATATTAGGAGCATTGGGCTTCCTTGCTATTGTTCTCCCCCTAGTATGATATAGCCAAGGGGTTTCATTCCTAGTGATCTAAAATCACTTGTGAATGATCTTAGTTAATTAATGAAGGTATTACAAACTTATGTGCTAGGGTGTGCCTATGTTATTTTTTGAAACAGATCGATAAGATTGTGAAATACACAGACACTAAAATAGTAAGAGAACACAGTAAGCAAACACATAAAACACAACAAGCTTAATAAGCAGTTCACCCAATCCTCTTGGGCTATGTCTCTTGGTCCAGCCTTCAATGGTGGCCTTTCTATTGTGTCTTATAAAGTAGAGTTTTACAACAGTGAGCTCAATTTGAGCCTCACTCAACAGATAATGATCAATAGGACTGTACTTAGATCCCGCAAGTCTCTAGAGTACACAGACTCCCCTTACTGAATCTTGACCTCAATTGGTTTCAATGGTATGAGTCCAATTTGGTACTCAATACGTGACATGTATACACAGAAGTGTTGCTTGAACCTCTCAAGCCTTCCCTGGAGTTCACAAACTCTCAGACTCTCTCTGTCTCTGTTTGCTTGATGCTCCCTTTGCTTTGCAGGTCAGCTCGACTTCTCTATTCTCTACAATTTTTCTTTTTTTTCTTCCTTTCCTCTCTTTTCCTGCTTCTCCTCCTTCTTTTCTCTCTCTACCTATTCGTGGCCTAAAGCCAATCCACTCCATAACTATTTGTTTCTTCTTCTTGGCTCTCTAGATCTCCTGCCTCTGTTCGCTGGAATTCCCCTGCTCTACATCATCATCACTGTTATGCTTCATAGAGAGGTGGCTACCTATTTCCTCACGAACTGAGTGTCGGTTCTCTTTGAACGGTCATTATTTCTGTTGCTCCAAGATTGCTTGTGAAACTGTTTCCTCTGCCAACTCATCGTTCATGCGAGATCTCAAATCTTATCTGCCTCAACCTATTTCCCTGTTGAATCTGGTCATCCATCGGATTTCTTCTCTGCCATTGATTTGGGGCCTCCAGATCCTATAGTCTTCATCCATATCGGGCGAGTAAGTAGCATGCTCTTTACGCACATGATGTGAGCGGTTTTCTGTCTCATTTGTCAGACGTGTGTCACCCATTGTATGGCATCAGGCAGGACTCAGTCAAACCCACTTACCGCTTGAGTTCCTTCTAATATAATACTGGTTTTAGTGCAGGGCCCACCTTCTGAAGGAATTAGCAATTTCCATATGGTTTTATTCTTTTCCTCGTGACCAAGTGCGATATGTGAAACTGCGTCCTTTTTGGATCTGACTTCCTCTTTGCCAATTTGCGCTAGCATGCGGTTACCATGGGCCAACATTCTGCATGTGTTGACCTAGGGTCCTTGTTGCTCTGTGCTGACCACAAATTTCCATTATTTAGAGGTTATTTTTGATAAGCTTGACATCCATAACACTTTGAAACATTGGTCAGATCACCTAGACTCTCCCCAAAGCATATAATTGGTCATTGCATTGGTCCTTTCACAATTACAAATGTCTCTAATTAGGATCCTCTGTTGGGGGCTCTAACCCCCTCATTCATCATTGGCAATGAGTTTTAGCTCTAGTAGGCATGGGTATCCACTTTTCTGCTCGAAACTGAGACTTACTGGTTTCTAGTGTCTCTCTTGCACTTGCACTTTGTTTTATATCTTTTCTTAGGTAGACACTTAAATTCTATCTAGACACTTGTTTATTTATATTTTCCTGCTTTCAATAGCATTCTTGGAGTTTCTTTCACACTCTTGATTTGAATTTATATTGGATTTACCATTTTAGTCCCATTGACCTACTTTTGTGGTCTTTGTTGGACATTAGTAAAATCATCTTATCTTATCTAGGTCTTTATTTGGCAGTCCATGCATTCCCCGTGGACACCTTCATATTATGCATGCAAATTACCTATCTTACTCTTGTGGAATTATTTTCTGTCACTGAGATTTTCATGAGTATCACTACATATTTGTTATTGTAGTCATATCCATCTTATTCAACGGCTACTTGGTTTGACTGTTTTTGAAATTGATCAATATCGTCTTGTTTCCATACCACCTTCTAGGTTTCCTTTCTCAGTGGACACATGAATGGGAAAACAAGGATCATCTGTTGTTTCCATTTGGTGAAATTATGCCCATTAAATTTATGATCGGGCTTTAACATAAACTTCGAGAGCATTGTCATTTTTTCCATGAAAGAAATAAATACTAGGCTCTGATATAGTAAAAATATACTTCAAATGGAGATATAAATACATCAACCTCGAAACTGTTCTATCACCTAAAAATTTTTATGCTGGCACATTCCAAACAATTTTAATTTTCTTCTATACCAAAAAATAAAAATTTATGGGATCTTTATCTCTAAACTCCAAATTTTGTCCCACTGACTATTGGTGACTGCCTTGATTTTCATACTCATAATTTCTTCATTCCTGTGGCCATAATTTTTCAATTTCGACACATAATTTTTTGGTTTGTGCCTATCTTGGGGTCTTCCCATGCTGGTTGTGCACATGTGGTCTATTACATCCTCTATTTATTGTGTGTTCCCATAAGGTATTCCAGTAGTAAATCATGTGCATTCACGGCTTTAATGGCAATGTCATGGCCTAAGGATGTGTGCTTATCATGCATTGTTTTGGGACAACTGGTAGTCTATTTTGGACTCCTGTATGCACAGGGTTGTAGGAACCATCATCCTTGGTCTGGATGCTTGAACCTTGCTTCAAATAGAACCATTATAGAATCTCCATGTAATCCTGGTCTGACATAGAGTTTTGGCACACATCCCATAATGATGGTGTAAGGAGGATATCCCCAACAACGTTGATGATCCAATGGATGCCATAAATTAAAATGAAAATCAACTCCGATTTTCAGGACTTGGCATCATTGCTGGCAAACATCATGCGCCACACAGAATTCAAGTGATTGTTGCCTGGTCCTTGGGAATGGGTAGAACTATTCACAGGGAAAGTTGGAATTGTGAATGAGTGATGATTCAAATATTCAACCTACCCATCTCCAGGAAGAAATAATTAATAATATTCTTGGTGCTTAAGGATTGCTACTACGTTTTATATGCTTTTTCTTTTTAGTTTAAAGAAAATATACTCAAATAGTGAAAATTAATCATACTACTCAGCATTATGTTTCCTTTGAAGATCGTGGAAGCTTATGTGTTTCAAAAAGAAATTAATGCCTCAAGCCCTTTCCAAGTGTAGTAGATTAATATTTAACACATCAAATTGGAGCAATCATAACAATGTCAAAATGACTGTAAAGGAAAAACCACGGGCAAGGCTAAATGTGATTTGGATGTATTCTGCATGGTTAGGGATAGTTTTTTTTCCTACTGATATGTACAAGTAAGGGAGTATGGATAGTTGAGAAATGAGATTGGAAGGTTCTAGAATATTAGTGGGTGATATAGACTGCATATATGTCTATTACATCAATATCACATGTTATAACGTGAAAAAGAGCACATCCTTATCAGCATATATAGATCCTAATATCTGGAGTTCTGGACTTGATAGTTGAGAGGAACTTTCATATTTATTATGACCTCCTTTGTGGCTATGACCTTGACTACACCTATTGGGTGGGATCACAGTTTTTGGTTTTCAAAGTTCTCATGTCTTGCTATGGTCATTTTGCTAATGGATTTCCTCCCTGCTTTCAAGTATACTTTGGATATTCTTGGACATATTTTGTTGAATAAACATGTTATGAACACGTTCATCATAGATGACATATACAAGTAATATTTCTAGGTCTCTTGGCTTGAATCACTAGGAGGATTGAAGCCTAAGATGACCTTCTATGCATTTATTAGAGACATGTCCTCTTTGTTTGATCCCTTTGTTGTGACACTAGATGCATGCACTCTAAGATATATTTGGGCTACTTTTTAGTGGGGTTACATAGGCTTTGGTGGAGGCTAAACAATCGATTCCTCAAGAAAATAGGATTTTGTAATTTTCATATAGAAGATATTCAGATGAAACATTTTTCTTTTGTTGTCTTATATACTACAAGATATAGGGATGGTTATGTCACCTTTTTAGTGAATATCATAACCCACAACAATACTTGTTGCTAGAGAAAAATTGTCAAGGCACTGCATTGTTCTTCAACTAAATCCTGTGTAATTTTTGGCCCAAGTTTAGATCCAGTAGAGGGCATATTAATAATTTAGCTCTTTAAACATGAGGATTTCACTAATTTTACCTTGAATGTGTGTTGCACCATTAGGGAGTGTACATCCATCGTAACTTTTGATCTAGGGAGAAACCTACAATTTAACCTTGAATATGTGTTGCTTCATTAGGGACTGTGCATCCATATTAACTTTTGGTTTAGGGATAGGTCTAACTCAATTATCTTGAACTCCTGCATAATAGAAGAATTTCCAGCATAATAGAATGGGTGGCACCCCATATCAAATATTGCCTTCCTTCTCTAGAAGCATCCGTCGCATTCCATGATATTAAGCTAATAAATATTGAAGGACCTTAGTGTCTGGCCTTGTGCCAATTTTATCTTTATCCCATTCCACCATATTGAAATCTCCATTCATAATCCACTCAATAGTAGGAAGAAATTGCAGTATGTAGTTTTGAAATGGCATCTAATTATGGAATCATTAGTTGCATAAATTGAGCAAACAGGCAAAACTATCCAAGAAATCACCACAATCCAACGACATATTGGAAATGGGTCCTTATATTTATAATATGAGGGATTAACCATGGACCAAGTATAGAAATAGAAGAAAATCCAACCCAACAAAATTTATGGAACTCAAAAGATTGTTTTCCTTCCCTATGGATATTGAGATTTTGAATAGAAAGGGAAACAAATATGGCATTTTTGTACTTTTCTGTCAATTATTATAGCTACCCAACCATAAGTAGACACATGCACACTAGAATACTCATCTCCTATGTTGAAAATTTATCTTTGAAAGTATTATTGATTTTGCTTAATTTAAAATGTAATTTTTTTTCCTAGTCAAGTTCTAAAACTACTAGACTGCTTGCAGCTTCCTTAGACAGTGATGGTGGTCCTTTGAAGAAAATGGAGATACTTAAAAGGGTGAGATCTTGGGTCTCTTCTCATCCTTCTCATTGGGGAGATCAAAAAATACCATTGAGACTAGTTTAATGATGCTGAACCATGCATCAATTTCACAGGTTCTTAGAGTACTAAAGGGACCAACTCCATATAGTTCCAGAGCAAGGTGTTCCTAACATGTTTGGGTACATCCCAATCCCATAGGAGTGGCCAAATACCTATTCACAGTTTCTTCCTTTTGACCACATATGATAGGAGTATCACTTTCTCATACACCTCCCCTAGGATCATACGATTAGATCCACTGTTGGCCCCAAGGGATGTTGGCAGTGCCCCTGTACCCAATTCACCTTCCTTGCCATTAGTCATTAGAATCAGGAGCCCCTGACATATCTAGCTCCATTGCAAGACCTTACCATATCACTCACTCATTCCTTTTTAGTAGGCCATTGAGTATATTGTATTATACCACAGTCTCTTATATACGTGTTGCAACAAAATTACCACTAATTTCTTTCTCTATATGTTACTTTTAGCATTTTTTTTCTAGGATATGCACTTGCACTCCTACATTGTAGTCATATTGACTCCACTCTTCCTCAGTCCCATTGACCTACTTTTGTGATTATCAGCAGGAAATTAATAGTTACCCAATTCACCTTCCTTGCCATTAGTCATTAGAATCAGGAGCCCCTGACATATCTAGCTCCACTGCAAGACCTTACCATATCACTCAGTCATTCCTTTTTAGCAGGCCATTGAGTATATTCTATTATACAATGGTCTCTTATATACGTGCTGCAACAAAATTACCACTAATTAATAGTTACCCAATTCACCTTCCTTGCCATTAGTCATTAGAATCAGGAGCCCCTGACATATCTAGCTCCATTTCAAGACCTTACCATATCGCTCACTCATTCCTTTTTAGCAGGCCATTGAGTATATTCTATTATACAACGGTCTCTTATATACATGTTGCAACAAAATTACCACTAATTTCTTTCTCTATATGTTACTTTTAGCATTTTTTCTAGGATATTCACTTGCACTCCTACATTGTAGTCATATTGACTACACTCTTCTTCAGTCCAATTGACCTACTTTTTTGGTTATCAGCAGGAAATTGATAAATTTACTTGCAGGGTTCAGTGACAACAATTGTAGGTAGCATTTAAATTCCCAATAGCAGTGTCACATGTAGGGATATGCATGTAAGTAGTGTCCAAACTATCCCTAATGTTGGTTGTGTGTAAGAAGCACCCAAGAGAGTGGTGTAAATCTGAGAATGGAGCAACTGGAATGTTTTGGATGCTCCCAAAGCCATTAGTTGAAATTTCAAAACATTTCATTACTGCTCCGAAGCCCATGAGTATGGGTCCCCTAAAACTTGTAACTAGTTCTTATGTAATCATGATTATAAATTTGTAATCCACAATCTAGTTTCATTTTGTTGGAAGTATAATAGATATATCGAATTATAAGTTTTATTTTTGATTGTTTCCTTAATTTAGGCCCTCCAATTGTAGGGATGATAGTATTAAAATTTAATTAGATATGATAAATGTTATCTTCCATCCATGCATGTAATGATTTCATAATTTCTTAGATCACTTTATATTGTATCATTTGGATTATGCGCTGAGGATGATGTTGCATGGGGGGACTTGTCTCTACTTCTCGAATGCATCCTTTGGATTTTCCCCTCTTTGGGGATTGCAAGGGGAAAGTCCCTATTTTGAATGAGACATCTCTTAGGTTGTGTGATCCTCTCCCACATTGTCTAAATGCTTCTTTCTAGAAAATGGGATGTTTGGGATATGTCTTATGATGGTTTTTTGGGACTTATCTCAGATCCTCTAGATGGTTCTTTCCAGAAACAGGGAGTTTTGGGAGATCCTTTGGGATGGTTTTGAGGACATTTGAATAGCCACTATCGAAACTAGTGCCCATTTAGTTCCAATTCATAAATAAAAGTATTCACCAAGTTGTTTTGCATTCAAACATGGACAACGGTTATCTAAGCATTGCATTCCTAAATACTATGTAGTATGTTTTTGTAATGAGGGCTCATTTCCTTCACAATTCTCACTCCCATGTTTGGTAGGTTTGTATATCCTATATCAACTCTTTCTTCTGGGAGAGTTATAATATCGATGTAGATAAGATATTTAAGATATATTAACCAAGACTTGTTACTTTTATTGAGTTACAATCTATTATCTATGGCTGTTACTTTTATTGACTTATATTATATCACTATGTTCTAGAATCTTTGTTCTTAAATTTTATATTACTTTGAAATTTTATTTTTTAAAACTACTTTTGGCTGTCCCATTGAAATTTGGGGTTAACTTCTAGCCATCCCCGTCGCCCCTATCCGTGAAACACCATGCAAAATAGCCCAAGTTGTTCACAAGTTGTAGGATTTTGTATGTAGTGTATTTCTTTCTTAAAAAATTAGAGATTTGCCCCTTTTTTCCTATTATCATTTGAAAGTTGACATCATTTTACTTTCCTCCCTTGATTTTCTCCTTGGGTTCACCATGCAAAATTTCTTTAGCTACTAATTTACCTCACATCTTCCTTGCCCCTTTATTTTCCATTCATTCAGTTTTTCAAAGTTATAAACTATAGTGAAAGGGATATGAAATTGTATCTCGGGTTCTATTAAACTTGCCATCTTATTTTCTTTGTTTTCCATTTTCATTTAAGACCTCCAATAAATGGAAGCACACCTCAATATAATATCTAGGATCAAAATTTGAGGCTTTGTGAAAATGAACCGATTATTTATTCTTTATATTTCTTGGAGTTTGATCGATCAGGACAGTGGCAGACCATGTTTCTATGCTTTTACATTTAAGTTGTCTGACATTTGTCTCGTTGTTCCCATGCATTCATTTTTTCAAACTTATAAAGGATATGAAAATTGTATCTTAGGTGCTATTATAACTGCCCTCTTATTTTTTGAGTTTTCCATTTTCACATAAGACCTTCAATAAATGGAAGCACATCTTAATATAGTATGTAGGATCAAACTTTGATGCTTTGTGAAAATGTTCCAACTATTTATTCTCTATATTTCTTGAAGCTTAATGGATTGGATCATAATGGTGGACCATGTTTCGATGCTTTTCTATTTGTGTGTTTGGTCAATTGTGGTAGAATACTAAAACTACAAGTTGTTATATGGTTTCTAGATAGTTAGCTTAGAATTGAATTTTTTCAATTGAATTACTTAGGATGGTAGTTAGTTTATACAACATAAAAATGATTCAAATGGTGTTGATGTAATGGGAGATGTTATGTACCTATTCATTGAGAAAAAGAATACTATCACAATGTGAGGGGACATTGGCGTGGAAAACAACATTAATCAAGAGCCACGTGGCAACATTTAGGAATTACTTTAGAAGAAGAGTTTCATCTTTCTTATCCTTATGATTTTCACTATGATAGGTAGGTGAGGAAATATAATCTTATTAATGTGATTTCATAAACATATGTTTGGAAGTGAAGGATGTTTCATTGGGGTTCTTGTTTAATTAGAACTAAAAGTTGACTTCTTTAAATCTAGGTAACTTCTACACAATTATGATCTCACTTTAAGTATAAGATTCTTATTAATACATGCATTTCTTACAACCTTTGTTTTCATTTTCTCTTCGATTTTATTGATATTTACATGCTCAATTAGCCAATACCTAAATGGGTAGGACATGTACTCTCCTTAGGGTATGTATAGGTCAGTTAATGGGGTTTTACCATTCACCCTTCCCATTGTGATCATGGAAAAGTCTCAGGTCATGGTGATTGCAATATAGAATGCTCAAAGTGGTTGGTGTTAAACTCACAATCCATGATGAGAACACGGGTGCATAATAAACACCTAATTATGTTCATGCTCTAAGTCTTACCAACTTTAAATCAAAATCAATTTGCACTTTTCAAACTCCATGTTGTCAAATATAAATGAGACAATTTGTTTAGTAAATGATTTTGTGAAATTTTTGAGCGACATTAGGATTAATTGGTAAGCTTTTAGAGAAAAAAATTGTGATGCGGTGAAAGAACAAATGCATTCCTTGGGATTTTGGTTAATTCATCTTTGCTTTGTAAAAAAGGTTGTTAATATTGAAACAATGTTTCAGGAACCTGGAAAGATCAACATTATTTGTTTGCTTGTTTTAAATTTGTTATTTTGAAATCATGTGCATTTCTACCTTTATCATCCTCTTCAGGGTACACTTTAAAATAGCAACACTTTTAGTAACAACAACTTGATGATTCTTAGGAGCTCTAGTATTAACAAAATGGTAAGAAGGGTGGCATTTTTCTTGTGTAAACCTTGAGATTTGCTTTTGATTTCTCCCTAAAATTTTCCTTATGCAAATAAATCAAGTTTCTTAATTTTCATTTACTTTTCTCATTATGCCATCGTTGTCATCTATTTTCAATTTTATAGATATTTTTTCTGCACAATTTCCTCTTACGATGTTGTTTTGCATATGCAGATATACATGATTCCTGAGACTAGCCAGAAAGGGGATCTTCATCTTTATCGGGCATTGAATTTTCCTCTTGAGTGGAGAATGGAGAAGGTTATTTTTAAGAAGCTTCTTGTAGAAACATTCTTGATCCACTATAATGAAAATTATTGGCTTTTTGGATTAGATGTTAGCCGGTTTGGCGCAATAAAAAATGGAGAGCTGGAAATATGGTATGCTAATTCACCACTTGGCCCTTAGAACATGTAACTTAGTTTGCATGATTATGCCTAAGCTTTTTTTTGAAGGTTGAATACTAAATTCCTAAGGTGTTCTTATCTATGGTGACATTTTATTTTCTTTGTTTATGCAGGTCATCTAGCCACATGGTGGCCATTATTTCCCAACTAAAAAAAAATTGTGCGAGTTTCTAATGGGGTTTCCTATGGTTTTTAATGTTGTGATTATTTCACCTCATGGTTATTTTGGGCGAGAAAATATTTTAGGAATACCAAACAAGACATCGGTGAATAGGCAAACAATTTTCTTTTATAATTGCAATGCCCTTTCCATGATATCCTCTCTTTATTGTTTGATTGAATTTTGAATGTTTCTTTTGATTTTGTTGTCTTTTAACAATGAAATTGAAAATACTTGGTATCATGTCCATTTAAACAACAACCAAATCTTGAATATGAAATTAGTATTACACTTAATTGATTGAAATCATTTTAGTTGTTTAGTGTTAAAATATTTTCATGACTATTAGAAAAGTTTAATTTCATGTTGTTATTTGAGCACAATTTTGTTTATATACGTGACCAAGTTCATGCATAAGATAATGAAATATTGTTGCGAATAAAATGACAAGGATTAGACATCACACGTCAGACTATTTGTTTTCACAAGGTATCTACAACTTGATCTTTTAGCATGTAACTTAGTTGACATGATTGTGCCTAATATTTCCTTGAAGGTTGAAGACTAAGTTACTAAGGTGTTATTTTCTATGATGACATTTTATTTGTTATGTTTATACAGGTCATCTGGCCACATAGTGATCATTATCACCCAACTGAAGAAAATTTGTTTGATTTTCTTGCTTTTATGGGGAAAAAATGGCTTTAACCTTGCTGACGTTGAGGTATATGTCATATAAATATTTTATAGTTTACTTTACTTTATATTATAGTGTTCATCGTCTTTCATGTCTTATACTATATATTGTATCTTATTTTGTTTTTAGAAAAGGAACTCAGAATTGATAGTAAGAAGCAGGAAATGAAGAAAGAAGAAAAAAAATATAACGTTGGGGTGACAAATGAAAAAGAGAGAGAGAGAAGAGAATTGGGCTAGTGATACCCTTAGAGCCAATATCCCACATAAGACACACACATAGAGATTGATGGTCAACTATTCAGAGTTCATGAATTCACGTGCAATGCCTTGGCAATAAAATGATATTGTTTTGAAGTGATGAAACAATATTTCATGTGTAAATTGTAGTCCAACCAATATTAAGTTGGAAACTCATATTGTAATACTTGACATTTCATATAATATAATTTTTTTGGTTGGAATTATTTATAGTTGCAATTGATATTGTTTAGTATTGTAATTAACATATGTAACTTTGTATGACAGTGTATGACATTTTTTTAATTTAGTCGCAATGATATTAATTATTTTATGTTGATTAATAATGAACACATAAAATCAATCTAAAATTACTAAATTATTAGTTTGTACTGATTAATGATAAACATAATTAAAATGAATATATGGCTAAATTAGTCATTTATAATGATTATTAATGAAAGTAAATGAAATCAATATAAAATATTAAATTAGTTGTTTATATAATGAATATGAAACTACCAACAAAAGATAAATGACTAATGCAAATGATAAATTTGTGATTACAAATGATGACTAAATTTTGCATATATACAACTATTAATCGCTAATTTGCAATATCTTATAATACAACTGAAATTTAGTAATATTTCTTTGGTCACTAATTAGTTTCAAGTGATGACTAAATTTTGAATATATATGACTATGAGTAGTTAATTTGCAGTATCTTATAGCACAACAAAAAATCAGTCATATTTCTTTGGTCATTAATTAGTTTCAAACGATGACTAAAATTTGCATATATATGATTATTAGTAGCTAATTTACAGTATTTTATAACAGGATCAACATTTTAGTCATATTTCTTTGGTCATTAATTGATTTTCTAAGATGATCATATAGTAATATATTTTGTTGTATATTTGGTCATTAATTTTGGAAATTAGTGACTAAATCAATGACTCAATTAATGACAAAATTAATGACTAAATATATTACTAGATGATAAAGTTGAGACATCCAATTAATGCCTAAGCTAAGAACGACTAAAAGTTGGTCACATTATAAGATATTGTAAATTAACTACTATTGGTCACCGACTGAAAAATAGTCATTTATATGCAAATTTTAGTCATTTTTTTAGTAACTAATTAGTCATTTTGTACTAGTGGATTTATTCTCTTCCACCCCTCAATTGTTTGTTAATGGTGAAGAACCATTTGTTGCTAGAGATGAAAAATAGATATATGAGGCTCCTAAATGCGATGGGAATTGGTATCATGTTTCTATTGTTCAATACAACGATGTGTTGATGCACATCAAGGAACATACCATGATATTTCTTAGTTCAATTGAGTGAAATGTTACAACATTACTCCTTTACCCTAGCTGGGTTCGCCAGCTTATCCAAAACACCATTACAACAAAAATCATGCTTAGAACATTTCTCCTACAATCATAACCCAAAAATTAGCCAACCGAAATCCTCTTGGATTCCACCTATCTATAGATAGGTACGTAGACATAATCTGAGCCCATTTACCAAGGGCATTACCATGTGTAGGTAAATTAAAAGTAGTATTATTGACTTGATCAAAATTGGTCCAAAATATTCAGTCAAACTTAACCACTTTATCTCAACTCCCTCACAAGATAATCAATTCTGCACGTGCTTTCCCTATAAATGTATATAAAAAATGTTATATAAAGGGTAATTTTCCATTTATAAACTTACATATAATAAGTTATATATTTAACCAGATGGTTGTGTCTATTTTGAAATAGGGTTTGTAAGATTTAATTTAATTATCAACAACTATTAAGTGAATGGCACGGATTTAACCTCCATGTAATATTCTACAATATTTTTAATAGTAGTTATTAATCAAAATAGTTATGTCACTTTGCTCTTTCAATTCATTTGATTAATTAAAAAAGATATAGCATATGAATACGTGCCCTATAAACACGAATTATGGTTTTTGGGCGTGTGGTATTAATAAGTCATTTTATTGAATGAGAACTTATTGACATGTTAAGAATCTCTAAGATAAATAAATCTCTATAGTTAAAAATTTGATTACATTTTTTAAATATATATATATATATATATATATATATTCATATTAATTATAAAATATATAATTCATATTAACTCTTCTTATAATAATTATTAATAATAAGTGATTTAAAATAACATTATAATATAATTATATTTTTTTATGATTTTGATAATATAAATGTATTATAACATAACTATTATAATGTCTCTCAACATTTATTAATCATATAATTTATATAAATACACTCATTTATATAATAAAAAATAAAACTAAATATTACACTCCATATTTAAAAAAAGTGGTTTACTTTATGCGTAAAATAAATGGAATTCATAATCATAAATAATCAAGTAATATTATTGAACATTAAGAAAATCAATGAAACGTGAGTTCAAAACTAGTACGTTAAGTTTGAAACGCGTGTTGAAAACTGGTACGTTAAGTTTGAAAATAAATAAAAAACAACGGTTGAGAGAAGAACAAAACAATAATAATTCGGAAGAAAAACAATAAAATTTCCGGATAAAAATGAGGATAAGAGAAATAACACCATCATTGCCACTCTGCGTGTGAAAGGCCCCAAAATACCATGTTAACATGGAGAACGTGGTAAGTTGGTGCACATATGATGAACGTAAGCGGCTTCTAAGTCGGCCGGCTGGCGGGCGTGATTTGATTTGGATTTCGACTATAAATATATATTTGATTTCGATTTCGACTTGTAAATTCAATTTTCTTCGCACAAGTCGTGAACCAGCATTGCAGAACTTCGAGATGGATATAACATTCCGAGCAGTGGGTAGTGACCAGCCCGAAACCAGTAGCATAACCAGTGGTGATGTTCGTGATAATTCAGGCGCTCAGATAAATTTTAGACCTCCTGATTATCAAGTGGAGGTGACAATAATTGGAGGCGCTGACGTGAAGCAGAAATGCGATGTGTGCTTTGAGGATGTGAATGTGAATGGGATGCACAAAAATATGTTTTGCCATCATAGATATTGTCTTCGTTGTATGGGTCGATACGTTGAGTCCATGATGGCCGATTATGGCGGTGTGCCTAAATGCCCACATCCCTGGTGTAATTCCAAACTCAGTAAATATGGCTGTGAGAAATTCTTGTCTTCTAAATGGTTTGAGATTTTTATGAAAAGGTTTGAAGAGGAAAGAATTGCAGATTCAGAGAAAGTATATTGCCCATATCCTGATTGCTCGTTTTTGATGGCTTTATCGGAATTAAATAAACTTCCTTCTCCCTTTTCTTCCTCATCACATTCTTCTCTAACAACAACAACAGCAACAAAATGTCAGAAATGCTCCCGCCTGTTTTGTATTGAGTGCAGGGTTCCTTGGCACACAGACATGTCTTGCCAAGAATATGCTCCTCAGTTGGGCGCTGTAAATGCAGAGTTGAATTTGCTTGCAGAGAACAAGAAGTGGAAGCGGTGTCCGAACTGCAAACAGATGATTGAACGCACTCAAGGTTGCATGCACATAGTTTGCAGGTACACGGTTTCTGAGCAATGGAGATTTTGTTTATGAGAATTTAATCATAATGTAATAAGAAAGTGCTTATGTTTTTTATTTTTTATATATGTTTTTATGGTCTAATATTAAATTTTGTTTATTTTCAGGTGTGGTCACCAATTTTGCTATATATGTGGAATTCCATGGGATAATTGTGATTGTCTTGAGGAAGAAGAAACTAGTGACGATGAGCAGGGCGGTAATGATGATGAACATAATTATGAAAATCAAGATGAGGCTATATATATCAGCAATGACCATGAACATAATTATGAAGATTAAGATGCTGTTATATATATCCTGAGTCATTTGGACTCGGGATTGGTTTTGTGAATTTGGTGAGGGGTGCATGTAATCCATATCCTTTGTTGTTTTTATAAATGGGTTTACCTCTCCATTCTTCCATGCGTAGCCAGGGATGAGAGAGACAAGTATTCTTCGTGTTTCTTTTACATTTTTAACAAGTAGCAGAATGGCCTTGTTATGCTAAATTCGGTATATGATATCAATAATTTCTTTGGAATAAATACTAGCATGCTGATTAATAGCTAAACAATATTCAATTTTAACTTAAAATTTGGCACATTATGAAGTAAGCAATCTCATGAATTTATTTCCATTTCCCTCTATTGAAATGGATATAGGTCTCAAAAATATTTGGGTTTCCATTTGAAACCAAAATACTGCAAAAAGAAGAATGGTCCTAGTTAATAGCTAAGTTGGAAAAAGGACTAACCACTTGGAGCCTAAGGTGGTTGTCAAGGGCAAGGAGATTAGGTTTGGTCAAATCAATCCTAGATGTTATTTTTGTGTTTTGGATTTCAGTGACTTGCATTCCTAGGGGAGTTTTAGAAAGATCTATAAGTATTTGTTTTAAATGCTTGTGGGATTCATCTAACAATCATTTTGTCATTTTATTATCTATTTGGGTGTTTATCTAAGAAACAAGGAAATTTTTCATAACTAGCACTCCTCCCTAGGTTGAGTGGCTATTGAAGTTTTTCCCATTCTTTCTAATTTTCAACAACCTTCTATGCCTTCGTGGAATAGGATCAGGATTCTAGAGGAAACTAACAAATCTTTTCCATGTGGTTCTTTTATGGGGTTGAGCAAGAGGGAAATTTCTCATGTAGTTGAGAAAGTCAATATGAGACTTGGGAGGGGTTCAAAATATTTGGAAGAGCTATTATTAATGGATTTTGCTTGTGATAAGGATTGTGATCAACTCCAAGTGTTAACTGATTCCTTGCTAGTTATAAATTGGGTCAATGATATTCAACAATGTTAATGCTTGCAACTTAATCACATCTTGGACAATTTATAAAGGATAAAGTTTCTTATGTCTATTTTTGGTGCACTCATATTTAGAGGGAGAGGGAGTGAAACAATGATGTAGAAAATCTTTTACTGAAAACAATTTAGTTGGAATGGGGTCTTACATTGAGGATGTCTTAAATGACAACCTCAACACACATAATTATAGGCTCTTTTTCATAATGATGTTAATTTTATTGATAATGATGCTATAGTATTTTAGGAAATATATTTTGATTTTAAATTATAATTCTCATGATTTATAAACTCTACTCCTTTTTGTATTTTTTTTTGTGTGGACCCCTGGGTCAAATGATGTATAGATGTATGCTTTTTTATGGGAGAGTTGGTTGTTTTTTGTGTCCAATACATGGATATGGGTAGATCTTGCATGAATACACACTTTGATTGTTCTTAAACTTAAATTTTAAACACATTTGTATTAATTCTTTCAAAATTTAGATTTTGATAAACATATCTCACATCTGCCCTTAAGCTAAATGATAAAGTTACGAAATAGCCTACAACCCCAAATATTCTTACCATACATCCTTACCATTCAGATCTCTTTTCTAAAGTGACAATTAGTTGAACATTTATTTGAGACATCATGGTTAACAAAATATTTGTCTAAGTATTAACTTTCTTTGTACTCAGAAGATTTTAGAGAATTTGTTTATTTATTTCTCACATAAACACATTTAAGTATCTCCACACTAGTATTCAATATATGAGTGATCATTTACATCCCTTATTTAGTTCAACAACTATTTGCAAAATCATTCAATCAATTCCCATGAGGACATCATGAGATTGTGCAACTACAATTAGATTGTGCAGAGAGATAAATAAAACAAAATCTATTTTTCTTTAGGAATTGTAAATTTCCTCCTATATGAAATGTGTTGAATTCCAAAAGAATGTTATATTTGGGTTTGGAATAGCTTACAAAATTATAGATGTTCTTGTTGCTAGAGTGAATCGTTTTACCATAAATTCATCTGATAACCAAGAGTCGTTTCTAGTTATTGAGTGATTTTTAATGCCTTATAATATTTATTTCATTTGAACCATGATTCTTTCACCCAACCATAGGTAGAATGGAAACAATACAGAGTAGACTATTAGTGTCTTATTCCTCTAAAGTGCATCTACTTCTATTTTTTTTCCCCATTTTTGTAGATAGTTTCAAATTCATAAACCTGAATCTTTGTAACCCATTTTATTTGTCTCTTTTAAATATAGTTGTTGTTCAACTAGTAATTTAGAAAATTATGATTAAAATTTACCTTAAAGTGTCTTCCTATAAGCTAAGAGTGTCGATTCTAAACTACATGTAGTATGACAAATATTTCCCTTTCATAAATGTTTTTGAGAATGTTCTTTCCTTTAAATGGTTTCTTTCAAAGAAAACTCAATTTGATCTTCCATTAAAACAACAATAATAATTTTTTTTTTGTGAAGTTAGGTCTAAAGAGGACATGATTTGTGCACATAGCCTTAAAATTTTCAAAACCTTTAGTTTCTTGTTGAGTCCAAGAAAATGTTTCCTTCCTAAAGAGTTATATTATAGGTTCCATTACTTGACCATAAATACTGACAAGGTGATGGACCATGGTAATATCCCATCATGCCTACTAACCTTCATACACAAACTTAATCTATGCTTTAAAAAATTCTTAAGGTTATGTTAGAGTCACCATAGATCAAAGCTCTTTGCATTTCATGATTAGGTGTCCCATCAGTGTGATCATGTTGCATTCCTTTAGGCATGCCATAATCTCGGTGGAGGGAGTTTGTGTCTTTTATTCCCCTCATTTTTGGCACTGCTGGTTCAGGTTTGTTTAAGTTAATAAAATCTTCAAAGAGTCATTCATCTTGTTTTAAATTTCGAGGTCTTAGGTCTAGGGTTGAGTTAATTTTTGTCTTGAGAGGTTTTGGGTAAATAAAAATCTAAAGGAAGCCTATAAAAGCACATCACTCTTCATTACAAACTCATTTGCCTCTCACAAGCTAAGTGAATCCTTGCAAAGGTGATTTCAAGAGTCATTGAGCAAATTGGGCAGTTTCAAAGGAGCATCAGCCTACGCGTCAGGCTGCCTTTCTCAGAGCAAAATTGCTAGTGCGCTATGCATGAGAGGGGCGCTACGCGTTGGGCAAGGCGCGCTACGCGTTGGGTTTTTCACCCGACAAACTGTGAGCAAGCTACCAAATCCACTTTTCTCTCAATCAAATTGCAGGTAGGCCTCTCCTCCATGGCTAGATTTGGTTTTGCAAGATGAATGAGAAATTAATATGTTTAAATGCCATGAAAATGAGAAGTCAAAACCTACATTGCTGTGGAAGATTTAGACTTAATGGTGCTAGGGTTTCATTTTTTTTTTCCAATGTTGCCCATTTGTGACCCCTCTTTTCCCTTATTTTCATCAACATTCTCCTTCAAATTTTCCAATAAAATTTCATAATTTTCCTCTCTAAAATCCCTAAAACCTACTAAATTCCCAAACCCTACTTCCTTAAATTCCCACAATTTTGTGATTTCCCATGTTGCCTTCCCTAAATTCCTTATTTATGTTTATTGTCCCTAATTCCCTCATGTTCCCCTATCCCTAACAATTCCCTTGTATTTATGTCCCCTTGGTGACAACATTTGAAAAAGTCAAAGAGTAGGTAATTGGGTGCAAAGTGAGCAATACATTACATTCATCTTGCCTTCAAAACCATGTCAGAAACCGAATCATATTATCAGCAGAGTTATGACAGTGATTCAACACTAGAGGTAGAAGTGCCAATGAGGCATCACAAGGGTGGTAAAGGTGGTCGGCATGTCAGGGAGGAGCCCACATCTTTGGCTCATTTGCAAGCTTGTCCACTTGCAATGACATGTTTTCAATATCAATCATGCTTTGGATATTGTGAGCGGATCTCACAAATTCAACACCACAGAGAACTAGTCCACTTGTTTGTCCTACATTTGCACAATGGTCATGTGAACCTTGCAGGAGTGGATTTCACCCTATCACCTGAAATTGTTGCTCAAGCCACCGGGATACCAAATGTTGGGGAGGAGTGGAACAAGCGCCGGTAGCTAGACATATTTCATTATCAACCATATATCAAACCCGGGTGCATGAGACACCTAACTGTTGTTTTTCCTTTCAGATTCCTTAGGGATGAGTATGCACCCTTGTTGAGGCTCATTATGCGCTATTTCACTTGTGAAGGTAGATTTTCACGTTTATATTCGTACTATATCCGTTTGTTGATGCATTTCACCCGGGTACGAATGATGAACATTCCATTTTTCATGTGCCGAAATATAGAGAAGATGGTGCCCGTAGTGCAAAGGAAGAACCCTGCACAGCAACACAAAAGTATATATCATTATGCACTTATCGAGATCATAGTGATGCATCAGTTGGCACAGCAGGGTATTGCTTGGGATGATTTCATTTCTCGCGACTTCTTCATGGTGCCACATCCACCTCCTGAGATTGTCCATGATGAGGGAGGGCCTTCACAGAAGTTTCACATTCCAGAGCCCGAGCATGTTAGCACTCCAGCATGTGTTACATATCAGAGAGGCCACAGGGCCTTATTTGCATCTGCACGCGAGTATTATCTCCACACCAGGTGGAAGGGGTCTTGCCTTCTTCGTCAGCACAGTGAGTGTTATCTCCACATCAGGTGGAAGGGGCCTCACTTACGACAGCAGCACAGGTATAGGAGAGAGGCAAGCAGCCCATGATTGATGGAGGGCCATTAGGTGATCCGGACATAGATATTATTGACCTTGATATCAGCTCTCCTAGCTTAGAGCTAAAGGAGATCATTCAACAACAAAAGGCTGAAAATCACTTGTTGCAGCAGAAGTTGGAAATGGAAAATTGGACAATAAAATACTTAGAGCAGTGCAACAAACAGTTAGACGATGAACACACTCTTGATCAGTTGTGGAGGATCCAAGGAGACCGGAGACTCGGTGATTTGACACCTATTGAGCAAGGGTCTATTCTCATTCGGGTGAACACTCATTTAGAGAAGTTGGCTCGCAAGAGACCCGGTGATTTGACACCTATTGAGCAAGGGTCTATTCTCATTCGGGTGAACACTCATTTAGAGAAGTTGCTAGCCAAGGCAAACACGGACAAAAATATGCTCCGCCACATGAAAAATCATTATTGGGCCCGCATGCATGTGCACAAAGCAAAAATGAAGGTACTCAAAGGACGATTGGCCAAGGCACTCATCCCCGCACCCAAAATTGGCGTGCTCAGTTTTCCAACAAAACCCTAAAAATTTGAAATCAAACTTTCCCTATCAGTTTACTAGCCTAAAATCAGTGTTCTTTATTGGTCATCTCAGCCCTTTGAAGACCTTTTGCCGAGATAGACCCGGAGAGAGCCCTCTTCTGTCCCCGTAGGGCTAGCTACGAGGCTAAGTGGTTTGATGTTGCCTTGGATTTTGTCTTTTTCAGCCTGAGGCCAAATTCGAGTGCTAACAGGTTCTTTAAATATATCAAAATGAATGAATGCTTTTTTGTATGTGGTTTCCTATACTACCTTGATTAACCATTTTTTTTCAAATCAAGGAAATTTGATTAAGGTTACCTTTTTTTGGAAGATATAATTAAACAACTTTGCACTCCCAATAAAATCTCTTAATATCGTCTTCTAGAGAATGTGGAAGATGTGACTGAACAAAATAAGTGTTCCTTCATGTCCTTTCACCAAACGAAAATAAAAAAATATATCTTTTTATACAATTTCTCATAATATTAAGTGTCTAATGGATTGAGACTCATAATAGGATTTGTGAGATAATTTATTAACCAAATAAGAAAATGATTTAGTCCAAAGATATGAAATGAAACCATTTGACCCATTATGTCCTTTTACCAAATGAAAATACACATATATATCCTTTATACAATTTATCACAATATTAACTCTCCAATGGATTGAGGCTCATAATAAAAGTGGAGAGATAATTTAACCCAATAAGAAAATGATTTAGTTCAAAAATCACTAGTGAAAATTTTATCTCTATCATTTACAATAATCTTTGATATTCCATGTAGATTTTGAATAGCTTCCATATATCCTATAGTTATTGTAATTTTGTTAAAATGGAGAGAGAGAGAGAGAGAGAGAGAGAGAGAGAGATGGGCATACATGGTGAGTTGAAATACCATCACCATGATGTGATTCCCTCCTTTAGGATTTGGTAGACATGTAATAAAACCCATCAATGAATCTTTCCAACAATAAATTTGTATGGATAATGATTGTAGAATTATTTTGGTCTTGATTTTATTATCCTTATTTTGAGACTTATTCCTTACTAGTACACACAAATCAATATGTATACTTTCAATGTTGGGTGCTAAAAGGTGTCTTTTAAAACTTCTAATTACCTCACATTAAGAAACTTCTAATTACCTCACATTAAGCAAGTCCTTTTATTCCAAGAGTGTACACAATATGTGCATGCTATGAATCAAGAGAGTAATGTTTCTTCAAAACGAAATATAAAACTTTGATACAACTCAAAAACTACAATTGTTAATGGAAATATTACATCAAGACTTAATCTTCGACCGAAACCGTAATCAGATCTCAAACTGGAAATTCAAATGGAAATGATGTCAACTGAAGTTTAGTAGCAATAACCAGACTCTTTCAGCTGATTAGATACTAACCACACTCTTATTGTAATCAATAAGGTTCACTATCTTAACTGCTAATTAATTTAATCTAAAATAAGCATAAATAGAATCAAATGACAATGCTAAGAAGCATGTAAAGAAAATGTACTAACTTAAACATAGCAAATCCGTAAATAGAAAATAAGGTAAACTCACAAAAATGGGAAAAATATCAAATCAATCAAACTTGCGTGAATTATAAATACATAACACAAAGGATAGCTATTTGATCTACCACAGGCCACACCCTTAGCCATTGAACTCAATTATCATTACAATATGGTCGCGTTCCTCCAAAGCAAGAGTATGTACTGTAAAATTACAATTTGAAATGAACAAAAATTCGATTCCCTTTCCTCCTACAATTTTTACTTTTATAGTAAAAAAGAGGTAGAAGATAAATGTGATCCCTCAGGATCGAGAGATAGATCCTGAGGGATTCACAACTGAATTCTATCTTCTGACACCCTTCAGATTTAGCGTTGATCCTCCAGATTCATCCTCTGACTTGACCACAACCAATGCACCTCATTCTTCCTTTTTTGGTTTATGATGTTCCATCTTTAGGGAACAAAAACTATCCCTTTCGTTGTTTCTCTGCATAAAAAGGAATAAGAGTTAGTTATGGTGGCTAAATCTTAATCGAGAGTAGTTCATTTATTTCTTATCATAATCCATCAATATGTTAGCGTATCAAGATATGAAAGAGATAAGAAAAGAGGAAAAAAGTGATGGAATTAAGAATAAATACATACCCATTTCATAACTCAACATACTCCCCTGCTTACCCTGTTTCATGTCCTCATGAAAAGTAAATAGTTCTTATGCAGTGCAGTTAAAGAGTAGGCTCGAGAGAAAGCATCAAAAATTGGTCTAAAACTATGATGTTGAGCGAGGAGTGCAAAGGGAGGCCCTTCCTATCCTTCAGGCAATTCGCAGTGAGCTCGATACCCTTCAGGGGAATACCAAATAATGGGACTTCGAAACTGGCATCCTAACCAATAAGGTCCTTCTCTCAAAATAAGATTGTTGTAGGTGACCATACGGGCTGCAACAACTTTCAAATTTTTGTAATTAAATGGTGGAGATCATCCATCGAAGCTTAGATGCAGCTAGAGATATTTCTTGAATGGAGAGGAAATATGATATTACTTTCTGCACAATCTGCTTATGTATGGGCCCTAAACTTTTAATCACCCCTTCTCATTTCATCAGAATCTTATGGTTGGAAAACATTTGTAAGGGGTTTCTAGGTTCACTTCTCACCCAAATATCCAATTCATGTTCCTGTCTTTGGAATGCATTATAATATTTAAACCATTTGAGTTGGTTAACTGCAAATGAAATAAAAGCCTGGAATTGAACATATCCTACAAAAGGGTTAGGGTTATTTTCCACCTTGTTTTCTAATATGAAATTGTGCAAATAAAACTCACAAAGAAGCCTTTGGACCTTTACACCACGTTTCTTGTCGCAATTTATAAAATCTTCAATTGTCCCCTACAGGGAACAATAAAGAAAAATACACACGAAAAGTTATGTTCCCTATAGGGAACAACAACCGTTCCCCGTAGGGAACAACAAAGAAAAACACACACAAAATCTGTTTTTCCCTATAGGGGACAACAATTGGTCCCTGTGGGGAACAACAAAGGAAAACATACGTGAAAAGTGTTGTTCCCTGTAGGGAACAAAATTTGTTCACTATAGGGAACAATGAAAAAAAATACATGCAAAAAGTGATGTTCCCTATAAGGAACAATGAAGAAAAATACATGCAAAAAGTGATGTTCCCTATAGGGAACAACAAAGAAAAACATACTTGAAAGGTGTTGTTCCCTATAAGGAACAGTAGTTGTTCCCTATACGGAACAACAAAGGAAAACAAGGAATAAAAGTGATGAACAATCATCTCTACTGTTCTAAGAAAATGCAATTGAATAGAAAAAAATAGAAAAACAATTGTATGTACAAGTTTCAAAAATAAATTCTTTACGGGACAGGTGTTGTCGAAGAGTTGCCTTCTGCAGCGAGAATTTGTATCGTAGAATCTTCATGTGTCTATTGGCAAAAGGATTACCTTGTAAGCGGTTTGTGGTATAGGCATACCCAATGCCCATTTGATTTAAAAGAGTAGCCAGACCCATCAATGGTGGTTAATGTAAGGGTACCATTATCGTACACCTCTTTTGTCTCTTAGGGACCTAACCATCTAGTCTGGAGTTTACCTGGGAAATCCTAGAACCTGGAATAGTACAAAAGTGCCCAGTCGCCTTCAAGGAATATCTTTTTCTTGATGAGGGTGTCATGCCATTTTTCTCTTTGTTGTTGAATAAGTGTAGTATGTTGAAGAGACGATAGTTGGATTTCATCCAATTCATTTATTTGTTGTAACTCGTTAATCTATGCTTCATTCAAATCCAACCCTACTTCTTGGGCTATCCTGTGGTATTCCTCCAAGTCGTGTGATATGCCCACAAGGCTTCTAGCAATCGGGTAGCCCAGACATGTCTATGCGAGGTGACTTTCTTTGTTAGAATGGCTTCGATTACTTTGTTGGTACTTTCTACCTGGCCATTTTCCTGCGAGTGATATGGAGATGCGATTCTGTGAAAAATGTGATGATTTTTTAGTGTAGCAGCAATCTTATGGCCTACAAATTGTGGCCCTCCATCTGTAATTATATCTCTGGGCAAGCCATACCGCACAAACTTTTTGAAAAGAAAGTTGATTACTGTTTCCTCTGTTGCTCTTGGTAATGCTACCACCTCCACCCATTTAGTCACGTATCCCGTTGCAACCAGTATATATGACTTTTGATTAGATGATGGATTTATTGGGCCAACGAAATGTAATGCCCAACATTCAAAAGGTTCGATGACTAACTGTGGATGTAGGGGAATCTCGTTAGATTGGCCAGGGTGGTCCATTATTTGGCAACTGTCACATGCTTGGACAAATTTCTTGGTCTCCTTAAAAATCGTGGGCCAATAATAGCCCATCTATAATATTTTATGTCCATTCCTGTGGTTTACAAAGTTTCCGCTGCAAGGTCCATCATGGTAGGCTTTTAGGATATGATAGATTTCGTCTTCCCTAATACACCTGTGGATATGCATATCGGCTCATATGTGAAAGAGGTAACCTCTAATCCAAGGGAATGAGTGCTACGCTGCACTATTAATTTTCTTTCGCTGGGTGTGAGGTGTTTGGGTAGTTTTCCCACTGCTAAGTAATTTGATACATCTACATACCACGGTACTTTTATGGTCACAGCAAACATGTGCTCATTAGGGAACTGGTCTTCTACTCCCACTGTGTCGTCTATTCTTGGCACATGTGAGAGGAAGTTTGCCACTAGATTTTCCTTTCCTAGTCAATCCTTGATCATTATGTCAAATTCCTACAAAAGGATTAACCATTGTGTCACTCTTGTGTTCGTAATAGATTTATTAGCTAAATATTTTATAGTAGAGTGATAAGTATATAGGACCATAGGGTATCCTGTTATATAGTCTCTAAAATTGTTAATATCATAGATTACAGCTAGAAACTCTTTCTCAGTCACTATGTAATTCAATTCAGCAGGAGTTAAGTTTTCGTTGATGTAGTATATCGCATAGGGTTTCTTGTCTTCTTCTTGGCCAAGAACTACTCCAATGGCCATATCTTATGCATGAGATGAAATTTGGAATGGTAAATCCCAGTTTGGGCCCCGTAGTGCTAGGGCTGTTGATACTAGCCATTTTAATTCTGCAAAGGCAATGTGACATTTATCAGTCCATATAAAATTGATATTTCCTGTCAAAGCATATAATGGTGCAGTAATTTGGGAGAAGTTTTTTATAAATCTTCGATAATATCCAGAAAATCCCAAAAAAAATACGTACCTTTGTTTGAGTGCACAGGGTAGCTAGTAAGAGGATTACTTGAATTTTTGTTGGATCTACCTGAATTCCAGCTGCTGAGATGTAATGACCCAGGATTAGGCCTTCTGTCATCATCATGTGGCATTTCTCGTGGCTTAAGAAGAGCCTAGTATCAATGCATCTTTCCAGGTTTTTCTCCAGTGTCTGTAATTCCTACTCGAAGTCATCTCCATAGGGTGTAAAATCATCCATGTACACCTCTAATCCCTCGTTTAGCAATTCGACAAAAATAATTAGTGTGGCTCTCTAGAATGTAGTAGGTGCATTGCATAGTCTGAAAGGTAATACCCTATAAGAAAATGTCCCCTATGGGTAGGTGAAGGCATTCTTATCTTGGTCTTCAGGGGAAATTTGCATTTGGTTGTAGCCACTGAAGCCATCCAAGAAAGAGAAGAATTTTTTACCTACCAAGGCGTCTAGAACCTGGTCAATAAACAGAAGGGGAAAATGATATTTTTGTGTTTCTTTGTTAAGCTCTTTGAAATCGACACATATATGCCATTTCCCATTCTTTTTAGGAACCACAACTAATGGAGAAACCTATTTAACATCAAATATAGGATAGATGAAATTTACATCTAATATTTTATGTAGTTCGTCTTTAACAACATCCATTAGGTGAGGGTTTAATCTTCGCTGAGGTTGTCGAATGGGTCTCACATCTTTTCAGTGTAGATGTGGTGCATATATAATTGGGGGTCAATCCCTTTCATAAATGGGTAATCCCAAGTGAAAGCCCCTTTATATTTTCTAAGGATTTGAATAAGCTTCTGCTGCTGGTCATCACTCAAGTTTTTGTTAATGTTAAGGACTTTCCCTGGCTCAATTTCAATAGGTTTGCTGTTATAAACAATTGTTGTTGGTATTGTTTGGTCGTTGATATATTTTAAAGGATCTTATTCAATTTCATTATCAAGGATTGCTTCAATCATGTGAAATTTTAGATTAGAGATGACAGCTGGGTGATTAATGTAAGTTTTAATAATATCATCTTCTGTTTTGTTCTTAAATTCAAGAGCATATGTTACAGTTAGTGGTGATCAAATATTTTCTATTAAATATGTTATAGGTTGTTATCTAGTTTTTATTATGGTTAGGCTTGGCTGAGATGGACGGTATAAAGCTAGGTTCTTCACCTCATTTCCTCTGACTATAGTCATACTGCCTATTCGACAGCTTATATAATCATCTGTGGTCACTAGCTAAGGTCTTCCTAATATTAGAGGATGTCCATCTAGCTGGTTTCTAGGATTAATAATCAAGGAATCTGCTGGGTACTCACAAGAATCTACAAACACCATTGCATCCTTAAATGTCCCTTCTAGTTTAATAACTGAATGGTCAGCAAGTTCCAGCAAGGTCGTAGTTCAATCTAAGGTTGTGATGCCAAGTCTCTGACATGTTGTTGTTGAGAGAATATTAATGGCTTCCCCTAGATTGACTAATGCATTGGGAAAGGAGCATCCATTTATTTGTACGATGACAATAGGGTTTCCTAGGTCTTCATATTTCATTGGTATTTCTCTGCCTAATAATAAATCAGACAAAGTTCTGACTACGTGGATAGTTGGTGTTACCTTTATTTTCCTCATAGGATTTTTGATACACAATTCCTTAATGGTTTTTGCATAGATTGGAATGTCATGAATAGCTTGGAGGAGGGGTAATTTTACACAAATATTTTTTAATTCTCCGAGGAGATCAAATTCAGGATATTTGATTGGACGAGGTAAAATCAATCTTTCTGGGAATGGCAGAGAAGAGGTAATATTCTATTTGTGGCTTTTATGCTTGACTGTATTCTCCCTTTGAGGTGTTTGTTCTACAGGTAGTGGTTCTTCCAATTGCATATTTTTATCATCCTCTGGCGTGATTATTCGTCGAGACCTCAATTTGATTTCATTAGATTCTCTCAACTCAATTTTCGGATCGAAACCTTCAATAATTTGTACCGATTGGACTGGTCTGTTGTTAGGATTTGGGTTGGGTTGGGTTGGGAGTTTCAGACGTAGATTGGGTTGAGGATTCTGCTGCAACATGTAAGGTGCTAGTAGTGTAGGTTGAGGTAGGGGACTGTCCCTACTGGTTGGTTCGTAGGTCTTTGCTATCTTGATTGCCAGTTTTGGTTTTGTGAAGTGGAGAGGGACCATTGAGATGGATATGGATTGTTCTGCCAAGATGATGGAAAGTAAGAGGAATTTGGCCAACTATTGTTTAGATTTGACTGATTGGACCAAGGTGGCATAGAAAATTCTTGTGGAGACCAATTAAGAAAAGTTGGCTGGTTCTGCCATGTAGCTCCTGTGTATCGTTGAGAATTATATTGTGAAGGCTGAAAGAGTTAAGATGGGTCGGTAGGCATACTTCTTTTTTGCGACATTGGTTTAATAGGTGACTGGTTCCGCTTCATCCTTTGCCTCCTTGAAGACCGCTTTTAATCCTGGGAGTGATGGGAAATTTTCTGTGGCATGTTCTTTAGTGCATATGGCACAGGTCTGTACCACATCCATTGGGCATTCTTTATGACTATGTTTCTTTCTACATTGAGGGTAAAAAATAACCAGGTTCTATTTTGCTTCAACCTACTTCTGCTTGGCTTGCGTGATATCTAATTGTGTTGTCAAGGTTCCCACGATATACGTTTTGAAATCTTCCAGCAGGTTTTCGATTTTAGTACGAGTAATGCTTCCGTTAGAGAATTTGTTGTCCCTGGTGATCGCATCACGTTCAGCTGGTTTCAGCCTTGTACTGCCCCTCGAGCACCTAATACACAAATCAATAATGTTAACATAGTCTTCTTCATAGATATCACCTTTACCCATGATATTTAGTGTCTCTATCCATTGGTCGTTCATCCCGTTAATCATCATGGATTTTAGAACATTATCAGGCAAATTTTTATAGGGAGACCTTTGGAGGTTATATTGGAAATGCTCCACATAGTCTTCCAAAGTTTCTCTAGGCCTTGCTACCATTTGGAATATCTCATCTTTTAGTTCTCTAGATTTCCAATAATCTTGGTATTTTTTAAGGAAGGCAGTTTTCATTTGGTCCCAATCATTGGTGGTGCCTCCACCCAGTCCAATAAATCAATGCAGGGATGCTCGCTTTAAAGTGGAGGGAACCAACTTCAGTTTCTGGGGGTCGGTGGTGTAATCGTAACCTTGACATAGGACGTAGAATTCAAACAGGAATGCATTTAGAACTTCTGAAGTGATTCCATGAAAGGTGGGAATATTTTGTAGAGGGATAACTTTCATCAGGGGGTTGACAACTATGTCAACAATAGGATACTATAATGTAGAGTTCTGGGGTGTTTGTGGATTATTGTCCATTGGATCAAAGATATGCCAGTACCCTTCGGGGATCTCTAGAGCTAGAGAGTTGTCCCTAGGATGTCTAGAAGAGGCGGGAATGATCCTAACAACACTCCCTTGATCTGGGATACTGGGTTTCCTTTGCTCAATTACTACTTCAGGAGATCTTGGTTCTACTAGTTTAACCTCGGATTCCATGTTTCTCCTTCTCCTTCACAGACATTGCAAGAATTCCATTCTTGTGAGGGAATTGATCGTGAATTTTCAATATCTTGAAAACTCTTTTTAGTCCCTTCAGTTTTACTGTAGACCTTAGTGTAGGCTATAGATGGTGAGCATGTGGTACAAAGGGAGACATTAGGATGTCTAGAAGGAATGGTTTCAGGACCTACTGATAGCTTAGATTTAGCTTTTCTTAAGATGTCGTTGATAAAATTTGATCTTCCAAGGGTCACCAGTCCCTTAGATTTTTCAAGTTTGGGTTGTGGGATTGTATTGTTTTATCGTCTTTCTTCTTAGTCATTCATGCAAAAATTCAAATGTTTATTTCTACCTTAAATTCCTAGCAATTCTGCTAGAAAGTTGGTGGGGGAGTAGTCATTTTACTTGCTCCATACGCAGGTTCCAACCTTCCATTTTCTAAACACAGTTCTCTCTCAGTGGACAAACATCAAACACCTACTTTACCTTTTTGTAGTTGTGTTGAAAAGCGGGCGGAGGAGCAAGCACTTTAATAGCTCGTTATGTAGGCCTCTATACTACTAGTGTAACCCCTTATTATTATTAGTACAACCCCCTTATTATATTTTTGTACCCATGTATTCCCCATAGTATTACTATTGTGCCCCATAGAAGCCCACTATTGTTATTATTGTGCCCTTAAATTATTATTGTTATGTCGGCTCTGATTATATTATGACCCCTTAGACTCCTATATATAGAAAAGAGGTCTTGTCATTTGTATCATCCAAGAATTGTTCATTTGTGTAATGTAAAGGAGGTTTCCCCCTCGAAGAGGCTAAATTGTAAGGCGTTGATCTATCTTTTCTATCTTTTTGTGTGCTAGTTTCATAACAGTTGGTATCAGAGCTTTGGATTCTATGGTTTCATTGCTCCAAATTGGTCATTGTGGCATTTTTGCTATAATTTTTTTCTGCAACGTTTCAGAAGTGAACAGAAGAAACCCATTTAAGAGAAAATTGCACCGAAATTCTGTTCCAAATTTCAGAGCTTTTCGTGCTATATTTGTGGAGATATGACCTAAGGAAGTTGGTATTTTTGGAGACTCCTAAATTACATTCCAAATAGGTGACCTGGGGAAAATCATCATAAATTTTGTTTTGAGCATCAAATTGAAATTTTGTGAGAAGTTACAAAAAGACAATATACTATAGTTTCTTGTGTATATTTTTTAGATCCTAAGGTTAACACAGTGACACGTGGCACTTCATACAAGTTCGATCTTCTGAAAAGATATATAATCAAGTCATCTTGGGAGATTGTTCATAACTCTTTCATGGAGAATCTAAATTTGATCAGACTAGTGGCATTGGAAATAGGACGCAGAGGACTACTACAGGTCACAATTTCAGAACTGGAAGAACCGAAATTACAGAGTTATAGTCATTTCAAGATAACGTTGTAGTGACAAATGCAAAAAGAGAGAGAGAAGAGAATCGGGCTAGTGATACAATTAGAGCCAATATCCCGCATAAGACACACACAGAGACTGATGGTCAACTATTCAGAGTTGGTGAATTCACGTGCAATGCCTTGGCAATACAATGATAATGTTTTGAAGTGATGAAAAAATATTTCATGTGTAAATTGTAGTCCAACCAATATTAAGTTGGAAACTCATATTGTAATGCTTGACATTTCATATAATATAATTTTTTTGGTTGGAATTATTTATGATTGCACTTGATATTATTTAGTATTGTAATTAACATATGTAACTTTCTATGACAGTGTATGACATTTTTTTTTAATTTAGTCACAATCATATTAATTAATTTTTGTTGATTAACAATGAACACATAAATCAATCTAAAATTACTAAAATACTAGTTTATACTGAATAATGATAAACATAATTAAAATGAATGTATGACTAATTAGTAGTTTATAATGATTATTGATGAAACTAAATGAAATCAATATAAACTATTAAATTAGTTGTTTATATAATGAATATGAAACTACCAAGAAAAAATAAATGCCTAATGCAAATGATAAATTTGTGATTACAAATGATGACTAAATTTTTCATATATACGACTATTAGTCGCTAATTTGTAGTATCTTATAATATAGCCGAAATTTAATAATATTTCTTTGGTCACTAACTAGTTTCAAGTGACGACTAAATTTTGCATATATATGACTATTAGTAGTTAATTTACAGTATCTTATAACACAACAAAAAATTAGTCATATTTCTTTGGTCATTAATGGGATTCAAACGATGACTAAAATTTTCACATATATGACTATTAGTAGCCAATTTATAGTATTTTATAACACGACAAACATTTTAGTCATATTTCTTTGGTCATTAATTGATTTTCTAAGGTAATCATATAGTAATATATTTTGTTGTATATTTGTTCATTAATTTTGGCAATTAATGACTAAATCAATGACTCAATTAATGACCAAATTAATGACTAAATATACTACTAGATGATAAAATTGAGACAACCAATTAATGCCTAAGCTAAGAACGACTAAAAGTTGGTCGCATTATAAGATATTGTAAATTAACTACTTTTGGTCACCGACTGAAAACTTGTCATTTATATGAAACTTTTAGTCATTTTTTAGTGACTAATTAGCCATTTTGTACTAGTGGATGTATTCCATTCCACCCCTTAATTGTTTTTTAATGGTGAAGAACCATTTGTCACTAGAGATGAAAAATAGATATATGAAGCTCCTAAATATGATGGGAATTGGTATCATGTTTTTATTGTTCAATACAATGATGTGTTGAGGCACATCAAGGAACATACCATGACATTTCTTAGTTCAATCGAGTAAAATATTACAACATTACTTCTTTACCCTAGTTGGGCTTGCCAGCTTATCCAAAACACCATTACAACATTACAATAAAAATCATGCTTAGAACATTTCTCCTACAATGATAACCCAAAAATTAGCCAACTCAAATCCTCTTGGATTCCACCTATTTATAGATAGGTATGTAGACCTAATTCGACCCCATTTACCATGTGCATTACCATGTGTAGGTAAATTACAAGTAATATTATTGACTCGATAAAAATTAGTCCAAAATATTCAGTAAAACTTAACCACTTTATCTCGACTGCCTCAAAAGCCAATCAATTATGCATGTGCTTTCCTTATATGAAAATTCTACGTGTTGATCCTCCTGCAACATTTCTGATTCTTTTGTGACATTCCTACATCAAACTCCATCAAAATACTCAAGACTGCCTCAAAATTCCTCCAATTCCTTTTACCCAAAAATGGTGCCAATGTGTACCCTCCAGGAATACACGGAGACCCATCCATACGTTTCTTCATCCAGAGATCTAGCCTTCACGAAGGTAGCCCAAGAAGAAGAACACTTGAACCATGACATACCTAAAGTCGTTAGGTTGCAGTAGCTAGAGGTGTTTGGTTCTCGTTAGAACTAGGACCACAATCATTCCCTCATTGTCTCTGAGGAAAAAGAAGGATGAATGTGTTTCATTCCCCTCCCTTTACCTTTTATTTATATTTTAGGAAATAATGTATTATATTATTTTAATAATATTCCTAAATTTACTTTAGGAATGTTGTAACCATAATAATTATTTGGATTAGGAACCATGTCTAGGTATCTTGATAAGTTTGGTGTACTCAGACTTGAGGATATTGTATGAAATTGGTGTATGATATTTCTTTTTAATATGATTTTTTAATGTTAAAAATCCAATATTTTTTTACGATTTAAATGATATGCAAATGTCTAATTTTGTGTGTGTAATTTTCAACTTGGATGTGCTCATACTTGCTTTGGTGTAAATTTCATCCATTACCATTGTAACTACTAGGTGCACCATGCCATCCACTATCACTATAACCACTAGGTGCATTGCATTATCCTTAATGTGGACATGGTTAAATAAAGGGATATAACAAAAGGACATTATGCATTGAGCATGAAATATAAGAACGGATGAGAAGCCTATTTGAGAAGAAATCTCTTTTCACAATATAATAAATGCATAATATGAGATGATATCTAAAATTTGGTTTCCTCGGTATATATGTTAGACTATGGTGTGATAATATTTAAAGGGTTTAGCAAATCATTAAGGCTTAGTTAACCAATAAGGAAAAATCTAATATAACTATAAAAATTCAATAACTCAATATGTAGTGCTTAACATGCCTCTCCCTTTCAAACATGTGTTTCCCTCAATAATCGATTAGATGTGGACATTTTTACATGAAGTAATCATTTTCCTATGTCACCTCTTCTACTAGTAGTTCTTTCCACTTGATGATATAGTCAACAATTTCTTGATTCTATAGTTATGTAAACCATGTTTTAATGATTGTTTCCATTTCTAGTATTCTTTTCTTTCTTCATTAATCTTAGGTGAAAGATTATGATCTACGATTTTGTCATGTATTACCTTATTAAGCAAGAAACATGGAAGAATATATGGACACGTGAAGATGGAGAAAATTCCAATTTGTAAGCCATACTTTCAATCCTTTATAACACGTTTTAATGATCATAGTAAGTGGGTCATAATCTAGATCATTCTTTTGTTTCCTGAAGGACATCTATTTGTATAGTTATAGCCTTAAAAATATCCAACCCTCACTTCAAATTCGATTTCACTACAATTTTGACTTACTAGTTCATTCATTCCATTTCACTTCATAACCAAATTTCCCTTTAATACTTGGAGAATCTCTTCTTGGTGCTCTATGTCATGACTATTGCTTTAACTTTCACTTTTCCTATCAAGTTTGGTGTGATGGATGAAGGATAATAACCATAGAGTACTATAAATGGGGACAATTTTTTATGAAGTAGGGAAGAATGTGTTGTATCATAATTATATGAAATGAAACCACTTGACCCATTATGACCTTTTACCAAATGAAAATAAAGAAATTTAGAGTTTTAGACAATTTCTCACAATATTAGTTGTTCAATGGATTGAGGCTGATAATAGGATTTGTGAGATAATTTATTCACCAAAGTAGACAATTATTAGTCCAAAAATATGAAATGAAACCACTTGACCCATTATGTCCTTTTACCAAATGAAAAGAAACATATATGTCCTTTTATACAATTTCTCACAATATTAACTTTCCAATGGATTGAGGCTGATAATAGGAGTTGTGAGATAATTTATTGACCAAACAAGAAAATGATTTAGTCCAAAACTCACTAGTGAAAATTTGATCTCTATCACTTACAATAATCTTTGATATTCCATGTAGATTTTCAATTGTTTCTAGATATCCTATAGCTATTACACTTATTGTTAAAATGGAGAGAGAGAGAATGAGAGAGAGAGAGAGGGAGATGGGCATGCATTGTGAGTTGATATACCATCACCATGATATGATTCCCTCCTTTAGGCTTCGGTAGACATGTAATAAAATCCATCAACACCTCTTTCCAACAATAAATTTGTATGAATAATGATTGTAGAATGCTTGTGGTCTTGATTGTATTTTCCTTATTTTGGTGGAAAACCAAACATTTAGCCAAAAAAACTGAATATTAGTTTGAATACCTTCATAAAAAAATATTTCTTGTTATTGTGGTAATTTTTTAGGAACCCTAAATTTCCTCCTATAGGAAAAGTTTTTAATTACAAAAGGATTTTATGTTTAGGTTTGGAATAGGCTAACAAAATGATAGATGTTCTTGTTGTTAGAGTGAATTGTTTTACCATAAATTCATCTAATAACTAGAGCAATTTTTAGTTATTGAGTGTATTAGGGGAATTTTCGGGTCTAAAATGAGTATCCTAAGGAAATTCTATAATCAAAATTCACTTTATGAGAAGCAATCAGATTTTAGGGGATGTCATCATCTCGAATGGTTGAGGTCGCATTGCTTGAAGTAAAGGTAATTACTTACATATTATATTATTTTAATTTTATATACTATATTAATTACATGTTATTTTTTTCCAAAGAAAAAATTGAACTTTTTATTAACCGAAATAAACAGTTACATAGTATATGCATTAAGCATTCATTTTTCTATATCATGCGCAGATCATAGAGCCCACAGGATGTAGGATATACTATCCTGTCAAAGAAAAACGAGAAAAATTTGTTCCTGAAAATAGGAAAACAACAAGAAAAGAAATAAACGATCCAGATGGCCTATGCTTTGCTTCCCTTCTTCTTCTCCACTCTTCGCCAACCTCCAGTGTTGGGGGTGGTATCAGTAATGGCAAGGCAGTTTTCCATTGTATTCGTTGGTTATTATTTATCTGATTCTGATCCTTCTAAGCCATGAGCTTGTTTGATTCCACTTATTTCCAGCTGAGACTCTTGTTGTTGTTCATGCCCCAAGTCAGTCTCTAGGGTCTTTTCTTCTTGTAAGTTTTCCTATCCCATTTTCTCACTTGTAGGTTTTGTCTTCAATTCCTCTTCTTCTAGCGGTACAGTATGCTACTAGCCTTTGGGTTTATTTGAATGTTTTTTATTTCCTTTAGGCTCCTTCCTAGCCAGTGGACAGGCGTATCGGAGGTGCCTTTTTTGGAAACATCCACAACATCTGAATGTTTTTCTCTCATAATTAAGCAGTTGTGTCCACAGTGAATTATTAAAATTCAATGTGATGTGATCTGGTAGTCCTTGACTGAGGTCCACTTCTACACATATTCTGGCATATGTGAAGATTCCCCGGGTAATACTATCATCATACGATATTAGAAACTTCCCCAAGGAGTTCCCAATGACTATTAGAACTTTGTGATGCTAGAAATGTAGAGGGAGGTTATGAAGTCTTACCCAAACTGGCATTGTTGAAACTACCATGGTATTAGCATCGAATCTCAGAAACCATGGGGTGATGAAGAGACCAGCATTGCCCCAAACCCAAGGCCCCTCATTGATGATGTTATCTCGATCTTGTTTGGTGTTGAATCTGACTATGAAGAACCCTTTTGGGCATAAATTAATTTCACAGTTTGTTGACCATGTGGAGAAGATCCATTGATGCAATGCATCATACTTTGGCCAAAATCCCTGTTTTGGCAAGGAGAATCCCTGCCATGAACCTCACTTTCTCTTTGCAGTCATTAACCCATGCTTGTACGGGGGAGAACAAGGGCACATCAAGTCTCACTGCCCTCGACCCATCCTACACATTCCTAACTTGCCTGTCGATCTCTCCTTTGTTATTTTATCTGAGAACCGCAGATTAGCTAACACACGCCAGTCCCAAAGAGGATGGGGGTTTAGCAAGCCACGCAGTCCTCAACCCTATATGCGCTACCCTATCTTGTCTGACGGCTTCTCCTTCAATTTTCTTGGGAACGACAATTCAATCAATGGTAGAGTCTGGTCGTTGTAGGTGTGTCATTGCCCTGACTACCTTCTAATCCTCCACGTGTTCCCATCCATTTTTCAAAGCCTTGATTGGTTTCTCTATTTCTGCGATGCTGGTCCCTTCGTCCCCAAATAAGGACTGCTCATTCGGATCCGTGTTTTTCCAGGTAGCCAAACCTGAGCAGGTCAATTTGGATGCCTTGTTGACGCCATTCTCAGGATTTTCTATAGGCAGATTGCGAGAGACAGGATTTTCTATAGGCTGGATTTTCTCAGGATTCTCGTCGTTAGATCTAAGTTAAAGAAGCCGGCCCCAACGAGTCCAAGCCCCTTCCATCATGGGTTCAAATATCAGTGAGTTGTCACTATTAGCCACCTTCGACATTTCGATTGCCTAGAACTTAAGCTTGATCATGGCCATCTTCATCCCTCCCTTGTGACCTGCTCTGTTGCAACCAAACTCTGCCATGACGGCTCGGTTGATTTTGTGGAAGGGTTTTTCCTTGAGAACCCTTGCCACACCTTGCTTGAGGGAGAAACATTCCGTGACAGAAAACCCATTTCTTATTCTGAAACCAAGCCATAGCACTGCCGGAGGGTCAAGAACAACTCGCCCTTCTACTTATTTCCTATGTGTGGTTCGTTCTGATCCCATGTAGCTCCCATCCTTGATTTGCAGGGCGATGTTGACGCAAGTCACAGTTTCGGAAACCCTAGCCATGGCTCTCTTCTATCCTTCCAACTCTCATTATTGGCAAGATACTTGTTAGATAGCTAATCTTGGTGATTAAGCTTGGGTTAGTTTTGGTAGTTATTGGAGTCCAAGAACACTCCTTAATTACATGTTATTATATAATTTAACTACATTATTTAAATAATATAATTTTTAATTAATAGTATAGTATACAATTAAGAATTTATGAATTTATGAAGGTGTGGAGGGAATGGACTGGCGGAGGGAAGAGCTAGGGTTTTCAGGCATCTGCAGGTGTAGATATCCATGGAAGGGCGTAAAGTGGGGGAGCTCCACTCCCTCCTTCAGGTAGGAAGTAGCTAGCCGAGGAAAGAAACCATTAGAGTGTGTCAAAGGTCCTTCAGGAGAAGGGATAACGAATACAGAGAAGGAGAAAGAATCTAATAAGTCAAGGGAGGAGAACAACAATAAAGAAAATGAGGAAGAAGACAAGGAACAGGGAGTGAAAAGCAAAGCACATAAGGGACCAAGTAAACCCAAAGCTGAGGTCACACCTACAGTAGTTTTAAATGACCCAGCTCTGCAAGCATAAAGGGAACACATGGGGACATATGCTATCATTTGTAAATTCATGGGATTATGGCCCACTGAAAAGGATTTACAGACGTGGATCAAATACCATTGGAAACCAAAAGGAGGCATTGACCTACATCTCGGGTCAAAGGGTTTCTTCACTGTGTTCTTCACAAATGTTTAAGATAAAGATAGAGTGTTTGAAGGAGGGCCCTACTTCTATGCATAAGTAGTCCCATACATGCGACCATGGATGATGAATTTTGTCCCTGACCGAGAAACTTTCACTTTGGTCGCAGTCTGGGTAAGACTCTACTCTCTACCTATTGATTACTGGAAACCAGAATCATTATCTGCAATAGGAAACAAATTAGGGAGTTTTGTCAAAACTTCTCAAGCCACCAAAAGGGGTAAGTACACTTCCTTTTCATGAATATGTGTGGATATGGATCTCTCTGGAGCTCTACCAGATGAGGTCATCTTGGAAGATTTTGATGAAGAATGGATGAAAACAGTAGAATATGAACATATTCCTTTCAGATGTCGAAGATGCCATGAGCATGGGCGCCTATTTAGAGACTACCCTCTTAGTAGAATAGAGAACATAAGTAAAGTGACCACAATGAAAGATACTGAAGGCTTTCACAAAGTGGTACATAGAGGAAAAGGAGGCATGAAGGGGCCAAAGCAACAACAAATAGAAGGGAAACAAGCAAATCTGAATAAGTTCCAAGTACTCGAAGAAGAAGAAGAAGAAACAAAAAAAGAATATCAGGTAATGGAAGGAAGCCCAATGGAGAAGGAGAAAGAATAAGATAGAGTACAAACAAAACATATTGACAAGCAGAAAGAGGTTATGCTAAGTGATGTAGAATCGGAGATAGACCAAGAAATGACCCATAGTGAAATTGAAATGGAGGATCATGAACTACAGGAGATTCTTGATAGTGAACACTTAGATCTGGAAGGGTTCTTGAAACTGGGGACCATGATGGGGGTAGAATATTTACCGCCAAAATATTTCGATAGAGTACAATAGCTATTCCTATGGAAAACTCATGACAAAGGGTTGGACAGGCAAGGAAAAAATGAAAGGCAGGGAAACAAAGGCGTGAAAACTATGAAGATCACTCTTGGATTAGCTTCCAGAAACCCAGGTAAGAAGAGAGGCAGGAAAAAGTAGAATGAGTTATTGATGGAATGTGGAAAGCTAATGATAGATTCAGGTAAGATGAAAGATCTAACCAGATACTCCTTTACGAATCTTTAATAATGAATTTTACATCTTGGAATATCAGAGGTCTATGTAGTAAAAGGAAAAAAATAATTCTTAGTAATAGAATGAAACAAGAAGCTCTGGATATGATATTTATCTAGGAAATGAAATGTTCCATTCAAAAAATAAAAGAAATACACAACAAATGGCTCAATAGATTTGAGTTTCTAGAAGTCAAAGCAGATAACTCAGCAGGGGGCATACTTACACTTTGGAACGCCCAAAAGATTGGCATAATAGATGCTGAGGCATCTAGAAATTATTTGTCAGTGGTTATACAGCTAGTGGGAGATAGGGAGACCTATCTGGTCACGAATGTAGGTGGCCCTCAAAAAATGGATGATAAACTCAGGTTTCTAGATTCTCTTATGGAGCTTAGAGATAGACATGTAGATGTACCATGGATCTTGTGTGGGGACTTCAACATGATAAAATCACTTTCAGAGAAAAAAGGGGGAACCAGAACATTAAGTAGAGACTTCACAACTTTTCAAACTTTTATAGATAATATGAAGCTTGTTGATACTGACATGAGTAATGGTCTCTTCACTTGGAACAATAAAATAGGAGGAGATTCTCGAGTAGCCTCAAAGTTAGAGAGATTCGTAATCTCAGTGGACCTTATGCTTAGCAACAAGGAAATGATAGCAAGAAGTCCCCCCTTTAGAGGTTCAGATCATTGGCCTGTTCAACTTGATGTTTGGGCATTGGTACCCCCAAGAACAAACCTTTCAAATTTGAGAATATCTAGCTCACACACCTTGACTTCGTCAGTAACATTACAAATTGGTGGACAAAAGATTTTCATATTCAGGGTACAAGTATGTTCCAACTGCACAAAAGACTAAAACGCATCAAGCTAAGACTTAAATATTGGAACAAGAATGAATTTGGCAATATTTTTGAAGCCAAAAAATCCGTTGAAGATAAAATGCGGGAACCCAATCAAACCCTTATCTCGGAGGGCTTTGATAAAGATAGAAATGACTAGGTCACCAAATACCATCAAGGCTGGGAGAATGTATGTAAACAAGAGGAAATATTTTGGAGACAAAAATCTAGAGTTCAATGGCTGAAAGAAGGGGAGCTAACACTGGACTTTTCCATAGATAAACCATTGCAAATAGATCTCATAATAGGATCTCTGAACGATCAAGGATGAGGATGGTCATCTTCTTAACTCCCATGAAGATATATAAAATGTGTTAGTACAACACTTTCGTGGAATAGCACAGGAAACCATTTCAGATAGAGAGCATTTTATTAGGGATTTAACCAGGCATATTCCTAGATTGGTTACTAGAGAGGATAATTTCAATCTCAATAGGCCAGTGATAGAAGAGGAGGTTAGTGAGGTCATCAAAGAAATGCCGAATGGTAAAGCACTAGTCCCTGATGGTTTCAATGTGGATTTCTTTAAGGCTTGATGGAATATAGTGAAACAAGATATTCTGAAAGTAGTGGAAGATTCTAGGTTGAGTAGAACTATTTTGAAGGTGCTCAATACTTCCTTCATCTCCCTGATCCCCAAATTGGACAATGCTCAGACTCCAGACAGGATTAAACCTAGAGCCTTGTGCAATGTGGTTTACAAGATCATATCCAAGGTTGTTGCTAACAGACTCAAACCACTTCTTCCTACTCTAGTGTCTGTAGAGCAATCTGGTTATGTGGAAGGTAGACAAATTATCAATAACATCATTGAAGTGCATGAGGTGGTGCACTCGTTGACAAGCAATAAGAAGATTGGTATGATTATGAAATTGGACATAGCCAAAGGTTATGATAAGCTGAATTGGTCATATATAAGGAGGGTCCTTATTGCTTTTGGGTTGGATCATAACTGGGTTAGATGGGTTATGGCCCTTGTAACTTCTTCCAACTTTTCAATTCTGGTTAATGATTCTCCTTCCAAGACCTTCACTCCTTCTAGAGGCCTCAGGCAGGGTGATCCATTGTCTCCCTATCTCTTCATCCTCATGATGGAAGGTTAGGGTCAATCTATCAAGCATGCGAAAGAAGTTTGTAATATCAAAGGACTCCAACTCTCAGAGACTGGTTAGGCTTTGACCCATCAGCAATATTTTGATGATACCATGCTATAGGGAATCCCCATGGTCAAAGAAGTTGTAGTGTACAAACATATCCTCTCTAACTTTGCCATGGCTACAGGTATGGAAGTTAATCTCTCCAAATCTAAGATTTTTTTTGTTTAACACCAATATAGCTATTTAGAAAAATATCTCCAAAATTCTAGGCTTTCACAGGGATGTCCTTCCCTCCAAATATTTGGGAGTTCCTCTTACTGATAAGCCTTTGCACAAAGGCATTTGGGAGCCGGTGATTAATAAGATGCAGGGTAAAATCAGGAAATGGACCTTTAGATCTTTAAACCTAGCTGGTCGGTTAGTACTTACAAAATATGTTCTCCAATCAATCCCTGTCTTCATGTTATCAGCACTTCTAGTTCGAAAATGAGTTTTACAACTTTTTAAAACCATTCAAAGAGACTTTCTTTGGGGTAAAGGGGAGGAAAGAAAGAAATGGGCCTTGGTAGCTTGGGAGAAGATATGCAAACCTAAAAATCATGGGGGTCTTGGATTGGATGATCTGAAAATACTAAGTAAAGTCTTAGGGGCGAAATTATGGTGGCACTGGGTGACAGACCCAAAGGCGAAGTGGGCTAGAATCTAGAAAGAAAAAATTCCAACAATTGGGAAGATAATGATCTAATAAGAATGTCTGGCAGTATAAAGGGCTCACACATCTGGAATAAGGCCTCACGGAATAGAGGATTAGTTTAGAAAAATAGCTTCTAGGAAATTAGAGAGGGTGACCTTGCTTTGTTTTGGGAGGACAAATGGCAGCAAGAACCTACACTGTTAAGAGAGATCCTTCTAGACCTCAAGAAAGAAATAGATACCAAAAGGCTATCATATAAACACTATTTTAAAGTCAATATGAGATTGGGAGGGGTTCAAAATATTTGGAAGAGCTATTATCTCATCACCCATTAATGGATTTTGGTTGTGACAAGGATTGCGATCAACTCTAAGTGTTAAGTGATTCCTTGCTAGTTATAAATTGGGTCAATGATATTCAACAATGTTACTGCTTGCAACTTAATCAAATTTCAGACAATTTAAAAAGGATAAAGCTTTCTTATGTTTATTTTTTGTGCACTCATATTTAGAGGGAGAGGGAGTGAAACAGTGATGTAGAGAATCTTTTAAAGAAAGTAATTTAGTTGGAATGGGGTCTTTGGTACATTGAGGAGGTCTTAAATGATGAACACTATAGGTTATTTCATAGTCCTTTCATGAGCAACCTCAACAAGCATAATTATAGGCTCTTTTTCATCTATGTTTTTTTATCTTCATATTCTATAGGTTGATGTTGATTTTTTTGATAATGATGCTATAGTAATTTCAGAAATATATTTTTATTTTAAATTATAATTCTCATGATTTGTAAACTCTACTCCTCTTTGTATTTTTTTTTTGTGGACCCCTCTGGTCAAATGATGTATAGATGTATGTTTTTCTAATGGGAGAGCTGGTCTGTTTTTGTGTCCAATACATGAATATGGGTAGATATTGCATGAATACACAGTTTGTTTGTGTATTTACAAAATGAAATTTTATTTATTTATATAAATAAGTTATGCTTTTTTCCTCTGAAAAAAAGAAAGAAAGACATATGACATTTGGTTCTAAATATGTTTTGCAAAAGAATGTATTGTATGAATTCCCATCCCAAAATTTGGAATTTTTTCCTAAAATAAAATTTTAAACACATTTGTATTAATCTTCGAATTTAGATTTTGATAAACATATCTCACATATGCCCTTGAGCTAAATGATAACTAAAAAAACTAGATTGTGCATAGAGATAACTAAAACAAAATTTGAAATTCCTAGACATTATGATCAAAATCCACTCGAACACATATGCTTCCCTTTTGTAGTAGTGTTCCAACATATAATTTCTTAGAAGAATATCTAGAATAAGGTGGTAGGAGCCATGGCTCAATAATGAGATGTGGGGCATTAGGGATGATTTCCAAGTGTTTGAAATAACATCGCAGAGAGAGATGGAATTTTATGGAATATCATGATAGTGGGTTTTCGAAAATGAGAATCATGATGAAACCTTGATGGTATTTATTTAGATGAAGCTATCAAGGGAGAGGCCCAATGGTGTCATAGTTGGGTGGAGGAAGATCTCCTCTGGAATCCCTCATGATTGCTGGGTAGAGGAAAACCTCCTCTGGAATCCTTCATGATAACTGGGTGGAGTAAGATATCCTCTGGAATCCTCCATGATTGCTTGGTGGAGGAAGATCTCCTCTGGAATCCCTCATGATAGCTGGGTGGAGGAAGATCTCCTCTAGGGCCCTCATGACTCCTGGGTGGAGTAAGTCCTCCTTTGGAATCCCAGAATATGCCTGTAAATTAAACATCCTTAATGTAGAAGGGTGGAGGTGTGGAAGGAACCTATGGAATCCCAAGTACATCTGGAGGTCTAGTCAATGGGATGGGCTCCACATGCTAGGGAGAGACAATGAAATCACTAGTAGTTTGTCAGTGATTGGGAGGACAATAGTGAGCTTGGTCCCATTGTCCACCCTAGTTCATACAATATTAAGTATCTTAAAGTCTTGGTTTTCCCTATACATCTGAAAAAGGCTACAAGATTACATTGCCATGTTTTTAGGTAGGGTTAAAGAAGTGAACTCAAGAATGACTACATACAACTCCCTTAATGTTGACCGAAAATTCAAGAGCCTCAAGGTTAGAATAGTACTTGGACACATCCCTATTAACAAGGGAAAGATATGTGCCCTATTTGATACATTGGTTTAACTATAGGGAATTTCAGTTTCTAATTTTTGCATCATGAGATGGTACCCAATGCCCAATCTATATTACACATTATTGATTGTTATATTGATTATGGAATATCTCTCTCTTCAAGGTTTCTACTATGTATTGGTTGTTGGGTATTTTATTGATTGCAATATACCCATCTATGTAAGGGTACAAATTCACAATACTTGTGTCTTGGCATTGGAGTTAATTAAAGAGGTGGACTAGTGGATGACAATTAGGAGCGTCTTGTCAACTCAGATAGGATAAGTCAGGAACTGTCCCTTGCAGATAGAGGTTCATTCAGAACCTATTGTAATGAAAACATATAATCTCGGTGCTTAAAGGCTAATGGTATAAAATAGATTGCACATACATTACATATTATATTAGGTTATCACATAGAAAACCCATGGCACAAACATGACACATTTGCTGCGAGGTGTAACTGAAGAGCCCTTACTAGTTAGGTAGTTGGCCATAGGTGCCTCTGGTGACTTATGCATACATTTACAAACCCAAGTTATCCACTTAACACCTGCGTTGAGGCTGATTATGTGTGTGCAAAGTATTTCTATGAATAGGTTAGAGGATAATGTGGAGAGCAACTCACTTCTCTTACTTGCTGAAGTTTTATATAGGTGAAAACAAATTGTGGGGATTTTGTGCCTAGTATAGAAGGTGCACTAGCTAGATGTACCCATACTTCCATCCTCTCAGATGATTATTGGGGCTGTTGTTATTATTTTCTACGAAGCTAAATGAGAAGGACAAGTTCATTAACGTCGCGACACACAAAAACACATTAAAATTAGCCCCTGAATGCACACAGAGTTGAGTTAGTCATTGTTCTAGATAGGTATTGGTGTTGGACTGATAAAATTGCAAGGGAATCAAGGGTAAACATCCTAGCATAACTCTAGGTACGTGTGGATGTTGATTATTGCATCTTTAGCCACAGAAAATTAGTTCAAACTTAGATAAAAGGTCATAATTCTCTCTTGTTATCCAATGAATGAAAATTTTCTTATTTGATGTGTTCAATCTATTTAGGTTAGTGTTGTTTACTTCCAGTAGCATTAGACTGTAACTCAATCTTATTATTTGAATTGTAAGTTCATGACTCACATAGACAAATTTATTTAAGTGACAAATTTGGAGGAATAATTTGTCAAGATACATGGATGAATTCTGGGCATGCTAGTATTCGTCGATCAAGGCCACCCTTTAAAACTATGTCATTGAAGGGGATATAGAGCATTTAATGTGTGATGTGAAGTTAAGACATGGTTTGCTTGTAGTCTATTCAATGTTACTTAATATTGACCATATAGATGCATGACAACCTAGAATTATTATGCTGCCAGAACTTAATATTCATACTAGGTTTCATATTTTATACCATATTTTATATCAACCAAGTATGGTTGTCATAAGTCCTAGAAAAGTCACTTATAGTCTTATATATATTGTGAATTTGGATTGTAACACCTTGGGTTAGGGTTAGATAAGTAATAAGAGACTTTGGAGAGAAGGAATACATAATGAGATACATCCCTCCTGAAAGCTGAACAAGAGCCAAAAATTGCCATCAATCTCAATCAATCATGGGGAGTGATCAAGAGCACTGTATGAATGTAAATTGGATGAAATACATTGATATGGATTCCTTGAACAGATGCTCAATTCTTTCCATGACTGATCATCAATGCCACAAGAAAACCTAGTAGCTGATACTAGCAGCTGACTTGACAACTTCTCACAAATTGCATTAGTGGATTTGAAAGTTATGTTCAAAGTCTTTAAAAACTTTGCAAATGATGGAGGGAGACCATCTAAATTACAACCTTTCCTTATTCATGTACTTGTCTTCATACAACCAATATTTGATCCCTAATGTCTTTCAACTTCGTGAAATGTTATGAAATTGACTCTCCTTCCTGCATTTGCATTGAAAAAGACATCCTTTTAAGGAAAAAATCATCTCTATTTCTCAGTTTCGTTCAGGCAGCCAATCTTCATTTAGAGCCTCTTCCCGACTACCTTGTATGTTAGGAGCATTGGGCTTCCTTTCTATTGTGCTACCCCTAGGATGATATAGCCAATTGGTCTCATCCCTAGACTCTCCCCAAAGCATATAATCTACTAGTGCTTACTTGTTGAACTTTTACATTGGTGAAAAGACATTATAGGGTTGTTTTGCCCAGTATAGAAGGTGCACTTGCTAGCTATAGCCATACTTCCATCCTCTAAGTCAATGGTTGTGGCTATTTCTATTATTTTCTATGAGGCTGAGTGAGAAGGAAAAGTTCACTGAGGTCGCGACACACAAAAACACATTAAAATTTTCCCCTTAATGCACACAGAGCTAAGTTAGTCATTGTGCTTGATAAGTATTGGCGTTGGATTGATAAAAATTTGAAGCGAATCAAGGGTCAGCATCCTAGCATAACTCTAGGTACATGTGGAAGTTGATTATTGCATCTTCAGCCACTGAAAATTATTTCAGACTGAGATAAAAGGTCAGAATGCTCTCTTGTTATCTAATGAATGAAAAGTTTCTTATTTGATGTGTTCAATCTGTTTATATTGGTGTCAATTGCTACTAGTAGCCTTACAATGTAACTCACTCTTATTATTTGAATTGCAAGTTCATGAATCACATAGAAAAATTCAGTTAAGTGACAAATTTGGAGGAATAAGTTGTCAAAATACATGGATGAATTCTAGCCATGCTTAGTATTCATAGATCAAGGCCAACCTTTCAAACTATGTCATTGAAGGTGAGTTGGAGAATTTTCCATGTGATGTGAAGTTAAGACATGGTCTACTTGTAGTTTAGTCAATGTTGCTTAATGTTGACCATATAGATGCATGACTGCCTAGAATTATTATGCTGCCAGAACTTAATATTGAGACCAAGTTTCATTTTTTATACCATATTTTATATCAGCGAAGTATGGTTGTCATAAGTCTTAGAAAACTCACTTATAGTCTTATATATGTTGTGAATTGAGACTATAACACCTTGGGTTAGGGTTAGAGCAATAATAAGAGGCTTTGGAGAGAAGGAATAGATAATGAGATACATCCCTCCTCAAAGCTAGACAAGAGCCAAAAACTGCTATTAATGTCTATTAATCAAGAAGAGTAATCAGGAGCACTGTATGAATGTACATTGGATGAAATACATTGATATGGAGTCCTTGAAAAAATGCTCAATTGTTTCCATAACCGAACATCAATGCCACAAGACACCCTAGTAGCTGATACTAGAAACTGACTTGACAGATTCTCAAAAATTTCATTAGTGGATTTGAAAATTATGTTCAGAGTTTTTAAAAAGTTTTCAAATGATGGAGGGAGACCATATAAATTAAAACTTTACCTTCTCCATGTACTTGTCTTCTTACGACCAATATTTGATCCCTAATGTCTTTCAACTTCGTGAAATTTTATGAAATTGAATTGCCTTCCTTCATTTGCATTGGAAAAGACATGCTTTTAAGGAAAAAATCATCTCTATTTCTCAGTGTCGTTCAGGAAACCAAGCTTGATTTAGAGCCTTTTTGTCGCTACCCTAGATGTTAGGGTCATTGGGATTCCTTGCTATTGTGCTCCCCCTACGATTCTATAGCTAGGTGGTCTCATACCCAGACTCTCCCCAAAACATATAATCTACCAGTGCTTAATTTCTGATGTTTTACATAGGTGAAAAAAAATTATAGGGTTTCTTTGCACAATATAGAAGGTGCACTTGCTAGCTTTACCCATACTTCCATCCTCTCACTCATGGTTAGGGTTGTTGCTATTATTTTCTACGAAGTTGAATAACAAGGACAAGTTCACTGAGGTCACGACACATAAAAACACATTAAAATCAGTCCCTGAATGCACACAAATCTGAGTTAGTCATTGTGCTGGATAGGTATTGGTGTTGGAATGATAAAAATTGGAAGGGAATCAAGGGTAAATATCCTATCATAACACTAGGTACATGTGGAAGTTGACTATTGCATCTCTAGCCACCGAAAATTAGTTCAGACTTAGATAAAAGGTTAAAATGTTCTATTGCCATCAAATGAATGAAAGGTTTCTTATTTGATGTGTTCAATCTATTTAGATTGGTGTCATTTGCTACGAGTAGAATTAGACTGTAATTCACTCTTATTATTTGAACTATAAGTTCATGAATCACATAGACAAATTTAGTTAAGTGAAAAATTTGGAGGAATAAGTTGTGAAGATACATGGATGAATTTTGGGCATGCTTAGTATTCACAGATCAAGGCCACCCTTGAAAACTATGGCATTGAAGGTGAGCTCGAGCATTTGCCATGTGATGTGAAGTTAAGACATGGTCTACTTGTAGTTTAGTTAATGTTGCTTAATGCTGACCATATAGTTGCATGACTGCCTAGAATTATTATGCTCCCAGAACTTAATATTCAAACCAGCTTTCATATTTTATACCAATTTTATATTAGCCAAGTATGGTTGCCATAAGTCTTAGAAAACCCACTTGTAGCCTTATATATCTTATGAATTGGGATTGTAACACCTTGGGTTAGGGGTAGAGTAGTAAGAAGAGGCTTTGGAGAGAAGGAATACATAATGAGATACATCCCTCGTCAAAGTTGGACAAGAGCCAAAAACTACTATTAGTGACAATCAATCAAGAAGAGTGATCAGGAGCATTGTATGAATGTACATTGGATGACAGAAAAAATACATTGATATGGTGTCCTTGAAAAGATGCTCAATTTTTTCCATGACTGATCATCAATGCTACAAGAAACCCTAGTAGCTAATACTAGCAACTGACTTGACAACTTCTCAAAAATTGCATTAGTGGATTTGAAAGTTATGTTTAGAGTTTTCACAAAGTTTGCAAATGATGGAGGGAGACCATCTAAATTACAACCTTTCCTTCTTCATGTACTTATCTTCTTATATCCCAAATTTGATCCCTAATGTATTTCAATTTCATGAAATGTTATGAAATTGACTCTCCTTCCTTCATTTGCATTGAAAAAGACATGATTTTAAGGAAAAAACCATCTTTATTTCTCAGTGTCATTCAGGCATCCAAGCTCCATTTAGAGCCTCTTCACCACTACCCTACATGTTAGGAGCATTGTGCTTCCTTGCTATTGTTCTCCCCTAGGATGATATAGCCAAGGGGTCTCATTCCTAGTGATCTAAAATCACTTGTGAATGATCTTAGTTAATTAATGAAGGTATTACAAACTTATGTGCTAGGGTGTGCCTATGTTATTTTATGAAACAGATCAATAAGATTGTGAAATAAACAGACACTAAAACAATAAGAGAACACAGTAAGCAAACACATAAAACACAACAAGCTTAATAAGTAGTTCACCCTATCCTCTTGGGCTACGTCTCTTGGTCCAGCCTTGAATGGTGGCCTTTCTATTGTGTCTTATAAAGTAGAGTTTTACAATAGTGAGCTCAATTTGAGCCTCACTCAACAGATAATGATCAGTAGGACTGTACTTAGATCTCGCAAGTCTCTAGAGTACACAGACTCCCCTTACTGAATCTATACCTCAATTAGTTTCAATGGTATGAGTCCAATTTGGTACTCAATAGGTGACAGGTATACACGGAAGAGTTGCTTGAACCTCTCAAACCTTCCCTGGAGTTCACAAACTCTCGGACTCTCTCTGTCTCTGTTTGCTTGATGCTGACTTTTCTTTGCAGGTCAGCTCGACTTCTCTATTCTCTACAATTTTTCTTTTCTTTCTTCCTTTCCTCTCTTTTCTTGCTTCTCCTCCTTCTTTTATCTCTCTACCTATTCGTGGCTTAAAGCTAATCTACTCCATACCTATTTTTTTCTTCTTCTTGGCTCTCTGGATCTCCTGCCTCTGTTCGTTGGAATTCCCCTCCTCTACATCATCATCACTGTTATGCTTCATAGAGAGGTGGCTACTTATTTCCTCACGAACTGAGTGTCGGTTCTCTTTGAACGGTCATTATTTCTGTTGCTCCAATATTGCTTGTGAAACTGTTTCCTCTGCCAACTCATCATTCATGCGAGATCTCAAATCTTATCTGCCTCAAGCTATTTCTCTGTTGAATCTGGTCATCCATCGTATTTCTTCTCTGCCATTGATTTGGGGCCTCTAGATCCTACAGTCTTTGTCCATATCGGGCGAGTAAGTAGCATTCTGTTTACCCACACGATGTGAGAGGTTTTCTCTCTCCTTTGTCGGACTTGTGTCACTCATTGTATGGCATTAGGCAGTACTCGGTCGAACCCACTTACCGCTTGAGGTCCTTCTAATATAATACTGGTTTTAGTGCAGGGCCCACCTTCTGAAGGAATTAGAAATTTCAGTATGGGTTTATGATTTTCCTCGAGACCAAGTGCTCGAGGCTTTCCTTCACTAAGGGGGATGCCCTGCGATATGTGAAACTACCTCCATTTTGGATCTGACTTCCTGTTTGCCAATTTGCACTAGCATGCAGTTACGATGGGCCAATGTTCTGCATGTGTTGACCGAGGGTCCTTGTTGCTCTATGCTGACCAAAAATTTCCATTATTTAGAGGTTATTTTTGATAAGCTTGACATCCATAGCACTTTGAAACATTGGTATGAGTTTTGGTCAGATCACCTAGACTCTCCCCAAAGCATATAATTGGCCATTGCATTGGTCCTTTCACAATTACGCATGTCTCTAATTAGGATCCTCTGTTGGGGGCTTTGAGCCCCTCATTCATCATTGGAAATGAGTTTTAGCTCTAGTAGGCATGGGTATCCACTTTTCTGTTCAAAACTTAGACTTACCGGTTTTTAGTGTCTCTCTTGCACTTGCACGTTATTTTATATCTTTTCTTAGGCAGACACTTAACTTCTATCTAGACACTTGTTTATTTATATTTTCCTGCTTTCAATAGCATTCTTGGAGTTTCTTTCACACTCTGGATTTGCATTTATATTGGATTTACCATTTTAGTCCCATTGACCTACTTTTGTGGTCTTTGTTGGACATTAGTAAAATCATCTTATCTTATCTACCTTTATCTGGCAGTCCATGCATTCCCCGTGGACACCTTCATATTATGCATGAAAATTACCCTTCTTACTCTTGTGGAATTATTTTCTGTCACTGAGATTTTCATCAGTATCAGTACATATTCGTTATTGTAGTCATATCCATCTTATTCAATGGCTAATTGGTTTGACTGTTTTTGAAATTGATCAATATCATCTTGTTTCCATACCACCTTCTAGGTCGCTTTTCTCAGTGGACACATAAATGGGAAAACAAGGATCATCTGTTGTTTCCATTTGGTGAAATTATGCCCATTAAATTTATGATCAGGCTTCAACATAAACTTCAAGAGCATTGTCATTTTTTCCATGAAAGAAATAAATACCAGGCCCTGATATAGTAAAAATATACTTCAAATGGGGATATAAATACATCAACCTCGAAACTGTTCTATCACCTAAAATTTTTTATGCTGGCACATTCCAAAGAAAGTTAATTTTCTTCTATACCAAAAAATAAAAATTTATGGGATCTTTATCTCTAAACTCCAAATTTTGTCCTACTGACTATAGGTGACTGCCTTGATTTTCATACTCATAATTTCTTCATTCCTGTGGCCATAATTTTTCAATTTCGACACATAATGTTTTGGTTTGTGCCTATCTTGGGGTCTGCCCATGCTGGTTGTGCACATGTGGTCTATTACATCCTCTATTTATTGTGTGTTCCCATAAGGTATTCTAGTAGTAAATCATGTGCATTCACGGCTTTAATGGCAATGTCATGGCCTAAGGATGTGTGCTTATCATGCGTTGTTTTGGGACAGCTGGTAGTCTATTTTGGACTCCTGTATGCACAGGGTTGCAGGAACCATCCCCCTTGGTCTGGAGGCTTGAACCTTGCTTCAAATAGAACTGTTATAGAATCTCCATGTAATCCTGGTATGACATACAGTTTTGGCACACATCCCATAATGATGGTGTAAGGAGGAGATCCCCAACAACGTTGATGAGCCAATGGATGCCATAAATTAAAATGCAAAGCAACTCCAATTTTTAGGACTTGGCATCATTGCTGGCAAACATCATGCGCCACACAGAATCCTAGTGATTGTTGCCTGGTCCTTGGGAATGGGTAGAACTATTCACAGGGAAAGTTGGAATTGTGAATGAGTGATGATTCAAATATTCAACCTACCCATCTCTAGGAAGAAATAATTAATAATATTCTTGGTGCTTAAGGATTGCTACTACGTTTTATATGTTTTTTCTTTTTAGTTTAAATAAAATATACTCAAATAGTGAAAATTAATCATACTACTCACCATTATGTTTCCTTTGAAGATCATGGAAGCTTCTGTGTTTCAAAAAGAAATTAATGCCTCAAGTCCTTTCCAAGTGTAGTAGATTAATATTTAACACATCAAATTGGAGCAATCATAACAATGTCAAAATGAATGTAAAGGAAAAACCACGGGCAAGGCTAAATGTGATTTGGATGTATTGTTCATGGTTAGGGATAGTTTTTTTTCCTACTGATATGTACAACTAAGGGAGTATGGATAGTTGAGAAATGAGATTAGAAGGTTTTAGAATATTGCGGGTTCTGATATGCCACTGACGTCAGTGGGTGATATAGACTGCATATATGTCTGTTAGATCAATATCACATGTTATAAGGTGAAAAAGAGCACATCCTTATCAGCATCTATAGATCCTAATATATGGAGTTCTGGACTTGATAGTTGAGAGGAACTTTCATATTTATTATGACCTCCTTTGCGGCTATGACCTTGACTACACCTATTGGGTGGGATCATAGTTTTTGGTTTTCAAAGTTCTCATGTCTTGCTATGGTCATTTTGCTGATGGATTTCCTCCCTGCTTTCAAGTATACTTTGGATATTCTTGGACATATTTTGTTGAATAAACATGTTATGAACACGTTCATCATAGAAGACATATACAAGTAATATTTCTAGGTCCCTTGGCTTGAATCACTAGGAGGATTGAAGCCCAAGATGACATTCTATGCATTTATTAGAGACATGTCCTCTTTGTTTGATCCCCTTCTTGTGACACTAGATGCATGCACTCTAAGATATATTTCGGCTACTTTTTAGTGGGGTTACATAGGCCTTGGTGGAGGCTAAAGAATAGATTCCTCAAGAGAATAGGATTTTGTAATTTTCATATAGAAGATATTGAGATGAAACATTTTTCTTTTGTTGTCTTATATACTACAAGATATAGGGATGGTTATGTCACCTTTTTAGTGAATATCATAACCCACAACAATACTTGTTGCTAGAGCAAAATTGTCAAGGCACTACATTGTTCTTCAACTAAATCCTGTGTAATTTTTGGCCCAAGTTTAGATCCCGTAGAGGGGATATTAATAATTTTGCTCCATAAACATGAGGATTTCACTAATTTGACCTTGAATGTGTGTTGCACCATTAGGGAGTGTACATCCATCATAACTTTTGATCTAGGGAGAAACCTACAATTTAACCTTGAATATGTGTTTCTTCATTAGGGACCGTGCATCCATATTAACTTTTGATTTAGGGAGAGGTCTAACTCAATTATCTTGAACTCCTGCATAATAGAAGAATTTCCAGCATAATAGAATAGGTCTAGTTAGGTAGTTGGGCATAGGTGCCTCTGGTGACTTATGCATACATTTACAAACCCAAGTTATCCACTTAACACCCGCATTGAGGTTGATTATGTGTGTACAAAGTATTTCTATGAATAGGTTAGAGGATAATGTGGAGAGCAACTCACTTCTCTTACTTGCTGAAGTTTTACATAGGTGAAAACAAATTGTAGGGATTTTGTGCCTAGTATAGAAGGTGCACTAGCTAGATGTACCCATACTTCAATCCTCTCAGTCGATGATTGGGGTTGTTGTTATTATTTTCTACGAAGCTAAACGAGAAGGACAAGTGTTGTGGGGAAAAATGCCTATGCAGGACGATCCTATCGACCTAAGGTGTGACAACGCCTTAGCAACAAACATATACAGCTATTATGATTTATTCCTTTATGAAATGTGAAAGAGGGGAGATTGATAGACTTACCGTTGTCTTCGTTTGTCCCTTGATCTAGATCCTCTTCTCTTTGGGTGTTGACAGCTACTTGCCTCCTCGCTTGCATAAGAGAACAGCTACTTGATTCCCACGAGATCACAATAGAACAACTACCTGTGACAAGAGAACAACTACTTGCGACAAGAGAAGAACACAACACAAATGAAAATATTCATATTCATAAATGATTTAGGATTAGAAGTAAATCAAATACACTAATGCAATCATATAAAATACATCGGCATATAGGAAAGAACCAAGATAGCTTTATTGATTGATAACAAGGTTTAGGAAGAGATACAACCCATAGGGCTCCAATCCAGCATCTCCTTCCCAGCAGAATGGAATTCCTTCTTCAGCTCCCTTCAAAGAATTAAGCACCCAATGATCCAATCTCAAACCAACATCAATTCTTTGCAATAACCAAATTCCAGCCTCCTAGATCTCATGGAGGAGAGATCTATATATAGTTATTTTGGAGAGAGGATGAGTCAACTTGAGATCTGACTAGTGTCCTCTCCCTCTCTCAGTCCTTGAGTCCACTTGGAGGTTCTTGCTTCCACTTGGAGATTTGGAACCTCTTACTCATCGCCAGTCGAATTCCCTGATACAAGTGTCATTTTGGAAGCTTCCTGGGCATTGACACATTGAGGAATGAACCTGCCACTTGTCCAAACTCGCTTAGTGCAGGTAGCCTTTGTTGGAGTTGACATTCAACACAGGTAGACAGTGGAGCAGTTGACATTCAGCGCAAATGCTCAGTGGAGCAGTTGACATGATCCAGAATTGGTTTGTTTTTTAGCAGTTTCAGGTGGAGAACTTCTGTGAATTGCTGTGGTTTGTTGGCCTTGTTCCTCTAGCGGTAGGAACAACATGTTTAGGGACTTTGGATCCCTTAGATTATGGACATTTCATGCTCGAGGCTGCAAGGCACAAAAATGTCTATAACAGTTGCCCCCTAAAGTATGAGGTCGTTTATTGGGTGAAATGCTTTATCCAGGAGGGTCCGAAGTTCATCCATTTGCTAGGAGGAGACCTGTAATAAGATACAATACAATACATTATGATTCATACTGCTTTCATGATTTAGCTGAGGCCGGTATTCCCATGCTCAACTTTATAAATTCATTTTTGTACATAGAACAGACGATCGTCTGATGGTAGACTGATAATTTTGGTGAAATTATCATCCTTTGAGTAGGATGATCATCTTCTGCAATGATGTACATGTCAAATGTATTTATTTTTCCTGAATATATATCGCAGCCCGGATGGATGAAACTAGATCCGGGGTCTTCAAACTCGTTCGATCTTCACTCTAAGTACAAGTCGATCCATGTGAGAATTGCGCTGAAGTCGAACATGGAAAGACATCGCTTGATTACCGGTCAATGATGTAAACCGTTAACAAGCGCGAGAGGAATCATCGATAATGATAATGACCCTCAAGGTATTGCAGTTCAATTCACGTGGTGTGAATAAAGGACTTGGCGTCGAACACCACGCAAAATCTTCTGGTCGAAGGTCATTGATGTATACCTGTCGCCGGAAGTGAGAAACTTGCCATTGAGGCATGCAAGCTTCAAAGTACTGAAGGGGTTGTTCCTAGATCAACTTCTTGGATAATGAGTTGATGTCGACAAGAAGCGATCCGTCAAAGGAGGGCCTTAATGTATCCCACATCAGTGACACGGAACGGAGCTAATGATTTTAATGGAGGTGAAAAACAATTTGTGATATATGATTCAGGGTGGCGGTCATGAATGGATGAAGGATAATGTATGGCAATGGATGGGACCCGGTTGACTCTTTCTGAACGACTTCTCTTGAACATATGACGACACTGATGCGATGGATCGGTAGCATTACCCCAAATATGGATGGTATGGTGAGACCATGGTGATGTGACCGGTGAATGAAACAACCCAACCCGATTGTGGTACGGAGGAAAAGTGTCATGTTCAAGAGAAACCTGCTACCATCAAAGTTTTCTTGATTTTCTCCCAATTTTTCCCCAGTCATTGCTGACCAGTACCTCTTTATTTTTGTCAAGCTTGAGGAGGATAACATATGCTTGTTCTATAACCTGCCCTTCGGGCAAGCCTATCGCTATGTTTTAACGAGCCTAGCGATAGTGAAACTCGTTCTCATCTAAAGACAAGTTTTTTGCTATTCAGTGATTTTTAAAGAGTCTAACGACAAGGATAACTCGATCCTTTTCATTTTTAGAGAGTCTGAAAAGGTACATAAAGTTAACTCCAAAATTCCTTTTTCATCATCTAATCCCTTAAGTCCAAAAAAGTATAAAACAATACAGAAGGGATGAGTTTTCGATAGTTTTAACGAGCCGAACAAAACAAGCGTTCGATCTCTTTGTGCAATAATCCCTCAGGTCCAGAAAGATTAAAATGTAGAGGAGGGATAGCACTTCTGGTCGTTTTAACGAGCTGGAAAGCCAAAACTCGACCATCTTTTCATATTTTACGAGTCAGTTAAAAAGAGCTTAAAGAAGACTCGTCTTTTGAGGAACGAGTGATGAACAGGGTTAGCAGCTGATTCCAGGTACAGGTTGGAATTTTCCAATCATGGCAGTGTCACAAGGATGGCTAGGTGAAATCACTCTTCACAGCTATTCCTCAAAATGGGTAAACAATCACATGGAGGTGAACGATCGGCCAAATGAAAAGTGGAGGTGACGGTGCAAACACGACCAAGGCTTTTATGGCAGATAAGATTACATACTCAATGGTTATTTACCGGAATAGATTCATTTTTTAACGAGCTTGAATGCGCCAAAACACTGCTCGGACTTATGTTTATTTTTTAACGAGCATGAACTATGTGCTAAAACTGCTCGGATCTTGCGTTTATTTTTTAACGAGCATGAACTTTATGCTAAAACTGCTTGTTTATACCAGTCATATGATAAGAGTGTCTCATTGGAGATCGCTATTTTTTATGGAGCTTCATCTCACCACGCTTTTCTCCACATCCTTTCTTTATGCAAGTTCGGAAATGACTAATCCTACGAGTTTAAAGGGTTAGACCTACAGGTTTAAAGGGAGGACCTAAAAATTTAAAAAAATAAATAGTCGCCCCTTGCTAGCACTCCAAAAGGTTTGCATGCCCCCAGGCATAAAACAGAATTTCATGGTTACCTCTACTTCTCTTCTGCCAAAACTTTTGTTTTAACGAGAGAGGCTTACCTCTTTCAGGTTACCCAAAGATTGTCTCGTTAATCTTTCAAACAAAACATTTCCTCAGCAATGTCTACCGAAATAGACAGAGGTGAGTGACGTAATCCTGCCACCTCACATAACTTTGACAAAAGAATCTTATTCCAGAACAACCCCTCTTCCTCTATGGACGGTGTACGGACTAGTCATATTCTCCCGCGGAAACCTACCCTATACCCAAAGTTCTATGCCGAAGCAGACCAGGACGCATGCCCCCTGGGTTCCAGTGATATCTTCTCGGATTACTCGCGCTCATCAGGAGGACGGACCGTGGGTTGAGACACTTCTTGCGTGAATTGACCATTTAGGGATGGTATATGACTATTTGCAATGCGTGATCCGGGGAATGAAAGTTGGTCCACGAGCTTGACCATTCTTCCTTCATGCGGAAAACACATTACTCTAAAGAGTGATGAGATGATGGCTCCCATGCAATATATATAGTCTCGTCCAAGGAGTAGGTTATAATCCAAGGGTCCTTGAACGACCATCACGCTCATTTGAATGGTCTTCCCTTTCAATGTTATTGGCACATTGGGGAGGATCCCTAAAGGGCGACTGGTTCCCTTATCAAAGCCTGATAGATTTCTCATTTCAGGCAAAAGCGCAGGCAAACCAAGCGCTTTCCAAGCAATGGAGGAAAGGATACTCACAGATGCCCCTTCATCAATAACTGTACCAGCCATTACCATTCTGTATATTTGGACAATAATTCTGAATGGTATGCTAGCTGGCAAGCGGGGTCTGCATAGTTGGTTCCAGTCAAAGGACACAACCAGGTTGCTTGGTGGTGGGACAGAGTATACGGCCAGATATCGCTCTGATGATCTCCCTTCCTGCGATAAAGGAATGGTGGCATTGCCCCCTTGATCATCAAAGTCAGTGCTGATGAAGAGAATTTGGACGGTGTTGTCTTTATTCTCCTCTGTGGTGGTGTCATTCAAAGATAGAGCCTGTGAAGGAAAAACCGGGTCAACTGCCGTTTCAACCTTTAGACTTTCGTCTGGTATGGATTCAGACGGTTCATCTTCAATGACAGGTGCTTCGGCTGACCACCTGGGCGGGTTAGCCGGATTCTCAACTAGCGAGGGACTTGGCAGGAGTCTTTGATATCGAGGAGGAAGATGCGCTCGTAAAATCGGGCGATCCTAGAGAACTCTTTTTGCCTCGTCTAAGAAGGGACAACAGTGGATGGCGTGATCGCCTTCACACAGTCTGCAGGGAAATTTAGCTTTCCCGCTTTGTCCTGGGGCTTCACTCCCACTATTTGACGGTGAGCAGTCGACATGGCTATCAGAGGTTGATGCTACCGAATTGTGCAAACGGGGGGACCAGTCTCTTAGTATCCGGGGGATACATGGACAATCTCTATGGAAGTGGTCTCCCTTGCATATGACGCATGGCGATTTAGGCCTTACGAGTGCTGTGTGTGGATTTTTGTTAGATGACACTTGTTTGCCCCCAGTCGCCTTAGGCTCCTTCCTCTTCTTTTCTTTCTTCTTCTTCTCGTTCTTCTCCTTAGGAATCTGGTTTTTTGATTTACCAGTTCCGTCAAGCGAAGAGGAAGGAGGAGAGGAAGATGAAGTGGAAGGCTGGTGGGAAACTCTTGTCTGATCTAACTGTTGACTCGATTGTTCAGGAACGGTGGTATCCTGAATGACATTGGTTGAAAAGAGCCAGACTGGTAGGCCAATTTTCAGTCCTCGAAGCGACAATGTGGCCATGTGGGGCGCACCAACATCTCCCCAAGAGGAGAAGGGACTAGGATTTCCACCAAGGGGAATTCCTTGGTCGGTGTGCTCCATCTTTTCAACCTAAAGATCAGCGCGGGAATAATGGGTGATTGTTCCGTTTAAAATAAATTGTTAACGACTCTTTAGACACAACTTGCTTTTTCACTTTTAAAGAGTCGAGAAAAAGCTAAAGATGACTCTAGTCTCCTTCGATGTTTTAACGAGCCCGAAGTGACAAATGCTCTGATGGACTTTTTCTGTTATAGAGTCTGAAAAAGGCCAAAAGAAGCTGCTCTAGAGATCTAGGCAGAGGGTGTGCCAAACGTTTCACAAAACCGCAGAATACGTTTTAAGGTACGGGCGGTCGATCTTCGTGAATGCTGTGTTCACTGCATTGCGATCAGTAGGGCGGCCAACACGACTTCCTAAGGATAAAGGATATATGCCTATACGGGTCTCCCAATATATACGCGACAGTATGTGGGAGCACAATCTGTACTAGCGCTATCGTCCCTCGGGAGGAATCACCCACCTTCCACGAGATCGACAGTCACTAGGCTTAACGACGCCGGAACACGTCTCTAGCCTAGACCTCTATGTTGTGCGTTATGTTGAAAAGCGTTGTTAGGTTCATTCAGTTTATTTTAAGTTTATCTTTTTAAAGTTTGTCTTTCAGGATCACCACGAGATGTATGGTACAATTCCTAAATGCAGTCTAAGATGATAAGCAAGCTTTATAATCTTTTCAACTTTGAAAATCCTAGCTACTAAGGGAAAAAAAAGCGACTATCTTTTCTCAAAGAGTAATCAACACACTCTAATGCACTCTTCCTAAATCAATCATGCAAACTTATCAAAATGCAAATGCACAATGTAGGTGTTTGTTTTCCGCTTTCATAGTATATATGCCTACAAAGAAAGCTTTTTGTACAACTTTGAATTTGCTTTTAAATGACAGATATAAACAAGTTTACTTTTTTCCAAAATCAGCAAGGGTAGAAGAGATTACAATCACTTTGCGACTTTTCGAAAGGAATACTTGTTTCGACACTTTAAAAGAGACAAATTCAAACCAATAAGCAAAGGAAAATGTATAATCAACTGCAAACAGCCAATGAACTCTCTCCGAAGATCACAATCAATCAGATCTGAATCAAGGGCTACAAGATGATTATTTCGCTCATGCAAAGGAAAACTGCAAATGACGCCACAAACACATAAAAGCACTTACAGTATTTTTGTACAAAAGGAGGCGGAATTCAAGCAAAGAAAAGGGGTTATCAGACTAGTACCTATGTTGATTAAAGGCTACAAAAACAGAGATCAAAACAGGGCAAAAGATAGCAAAGAACCCCAGCTGCACAAGGCCAAACTAGTTCAGCGCAAGCTCAACACTGTGAGTTTGACATTCAGCGCAGGTAGCCTTCACGGGACCTGCGTTGAAATGCAGACTGCCTTCACAGTGTCTGCACTAAAAGAGAAACTCTCGTTTCCCTTGGGTTCCGGGTCATAAAATGCTCAAAAATCAACTGTTTCAGGCCAAATCAGAAACACAAGCAAGGTATAAAAAGAGAGATGCTTTGAGAGGGTACTAAAGACTATCACAAAATGTCATGAAGTCACTTGTGAGTCCATTGTTCAGATCATAGACAAAAACCCAGTGAAGGATCAAGGCAGCAACAGTCTACATTGCAGAAGCAGTTCGATTGTTGCTGTTGAGTCTATGAAACAAACAATGATGTAAACAAAAATAAAATGACTAAAACAAATCTCCCCAGCGGAGTCGCCAATTTGTTGTGGGGAAAAATGCCTATGCAGGATGATCCTATCCACCTAAGGTGTGACAGCGCCTTAGCAACAAACAGATACATCTATTATGATTTCTTCCTTTATGAAATGTGAAAGAGGGGAGATCGATAGCAGGGAAAATTTTAAGAAGCCCCCCTAAATTCATAAATATAATAAATGGGCGAATCTCCATGGTATATAGGAAAAATGGAAGGCGATTTTATCAATAATATAATATGTATATATAATTTTTTGGCGAATCTCTCGCCAGGCATGGCGAATATTTTACTCAATTATAAAATCTTGTAAGATCTTGGCGAGTCTTTCACTAAATAATAAAACTTTGTAAAGTCCTAGTGAATCTTAGCATAGGCTACATGCTGGTTTAATTCCCCCATTTAAATAGGCTACATTCCAGGTGAATACCATGGGTCAATACCATGTGTCATTTTGGTGAATACCATGGATCAATACCATGCACCATTTTTATTTTTATTAATTCTAATATTAGGGTTAATAATGGTTTTTTGCATGGTATTAATAACAATCTAGTCCATGGTATTTGTCCCATAGTATTTTGGCAATAGGTTTCACCTAAATAGAACCCATTTTTTGAGTGTTCGTAAATATAAGGTGACTTGTGGAGTAATATAAAAAAATGTTTTATTTGTTTACCATACCTCTCGTTTATTTATATTTTTATTAATTTACCATACCTCTTTTACAAATATGGTATTTGGCCCATAGGATTCACTTAAATAAAACATCTTTCTTGAGCCTTCATAAATAGAATGAGGGTTATGGACTAAATATAAAAAGAGGTTTTATTTATTTCTAGTTTATTTATATTTTTATTTATTTACCATACATTTTGAGTAAGTATAAAAAGACGTTTTATTTATTTACCATACCTCCACTTTACTTATATTTTTATTTGTTTACACCCTTACATGTATATAAGGTGACTTATGGAGTAAATATAAAAAATGTTTTATTTATTTACCATACCTCTCATTTATTTATATTTTTATTAATTTACCATGCCTCTTTTATAAATATGGTATTTGGCCCATAGGATTCACTTAAATAAAACCTATTCTTGAAAATGGGCGAATGGATTCACTTAAATAAAACCTATTCTTCAAAATGGGCGAATGGAAGGTTGTAAGTCTTAATTTCAAGGGCTAAATTTACCTTTTTTACCCTCTCCCTTAAAATAAGGTGGGCTATTTGAGGTGATTTGTAAAAATGTACTATGATACAAAATATTCGCCCACTAAAAATTTAAAACCCCTTAATTTCGCCAAAGGGCGAACATTCGCCCCTAAAATTATCCTTGATCGATAGACTTACAGTTGTCTTCCATTTGTCCCTCGATCTAGATCCTCTTCTCTTTGGGTGTTCACAGCTACTTGCCTCCTCGCTTGCTCAAGAGAACAGCTACTTGATTCCCACGAGATCACAAGAGAACAACTACCTGTGACAAGAGAACAGCTACTTGCAACAAGAGAAGAACACAACACAAAGGAAAATATTCATATTCATAAATGATTTAGGATTAGAAGTAAATCAAATACACTAATGCAATCATATAAAATACATCGGCATATAGGAAAGAACCAAGATAGCTTTATTGATTGATAACAAGGTTCAGGAAGAGATACAACCCATAGGGCTCCAATCCAGCATCTCCTTCCCAGCAAAATGGAATTCCTTCTTCAGCTCCCTTCAAAGCATTAAGCACCCAATGGTCCAATCTCAAACCAACAACAATTCTTTGCAATAACCAAATGTCGGTCTCCTAGATCTCATGGAGGAGAGATCTATATATAGTTATTTTGGAGAGAGGATGAGTCAGCTTGAGATCTGACTAGTGTCCTCTCCCTCTCTCACTTCTTGAGTCCACTTGGAGATTTGGAACCTCTTACTCATCACCAGTCGAATTCCCTGATACAAGTGTCATTTTGGAAGCTTCCTGGGCATTGACACATTGAGAAATGAACCTGTCACTTGTCCAAAATTGCTCAGTGCAGGTAGCCTTTGTTGGAGTTGACATTCAATGTAGGTAGATAGTGGAGCAGTTGACATTTAGTGCAGATGCTCAGTGGAGCAGTTGACATGATCCAGAATTGGATTTTTTTTTAGCAGTTTCAGGTGGAGAACTTCTGTGAGTTGTTGTGGTTTGTTGGCCTTGTTCCTCTAGAGGTAGGAACAACATGTTTAGGGACTTTGGATCCCTTAGATTATGGACATTTCATGCTCGAGGTTGCAAGGCACAAAAATGTCTATAACAACAAGTTCATTGAGGTCGCGACACACAAAAACACATTAAAATTAGCGCCTGAATGCACACAAAATTCAGTTAGTCATTGTTCTAGATAGGTATTGGTGTTGGACTGATAAAAATTGGAAGGGAATCAAGGGTAAACATCCTAGCATAACTCTAGGTACGTGTGGATGTTGATTATTGCATCTTCAGCGACAGAAAATTAGTTCAAACTTAGATAAAAGGTCATAATTCTCTCTTGTTATCTAATGAATGAAAATTTTCTTATTTGATGTGTTCCATCTATTTAGATTGGTGTTGTTTACTTCCAGTAGCATTAGACTGTAACTCAATCTTATTATTCGAATTGTAAGTTCATGAGTCACATAGACAAATTTATTTAAGTGACAAATTTGGAGGAATAATTTGTCAAGGTACATGGATGAATTCTGGGTATGCTAGTATTCATAGATCAAGGCCACCCTTGAAAACTATGTCGTTGAAGGTGATCTAGAGCATTTACTCTGTGATGTGAAGTTAAGACATGGTTTGCTTGTAGTTTATTCAATGTTACTTAATATTGACCATATATATGCATGACGACCTAGAATTATTATGCTGCCAGAACTTAATATTCATACTAGGTTTCATATTTTATACCATATTTTATATCAACCAAGTATGGTTGTCATAAGTCATAGAAAAGTCACTTATAGTCTTATATATATTGTGAATTGGGATTGTAACACCTTGGGTTAGGGTTAGAGAAGTAAGAAGAGCCTTTGGAGAGAAGGAATACATAATGAGATACATCCCTCCTGAAAGCTGGACAAGAGCCAAAAATTGCCATCAATGTCAATCAATCAAGGGGAGTGATCAAGAGCACTGTGTGAATGTAAATTTGATGAAATACATTGATATGGATTCCTTCAACAGATGCTCAATTGTTTCCATGACTGATCATCAATGCCACAAGAAAACCTAATAGCTGATACTAGCAACTCACTTGACAACTTCTCACAAATTGCATTAGTGGATTTGAAAGTTATGTTCAAAGACTTTAAAAACTTTGCAAATGATGCAGGGAGACCATTTAAATTACAACCTTTCCTTATTCATGTACTTGTCTTTGTACAACCAATATCTGATCCCTAATGTCTTTCAACTTCGTGAAATGTTATGAAATTGACTCTCTTTCCTGCATTTGCATTGAAAAAGACATCCTTTTAAGGAAAAAATCATCTCTATTTCTCAGTGTCATTTAGGCAGCCAAGCTTCATTTAGAGCCTCTTCCCGACTACCTTGGATGTTAGGAGCATTGGGCTTCCTTTCTATTGTGCTCCCCCTAGGATGATATAGCCAATTGGTCTCATCCCTAGACTCTCCCCAAAGCATATAATCTACTAGTGCTTGTTGAACTTTTACATTGGTGAAAACACATTATAGGGTTGTTTTGCCTAGTATAGAAGGTGCACTTGCTAGCTATAACCATACTTCCATCCTCTAAGTCAATGGTTGGGGATATTTCTATTATTTTCTATGAATCTCAATGAGAAGGAAAAGTTCACTGAGGTCGTGACACACAAAAACACATTAAAATTAGCCCCTGAATAAACACAGATCTAAGTTAGTCATTGTGCTTGATAGGTATTGGTGTTGGATTGATAAAAATTGGAAGGGAATCAAGGGTCAACATCCTAGCATAACTCTAGGTACATGTGGAAGTTGATTATTGCATCTTCAGCGACTGAAAATTATTTTAGACTGAGATAAAAGGTGAGAATGATCTCTTGCTATCCAATGAATGAAAAGTTTCTTATTGGATGTGTTCAATCTGTTTATATTGGTGTCAATTGCTACTAGTAGCCTTAGACTGTAATTCACTCTTATTATTTGAATTGCAAGTTCATGAATCACATAGAAAAATTCAGTTAAGTGACAAATTTGGAGGAATAAGTTTTCAAAATACATGGATGCATTCTAGCCATGCTTAGTATTCATAGATCAAGGCCACCCTTTCAAACTATGTCATTGAAGGTGAGTTGGAGAATTTTCCATGTGATGTGAAGTTAAGACATGGCCTACTTGTAGTTTAGTCAATGTTGCTTAATGCTGACCATATAGATGCATGACTGCCTAGAATTATTATGCTGCCAGAACTTAATATTCAGACCAGGTTTCATATTTTATACCATATTTTATATCAGCGAAGTATGGTTGTCATAAGTCTTAGAAAACTCACTTATAGTCTTATATATGTTGTGAATTGAGACTATAACACCTTGGGTTAGGGTTAGAGCAATAATAAGAGGCTTTGGAGAGAAGGAATAGATAATGAGATACATCCCTCCTCAAAGCTAGACAAGAGCCAAAAACTGCTATTAATATCTATCATTCAAGAAGAGTAATCAGGAGCATTGTATGAATGTACATTGGATGAAATACATCAATATGGAGTCCTTGAAAAAATGCTCAAATTTTTCCATAACCGATCATCAATGCCACAAGACACCCTAGTAGCTGATACTAGAAACTGACTTGACAGCTTCTCAAAAATTGCATTAGTGGATTTGAAAGTTATGTTCAAAGTTTTTAAAAAGTTTTCAAATGATGGAGGGAGACCATATAAATTACAACTTTTCCTTATTCATGTACTTTTCTTCATACAACCAATATTTGATCCCTAATGTCTTTCAACTTCATGAAATGTTATGAAATTGAATTGGCTTCCTTCATTTGCATTGGAAAAGACATTCTTTTAAGGAAAAAATCATCTCTATTTCTCAGTTTCGTTCAGGAAACCAAGCTTGATTTAGAGCCTTTTTGTTGCTACCCTAGATGTTAGGGTCATTGGTATTCCTTGCTATCGTGCTCCCCCTACGATTCTATAGCTAGGTGGTCTCATACCCAGACTCTCCCCAAAGCATATAATCTACCAGTGCTTAATTTCTGAAGTTTTACATAGGTGAAAACAAATTATAGGGTTTGTTTGCCCAATATAGAAGGTGCACTTGCTAGTTGTACCCATACTTCCATCCTCTCACTCATTGGTTAGGGTTGTTGCTATTATTTTCTACGAAGTTGAATGACAAGGACAAGTTCACTAAGGTAACGACACATAAAAACACATTAAAATCGGTCCCTGAGTGCACACAAATCTGAGTTGGTCATTGTGCTGGATAGGTATTGGTGTTGGACTGATAAAAATTGGAAGGGAATCAAGGGTAAACATCCTAGCATAACTCTAGGTACATGTGGAAGTTGATTATTGCATCTCTAGCCACTGAAAATTAGTTCAGACTTAGATAAAAGGTCAAAATGTTCTCTTGCCATCCAATGAATGAAAACTTTCTTATTTGATGTGTTCAATCTATTTAGATTGGTGTCATTTTCTGCGAGTAGAATTAGACTGTAATTCACTCATATTCTTTGAACTATAAGTTCATGAATCACATAGACAAATTTAGTTAAGTGAAAAATTTGGAGGAATAAGTTGTGAAGATACATGGATGAATTTTGGGCATGCTTAGTATTCACAGATCAAGGCCACACTTGAAAACTATGGCATTGAAGGTGAGCTCGAGCATTTGCCATGTGATGTGAAGTTAAGACATGGTCTACTTGTAGTTTAGTTAATGTTGCTTAATGCTGACCATATAAATGCATGACTGCCTAGAATTATTATGCTCCCAGAACTTAATATTCAAACCAGGTTTCATATTTTATACCATATTTTATATTAGCCAAGTATGGTTGCCATAAGTCTTAGAAAATTCACTTGTAGTCTTATATATCTTATGAATTGGGATTGTAACACCTTGGGTTAGGGTTAGAGTAGTAAGAAGAGGCTTTGGAGAGAAGGAATACATAATGAGGTACATCCCTCCTCAAAGTTGGACAAGAGCGAAAAACTGCTATTAATGACAATCAATCAAGAAGAGTGATCAGGAGCACTGTATGAATGTACATTGGATGAAAGAAAAAATACATTGATATGGTGTCCTTGAACAGATGCTCAATTTTTTCCATGACTGATCATCAATGCTACAAGAAACCCTGGTAGCTAATACTAGCAACTGACTTGAGAGCTTCTCAAAAATTTCATTAGTGGATTTGAAAGTTATGTTTAGAGTTTTCACAAAGTTTGCAAATGATGGAGGGAGACCATCTAAATTACAACCTTTCCTTCTTCATGTACTTATCTTCTTATATCCAAAATTTGATTCCTAATGTATTTCAACTTCATGAAATGTTATGAAATTGACTCTCCTTCCTTCATTTGCATTTAAAAAGACATGATTTTAAGGAAAAAACCATCTTTATTTCTCAGTGTCGTTCAGGTAGCCAAGCTCCATTTAGAGGCTCTTCACCACTACCCTACATATTACGAGCATTGGGCTTCCTTGCTATTGTTCTCCCCCTAGGATGATATAGCCAAGGGGTCTCATTCCTAGTGATCTAAAATCACTTGTGAATGATCTTAGTTAATTAATGAAGGTTTTACAAACTTATGTGCTAGGGTGTGCCTATGTTATTTTATGAAACAGATCGATAAGATTGTGAAATACACAGACACTAAAATAGTAAGAGAACACAGTAAGCAAACACATAAAACACAACAAGATTAATAAGCAGTCCACCCAATCCTCTTGGGCTACGTCTCTTGGTCCAGCCTTCAATGGTGGCCTTTCTATTGTGTCTTATAAAGTAGAGTTTTACAACAGTGGGCTCAATATGAGCCTCACTCAACAGATAATGATCAGCAGGACTGTACTTAGATCCCGCAAGTCTCTAGAGTACACAGACTCCCCTTACTGAATCTTGACCTCAATTGGTTTCAATGGTATGAGTCCAATTTGGTACTCAATACGTGACATGTATACACAGAAGTGTTGCTTGAACCTCTCAAGCCCTCCCTGGAGTTCACAAACTCTCGGACTCTCTCTGTCTCTATTTGCTTGATGCTGCCTTTGCTTTGCAAGTCAACTTGACTTCTCTATTCTCTACAATTTTTCTTTTCTTTCTTTCTTTCCTCTCTTTTCCTGCTTCTCCTCCTTCTTTTCTCTCTCTACATATTCGTGGCTTAAAGCCAATCTACTCCATAACTATTTGTTTCTTCTTCTTGGCTCTCTGGATCTCCTGCCTCTGTTCGCTCGAATTCCCCTGCTCTACACCATCATCACTATTATGCTTCATAGAGAGGTGGTTACCTATTTCCTCACAAACTGAGTGTCAGTTCTCTTTGAACGGTCATTATTTCTGTTGCTCCAAGATTGCTTGTGAAACTGTTTCCTCTGCCAACTCATCGTTCATGCGAGATCTCAAATCTTATCCACCTCAACCTATTTCCCTGTTGAATCTGGTCATCCATCAGATTTCTTCTCTGCCATTGATTTGGGACCTCCAGATCCTATAGTCTTCGTCCATATCGGGTGAGTAAGTAGCATGCTCTTTACCCACACGATGTGAGCGAATTTCTCTCTCATTTGTTGGACGTGTGTGACCCATTGTATGGCATCAGGCAGGACTCAGTCAAACCCACTTACCGCTTGAGGTCCTTCTAATATAATACTGGTTTTAGTGCAGGGCCCACCTTCTGAAGGAATTAGCAATTTACATATGGTTTTATGCTTTTCCTCATTACCAAGTGCGATATGTGAAACTGCCTCCTTTTTGGATTTGACTTCCTCTTTGCCAATTTGTGCTAGCATGCGATTACCATGGGTCAACGTTCTGCATGTGTTGACCTAGGGTCCTTGTTGCTCTGTGCTGACCACAAATTTCCATTATTTAGAGGTTATTTTTGATAAGCATGACATCCATAACACTTTGAAACATTGGTATGAGTTTTGGTCAGATCACCTAGACTCTCCCCAAAGCGTATAATTGGTCATTGCATTGGTCCTTTCACAATTACGAATGTCTCTAATTAGGATCCTCTGTTGGGGGCTCTGACCCCCTCATTCATCATTGGCAATGAGTTTTAGCTCTAGTAGGCATGGGTATCCACTTTTCTGTTCAAAACTGAGACTTACTAGTTTCTAGTGTCTCTCTTGCACTTGCACTTTGTTTTATATCTTTTCTTAGGTAGACACTTAACTTCTATCTAGACACTTGTTTATTTATATTTTCCTGCTTTCAATAGCATTCTTGGAGTTTCTTTCACACTCTGGATTTGCATTTATATTGGATTTACCATTTTAGTCCCATTGACCTACTTTTGTGGTCTTTGTTGGACATTAGTGAAATCATCTTACCTTATCTACCTTTATTTGGCAGTCCATGCATTCCCCATGGAAACCTTCATATTATGCATGCAAATCACCCATCTTACTCTTGTGGAATTATTTTCTGTCACTGAGATTTTCATCAGTATCACTACATATTCGTTATTGTAGTCATATCCATCTTATTCAATGGCTACTTGGTTTGAGTTTTTTTGAAATTGATCAATATCGTCTTGTTTCCATACCACCTTCTAGGTCACCTTTCTCAGAGGACACATGAATGGGAAGACAAGGATCATCTGTTGTTTCCATTTGGTGAAATTATGCCCATTAAATTTATGATCGGGCTTCAACATAAACTTCGAGAGCATTGTCATTTTTTCCATGAAAGAAATAAATACCAGGCTCTGATATAGTAAAAATATACTTCAAATGGAGATATAAATACATCAACCTCGAAACTGTTCTATCACCTAAAAATTTTTATGCTGGCACATTCCAAAGAATTTTAATTTTCTTCTATACCAAAAAATAAAAATTTATGGGATCTTTATCTCTAAACTCCAAATTTTGTCCTAATGACTATTGGTGACTGCCTTGATTTTCATACTCATAATTTCTTCATTCCTGTGGCCATAATTTTTCAATTTCGACACATAATTTTTTGGTTTGTGCCTATCTTGGGGTCTGCCCATGCTGGTTATGCACATGTGGTCTATTACATCCTCTATTTATTGTGTGTTCCCATAAGGTATTCCAGTAGTAAATCATGTGCATTCACGGCTTTAATGGCAATGTCATGGCCTAAGGATGTGTGCTTATCATGCATTGTTTTGGGACAGCTGGTAGTCTATTTTGGACTCCTGTATGCACAGGGTTGCACGAACCATCACCCTTGGTCTGGATGCTTGAACCTTGCTTCAAATAGAACCGTTATAGAATCTCCATGTAATCCTGGTCTGACATACAGTTTTGGCACACATCCCATAATGATGGTGTAAGGAGGAGATCCCCAACAACGTTGATGATCCAATGGATGCCATAAATTAAAATGCAAAGCAACTCCGATTTTCAGGACTTGGCATTATTGCTGGTAAACATCATGTGCCACACAAAATTAAAGTGATTGTTGCCTGGTCCTTGGGAATGGGTAGAAGTATTCACAGGGAAAGTTGAAATTGTGAATGAGTGATGATTCAAATATTCAACCTAGCCATCTCCAAGAAGAAATAATTAATAATATTCTTGGTGCTTAAGGATTTCTACTACGTTTTATATGTTTTTTCTTTTTAGTTTAAAGAAAATATACTCAAATAGTGAAAATTAATCATACTACTCAGCATTATGTTTCCTTTGAAGGTCATGGAAGCTTCTGTGTTTCAAAAAGAAATTAATGCCTCAAGTCCTTTCCAAGTGTAGTAGATTAATATTTAACACATCAAATTGGAGCAATCATAACAATGTCAAAATGGCTGTAAAGGAAAAACCACGGGCAAGGCTAAATGTGATTTGGATGTATTCTGCATGGTTAGGGATAGTTTTTTTTCCTACTGATATGTACAAGTAAGGGAGTATGGATAATTGAGAAATGAGATTGGAAGGTTTTAGAATATTGTGGGTTCTGATATTCCACTGACGTTAGTGGGTGATATAGACTGCATATATGTCTGTTAGATCAATATCACATGTTATAACGTGAAAAAGAGCACATCCTTATCAGCATCTATAGATCCTAATATATGGAGTTCTGGACTTGATAGTTGAGAGGAACTTTCATATTTATTATGACCTCCTTTGCGGCTATGACCTTGACTACACCTATTGGGTGGGATCACAGTTTTTGGTTTTCAAAGTTCTCATGTCTTGCTATGGTCATTTTGCTAATGGATTTCCTCCCTGCTTTCAAGTATACTTTGGATATTCTTGGACATATTTTGTTGAATAAACATGTTATGAACACGTTCATCATAGATGACATATACAAGTAATATTTCTAGGTCTCCTGGCTTGAATCACTAGGAGGATTGAAGCCTAAGATGACCTTCTATGCATTTACTAGAGACATGTCCTCTTTGTTTGATCCCCTTGTTGTGACACTAGATGCATGCACTCTAAGATATATTTGGGCTACTTTTTGGTGGGGTTACATAGGCTTTGGTGGAGGCTAAACAATAGATTCCTCAAGAGAATATGATTTTGTAATTTTCATATAGAAGATATTGAGATGAAACATTTTTCTTTTGTTGTCTTATATACTACAAGATATAGGGATGGTTATGTCACCTTTTTAGTGAATATCATAACCCACAACAATACTTGTTGCTAGAGAAAAATTGTCAAGGCACTGCATTGTTCTTCAACTAAATCCTGTGTAATTTTTGGCCCAAGTTTAGATCCAGTAGAGGGCATATTAATAATTTTGCTCTTTAAACATGAGGATTTCACTAATTTGACCTTGAATGTGTGTTGCACCATTAGGAAGTGTACATCCATCATAACTTTTGATCTAGGGAGAAACCTACAATTTAACCTTGAATATGTGTTGCTTCATTAGGGACTGTTCATCCATATTAACTTTTGATTTAGGGAGAGGTCTAACTCAATTATCTTGAACTCTTGCATGATAGAAGAATTTCCAGCATAATACAATGGGTGGCACCCCATATCAAATATTGCCTTCCTTATCTATAAGCATCCGTCGCATTCCATGATATTAAGCTAATAAATATTGAAGGACCTTAGTGTCTGGTCTTGTGCCAATTTTATCTTTATCCCATTCCACTATATTGAAATCTCCATTCATAATCCACTCAATAGTAGGAAGAAATTGCAGTATGTAGTTTTGAAATGGCATCTAATTATGGAATCATTAGTTGCATAAATTGAGCAAACAGGCCAAACTATCCAAGAAATCAGCAAAATCCAACGGCATATTGGAAATGGGTCCCTATATTTATAATATGAGGGATTAACCATGGACCAAGTATAGAAATAGAAGAAAATCCAACCCAACAAAATTTATGGAACTCCAAAGATTGTTTTCCTTCCCTATGGATATTGAGATTTTGAACAGAAAGGGAAACAAATATGGAATTTTTGTACTTTTCTATCAATTATTATAGCTACCCAACCATAAGTAGACACATGCACACTAGAATACTCATCTCCTATGTTGAAAATTTTCTTTGAAAGTATTCTTGATTTTGCTTAATTTAAAATGTAATTTTCTTTCCTAGTCAAGTTCTAAAACTACTAGACTGCTTGCAGCTTCCTTAGACAGTGATGGTGGTCCTTTGCAGAAAATGGAGATACTTAAAAGGGTGAGATCTTGGGTCTCTTCTCAGCCTTCTCATTGGGGAGATCAAAAAATACCATTGAGACTAGTTTAATGATGCTGAACCATGCATCAATTTCACAGGTTCTTAGAGTACTAAAGGGACCAACTCCATATAGTTCCAGAGTAAGGTGTTCCTAACATGTTTGGGTACATCCCAATCCCATAGGAGTGGCCAAATACCTATTCACAGTTTCTTCCTTTTGACCACATATGATAGGAGTATCACTTTCTCATACACCTCCCCTAGGATCATAGGATTAGATCCACTGTTGGCCCCAAGGGATGTTGGCAGTGCCCCTGTACCCAATTCACCTTCCTTGCCATTAGTCATTAGAATCAGGAGCCCCTGACATATCTAGCTCCATTGCAAGACCTTACCATATCACTCACTCATTCCTTTTTAGTAGGCCATTGAGTATATTGTATTATACCACAGTCTCTTATATACGTGTTGCAACAAAATTACCACTAATTTCTTTCTCTATATGTTACTTTTAGCATTTTTTTTCTAGGATATGCACTTGCACTCCTACATTGTAGTCATATTGACTGCACTCTTCCTCAGTCCCATTGACCTACTTTTGTGATTATCAGCAGGAAATTAATAGTTACCCAATTCACCTTCCTTGCCATTAGTCATTAGAATCAGGAGCCCCTGACATATCTAGCTCCATTGCAAGACCTTACCATATCGCTCAGTCATTCCTTTTTAGTAGGCCATTAAGTATATTCTATTATACAACGGTCTCTTATATACGTGTTGCAACAAAATTACCACTAAATAATAGTTACCCAATTCACCTTCCTTGCCATTAGTCATTAGAATCAAGAGCCCCTGACATATCTAGCTCCATTGCAAGACCTTACCATATCGCTCACTCATTCCTTTTTAGCAGGCCATTGAGTATATTCTATTATACAACAGTCTCTTATATACCTGTTGCAACAAAATTACCACTAATTTCTTTCTCTATATGTTACTTTTAGCATTTTTTCTAGGATATTCACTTGCACTCCTACATTGTAGTCATATTGACTGCACTCTTCTTCAGTCCCATTGACCTACTTTTGTGGTTATCAGGAGGAAATTAATAAATTTACTTGCAGGGTTCAGTGACAACAATTGTAGGTAGCATTTAAATGCCCAATAGTGGTGTCACATGTAGGGATATGCAAGTAAGTAGTGTCCAAACTATCCCTAATGTTGTTTGTGTGTAAGAAGCACCCAAGAGAGTGGTGTGAATCTGAGAATGGAGCAACTGGAATGTTTTGGATGCTCCCAAAGCCATTAGTTGAAATTTCAAAACATTTCATTACTGCTCCGAAGCCCATGAGTATGGGTCCCCTGAAACTTGTAACTAGTTCTTATGTAATCATGATTATAAATTTGTAATCCACAAGCTACTTTCATTTTGTTGGAAGTATAATAGATATATCGAATTATAAGTTTTATTTTTGATTGTTTCCTTAATTTAGGCCCTCCAATTGTAGGGATGATAGTATTAAAACTTAATTAGATATGATAAATGTTATCTTCCATCCATGCATGTAATGATTTCATAATTTCCTTACACGCATTCTTCTTATGGATATATAGGTCAATTTCTACACTTGGTCATGGGTTCATATGTTAGTGTGTCACTCTCTTAGATCACTTTATATTGTATCATTTGGATTATGCGCTGAGGATGATGTTGGATGGGGGGACTTGTCTCTACTTCTCGAATGCATCCTTTGGATTTTCCCCTCTTTGGGGATTGCAAGGGGAAAGTCCCTATTTTGAACGAGACATCTCTTAGGCTGTGTGATCCTCTCCCACATTGTCTAAATGCTTCTTTCTAGAAAATGGGATGTTTGGGATATGTATTATGATGGTTTTTTGGGACTTATCTCAGATCCTCTAGATGGTTCTTTCCAGAAACAAGGAGTTTTGGGAGATCCTTTGGGATGGTTTTGAGGACATTTGAATAGCCACTATCGAAACTAGTGCCCATTTAGTTCCAATTCATAAATAAAAGTATTCACCAAGTTGTTTTGCATTCAAACATGGACAACGGTTATCTAAGCATTGCATTCCTAAATACTATGTAGTATGTTTTTGTAATGAGGGCTCATTTCCTTCACAATTCTCACTCCCATGTTTGGTAGGTTTGTGTATCCTATATCAACTCTTTCTTCTGGGAGAGTTATAATATCGATGTAGATAAGATATTTAAGATATATTAACCAAGACTTGTAACTTTTATTGAGTTACATTAGATCTATTATCTATGGCTGTTACTTTTATTGACTTATATTATATCACTATGTTCTAGAATCTTTGTTTTTAAATTTTATATTACTTTAAAATTTTATTTTTTAAAACTACTTTTGGCTGTCCCTTTGAAATTTGGGGTTAACTTCTAGCCATCCCCGTCGGCCCTATCCCTGAAACACCATGCAAAATAGCCCAAGTTGTTCACAAGTTGTAGGATTTTGTATGTAGTGTATTTATTTCTTAAAAAATTAGAGATTTGCCCCTTTTTTCCTGTTATCATTTGAAAGTTGACATCATTTTACTTTCCTCCCTTGATATTCTCCTTGGGTTCACCATGCAAAATTTCTTTAGTTACTAATTTACCTCACATCTTCCTTGCCCCTTTATTTTCCATTCATTCAGTTTTTCAAAGTTATAAACTATAGTGAAAGGGATATGAAATTGTATCTCGGGTTCTATTAAACCTGCCATCTTATTTTCTTTGTTTTCCATTTTCATTTAAGACCTCCAATAAATGGAAGCACACCTCAATATAATATGTAGGATCAAAATTTGAGGCTTTGTGAAAATGAACCGATTATTTATTCTTTATATTTCTTGGAGTTTGATGGATCAGGACAGTGGCAGACCATGTTTCTATTGTTTTACATTTAAGTTGTCTGACATTTGTCTCGTTGTTCCCATGCATTCATTTTTTCAAACTTATAAAGGATATGAAAATTGTATCTTAGGTGCTATTATAACTGCCCTCTTATTTTTTGAGTTTTCCATTTTCACATAAGACCTTCAATAAATGGAAGCACATTTTAATATAGTATGTAGGATCAAACTTTGATGCTTTGTGAAAATGTTCCAACTATTTATTCTCTATATTTCTTGAAGCTTAATGGATTGGATCATAATGGTGGACCATGTTTCGATGCTTTTCTATTTGTGTGTTTGGTCAATTGTGGTAGAATACTAAAACTACAAGTTGTTATATGGTTTCTAGATAGTTAGCTTAGGATTGAATTTTTTCAATTGAATTACTTAGGATGGTAGTTAGTTTATTCAACATAGAAATGATTCAAATGGTGTTGATGTAATGGGAGATGTTATGTACCTATTCATTGAGAAAAATAATACTATCGCAATGTGAGGGGACATTGGCGTGGAAATCAACATTAATCAAGAGCCACCTGGCAACATTTAGGCATTACTTTAGATGAAGAGTTTCATCTTTCGTATCCTTATGATTTTCACTATGATAGGTAGGTGAGGAAATATAATCTTATTAATGTGATTTCATAAACATATGTTTGGAAGTGAAGGATGTTTCATTGGGGTTCTTGTTTAATTAGAACTAAAAGTTGACTTCTTTAAATCTAGGTAACTTCTACACAATTATGATCTCACTTTAAGTATAAGATTCTTATTAATACATGCATTTCTTACAACCTTTGTTTTCATTTTCTCTTCGATTTTATTGATATTTACACGCTCAATTAGCCAATACCTAAATGGGTAGGACATGTACTCCCCTTAGGGTATGTATAGGTCAGTAAATGGGGTTTTACCATTCACCCTTCCCATTGTGATCATGGAAAAGTCTCAGGTCATGGTGATTGCAATATAGAGTGCTCAAAGTGGTTGGTGTTAAACTCACAATCCATGATGAGAACACGGGTTCATAATAAACACCTAATTATGTTCATGCTCTAAGTCTTACCAACTCTAAATCAAAATCAATTTGCACTTTTCAACCTCCATGTTGTCAAATATAAATGAGACAATTTGTTTAGTAAATGATTTTGTGAAATTTTTGAGCGACATTAGGATTAATTGGTAAGCTTTTAGAGAAAAAAATTGTGATGCAGTGAAAGAACAAATTCATTCCTTGGGATTTTTGTTAATTCATCTTTGCTTTGTAAAAAAGGTTGTTAATATTGAAACAATGTTTCAGGAACCTGGAAAGATCAACGTTATTTGTTTGCTTGTTTTAAATTTGTTATTTTGAAATCATGTGCATTTCTACCTTTATCATCCTCTTCAGGGTACACTTTAAAATAGCAACACTTTTAGTAACAACAACTTGATGATGCTTAGGAGCACTAGTATTAACAAAATGGTAAGAAGGGTGGCATTTTTCTTGTGTAAACCTTGAGATTTGCTTTTGATTTCTCCCTAAAATTTTCCTTATGCAAATAAATCAAGTTTCTTAATTTTCATTTACTTTTCTCATTATGTCATCGTTGTCATCTATTTTCAATTTTATAGATATTTTTTCTGCACAATTTCCTCTTACGATGTTGTTTTGCATATGCAGATATACATGATTCCTGAGAGTAGCCAGAAAGGGGATCTTCATCTTTATCGGGCATTGAATTTTCCTCTTGAGTGGAGAATGGAGAAGGTTATTTTTAAGAAGCTTCTTGTAGAAACATTCTTGATCCACTATAATGAAAATTATTGGCTTTTTGGATTAGATGTTAGCCGGTTTGGCGCAATAAAAAATGGATAGCTGGAAATATGGTATGCTAATTCACCACTTGGCCCTTAGAACATGTAACTTAGTTTGCATGATTATGCCTAAGCTTTTTTTTGAAGGTTGAATACTAAATTCGTAAGGTGTTCTTATCTATGGTGACATTTTATTTTCTTTCTTTATGCAGGTCATCTAGCCACATGGTGGCCATTATTTCCCAACTAAAAAAAAATTGTGCGAGTTTCTAATGGGGTTTCCTATGGTTTTTAATGTTTGTTATAGACATTTTTGTGCCTTGCATCACTGAGCATGAAATTTCAATAATTAAGGGATCCAAAGTCCCTAAACATGTTGTTCCTACCCCTAGAGGAACAAGGCCAGCAAACCACAGCAGTTTACAAAAGTTCTCCACCTGAAAACACTCAAAAACAAGGCAATTCTGGATCATGTCAACTGCTCCACTGAGCATCTGCGCTGAATGTCAAGTGCTCCACTGTCTACCTACGCTGAATGTCAACTGCAAAGAAGGCCACCTGCGCTGAGCGTAACTGGACAAGTGGCAGACTCATTTCTCAAGGTGTCAATGCCCAGGAAGCTTCCAAAATGACACTTGGATCAGGGAATTCGACTGGTGATGAGTAAGAGGTTCCAAATCTCCAAGTGGAAGCAAGAACCTCCAAGTGGACTCAAGAACTGAAGTGGGAGAGGACACTAGTCAGCTCCATGCAAGCCTCAAGATGACTCATCCTTTCTCCAAAACTCCTATATATAGACCTCTCTCATGAGGTCTAAGGAGGCTGGATTGTAATTGCAAAGAATTGCTGTTGGTTTGTGGTTGGATCATTGGGTGTTTATGCTTTGAAAGGGGCTGAAGAAGGAATTCCATTCTGTTGGGAAGGAGATGCTGGGTTGGAACCCTATGGGTTGTATCTCTTCCTGAACCTTGTTTATCAATCAATAAAGCTTCTTGGTTCTTTCCTATATGCGGGTGTTTATTGTATGATTTGCATTAGTGTATTTGATTTACTTCTAATCCTGAATCATTTATGAATATGTATATTTTCCTTTGTATTGTGTCCTTCTCTTGTTGCATGTAGCTATTCTCTTGTCACAGGTCGCTGTTCTCTTGTGATCTCGTGGGAGCAAAAGCGAGGAGGCAAGTAGCTGTGGACACACAAAGAGGAGAGGATCTAGATCGAGGGACAACCGAAAGATAACGGTAAGTCTACCAATCTCCTCTCTTTCATATTTCATAAAGGAAGAAACCGAAGTAGCTGCATTCGTTTGTTGCTAAGGCACTATCACGCCTTAGGTGGATAGGATCGTCCTGCATAGGCATTTTTCCCCACAACAAATTGGCGACTCCACTGGGGAAGAACTTTGTTTTAGTCATTTTGTTTGAGTTTGCATCATTGTTTACCTCATAGACTCAACGACAACAATCGAACTGCTTTGCAAAGTAGAATGTTGCTGCCTTGATCCTTCACTGGGTTTTTGTCTATGATCTCAACAATGGACTCATAAATGACTTGATGATCCTTTGTGATAGTATTTAGTACGCTTTCAAAGCATCCCTCTGTTTATACCTTGCTTGTGTTTTTGATTTGGCCTGAAATAGTTGATTTTTGAGCATTTTATGACCCGGAAACCAAGAGAAACGGGAGTTTCTCCTTTCAACACAGACACTGTGAAGGCAGTCTGCATTTCAACGCAGGTCCCGTGAAGGCTACCTGCGCTGAATGTCAAACTGACAGTGTTGTACCTGCGTTGAACCAGTGTGGCCTTGTGCAGCTGGGGTTCCGTGCTATCGTTTGCCCTGTTTTGATCTCTGTTTTTGCTGCCTTTAACCAGCATAGGTACCACCTCTGATACCCCTTTTCTTTGCTTGTATTCCGCCTCATTTTTGTACAAAAAGACTGTAAGTGTTTTTATATGTTTGTGGCGTCATTTACAGTTTTCCTCTGGATGAGCGAAATAGTCATCCTGTAGCCTTGATTCAGATCTGATTGAGTGATTGATTGTGATCTTAGGAGAGAGTTCATTGGCTGTTTGCAGTTTGATTATCATTTTCTTTTGCTTATTGGTTTGAATTTGTCACTTTTAAGTGTCGAAACAAGTATTTCTTTCGAAAAATCGCAAAGTGATTGTAATCTCTTCTACCCTTGCTGATTTGGGAAAAAGTAAACTTGTTTATTTTCAGTCATTTAAAAGCAAATTCGAAGTTGTGCAAAAAGCTTTCTTTGTAGGCATTTATACTAAGAAAGTGAAAACAAACACCTGCATTGTGCATTTTGCATTCTGATAAGATTGCATGTTGGATTTAGGAAGAGTGCATTAGAGTGTGCTGATTGCTCTTTGAGAAAAGATAGTCGCTCTCTTTTCCCTTAGTAGCTAGGATTTTCAAAGTTGAAAGATTATAAAGCTTGCTTATCATCTTAGACTGCATTTAGGAATTTGTACCAATACATCTCGTGGTGATCCTGAAAGACAAACTTTAAAAAGATCAACTTAAAATATATTGAATGAACCTAACAACACTTTGCAACATAACGCTCATCGTAGAGGTCTAGGTAGAGACGTGTTCCGGCGTCGTTAAACGTAGTGACTGTCGATCTCTACGAAGGTGGGTGATTCCTCCTGAGGGACGATAGCACTAATACGGACTTGTGCTCCCACGTACCGTCGCGTATATATTGGGAGACCCCTATAGGCATATATCCTTTATCCTTAGGAAGCCGTGTCAGCCGCCCTACTGATCGCAATGCAGTGAACACAGCATTCACGAAGATCGACCACCCGTACCGTAAAACGTATTCTGTGGTTTTGCGAAAAGTTTGGCACACCCTCTGCCTAGATCTCTAGAGCAGTTTCTTTTGGCCTTTTTCAGACTCTATAACAGAAAAAGTCCAACCGAGCATTTGTCACTTCGGGCTCGTTAAAACATCGAAGGAGACTAGAGTCATCTTTAGCTTTTTCTCGACTCTTTAAAACTGAAAAAGCAAGTTGTGTCTAAAAGCGTCTAATAAAATTCATTCAATTCAGAAACATAATTCCCCCTTTTGGTATTTTAGTTGATCGAGTAATCCGCAACCGTGGAAGAAAGTCAATTGAAACCCCGTCGTTCGCGGAGGCTTGCGAGTCAACCGTCTTTGTCTCTGGAATCGAAAGTAGTACGGACAAAGCAAACTCGCTTAACCGGATAAAAATATCCCATCAAAGTTAGAACAACTGTTCCAACAACATCTGAGATCCCGGTTACTCCAAGCATTTCTGGAACCCCTGCCTCTATTGAAGAAGTTCAACAGCCACAGAGGGACGGTAGCACCGATCCTAGTCTGAGAACAAGTACTTGCGTTACTGAACCAGTTCCATCTATAACCGGTCCAGAGAGTATTGCTCCTCAAACAACTGTCGCTGTCGAAACAACCCCTTCTTCGGCACCAGAAATCTTTTACGGACCTGACGGTCTTCCTCTTCCAACTGGTTTGATTGCGATAGAGGAAATTGTAGAGGACCCGCAAGCAAGTAATCCAACTCATTTTGGAGTTGGTTTCACTCTTTTTCCTTCTACATCAGAAGTTTGTCCATCACCAGTGGAAGTTCCTGTAGAATCGCTAGGTAGTTTATTGGATAGACTTAAAATGTCTGAGCAACCGTCGACATCTAGGACTGTGTTGAACAACACCGCGACGACAAAGCTCCCTGCCGCCACTCCGACGATGTTTGCCGGCGTACCATCTGTTCCAACTAGCTCTCAACAGCTAGAAGGAGTCCACCCGGGGACTATTTCGACAGTGTGGTCTGTTCCAGTTTGTCCTTCCGGAATCATATCCGGTAATTCTTATGTTGAAACTAGACAAATTGATCCCTATGGAGGTCAGTTTGGGCCATCCAGTACCCAAGGGCCAACCATACCCTTGAGTTCCGGATTGCTACCATATGGGGGGCAATATGCCCTTTCTTTACCCCCTCCGGGAGGATACCCATACGGCAGTTCTCAACCATATTCAGGTTTTACTGGAGTAACGACAAGTGGTTGGGTACCTATGTTACCCCAACAACCAAGAGTTGTGTATTCTATGCAACAATGTGTACCTATGTCCAGCATCCCGACGACGCCAGCTATTGTAACAGTGTCGCAAGTTCAAACGATGCCTATTGTGTGTCAACCTCAGGTTGTAATGCAACATCCCCTTGACCCTGTGACACAACCACAATCGCCAACTGCCGGGATGACACAGGTCCAAACGGGTACAATTACCCCACATCTTGGTCCGTCGGTTAGTATAGCACAGTAGAACATGGCTTCACAGCCGTGGATGGTGCAATACCAACAACCACAATTCCAGCAGGTGTACCAAGGATCTGAGCAACAAATCTTTGCGAATAGTGGACAACCGTATATTCAAAACGGGTTAAATCAACCACTTTACAGTGGTCAAGTCCACCAGCCGTATCAGTCATACCAACATCAATTGCATTATGCTGGTATGCAAAGGCCTACTGCTCAGGCGATTCCATCGTATCCTGGGTACGCCTCGCCAAACCTGAATCAACAGTTACCATTCGTGGCAACTTTAGAATTACCAGATTTACACAGATTGATGAACGATCCAATTTCTTATGCCCATTGGTGGCCAGCGATTCCTCACAAGCTTCCATCAGACATTCCTAAATTCAATGGAAATCCTGGCGAAGACCCGTCGAATCATGTGATGACTTTTCATCTGTGGTGTTCGTCGAACACCTTGAATGACGATTCGATAAGGCTTCGCCTTTTTCAGAGGACATTGACAGGTCCAACGACTAAATGGTATATTGAATTACCTAGAGCCTCTTTCGACAATTTCAGTTCCCTAGCCACGACTTTCTTAACCCATTTTCAGTTACCAATAATGTATGAAACTGGAATAGAAATCTTAACCAATTTCAAGCAGACAACAGCCACACATATATCCGATCATATACATGAGTGGCGTCGTCGTCGCAGAATGGTGAAGACTTATGTTCCAGATCAGCTATTAGCTGAGTGGTTTATAAAGTCGCTTCTTCCTGCTATAACAGAAGATGTGGCCAAGGGAGGGGTCGTAACAGAGGAGCAGGTTATTGCTCGTGCCCAGTATTTAGACTTAGTATATACTCAGTCTGGCACGCTCTATGACAAGATACCTGACGCCCCCAGACCGGAATTTTCAATTCCTCCTCCTCCCGGATCAAATAGTGACTCTCATGCCGGCGACGGTGTGATTGGCGCTGCAAACACAAAGTCGACAAGGGATTCGAACAAGAAAGCCCGTAAGACTTCGAATGAAAATGGAGATCAACAAATTCTTGCTTCGGAAATAAATCCCATATCAGCAAATAAAGGCAAAAATTCCAATCAACCAGGAAGCAAGAAGAAGAAAAACAAAGGGAAGAAGAAGAAACAGGGTGAGTCATCCCCTCAAAAAACTTCTTCAAACCCTCCTGGAAATAGGAAATTTCCTTGTCAAATATGCGATGAGGATGATCATTGGACAAAGAATTGTCCATATAAAGCTGAACTCAAAAAGTTCTTCAAAAGTTCACACACCTCAGCTGTGTTGACTGATCCATTTCCTAATCCAGGTCAAAATATGGTTGATAGTGGAAATGCTTCCCCGTCGCAAGTGCTAATGTTATCGATCTCTAAGCAACAAAATGATGCTTTGATTTCGACAAGGAGCGAAGATTACGGGAATCCACAGGTGTCAAACGACAAAGGTAAAGATCAACCTAGTGGTTCGACAACAACTTCGGCAGAAGATGTACCCCCCATCACGCATGAGTTAACAATAAACCGCCGAAGGGAGTAGTACACAAGTCAACATTTAATCCTCGAGCCAGGGTGGCGCAGCATTATAACATAGTGGAAGATTTGGCCCAATCGCCATCCGCTATGTCGACTCTTGAGGTACTGCAAAATTGCCCATCCCAAAGGCAGGCATTGTTATCGTCTATTGGTGGAGTGGATCCTAAGGATTCCAATCTTGTATCCTTTGATCACAAAGGATATTATCCTCAGTTACGAGCTCAACTAGCTTTCCTTATTCAAGTGAAAGTCCTCAACAAAACTGTTCACTGAACAATTATTGATGAGGGGGCATCTGCATGTATCATGTCAATGAGTTGCTGGAAAACTCTCGGATCTCCAACCTTGTCATGATCTTCGACGACACTAAAAGCATTCGATGGAAGGACGTACACCCCGTACGGAATCCTAAATAACTTGAAGGTTGAACTATGAGGAAAAACAATGGAAATTGATGTTGAAGTCATTGATGGCAATCTTGACTATAACATCCTACTAGGAAGACCATGGATATATGCCATGGCAGCTGTAGTGTCGACTTACTTTAGGAAGATCACTTTCCGTTTGAAGAAGGGATTATGGTCGTCAACCAACAGAACTTCCTCCCTAATGGTTCACAAGTTACAGGAAGCATTCCCATGATCCATGGGAGTGACCATTCAATCCAAGATATCGGGGTAGGCCTATTGAAAGACCCCACAATGATGGGAACTTTTGCGCTGCCACCTCCTATCCACATAGGAAATAGACCGTTTGTAGCAACATGCAACATGATATCTTCCTTGAAGGTCGCAGAAGACAGAGTCATCATGGATCATGCAATAGTTTTGCCCCCAAGCCGTATAGAAATATTGTAGCAATCAATGTTTCGGGCATGGGAGGCGAACCCAAGTCAACGCTCGTCAAGCGTTTGGGTAGATAGGTCTAGAGAATATGGTACCCCATTAGATCCTTGGTCGAAAGTGCATGGGACTGACGAAGGAATCTTACAATCAATGTTGATTGAGGAGGCACCATGGAATGATCACCACCATTGTTCCCTTCTTCCAGAGTATGAAGAAGATACTCAACATGACCTTTACCACCCTTCAGTTTTTGAATTCCTATCAAATACTGTAAATACGGTGGATTCCGAGCGAAACTTATCCAATATTGAAGAGACTATAGCCATAAATATCTCGGCTAAACCGGATATTGTAGAGAATATTTATGTCGGCAAAAGTTGTTCCCCTTCAGAACTGGAAATATATAACGCTCTTTTTCGCGAATTCAGAGATGTCTTTGCTTGGTCATATGATGAAATGCCAGGCATTGACTCGAGTATTGTTGAACATGAGATTAAAATGTATCCTGATGTCAAACCAGTAAGACAACGGCTTCGACAGGTACACCCTAAGAAAGCCGCTGCCATTAAAGCAGAGGTTGAGAAACTTCTCCATGCTGGTTTCATCTACCCGGTTCCTCTAACCGATTGGGTATCGAATATTGTCCCTGTTATGAAGAAACAAGGGACGATTAGAGTGTGTGTCGACTATAGGGATGTAAACCAAGCTTGTCCGAAGGACAACTACCCTACACCCTTCATCGACTAGATAATTGATGAATGCGCCGGATGTGAAATCTTTTCATTTATGGATGAATTTTCTGGGTATAATAAAATAAATATCCGCCCACAGGACGAGTCAAAGACTGCATTTATTTGTCCGTGGGGCACATTCGCTTATCAAAAATTACCCTTTGGTTTAAAGAACGCAGGGGTGACGTTTCAGAGGGCAATGAATTATGCCTTCCATGACATCAAGAACATCGTTCAACCATATCTCGACGACCTTCCGGCTCATTCGCGAAAGTGGACTGATCATCCGCAGCATTTGAGAGCGATATTTCTATGTTGCCGACACTACAAGATAAGACTCAATCCGCACAAATGTGTGTTTTGCGTCGGTTCTGGTCGTTTACTTGGATTTGTGGTCTCTAAGGATGGGATTCGTCTTGACCCTTGCAAGGTTCAGGCAATCATTAATTTGCATCCACCTTCAAATGTGCTTCAGATTCAGAAACTCCAAGGGAAAGCAAACTTTCTGAGGAGGTTCATTCCAAATTACGCAGAACTTGCTAAAAGTTACACTCGTCTTTTGAAAAAGGATGTACCTTTTGTCTGGGATCAGGTCGCGCAAGCTTCCTTTGATGCTCTGAAAGATTCTCTAGTAAGAGCATCATTAATGTATGCCCCAGACCATCAAAGAGATTTTAACCTGTATCTGGTTGCAGCGGATATGACCATTGTGATGGTTTTAGTACAAGAATTCGATGGAATTGAAAATCCTATATATTATTTCAGTAAAAACTTAAATGATACAGAGAGAAAATATTCTTATGTTGAAAAACTAGCGCTTGCAGCTGTTCAATAGATTCAAAGGTTTCGACATTATGTCCTCTTTAGGAAAACTACCATTTTATCAGATTGCAACCCCATGACTTATATACTGTCGCGACAGTTTCTGGGGGGCAAATACTCAAAATGGATAGCGATCCTTCAAGAGTTTGATCTGGAATTTGTAAAATCCAAATCAAAGAAAGCTCTAGTTTTTGCAGAATTATTGTGCGATCTCCCATCGTCGTCCAACGATGAAACATCGGAAGAGTCAATCGTGGATGAAAATTTGTTTCTGATATCTACAAGCGATGAGTGGTATGGAGATATCATAACTTATCTCCAAACCCAAAAGTTCAGGCCTAACACCTCTCACTCTGAACAGAAACGTATACGATACCAAGCTAAAGACTACATGATCGTCGGTGATACGCTTTACAGTCGTGGTATCGATACAGTTCTGAGGAGGTGCCTTACCCATGAGGAGGCTGAGAAGGCCCTGAATGAGTGTCATTCAGGTGCGTGTGGGGGCCATCAATCTGGATATGCAACAGCACAAAAAATCTTACGAGCAGGATACTTCTGGCCAACAATATTCAAATATTGCATAATCGCAGTCAGAAGTTGCCATGCATGTCAGATTTTTGATAGCAAAACCAGAAGACCACCCGCACCTTTACAGCCGATAGTTGCTGTTGGGTCTTTCGCCAAATGGGGCATCGATTTCATGCAATGTAACCCCACCTTGACCGGGGGGCATGGGTATACTATAGTCTTCGTTGACTATTTTACCAAATGGGCCGAGGCGATGCCTACATTGGATAACACTGGTGAAACAGCTGCCCTTTTCTTTTTCAATCATGTAGTCACCAGGCTCGGCGTACCATAGGCTATAGTTACAGATCATGGATCACATTTTCGCAATCACAAGATGGTTGAATTAGCTGCCAAACTAGGGCTATCTCACGACAGCTCTACCCCGTATTATCCGCAAGCCAACGGACAAGTTGAAGCAATCAACAAGGTCCTGCAGCGTATGTTGCAAAGGATAATCGGGGTTCACAAAAGAAGATGGCACCTAATCCTGTACTCAGCCTTATGGGCTTACCGAACATCGGTAAAAAATGCCACTGGGTTCACACCGTTCCAACTAGTGTATGGCCTGGAGGCAATCTTACCAATCCAGTGTGAAATTTCATCTCTTAAACTCGCAATTGACCTCCTCCCCGGAACTTCGGAAGAAGAGGCCCGTTTCTTGGAATTAATCCAGTTGAATGAAACCTGTCGTGACGCCGCTCTGGCTAACGAAGCCCATAAGAAACGAGTCAAGGCGCAGTTCGACAAAAAGGTCAAACCTCGTGTCTTCTCCGAAGGTGACTTGGTCTTGCTTTACGACCAAGAATCCGACAAATTGGGAGGAGGAAAATTTAATTCTTTATGGATGGGTCCTTATATTGTTAAACGAGTGTTAGCAAAAGGAGCCTACGAGTTGATGGATTATGATGGAATACCACTGGTGCAACCCCGCAACGGGTTGTACCTCAAGCGTTACTATGCCTAAGTAGTAACCTGAGTGCTTTTGTTGTATTTTGTTTTCGCTAAAGTGTTTGTTTCAGTCGAGTAATCCACCTTTTTTCATTTGTTGCAGATGTCGAACTTTTCTGAGACAAATGTGGGATATGCCGACGGAGCGAGTCGTAGTTCGCGGAACCTATCCTCCGCAGCCTGGGCCATTTTTGATCCAAGCGACGAGTTAGTGAGTTTCAGAGGTGTATGTATTGGGCAATCAACGAATAACATCGCTGAGTATAGCGCGTTGATAGAACTCGTCTATGATGCCATCGCCCATGGTATACGCCGACTAATCGTCAGGCTAGACTCACAACTTGTGATACTACAACTCAATGGTATATATTATGTCCGCAATCCAGCTATTTATCGAATGTTTCTAAGGGTTAAGATTTTGGAAAGACAGTTTGATTCAATTCAATACCAGCATATTTCTAGGAACTTAAACACATTAACCGATTCATTAGCGAACTATGTATTAGATAGACATTTGCGACATTTATAAAAAGAAATGCATCAGTGTTATGCAAGTGGATCATGTAAATCAACCAGAATAAACCTCGAAAATCAAAATATATATAAAAGATGTTTATCGTTTATACATAATGTTCTGTAACCAAGACAAAAATTGGTCATATGACCCAAAAACTCAAAAGTTCTAGGGGGCACCCTAGCCTAGTGGTGCTCATGATAGCACGGCACGGCCTGTGCAATCATGCGTAAGAGACGAGTCCATCGTCTAGGCACACCAGTAGTATGCCGCTGCAACTGTAAAGGCAACTCATCGATCCGTACATCCGGAATACCGAAAGTAAGGCTCTCAACCTTCTCCTGCACAGCTGTAAGGGTCTCAGTGTCATCAAGGTCGCGAAGAATAACTCTCCCAGCAGGCTCCACTACCGGGGCAGCAACTGGCGGTCTCGAACGAACTGCTGGACGAACAGGACCAACATCTGCATGCACCCAAGAGTTTGATTAAAAGTCTTGATAGAATAAAGCACAGCAACATTATGAATAAAAACAGTAAACAGTGATATGGTCAAAGATTTTACCAATAGCGCCCCACGGTTCGCCATCCGGTAGCACCAAATCCGGATCACCTCGGAAATCCATACCCACATATGGATACTCGGAAAAGACCATCTCCTGACGCTCGAACCACCTGAAGAAGGCATCAGTGAAAGTAATCTGAGGTTGACCAGCATGCCTAGACATGTGATCAACCCACCTTTGCATGTGTGGCTCGGTCGGAGAAGGCAAGTCGAGTACAATATACTGAGGCTGCATCAGTGGGATCTTCTCCAAGGCGAAGGCAGTCAGAATAGAACCAAATCCAAAGTTCTTCAGCTTCCCGTCCTTTACCTTGGTCAATTGACTTTTCATCTGAACAAGTACTGCATCACACCAGTTGAATACTTTTGGTTGGAGACACTCCAAGGCGTGCTGCACATAAGACCTGTTGGCAACATGTAGAGATGCGCTACCAGATAACAACCTTGCTGTCTCTGCTCGGCTGGGAACCTTCCCTGCAGTACTGGTGAACATAGTCTCTCATGGAGTCATTCCCCCGGGCCGAACCTAACAAAGAAATGGGGGCACCCCGCCTTGACAACCCAGTCAAGAAGTAAATGTCTACTATGGTCAAGGGGATGGTTTTTCCCCTAATCTGGAATACTTGGTTGATGGGATCCCAAGCATCAAGCATGTACTGCAGCAAAGAAATCTGTGCTCTCATACTAGAGATACGGAAAAACTTCAGCAGACCACAGTTCCGCAGCGCGTTCACCATGACTGGGTCATGGAGAGCAATCATATCTTCTTCTTCATGTTCTCGTTCTCGCCATGTAAGGGACATTTTCTCAAAGGTTCCTGCAAAACAAACAAGAGAATGAGTAAGATCCTGAATTTGATGAGAAACTGGCGAAATTTCATCAAAAAAATGTGCTGAAAACTCAGTTTTTTGAGCCCAACGCAGGCAGGCAGTGTCCTACCTGCGTTGAAGGTCAGGCTACCTCAAGGCAGCTTGAAATTCAATGCAAGTTTCGAATGGAGAACCTGCGTTGATCAGAGGGCGCCCTGGCAAAACCCCTGAGGCTCAGAAAACAGGCACAAAAATGAAAAAGGAAACCATGAAAAGAAAGAGCTAGGGTTTGGCTCCTACCTGGTCTAGACGGCGCCGAAAATCGTCCACAGAATCTCCCGAAATCAGCTGGTGAAAATCAAGGGGGAAGAGGCACCTCCAGAGCTCCAACAAACCAAGTGCAAATGAAATGGTAAAATGAGAGGTAAAAATACTTTCTAATGGCCTTTTACGTAGTTCAAAGCAAAATATTAGGGTTTTTATCACATGATTATGTATTTCTAACTAAATTTGATGCAGCAATTGAAAATGCAGTACTATCCTTGAAAAGAGAAAAGCTAGTAATGGTAAAAAATCAAAATTTGACCATATAAACGAGCAGTTTTAGCATAAAGTTCATGCTCGTTAAAAAATAAACGCAAGATTTGAGCAGTTTTAGCAGCATAGTTCATGCTCGTTAAAAAATAAACATAATCTTTGAGCAGTTTTAGCGGCGCATTCAAGCTCGTTAAAAAATAAACCCATCCCGGTAAATAACCATTGAAGTATGTAACCTGATCAACCATAAAAGACCTTGGTCGTGTTTGTGCACCGTCACCTCCACCGTTCATTTGGCCGATCGTTTACCTCCATATGATTGTTTACCCATTTTGAGGAACAGCTGCGAAGAGTGATTTCACCTAGCCATTCTTGTGACACTGCCGTGATTGGAAAATTCCAACCTGTACCTGGAATCAGCTGCTATCCCTGTTCATCACTCGTTCCTCAGAAGACGAGTCTTCTTTAAGCTCTTTTCAATTGACTCGTAAAATATGAAAAGATTGCTGAGTTTTGGCCTTCCAGCCCGTTAAACGACCGGAAGAGCTATCCCTCCTCTAGATTTTAATCTTTTTGGACCGAAGGGATTATTGCACAAAAAGATCGAGCGCTTGTTTTGTTCGGCTCGTTAAAACTATCGAAAACTCATCCCTTCTGTATTGTTTTATACTTTTTCGGATTTAAGGGATTAGATGACGAAAAAGGAATTGTGGAGTTAACTTTATGTACCTTTTCAGACTCTCTAAAAATGAAAAGGGCCGAGTTTTCCTTGTCGTTAGACTCGTTAAAATCACTAAAAGCGACAAACTTGTCTTTAGATGAGAACGAGTTTCCCTATCGCTAGGCTCGTTAAAACATAGCGATGGGCTTGCCCGAAGGGCAGGTTATAGAACAAGCATATGTTATCCTCCTCAAGCTTGACAAAAATAAAGAGGTACTAGTCAGCAATGACTGGTGAAAAATTGGGAAAAATCAAGAAGTCTTTGATGGTAGCAGGTCGCTCTTGAACATGACACTTTTCCTCCGTACCACATCGGGTTGGGTTGTTTCATTCACTGGTCACATCACCATGGTCTTTGCCACACCATCCATACTTTGGGTAATGCTACCAATCCATCGCATCAGTGTCGCCATATGTTCAAGAGAAGTCGTTTAGAAAGAGTCAACCAGGTCCCATCCACTGCCATACATTATCCTTCATCCATTCATGACCGCCACCCTGAATCATATGTCACAGATTGTTTTCACCTCCACTAAAATCATTAGCTCCGTTCCATGTCACTGATGTGGGATTCATTAAGGCCCTCCTTTGACGGATCGCTTCTTGTCGACATCAGCTCATTATCCAAGAAGTTGATCTAGGAACAACCCCTTCAGTACTTTGAAGCTTGTATGCCTCAATGGCAAGTTTCTCACTTCCGGCGACATGTATACATCAATGACCTTCGACCAGAAGATTTTGTGTGGTGTTCGACGCCAAGTCCTTTATTCACACCACGTGAATTGTACTGCAGTACCTTGAGGGTCATTATCATTATCAGTGATTCCTCTCGCGCTTGTTAACGGTTTACATCATTGACTGGTAATCAAGCGATGTCTTTCCATGTTCGACTTCAGTGCAATTCTCACATGGATCGACTTGTACTTAGAGTGAAGATCGAACGAGTTTGAAGACCCCGGATCTAGTTTCATCCATCCGGGCTGCGATAATATATTCAGGAAAATAAAAACATTTGACATGTACATCATTGCAATAGATGATCATCCTACTCAAAGGATGATAGTTTCGCCAGAATTATCAGTCTACCATCATACGATCATATGTTCTATGTACCAAAATGTATTTATAAAGCTGAGCATGGGAATGCGCGCCTCAGCTAGATCATGAAAGCAGTATGAATCATAATGTATTGTATTGTATCTCATTACAGGTCTCCTCCCAGCAAATGGATGAACTTCAGACTCCCCTGGATAAAGCATTTCACCCGATAAACGACCTCATACTTTAGGGGGCAACTGTTATAGACATTTTTGTGCCTTGCATCACTGAGCATGAAATGTCAATAATTAAGGGATCCAAAGTCCCTAAACATGTTGTTCCTACCCCTAGAGGAACAAGGCCAGCAAACCACAGCAGTTTACAAAAGTTCTCCACCTGAAAACACTCAAAAACAAGGCAATTTTGGATCATGTCAACTGCTCCACTGAGCATCTGCGCTGAATGTCAAGTGCTCCACTGTCTACCTGCATTGAATGTCAACTGCAAAGAAGGCCACCTGCGCTGAGCGTAACTGGACAAGTGGCATACTCATTTCTCAAGGTGTCAATGCCCAGGAAGCTTCCAAAATGACACTTGGATCAGGGAATTCGACTAGTGATGAGTAAGAGGTTCCAAATCTCCAATTGGAAGAAAGAACCTCCAAGTGGACTCAAGAACTGAAGTGGGAGAGGTCACTAGTCAGCTCCATGCAAGCCTCAAGCTGACTCATCCTTTCTCCAAAACTCCTATATATAGAGCTCTCTCATGAGGTCTAAGGAGGCTGGATTGTAACTGCAAAGAATTGTTTTTGGTTTGTGGTTGGATCATTGGGTGTTTATGCTTTGAAAGGGGCTGAAGAAGGAATTCCATTCTGTTGGGAAGGAGATGCTGGGTTGGAACCCTATGGGTTGTATCTCTTCCTGAACCTTGTTTATCAATCAATAAAGCTTCTTGGTTCTTTCCTATATGCTGGTGTTTATTGTATGATTTGCATTAGTGTGTTTGATTTACTTCTACTCCTGAATCATTTATGAATATGTATATTTTCCTTTGTATTGTGTCCTTCTCTTGTTGCATGTAGCTGTTCTCTTGTCACAGGTAGATGTTCTCTTGTGATCTCGTGGGAGCAAAAGCGAGGAGGCAAGTAGCTGTGGACACACAAAGAGGAGAGGATCTAGATCGAGGGACAACCGAAAGATAACGGTAAGTCTACCAATCTCCTCTCTTTCATATTTCATAAAGGAAGAAACCGAAGTAGCTGCATTCGTTTGTTGCTAAGGCACTATCACGCCTTAGGTGGATAGGATCGTCCTGCATAGGCATTTTGCCCCACAACAATGTTGTGATTATTTCACCTCATGGTTATTTTGGGTGAGCAAATATTTTAGGAATACCAAACAAGACATCGGTGAATAGGAAACAATTTTCTTTTATAATTGCAATGCCCATTCCATGATATCCTCTCTTTATTGTTTGATTGAATTTTGAATGTTTCTTTTGATTTTGTTTTCTTTTAACAATGAAATTGAAAATACTTGGTATCATGTCCATTTAAACAACAACCAAATCTTGAATATGAAATTAGTATTACACTTAATTGATTGAAATCATTTTAGCTGTTTAGTGTTAAAATATTTTCATGACTATTAGAAAAGTTTAATTTCATGTTGTTATTTGAGCACATTTTGTTTATATACGTGACCAAGTTCATGCATAAGATAATGAAATGTTGTTGCGAATAAAATGACAAGGATTAGACATCACACGTTAGACTATTTGTTTTCACAAGGTATCTACAACTTGATCTTTTAGCATGTAAGTTAGTTGACATGATTGTGCCTAATATTTCCTTGAAGGTTGAAGACTAAGTTACTAAGGTGTTATTTTCTATGATGACATTTTATTTGTTATGTTTATACAGGTCATCTGGCCACATAGTGACCATTATCACCCAACTCAAGAAAACGTGTTCGATTTTCTTGCTTTTATGGGGGAAAATGGCTTTAACCTTGCTCACGTTGAGGTATATGTCATATAAATATTTTATAGTTTACTTTACTTTATATTATAGTGTTCATCATCTTTCATGTCTTATACTATATATTGTATCTTATTTTGTTTTTAGAAAAGGAACTCAGAATTGATGGTAAGAAGCAGGAAATGAAGAAAGAAGAAAACAAATATAACGTTGGAGTGACAAATGAAAAAAAGAGAGAGAGAAGAGAATTCGGCTAGTGATACCCTTAGAGCCAATATCCCGCATAAGACACACACATAGAGATTGATGGTCAACTATTCAGAGTTCATGAATTCATGTGCAATGCCTTGGCAATAAAATGATAATGTTTTGAAGTGATGAAACAATATTTCATGTGTAAATTGTAGTCCAACCAATATTAAGTTGGAAACTCATATTGTAATACTTGACATTTCATATAATATAATTTTTTTGGTTGGAATTATTTATAGTTGCAATTGATATTGTTTAGTATTGTAATTAACATATGTAACTTTGTATGACAGTGTATGACATTTTTTTAATTTAGTCGCAATCATATTAATTATTTTATGTTGATTAATAATGAACACATAAAATCAATCTAAAATTACTAAATTATTAGTTTATACTGATTAATGATAAACATAATTAAAATGAATATATGGCTAAATTAGTCATTTATAATGATTATTGATGAAAGTAAATGAAATCAATATAAGCTATTAAATTAGTTGTTTATATAATGAATATGAAACTACCAACAAAAGATAAATGACTAATGCAAATGATAAATTTGTGATTACAAATGATGACTAAATTTTGCATATCTACAACTATTAATCGCTAATTTGCAATATCTTATAATACAACTGAAATTTAGTAATATTTCTTTGGTCACTAATTAGTTTCAAGTGATGACTAAATTTTGAATATATATGACTATTAGTAGTTAATTTGCAGTATCTTATAGCACAACAAAAAATTAGTCATATTTCTTTGGTCATTAATTGGTTTCAAACAATGACTAAAATTTGCATATATATGATTATCAGTAGCTAATTTACAGTATTTTATAACACGATCAACATTTTAGTCATATTTCTTTGGTCATTAATTGATTTTCTAAGATGATCATATAGTAATATATTTTGTTGTATATTTGGTCATTAATTTTGGAAATTAATGACTAAATCAATGACTCAATTAATGACAAAATTAATGACTAAATATATTACTAGATGATAAAATTGAGACATCCAATTAATACCTAAGCTAAGAATGACTAAAAGTTGGTCACATTATAAGATATTGTAAATTAACTACTATTGGTCACCGACTCAAAAACAGTCATTTATATGCAAATTTTAGTCATTTTTTTAGTAACTAATTAGTCATTTTGTACTAGCGGATGTATTCTCTTCCACCCCTCAATTGTTTGTTAATGGTGAAGAACCATTTGTTGCTAGAGATGAAAAATAGATATATGAAGCTCCTAAATGCGATGGGAATCGGTATCATGTTTCTATTGTTCAATACAACAATGTGTTGAGGCACATCAAGGAACATACCATGATATTTCTTAGTTCAATTGAGTGAAATGTTACAACATTACTCCTTTACCCTATCTAGGTTCGCCAGCTTATCCAAAACACCATTACAACAAATATCATGCTTAGAACATTTCTCCTACAATCATAACCCAAAAATTAGCCAACCGAAATCCTCTTGGATTCCACCTATCTATAGATAGGTACGTAGACCTAATCTGAGCCTATTTACCAAGGGCATTACCATGTGTAGGTAAATTAAAAGTAATATTATTGACTTGATCAAAATTGGTCCAAAATATTTAGTCAAACTTAACCACTTTATCTCAACTGCCTCACAAGACAATCAATTCTGCACGTGCTTTCCCTATAAATGTAAATAAAAAATGTTATATAAAGGGTAATTTTCCGTTATAAACTTACATATAATAAGTTATATATTTAAGCAGATGGTTGTGTCTATTTTGAAATAGGGTTTGTAAGATTTAATTTAATTATCAACAACTATTAAGTGAATGGCAGGGATTTAACCTCCATGTAATATTCTACAATATTTTTAATAGTAGTTATTAATCAAAATAGTTATGTCCTTTTGCTCTTTCAATTCATTTGATTAATTAAAAAAGATATAGCATATGAATACATGCCCTATAAACACTAATTATGGTGTTTGGGTGTGTGCTATTAATAAGTCATTTTATTGAATGAAAACTTATTGACATGTTAAGAATCTCTAAATAAATCTCTATAATTAAATCTCTATAATATAAAATATATATATATATATATATTTTATATATATATATATATATATATATATATATATATATATATATATATATAGATATATATATAATTCATATTAATTCATATTAATTCTTTTTATAATAATTATTAATAATAAGTGATTTAAAATAACATTATAATATAATTATATTTTTTTATGATTTTGATAATATAAATGTATTATAACATAACTATTATAATGTCTCTCAACATTAATTAATCATATAATTTATATAAATACACTCATTTATATAATAAAAAATAAAACTAACAGAATCATTGCATCTCAGCATAAGAACTAACTAAAAATAAAAATGAGAATAAGAGAAAATAACATTATCATTGCCACTCTGCGTGTGAAAGGCCCCAAAATACCATGTTAACATGGTGAACGTGGTAAGTTGGTGCACATATGATGAACGCAAGCGGCTTCTAAGTCGGCCGGTGGGCGGGCGTGATTTGATTTGGACTTCGACTATAAATATATATTTGATTTGGATTTCGACGTGTAAATTCAATTTTCTTCGCACAAGTCGTGAACCAGCATTGCAGAACTTCGAGATGGATATAACATTCCAAGCAGTGGGTAGTGACCAGCCCGAAACCAGTAGCATAACCAGTGGTGATGTTCGTGATAATTCAAGCGCTCAGATAAATTTTAGACCTCCTGATTATCAAGTGGAGGTGACAGTAATTGGAGGCGCTGACGTGAAGCAGAAATGCAATATGTGCTTTGAGGATGTGAATGTGAAAGGGATGCACAAAAATATGTTTTGCCATCATAGATATTGTCTTCGTTGTATGGGTCGATACGTTGAGTCCATGATGGCCGATTATGGCGGTGTGCCTAAATGCCCACATCCCTAGTGTAATTCCAAACTCAGTAAAGATGGCTGTGATAAATTCTTGTCATCTAAATGGTTTGAGATTTTTATGAAAAGGTTTGAAGAGGAAAGAATTGCAGATCCAGAGAAAGTATATTGCCCATATCCTGATTGCTCGTTTTTGATGGCTTTATCGGAATTAAATAAACTTCCTTCTCCCTTTTCTTCCTCATCACATTCTTCTCTAACAACAACAACAACAACAACAAAATGTCAGAAATGTTCCCGCCTGTTTTGTATTGAGTGCAAGGTTCCTTGGCACACAGACATGTCTTGCCAAGAATATGCTCCTCAGTTGGGCGCTGTAAATGCATAGTTGAATTTGGTTGCAGAGAACAACAAGTGGAAGCGGTGTCCGAACTGCAAACAGATGATTGAACGCACCCAAGGTTGCATGCACATAGTTTGCAGGTACACGGTTTCTGAGCAATGGAGATTTTGTTTATGAGAATTTAATCATAATGTAATAAGAAAGTGCTTATGTTTTTTATTTTTTTATATATGTTTTTATGCTCTAATATTAAATTTTGTTTATTTTCAGGTGTGGTCACCAATATTGCTATATATGTGGAATTCCATGGGATAATTGTGATTGTCTTGAGGAAGAAGAAACTAGTGACGATGAGCAGGGCGGTGATGATGATGAACATAATTATGAAAATCAAGATGATGCTATATATATCAGAAATGACCATGAACATAATTATGAAGATTAAGATGTTGTTAGATATATCCTGAGTCATTTGGACTCGGGATTGGTTTTGTGAATTTGGTGAGGGGTGCATGTAATCCATATCCTTTGTTGTTTTTATAAATGGGTTTACCTCTCCATTCTTCCATGCGTAGCCAGGGATGAGAGAGACAAGTATTCTTCGTGTTTCTTTTACATTTTTAACAAGTAGCAGAATGGCCTTGTTATGCTAAATTCGGTATATGATATCAATAATTTGTTTGGAATAAATACTAGCATGTTGATTAATAGCTAAACAATATTAAATTTTAGCTTAAAATTTGACACATTATGAAGTAAGCAATCTCATGAATTTATTTCCATTTCCCTCTATTGAAATGGATATAGGTCTCAAAAATATTTGGGTTTCCATTTGAAACCAAAATACTGCAAAAAGAAGAATGGTCCTAGTTAATAGCTAAGTTGGAAAAAGGACTAGCCACTTGGAGCCTAAGGTGGTTGTCAAGGGCAAGGAGATTAGGTTTGGTCAAATCAATCCTAGATGTTATTTTTGTGTTTTGGATTTCAGTGACTTGCATTCCTAGGGGAGTTTTAAAAAGATCTATAAGTATTTGTTTTAAATGCTTGTGGGATTCATCTAACAATCATTTTGTCCTTTTCTTATCTATTTGGGTGTTTATCTAAGAAACAAGGAAATTTTTCATAACTAGCACTCCTCCCTAGGTTGAGTGGCTATTGAAGTTTTTCCCATTCTTTCTAATTTTCAACAACCTTCTATGCCTTCCTAGAATAGGATCAGGATTCTAGAGGAAACTAACAAATATTTTCCATGTGGTTCTTTTATGGGGTTGAGCAAGAGGGAAATTTCTCATGTAGTTGAGAAAGTCAATATGAGACTTGGGAGGGGTTCAAAATATTTGGAAGAGCTATTATTAATGGATTTTGCTTGTGATAAGGATTGTGATCAACTCTAAGTGTTAACTGATTCCTTTCTAGTTATAAATTGGGTCAATGATATTCAACAATGTTACTGCTTGCAACTTAATCACATTTTGGACAATTTATAAAGGATAAAGTTTCTTATGTCTATTTTTGGTGCACTCATATTTAGATGTAGAGGGAGTGAAACAATGACGTAGAAAATCATTTACTGAAAGTAATTTAGTTGGAATGGGGTCTTTGGTACATTGAGGATGTCTTAAATGATGAACACTACAAGTTCTTTCATAGTCCATTCATGGACAACCTCAACACACATAATTATAGGCTCTTTTTCATCTATGTTTTTTATCTTTATATTCTATAGGTTGATGTTAATTTTATTGATAATGATGCTATAGTATTTTAGGAAATATATTTTGATTTTAAATTATAATTCTCATGATTTATAAATTTTACTCCTTTTTGTATTTTTTTTTTGTGTGGACCCCTGGGTCAAATGATGTATAGATGTATGCTTTTTTATGGGAGAGCTGGTTGTTTTTTGTGTCCAATACATGGATATGGGTAGCTCTTGCATGAATACACACTTTGTTTGTTCTTAAACTTAAATTTTAAACACATTTGCATTAATTCTTTCAAAATTTAGATTTTGAAAAACATATCTCACATCTGCCCTTAAGCTAAATGATAAAGTTATGAAATAGCCTACAACCCCAAATATTCTTACCATACATCCTTACCATTCAGATCTCTTTTCTAAAGTGACAATTAGTTGAACATTTATTTGAGACATCATGGTTAACAAAATATTTGTCTAAGTATTAACTTTCTTTGTACTCAGAAGATTTTAGAGAATTTGTTTATTTATTTCTCACATAAACACATTTAAGTATCTCCACACTAGTATTCAATATATGAGTGATCATTTACATCGCTTATTTAGTTCAACGACTATTTGAAAAATCATTCAATCAATTTCCATGAGGATATCATGAGATTGTGCAACTATAATTAGATAAATAAAACAAAATCTAATTTTTTTAGGAATTATAAATTTCCTCCTATATGAAATGTGTTGAATTGAAAAAGAATGTTATATTTGGGTTTGGAATAGCTTACAAAATTATAGATGTTCTTGTTGCTAGATTGAATCGTTTTACCATAAATTCATCTGATAACCAAGAGCTGTTTCTAGTTATTGAGTGACTTTTAATGCCTTATAATATTTATTTCAAATTTTCCAATAAAATTTCATAATTTTCCTCTCTAAAATCCCTAAAACCTACTAAATTCCCAAACCCTACTTCACCTTAAAATCCCACAATTTTGTAATTTCCCATGTTGCCTTCCCTAAATTCCTTATTTATGTTTATTGTCCCTAATTCCCTCATGTTCCCCTATCCCTAACAATTCCCTTGTATTTATGTCCCCTTGGTGACAGCATTTGAAAAAGTCAAAAAGCAGTTAATTGGGTGCAAAGTCAGCAATACATTACAACCATCTTGCCTTACAAACCATGTCAGAAACTGAATCAAATTATCAGCAGAGTTATGGCAGTGATTCAACACTAGAGGTAGAAGTGCCAAGGAGGCATCACAAGGGTGGTAAAGGTGGTCAGCATGTCAGGGAGGAGCCCACTTCTTTGGCTCATTTGCAACCTTGTCCACTTGCAATGACATGTTTTCAGTATCAATCATGCTTTGGATATTGTGAGCGGATCTCTCAAATTCAACACCACAGAGAACTAGTCCGCTTGTTTGTCCTACATTTGCACAATGGTCATGTGAACCCTGCAGGCATGGATTTCACCCTATCACCTGAAATTGTTGCTCAAGCCACCGCGATACCAAATGCTGGGGAGGAGTGGAACTAGCGCCATCAGCAAGACAGATTTCATTATCAACCATATATCAAACCCGGGTGCATGAGACACCTAACTGCTGTTGTTCCTTTCAGATTCCTCAAGGATGAGTATGCACCCTTGATGAGGCTCATTATGCGCTATTTCACTTGTGAAGGCAGATTTTATCCGTCTGTTGATGCATTCCACCCGGGTACGAATGATGAACATTCCATTTTTCATGTGCCGAAATATAGAGAAGATGGTGCCCGTAGTGCAAAGGAAGAACCCCGCACAACAACACAAAAGTATATATCATTATGCACTTATCGAGATCATAGTGATGCATCAGTTGGCACAGCAGGGTATTGCTTGGGAGGATTTCATTTCTCACAACTTCTTCATGGTGCCACAACCACCTCCTGAGATTTTCCATGATGAGGGAGGGCCCTCACAGCAGTTTCACATTCCAGAGCCCGAGCATGTCAGCACTCCAGCATGTGTTACATGTCGGAGAGGCCACAGGGCCTTATTTGCATCTGCACGACGAGTATTATCTCCACACCAGGTGGCAGGGGTCTCGCCTTCTTCGTTAGCACAGCGAGTGTTATCTCCACATCAGGTGGAAGGGGCCTCGCTTACGACAGCAGCACAGGTACAAGAGAGAGGCAGGCAGCCCATGACTGATGAGGGGCCATCAGGTGATCCAGACTTAGATATTATTGACCTTGATATCAGCTCTCCTAGTCTAGAGCTAAAGGAGATCATTCAGCAACGAAAGGCTGAAAATCACTTGTTGCAGCAGAAGTTGGAAATGGCAAATTGGACAATCAAATACTTAGAGCACCGTAACAAACAATTATAGGATGAACACACTCTTGATGAGTTGCGGAGGATCCAAGAAGACCGGAACTTGGCTCGCAAGTTTCTATGCTCATTCGGGTGAACACTCATTTAGAGAAGTTGCTAGCCAAGGCAAACAGGGACAAAAATATGCTCCGCCACATGAAAAATCATTATTGGGCCTGCATGCATGTGTACAAAACAAAAATGAAGGTACTCAAAGGACGATTGGCCAAGGCACTAAAACGGAGGAAAAGGCCCAATCCACTTTAGATTTTGGCTGAAGCCTCCTTGAAGGAGCATGGTGCTCAATGATACACCCCTAGCTCTCATCCCCGCACCCAAAATTTCCGTGCTCAGTTTTCCAACAAAACCCTAAAAATTTGAAATCAAACTTTCCCTATCAGTTTACTAGCCTAAAATCAGTGTTCTTTATTGGTCATCTCAGCCCTTTGAAGACCTTTTGCCAAGATAGACCCGGAGAGAGCCCTCTCCTGTCCCCGTAGGGCTAGCTACGAGGCTAAGTGGTTTGATGTTGCCTTGGATTTTGTCTTTTTCAGCCTGAGGCCAAATTCGAGCGCTAATAGGTTTTTTAAATATATCAAAATGAATGAATGATTTTTTGTATGTGGTGACCTATACTACCTTGATTAACCATTTCTTTTCAAATCAAGGAAATTTGATTAAGGTTACCCTTTTTTGGAAGATATAATTAAACAACTTTGCACTCCCAATAAAATCTCTTAATATCGTCTTCTAGAGAATGTGGAAGATGTGACTAAACAAAATAAGTGTTCCTTCATGTCCTTTCACCGAATGAAAATAAAAAAATATATCCTTTTATAAATTTTCTCATAAGATTAAGTGTCTAATGGATTGAGACTCATAATAGGATTTGTGAGATAATTTATTAACCAAATAAGAAAATGATTTAGTCCAAAGATATGAAATGAAACCATTTTACCCATTATGTCCTTTTACCAAATGAAAATATACATATATATCCTTTATACAATTTATCACAATATTAACTCTCCAATGGATTGAGGCTCATAATAAAAGTGGTGAGATAATTTATTAACCCAATAAGAAAATGATTTAGCTCAAAAATCACTAGTGAAAATTTTATCACTATCATTTACAATAATCTTTGATATTCCATGTAGATTTTGAATAGCTTCCATATATTCTATAGTTATTGTAATTTTGTTAAAATGGAGAGAGAGAGAGAGAGAGAGAGAGAGAGAGAGAGAGAGAGAGAGAGATGGGCATACATTTTGAGTTGAAATACCATCACCATGATGTGATTCCCTCCTTTAGGCTTTGGTAGACATGTAATAAAACCCATCAATGAATCTTTCCAACAATAAATTTGTACGGATAATGATTGTAGAATTATTTTGGTCTTGATTTTATTATCCTTATTTTGAGACTTATTCCTTACTAGTACACACAAATCAACATGTATAATTTCAATGTTGGGTGCTAAAAGGTGTCTTTTAAAACTTCTAATTACCTCACATTAAGCAACTTCTAATTACCTCACAATAAGCAAGTCCTTTTATTCCAAGAGTGTACACAATATGTGCATGCTATGAATCCAGAGAGTAATGTTTCTTCAAAATGAGATATAAAACTTTGATACAACTCAAAAACTACAACTGTTAATGGAAATTCTACATCAAGACTTAATCTTCAACTGAAACCGTAATCAGATCTCTAACTGGAAATTCAAATGCAAATGATGTCAACTGAAGTTTAGTAGCACTAACCAGACTCTTTCAGCTGATTAGATACTAACCACACTCTTATTGTAATCAATAAGGTTCACTATCTTAACTGCTAATTAATTTAATCTAAAATAAGCATAAATAGAATCAAATGACAATGCTAAGAAGCATGTAAAGAAAATGTACTAACTTAAACATAGGAAATCGGTAAATAGAAAATAACGTAAACTCACAAAAAATGTGAAAAATATCAAATCAATCAAACTTGCGTGAATTATAAATACATAACACAAAGGATAGCTATTTGATCTACCACAGGCCACACCCTTAGCCATTGAACTCAATTCTCATTACAATATGGTCGCGTTCCTCCAAAGCAAGAGTATGTACTGTAAAATTACAATTTGAAATGAGCAAAAATTTGATTCCCTTTCCTCCTACAATTTTTACTTTTATAGTAAAAAAGAGGTAGAAGATAAATGTGATCCCTCAGGATTGAGAGATAGATCCTGAGGGATTCACAACTGAATTCTATCTTCTGACACCCTTCAGATTTAGCATTGATCCTCCTGATTCATCCTCTGACTTGACTACAACTAATGCACCTCATTCTTCTTTTTTTGGTCTATGATGTTCCATCTTTAGGGAACAAAAACTGTCCCTTTCGTTGTTTCCCTGCATAAAAATGAATAAGAGTTAGTTACGGTGGCTAAATCTTAATCGAGAGTAGTTCATTTATTTCTTATCATAATCCATCAATATGTTAGCGTATCAAGATATGAAAGAGATAAGAAAAGAGGAAAAAAGTGATGGAATTAAGAATAAATACATACCCATTGCATAACTCAACATACTCCCCTGCTTACCCTGTTTCATGTCCTCATGAAAAATAAATAGTTCTTATGCAGTGCAGTTAAAGAGTAGCCTCGAGAAAAAGCGTCAGAAATTGGTCTAAAACTATGATGTTGAGTGAGGAGCGCAAAGGCGGGCCCTTCCCTTCCTTCAGGCAATTCGTAGTGAGCTTGATACCCTTCAGGGGGATACCAAATAATGGGACTTCAAAACCGACATCCTAAGCAGTAAGGTCCTTCTCTCAAAATAAGATTGTTGTAGGTGACCATACGGGCTGCAGCAACTTTAAAATTTTTGTAATTAAATGGTTCCCTATCTTTCACATTATTAGTGGAGATCGTCCATGTAAGCTTAGATGTAGCCAGAGATATTTCTTGAATGGAGAGGAAATATGATATTACTTTCTACACAATCTCCTTATGTATGGGCCCTAAAGTTTTAATCACCCCTTCTCATTTCATCAGAATATTATGGTTGGAAAACATTTGTAAGGGGTTTTTAGGTTCACTTCTCACCCAAAGATCCAATTCGTGTTCGTGTCTTTGGAATGCATTATAATCTTTAAACCATTTGAGTTGGTTAACTGCAAATGAAATGAAATCCTGGAATTGAACATATCCTACAAAAGGGTTAGGGTTCTTTTCCACCTCGTTTTCTAATATGAAATTGTGCAAATAAAACTCACAAAGGAGCCTTTGGACCTTTACACCACATTTCTTGTAGCAATTTATAAAATCTTCAATTGTCCCCTACAGGGAACAATAAAGAAAAATAAACGCAAAAAGCTATGTTCCCTATAGGGAACAACAACTGTTCCCCGTAGGGAACAACAAAGAAAAACACACACAAAAAGTGTTTTTCCCTATAGGGGACAACAACTGTTCCCTGTGCGGAACAACAAAGGAAAACATACGCAAAAAGTGTTGTTCCCTGTAGGGAACAAAAGTTGTTCCTTATAGGGAACAACAAAGGAAAAAAAGGAAAAAAAGTGATGAACAATCATCTCTACTATTCTAAGAAAATGCAATTGAATAGAAAAAAATAGAAAAACAATTGTATGTACAAGTTTCAAAAATAAATTCTTTACGGGACAAGTGTTGTCGAAGAGTTGCCTTCTGCAGCGAGAATTTGTATCATAAAATATTCGTGTATCTATTGGTAAAAGGATTACCTTGTAAGCGGTTTGTGGTATAGGCATACCCAATGCCCATTTGATTTAAAAGAGTAGCCAGACCCATCAATGGTGGCTAATGTAAGGGTACCATTATCGTACACCTCTTTTATCTCTTAGGGACCTAACCATCTAGTCTGGAGTTTACCTGGGAAATCCTAGAACCTGGAATAGTACAAAAGTGACGAGTCGCCTTCAAGGAATATCATTTTCTTGATGAGGGCGTCATGCCATTTTTCTCTTTGTTGTTGAATAAGTGCAGTATGTTGAAGAGACGATAGTTGGATTTCATCCAATTCATTTATTTGTTGTAATTCGTTAATCTATGCTTCATTCAAATCCAACCCTACTCTTGGGCTATCCTCAATGTCTGAATTTCAAATTCTATGGGGAAGATAGGTTCCTTACCAAACACCAGTTGATATGGGGAGTATCCTGTGGTATTCCTCCAAGTCGTGTGATATGCCCACAGGGCTTCTAGCAATTGGGTAGCCCAGTCATGTCTATGCGAGGTGACTTTCCTTGTTAGAATGGCTTTGATTACTTTGTTGGTACTTTCTACCTGGCCATTTTCCTGCGAGTGATATGGAGATGCGATTCTGTGAAAAATGTGATGATTTTTTAGTGTAGCAGCAATCTTATGGCCTACAAATTGTGGCCCTCCATCTGTAATTATATCTCTGGGCAAGCCATACCGCACAAACTTTTTGAAAAGAAAGTTGATTACTGTTTCCTTTGTTGCTCTTGGTAATGCTACTGCCTCCACCCATTTAGTCACGTATTCCATTGCAACCAGTATATATGACTTTTGATTAGACGATGGATTTATTGGGCCAACAAAATGTAATGCCCAAAATTCAAAATGTTCGATGACTAACTTTGGATGTAGGGGCATCTCGTTCGATTGGCCAGGGTGGTCGATTATTTGACAACTGTCGCATGCTTGGACAAATTTCTTCGTGTCCTTAAAAATCGTGGGCCAATAATAGCCCATCTATAATATTTTATGTCCATTCCTGTGGTTTACAAAGTTTCCACTGCAAGGTCCATCGTGGTTGGCTTTTAGGATATTGTAGATTTAGTCTTCCCTAATACACCTGTGGATATGCATATCGGCTCCTATGTGAAAGAGGTAACCTCTAATCCAAGGGAATGAGTGCTACGCTGCACTATTAATTTTCTTTCTCTGGGTGTCAGGTGTTTGGGTAGTTTTCCCACTGCTAAGTAATTCGATACATCTACATACCACGGTGCTTTTATGGTCATAGCAAACATGTGCTCATTAGGGAACTGGTCTTCTACTCCCACTGTGTCATCTATTCTTGGCACATGTGAGAGGGAGTTTGCCACTAGATTTTCCTTTCCTAGTCAATCCTTGATCGTTATGTCAAATTCCTGCAAAAGGATTAACCATCGTGTCACTCTTGTGTTCGTAATAGCTTTATTAGCTAAATATTTTATAGTAGAGTGATAAGTATATAGGACCATAGGGTATCCTATTATATAGTGTCTAAAATTGTTAATATCATAGATTACAGCTAGAAACTCTTTCTCAGTCACTGTGTAATTCAACTCAGCAGGAGTTAATTTTTCATTGATGTAGTATATCGCATAGGGTTTCTTGTCTTCTTCTTGGCAAAGAACTGCTCCAATGGCCATATCTGATGCATCAAATGAAATTTGGAATGGTAAATCCCAGTTTGGGCCCCGTAGCACTAGGGTTGTTGATACTAGCCATTTTAATTCTGCAAAGGCAATGTGAAATTTATCAATCCATATAAAATTGATATTTCCTGTCAAAGCATATAATGGTGCAGTAATTTGGGAGAAGTTTTTTATAAATCTCCGATAATATCCAGAAAATCCCAAAAAAAATACGTACCTCTGTTTGAGTGCAGGGGGTAGCTAGTAAGAGGATTACCTGAATTTTTGCTGGATCTTCCTGAATTCCAACTGCTGAGATGTAATGACCCAGGATTAGCCCTTCTGTCATCATCATGTGGCATTTCTCGTGGCTTAAGAAGAGCGTAGTATCAATGCATCTTTCCAGGTTTTTCTCCAGTGTCTGTAATTCCTGCTCGAAGTCGTCTTCATAGGGTGTAAAATCATCCATGTACACCTCTAATCCCTCGTTTATCAAGTCGACAAAAATACTTAGTGTGTCTCTCTAGAATGTAGTAGGTGCATTGCATAGTCCGAAAGGTAATACCCTATAAGAAAATGTCCCCTATGGGCAGGTGAAGGCATTCTTATCTTGGTCTTCAGGGGAAATTTGGATTTGGTTGTAGCCACTGAATCTGTCCAAGAAAGAGAAGAATTTTTTACCTACCAATGTGTCTAGAACCTAGTCAATAAACAGAAGGGGAAAATGATATTTTTGTGTTTCTTTATTAAGCTCTTTGCAATCGACACATATATTCCATTTCCCATTATTTTTAGGAGCCACAACTAATGGAGAAACCTATTTAACATCAAATATAGGATAGATGAAATTTACATCTAATAGTTTATGTAGTTCGTCTTTAACAACATCCATTACGTGAAGGTTTAATCTTCACTGAGGTTGTCGAATGTGTCTCACATATTTTCAGTGTAGATGTGGTGCATATATAATTGGGGGTCAATCCCTTTCATAAATGGGTAATCCCAAGTGAAAGCCCCTTTATATTTTTTAAGGATTTGAATAAGCTTCTGCTGTTGGTCATCACTCAAGTTTTTGTTAATGTTAAGGAATTTCCGTGGCTCAATTTCAATAGGTTTGTTGTTATAAACAATTGTTGTTGGTATTTTTTGGTCGTTGATATATTTTAAAGGATCTTCTTCAATTTAATTATCAAGGACTGCTTCAATCATGTGAAATTTTAGATTAGAGACGACAGCTGGGTGATTAATGTAAGTGTTAATAATATCATCTTCTGTTTTGTTCTTAAATTCAAGAGCATATGTTACAGTTAGTGGTGATCAAATATTTTCTATTAAATATGTTATAGGTTGCTTCCTAGTTCTTATTATGGTTAGGCTTGGCTGAGATGGATGGTATAAATCTAGGTTCTTCACCTCATTTCCTCTAGCTATAGTCATACTGGCTGTTCGACAGCTTATATAAGCATCTCTGGTCACTAGCTAAGGTATTCCTAATATTAGAGGATGTCCATCTAGCTGGTTTCTAGGATTAATAATCAAGAAAGATGTTGGGTACTCCCAAGAATCTACAAACACCATTATATCCTGAAATGTCCCTTCTAGTTTAATAACTGAATCGTCAGCAAGTTCCAGCAAGGTCGTAGTTCGATCTAAGGTTGTGATGCCAAGTATCTGACATGTTGTTGTTGAGAGAATATTAATGGTTGCCCCTAGATTGACTAACGCATTGGGAAAGGAGCATCCATTTATTTTTACTATGACAATAGGGTTTCCTAGGTCTTCATATTTCACTGGTATTTCTCTGCCTAATAATAAATCAAACAAAGTTTTGACTACGTGGACAGTTGGTGTTACCTTTATTTTCCTTATAGGCTTTTTGATACACAATTCCTTAATGGTTTTTGCATAGATTGGAATGTCCTGAATAGCTTGGAGGAGGGGTATTTTTACACAAATATTTTTTAATTCTCCGAGGAGATCAAAGTCGGGATATTCGATTGGGCGAGGTAAAAGCAATCTTTCTGGGAATGGCAGAGAAGAGGTAATATTGTATTTGTGGCTTTTATGCTTGACTGTATTCTCCCTTTGAGGTGTTTGTTCTATAGGTAGTGGTTCTTCCAATTGCATATGTTTATCATCCTCTGGCGTGATTATTCGTCCAGACCTCAATTTGATTTCATTAGATTCTCTCAACTCGATTTTCGGATCCAAACCTTTAATAATTTGTACCGATTAGACTGGTCTGTTGTTAGGATTTGGGTTGGGTTGGGTTGGGAGTTTCAGACGTAGATTGGGTTGAGGATTTTGCTGCAACGTGTAAGGTGCTAGTAGTGTAGGTTGAGGTAGGGGGACTGTCCCTACTGGTTGGTTTGTAGGTATTTGCTATCTTGATTGCCAGTTTTCGTTTTGTGAAGTGGAGGGGTATCATCGAGATGGATATGGATTGTTCTGCCAAGATGATGGAAAGTAAGAGGAATTTGGCCAACTATTGTTTGGATTTGACTGATTGGACCAAGGTGGCATAGAAAATTCTTGTGGAGACCAATTAGGAAAAGTTGGCTGGTTCTCCCATGTAGCTCCTGTGTATCATTGAGAATTTTATTGTGAAGGCTAAAAGAGTTAAGATGGGTCGGTAGGCATACTTCTTTTTTGCGACATTGGTTTAATAGTTGACTGGTTCCGCTTCTTCCTTTATCTCATTGAAGACCGCTTTTAATCCTGGGAGTGATGGGAAGTTTTCTGTGGCATGTTCTTTAGTGCATATGGCACAGTTTTGTACCACATCCATTGGGAATTCTTTATGACTATGTTTCTTGCTACATTGCGGGCAAAAAATAACCAGGTTCTATTTTGCTTCAACCTACTTCTGCTTGGCTTGCGTGATATCTAATTGTGTTGTCAAGGTTCCCAGGATATATGTTTGAAATCTTCCAGCAGGTTTTCTATTTCAGTACGAGTAATGCTTCCGTTAGAGAATTTGTTGTCCCTGGTAATCACATCACGTTCAACTGGTTTCAGCCTTGTACTCCCCCTAGAGCACCTAATACACAAATCAATAATGTTACATAGTCTTCTTCATAGATATCACCTTTACCCATGATATTTAGTGTCTCTATGCATTGGTCGTTCATCCCGTTAATCATCATGGCTTTTAGAACATTATCAGGCAGATTTGCATAGGGAGACCTTAGGAGGTTATATTGGAAACGCTCCACATAGTCTTCCAAAGTTTCTCTAGGCCTTGCTACCATTTGGAATATCTCATCTTTTAGTTCTCTAGATTTTCAATAATCTTTGTATTTTTTAACGAAGGCATTTTTCATTTGGTCCCAATCATTGATGGTGCCTCCACCCAGTCCAATAAATCAATGCAGGGTTGCTCGCTTTAAAGTGGAGGGAAACAACTTTAGTTTCTGGGGGACGGTGGTGTAATCATAACCTCGACATAAGACGTAGAATTCAAACAGGAACGCATTCAGAACTTCTGAAGTGATTCCATGAAAGGTGGGAATATTTTGTAGAGGGTGCCTTTCATCAGGGCGTTGAAAACTATGTCAACAATAGGATACTATAATGTAGATTTCTGGGGTGTTTGTGGATTATTTTCCATTGGATCAAAGATATTCCAGTATCCTTCTGGGATCTCTAGAGCTAGAGAGTTGTCCCTAGGATGTCTAGAAGAGGCGGGAATGATCCTAACAACACTCCCTTGATCTGGGATACTAGGTGTCCTTTGCTCAATTACTACTTCAGGAGATCTTGGTTCTACTAGCTTAACCTCGGATTCCATGTTTCTCCTTCTCCTTCATAGACATTGCAAGAATTCCCTTCTTGTGAGGGAATTGATAGTGAATTTTCAATATCTTGAAAACTCTTTTTAGTCCCTTCAGTTTTACTGTAGACCTCAGTGTAGGCTATAGATGGTGAGCATGTGGTCCAAAGGGAGACATTAGGATGTCTAGAAGGAATGGTTTCGAGACCTACTGATAGCTTAGATTTAGCTTTTCTTAATATGTCATCGATAAAATTTGATCGTCCAAGGGTCACCGGTCCCTTAGATTTTTCAAGTTTGGGGTGTGGGATTGTATTATTTTGTCATCTTTCTTCTTAGTCATTAATGAAAAAATTCAAATGTTTATTTCTACCTTAAATTCCTAGCAATTCTGCTAGAAAGTAGGTGGGGGAGTAGTCATTTTACTTGCTCCATACGCAGGTTCCAACCTTCCATTTTTTAAACCCAGTTCTCTCTCAGTGGACAAACATTAAACACCTACTTTACCTTTTTGTAGTTGTGTTGAAAAGCGGGCGGAGGAGCAAGCACTTTACTAGCTCGTTATGTAGGCCTCTATACTACTAGTGTAACCCCTTATTATTATTAGTACAACCCCCTTATTATATTTTTGTACCATGTTGTGGTCACCAACAACCCCCCTCTTTGATTGGTATTAGCAATAACACCAAGCAAATGGGGACCCTTAACAAAAAATCCAAAAAAAAAAACTTTTTATCAAAACTCTATATTTTGACTTCCTAAAGCTATATCGCATCGCGAGAAGAGAACGAGAGGTTTTCCTATGCGCATAATGAGCTACGAAGAAGCGACGCGAAATTCATCGCATCGTTTGTATTGTGAAGTTCTATTAAATAAAAAGCTTAAGGAATCACCGACGGCCGATATGTGACGTCGCATATCGCAACATCGCATAAGCAGCACACAATGATTATAATTAAGCGCGATCTGTGATATTTACGATCTGCGATATTGCGATCTGCGATGAATGCGATCATCAAATCCTGCGATAACACATCTTAAACGATGCAATCCTCGACACTGCGATGAGAGTCGCAGAAATCACTCATCGCAAAGGTTCCTCGGCACAGCGTTCAAGGAAAGCTGTCTACAGACCAAAATTGGGCGCGCACCTAAAAAAGAAATTAATGATTGTACGCCAAAGTATCTGAGAAGGATTGTGTTGTGTTTTTCGAAGAGTCAGTTCATTATGAGTGTCATGATTATGCATTCATTAGAGCTTAAAGCTTTCATGTCAATCTTTTCGTCATTACTCTTTTCCTTTGCGTAAACTGTAAGACAGCAACTAATATAAACCAATGTGCAAGAAACATCTAAGGAAAATGGGAAAGCGTCAATACTCGGAGAACAGAGAAGAAATTCCTTCGCAAACAGATGCCGCATGCAGCAGGACCGCGGATTCCAGAGTATCACTCAATAGAGACTGATGGAAATAGACTATCCAAGACTCACAGTCAATGGCACACAAAAGCATCATGTTTTCAAAAGATCCTGAAGCTTAGACTGGGTAAATCAAAAAGAAAAGCGCTAAAGGAGGAAAACACACCAGAAAAGCCTGGAACAAAGAACGGAAACCGTTTTCAATATAGAAAATTGTTCAGAGAGAAAAGTCCCTAACTTGCTCGGTCATTCGCCAGGCCGGAAACCGAAATAACAACAGCACAATCAATTTGAGAGAAATTTGGGATATTACCAAGTATACACATAGCGAATACACCAAGTTAGAGGAAAATATCTTCTAGTTTGTTAGAAAGCGGTGCCAGCTCTTTTCATTTCTATTTTCGTAACTCAAACGAAAGGAGAAGACAACCAGCCGACTCTTCCCAGGCGAATGTTGCATTGCTTAATGCACTAAGGAGAAAATACATAAACGGTTAGAAATTAGATTCAATTTTTAGAAATAATTTGCTTTAGTAGAAGGGCGGTCATTTGAAATCGTGTCCTAAATTTATGTAATTAAGATTAATTAGTTAGCAGTATTTAAACCCTTCTCAGGCATTTGGAGAAGGGTCCGGAAATTTGTCAAAAAACTTGTCCTCAGAACATGCACTTTTGCACCCTCGGAGGGGGTTTTTAATGAATGGATGGATCGAGATTTATTAATGTTTGCTTTTAATGCCTGCTACGGATGTTGCACTTTTGTACTCTTAGTAAATGTTAGAACAAGTAGAGATAAATCGTTATTGCTTGAAGCTTATGAGTGGAACTAGTCATAAATGGTACTTTTATCTCTTGACCTGTTTCTGTTCATATTCTTAAAGCGATATGCAGTTTTCAGTTGTTTATACATTAATGCATGAATGTGTGGGTTACCATTTGGCACTTTTGTACGGTGGAGTCATTTATTTGTGCTTGATATATGATTAACTTATTATGCGATATGTTGTTCACAACTGTTTTGCCTAACTTTTTATGCAGAATGGTTTATCTTAATTGATTTCTATTCTTATGATAACTGAATGATCTTTATTACCAGTTATTGTTCGAAATCTTTTTAGATCGCATAATAGAAGAAATACACCACGGGTTAGTGTGGATTAGATGTGTTATTTTTCCTTTATTAGATTACAATAGCATAGAGTTAGCTTAGAAGTTTGAATTAAATTAGCTTAAAATACTCCTAGATCAGCAGCATCCAACTCTACACACACACACACACCCCTTAGATTGGGAAACTGGTCCCATTATCCCTAGTCAGACCCGCTATACCAAACGGATAAGGAGCTGCCAACCAAGGTCCGGACCGGGTGGGTATCCCCCTTGTTGTCAACTCGATTTTCGGGGTCTCAACATATTTGGCGCTACAAGGAGGGCCCGAACTATGAATGGCATCTAAATCAAAATCTAAATACCATTCTGAGAGTAAATCGCCCTCACCAACTCCCCCGACTTCTCTAGTACGATTAAATCCAGAGTCAGAAGTCGCTCGGGTATCAACTGCTGCTACATACCCTAATATTTCAGACCAATCTGTCATTGAACCCCCTGAAGTTCAAACTCTGATTCGCAAACTCCAGGGATTCTCTATCTTTTCTCACATGTCTGATAAATCTCAAAGCAGCGTGACTTCGCAGTACAATCCTGCTCATCCTCTGACCAGATTAAAGAGAAAAATTTTGCATCCAGCCAACTGAATCCCCTCTTCCCACCAGGAAAAGAGCAAGGAAAACACCACCAGAGTCTGACAGTGAGACTCTTTCATCTATGTCGTCCATCTCAACTCCCTCACCACGAAGTCAGCCACCCACGTCTTCATTTCAAACCATTCATCCATATTCCACAACCCCTCCTCTTCAATCATCAAAGATCATAATACCTTCATCTTCCCAGCATCAGGGATCATCCTCTGCAGTTGCGTTCACTAGCAGCTCAACAATGGCCAGTCTCCATGGAACAATCCTGGGGAAGTTTTAATGCCTCCACCTCTGAGCCCAATACCGGCCCATCCTGAGAAATGGCTACCCAAATTCAATCCAGAAGCAGGCATGCTAGCTGAAGAACATATCAATAATTTCATGCTTTCTGTTAATCTCAACGGAGTTACCAACAAGGATGTTGTCATCCGGCTTTTTCCCTACACAATGCAAGGAACAACGGGGTCATGGTACTTTTCATTACCTTCCAGGTCTATCACAAGTTGGGACATTTTTCAAAGTCAATTCCTTACCAAATTTGTCGATGACAGATCAACGGCGACGTTAATAAATGACCTATCCAATCTTAAAGCTGAGGCTAGAGAACCCATCAAAGAATTTAATTTATGGTTCAATAAAATCCTCAACAAAATTCCTGCTGCTTCCTAGCCCAGCAAAGAAGTGAGATGTGAAAGTGCATCTACTTCTATTTTTTTCCCCCTTTCTTGTAGATAGTTTCAAATTCATTAACCTGAATCTTTGTAACCCATTTTATTTGTCTCTTTTAAATATAGTTGTTGTTCAACGAGTAATTTAGAAAATTATGATTAAAATTTACCTTAAAGTGTCTTCCTATAAGCTAAGGGTGCCGATTCTAAACTACATGTAGTATGGAAAATATTTCCCTTTCGTAAATGTTTTTGAGTATGTTCTTTCCTTTAAATGGTTACTTTCAAAGAAAACTCGCTTTGATCTTCCATTAAAACAACAATAATAATTTTTTTTTGTGAAGTTAGGTCTAAAGAGGACATGACTTGTGCACATAGCCTTAACATTTTCAAAACCTTTAGTTTCTTGTTCAGTCCAAGAAAATGTTTCCTTCCTAAAGAGTTATATTATAGGTTCCATTACTTGACCATAAATACTGACAATGTGATGGACCATGGTAATATCCCATCATGCCTACTAACCTTCATACACAAACTTAATCTTTGCTCTTTGCTCAACAAAAAAAATTAAAAAATTCTTAAGGTTCTGTTAGAGTCACCATAGATCAAAGATCTTTGCATTTCATGATTAGGTGTCCCATCAGTGTGATCATGTTGCATTCCTTTAGGCATGCCATAATCCCGGTGGAGGGAGTTTGTGTCTTTTTTTCCCCTCCTGTTTGGCACTGCTGGTTCAGGTTTGTTTAAGTTAATAAAATCTTCAAAGGGTCATTCATCTTGTTCTAAATTTCGAGGTCTTAGGTCTAGGGTTGACTTAATTTTTGTCTTCAGAGGTTTTGGGCAAATAAAAATCTAAAGAAAGCCTATAAAAGCACATCACTCTTCATTAGCAACTCATTTTCCTCTCACAAGCTAAGTGAATCCTTGCAAAGGCGATTTCAAGATTCATTGAACAAATTGGGCAGTTTCAGAGGCGCGCGCTACGCATCAGGGAGGGCACGCTACGCGTCAGGGGCGCGCTACGCATCAGGCTGCCTTTCTCAGAGCAAAATTGCTCGTGCGCCAGAGGGGCGCTACGCGTTGGGCAAGGCACGCTACGCGTTGGGTTTTTTTCCCGACAAACTGTCAGCAAGCTACCAAATCCACTTTTCTCTCAAGAAAATTGCAGGTAGGCCTCTCCTCCATGGCTAGATTTGGTTTTGCAAGATGAATTAGAAATTAATATGTTTAAATGCCAGGGAAATGAGAAGTCAAAACCCTACATTGTTGTGGAAGATTTAAAGACTTAATGGTGCTATGGTTTCAATTTTTTTTTTTTGCTGTCCAAGGTTGCCCATTTGTGAGCCCTCTTTTCCCTTATTTTCATCAACATTCTCCTTCAAATTTTCCAATAAAATTTCATAATTTTCCTCTCTAAAATCCCTAAAACCTACTAAATTCCCAAACCCTACTTCACCTTAAAATCCCACAATTTTTTGATTTCCCATGTTGCCTTCCCTAAATTCCTTATTTATGTTTATTGTCCCTAATTCCCTCATGTTCCTCTATCCCTAATAATTCCCTTGTATTTATGTCCCCTTGGTGACAGCATTTGAAAAATTCAAAGAGCAGTTAATTGGGTGCAAAGTCAGCAATACATTACAACCATCTTGCCTTCAAAACCATGTCAGAAACTGAATCGGATTATCAGCAGAGTTATGACAGTGATTCAACACTAGAGGTAGAAGTGCCAAGGAGGCATCACAAGGGTGGTAAAGGTGGTCGACATGTCAGGGAGGAGCCCACTTCTTTGGCTCATTTGCAAGCTTGTCCACTTGCAATGACATGTTTTCAGTATCAATCATGCTTTGGATATTGTGAGCGGATCTCACAAATTCAAAACCACAGAGAACTAGTCCACTTGTTTGTCCTACATTTACACAATGGTCATGTGAACCTTGCAGGAGTGGATTTCACCCTATCACCTGAAATTGTTGCTCAAGCCACCGGGATACCAAATGTTGGGGAGGAGTGGAACAAGCACTAGCAGCTAGATAGATTTCATTACCAAACATATATCAAACCCGGGTGCATGAGACACCTAACTACTATTTTTCCTTTCAGATTCCTCAGGGATGAGTATGCACCCTTTATGAGGCTCATTATGCGCTATTTCACTTGTGAAGGCAGATTTTCACGTTGATATTCGTACCATATCCATTTGTTGATGCATTTCACCCGGGTACGAATGATGAACATTCCATTTTTCATGTGCTGAAATATAGAGAAGATGGTGCCCGTAGTGCAAAGGAAGAACCCCGCACAACAACACAAAAGTATATATCATTATGCAATTATCGAGATCATAGTGATGCATCACTTGGCACAGAAGGGTATTGCTTAGGAGGATTTCATTTCTCGCGACTTCTTCATGGTGCCACAGCCACCTCCTGAGATTGTCCATGATGAGGGAGGGCCTTCAAAGCAATTTCACATTCCAGAGCCCAAGCATTTCAGCACTCCAGCATGTGTTACATATCAGAGAGGCCACACGGCCTTATTTGCATCTGCATGGTGAGTATTATCTCCACACCAAGTGGAAGGGGTCTCACCTTCTTCGTCAGCACAGTGAGTGTTATCTCCACATCAGGTGGAAGGGGCCTCGCTTACGAGAGCAGCATAGGTACAGGAGAGAGGCAAGCAACCCATGATTGATGAGGGGCCATCCGGTGATCCGGACATAGATATTATTGACCTTGATATCAGCTCTCCTAGCTTAGAGCTAAAGGAGATCATTCAGCAACTAAAGGCTGAAAATCACTTGTTGCAGCAGAAGTTGGAAATGGAAAATTGGACAATCAAATACTTAGAGCAGCGCAACAAACAGTTAGAGGATGAACACACTCTTGATGAGTTGCGGAGGATCCAAGAAGACCGGAACTGGGCTCGCAAGAGACTCGGTGATTTGACACCTATTGAGCAAGGGTCTATGCTCATTCTGGTGAACACTCATTTAGAGAAGTTTCTAGCCAAGGCAAACAGGGACAAAAATATGCTCCGCCACAATAAAAATCATCATTGGGCCCGTATGCATGTGTACAAAGCAAAAATGAAGGTACTCAAAGGACAATTGGCCAAGGCACTAAAACGGAGGAAAAGGCCCGATCCACTTCTGATTTTGGCTGAAGCCTCCTTGAAGGAGCATGGTGCTCAATGATACACCCCTAGCTCTCATCCCCGCACCCAAAATTGTCGTGCTCAGTTTTCCAACAAAACCCTAAAATTTGAAATCAAACTTTCCCTATCAGTTTACTAGCCTAAAATTAGTGTTCTTTATTGGTCATCTCGGCCCTTTGAAGACCTTTTGCTGAGATAGACCTGGAGAGAGCCCTCTCCTGTCCCCGTAGGGCTAGCTACGAGGCTAAGTGGTTTGATGTTGCCTTGGCTTTTGTCCATTTCAGCCTGAGGCCAAATTCGAGCACTAACAGGTTCTTTAAATATATCAAAATGAATGAATTCTTTTTTGTATGTGGTGACCTATACTACCTTGATTAACCATTTTTTTCAAATCAAGAAAATTTGATTAAGGTTACCCTTTTTTGGAAGATATAATTAAACAACTTTGCACTCCCAATAAAATCTCTTAATATCGTCTTCTAAAGAATGTGGAAGATGTGACTAAACAAAATAAGTGTTCCTTCATGTCCTTTCACCAAATGAAAATAAAAAAATATATCTTTTTATACAATTTCTCATAATATTAAGTGTCTAATGGATTGAGACTCATAATAGGATTTGTGAGATAATTTATTAACCAAATAAGAAAATGATTTAGTCCAATGATATGAAATGAAACCATTTGACCCATTATGTCCTTTTACCAAATGAAAATACACATATATATCCTTTATACAATTTATCACAATATTAACTCTCCAATGGATTGAGGCTCATAATAAAAGTGGTGAGATAATTTATTAACCCAATAAGAAAATGATTTAGTTCAAAAATCACTAGTGAAAATTTTATCTCTATCATTTACAATAATCTTTGATATTCCATGTAGATTTTGAATAACTTCCATATATCCTATAGTTATTGTAATTTTGTTAAAATGGAGAGAGAGAGAGAGAGAGAGAGAGAGAGAGAGAGATGGGCATACATTGTGAGTTGAAATACCATCACCATGATGTGATTCCCTCCTTTAGGCTTTGGTAGACATGTAATAAAACCCATCAAGGAATCTTTCCAACAATAAATTTGTATGGATAATGATTGTAGAATTATTTTGGTCTTGATTTTATTATCCTTATTTTGAGACTTATTCCTTACTAGTACACACAAATCAATATGTATAATTTCAATGTTGGGTGCTAAAAGGTGTCTTTTAAAACTTCTAATTACCTCACATTAAGCAACTTCTAATTACCTCACATTAAGCAAGTCCTTTTATTCCAAGAGTGTACACAATATGTGCATGCTATGAATCCAGAGAGTAATGTTTCTTCAAAATGAAATATAAAACTTTGATACAACTCAAAAACTACAACTGTTAATGGAAATATTACATCAAGACTTAATCTTCAACCGAAACCGTAATCAGATCTCAAACTGGAAATTCAAATGGAAATGATGTCAACTGAAGTTTAGTAGCAGTAACCAGACTCTTTTAGCTAATTAGATACTAACCACACTCTTATTGTAATCAATAAGGTTCACTATCTTAACTGCTAATTAATTTAATCTAAAATAAGCATAAATAGAATCAAATGACAATGCTAAGAAGCATGTAAAGAAAATGTACTAACTTAAACATAGGAAATCGGTAAATAGAAAATAAGATAAACTCACAAAAATGGGAAAATATCAAATCAATCAAACTTGCGTGAATTATAAATACATAACACAAAGGATAGCTATTTGATCTACCACAGGCCACACCCTTAGCCATTGAAATCAATTCTCATTACAATATGGTCGCGTTCCTCCAAAGCAAGAGTATGTACTGTAAAATTACAATTTGAAATGAACAAAAATTCGATTCCCTTTCCTCCTACAATTTTTACTTTTATAGTAAAAAAGAGGTAGAAGATAAATGTGATCCCTCAGGATCGAGAGATAGATCTTGGGGGATTCACAACTGAATTCTATCTTCTGACACCCTTCAGATTTAGCGTTGATCCTCCTGATTCATCCTCTAACTTGACCACAACCAATGCACCTCATTCTTCCTTTTTTGGTTTATGATGTTCCATCTTTAGGGAACAAAAACTCCCCCTTTCGTTGTTTCTCTGCATAAAAAGGAATAAGAGTTAGTTACGGTGGCTAAATCTTAAGAGTAGTTCATTTATTTCTTATCATAATCCATCAATATGTTAGCGTATCAAGATATGAAAGAGATAATAAAAGAGGAAAAAAGTGATGGAATTAAGAATAAATACATACCCATTGCATAACTCAACATACTCCCCTGCTTACCCTGTTTCATGTCATCATGAAATGTAAATAGTTCTTATGCAGTGCAATTAAAGAGTAGGCTCGAGAGAAAGTGTAAAAAATTGGTCTAAAACTATGATGTTCAGCGAGGAGCGCAAAGGTGGGACCTTCCTGTCCTTTAGGAATTTCGTAGTGAGCTCGATACCCTTCAGGGGAATACCAAATAATGGGACTTCGAAATAGCATCCTAACCAATAAGGTCCTTCTCTCAAAATAAGATTGTTGTAGGTGACCATACGGGCCGCAGCAGCTTTAAAATTTTTGTAATTAAATGGTTCCCTATCTTTCACATTATTAGTGGAGATCATCCATCTAGTCTTAGATGTAGCTAGAGATATTTCTTGAATGGAGAGGAAATATGATATTACTTTCTGCACAATCTCCTTATGTATGGGCCCTAAAGTTTTAATCACCCCTTCTCATTTCATCAGAATCTTATGGTTGGAAAACATTTGTAAGGGGTTTTTAGGTTCACTTCTCACCCAAATATCCAATTCATGTTCGTGTCTTTGGAATGAATTATAATCTTTAAACCATTTGAGTTGGTTAACTGCAAATGAAATAAAAGCCTGGAATTGAACATATCCTACAAAAGGGTTAGGGTACTTTTCCACCTCGTTTTCTAATATGAAATTGTGCAAATAAAACTCACAAAGAAGCCTTTGGACCTTTACACCATGTTTCTTGTAGCAATTTATAAAATCTTCAATTGTCCCTTACAGGGAACAATAAAGAAAAATACATGCAAAACGTTATGTTCCCTATAGGGAACAAAAACCATTCCCCGTAGGGAATAACAAAGAAAAACACACACAAAAAGTGTTTTTCCCTATAGGGGACAACAACTGTTCCCTGTGGGGAACAACAAAGGAAAACATATGCGAAAAGTGTTGTTCCCTGTAGGGAACAAAAGTTGTTCCCTATAGGGTACAATGAAAAAAAATAAATGCAAAAAGTGATGTTCCCTATAGGGAACAATGAAGAAAAATACATGCAAAAAGTGATGTTCCCTATAGGGAACAACAGTTGTTCCCTGTAGGGAACAACAAAGAAAAACATACTTGAAAGGTGTTGTTGCCTATAAGGAACAGTAGTTGTTCCCTATATGGAAGAACAAAGGAAAACAAGGAAAAAAAGTGATGAACAATCATCTCTACTGTTCTAAGAAAATGAAATTGAATAGAAAAAAATAGAAAAACAATTGTATGTACAAGTTTCAAAAATAAATTCTTTACGGGACAGGTGTTGTCGAAGAGTTGCCTTCTGCAACGAGAATTTTTATCGTAGAATCTTCGTATATCTATTGGCAAAAGGATTACCTTGTAAGCGGTTTGTGGTATAGGCATACCCAATGCCCATTTGATTTAAAAGAGTAGCCAGACCCATCAATGGTGGTTAATGTAAGGGTACCATTATCGTACACCTCTTTTATCTCTTAGGGACCTAACCATCTAGTCTGGAGTTTACCTCGGAAATCCTAGAACCTGGAATAGTACAAAAGTTCCCAGTCGCCTTCAAGGAATATTTTTTTCTTGATGAGGGCGTCATGCCATTTTTCTCTTTGTTGTTGAATAAGTGCAGTATGCTGAAGATACGATAGCTGGATTTCATCCAATTCATTTATTTGTTGTAATTCGTTAATCTATGCTTCATTCAAATCCAACCCTACTTCTTGGGCTATCCTCAATGTCTGAATTTCAAATTCTATGGGGAAGATAGGTTCCTTACCAAACACCAGTTGATATGGGGAGTATCCTGTGGTATTCCTCCAAGTCGTGTGATATGCCCACAGGGCTTCTAGCAATCGGGTAGCCCAGTCATGTCTATATGAGGTGACTTTCTTTGTTAGAATGGCTTCGATTACTTTGTTGGTACTTTCTACCTGGCCCCTGCGAGTGATATGGAGATGCGATTCTGTGAAAAATGTGATGATTTTTTAGTGTAGCAGCAATCTTATGGCCTACAACTTGTGGCTTCTGGGCAAGCCATACCGCAAAAACTTTCTGAAAATAAAGTTGATTACTGTTTCCTCTATTGCTCTTGGTAATGCTACAGCCTCCGCCCATTTAGTCACGTATTCCGTTGCAACCAGTATATATGACTTTTGACTAGATGATGGATTTATTGGGCCAATGAAATGTAATTCCCAACATTCAAAAGGTTCGATGAATAACTGTGGATGTAGGGGCATCTCGTTAGATTGGCCAGGGTGGTCCATTATTTGGAAACTGTCGCATGCTTGGACAAATTTCTTGGTGTCCTTAAAAATCATGGGCCAATAATAGCCCATCTATAATATTTTATGTCCATTCCTGTGGTTTACAAAGTTTCCACTACAAGGTCCATCGTGGTAGGCTTTTAGGATATCGTAGATTTCGTCTTCCCTAATACACCTGTGGATATGCATATCGGCTCTTATGTGAAAGAGGTAACCTCTAATCCAAGGGAATGAGTGCTACGCTGCACTATTAATTTTCTTTCTCTGGGTGTCAGGTGTTTGGGTAGTTTTCCCACTGCTAAGTAATTCGATACATCTACATACCACGACGCTTTTATGGTCACAACAAACATGTGCTCATTAGGGAACTGGTCTTCTACTCCCACTGTGTCGTTTATTCTTGGCACATGTGAGAGGAAGTTTGCAACTAGATTTTCCTTTCCTAGTCAATCCTTGATCGTTATGTCAAATTCCTGCAAAAGGATTAACCATCGTGTCACTCTTGTGTTCGTAATAGCTTTATTAGCTAAATATTTTATAGTAGAGTGATAAGTATATAGGACCATAGGGTATCCTGTTATATAGTGTCTAAAATTGTTAATATCATAGATTACAGCTAGAAACTCTTTCTCAGTCACTGTGTAATTCAATTCAACAGGAGTTAAGTTTTCGTTGATGTAGTATATCACATAGGGTTTCTTGTCTTCTTCTTGGCCAAGAGCTACTCCAATGGCCATATCTGATGCATCAGATGAAATTTGGAATGGTAAATCCCAGTTTGGGCCCCGTAGTACTAGGGCTGTTGATACTAGCCATTTTAATTCTGCAAAGGCAATGTGACGTTTATAAGTCCATATAAAATTGATATTTCCTATCAAAGCATATAATGGTGTAGTAATTTGGGAGAAGTTTTTTTATAAATCTCCGATAATATCCAAAAAATCCCAAAAGAAATACGTACCTCTGTTTGAGTGCATGGGGTAGCTAATAAGAGGATTACCTAATTTTTTGCTGGATCTACCTGAATTCCAGCTGCTGAGATGTAATGACCCAGAACTAGGCCTTCTGTCATCATCATGTGGCATTTCTCGTGGCTTAAGAAGAAACTAGTATCAATTCATCTTTCCAGGTTTTTCTCCAGTGTCTGTAATTCCTACTCGAAGTCATCTCCATAGGGTGTAAAATCATCCATGTACACCTCTAATCCCTCGTTTATCAAGTCGAAAAAAATACTTAGTGTGGCTCTCTAGAATGTAGTAGGTGCATTTCATAGTCCGAAAGGTAATACCCTATAAGAAAATGTCCCCTATGGGCAGGTGAAGGTATTCTTATCTTTGTCTTCAGGGGAAATTTGGATTTGGTTGTAGCCACTGAAGCCATCCAAGAAAGAGAAGAATTTTTTACCTACCAATGTTTCTAGAACCTGGTCAATAAAAAGAAGGGGAAATGATATTTTTGTGTTTCTTTGTTAAGCTCTTTGCAATCGACACATATATGACATTTCCCATTCTTTTTAGGAACCACAACTAATGGAGAAACCTATTTAACATCAAATATAGGATAGATGAAATTTACATCTAATAGTTTATGCAGTTCATCTTTAACAACATCCATTAGGTGAGGGTTTAATCTTCGCTGAGGTTGTCGAATGGGTCTCACATCTTTTCAGTGTAGATGTGGTGAATATATAATTGGGGGTCAATCCTTTTCATAAATGGGTAATCCCAAGTGAAATCCCCTTTATATTTTCTAAGGATTTGAATAAGCTTTTGTTGTTGGTCATCACTCAAGTTTTTGTTAATGTTACGGACTTTCCCTGGCTCAATTTCAATAGGTTTGCTGTTATAAACAATTGTTGTTGGTATTTTTTGGTCGTTGATATATTTTAAAGGATCTTCTTCAATTTCATTATCAAGGACTGCTTCAGTAATATCATCTTCTGTTTTGTTCTTAAATTCAAGAGCATATGTTACAGTTAGTGGTGATCAAATATTTTCTATTAAATATGTTATAGGTTGCTTCCTAGTTTTTATTATGGTTATGCTTGGCTGTGATGGATGGTATAAAGCTAGGTTCTTCACCTCATTTCCTCTGACTATAGTCATACTGCCTGTTCGACAGCTTATATAAGCATCTCTGGTCACTAGCTAAGGTCTTCCTAATATTAGAGGATGTCCATCTAGCTGGTTTCTAGGATTAATAATCAAGAAACCTGCTGGGTACTCCCAAGAATCTTCAAACACCATTGCATCCTTAAATGTCCCTTCTAGTTTAATAACTGAATGGTCAGCAAGTTCCAGCAAGTTCGTAGTTTGATCTAAGGTTGTGATGCCAAGTCTCTGACATGTTGTTGTTGAGAGAATATTAATGGCTGCCCCTAGATTGACTAATGCATTGGGAAAGGAGCATCCATTTATTTGTACTATGACAATAGTGTTTCCTAGGTCTTCATATTTCACTGGTATTTCTCTGCCTAATAATAAATCAGACAAAGTTCTGACTACGTGGACAGTTGGTGTTACCTTTATTTTCCTCATAGGATTTTTGATACACAATTCCTTAATGGTTTTTGCATAGATTACAATGTCCTGAATAGCTTGGAGGAGGGGTATTTTTACACAAATATTTTTTAATTCTCTGAGGAGATCAAAGTCGGGATATTCAATTGGGCGAGGTAAAATCAATCTTTCCGGGAATCGCAGAGAAGAGGTAATATTCTATTTGTGGCTTTTATGGTTGACTGTATTCTCCCTTTGAGGTGTTTGTTCTACAGGTAGTGGTTCTTCCAATTGCATATTTTTATCATCCTCTGGTGTGATTATTCGTCCAGACCTCAATTTGATTTCATTAGATTCTCTCAACTCGATTTTAGGATCCAAACCCTCAATAATTTGTACCGATTGGACTAGTCTGTTTTTAGGATTTGGGTTGGGTTGGGTTGGGAGTTTCAGACGTATATTGGGTTGAGGATTCTGCTGCAACGTGTAAGGTGCTAGTAGTGTAGGTTGAGGTAGGGGGACTGTCCCTACTGGTTGGTTCGTAGGTCTTTGCTATCTTGATTGTCAGTTTTTGTTTTGTGAAGTGGAGGGGGACCATTGAGATGGATATGGATTGTTCTGCCAAGATGATGGAAAGTAAGAGGAATTTGGCCAACTGTTGTTTGGATTTGACTGATTGGACCAAGGTGGCATAGAAAATTCTTGTGGAGACCAATTAGGAAAAGCTGGCTGGTTCGGCCATGTAGCTCCTGTGTATCGTTGAGAATTATATTGTGAAGGCTGAAAGAGTTAAGATGGGTCGGTAGACATACTTCTTTTTTGCAACATTGGTTTAATAGGTGACTGGTTTCGCTTCTTCCTTTGCCTCCTTGAAGACCGCTTTTAATCCTGGGAGTGATGGGAAATTTTCTGTGGCATGTTCTTTAGTGCATATGGCACAGGTCTGTACCACATCCATTGGGCATTCTTTATGACTATGTTTCTTGCTACATTGAGGGAAAAAAATAACCAGGTTATATTTTGCTTCAACCTACTTCTGCTTGGCTTGCGTGATATCTAATTGTGTTGTCAAGGTTCCCAGGATATACGTTTTGAAATCTTCCAGCAGGTTTTTGATTTCAGTACGAGTAATGCTTCCATTAGAGAATTTGTTGTCCCTGGTGATCGCATCACGTTCAGCTGGTTTCAGCCTTGTACTGCCCCTCGAGCACCTAATACACAAATCAATAATGCTAACATAGTCTTCTTCATAGATATCACCTTTACCCATGATATTTAGTGTCTCTATCCATTGGTCGTTCATCCTGTTAATCATCATGGCTTTTAGAACATTATCAAGCAGATTTGCATAGGGAGACCTTTGGAGGTTATATTTGAAACGCTCCACATAGTCTTCCAAAGTTTCTCTAGGCCTTGCTACCATTTGGAATATCTCATCTTTTAGTTCTATAGATTTTCAATAATCTTGGTATTTTTTAACGAAGGCAGTTTTCATTTTGTCCCAATCATTGGCAGTTCCTCCACCCAGTCCAATAAATCAATGCAGGGCTGCTCGCTTTAAAGTGGAGGGAAACAACTTCAGTTTCTGGGGGTCGGTGGTGTAATCATAACCTCGACATAGGACGTAGAATTCAAACAGGAACGCATTCAGAACTTCTGAAGTGTGTTAACACCCAGGTTGTTCCCTTTGACTCCCAAGGGAATACGGCCGGGGTAACCACTAACCAAGCTTTGTATTACAGTTTCTAGCGAAACTGTAATTAGAGAGGGCTCTCTCTTTAAGATTTATCTCTGTTTTGTGAGGATTTTAGGCTAGTTATGAGTTCAATTTTGTTTAATATTTTGGTTGAGTGACGTCTTTCAGTACCTAAGGTGGAAATCTTCAGACAGTTTTTAGTCCATTGGGCAATGGAGTCTGTGGCTACAGGTTGTTTGAAATGTTGAGTGATATTGTTGAAACTGCAGGGCCATTCATATATTTCATGAAACAAACTTGAAATTGTGATGCTGAAGTATGTTTAACTAGTGGAAGGAAATTAAGAATTCTCCACTAAGCTGGGGTGTGAGAAAGAGATATATTCTACTGGAGCAGATTTGAATTCCTGAACAATAACCACTGTGAAAGATATAGTCTGAAAGTGCAGCAATTAAGAATTACACCTTATAACTATAACTGAAGAAAACATTTATAACAACATAGATTGAGGTCAGGGTATTCTATGAATAAGTCCTGAAACTATTCTTTTTCTTTGCCATTAACTGTGAAACATAGAACATGAATGGGTTATGAAGAAATAATTAAAACACATAACGAAGAGTTTAAAGGAAACTTATTGTGCCATGAAATACTCAAGAATCCTCTAGCATTCAGCAAACACACACAACGCCTCAGACAACACAGAACTTTGGAAATTCCATCAACCTTTGTATTAATACTCTGAACATTTACATCATAAGATCTCTAGAAGAGAAAATCAACAACCCCCTGCAAGCTTATGCGAGGGGGAATATATACAATCGGTGATACAAAATATCTGAACCGGTGAGTCACTTGAGAAATAAATACGTTCACCTACTTTACAGAATAGCAGATAAGGAAGTTATTACTGCTCTAAATACAAAATGAATTCTCTTTAATTCTGTCAGAAGTCTTTTTGACCTTTGGAGGCCACTGAGTCGGCTGAGCATTCTGTATTAATGCTGACTGATGTGTCTTTATGGCTTTGTCATGCTCTAGATTTCTCGGCCCTGTCATCTCTAACTGTCAGTGCTGCTTTAGTGGCCGAAATGGTTTGTTGAGTTGGCTAAATCTATTCTTCCCCAGAAATACTGAATGCATCAAATTTTCCTGTATATGATGAGTTATGTTTTTTGATGAAAAAACTTGATGAAAGGCTCTTGTTTATAGTATCAACTGTATCATTTTGGTCCACCATTCCTGTGTGGGCAATTGATGTCTCAAAATTGCATCTAGGGTCTCATCTGGCTCTGTATATTTGTAGAAGTTTGGAGGCACTTCAAACAAATGTTTGATCTCATTCATAATAAAAAATAAGTTCTCTACTCTGTCATAGAGACTTTGCCCAGATGCTGGCCCTGTTTCTTCTGAGGTACTTGGTCTTACAGTGATCTGATTGGTGGCAAATGTATTGACCCTTTTTGCATAGTTCTCATGTGAAAGTAGCCTCCATGCGCTGTTCAGTAAGCCATGAAGACCTCTGCTTTGTAATGCTGCAAACTTGTCCATGAATTTGTTTACTTCTGTTTGCATTTCCTGGCTTCTTCTTTCCAATGTTTGTACCAGGTTTCTCAATGTAAGGACCCTCTTTATCAGCAGGATGGTTTCAGTTCTATTGGGGATTCCCATTGCTGCCAGCTGAGGACCGGTACGGTTATTGAGCACGTTAATCATTCTGTTGGCTATCTCAGGCATATTGCGTAGACATGCCCTTGCTCTCTGGACTTCCTTGTGTGCTTTGCCTATGTGCTCCATTTGCTCATGAATGGTCTCTATATACTGCCATTGATCTGTGATTGATTGCCCAATGTTGGCCCATAAAACTGTCTTGACCTCAGCCACCACTTTATCAAGGGTGAGCTCTTTCTCCAGCTCCTTTATCTTCTCCTTAAGGGCTTTTATTTCCCTACCTTTTTCTGCTACACTTTGCTTGCATTTGTCATATTTTTCATTCATGTTAGCTAAATTCTCTCTGGCTTCATTTAGCTCTTCCATTTGGGCTTCTAGGCCTGGATTTCATTCTTTATCTTCTGCATGTCAAGGCTTGGAGCCTGCTCTGATGTTGGTGCTGGTGCTGATGTGGATGGCGCTGTTTGAGCTATTTGTTCTGTAGGAGGAGCACTAGTTTGAGGGGGTTCCTCAAGGTTGATTATTTGTGGAGGTGGCTGAGATGTTTGGCCTCCTTCCTTTTGTTGTAGGGCTGTCTGCAGTGCAGCCTCTAACTCTCCCAATTTCTCTTCTGTCTGGATCAACTGTTTGTATAATGATATCAGCATGCTTGCTGCATCTTGGTCATGCCTCAGCTGGGCAACCTCTTATGTTTGTGGGTGAAGAGTTGCTGGGATCTTAACCATTTTTCTTAGTGCTGCCATATCTGCATCTCTTAGTTTCAGCACCGCTTGTATAGCTTTGGTGTCCTTGGGATCATGCCCAAGTTCTATGATGATATCCTCCAATGCTTTGATTCTGTTGTCCTTTGCTTGAGAGGATGCTTTCTCCAACTCAAGTTGGGCAGCTGTATTGTTTAGGCTATTTTCCAACCTATAATTCACCAATGTTTTGTCTGCAAGAGTGGCATATACCATCTCACCCGTTTGTTTGTGCAATTCAATCTGATCCATAGGGTGGATGTCTTTAGCAAGGACCTCAAGGTTGGTCCTTATATAGTCTGCAGCTGACTGTGGCTACAGCATGGTTGGCATGAAATGACTCATTATCATTTTTCCCTCTTCTACATCATATGCAGACATCAACCGCTGCTGGTTTGTAGGAGCCATTTTCAATAGGTGATTGTATAGTTGTATCCTAAGTGGCTCATTCTTCTTTCTGATATCAATAAATTGTTGTTTGATGCCTGTTTCAGCTCTCCGTTGCTGGCTTGAGGAGCTGACTTCTCCTCCATCTGTTCTTTCTTGTTCCTTCTGAAAGGAACTTGTAGATGCCTCCATACTCGGTGGGCCCATGCCCAATGATTGCCCAATAGGCATATCTTCCTCGAAGAGGGGATTCATTGTGTGCCTTTTCTCCCCTTGATTTGTGGATGTGGTGAGGGGAGTCTCCTGCTCTCTATCCCTCTTCTTTCCCTTTTCTTCTTTCTGTGGAGTTTGTAGCACTGAGGCCTCCACTGTCTTTTCTTGCCTAGGAGGCAAATTCTCTTGAGCCTGTTGCTCAGTGGATATTGGGGCTTCGGCTGTTTGTTCTTGCTGCTATATTGGCTGCCCCTCCTTTTGCCCTTCTTCTTGCTGTTCTACTTGATTTTTTGCTTGCTTTTCTGCTATAGGAGGTGGCTGTTCATGCTCCATCTGCTTCTCTTTGCCTTTGTTGGAAGCCTGATGAGTAGCCTTGGCTGCTTGCTGATGTGCTGTCGAAGATGAGGCAGCTGCTCCAAGTTGCCTTTGATATGAAGAGGAAACCTGCCCACAAGTTTCCAAGTCAGCCTCTTTCTCAATATTCTTTGCCTCTCTTTGTAGCATTTGCTCTCTAGTCATTGGCTCTTCTAGAGTGCCCTCTTCCCAACTTAATAAATTGGCATATTTCTCAATGTGAGGCAATCTGATGTGAGCATAGCCACCCAATTTATATTTTACCCTCCTGAGAGAAATGAAATGATTAGGGTCATAAGGTATCCAGCGGAAACTAGTTTCTAATTGGAGGCTCTCTAGGATCCTATCTGCTTCCTTCCATCCCTCCTCCCTTTGGTTGTAAAGAAATGGGCCTAGCTGGTTCCTGACCTTTAGTTGCACCTTCTTGTTTTTGCTGTGGAAATGGACCTAGTATGCATTTCCAAACTGTCTGAAATACTCCAAGGCAAATAGTCTCATCGGGACATATCTTGGCAGCCTATAAGGGTTCAACTCACAGCCATATATTCTGATTACTGTATGGTGTTGGTAAAAGTACCAATCACCAATGTTGTAGGTCTTCGAGAGATCGAGTATTCTTTGCATCTCATCGGTCAATCTTGGAGGAGGGACACCAAATAACAAAGTCATAGCTGGATGAATGAACAGGTCTATGAATTCACAATATGTGTATGGTGAACGGGAGGTGCAATGAAAAACTGAGGTCCAAAATACTACAGACCTTGTATTTCCCTGGGCATCAAGTTTCTTGAGAGGAATAGGGAAACTGTCTGGTTGATAAAATAGGAACAGATGATAGATGTATGAGGTGTATCTGAACACCTTTTCCCTTTCTAGATTCATCAGTTGCTCATGAATCTTGTTTGCAATATACTCAACATAGTCATAGTGCACAGCAGGTGGCTTTCCAGGAGAAAATATGGACAGCATGGCCATTATGGTGTCATCAACATCCTCAACTCCCTTGTACCCCAGGACATAGCTTATCAAATCCACCAGCATCTTCCCCAAGTCATTGAGATATGGATGTCCAATAGGAGGTGTTCTCAGAGCTTCAGAGCTTGGCTGAATAAATAACTGATTAATCTTGATGACCTGGGCACTGCACAGCCTGCTCCCCTTCTTTAATAAGTCCATCATGGAGAGAGGAGTCAATGGTCTTGCAGAATGAAAGTTGAGCATTTGATTTATGGCCTCAGGGGTGATATGGAACAAGACTGCACCTGATGTACTAAGGACAGCTCTTTGACAGGGATCATAGTTCTCACAGCATCTATGGATCAGGTCTGGAAGGACATTGACTTGAGGGAGGTTGTAAATGGGCAAGTTGGAGTCCCAAATCCCTAAAATATCAGCTCCACTGAGGTGTTGAGCTTTTAATTCATTTAGCATATGAATATTAAATTTAGAATTCATTGAGAACAAGTCTATCATCTGATAATCTTTATCTCCTAGGGCCTTCCATTCTAACTCTCTTTGTGGGGCATTCAGAGGTTGAATATTCAGGGCTACTGGTGTTTCCATGGTTAAGTAGTACTATGACTTGTACTAGAACTGGTTTCAATGGACAGAACAATACAGAGGGATAATTTTGCAACAGTAAGGCAAATTGCAAGGAAAAATGGGGTAAACTGTGTTGAGAATAGTTTAAAGTGCTCCAAAGAGAGTTAATTGAGCGTATGCAGGGACTAGTACCACTGTTTTCCTGGTGAATTTGCGCACCTTAGGTTTTAAGTCCACGAATGCGCGGACCGACTATAAGTTCTGTGAAAACTTGGATAAACAAGGCTCTGCAGGTGAATTTCGACTCAACAATTGAAAATGGATGCTTGCCACCGGGGATTTGCTGGTAAATACAAGCTTCCTCGCTCTTTTTAACTTAGTTTCGGATAATTATGGACACAACCAAGCACGGAGGGAATGATTTGGATAAATAGCTGGTGAATTGCTGGCAATGGTTACAAATGCAGGTGGGTTCAAGGCGCCAACAGTCTTTGGGTCGATTTCTGCAGGTTGGCGACGGATGGTCGTAATTTACATGCAGAGGTGAGCAACAGTCTTTTTGGCAAAAGTGACAAAAAACACGAATTTTGGCTAAAATATGGACTTTTTGGGTTATTGGCGCTTTTTTGGATGACGTCAGCATGACGTCATCAGGTGGAGTCAGGGTCGGGTGACGTCAGCATGACATCATCGAGTGACGTGGCGGCCTGTGAGTGGTCCACGGGGATTGCATAGGTGGCGGACATGTCGGAGCGCTGGTGGGCAGGGGCACTGATGCTGCAGTGAGGTGGCGTGACGTAGCAATGACGTGGGCACGACGGTAAAGCACAAGTGGTAAATGGTTTTTCTCGGACCGCTCTGGATACGATCATGGAATTGTCAGAGGGCGGCCTGAGAAGATATGGGGGTGACGCGTAGCAAAGGCCTGGCGTCACCCTCTGACAGTTTCTCGGGCAGTAAAGTGCGGTCATCGGGGCCGACCCGATATGGACGTGGGCTGTCGGATGGGAAAGCCCAGATTCGACGGTCGACGGATCAATAAGATGTCAGGGAGATACTGCAGCGGGCGGGGCAATAAAATAATATTATTTGTGAAATCTGCACCCGGTGAAACATTAGAAAAGTTGGTTTTTGACTGTGTTACGGGTAAAATGGATTATGCATAGGTTTATTTACAAAACCGGGTTAAGGTTATTAATCTAAGAAGATCTTGGATTAATCCCAGGATTAATTTATCAGCGCTCTTTGGGTCGCACTCTAATGTTTAGCGCTTAAACCATTTAAAACCAATCATAGAGCTATAATGCTTGGGGAAGGGGATACATAGATATTTTGGGTCTTTTGCATAGTTTACATAGTAATAGGGGGAACAGGGGGTATAGGGAGTTAAATAGTAAAAATTTAGGGGTTAATATGAGTGGAAGAGGAGGATGAGGGGGTAAAAACACCAAGTCTTATATGAAATCAACTTAGTTTAGGAAGTAGATCAAAATGAAAAGAATTTTAGACAAGAAATGTGGCTCTTAAAGAAACAAGAACCAACACAAGACCTTGGTTACTTTCATGAACATGGCTGGTAATGGGATGTTAGCAATGAATGTGAAGGGGGGGAATTAGGAAGTTAGACATGCTCCATTGAGTTGCTGCAAAGTGATGGAGAAGAGGACCTTCCCTATCCATTGATGTTTCCTTTATGTTAGACCAGCAAAATGAAAGGAATGACATTTCTGCAACCCCATCTACCTACCCATCTACTTGCCTAACATTTTTTGTTTCTTCATGGAGGGTGCACTTAGACTTGCAGACCCTCATGTGCCTTTTCTTTTCCTTTGGCTTTTTCTTTTGATTTTCTATCTAAGGCTAGCCTTATTGCTTCCAAGGCCCCAGATTAAGCAGTTGGGAACCTTAATTCTCTACCTAACTACTGGTCTGCCAAGATTAAATAGTTTGGATATACTTCTTTCTCTATTCTACAACAAGAAATTGAAACATGGCATGATCCAGATTAGGTTGTTGGACCATCCATCCAAAATTCAGTCAACATCAAGCTATGTACACATAATTCCTTCTCTTGGAAATATGGGATCTTTGCATCACCAAAGCAGAGCATATTTGGAACTTTCCTTTGCCAATCATGAAATATGAAAACCTATTGGTATAGGTATCTAACAGTGGCTCCACATGGGAATGGTTTTTCTTCTTGAAAGACCAAGAACAGCAGGTCAGAATGCCTTGGCCCTTTGACTTCCTTTTACCAAAACTTGGAGTTTTCCTCCTTGAAATCTCAAAATTGGAATCTGTCATACTTGTGGAAGTTGCTGAACTAAAGCCTTTTCATGATTCTGCAAGACCTTTCAAACTGAGCTATTCACATGCTGAAAGAAAACATTATATACAACAAATTATGTATAGGGGGAACAACCATGCTATATACATGGAGTGTAGTCAAAATAGTGCTTCAACATCCTACCATTCACAGGACCTTCATCCAAATCAGTTTCATCAAGACTTTTAAGAAGGTAAGTATTGTTTCCTTGCACTGCTTGAATAACAAATGGTCCTCTCCAAAGGGAATCAAATTTTCCATTTTTTCCTTTATCTTCCCTTCTTGAATCCCACTTGAGGACTTTGTCGCCAATGTTAAAGTATTCAGCCTTAGTCCTTCTATCAAAAGCTTTCTTTAACTTTTCTTGTAAAACTTGAACTCTGCTATAGACTTGGTCTCTAGTTTGCTGCAAGCATATTATTTGATTGATCCTTCTTTGTATGTCATTGGGCTCAGCTTGAATTTCTTGAAGTAGTTTCATAACAGGAACCCCCAGTGATGAAGGAAATTTGGCTTCTAATCCATAGACTAACTCATATGGGCTGACCCCAATAGATCTCTTGGTTGTTAGTCTGTCTGCCCATAAGGCATTGACAAGCTTCTTATGCCAATTCTTCTTATTTTCCTCCAACATGTTCTTTATGATGTTTACAAGGCTTTTATTTGATGATTCAGCTAGGCCATTTCCTTGAGGGTAGTATGCAGTAGAATGGCCAAAAGTAATGTGGAATTTGTGACAAAAAATCACAATCTTCTTCGATCTGAAAGCTGCAGAATTGTCTGTTATGATCTTGTCAGGACAACCAAACCTAGAAAGTATATTGGTCTCAAGGAACTGAATGATAGTGGAATCATTGGCTTGTCTACATGGAACAACTTCAATCCATTTAGTGAAGTAGTCTGTAGCTTTTAGAATCCATCTATGTTGGCCTGAAGATGAGGGGTGAATTTCCCCAATGAAATCCAAACCCCATTGTTGAAAAGGTCTCTCTGTTGCAATAGGCCTCAAAGGAAGTGGTAGTAACTTTCTCTTTCCCTCAAACACTTGGCATTTATGACATGAAGTGGTAAATTTTTTGACATCAGAGAAAACAGTGGGCCAATAATAACCTGCCCTCAATATCTTATCCACAGTGGACTTCCAGTACAAGTGTCCACCACAATCACCTGCATGAAATTCTTCCATGACATTGTTAGTCTCATTCTCAATCAAGCAGTTTAACAATATACCCTCATGGTTTTTCCAAAGCAAATTACCATCCATGACACAAAATCTTGAAGCTTTCATTTTTAGGAACCTACATTTAGTTCTGGACAATCCTGGGGGAGCACACAGGTTTTGTAACACATAACATATATCAGAATACCAAGAGGATTGTTCAAAGGCTACATTGATCTTTGGAGTCGCCAGCTCCAGTTCATTGTCCAGTTGGTTAATGTCTAAGGCTTGAAAGTTTGTTTTTGTCATTAATTTGGCCAAACCTTGCCCTTTTATCAGTTTTGTAGGTTTTATTTCAATATCAAATTCCAAGATGTTGGCAATCCATTTGCCTCTTCTGCCCTCTAAGTTTTCTTGAGTGAGTATGTCTTTCACAATGGGACTTGGCACATAAGCTATAACATGGGAGTATAGGATGTAAATCCTAAAGTCTTTAATGGCCTTGACCAAAGCATGAGCTTGCTTCTCCATGATCTGATATTTCAGGGGTGCATCTATAAGAGCTCTACTAAACAAAGCAATGGGTTTTTCATTTCCTTGGTCATCTTTCTGTAATAAGACAGTAGCAATGTTATGCTGAGAGGAAAAGGAGAAAATGATAAATTTTCTGTCAAATTGAGGATTTGTTAAGACTGGTGTTTGGGTAAGGGCCAATTTTATGCCTTCAAAAGCTTGATTTGCTTCTACTGTCCATTTCACTTTTGAATCCTTCTTTAGCATGTTATTTAGTAATCTGATCAATTCTGCTAAGTTTGGGATAAACCTCCTTAAAAGGTTAATATTTCCCAAGAAGGCTTGTAATTCTTTGATGTTTCTTGGGTGGGGCATTTGTAAGATAGCTTGTATCCTGTCTGGGTCAATTCTAGTGCCATCCTTTGAAATGATATGACCTAACAGCTTACCTTCTTCCAAACCAAATAGAGATTTCTTGGGATTCAAGGAAATTATGTATTTCCTACATGTTAAGAATATCTGTCTCAAGTGCTTCAAATGTTCTTGGTCAGATTTTGAGAAAGGTGTGAGGTCATATAAATAAATAACAAGGAAGTCATGAATCTCTTTGGCAAAAGCAATATCCATTGTTCTTTGAAATGTAGCCCCTACATTTTTCAATCCAAAAGGCATTTTTACATATTTGAAGGTTCCCCATGGGGTTGTGAATGTGGTTTTGTCTTGATCATCAGGGTGTACTAGGATCTGATTAAAACCTGAGAATCTATCAAGTAATGAGATCCTTGAAGCCCCTACCACTCTTTGGAGAATGTGATCCATCTTAGGTAAGGTATAATTATCCTTGAGGGATACTTGGTTTAAATTCCTTATATCAACACAAAGTCTAATCTCACCAGTTTTCTTTCTTTTGGGCACCAAATTTGAAATCAAGTCTGAAAACCTGATAGGTGCTATGATACCAGCTTTAAACATTTTTTGTACCTCTTTCTCAATTGAAGGGAGAAGCATAGGATTGATCCTTCTCAATTTTTGCTTGAATGGCTTTTGATTAGGTTTGAGAGGGATGGTGTGTTGGATAACTGAGGTGTCATAGGATTTTAAATCCTCATAACTCCATGCAAAGACATCTTGAAACTCTTTGAAGAGGTCAATGTATTTAGGCTTCTGATCAGGAGGTAAGGATGCAGACAATTTTATTATCTTGGGCTTTTCAACAGTTCCAATGTTGCATTATTCAATGGCAACATTAAGGGGCTGCATTTTTGGTTTCTGGGGACATCATTTGAGTCAAAAATATCCTCCAATGGAGTTAGGTCTGTTGGAAGAAAATTGTCTTTCAATTGTATCATTTCAGCTTCAGCATCAGCTACTTCTTCACAACTGATTTGTAGAATTTCTTGTATGTTGTCTTTGTTAAAAATTGTTGGATGTAGCATTTGGTTAGCTGTTTTGGGTGATACTGCTGTTTGGTCCTGTTCACATATTGTTTGTGACTCATTTACAGCCTCTGCATCAATGTTTAGTCCTGAAAATTCTTGCTGCAAAGTCAAGAAATTATTTATTTGTGTATCATCATCAAACACTTTCCAGTCCTTGAAATTGTTTGGGACAGAATGCCTGTGTTTAATCTCAGCTGTAAACCAATGCTTGGGTTCAAAAGGTAGTTTACATGTGCTTGCAAATGTGGCCAAACTATGAGCATGAAGATTATGGGTTCTAGAAATTTTGGTAATTTGAAATTCAGTGAAGGAATTTAGTATTTCAATAGCAGCAGACCTATAAGATCTCAGTCTTTTGTCATTAGTGACAAAATTCCCCTTCACTTGTTGGATGATTAGGTCTGAATCTCCCATAATCGAAAGTTTTGTGGCTTTCAATGATTTTACCAGTTTGAGGCCTAGTAAAAGAGCTTCATATTCTTCCATATTGTTGGTGCATCTGAAATTTAGTCTATAGGCTCGACCTTCTGCATGACTGTTTTGTTTGTTATGTATCCAAACCCTTCTCATGCCCCTCATTTGTTGACTGACCCATCAAATTCAAGGAACCATAGGATTTCTTGGTCAAGGGAAGAATTGTCAACCACTATGGGGCTTGGCATCAATAACTTGAGATCTTGGCTTACACTTGGTTTTTCTTCTTGAACAATTTTTTTTATTGATTTATCGACCATTATTTCTAGAGCACTAGTATGTTCATTTATATCCTGATCTTTTTTGAGTGTCTTAGTTTCATCATCATTTGTAGAACCTGTATTATCATTGAAGAGAATATAGGAGTCTATGTCAGAATGAACAACATATATGGGAAAGTTTTGAGGTTTTTCCTCACTGCTGACCATGTATTTCATGAGTGTTTCTCTGTATAGTCTCTTTGGTTGCCCAATGACAGATATAGTGGCATATGACATGTCTAACTGCAGGGAACATTGCCGTTTAGCCCCCCATGATCTTGATAACAACATTCCATACTTAGGTGGGATATCAGCAACTACAACATCCATCAAGATTGTCTTATTGGGGTATTGGACAAGTGACACACAGAGATCTTTTATCAGGCCTAGACACTTAACTTGGCTGGAATCAAATGAGAATAGGTCCTTGTATGGTCTTGTAATATCTAGATTTAATCTTTCCATGACTGATTTGGGCATCAGGTTGTGGGAATCACCTGAGTCAAACATTGCATTGTGTAATATTTTATCATGAACATGCAGGCTGACATAAAAAGGTAAGATTCCTGTAGCTGCAGTCTTTTCATCAACCTCTGGGCCGAAAAGTAGTTCTGGAGTGTCATCCAACACATTGACATCATCTTTGTTATGAGTAAGCTGAAGGGATCTCTTGATTTTTTGTTTATAAATGTTATGTTTGGCCAACTCTGAGAGAGGAATGACTATCTTCAATTTTCCAATTTCATCTTCCAAGTCAAAAGGTTTTTCAGATTGTGTTTTAGTGTTCTGGTTAACAACCTTTTCCCTTTCAATGGACTCCTTAGAGCTTTCTTGTTGATTCTCATTTTGATCTTGGGGTGTGTCCTTTTTACTCACCTTTTTAGAAATATGACTTGGATTATGTTGCAAGGATGATGTAGCCACTGGCTGTTGATTTGAGGGAGATGCTTTAGTTATTTCTTCAACTGTTACTTCCTTTGTGATTAGATCAGTTTTGTCAATTGGCTCTGTGACAATAGCCTTCTTAGGTTGTGGGGTGTCCTTTATTTTGTCGGGCTGTGTCACATTTATTGTTCTACTTCTCAATTTATATTGCTTATGAACTTCAAAAACAGCTGTATCATAGCCTTGTTTGAAATCAAATGACTCACCTGATTTGGTTTGGAACTGCTTGATATCATCATCCTTATGATCTTCTTGTGTTTAAAAGACTTGATTCCCACTGTCCAAACCCATTAGGTTGATGTGAGGATCCTCATTGAGCTCACTGGATGTGGAAGCCTCAGTATAATTCTCTTGGAAAGGGGGTCTGACATGTTGGTCAGGATCAGTTCTTCCAGCATTGGGATTTTGATCCTTTCTAAAATTTTGGTTTCTTATATTGCTTGTTTGCCCTTCCCATGATGCCTTTCTTTATATGGTTTCCACTCTGTCCCCAAGTCTATCCATACCTTTGATGATTGCATCTAACTTCTGCTCAAATGCTGAAGGTTCTTCCTTAAAGGTAGTTCTTCTTTCAGTTCTGGCCCTATTTCTCTTGGCAATCAGATTTGCCTCTACACTTAATGCTATGTCTTGCATGTCTGCCAAAGTTGCAGGGGCTCTTTCTCTTAATTGATATTCCATATTAGCATCAAACCCATCAGGGAACTTTATTAGTGATAAATCAGGTGGAGGCCTAAGGTTTTGAGGAATGGCACTATAGATAGAATTGAACCTAGCGCAATAGTCCGAGACAGTTTCTTGTGGACCTCTCTTTATGGTGTCATATTCAGATAAAATGTGTAGAGGGTCTTTTTTCTTTTCCCATCTGTTTAGAAAGGACTGGTAAAGAGCACCCGAATTAGCTATAGAGTTTACAGCCAGTGCCCAAAACCAAGTTCTTACTTCACCTGTCAGACTTTGTACAAAAATTTTCATTCTCACATCATCATCATCTATCTCATAGTTTTCGAAGTAATCTTGCATTTTCTTGGTATGCTGTAAGGCAGTGTATGTACTGGTTCCATCAAAATAAGTGATTTTTCCTTGGTAATCCTGAGGCATGGCCCCAGGATTGTTGGGCAGCTGGAGGGGTGCATAACGATTAGCCATATTTGATGGGATAAGTGGGACAACTGGAACAACAGGAAAAACAATAGCAGTTTGTGTGTTAGGTGTTGCCAATATGTTTTGTGAAGTGGATGATGAAGAGGGGGAGGAATGTGTTGTATGGAGGTGAAAAGTTGGCTTAGAAGGGGTGGGAATAAAGGTGTGCCGAACTGCCTCAGGGCTAGATTCAGGAGATTGCTCTGGCTCCTTTTGGCTCTTATGAGTTTTATGGATCAAATTGGGGTTTTCGAAAATAGGAGGAGGATTTGGGTCAGGATTTGACCTGGTGTGCCTAGTCTTCCTTTTAGGAGCTAGCTTCTGAACTTCTTTTTGGTATTTTTTAGGATATTTTTAGAGCTATTTCAAGGGATTGCTCAAGCTGTTCTTTAGAACCACTGTCTAAAGACAGACAGCAGTTTGAAAAAAATGCTCACTCCCAAGTGGAGTCGCCAATTATGTTAACACCCAGGTTGTTCCCTTTGACTCCCAAGGGAATACGGCCCGGGTAACCACTAACCAAGCTTTGGATTACAGTTTCTAGCCAAACTGTAATCAGAGAGGGCTCTCTCTTTAAGATTTATCTCTATTTTGTGAGGATTTTAGGCTAGTTACGAGTTCAGTTTTGTTTAATGTTTTGGTTGAGTGATGTCTTTCAGTACCTAAGGTGGAAATCTTCAGAAAATTTTTAGTCCATTGGGCAATGGAGTCTGTGGCTACAGGTTGTTTGAAATGTTGAGTGAGATTGTTGAAACTGCAGGGCCATTCAAATATTTCATGAAACAAACTTGAAATTGTGATGGTGAAGTATGTTTAACCAGTGGAAGGCAATTAAGAATTTTCCACTAAGCTGGGGTGCGAGAAAGAGATATATTGCACTGGAGAAGATTTGAATTCCTGAAAAATAACCACTGTGAAAGATATAGTCTGAAAGTGCAGTAATTAAGAATTACACCTTATAACTATAACTAAAGAAAACATTTATAACAACATAGATTGAGGTTAGGGTATTCTATGAATAAGTCCTGAAACTATTCTTTTTCTTTGCCATTAACTGTGAAACATAGAACATGAATGGGTTATGAAGAAATAATTAAAACACATAATGAAGAGTTTAAAGGAAACTTATTGTGCCATGAAATACGCAGGAATCCTCTAGCATTCAGCAAACACACACAACACCTCAGATAACACAGAACTTTGGAAATTCCATCAGCCTTTGTATTAATACTCTGAACATTTACAACATAAGATCTCTAGAAGAGAAAATCAACAACCCCCTGCAAGCTTATGCGAGGGGGAATATATACAATCGGTGATACAAAATATCTGAACCGATGAGTCACTTGAGAAATAAATACGTTCACCAACTTTACAGAATAGCAGATAAGGAAGTTATTACTATTCTAAATACAAAATGAGTGCTCTTTAATTCTGTCAGAAGTATTTTTGACCTTTGGAGGCCACTGAGTCGGCTGAACGTTCTGTATTAATGCTGACTGATGTGTCTTTATGGCTTTGTCATGCTCTAGCTTTCTCGACCCTGTCATTTGTAACTGTCAGTGCTGCTTTAGTCGCCGAATTGGTTTGTTGAGTTGGCTAAATCTATTCTTCCCCATAAATACTGAATGCATCAAATTTTCCTGTACATGATGACTTATGTTTTTTGATGAAAAAAACTTGATGAAAGGCTCTTGTTTACAGTATCAACTGTATCATTTTGGTCCACCATTCTTGTGTGGGCAATTGATGTCTCAAAATTGCATCTAGGGTCTCATTTGGCTCTGTATATTTGTAGAAGTTTGGAGGCACTCCAAACAAATGTTTGATCTCATTCATAATAAAAAATAAGTTCTCTACTCTGTCATAGAGACTTTGCCCAGATGCTGGCCATGTTTCTTCTGAGGTACTTAGTTTTACAGTGATCTGATTGGTGGCCAATGTATTGACCCTTTTTTCATAGTTCTCATGTGAAAGTAGCCTCCCTGCGCTGTTCAGTAAGCCAGGAAGACCTCTGCTTTGTAATGCTGCCAACTTATCCATGAATTTGTTTACTTCTGTTTGCATGTCCTGGCTTCTTCTTTCCAATGTTTGTACCAGGCTTCTCAATGTAAGGACCCTCTTTATCAGCAGGATGGTTTCAGTTCTATTGGGGATTCCCATTGCTGCCAGTTGAGGACCTGTACGGTTATTGAGCACGTTAATCATTCTGTTGGCTATCTCAGGCATATTTCCTAGAGATTCCCTTGCTCTCTGGACTTCCTTGTGTGCTTTGCCTATGAGCTCCATTTGCTCATGAATGGTCTCTATATACTGCCATTGATCTGTGGTTGATTGCCCAATGTTGGCCCATAAAACTGTCTTGACCTCAGCCACCACTTTATCAAGGGTGAGCTCTTTCTCTAGCTCCTTTATCTTCTCCTTAAGGGCTTTTATTTCCCTTCCTTTTTCTCCTACACTTTGCTTGGATTTGTCATATTTTTCATTCAGCCTAGCTAAATTCTCTCTGGCTTCATTTAGCTCTACCATTTGGGCTTCTAGGGCTTGGATTTCATTCTTTGGCTTCTGCATGTCAAGGCTTGGAGCCTGCTCTGATGTTGGTGCTGGTGCTGATGTGGATGGCGTTGTTTGAGCTGTCTGTTCTGTAGGAGGAGCACTAGTTTGAGGGGGTTCCTCAAGGTTGATTATTTGTGGAGGTGGCTGAGATGTTTGGCCTCCTTCCTTTTGTTGTAGGGCTGCCTGTAGTGCAGCCTCTGATTCTCCCAATTTCTCTTATGTCTGGATCAGCTGTTTGTACAATGATATCAACATGCTTGCTGCATCTTGGTCATGCCTCAGCTGGGCAACCTCTTCTGTTTGTGGGTGAAGAGTTGCTAGGATCTTAACCATTTTTCTTAGTGCTGCCATATCTGCATCTCTTAGTTTCAGCAATGCTTTTATAGCTTTGGTGTCCTTGGGATCATGCCCAAGTTCTATGATGATATCCTCCAATGCTTTGATTCGGTTGTCCTTTGCCTGAGAGGATGCTTTCTCCAACTCAAGATGGACAGCTGTATTGTTTAGGCTATTTTCCAACCTATAATTCACCAAAGTTTTATCTGCAAGAGTGGCATATACCATCTCACCCATTTGTTTGTGCAATTCAATCTGATCCATAGGGTGGATGTCTGTTGCAAGGACCTCAAGGTTGGTCCTTATATAGTCTGCAGCCGACTGTGGCTGCAACATGGTTGGAATGAAATGACTCATTATCATTTTGCCCTCTTCTACATCATATGCAGACATCAACCTCTGCCGGTTTGTAGGAGCCATTTTCAATAGGTGATTGTATAGTTGTATCCTAAGTGGCTCATTCTTCTTTTTGATATCAATAAATTGTTGTTTGATGCCTGTTTCAACTCTCCGTTGCTGGCTTGAGGAGCTGACTTCTCCTCCAACTGTTCTTTCTTGTTCCTATTGAAAGGAACTTGCAGATGCCTCCATACTCGGTGGGCCCATGCCCAATGATTGCCCAATAGGCATTTCTTCCTCGGAGAGGGGATTCATTCTGTGCCTTTTCTCCCCTTGATTTGTTGATGTGGTGAGGGGAGTCTCCTGCTCTCTATCCCTCTTCTTTCCCTTTTCTTCTTTCTATGGAGTTTGTAGCACTGAGGCCTCCACTGTCTTTTCTTGCCTAGGAGGCACATTCTCTTGAACCTATTGCTCAGTGGATATTGGGGCTTAGGCTATTTGTTCTTGCTGCTGTATTGGCTGCCCTCTTTTTTCCCTTCTTCTTGTTGTTCTAATTGCTTTTCTGCTTGCTTTTCTGCTATAGGAGGTGGCTGTTCATGCTCCGCCTGCTTCTCTTTGCCTTTGTTGGAAGCCTGATGAGTAGCCTTGGCTGCTTGCTGATGTGCTGTCGAAGATGAGGCAGCTGCTCCAAGTTGCCTTTGATATGAAGAGGAAACCTACCCACAAGTTTCCAAGTCAACCTCTTTCTCAATATTCTTTGCCTCTCTTTCTAGCATTTGCTCTCTAGTCATTGGCTCTTCTAGAGTGCCCTCTTCCCAACTTAATAAATTGGCATATTTCTCAATGTGAGGAAATCTGATATGAGCATAGCCACCCAATTTATATTTTACCCTCCTGAGAGAAATTAAATGATTAGGGTCATAAGGTATCCAGTGGAAACTAGTTTCTAATTGGAGGCTCTCTAGGATCCTATCTGCTTCCTTCCATCCCTCCTCCCTTTGGTTGTAAGGAAATGGGCCTAGCTGGTTCCTGACCTTTAGTTGCACCTTCTTGTTTTTGCTGTGGAAATGGACCTGGTCTGCATTTCCAAACTGTCTGAAATACTCCAAGGCAAATAGTCTCATCGGGACATATCTTGGCAGCCTATAAGGGTTCAACTCACAGCCATATATTCTGATTACTGTATGGTGTTGGTAAAAATACCAATCACCAATGTTGTAGGTCTTCGAGAGATGGAGTATTCTTTGCATCTCATCGGTCAATCTTGGAGGAGGGACACCAAATAACAAAGTCATAGCTGGATGAATGAACAGGTCTATGAATTCACAATATGTGTATGGTGAATGGGAGGTGCAATGAAAAACTAAGGTCCAAAATACTACAGACCTTGGATTTCCCTGGGAATCAAGTTTCTTGAGAGGAATAGGGAAACTGTCTGGTTGATAAAATAGGAATAGATGATAGATGTATGAGGTGTATCTAAACACCTTTTCCCTTTCTAGATTCATCAGTTGCTCATGAATCTTGTTTGCGATATACTTAGCATAGTCATAGTGCACAGCAGGAGGCTTTCCAGGAGAAAATATGGATAGCATGGCCATTATGGTGTCATCAACATCCTCAACTCCATTGTACCCCAGGACATAGCTGATCAAATCCACCAACATCTTCCCCAAGTCATTGAGATATGGATGTCCAATAGGAGGTGTTCTCAGAGCTTTAGAGCTTGGCTGAATAAATAACTGATTAATCTTGATGACCTGGGTACTTGACAGCCTGCCCCCCTTTTTTAATAAGTCCATCATGGAGAGAGGAGTCAATGGTCTTGCAGAATGAAAGTTGAGCATTTGATTTATGGCCTTAGGGGTGATATGGAACAAGATTGCACCTGATGTACTAAGGACAACTCTTTGACAGGGATCATAGTTCTCACAGCATCTATGGATCAGGTATGGAAGGACATTGACTTGAGGGAGGTTGTAAATGGGCAAGTTGGAGTCCCAAATCTCTAAAATATCAGCTCCACTGAGGTGTTGAGCTTTTAATTAATTTAGCATATGAATATTAAATTTAGAATTCATTGAGAACAAGTCTATCATCTGATAATCTTTATCTCCTAGGGCCTTCCATTCTAACTCTCTTTGTGGGGCATTCAGAGGTTGAATATTCAGGGCTACTGGTGTTTCCATGGTTAAGTAGTACTATGACCAGTACTAGAACTAGTTTCCGTGGGTAGAACAATACAGAGCGATACTTGTGCAACAGTAAGGAAAATTGCAAGGAAAAATGGGGTAAACTGTGCTAAGAATAGTTTAAAGTGCTCCAAAGAGAGTTAATTGAGCATATGCAGGGACTAGTACCACTGTTTTCCTGGTGAATTTGCGCAGCTTAGGTTTTAAGTCCATGAATGCGTGGACCGACTGTAAGTTCTGTGAAAACTTGGATAAACAAGGCTCTACAGCTGAATTTCGACTCAACAATTGAAAATGGAGGCTTGCCACCCGGGATTTTATGGTAAATACAAGCTTCCTCGCTCTTTTTAACTTAGTTTCGGATAATTATGGACACAACCAAGCACGGAAGGAATGATTTGGATAAATACCTGGTGAATTGGTGGCAATGGTTACAAATGCAGGTGGGTTCAAGGCGCCAACGGTCTTCGGGTCGATTTCTGCAGGTTGGCGACGGATGGTCATAATTTACATGCATAGGTGAGCAACAATCTATTTGGCAAAAGTGACAAAAAACACAAATTTTGGCTAAAATATGGACTTTTTGGGTTATTGGCGCTTTTTTGGATGACGTCATCAGGTGGGGTCAGGGTCGGGTGACGTCAGAATGACGTCATCGAGTGATGTGGCGGCCTGTGAGTGGTCCACGGGGATTGCATAGGTGGCGGACATGTCGGAGCGCTGGCGGGCAGGGGCGCTGATGCGGCGGTGAGGTGGCGTGACGTAGCAATGATGTGGGCACGACGGTAAAGCACAAGCGGTAAATGGTTTTTCTCGGACCGCTCTAGATACGGTCATGGAATTGTCAGAGGGCAGCCCTAGAAGATATGGGGGTGATGCATAGCAGAGGCCTGACGTCACCCTCTGACAGTTTCTCGGCCGGTAAAGTGCGGTCATCGGGGCCGAATCGATATGGACGTGGGCCATCGGATGGGAAAGCCCAGATCCGACGGTCGACGGGTCAATAAGATTTCAGGGCGATACAGCAGCGGGCGGGGGAATAAAATAATATTATTTGTGAAATCTGCGCCCGATGAAACATTAGAAAAGTGGGCTTTTGACTGTGTTATGGGTAAAATGGATTATGCATAGGTTTATTTACAAAACCAGGTTAAGGTTATTAATCTAAGCGGATCTTGGATTAATCCCAGGATTAATTTATCGGCGCTCTTTGGGTCGCGCTCTAATGTTTAGCGCTTAAACCATTTAAAACCAATCATAGAGCTTGTTAGCTACCTATACCAATAGGTTTCATATTTCATGATTGGCAATGAAAAGGTCCAAATATGGTCTGCTTTGATGATGCAAAGATCACATATTTCCAAGAGAATACAATCTGTGCTTATAGCTTGATGTGGACTCAATTTTGATGGATGGTCCAACAGCCTATTCTGGATCATGCCATGTTTTAAATTTTCAGTTGTAGAGTAGAGAAAGAAGTCTGTCCAAACTGTCTAATCTTGGCAGACAAGTAGTTTAGGTAGAGAAGAAAGGATCCCAACAACTTAATCTGGGACCTTGGAAGAAATAAGGGTAGAAGTAGATAGAAAAACAAAAGAAAAAGCCAAAGAAAAGAAAAGGCAGATAAGGGTCTTCCAGTCCAAATGCACCCTCCAAGAAGAAATAAAAACTGCTAGGCAATTAGATGGGTAGGCAGTTGGGGTTGCAGAAATGTCACTCCTTACAAGTGAAGGTATGTTAGCTTTGTTCACAAAGCAAAATCAATGAAGTGAGAAGGTGTTCCTCTCCATCAGGTTGCAACAAGAAAAGAAGCATGTCTAACTTCCCAATATTCCCCTCTCCATTCATTACTAACATCCCCTCATCAGTTGATATTCATGAAAGAATTGGTGGTTTTTGTGGTTCTTAGTCCTATTAGAAGCCACATTTCTTGTCTAAAACTCTTTTCATTTTGATCTACTCCTTAAGCTAAGTTATTTTCAAATAAACTTAGTGTTATTTCCCCTCATCAACTCCTTTCATCCATATTAACCCTAACTCTATTATATAATTCCCCTATGATTCTCTTTCCCCTAGTATTATAACACCATGGTGTATAAACCCCAAGCATTGTATAAATATCCCTCCCCTTGGCATTATAGCCAATAAATCCTCTGTCAGGAATCAAATTGGCATCTGGTCACTTTGGTGAACATAAGTCTAACCCCCTCCCCTCTTCTGAATTCATTTGGCTCCTTAAAACCCTCATTTGCTAAAGAAAACCTTATAGAAGACCTTGTGCTACCTACAACCCGCTTTAATTTGCAAAACTAAACAAAAAAAACCCACTTTTCTCATCTATCCAAAGTATGGGCGCCGGGATATTTTTATATTAAATAAGCATTGAAAAACCTTTATAAACCCGCCATATCCCAAGAGTTTCCGCCAAGCGCTGATCCCGAAAATAAATATTAAAATAATCCCGCCCCTTGTCATATCCACCGATCATCTCGACGACCCGTCAACCGTCCGATCGAGCGCTTTTGATCGGACAGCCCCAATCCATATCAGACCGGCCTCGACATCCGAAAGATACCTTCCGATATCTGTCAGAAGGTGACGTCAGTCCTCCGCCACCCGTCATCAACACAGCTCATCGTAGGTACGCCTGACAACTTCCCTTCCATATCAAAAGCGGTGCGATGAAAAACCGCTAACCGTTTCCGGTTTTTGGTAATTCCGCCCGGCCAGCGTCACTACCACGTCATACCCACGTCAGTGCCACCCCGCCGTTGCGTCAGCTCCTTCGTCCGCCCCCGTGCTGGTACGACCGCCACCTCATCATCCCCGTGGACCAATCATAGCTCGCCACATCACCCGATGACGTCATGCTGGTGTCATCCGACGTTGACCCCACCGGATGACGTCATGCTGAGGTCATCCAAAAAACGGGCCAATATGCCAAAAATCCATATTTAGGCCAATTTTCGCGTTTTTTCATAACTTTTGCCACAAGAGCTGTTGCTTTCTCTACCTGATTTTACATCCAAACTTGCACCACCTTTGCTGAAATCAATTCGGAGACCTCCGGCGCGACATTTCTACAGTCATCCGTGACCATTGCTCACTCTTTACCAGGTATTTTCCATTATCAATCCTTCATATGCCTACTTTGTCTATGAATTCCCTCAAAAGAGCTTAAAAGACAAAAAACGTGCAAATTCACCGGCAAAATCTCTGTGCCCAGCCCCCATTTACAACTGTGAGCTCGAAAAACACCAGCTGAGCCTTGTTTGCCCACATTTTCACAAAAAACTGTACTATGTTCGCACAATCGCGAAACAACTTACTCACACTGTACCTACCTGTTAAAAAAGACAGATTGAGACCACACATTGGTCTTATTTGCACTTCAAGCAGTATTTCAATTGCTGCAGCTGTTTCACGCACCCTTTGTTCCATACAATTCACATTTTTCGTTGAAGAAAACTCTTTGTGTTGCTCTGCATAGCAACTCCATCCATAATCTTAGGAGAAATCATGGATCCACCAGTAGCTCCAATAGCATTGAACGTTGCTCCATTAAATGTCCCCCAGAGACAATTGGAATGGCAGTCTCTGGCAGACATGGACTATCAGATTTCAGAGGAAATGATGATGAGGACTAAGTTCCACATACACCTGCTCAATGAATTGAAGGCCAAGCATGAGACTGGAACAGATGTGCTGGGCATATGGGACTCATTCCTTCCTATTTTTAAGCTCCCTCAGGTTAGACAATTCCCTGATTTGATCCATCTGTGTGCTGAAAACTATGACCCCACTTAGAGGGCAGTTCTTGACCCCTCAAGATCAGTTGTGTTTTATGTCACCCCAGAGGCTATCAAGGATATGCTCTGCTTCAGGACTGAGAAGAAACTGGTCCCTCTATCACTTGTAGACCTGATAAATCAAGGAGCCAGAATGACAGATGCTCAGGTCACCAAATTAAACTAGCTATACATTGACTCTGACTCTGTGAAGTATCCTCCTATAAATCAAGTATACCTAAACTAGCTGGGCAGAGATCTTGCAGACATGATTAGTCCCATTTTGGGCTACAACTCAATTGAGTTTGTTGATCAAACTGTGCTGGTAATGATGCTCATGTTTGCTCCGGGTAAGTCTCCTATCTGCTATGACTATGCCACCTATATAGCAGACAAAATAGATGAGAAACTAATGAACCTGGCAAGAGAAAGAGTGTTCAGGTATACCTCTTACATTTACCACTTGATCTTATATCATCAACATCAGAAGTTCTCTTTTCCAATCAAAAGAGAGGATGCCCAAGGCAATCCAAGATCAGTGGTCTATTGGTCCTCTGTTTTCCACTCTAGATTCCAGTCTCCTTATACTTATTGTGAATTCATAGATCACTTCATCCACCCAGCTATGTCAATGATGATGGGCTCACCTCCTCCAAGGCTCACTAATGAAATGCAAAGGATCGTGCAGTTATCCAAATCTTACAGCATTGGGGACTGGTACTTTTACCAGCACCACACCGTCATCAGGATATATGGGTGTGAATTACCTCCGTACAGACTACCCAAATATCTGCCTATGAGGTTGTTTGCCCTAGAATACTTCAGGCAGTTTGGCAATGTTGATGTGCTACACTTTTCAGGCAAAGGCAAGAAAGCACAGTTGAAAGTCAGGAACCAACTTGGCCACTTTGTCTATAACCAGAGGGAGGAAGGTTGGAAAGAAGCAAACAAGATGCTTGAGTCCCTTGGCCTTCAAACCAGTTTCCTCTGGAAACCTTATGACCCTAACCACTTCATCACTTTGAGAAGGCTCAGATATAAGCTATCTGGCTATGATCATGTAAAAATCCCTCACATTGAAAAACATGCAAACCAAGCAAAATGGAGGAGAGGAACCCTAGAAGAGCCGGTTACACAAGAGGAGCTGAACCAAAGAGCAGTCGGGAATCTTAAAAAGATGGCTGACCTTGAACTTTGTTCACAGGTGTTCTCCCTTCCAAGCACACAAGTGGGAGCAGTTGCATCCTCCTCGACTGCAAATCAGCAAGCACCCAAAGCCACTGAAGATATATCTAGCAGGGGCAAGGAAAAGGAAATGGAGACTGAACAACCACCTCATCAGAAGGTGCAGCAACAGCAGCAGCAGGTAGAACAGCAACAACAGGAATTACAGCAAGAAGAAGGGCAGCATGACAAAGAGCAGCCCCAACAGCAAGAAGGGGCAGTTGAGGGCACAATTTTCACAGAACAGCAGGCACAAAATACGGTGCCTCCTAGGCAAGAAACATCAGTTGATGCATCAATCCTCCAAACTCCACAAAAGGAGGATACTAGCAGAAAAAGGGACAGAGAGACTCCCTTGACCACATCAGAAAGTCATGGAGAGAAAATACAAAGATTGAACCCTTTCTCTGATGAGGAAATTCCAACAGGGCAGTCTCTGGGCATGGGCCCACCTAGCAGGGAAGCATCTGCAAGTTCCTTCCAAGAGGAACAGAACCGAACTGTGGGAGGAGAAGTCAACTCCTCTAGCCAGCAGAGAGAGGGTGAAATGCATATTAAACAACAGTTCATAGACATAAAGAAAAGAAATGAACCCATAAAAATACAGCTCTACAATCATTTGCTGAATATGGCTCCCACTAACCAGCAAAGACTGATGTCTGCTTTTGATGTTAGTGAAGGCAAAATGATCATGAGTCATTTCTTGCCAGCTGTAGCACAACCCCAATCTCATGCAGATTATATAAGGACCAATCTTGAGGTCCTTGCCAAAGACATCCACCCAATGGATAAAATGGAGTTGCATAAACAAACAGGTGAGATGGTCTATGCCTCCTTGGCAGACAAAACATTGGACAATTATAGGCTGGAAAATAGCCTTAATAATACAGCTGCCCAAATTGAGTTGGAAAGGGCATCATCACAGGCTAAGGACAACAGAATTAGATCCTTAGAAGGTATAATTATTGAGATTGGGCATGATCCCAAAGATATCAAGGGCATCCAGGAGATATTGAAATTAAGGGATGCAGACATGGCTGTTTTGAAGAAAAAGATCAAAATGCCAGCCACAATTCACCCTCAAACAAATGAGGTTGCCCAGCAGAGGCATGATCAAGAGGCTTCAACCTTGCTGGTGTCTCTATATAAGCAGTTAATCCAGACACAAGAAAAGGTGGGAGAATCAGAGGCTGCACATGCAGCATTACAGGCAGCTTTGAAGCAAAGAGAAGAAGGTCAGACCTCCCAGCCTCCTCCTGAAATAATAAACCTTGAGGAGACTGGTCCAACTACTGTTCCTCCTCCTCAACAAACAGAACAGGCAGCGACATCCACCTCAGCAGCACCACCAGCAACAAAGCAGGCCCCAAGCCTGGACATGAAAAAGCTGAGGAATGAGATCCAAGCCTTGGAAGCACAAATGACAGAATTGAATGAGGCCAAGGAGAAACTAGCCAAGGTCAATGAAAGATATGACAAATCCAAACAGTCTGTGGTAGAAAAGGGCAGGGAGATAAAAGCCCTCAAAGACAGAATCAAAGAGCTAGAGAATGAGCTCAAATTAGATAAGGTGGTGGCTAAGGTTAAAATAGTGCTGTGGGCTAACATTGGCCAATCTATTAATGAGCAATGGCAATATATTGAAACAATCCATGAGCATTTAGAGCTCATTCAAAAAGCATAGACTGAAATTCAAAGATCAAGAGCTGCTCTAAGCAACATGCCTGAAATAGCCACCAGGATGATTAATGTGCTTAACAATAGAACAAGTACTCAGTTGGCTGCCATGGGAATTTCAAACAGAACTGAGCACATTCAGTTAATCAAAAGGGTTCTTACACTGAGAAACTTGGTACAGACATTAGAGAGAAGAACCCAGGATATGCAGACTGAGGTAAACAAGTTTGTGGAGAAGTTTCAGGTATTAGAAAACAGAGGGCTCCCTGGCTTACTGAACAGTGCAGGGAGACTGTTCACTCATGAGCAGTATGCTAAAAGGGTTAATGCATTTGCCACAAGTCAGATCAATGAGAAGCCCAGCACCTCAGAAGAAACAGGGCTAGCCACATGACAGACTCTCTACAACAGAGTAGAAAATTTATTTTTTATAATGAATGAAATCAAACACTTGTTTGAGGTGCCTCCCAATTTTTAGAAATATACAGAAGTAGAAGAGACTATGGATGCAATTCTCAGGCATCAACTACCTACACTAGAATGGTGGACTAAGGCCATACAGACAATTTTATAAACAGGAAGCCATTCAACAAATTTTGATCATCAAAAATGCGAAATTATCATACATAGGACAATTTTAAAGGATCAGCATGTATTAAAGATAAAATCTGAGCCAACTCAACAGAAATTTCGGCCAACGAAGCAAGGTAGGAAGCTACAGGTGTCCAGGCCGAGAAGCTACAACAGAGCAACTCCAAAAGCGCATTTCTCAGCATTAATGCAGATCACTCCAACCGACTCAGTGGCCTCCAAAGGCCAAAATATCTTCTGACAAGCATAAAGATGCATTTACTTTGTATTCAATGATGTAATAACTTTCTGATCTAAATATCTTGAAAAGTTGGTGAAGATATTCATTTCTGAGATAACTTAGCACTCAGATATTTTGTAACGACCGATTGTATATATTTGCCCCTCGCACAAGCTTGCAGGGGGTTGTTGTTGATCTCTCTTGAAGAAGTTCTTATGTTGTAATCCTTTCAGAGTTTAATAAAGAAAGTGATGGAATTTCTCAAAGTTTTGAAGTGTTGAATGCGTTCTGGTGTCTGTTGAAAACTGCAGGATTCATGTGTACTTCACAATACAATAAGTTTCTGTAACTCTCTTTGTTATGTGCTTCAATCTTTTACAATCCATATTTGTTTCTAATTTCTAAGTGTTTAGCAACAAAGAAAAAGAATAACCTTCAGGACTTATTCACGCAATACCCTGAGTTCAATCTGTGTTGTTAATGAATGTTTTCTTCAGCTATAATCTTGACAAGTGTAATTCTTAATTGCTGCACTTTCAGAATATATCTTTCACAGTGAGCTTTGTTTCAGGAATTCAAGTTTGCTCCTGTGCAACATGTTTCACATTCACATCACCAACTTAATAGAGAATTCTTAATTGCTTTCTGTTGGCTGACCATGCATCACCACTTAAGTTTAAATTTGTTTGTTTGAAATACACAATAGGCCCTACAGTCTGAACATCATCACTCCAACATTTCAAAGCATTTCACAGCTCTAGACTCCATTTCCCAATGATATACTACCCTCTGAACACTACATCTTAAGCCCTGAGAGAAGTCCTTCAACCAAAACATAAACGAAAACCTGAGCATAATAGCTAGCCTAAAACACCATCAAAACAGAGACAAATCATAAAGAGAGAGCCCTCTCTGATTACAGTTTGGCTAGGAACTGTGATCCAAAGATTGGTTAGTGGTTACCCCGGCCGTATTCCCTTGGGAGTCATAGGGAACAACTTGGGTATTAACATAATTGGCGACTCCACTGGGGACCTCTTAGGATATTCCAATTTCTATACATCTCTCAAAGCTACAAATCAAGCCTGAAATCAGTCAGGAGGCCTTCAAAAGCTGTTTCTGTGTCACATTGACAGCTTTAGGGAAGAGTTTTTTCAGTGAATCTTCATCTCCGCTTTGAAATATATATAGCCATTTCAAAATCTTTATCCAGTCCTTGCAGATATAAAAACTTCCTATAAAATCCTAAAAACAGTTAGAAGCTGGCTCCCAAGAAACATCCATGGCATACTAGGGCAAACCCTGACCCTAATCCACCCATCATTGTTGATAATCGAAATACTATCCCTAGAAACATTAGGAGGCAGCAAAGGCAGGAGCAGCCTGCTGATTTAACCTCAGATTCAGATCACCCCAGCCTCATCTCTAGTCCATGCAAGGTCCTTTTCCGGTCTACCCCTAGTTCCCCTAGTTCACCATACACATCTCAAAGCCCTCCTTTCACATCTCCACCCACTGTTCCTGTCCCCTTGAACAACGCTCCAGGTGCTGCCACACCTGTTACACCTATGGTACACACCTTTCCTTTTATCGCTACTGCCCCTGTATATCCTCTAAACCCTGTAAATATGGCAAACAGATATGCACCCTTGCAAATACCAGCTAATGCTGCAGCTTTACCCCAAGATTACCAAACCAAAATCTCATATTTTGACTCCAATGGCCCTTTGACAGCTGTCCAGCATGCCAAAAGGATGCAAGACCATTTTGAGACCTATGAAATAGATGATGAAAGTGTGAGAATGACGATGTTTGTTCAAAGCCTAACTGGGGATGTAAGAACTTGGTTTAGATCCCTGAATGCAAATTCCATCACAACTCCTGATGAGCTCTATCAAGCCTTTACTAGCAGATGGGAGAAGAAGAAGGATCCTCTGCACATACTTGGTGAATATGACACTATCAAAAGAGGTCCCCAAGAGACTGTTTTGGAGTATTGTGCAAGATTCAACAATGTATATAACGCAATCCCACAAAATTTAAGACCCCCTCCTGATTTAGCTTTGTACAAATTCCCTGATGGTTTTGACCCTGATATGGCCTATCAGTTGAAGGAAAGAGATCCTCAATCCCTTGCGGAGGCCCAAAGAGTTGCTGTCACAGTAGAAGCTAACCTGATTGCTAAAAGAAACAGAGCAAGGTTGGAAAAGAGAACAGCCTTCAAAGAAGAACCCTCTGCTTTTGATCAAAAGCTGGATGCTATACTCACTGGAATGAAAAGATTGGGTGATAGACTGGAATCGGTTGAGAGAAAATCATCATGGGAAGCACCACAAAACAACCCTCCTAGGAATCCAAATTTTAGGAGAACTCAAAACCCAGGCATTGGCAAGCCCAGTGCTGACCAACACATAAGACCCCCTTTCCAAGAAAATTATGCAGAAACTTCCACATCAACTGAACCCAATGAAGATCCCGAGATTAATTTAATGGGTCTGGATGGTGAAAGTCAAGTCTTTTTTACACAAGAAGATCATGAGGATGATGAAATCAAACTGTTCCAAACTAAATCAGGTGAATCCTTTGACTTTAAACAAGGCTATGACACTGTTGTCTATGAAGTCCATAAACAATACAAGCTAAGGAGCGGAACTGTGAATGTAAATCAGCCTGAAAAGATAAAGGATAATCAGCAGCCTAAAAGACTCATAGTCACAGAGCCTAATGGTAAAACAAATTCACCTGCAGAAGAAGTGATTATTGAAGAGATCACTGAACCACTGTCCTTAAAACAACAGCCTATGGCAACTTCATCCTCTCACCCTAATTTAAGTGTTACTCCTCAGGAGATGAGTAAAAGAGACAAGTCCCAAAGTCAAGATATAAATCAAGAAGAAGATTTAATGAACAAGGAAAGGATTGTTATCCATAACCTTAAGACCCAATCTAAAAAACCTTTTGACCTAGAAATTGAGATTGGCAAACTAAAGCTAGCCATTCCTCCCTCAGAACTAGCCAAGCATGACATTTATAAACTACAAATCAAGAAATCCCTTCAACTCACTGGCAACAAAGATGATGTTAATGTGTTGGATGATACCCCAGAATTACTGTTTGGCCCAGAAGTGGATGGAAAAACAGTAGTCACAGGGGTATTACCTTTTTATGTCAGCTTACATATTCATGATAAAATATTACATAATGCAATGTTTGATTCAGGTGCCTCTCACAATCTCATGCCAAAGGCAGTCATGGAGAGATTGAATCTAGATATAACAAGACCATACAAGGACCTATTTTCCTTTGACTCCAGCCAAGTCAAGTGTTTAGGCGTCATAAAAGATTTATGTGTGTCTCTGGTTCAATACCCAAACAAAACCATTCTAATGGATGTTGTAGTTGCTGATATCCCACCTAAGTATGGGATGTTGTTATCAAGATCATGGGGAGCTAAACTCCAAGGTTCCCTACAATTAGACATGTCATATGCCACCATCTCTGTTTTTGGGCAACCAAAAAGACTGTACAGAGAAACACTCATGAAATACATGGTCAGCAGTGAAGAAAAGCCTCAAAACTTTCCCATATATGTTGTCCATTCAGACATAGACTCATACATTCTCTTCAATGACAGCACAACTCCCTCAAAAGGTGAGGATGAAGCCAAGATACTCATACAGGAGGAAGACTCCAATGAAATAATTACCACCCATGAAACAACAGTCAATCAAACACTAGATACTGTTGCTGCCCTAGTTGTCAAGAATATCCAATCAAATGATGAGACTGTCCTAAAAGACAAGCCAGATGAAAAACCACAACTTCAACTTACATTGCCAGCCCATGAACAGATCATGAAATCCCCTTCACAACAAGATATTCTATGGTTCCTTGAATTTGATGGCTCAGTCAACAAATTAGGGGCAGGAGCTGGAGTTTGGGTACACAATAAAGAAAACAGTCATGCAGAAGGCAGAGCCTATAGATTAAACTTCAGATGTACTAATAACATGGCAGAATATGAAGCCCTTCTACTAGGCCTCAAGTTAGTAAAGTTCTTGCAAGCTGCCAGGGTTTCAATCATGGGTGATTCAGATTTAGTTATCCAACAAGTGAAGGGAAATTTTGTCGCCAATGACAAAAGACTAAGGTCTTATAGGTCTGCTGTTGCCAAAGTACTAAACTTTTTCTCTGAATTCCAAATCACTAAAATTCCTAGAACCCACAATCTGCATGCTCATAGTTTAGCTACATTTGCTAGTACTTGCAAATTACCATTAGAACCTAACAATTGTTTTACAGCTGAGGTAAAACACAGACCTCCATTCCAAACAATGTTAATGATTGGCAAGTATTTGAGGATGACAAGCAAATAAACCATTTTTTAACTCTGCAACAAGAATTTGCAGGATTAAATATTGACACTGATACAGCAAGTCAATCACAAATACTTGAAAGAGCAAGTCAATCACAAATACTTGAAAGAGCAAGTCAATCACAAATACTTGAAAGAGCAAGTCCATCACAAATACAATTTCAAAAGATTACTCACCCAATATCACCTAGAACAGCAAAACAAATGCTGAACCCAACTATTTTCAACAAGGAAAGCATTCAACAAATTCAATCAATCAGTTGTGAAGAAGTGGCCAATGCTGAACTGAAATCATAGAGCTGAAAGAAAATTTTCTGCCAACAGGCTTAACTCCACTAGAGGACATCTTTGATTCAAATGATATTTCCAGGAAACCAAAAATGCAGGCCTCAAATGCAGCCATTGAAGAATGTAACATTGGTACCATTGACAAACGCAAAATAATAAAATTGTCTACATCTTTACCTCCTGATCAAAAGCCTAAATACATTGACCTCTTTAAAGAGTTCCAGGATGTTTTTGCATGGAGTTATGAGGACCTAAAGTCCTATGACACCTCTGTTTTCCAGCATACTATCCCTCTCAAGCCTGATCAAAAACCCTTTAAAAAGAAATTGAGGAGAATCAATCCTATGCTTCTCCCAGCAATGGAACAAGAGGTACAGAAAATGTTCAAGGCAGGCATCATAGCACCTATCAGATTCTCTGAGTGGATCTCAAACTTAGTCCCTACAAGAAAGAAAACTGGTGAAATAAGGCTGTGTGTGGATCTAAGAAATCTGAATCAAGTATCCCTCAAAGACAGCTATCCCTTACCCAAGATGGATCACATTCTCCAAAGAGTGGTAGGGGCCTCAAGGATCTCATTACTTGATGTATTCTCAGGATTTAATCAAATCTTAGTACACCCTGGTGATCAAGACAAAACTGCATTCACAACCCCATGGGGAACTTTCAAATATGTAAAAATGCCTTTTGGATTGAAAAATGCAGGGGCAACTTTTCAAAGAGCAATGGATATTGCTTTTGCCAAAGAGATTCATGACTTTTTAGTCATTTACTTAGATGACCTCACACCTTTTTCAAAATCTGACCAAGAAGATTTAAAACACTTGAGGCAGATTTTCTTAACATGTAGGAAATATGGAATTTCCTTGAATCCCAAGAAGTCTCTATTTGGTTTGGAAGAAGGAAAGCTACTAGGACATATCATTTCTAAAGATGGCATTAGAATTGATCCAGACAGGATACAAGCTATCCTACAAATGCCCCACCCAAGAAATATCAAAGAACTGCAAGGATTCTTGGGAAAAATCAATTTCTTGAGAAGGTTTATCCCCAACTTAGCTGAACTAATCAGATTACTAAATAACATGCTAAAGAAAGATTCAAAAGTGAAATGGACTGTTGAAGCCAATCAAGCCTTTGAAGGCATAAAGCTGGCGCTTACCCAAACCCCGGTCTTGACCAATCCTCAATTTGACAGAGAATTTATCATTTTCTCTTTTGCCTCCCAGTATACTATTGCTGCTGTTTTGTTACAGAAATATGACCAAGGAAATGAGAAGCCAATTGCTTTCTTTAGCAGAGCTCTTAGAGATGCACCTTTAAAATATCAAATCATGGAAAAGCAAGCTTATGCTTTGGTCAAAGCTATCAAAGACTTTAGGATTTACATCCTTTATTCACATGTTATAGCCTATGTGCCAAGTCCTATTGTCAAAGACATTCTCACCCAAGAAAATTTAGAAGGCAGAAGAGGAAAGTGGATTGCCAACATCTTGGAATTTGATATTGAGATAAAACCTACAAAACTAATAAAAGGGCAAGGTTTGGCCAAACTAATGACAGAAGCAAACTTCCAAGCCTTAGACATCAACCAGCTGGACAGTGAACCGGAGCTGGCGACTCCAAAGATCAATGTAGCCTTTGAACAATCCCCTTGGTACTCTGATATATGTTATGTGTTGCAAAACCTGTGTGCTCCCCCAGGATTGTCCAGAACTAAATGTAGGTTCTTAAAAATGAAAGCTTCTAAATTCTGTGTTATGGATGAAAATTTATTTTGGAAAAACCATGAAGGGATATTGCTGAACTGCCTAATTGAGAATGAAACTAACAATGTCATAAAAGAATTTGATGCAGGTGACTGTGGTGGACACTTGTACTGAAAGTCCACTGTGGATAAAATACTAAGGTCTGGTTACTACTGGCCCACCATGTTCTCTGATGTCAAGAAATTCACCACCTCATGTCATAAGTGTCAAGTATTTGAGGGAAAGAGACAGTTACTGCCACTTCCCTTAAGACCTATTGCAACAGAGAGACCTTTTCAACAATGGGGCTTGGATTTCATTGGGGAAATTCATCCCTCATCTTCAGGCCAACATAGATGGATCTTAACAGCCACAGACTACTTCACCAAGTGGATTGAAGCTGCTCCATGCAGACAAGCAAATGATTCAACAATCATTCAGTTTTTGGAGAATAACATATTGGCTAGATTTCGTTGTCCTGATAAAATAATAACAGACAATTCTGCTACTTTCAGATCCAAGAAAATGGTGAATTTCTGCCATAAATTTCACATTACCTTGGGCCATTCTACTGCATACTATCCCCAAGGAAATGGCCTTGTTGAGTCATCAAATAAAAGCCTGGTAAACATTATAAAGAAAGTACTAGAGGAGAACAAAAAGAACTGACATAAGAAGCTTGTGAATGCTCTATGGGCAGACAGACTAACAACCAAGAGATCAATTGGGACCAGCCCATATGAGTTGGTTTATGGATTAGAAGCCAAATTTCCTTCATCACTAGGGGTACCTGTTATGAAACTTCTTCAAGAAAGCCAAGCTGAACCAAATGATATGCAAAGAAGAATCAATCAAATAATATGTTTATAGCAAACTAGAGACCAAGTTTTCAGCAGAGTTCAAGTTCTACAAGAAAAATTAAAGAAGGCCTTTGATAGGAGAACTAAGGCAGAGGATTTCAACATTGGTGACAAAGTCCTCAAGTGGAATGCAAGAAGAGAGGATAAGGGAAAACATGGAAAATGTGATTCCCTTTGGAGAGGACCATTTTCTGTCCAAGCTGTACAAGGAAACAACACTTATTTCCTTAAAAGTCTTAATGAAACTGATTTGGATGAAGGCCCTGTGAATGGCAGGATGCTGAAGCACTATTTTGACAACTACCCATAAGTGCAGCATGAGTTCCCATTGTACATATCCAAGTGTATATATTACTTTCTGAAAGGATGTAAAAATGCAGTTTTCCAAGTTTATTAACTATCAGCAAAAGGCAAATAGGTTCAGAGGTCCACCAAGAAGGGAAGTACACAATTTTGGTATTTCAAAGCAGCAGACTTCAAAATCTTGATAAGAGCAGTCAAGGGCCAAGGCAATCTGACCTGCTGTTCTTGGTCTTTCAAATGAAAAACCATCCCCATGTGGAGCCACTGTTAGCTACCTATACCAATAGGTTTCATATTTCATGATTGGCAATGAAAAGGTCCAAATATGCTCTGCTTTGATGATGCAAAGATCACATATTTCCAAGAGAATACAATTTGTGCTTATAGCTTGATGTGGACTCAATTTTGATGGATGGTCCAACAGCCTAATCTAGATCATGCCATGTTTTAAATTTTCAGTTGTAGAGTAGAGAAAGAAGTCTGTCCAAACTGTCTAATCTTGGCAGACAAGTAGTTTAGGTAGAGAAGAAAGGTTCCCAACAGCTTAATCTGGGACCTTGGAAGAAATAAGGGTAGAAGTAGATAGAAAAACAAAAGAAAAAGCCAAAGAAAAGAAAAGGTAGATAAGGGTCTTCAAGTCCAAATGCACCCTCCAAGAAGAAATAAAAAATGCTAGGAAATTAGATGGGTAGGTAGTTGGGGTTGCAGAAATGTCACTCCTTACAAGTGAACGTATGTTAGCTTTGTTCACAAAGCAAAATCAATGAAGTGAGAAGGTGTTCCTCTCCATCAGGTTGCAACAAGAAAAGAAGCATGTCTAACTTCCCAATATTCCCCTCTCCATTCATTACTAACATCCCCTCATCAGTTGATATTCATGAAAGAATTGGTGGTTTTTCTGGTTCTTAGTCCTATTAGAAGCCACATTTCTTGTCTAAAACTCTTTTCATTTTGATCTACTCCTTAAGCTAAGTTATTTTCAAATAAACTTAGTGTTATTTCCCCTCATCAACTCCTTTCATCCATATTAACCCTAACTCTATTATATAATTCCCCTATGATTCCCTTTCCCCTAGTATTATAACACAATGGTGTATAAACCCCAAGCATTGTATAAATATCCCTCCCCTTGGCATTATAGCCAATAAATCCTCTGTCAAGAATCAAATTGGCATCTGGTCACTTTGGTGAACCTAAGTCTAACCCCCTCCCCTCTTCTGAATTCATTTGGCCCCTTAAAACCCTCATTTGCTAAAGAAAACCTTATAGAAGACCTTGTGCTACCTACAACCCGCTTTAATTTGCAAAAATAAACAAAAAAACCCACTTTTCTCATCTATCCAAAGTATGGGCACTGTGATATTTTTATATTAAATAAGCATTGAAAAACCTTTATAAACCCGCCATATCCCAAGAGTTTCCGCCAAGCGCTGATCCCGAAAATAAATATTAAAATAATCCCGCCCCTTGTCATATCCACCGATCATCTCGGCGACCCGTCGACCGTCCAATCGAGCGCTTTTGATCGGACGGCCCCAATCCATATCGGACCGGCCCTGACGTCTGATAGATACCTTCCGATATCTGTCAGAAGGTGACGTCAGGCCTCCGCCACCCATCATCATCACAGCTCATCGGAGGTACGCCTGACAACTTCCCTTCCGTATCAAAAGCGGTGCGATGAAAAACCGCTAACCGTTTCCGGTTTTTGGTCAATCCGCCCGACCAGCGTCACTACCACATCATACCCACGTCAGTGCCACCCTGCCGTCGCGTCAGCTCCTTCGTCTGCCCCCGCGCTGGTACGACTGCCACCTCATCATCCCCGTGGACCAATCATAGCTCGCCACATCACCCGATGATGTCATGCTGACGTCATCCGACCTTGACCCCACCGGATGACGTCATGCTGACGTCATCCAAAAAACGCGCCAATATGCCAAAAATCCATATTTAGGCCAATTTTCGCGTTTTTTCATAACTTTTGCCACAAGAGCTGTTGCTTTCTCTGCATGATTTTACGTCCAAACTTGCACCACCTTTGCTGAAATCAATTCGGAGACCTCTAGCCCGCCATTTCTACAGTCATCCGTGACCATTGCTCGCTCTTTACCAGGTATTTTCCATTATCAATCCTTCATATGCCTACTTTGTCTGTGAATTCCCTCAAAAGAGCTTAAAAGACAAAAAACGTGCAAATTCACCGACAAAATCTCTGTGCCCAGCCCCCATTTACAACTGTGAGCTCGAAAAACACCAGCTGAGCCTTGTTTGCCCACATTTTCACAAAAAACTGTACTCTGTTCGCGCAATCGCGAAACAACTTACTCACACTGTACCTACCTGTTAAAAAAGACAAATTGAGACCACACATTGGTCTTATTTGCACTTCAAGCAGTATTTCAATTGCTGCAGCTGTTTCACTCACCCTCTGTTCCATACAATTCACATTTTTCGTTGAAGAAAACTCTTTGTGTTGCTCTGCATAGCAACTCCATCCATAATCTTAGGAGAAATCATGGATCCACCAGTAGCTCCAATAGCATTGAACGTTGCTCCATTAAATGCCCCCCAGAGACAATTGGAATGGCAGTCTCTGGCAGACATGGACTATCAGATTTCAGAGGAAATGCTGATGAGGACTAAGTTCCACATACACCTGCTCAATGAATTGAAGGCCAAGCATGAGACTGGAACAGATGTGCTGGGCATATGGGACTCATTCCTTCCTATTTTTAAGCTCCCTCAGGTTAGACAATTCCCTGATTTGATCCATCTGTGTGCTGAAAACTATGACCCCACTCAGAGGGCAGTTCTTGACCCCTCAGGATCAGCTGTGTTTTATGTCATCCCATAGGCTATCAAGGATATGCTCTGCTTCAGGACTGAGAAGAAACTGGTCCCTCTATCACTTGTAGACCTGATAAATCAAGGAGCCAGAATGACAGATGCTTAGGTCACCAAATTAAGCCAGCTATACATTGACTCTGACTCTGTGAAGTATCCTCCTATAAATCAAGTATACCTAAACCAGCTGGGCAGAGATCTTGCAGACATGATTAGTCCCATTTTGGGCTACAACTCAATTAAGTTTGTTGATCAAACTGTGCTGGTAATGATGCTCATGTTTGCTCCGGGTAAGTCTCATATCTGCTATGACTATGCCACCTATATAGCAGACAAAATACATGAGCAACTAATGAACCTGGCAAGAGAAAGAGTGTTCAGGTATACCTCTTACATTTACCACTTGATCTTATATCATCAACATCAGAAGTTCTCTTTTCCAATCAAAAGAGAGGATGCCCAAGGTAATCCAAGATCAGTGGTCTATTGGTCCTCTGTTTTCCACTCTAGATTCCAGTCTGCTTATACTTATTGTGAATTCATAGATCTCTTCATCCACCCAGCTATGTCAATGATGATGGGCTCACCTCCTCCAAGGCTCACTGATGAAATGCAAAGGATCGTGCAGTTATCCAAATCTTGCAGCATTGGGGACTGGTACTTTTACCAGCACCACACCGTCATCAGTATATATGTGTGTGAATTTCCTCCCTACAGACTACCCAAATATGTGCCTATGAGGCTGTTTGCGCTAGAATACTTCAGGCAGTTTGGCAATGTTGATGTGCTTCACTTTTCAGGCAAAGTCAAGAAAGCACAGTTGAAAGTGAGGAACCAACTTGGCCACTTTGTCTATAACCAGAGGGAGGAAGGTTGGAAAGAAGCAGACAGGATGCTTGAGTCCCTTGGCCTTCAAACCAGTTTCCTTTGGAAACCTTATGACCCTAACCACTTCATCACTTTGAGAAGGCTCAGATATAAGCTATCTGGCTATGATAATGTAAAAATCCCTCACATTGAAAAACATGCAAACCAAGAAAAATGGAGGAAAGGAACCCTAGAAGAGCCGGTTACACAAGAGGAGCTGAACCAAAGAGTAGTCAGGAATCTTAAAAAGATGGCTGACCTTGAACTTTGTTCATAGGTGTTCTCCCTTCCAAGCACACAAGTGGGAGCAGTTGCATCCTCCTCGACTGCAAATCAGCAAGCACCCAAAGCCACTGAATATATATCTAGCAGGGGCAAGGAAAAGGAAATGGAGACTGAACAGCCACCTCATCAGAAGGTGCTGCAACAGCAGCAGCAGGTAGAATAGCAACAACATGAATTACAGCAAAAAGAAGGGCAGCATGACAAAGAGCAGCCCCCGCAGCAAGAAGGGGCAGTTGAGGCCCCAATTTTCACAGAACAGCAGGCACAAAATACGGTGCCTCCTAGGCAAGAAACATCAGTTGATGCATCAATCCTCCAAACTCCACAAAAGGAGGATACTAGCAGAAAAAGGGACAGAGAGACTCCCTTGACCACATCAGAAAGTCATGGAGAGAAAAGACAGAGATTGAACCCTTTCTTTGATGAGGAAATGCCAACAGGGCAGTCTCTAGGCACGGGCCCACCTAGCAGGGAAGCATCTGCAAGTTCCTTCCAAGAGGAACAGAACCGAACTGTGGGAGGAGAAGTCAGCTCCTCTAGCCAGCAGAGAGAGGGTGAAATGAGTATTAAACAGCAGTTCATAGACATAAAGAAAAGAAATGAGCCCATAAAAATACAACTCTACAATCATTTGCTGAAGATGGCTCCCACTAACCAGCAAATACTGATGTCTGCTTTTGATGTTAGTGAAGGCAAAATGATCATGAGTCATTTCTTGCCAGCTGTAGCACAGCCCCAATCTCATGCAGATTATATAAGGACCAATCTTGAGGTCCTTGCCAAATACATCCACCCAATGGATAAAATTGAGTTGCATAAACAAACAGGTGAGATGGTCTATGCCTCCTTGGCAGACAAAAAATTGGACAATTATAGGCTGGAAAATAGCCTTAATAATACAACTGCCCAACTTGAGTTGGAAAGGGCATCATCACAGGCTAAGGACAATAGAATTAGGTCCTTAGAAGATATAATTATTGAGATTGGGCATGATCCCAAAGATATCAAGAGCATCCAAGAGATATTGAAGTTAAGGGATGCAGACATGGCTGCTTTGAAGAAAAAGATCAAAATTCCAGCCACAATTCACCCTCAAACAGATGAGGTTTCCCAGCAGAGGCATGATCAAGAGGCTTCAACCTTGCTGGTGTCTCTATATAAGCAGTTAATCCAGACACAAGAAAAGCTGGGAGAATCAGAGGCTGCACATGCAGCATTATAGGCAGCTTTGAAGCAAAGAGAAGAAGGTCAGACCTCCCAGCCTCCTCCTGAAATAATAAACCTTGAGGAGACTGGTCCAACTACTATTTGTCCTCCTCAACAAATAGAACAGGCAGCAACATCCACCTCAGCAGCACCACCAGCAACAGAGCAGGCCCCAAGCCTGGACATGCAAAAGCTGAGGAATGAGATCCAGGCCTTGGAAGCACAAATAACAAAATTGAATGAGGCCAAGGAGAAACTAGCCAAGGTCAATGAAAGATATGACAAATCCAAACAGTCTGTGGCAGAAAAGGGCAGGGAGATAAAAGCCCTCAAAGACAGAATCAAAGAGCTAGAGAATGAGCTCAAATTAGATAAGGTGGTGGCTGAGGTTAAAATAGTGTTGTGGGCTAACATTGGCCAATCTATTAATGAGCAATGGCAATATATTGAAACAATCCATGAGCAGTTAGAGCTCATTCCAAAAGCACAGACTGAAATTCAAAGATCAAGAGCTGCTCTAAGCAACATGCCTGAAATAGCCACCAGGATGATTAATGTGCTTAACAATAGAACAAGTACTCAGTTGGCTGCCATCAGAATTTCAAACAGAACTGAGCACATTCAGTTAATCAAAAGGGTTCTTACACTGAGAAACTTGGTACAGACATTAGAGAGAAGAACCCAGGATATGCAGACTGAGGTAAACAAGTTTTTGGAGAAGTTTCAGGTATTAGAAAACACAGGGCTCCCTGGCTTACTGAACAGTGCAGGGAGACTGTTCACTCATGAGCAGTATGCTAAAAGGGTTAATGCATTTGCCACAAGTCAGATCAATGAGAAGCCCAGCACCTCAGAAGAAACAGGGCCAGCCACAGGACAGACTCTCTACAACAGAGTAGAAAATTTATTTTTTATAATGAATGAAATCAAACACCTGTTTGAGGTGCCTCCCAATTTTTAGAAATACACAGAAGCAGAAGAGACTATGGATGCAATTCTCAGGCATCAACTACCTACACTAGAATGGTGGACTAAGGCCATACAGACAATTTTATAAACATGAAGACATTCAACAAATTGTGATCATCAAAAATGCGAAATTGTCATACACAGGACAGTTTTAAAGGATCAGCATGTATTAAAGATAAAAGCTAAGCCAACTCAACAGAAATTTCGGCCAACGAAATAAGGTAGGAAGCTACAGGTGTCCAGGCCGAGAAGCTACAGCAGAGCAGCTCCAAAAGCGCATTTCTCAGCATTAATGCAGATCACTCCAACTGACTCAGTGGCCTCCAAAGGCCAAAATATCTTCTGACAAGCATAAAGATGCATTTACTTTGTATTCAATGATGTAATAACTTTCTGATCTAAATATCTTGAAAAGTTGGCGAAGATATTCATTTCTGAGATAACTTAGCACTCAGATATTTTGTAACGACCGATTGTATATATTTGCCCCTCGCACAAGCTTGCAGGGGGTTGTTGTTGATCTCTCTTGAAGAAGTTCTTATGCTGTAATCCTTTCAGAGCTTAATAAAGAAAGTGATGGAATTTCTCAAAGTTCTGAAGTGTTGAATGCGTTCTGGTGTCTGTTGAAAACTGCAGGATTCTTGTGTACTTCACAATACAATAAGTTTCTGTAACTCTCTTTGTTATGTGCTTCAATCTTTTACAATCCATATTTGTTTCTAATTTCTAAGTGTTTAGAAACAAAGAAAACGAATAACCTTCAGGACTTATTCACGCAATACCCTGAGTTCAATCTGTGTTGTTAATGAATGTTTTCTTCAGCTATAATATTGACAAGTGTAATTCTTAATTTCTGCACTTTCAGAATATATCTTTCACAGTGACCTTTGTTTCAGGAATTCAAGTTTGCTCCTGTGCAACATGTTTCACATTCACATCACCAGCTTAATAGAGAATTCTTAATTGCTTTCTGTTGGCTGACCATGCATCACCACTTAAGTTTAAATTTGTTTGTTTGAAATACACAATAGGCCCTGCAGTCTGAACATCATCACTCCAGCATTTCAAAGCATTTCACATCTCTAGACTCCATTGCCCAATGATATACTACCCTCTGAACACTACATCTTAAGCCCTGAGAGAAGTCCTTCAACCAAAACATAAACCAAAACCTGAGCATAATAGCTAGCCTAAAACACCATCAAAACAGAGACAAATCATAAAGAGAGAGCCCTCTCTGATTACAGTTTGGCTAGGAACTGTGATCCAAAGATTGGTTAGTGGTTACCCCGTCCGTATTCCCTTGGGAGTCATAGGGAACAACCTGGGTGTTAACAGAGCTATAATGCTTGGGGAAGGGGATACATAGATATTTTGGGTCTTTTGCATAGTTTACATAGTAATAGGGGGAACAGGGGGTATAGGGAGTTAAATAGTAAAAAGTTAGGGGTTAATATGAGTGGAAGAGGAGGATGAGGGGGTAAAAACACCAAGTCTTATATGAAATCAACTTAGTTTAGGAAGTAGACCAAAATGAAAAGAATTTTAGACAAGAAATGTGGCTCTTAAAGAAACAAGAACCAACACAAGACCTTGGTTACTTTCATGAACATGGCTGCTAATGGGATGTTAGCAATGAATGTGAAGGGGGGGAATTAGGAAGTTAGACATGCTCCATTGAGTTGCTGCAAAGTGATGGAGAAGAGGACCTTACCTATCCATTGATGTTTCCTTTATGTTAGACCAGCAAAATGAAAGGAATGACATTTCTGCAGCCCCATCTACCTACCCATCTACTTGCCTAACATTTTTTGTTTCTTCATGGAGGGTGCACTTAGACTTGTAGACCCTCATGTGCCTTTTCCTTTCCTTTGGCTTTTTCTTTAGATTTTCTATCTAAGGCTAGCCTTATTGCTTCCAAGGCCCCAGATTAAGCAGTTGGGAACCTTAATTCTCTACCTAACTATTGGTCTGCCAAGATTAAACAGTTTGGACAGACTTCTTTCTCTATTCTACAATAAGAAATTGAAACATGGCATGATCCAGATTAGGCTGTTGGACCATCCATCCAAAATTCCGTCAACATCAAGCTATGTACACATAATGCCTTCTCTTGGAAATATGGGATCTTTGCATCACCAAAGCAGAACATATTTGGAACTTTCCTTTGCCAATCATGAAATATGAAAACCTATTGGTATAGGTATCTAACAAAGTGGTTCCATGAAAGGTGGGAATATTTTGTAGAGGGATAGCTTTCATCAGGGCATTGAAAACTATGTCAACAATAGGATACTATAATGTAGAGTTCTGGGGTGTTTGTGGATTATTGTTGGAAAAGTTACAAAAAGAGGACAGACTGTAGTTTCTTGTGCATATTTTTTAAATCCTAAGGTTAACCCAGTGACACGTGGCACTTCATACAAGTTCGATCTTCTGAAAAGGTATATAATCAGGTCATCTAGGGAGATTGCTCATAACTCTTTAATTGAGAATCTAAATTTGATCAGACTAGTGGCATTGGAAATAGGACGCAGAGGACTACTGCAGGTCACAATTTCAGAACTGGAAGAACCGAAATTACAGAGTTATAGTCATTTCAAGATAACTTTGTAGTGACAAATGCAAAAAGAGAGAGAGAAGAGAATCGGGCTAGTGATACACTTAGAGCCAATATCCCGCATAAGCCACACACAGAGACTGATGGTCAACTATTCAGAGTTGGTGAATTCACGTGCAATGCCTTAGCAATACAATGATAATGTTTTGAAGTGATGAAAAAATATTTCATGTGTAAATTGTAGTCCAACCACTATTAAGTTGGAAACTCATATTGTAATGCTTGACATTTCATATAATGTAATTTTTTTGGTTGGAATTATTTATGATTGCACTTGATATTATTTAGTATTGTAATTAACATATGTAACTTTCTATGATACTGTATGAATTTTTTTTTTTTAATTTAGTCACAATCATATTAATTAATTTATGTTGATTAATAATGAACACATAAAATCAATCTAAAATTACTAAAATACTAGTTTGTATTGAATAATGATAAACATAATTAAAATGAATATATGAATAATTAGTCGTTTATAATGATTATTAATGAAACTAAATGAAATCAATATAAACTATTAAATTAGTTGTTTATATAATGAATATGAAACTACCAAGAAAAAATAAATGCCTAATGCAAATGATAAATTTGTGATTACAAATGATGACTAAATTTTTCATATATATGACTATTAGTCGCTAATTTGCAGTATCTTATAAAATAGTCGAAATTTAATAATATTTCTTTGGTCACTAACTAGTTTCAAGTGACGACTAAATTTTGCATATATATGACTATTAGTAGTTAATTTACAGTATCTTATAACACAACAAAAAATTAGTCATATTTCTTTGGTCATTAATTGGATTTATACGATGACTAAAATTTTCATATATATGACTATTAGTAGCCAATTTACAGTATTTTATAACACGACAAACATTTTAGTGATATTTCTTTGGTCATTAACTGGTTTTCTAAGGTAATCATATAGTAATATATTTTGTTGTATATTTGGTCATTAATTTTGGCAATTAATGACTAAATCAATGACTCAATTAATGACCAAATTAATGACTAAATATACTACTAGATGATAAATTTGAGACAACCAATTAATGCCTAAGCTAAGAACGACTAAAAGTTGGTCGCAATATAAGATACTGTAAATTAGCTTCTTTTCGTCACCGACTGAAAACTTGTCATTTATATGAAAATTTTAGTAATTTTTTAGTAACTAATTAGCCCTTTTGTACTAGTGGATGTATTCCATTCCACCCCTTAATTTGTTTTAATGGTGAAGAACCATTTGTCACTAGAGATGAAAAATAGATATATGAAGCTCCTAAATATGATGGGAATTGGTATGATGTTTTTATTGTTCAATACAATGATGTGTTGAGGCACATCAAGGAACATACCATGATATTTCTTAGTTCAATTGAGTAAAATATTACAACATTACTTCTTTACCCTAGTTGGGCTTGCCAGCTTATCCAAAACACCATTACAACATTACAATAAAAATCATGCTTAGAACATTTCTCCTACAATCATAACCCAAAAATTAGCCAACTCAAATCCTCTTGGATTCCACCTATTTATAGATAGGTATGTAGACCTAATCTGAACCCATTTACCATGTGCATTACCATGTGTAGGTAAATTACAAGTAATATTATTGACTTGATAAAAATTAGTCCAAAATATCCAGTCAAACTTAACCACTTTATCTCGACTGCCTCAAAATCCAATCAATTCTGCATGTGCTTTCCTTATATGAAAATTCTACGTGTTGATCCTCCTGCAAAATTTCTGATTCTTTTGTGACATTCCTACATGAAACTCCATCAAAATACTCAAGACTGCCTCAAAATTCCTCCAATTCCTTTTACCCAAAAATGGTGCCAATGTGTACCCTCCAAGAATACACGGAGACCCGTCCATACATTTCTTCCTCCAGAGATCTAGCCTTCACGAAGGTAACCCAAGAAGAAGAACACTTGAACCATGACATACCTAAAGTCGTTAGGTTGCAGTAGCTAGAGGTGTTTGGTTCTCCCTAGAACTAGGACCACAATCATTCCCTCATTGTCTCTGAGGAAAAAGAAGGATGAATGTGTTTCATTCCCCTCCCTTTACCTTTTATTTATAGTTTAGGAAATAATGTCTAATTATTTTAATAATATTCCTAAATTTACTTTAGGAATGTTGTAACCATAATAATTATTTGGATTAGGAACCATGTCTAGGTATCTTGATAAGTTTGGTGTACTCAGACTTGGGGATATTGTATCAAATTGGTGTGATATTTCTTTTTAATATGATTTTTTAATGTTAAAAATCCAATATTTTTTTATGATTTAAATTATATGCAAATGTCTATTTTTGTGTGTGTAATTTTCAACTCGGATGTGATCATACTTGCTTTGGTGTAAATTTCATCCATTACCATTGTAACTACTAGGTGCACCATGCCATCCACTATCACTATAACCACTAGGTGCATTGCATTATCCTTAATGTGGACATGGGTAAATAAAGCGATATAACAAAAGGACTTTATGCATTGAGCATGAAATAGAAGAATGGATGAGAGGCCCATTTGAGAAGAAATATCTTTTCACAATATAATAAATGCATAATATGAGATGATATCTAAAATTTGGTTTCCTCGGTATATATGTTAGACTATGGTGTGATACTATTTAAAGGGTTTAGCAAATCATTAAGGCTTAGTTAACCAATAAGGAAAAATCTAATATAACTATAAAAATTCAATAACTCAATATGTAGTGCTTAACATACCTCTCCCTTTCAAACATGTGTTTCCCTCAATAATTGATTAGATGTGGACATTTTTACAAAAAGTAATCATTTTCCTATGTCACCTCTTCTACTAGTAGTTTTTTCCACTTGATGATATAGTCAACAATTTCTTGATTCTATAGTTATGTAAACCATGTTTTAATGATTGTTTCCATTTCTAGTATTCTTTTCTTTCTTCATTAATCTTAGGTGAAATATTATGAACTACGATTTTGTCATGTATTACCTTATTAAGCAAGAAACATGGAAGAATATATGGACACGTGAATATGGAGAAAATTCCAATTTGTAAGCCATACTTTCAATCCTTTATAAAACCTTTTAATGATCATAGTAAGTGGGTCATAATCTAGATAATTCTTTTGTTTCTTGAAGGACATCTATTTGTATAGTTATAGCCTTAAAAATATCCAACCCTCACTTCAAATTCTATTTCACTACAATTTTGATTGACTAGTTCTTTCATTCCATTTCACTTCATAACCAAATTTCCCTTTAATACTTGGAGAATCTCTTCTTGGTGCTCTATGTCATGATCTATTGCTTTAACTTTCACTTTTCCTATCAAGTTTGGTGTGATGGATGAAGGATAATAACCATAGAGTACTATAAATGGGGACAATTTTTTATGAAGTAGGGAAGAATCTGTTGTATCATAATAATATGAAATGAAACCACTTGACCCATTATGACCTTTTACCAAATGAAAATAAAAAATTTAAAGTTTTAGACAATGTCTCACAATATTAATTGTTCAATGGATTGAGGCTGATAATAGGATTTGTGAGATAATTTATTCACCAAAGTAGACAATTATTGGTCCAAAAATATGAAATGAAACCACTTGACCCATTATGTCATTTTACCAAATGAAAAGAAACATATATGTCATTTTATACAATTTCTCACAATATTAACTTTCCAATGGATTGAGGCTGATAATAGGAGTTGTGAGATAATTTATTAAGCAAACAAGAAAATGATTTAGTCCAAAACTCACTAGTGAAAATTTGATCTCTATCACTTACAATAATCTTTGATATTCCATGTAGATTTTGAATTGTTTCTAGATATCCTATAGCTATTACACTTTTGTTAAAATGGAGAGAGAGAGAATGAGAGAGAGAGAGAGGGAGATGGGCATGCATTGCGAGTTGATATACCATCACCATGATATGATTCCCTCCTTTAGGCTTTGTTAGACATGTAATAAAATCCATCAACGCCTCTTTCCAACAATAACTTTGTACGAATAATGATTGTAGAATGCTTATGGTCTTGATTGTATTTTCCTTATTTTGATGGAAAACCAAACATTCAGCCAAAAAAACTGAATATTAGTTTGAATACCTTCATAAAAAAATATTTCTTGTTATTGTGGTAATTTTTTAGGAACCCTAAATTTCCTCCTATAGGAAAAGTTTTGAATTACAAAAGGATTTTATGTTTAGGTTTGGAATAGGCTTACAAAATGATAGATGTTCTTGTTGTTAGAGTGAATCATTTTACCATAAATTCATCTAATAACCAGAGCAATTTTTAGTTATTGAGTGTATTAGGGGAATTTTTAGGGTCTAAAATGAGTATCCTAAGGAAATTCTACAATCAAAATTCACTTTATGAGAAGCAATCAGATTTTAGGGGATGTCATCATCTCGAATGGTTGAGGTGGCATTGCTTGAAGTAAAGGTAATTACTTACATATTATATTATTTTAATTGTATATACTATATTAATTACATGTTATTTTTTTTCCAAAGAAAAAATTGAACTTTTTATTAACCGAAATAAAAAGTTACATATTATATGCATTAAGCATTCGTTTTGCTATATGATGCGCAGATCATAGAGCCCACAGGATGTAGGATATACTATCATGTCAAAGAAAAACGAGAAAAAATTGTTCCTGAAAACAGGAAAACAACAAGAAAAGAAATAAATGATCCAGATGTCCTATGCTTTCCTTCCCTTCTTCTCCACTCTTCGCCAACCTCCAGTGTTGGGAGTGGTATCAATAATGGCAAGCTGGTTTTCCATTGTGTTCGTTGGTTATTCTTTATCTGATTTCGATCCTTCTGAGGCATGAGCTTGTTTGATTCCACTTATTTCCAGCTTAGATTATTGTTGTTGTTCATGCCCCAAGTCAGTCTCTAGGGTCTTTTCTTCCTGTAAGTTTTCCTATCCCATTTGGTCGCCTGTAGGTTCTGTCTTCAATTCCTCTTCTTCTAGCAGTTTAGTATGCTGCTGTGGAGTGATAAAAAGGTGTCTTTTAAACTCCTAATTACCTTCACATTAATTATCAACCCAGGGACGACTTTTTATTTCAAGAGTGTACTCAGTCTGAGGCGGCTATTTACTCAAGAGTAATGTTTTGTAGTATAGTGCTTAAAATCTACAAAAGTAAATGAATGCTTGAAAAAGAAATCTAACAATAACATAAACTCAAATGCTTTGAAATCCAACTATTCACTCAGCAAAAATCAATTGAGGATACAGTAGCAATAACTCATTCCTCTAGAGATTGATGCAATTGAAATCAAACCGGAACAAGACAATCAATCTGGGAATGAGGAAGCAATAACCAATGTTCTCTACAGTTGACAGTCCTGCTTTAAAGCAATCAAAAGGAAATTGAACTTGAACTAAAGTTGCCATTTAAAGTAAACTAGGAAAACTCTTTAAAAGCAAACTAATGCAATTAATCAATAGAAATGAACAACAAAGTAAATGGGTGCATGTCTGCAACTTAACTACTTCAAAAGGCTAAATCACACCAAGCATTTCATCAGTCGAAGGCTCAGTAGCAATAACCCATCCTTTTCATAATTGATGAGAACAAATCTGAGGTCTGGGAGCTAGGTAGCGGATGCTGGGGCTCACTACAGCCTGAGATCGTTCTTGATGAATGTAAATGAAATGACAAGTAAAGGAAATAAAAATGAAATAGAACAACACATCAACCAAGGGTTTGGTGGCAATAACCTATCCCTTTCATAACTGATGGGAGCAGATCAAAGTTCTGGGAGCCAAATAGCAGAAGCTGACACGCACTACAGCCTGAGTCTATCCTTAAGAAATGGCAAGTAAATGAAACAACAAAATAGCAATCTTGAAATAGACCAGCAATTGAAATGAAACAACAATTCAGAAATGGAACAACAACTAAATATGAATGTACAACAATCCAAATCAAGCACGCAACACACTTATCATTAAAAGGGACAGTAATTCGAGCTTCGATACAATATGCATGAATCACAGTTATAAAGTAACAACAATTGTAACGGAACAGAATCCCGAATAAACAACAGTCACAATTTAAGATACATCATACAGTTGTACCAATTTAGGAACATACAGCGCGGTTAATTTGTAATCGAATGAAAATATGTAAGGAACAACAATGTTATATCAATTATCAAGAGGAACAACAATGTGATACAAAGTTAAAATGATAACATAGAATTCCTATTGCAGATAACGATAGTATCCAATCAAGTATATCTAATAGCACTGATATGTAAAACATTAAAGTGTGTCAGATTACTGAACAGAGTAAAAGAAAGAAATCAAACAACACATGAAGCATAAAGATATAATACAGCAGCAACGTACTCCACCAGAGTCTGGGCCCTTAGCCGCCAGCGGATGCTGCTGGGTTACTTTAGGATAAAGGATGAAATGGCAACTAGATTTATATTAAAATATCAGAGTAGAGTTACAGTGGATTACAACAAGAAATCTCTCAATATCTAAGCCATTATCCATTCTCTCTGCCATCCTCAATTCTGAAGCTCTAATTCATCCTCAATTCCATCATTCGAATCCCTCTAAAATCACCCCCCTCTCTCATCTCTGTTGTGATTTAAATAAAGAGAGATTAGAGAGTAGTTACAATCAAGATAAGTACAACATGATTTCTATTACAAAATTAGATTGTTTCCAACCAATTGATAAACAAGAAGATATATTTCCATCCAGCTTTCAACAAGAGCAAGATGAATTTGGCTTTGCGGCTGAGATTTGGAGGACAGCCGCAACATCAAATCTGAGAAAATCGTGCTCAAAGAACCCTATGTTTCTCTCAGTACAAGCCGAATTTGGGCAAACCGTTCTTTGAAAAAGTTAATCGGGTCCATTCTCGACAAAACCCATGTTCCATATTTTCTAGATTCTGCTTCATTTGCTCAGAATCTCAACCGCAAAACCATCACTTCTTATTCCAACAAATTTCTAAGTTGGCACTTTTAATGATCAAATCTTCAATCTGGAAATTATCTTGGAGGCTAAAAATGGTGAATAATGTTACAACTGATTTATTAAAACTATCATTGATAAAATCATGCATAATCATTAATTTATTAGAAATAAAGGAGAATAAATAATATTCATCCATAAGAGCATAAATCTTTTATAAAATGGATTTAAATGATAAATTATAATAGATGATATAATAGAGAAGAGTAAAAATGGATGAAATAAGTGTTACAAAGTGGTCATATTCATGGCCCAACAGTTGTCAGCCTTTGGGGTTTTTTGAATGTTTTTTATTTCCTTTAGGCTCCTTCCTAGCCAGTGGACAGGCGTATTGGAGGTGCCTTGTTTGGAAACATCAGTGGCATCTGAATGTTGTGCTCTCATAATCAAGCAGTTGTGTCCACAGTGAATTACTAAAATTCAATGTGATGTGATCTGGTAGTCCTTGACTGAGGTCCACTTCTACACATATTTTGGAATATGTGAAGATTCCCCAGGTAATACTCTCATCATACGATATTAGAAACTTCCCCAAGGAGTTCCCAATGACTATTAGAACTTTGTGATGCTAGAAATGTAGAGGGAGGTTATGAAGTCTTACCCAAACTGGCATTGTTGAAACTACCATGGTATTAGCATCGAATCTCGGAAACCAGGGGGTGATGAAGAGACCAGCATTGCCCCAAAACCAAGGCCCCTCATTGATGATGTTATCTCGATATTGTTTGGTGTCGAATCTCACTATGAAGAACCCTTTTGGGCATAAATTAATTTCACAATTTGTTGACCATGTGGAGAAGATCCATTGATGCAATGCATCAGACTTTGGCCAGAAACCATTAAATCTATAAATAACATACTTTTGGACTAAATCTATGTATAGATCACATACCTCCCGCAGAGACACTGTGAGAATTGGGGCTTTTGATTTATTTTCCACAATGTAGGGGCCTGGTAGATTGGATGTTGGTGCTGGTTTTTTATTCATGTGTTCCTTTCCTTTGACTGCATCACGGAAAGAGCCTAAAGTTTTGGAGCTGGCTCCCTTGCATATGCCTCTTAGTCTCACATTTAGTATGATGGTTGAATCTTTGGTAACTCCATAGTCATGAAGTGTGTGATTATCCTACAGACTGTAGCCTGAATATATCAGATTTTGGTATGTTGGGATTCCCAGATTTATTTGGATCTCTATTTTTAAATCCTTTAAGCTCAACCTCTTGTTCATCTATATGTAATAATGTCTGGCTCCTATCGATCTGATAAAAATTTGCATTAGATCTTCGTCCATACCTGGCAGATCCACATTGTCTAGGCCTCGATCTGTTGGATATGCCTTCTTTTCCTGCCTAAGAGCACCGCAAATTTGGAAAGTCTGTATCCTGTTATCTCCTATTTAGACTAGCCGAGATTGATTTTCATGACTGTTTTGGCAAGGAGAATCCCTGCCATGAACCTCACTTTCGCTTTGTGGTCATTAACCCATGCTTTTATGGGGGAGAACAAGGGCACATCAAGTCTCACTGCCCTCGACCCATCCTGCACATTCCTAACTTGCCTGTCGGTCTCTCCTTTGTTATTTTATCTGAGAACCGCAGATTAGCTAACACACGCTAGTCCCAAAGAGGATGGGGGTTTAGCAAGCCATGTAGTCCTCAACCCTGTATGCGCTACCATATCTTTGTCTGATGGCTTCTCCTTCGATTTGCTTGGGAATGAAAATTCAATCAATGGTAGAGTCTGGTCGTTGTAGGCGTGTCATTGCCCTGACTGCCTTCTGATCCTCTGCGTGTTCCCATCCATTTTTCGAAGCCCCGATTGGTTTCTCTATTTCTGCGATGCTGGTCCCTTCATACCCAAATAAGGACTGCTCATTCGGATCCGTGTTTTTCCAGGCAGCCAAATATGAGCAGGTCAATTTGTCTACCTTGTTGACGCCATTCTCATGATTTTCTGTAGGCAGATTGAGAGAGACAAATCCTATCCTTGCTTTCGTATCATATCACTCGTCGTTAGATCTAAGTGAAAGAAGCTGGCCCCAACGGGTCCAAGCCCCTTCCATCCTGGGTTCAAATATCAGTGAGTTGTCACTATTAGCCACCTTCGACATTTTGATTGCCTAGAACTTAAGCTTGATCATGGTCATCTTCATCCCTCCCTTGTGACCTGCTCTGTTGCAACCAAACTCTGCCATGATGGCTCGGTTGATTTTGTGGAAGGGTTTTGCCTTGAGAATCCTTGCCACACCTGGCTTGAGGGAGAAACATTTCGTGACAGAAAACCCATTTCTTATTCTAAAACCAAGCCATAGCACTACCGGAGGGTCAAGAGCAGCTCTCCCTTCTACTTATCGCCTATGTGGGGTTCGTTTTGATCCCATGTAGCTCCCATCCTTGATTTTCAGGGCGGTGTTGACGCAGGTCACAAGTTCAAAAACCCTAGCCATGGCTCTCTCTTGTCCTTCCAACTCTCACTATTGACAAGATATTTGTTAGATAGCTAATATTGGTGATTAAGCTTGGGTTAGTTTGGGTGGTTATTGGAGTCTAAGAACACTCGTTAATCACATTTTATTATATCATTTAACTGCATTATTTAAATAATATAATTTTTAATTAATAGTATAGTATACAATTAAGAATTTATGAATTTATGAAGGTGTGGAGGGAATGGACTGGCGGAGGGAAGAGCTACGGTTTTCAGGCATTTGTAGCTGTAGATATCCATGGAAGGGCGTAAAGGGGGGAGCTCCACTCCCTCCTTCAGGCAGGAAGTAGCTAGCCGAGGCAAGAAACTATTAGAGAGTGTCAAAGGTCCTTCAGGAGAAGGGATAAGGAACACAGAGAAGGAGCAAGAATCTAATAAGTCAAGGGAGAATAACAACAATAAAGAAAATGAGGAAGAAGACAAGGAACAGAGAGTGAAAACCAAAGCACATAAGGGACCAAGTAAACCCAAAGATGAGGTCACACCTAGAGTAGTTTTAAATTACCCAGCTCTGCAAGCACACAAGGAAGACATGGGGACATATTCTATCATTTGTAAATTCATGGGATTATGGCCCACTGAAAAGGATTTACAAACATGGATCAAATACCATTAGAAACCAAAAGGAAGCATTGACCTACATCTTAGGTCAAAGGGTTTCTTCACTGTGGTCTTCACAAATATTGAGGATAAAATAGAGTGTTTGAAGGAGGGCCCTACTTCTATGCAGAAGTAGGCCCATACATGCGACCATGGATGATGAATTTTGTCCCTGACCAAGAAACTTTCACTTTGGTCCCAGTTTGGGTAAGACCCTACTCTCTACCTATTGATTACTAGAAACCAGAATCATTATCTGCCATAGGAAACAAATTAGCGCATTTTGTCAAAACTTCTCAGGCCACCAAAAGGGGTAAGTACACTTCCTTTTCATGAATATGTGTGGAGATAGATCTCTCTGGAGCTCTACCATATGAGGTCATCTTGGAAGCTTTTGATGAATAATGGGTGAAAATAGTAGACTATGAACATATTCCTTTCAGATGTCGAAGATGCCATGAGCATGGGCACCTATTTAGAGACTACCCTCTCAGTAGAATAGAGAACATAAGTAAAGCGACCACAATGAAAGATACTGAAGCCTTTCACAAAGTGGTACATAGAGGAAAAGGAGGTAAGAAGGGGCAAAAGCAACAACAAATAGAAGGGAAACAAGCTAACCTGAATAAGTTCCAAGAACTCGAAGAAGAAGAAGAAGAAACAACAAAAGAATATCAGGTAATGGAAGGAAGCCCAATGGAGAAGGAGAAAGAAGAAGATAGAGTACAAACAAAACATATTGACAAGCAGAAAGAGGTTATGCTGAGTGATGTAGAACCAGAGATAAACCAAGAAATGACCCACAGTGAAATGGAAATTGAGGATCATGAAGTATAGGAGATTCTTGATAGGGAACACTTAGATCTGGAAGGGTTCTTGAAACAGGGGACCATGAGGGGGGTAGAATATTTACCGCTAAAAGATTTCAATATAGTACAATAGCTATTCCTATGGAAAACTCATGACAAAGGGTTGGACAGGCAAGGAAAAAATGAAAGGCAGGGCAACAAAGGCATGGAAACTATGAAGATCACTCTTAGATTAGCTCCCAGAAGCCCAGGTAAGAAGAGAGGCAGGAAAAAGTAGAATGAGTTATTGATGGAATGTGGAAAGCTAATGATAGATTCAGGTAAGATGAAAGATCTAACCAGCTACTCCTTTACGAATCTTTAATAATGAATTTTACATCTTGGAATATCAGAGGTCTATGTAGTAAAAGGAAGAAAATAATTCTTAGTAATAGAATGAAACAAGAAGCTCCAGATATGATATTTATCTAGGAAATGAAATGTTGGATTCAGAAAATAAAAGAAATAAACAACAAATGGCTCAATAGATTTGAGTTTCTACAAGTCAAAGCAGATAACTCAGCAGGGGGCATACTTACTCTTTGGAACGCCCGAAAGATTCGCATAATAGATGCTGAGGCATCTAGACATTATTTGTCAGTGGTTATACTGTACTGGGAGATAGGGAGACCTATCTGGTCACGAATGTAGGTGGCCCTCAAAGAATGGATGATAAACTCAGGTTTCTAGATTATCTTATGGAGCTTAGAGATAGACTTGTAGATGTACCATGGATCTTATGTGGGGACTTCAACATGATCAAATCACTTTCAGAGAAAAAAGGGGGAACCAAAACATTAAGTAGAGACTCCAAAAATTTTCAAACATATATAGATAATATGAAGCTTGTTGATACTGACATGAGTAATGGTCTCTTCACTTGGAAGAATAATATAGGAGGAGATTCTCGAGTAGCCTCAAAGTTAGAGAGATTCGTAATCTCAGTGGACCTTATGCTTAGCAACAAGGAAATGATAGCGAGAAGTCCCCCCTTTGGAGGTTCAGATCATTGGCCTGTTCAACTTGATGTTTGGGCATTGGTACCCCCAAGAACAAACCTTTCAAATTTGAGAATATCTGGCTCACACACCTTGACTTCATCAGTAACATTACAAATTGGTGGACAAAAGATTTGCATATTCAAGGTACAAGTATGTTCCAATTGCACAAAAGACTAAAGCACATCAAGCTAAGACTTAAATATTGGAACAAGAATGAATTTGGCAATATTTTTGAAGCCAAAATATCCGTTGAAGATAAAATGCAAGAACTCAATCAAACCCTTATCTCAGAGGGCTTTGATAAAGATAGAAATTACTAGGTCACCAAATACCATCAACACTCGGAGAATGTATGTAAACAAGAGGAAATATTTTGGAGACAAAAATCTAGAGTTCAATCGCTGAAAGAAGGGGAGTGTAACACTGGATTTTTCCATAGATCAACCATTGCAAATAGATCTCATAATAAGATCTCTTCGATCAAGGATGAGGACGGTCATCTTCTTAAATCCCATGAAGATATAGAAAATGTGTTAGTACAACACTTTCATGGAATAACACATGAAACCATTTCAGATAGAGAGCATTTTATTAGGGATTTAACCGGGCATATTCCTAGACTGGTTACTAGAGAGGATAATTTCAATCTCAATAGGCCAGTGATAGAAGAGGAGGTTAGTGAGGTCATCAAAGAAATGCAGAATGGTAAAGCACTAGTCCCTGATGGTTTCAATGTGGATTTCTTTAAGGCTTGCTGGAATATAGTGAAACAAGATATTCTGAAAGTAGTGGAAGGTTCCAGGTTGAGTAGAACTATTTTGAAGGTGCTCAATACTTCCTTCATCTCCCTGATCCCCAAATACGACAATGCTCAGACTCCAGACAGGCTTAAACCCATAGCCTTGTGCAATGTGGTTTACAAGATCATATCCAAGGTTGTTGCTAATAGACTAAAACCACTTCTTCCTACTCTAGTGTCTGTAGAGCAATCTGGTTATGTGGAAGGTAGACAAATTATCAATAACATCATTGAAGCGCATGAGGTGGTGCACTCATTGACAAGCAATAAGAAGGTTGGTATGATTATGCAATTTGACATAGCCAAAGCTTATGATAGGCTAAATTGGTCATATATAAGGAGGGTCCTTATTGCTTTTGGGTTGGATCATAACTGGGTTAGATGGGTTATGGCCCTGGTAACTTCTTCCAGCTTTTCAATTCTAGTTAATGGTTCTCCTTCCAAGACCTTCACTCCTTCCAGAGGCCTCAGGCAGGGTGATCCATTGTCTCCCTATCTCTTCATCCTCATGATGGAAGGTCAGGGTCAATCTATCAAGCATGTGAAAGAAGTTTGTAATATCAAAGGACTCCAACTCTCAGAGACTGGTTAGGCTTTGACCCATTAGCAATATTTTGATGATACCATGCTATAGGGAATCCCCATGGTCAAATAAGCTGTAGTGTACAAACATATCCTCTCTAACTTTGCCATGGCTACAGGTATGGAAGTTAATATTTCCAAATCTAAGACTTTTTTTGTTTAACACCAATATAGCTATTTAGAAAAATATCTCCAAGATTCTAGGCTTTCAAAGGGATTTCCTTCCCTCCAAATATTTGGGAGTTCCTCTTACTGATAAGCCTTTGCACAAAGGCATTTGGGAACTGGTGATTAATAAGATGCAGGGTAAAATTAGGAAATGGACCTTTAGATCTTTAAACCTGGCTGGTCGGTTAGTGCTTACAAAATCTGTTCTCCAATCAATCCCTGTCTTCATGTTATCAGCCCTTCCACTTTGAAAAGGAGTTTTAAAACTTTTTAAAACCATTCAAAGAGACTTTCTTTGGGGTAAAGGGGAGGAAAGAAAGAAATGGGCCTTGGTAGCTTGGGAGAAGATATGCAAACCTAAAAATCATGGGGGTCTTGGACTGGATGATCTAGAAATACTAAGTAAAGTCCTAGGGGCGAAATTATGGTGGCGCTAGGTGACAGACCCAAAGGTGAAGTGGGCTAGAATCTGGAAAGAAAAATTGCCAACAATTGGGAAGATAATGATCTAATAAGAATGTCTGGCAGTATAAAGGGCTCACACATCTGGAATAAGGCCTCGAGGAATAGAGGATTAGTTTAGAAAAAAAACTTCTAGGAAATTACAGAGGGTGATCTTGCTTTGTTTTGGGAGGACAAATGGCAGCAAGAACCTACACTGTTAAGAGAGAACCTTCTAGACCTCAAAAAAGAAATAGATACCAAAAGGATATCATATAAACACTATTTTAAAGTCAATATGAGATTGGGAGGGGTTCAAAATATTTGGAAGAGCTATTATCTCATCACCCATTAATGGATTTTGGTTGTGATAAGGATTGTGATCAACTCTAAGTGTTAAGTGATTCCTTGCTAGTTATAAACTGGGTCAATGATATTCAACAATGTTACTGCTTGCAACTTAATCAAATTTCGGACAATTTAAAAAGGATAAAGCTTTCTTATATTTATTTTTTGTGCACTCATATTTAGAGGGAGAGGGAGTGAAATAGTGATGTAGAAAATATTTTAAAGAAAGTAATTTAGTTGGAATGGGGTCTTTGGTACATTGAGGAGGTCTTAAATGATGAACACTATAGGTTTTTTCATAGTCCTTTCATGAACAACCTCAACAAGCATAATTATAGGCTCTTTTTCATCTATGTTTTTTTATCTTCATATTCTATAGGTTGATGTTTATTTTTTTTATAATGATGCTATAGTAATTTCGGAAATATATTTTTATTTTAAATTATAATTCTCATGATTTGTAAACTCTACTCCTCTTTGTAATTATTTTTTTTCTATGGACCCCTCTGGTCAAATGATGTATAGATGTATGTTTTTCTAATGGGAGAGCCGGTCTGTTTTTGTGTCCAATACATGAATATGGGTAGATATTGCATGAATACACACTTTGTTTGTGTATTTACAAAATGAAATTTTATTTATTTATATAAATAAGTTATGCTTTTTTCCTCTTAAAAAAAGAAAGAAAGACATATGACATTTGGTTCTAAACATTTTTTGCAAAATAATGTATTGTATGAATTCCCATCCCAAAATTTGAATATTTTTCTTAAAATAAAATTTTAAACACATTTGTATTAATCTTCGAATTTAGATTTTGATAAACATATCTCACATCTGCCCTTGAGCTAAATGATAACTAAAAAAACTAGATTGTGCATAGAGATAACCAAAACAAAATTTGAAATTCCTAGACATTATGATCAAAATCCACTCCAACACATATGCTTCCCTTTTGTAGTAGTGTTCCAAATATAATTTCTTAGAAGAATATCTAGAATAAGGTGGTAGGAGCCATGGCTCAATAATGAGATGTGGGGCATTAGGGATGATTTCCAAGTGTTTGAAATAACATCACAGAGAGAGATGGAATTTTATGGAATATCATGATAGTAGGTTTTCGAAAATGAGAATCATGATGAAACATTGATGGTATTTATTTAAATGAAGCTATCAAGGGAGAGGCCCAATTGTGTCATAGTTGGTTGGAGGAAGATCTCCTCTGGAATCCCTCATGATTGTTGGGTAGAGGAAGACCTCCTCTGGAATCCCTCATGATAACAGGGTGGAGTAAGATATCCTCTGGAATCCTCCATGATTGCTTGGTGGAGGAAGATCTCCTCTGGAATCCCTCATGATAGCTGGGTGGAGGAAGATCTCCTCTAGAGCCCTCATGACTCCTGGGTGGTGTAAGACCTCCTTTGGAATCCCAGAATATGCCTGTAAATTAAACATCCTTAATGTAGAAGGGTGGAGGTGTGGAAGGAACCTATGGAATCCCAAGTACATCTGGAGGTCTAGTCAATGGGATGGGCTCCACATTCTAGGGAGAGATAATGAAATCACTAGTACTTTGTCAGTGATTAGGATGAGAATAGTGAGCTTGGTCCCATTGTCCACCCCAGGTCATACAATATTAAGTATCTTAAAGTCTTGGTTTTCCCTATATATCTAAAAAAGGCTACAAGATTACATTGCCATGTTTTTAGGCAGGGTTAAAGAAGTGAACTCAAGAATGACTACATACAACTCCCTTAATGTTGACCTAAAATTCAAGAGCCTCAAGGTCAGAATAGTACTTGGACACATCCCTATTAACAAAGGAAAGATATGTGCCCTATTTGATACATTGGATTAACTATAGGGAATTTCAGTTTCTAATTTTTGCATCATGAGAGGGTACCCAATGCCCAATCTATATCACACATTGTTGATTGTTATATTTATTATGGAATATCTCTCTCTTCAAGGTTTCTACTATGTATTGGTTGTTGGGTATTTTATTGATTGCAATATACCCATCTATGTAAGGGTACAAATTCATAATACTTGTGTCTTGGCATTGGAGTTAATTAAAGAGGTGGACTAGTGGATTACAATTAGGAGCGTCTTGTCAACTCAGATAGGATAAGTCAGGAACTGACCCTTGCAGATAGAGGTTCATTCAGAACCTATTGTAATGAAAACATATAATCTCGGTGCTTAAAGGCTAATGGTATAAAATAGATTGCACATACATTACATATTATATTAGGCTATCACATAGAAAACCCATGGCACAAACATGACACATTTGCTGCGAGGTGTAACTGAAGAGCCCTTACTAGTTAGGTAGTTGGGCATAGGTCCCTCTAGTGACTTATGCATATATTTACAAACCCAATTTATCCACTTAACACCCGCGTTGAGGCTGATTATGTGTGTAGAAAGTATTTCTACGAATAGGTTAGAGGATAATGTGGAGAGCAACTCACTTCTCTTTCTTGCTGAAGTTTTACATAGGTGAAAAAAAATTGTAGGGATTTTGTGCCTAGTATAGAAGGTGCACTAGCTAGAGGTACCCATACTTCCATCCTCTCAGTTGATGATTGGGGCTATTGTTATTATTTTCTATGAAGCTAAATGAGAAGGACAAGTTCATTGAGGTCAAGACACAAAAACACATTAAAATTAGCCCCTGAATTCACACAAAGTTGAGTTAGTCATTGTTCTAGATAGGTATTGGTGTTGAACTGATAAAAATTGGAAGGGAATCAAGGGTAAACATCCTAGCATAACTCTAGGTACGTGTGGTTGTTGATTATTGCATCTTCAGCCATAGAAAATTAGTTCAAACTTAGATAAAAGGTCATAATTCTCTCTTGTTATCCAATGAATGAAAATTTTCTTATTTGATGTGTTCAATATATTTAGATTGGTGTTGTTTACTTCCAGTAGCATTAGACTGTAACTCAATATTATTATTTGAATTGTAATTTCATGACTGACATAGACAAATTTATTTAAGTGACAAATTTGGAGGAATAATTTGTCAAGATACATGGATGAATTCTGGGCATGCTAGTATTCGTAGATCAAGGCCACCCTTCAAAACTATGTCATTGAAGGTGATCTAGAGCATTTATTGTGTGATGTGAAGTTAAGACATGGTTTTCTTGTAGTTTATTCAATGTTAATTAATATTGACCATATAGATGCATGACGTCCTAGAATTATTATGCTGCTAGAACTTAATATTTATACTAGGTTTCATATTTTATACCATATTTTATATCAACCAAGTATGGTTGTCATAAGTCCTAGAAAGGTCACTTATAGTCTTATATATATTGTGAATTGGAATTGTAACACCTTGGGTTAGGGTTAGATAAGTAAGAAGACACTTTGGAGAGAAGGAATACATAATGAGATACATCCCTCCTGAAAGCTAGACAAGAGCCAAAAATTGCCATCAATGTCAATCAATCAAGGGGAGTGATCAAGAGCACTGTATGAATGTAAATTAGATGAAATAAATTGATATGGATTCCTTGAACAGATGCTCAATTGTTTTCATGACTGATCATCAATGCCACAAGAAAACTTGGTAGCTGATACTAGCAACTGACTTGACAACTTCTCACAAATTGCATTAGTGGATTTGAAAGTTATGTTCAAAGTCTTTAAAAACTTTGCAAATGATGGAGGGAGACCATCTAAATTACAACCTTTCCTTATTCATGTACTTGTCTTCGTACAACCAATATTTTATCCCTAATGTCTTTCAACTTCATGAAATGTTATGAAATTGACTCTCCTTCCTGCATTTACATTGAAAAAGACATCCTTTTAAGGAAAAAGTCATCTCTATTTCTCAGTGTCGTTCAGGCAGCCAAGCTTCATTTAGAGCCTCTTCCCGACTACCTTGGATGTTAGGAGCATTGGGCTTCCTTTCTATTGTGCTTCCCCTAGGATGATAAAGCCAATTGGTCTCATCCCTAGACTCTCCCCAAAGCATATAATCTACTAGTGCTTACTTGTTGAACTTTTACATTGGTGAAAACACATTATAGGGTTGTTTTGCCGGTATAGAAGGTGCACTTGCTAGCTATACCCTTACTTCCATCCTCTAAGTCAATGTTTGGGGCTATTTCTATTATTTTATATGAAGTTGAACGAGAAGGACAAGTTCACTAAGGTCGCGACACACAAAAACACATTAAAATTTGCCCCTGAATGCACACAGAGCTAAGTTAGTCATTGTGCTTGATAGGTATTGGTGTTGGATTGATAAAAATTTGAAGGGAATCAAGGGTCAGCATCCTAGCATAACTCTAGGTACATGTGGAAGTTGATTATTGCATCTTCAGCCACTGAAAATTATTTCAGACTGAGGTAAAAGGTCAGAATGCTCTCTTGCTATCCAATGAATGAAAAGTTTCTTATTTGATGTTGTCAATCTATTTATATTGGTGTCAATTGCTACCAGTAGCCTTAGAATGTAATTCACTCTTATTATTTGAATTGCAAGTTCATGAATCATATAGAAAAATTCAGTTAAGTGAAAAATTTGGAGGAATAAGTTGTCAAAATACATGGATGAATTCTAGCCATGCTTAGTATTCATAGATCAAGGCCACCCTTACAAACTATGTCATTGAAGGTGATTTGGAGAATTTGCCATGTGATGTGAAGTTAAGACATGGTCTACTTGTAGTTTAGTCAATGTTGCTTAATGCTGACCATATAGATGCATGACTGCCTAGAATTATTATGCTCCCAGAACTTAATGTTCAAACGAGGTTTCATATTTTATGCCATATTTTATATCAGCGAAGTATGGTTGTCATAAGTCTTAAAAAACTCACTTATAGTCTTATATATATTGTGAATTGAGACTATAACACCTTGGGTTAGGGTTAGAGCAATAATAAGAGGCTTTGGAGAGAAGGAATAGATAATGAGATACATCCCTCCTCAAAGCTAGACAAGAGCCAAAAACTGCTATTAATGTCTATCAATCAAGAAGAGTAATCAGGAGCACTGTATGAATGTACATTGGATGAAATACATTGATATGGAGTCCTTGAACAAATGCTCAATTGTTTCCATAACTGATCATCAATGCCACAAGACACCCTAGTAGCTGATACTAGAAATTGACTTGACAGATTCTCAAAAATTGCATTACTGTATTTGAAAGTTGTGTTTAGAGTTTTTAAAACGTTTTCAAATGATGGAGGGAGACCATATAAATTACAACTTTTCCTTCTTCATGTACTTGTCTTCTTACAACCAATATTTGATCCCTAATGTCTTTCAACTTCGTGAAATGTTATGAAATTGAATTGCCTTCCTTCATTTGCATTGGAAAATACATGCTTTTAAGGAAAAAATCATCTCTATTTCTCAGTGTCGTTCAAGCAACCAAGCTTGATTTAGAGCCTTTTTGTCGCTACCCTAGATGTTAGGGTCATTGGGATATCTTGCTATTGTGCTTCCCCTATGATTCTATAGCTAGGTGGTCTCATACCCAGACTCTCCCCAAAGCATATAATCTACCAATGCTTAATTTCGGAAGTTTTACATAAGTGAAAAAAAATTATAGGGTTTGTTTGCCCAATATAGAAGGTGCACTTGCTAGCTGTACCCATACTTCCATCCTCTCACTCAATGGTTAGGGTTGTTGCTATTATTTTCTACGAAGTCGAATGACAAGGACAAGTTCACTGAGGTCACGACACATAAAAACACATTAAAATCAGTCCCTGAGTGCACACAAATCTGAGTTAGTCATTGTGCTGGATAGGTATTGGTGTTGGACTGATAAAAATTTGAAGGGAATGAAGGGTAAACATCCTAGCATAACTCTGGGTACATGTGGAAGTTGATTATTGCATCTCTAGCCACTGAAAATTAGTTTAGACTTAGATAAAAGGTCAAAATGTTCTCTTCCATCCTTCCATCCAATGAATGAAAGGTTTCTTATTTGATGTGTTCAATCTATTTAGATTGGTGTCATTTGCTGCGAGTAGAATTATATTGTAATTCACTCTTATTATTTGAACTATAAGTTCATGAATCACATAGACAAATTTAGTTAAGTGAAAAATTTGGAGCAATAAGTTGTCAAGATACATGGATGAATTTTGGGCATGCTTCGTATTCACAGATCAAGGCCACCCTTGAAAGCTATGGCATTGAAGGTGAGCTCGAGCATTTGCCATGTGATGTGAAGTTAAGACATGGTCTGCTTGTAGTTTAGTTAATGTTGCTTAATGCTGACCATATAGATGCATGACTACCTAGAATTATTATGCTGCCAGAACTTAATATTGAAACCAGGTTTCATATTTTATACCAATTTTATATTAGCCAAGTATGGTTTCCATAATTCTTAGAAAAATCACTTGTAGTCTTATATATCTTATGAATTGGGATTGTAACACCTTGGGTTAGGGTTAGAGTAGTAAGAAGAGGCTTTGGAGAGAAGGAATACATAATGAGATACATCCCTCCTCAAAGTTGGACAAGAGCCAAAAATTGCTATTAATGACAATCAATCAAGAAGAGTGATCAGGAGCACTGAATGAATGTACATTGGATGACATACAAAATACATTGATATGGTATCCTTGAACAGATGCTCAATTTTTTCCATGACTGATCATCAATGCTACAAGAAACCCTAGTAGCTAATACTAGCAACTGACTTGACAGCTTCTCAAAACTTGCATTAGTGGATTTGAAAGTTATGTTTAAAGTTTTCACAAAGTTTGCAAATCATGGAGGGAGACCATCTAAATTACAACCTTTCCTTATTCATGTACTTATCTTCTTATATCCAAAATTTGATCCCTAATGTATTTCAACTTCATGAAATGTTATGAAATTGACTCTCCTTCCTTCATTTGCATTGAAAAAGACATGATTTTAAGGAAAAAACCATCTTTATTTCTCAGTGTCGTTCAGGCAGCCAAGCTCCATTTAGAGCCTCTTCACCACTACCCTACATGTTAGGAGCATTGGTCTTCCTTGCTATTGTTCTCCCCCTAGGATGATATAGCCAAGGGATCTCATTCCTAGTGATCTAAAATCACTTGTGAATGATCTTAGTTAATTAATGAAGGTATTACAAACCTATGTGCTAGGGTGTGCCTATGTTATTTTGTGAAACAGATCGATAAGATTGTGAAATACACATACACTAAAATAGTAAGAGAACATAGTAAGCAAACACATAAAACACAAAAAGCTTAATAAGCAGTTCACCCAATCCTGTTGGGCTACGTCTCTTGGTCCAGCCTTCAATGGTGGCCTTTCTATTGTGTCTTATAAAGTAGAGTTTTACAACAGTGAGCTCAATTTGAGCCTCACTCAACAGATAATGATCAGTAGGACTGTACTTAGATCTCGCAAGTCTCTAGAGTACACAGACTCCCCTTACTGAATCTTGACCTCAATTTGTTTCAATGGTATGAGTCCAATTTGGTACTCAATACGTGACATGTATACACAGAAGTGTTGCTTGAACCTCTCAAGCCTTCCCTGGAGTTCACAAACTCTCGGACTCTCTTTGTCTCTGTTTGCTTGATGCTGCCTTTGCTTTGCAGGTCAGCTCGACTTCTCTATTCTCTACAATTTTTCTTTTCTTTCTTCCTTTCCTCTCTTTTCCTGCTTCTCCTCCTTCTTTTCTCTCTCTACCTATTCGTGGCTTAAAGCCAATCTACTCCATAACTATTCGTTTCTTCTTCTCAGCTCTCTGGATCTCCTGCCTTTGTTCGTTGGAATTTCCCTGCTCTACATCATCATCACTGTTATGCTTCATAGAGAGGTGGCTACCTATTTCCTCACGAACTGAGTGTTGATTCTCTGAACGGTCATTATTTCTGTTGCTCCAAGATTTCTTGTGAAACTGTTTCCTCTGCCAACTCATCGTTCATGCGAGATCTCAATCTTATCCGCCTCAACCTATTTCCCTGTTAAATCTGGTCATCCATCGGATTTCTTCTTTGCCATTGATTTGGGGCCTCCAGATCCTACAGTCTTCGTCCATATCGGCCGAGTAAGTAGCATGCTCTTTACCCACACGATGTGAGAGGTTTTCTCTCTCATTTGTTGGACATGTGTCACCCATTGTATGGCATGAGGCAGGACTCGGTCGAACCCACTTACCGCTTGAGGTCCTTCTAATATAATAATGGTTTTAGTGCAGGGTCCACCTTTTGAAGGAATTAGCCATTTCCGTATGGTTTTATGCTTTTCCTCGTGACGAAGTGCTCGAGGCTTTCCTTCACTAAGGGGGATGCCCTGCGATATGTGAAACTGCCTCCTTTTTGGATCTGACTTCCTGTTTGCCAATTTGCGCTAGCATGTGGTTACCATGGGCCAACGTTCTGCATGTGTTGACCGAGGGTCCTTGTTGCTCTGTGCTGACCACAAATTTCCATTATTTAGAGGCTATTTTTGATAAGCTTGACATCCATAGCACTTTGAAACATTGGTATGAGTTTTGGTCAGATCACCTAGACACTCCCCAAAGCATATAATTGGCCATTGCATTGGTCCTTTCACAATTACGAATGTCTCTAATTAGGGTCCTCTGTTAGGGGCTCTGACCCCCTCATTCATCATTGGCAATGAATTTTAGCTCTAGTAGGCATGGGTATCCACTCTTCTATTCAAAACTGAGACTTACCGGTTTCTAGTGTCTCTCTTGCACTTGCACTTTATTTTATATCTTTTCTTAGGCAGACACTTAACTTCTATCTAGACACTTGCTTATTAATATTTTCCTTCTTTCAATAGCATTCTTGGAGTTCGTTTCACACTCTGTATTTGCATTTATATTGGATTTACCATTTTAGTCCCATTGACCTACTTTTGTGGTATTTGTTGGACATTAGTAAAATCATCTTATCTTATCTACCTTTATCTAGCAGTCCATGCATTCCCCGTGGACACCTTCATATTATGCATGCAAATTACCCATCTTACTCTTGGGGAATTATTTTCTGTCACTGATATTTTCATCAGTATCACTACATATTCGTTATTGTAGTCATATCCATCTTATTCAATGGCTACTTGGTTTGATTGTTTTTGAAATTGATCAATATCGTCTTGTTTCTGTACCACCTTCTAGGTCGCCTTTCTCAGTGGACACATGAATGGGAAAACAAGGATCATCTATTGTTTCCAAATTTTTTCCTACTGACTATAGGTGACTGCCTTGATTTTCATACTCATAATTTCTTCATTCTTGTGGCCATAATTTTTCAATTTCGACACATAATGTTTTGGTTTGTGCCTATCTTGGGGTCTGCCCATGCTAGTTGTGCACATGTGGTCTATTACATCCTCTATTTATTGTGTGTTCCCATAAGGTATTCCAGTAGTAAATCATGTGCATTCATGGCTTCAATGACAATGTCATGGCCTAAGGATGTGTGCTTATCATGCATTGTTTTGGGACAACTGGTAGTCTATTTTGGACTCCTGTACACAAAGGGTTGCAGGAACCATCCCCCTTGGTCTGGAGGCTTGAACCTTGCTTCAAATAGAACCATTATAGAATCTCCATGTAATCCTGGTCTGACATACAGTTTTGGCACACATCCCATAATGACGATGTAAGGAGGAGATCCCAACAATGTTGATGAGCCAATGGATGCCATAAATTAAAATGCAAAGCAACTCCGATTTTCAGGACTTGGCATCATTACTGGCAAACATCATACGCCACACAGAATCCTAGTGATTGTTGCCTAGTCCTTGGGAATGGGTAGAACTATTCACAGGGAAAGTTGGAATTGTGAATGAGTGATGATTCAAATATTCAACCTACCCATCTCCAGGAAGAAATAATTAATAATATTCTTGGTGCTTAAGGATTGCTACTACGTTTTATATGTTTTTTCTTTTTAGTTTAAAGAAAATATACTCAAATAGTGAAAATTAATCATACTACTCAGCATTATGTTTCCTTTGAAGATCATGGAAGCTTCTGTGTTTCAAAAAGAAATTAATGCCTCAAGTCCTTTCCAAGTGTAGTAGATTAATATTTAACACATCAAATTGGAGCAATCATAACAATGTCAAAATGACTATAAAGGAAAAACCACGAGCAAGGCTAAATGTGATTTGGATGTATTCTGCATGGTTAGGGATAGTTTTTTTCCTACTGATATGTACAAGTAAGGGAGTATGGATAGTTGAGAAATGAGATTGGAAGGTTTTAGAATATTGCGGGTTCTGATATGCCACTGACGTCTGTGGGTGATATAGACTGCATATATGTCTGTTAGATCAATATCACATGTTATAAGGTCAAAAAGAGCACATCCTTATCAGCATCTATAGATCCTAATATATGGAGTTCTGGACTTGATAGTTGAGAGGAACCTTCATATTTATTATGACCTCCTTTGCGGCTATGACCTTGACTACACCTATTGGGTGGGATCACAGTTTTTGGTTTTCAAAGTTCTAATGTCTTGCTATGGTCATTTTGTTGATGGATTTCCTCCCTGCTTTCAAGTATACTTTGGATATTCTTGGACATATTTTGTTGAATAAACATGTTATGAACACGTTCGTCATAGACGACATATACAAGTAATATTTCTAGGTCTCTTGGCTTGAATCACTAGGAGGATTGAAGCCTAAGATGACCTTCTATGCATTTATTAGAGACATGTCCTCTTTGTTTGATCCCCTTGTTGTAACACTAGATGCATGCACTCTAAGATATATTTGGGCTACTTTTTAGTGGGGTTACATAGGCTTTGGTGGAGGCTAAACAATAGATTCCTCAAGAGAATACGATTTTGTAATTCTCATATAGAAGATATTGAGATGAAACATTTTTCTTTTGTTGTCTTATATACTACAAGATATAGGGATGGTTATGTCACCTTTTTAGTGAATATCATAACCCACAACAATACTTGTTGCTAGAGAAAAATTGTCAAGGCACTGCATTGTTCTTCAACTAAATCCTGTGTAATTTTTGGCCCAAGTTTAGATCTAGTAGAGGGCATATTAATATTTTAGCTCTTTAAACATGAGGATTTCACTAATTTGACCTTGAATGTGTGTTGCACCATTAGGGAGTGTACATCCATCATAACTTTTGATCTAGGGAGAAACCTACAATTTAACCTTGAATATGTGTTGCTTCATTAGGGACTGTGCATCCATATTAAATTTTGATTTAGGGAGAGGTATAACTCAATTATCTTGAACTCCTGCATAATAGAAGAATTTCCAGCATAATATAATGGTTGGCACCCTATATCAAATATTGCCTTCCTTCCCTAGAAGCATCTGTCGCATTCCATGATATTAAGCTAATAAATATTGAAGGACCTTAGTGTCTGGTCTTGTGCCAATTTTATCTTTATCCCATTCCACCATATTGAAATCTCCATTCATAATCCACTCAATAGTAGGAAGAAATTGCAGTATGTAGTTTTGAAATGGCATCTAACTTATGGAATCATTAGTTGCATAAATTGAGCAAATAGGCCAAACTATCCAAGAAATCACCACAATCCAACGACATATTGGAAATGGGTCCCTATATTTATAATATGAGGGATTAACCATGGACCAAGTATAGAAATAGAAGAAAATCCAACCCAACAAAATTTATGGAACTCCAAAGATTGTTTTCCTTTCCTAGGGATATTGAGATTTTGAATAGAAAGGGAAACAAATATGGCATTTTTGTACTTTTCTGTCAATTGTTATAGCTACCCAACCATAAGTAGACACATGCACACTAGAATACTCATCTCCTATGTTGAACATTTATCTTTGAAAGTATTCTTGATTTTGCTTAATTTAAAATGTAATTTTTTTTCCTAGTCAAGTTCTAAAACTATTATACTGCTTGCAGCTTCCTTAGACAATGATGGTGGTCCTTTGCAAAAAATGGAGATACTTAAAAGGGTGAGACCTTGGGTCTCTTCTCAGCCTTCTCATTGGGGAGATCAAAAAATACCATTGAGACTAGTTTAATGATGCTGAACCATGCATCAATTTCACACGTTCTTAGAGTACTAAAGGAACCAACTCCATATAGCTCCAGAGCAAGGTGTTCCTAACATGTTTGGGTACATCACAATCCCATAGGAGTGGCCAAATACCTATTCACGGTTTCTTCCTTTTGACCACATATGATAGGAGTATCACATTCTCATACACCTCCCCTAGGATCATACGATTAGATCCACTGTTGGCCCCAAGGGATATTGGCAGTGTCCTTGTACCCAATTCACCTTCCTTGCCATTAGTCATTAGAATCAGGAGCCCCTAACATATCTAGCTCCATTGCAAGACCTTACCATATCACTCACTCATTCCTTTTTAGAAGGCCATTGAGTATATTGTATTATACCACAGTCTCTTATATACGTGTTGCAACAAAATTACCACTAATTTCTTTCTCTATATGTTACTTTTAGCATTTTTTCTAGGATACTCACTTGCACTCCTACATTGTAGTCATATTGACTACACTCTTCTTCAGTCCCATTGACCTACTTTTGTGATTATCAGCAGGAAATTAATAAATTTACTTGCAGGGTTCAGTGACAACAATTGTAGGTAGCAATTAAATGCCCAATAGTGGTATCACATGTAGGGATATGCAAGTAAGTAGTGTCCAAACTATCCCTAATGTTGGTTGTGTGTAAGAAGCACCCAAGAGAGTGGTGTGAAACTGAGAATGGAGAAACTGGAATGTTTTGGATGCTCCCAAAGCCATTAGTTGAAATTTCAAAACATTTCATTACTGCTCCGAAGCCCATGAGTATGGGTCCCCTGAAACTTGTAACTAGTTATTATGTAATGATGATTATAAATTTGTAATCCACAATCTACTTTCATTTTGTTGGAAGTATAATAGATATATCGAATTATAAGTTTTATTTTTGATTGTTTCCTTAATTTAGGCCCTCCAATTGTAGGGATGATAGTTTTAAAATTTAATTAGATATGATAAATGTTATCTTCCATCCATGCATGTAATGATTTCATAATTTCCTTACATACATTCTTCTTATGGATATATAGGTCAATTTCTAAACTTGGTCATGGGTTCATATGTTAGTGTGTCACTCTCTTAGATCACTTTATATTGTATCATTTGGATTATGCGCTGAGGATGATGTTGCATGGGGGGACTTGTCTCTACTTCTCGAATGCATCCTTTGGATTTTCCCCTCTTTGGGGATTGGAAGGGGAAAGTCCCTATTTTGAATGAGACATCTCTTAGGCTATGTGATCCTCTCCCATATTGTCTAAATGCTTCTTTCTAGAAAATGGGATGTTTGGGATACCTCTTATGATGGTTTTTTGGGACTTATCTCAGATCCTCTAGATGGTTCTTTCCAGAAACAGGGAGTTTTGGGAGATCCTTTGGGATGGTTTTGAGGACATTTGAATAGCCACTATCGAAACTAGTGCCCATTTAGTACCAATTCATAAATAAAAGTATTCACCAAGTTGTTTTGCATTCAAACATGGACAACAGTTATCTAAGCATTGCATTCCTAAATACTATGTAGTATGTTTTTGTAATGAGGGCTCATTTCCTTCACAATTCTCACTCCCATGTTTGGTAGGTTTGTGTATCCTATATCAACTCTTTCTTCTCGGAGAGTTATAATATCGATGTAGATAAGATATTTAAGATATATTAACCAAGACTTGTTACTTTTATTGAGTTACATTAGATCTATTATCTATGGTTGTTACTTTTATTGACTTATATTATATCACTATGTTCTAGAATCTTTGTTTTTAAATTTTATATTACTTTAAAATTTTATTTTTTAAAATTACTTTTGGTTGTCCCATTGAAATTTGGGGTTAACTTCTATCCATCCCCGTCGCCCATATCCCTGAAACACCATGCAAAATAACCCAAGTTGTTCACAAGTTGTAGGATTTCTTATGTAGTGTATTTATTTCTTAAAAAAATAGAGATTTACCCCTGTTTTCCTGTTATCATTTGAAATTTCACATCATTTTACTTTCCTCCCTTGATTTTCTCCTTGGGTTCACCATGCAAAATTTCTTTAGTTACTAATTTACCTCACATCTTCCTTGCCGCTTTATTTTCCATTCATTCAGTTTTTCAAAGTTATAAACTATAGTGAAAGGGATATGAAATTGTATCTCGGGTTCTATTAAACCTGCCATCTTATTTTCTTTGTTTTCCATTTTCATTTAAGACCTCCAATAAATGGAAGCACACCTCAATATAATATGTAGGATCAAAATTTGAGGCTTTGTGAAAATGAACTGATTATTTATTCTTTATATTTCTTGGAGTTTGATGGATCAGGATAGTGGCAGACCATGTTTCTATGCTTTTACATTTAAGTTGTCTGACATTTTTCTCGTTGTTACCATGCATTCATTTTTTCAAACTTATAAAGGATACGAAAATTGTATCTTAGGTGCTATTATAACTGCCCTCTTATTTTTTGAGTTTTCCATTTTCACATAAGACCTTCAATAAATGGAAGCACATCTTAATATAGTATGTAGGATCAAACTTTGATGCTTTGTGAAAATGTTCCAACTATTTATTCTCTATATTTATTGAAGCTTAATGGATTGGATCATAATGGTGGACCATGTTTCGATGCTTTTCTATTTGTGTGTTTGGTAAATTGTGGTAGAATACTAAAACTACAAGTTGTTATATGGTTTCTAGATAGTTAACTTAGGATTGAATTTTTTCAATTGAATTACTTAGGATGGTAGTTAGTTTATTCAACATAAAAATGATTCAAATGGTGTTGATGTAATGGGAGATGTTATGTACCTATTCATTGAGACAAAGAATACTATCACAATGTGAGGGGACATTGGCGTGGAAAACAACATTAATCAAGAGCCACCTCGCAACATTTAGGCATTACTTTAGATGAAGAGTTTCATCTTTCTTATCCTTATGATTTTCACTATGATAGGTAGGTGAGGAAATATAATCTTATTAATGTGATTTCATAAACATATGTTTGGAAGTGAAGGATGTTTCATTTGGGTTCTTGTTTAATTAGAACTAAAAGTTGACTTCTTTAAATCTAGGTAACTTCTACACAATTATGATCTCACTTTAAGTATAAGAGTCTTATTAATACATGAATTTCTTACAACCTTTGTTTGCATTTTCTCCTTGATTTTATTGATATTTACACGCTCACTGAGCCAATACCTAAATGGGTAGCACATGTACTCTCCTTAGGGTATGTATAGGTCAGTTAATGGGGTTTTACCATTCACCCTACCCATTTTGATCATGGAAAATTCTCAGGTCATGGTGATTGCAATATATAGTGCTCAAAGTGGTTGGTGTTAAACTCATAATCCATGATGAGAACACGGGTGCATAATAAACACCTAATTACGTTCATGCTCTGAGTCTTACCAACTCTAATTCAAAATCAATTTGCACTTTTCAAACTTCATGTTGTCAAATATAAATGAGACAATTTGTTTAGGAAATGATTTTGTGAAATTTTTGAGCAACATTAGGATTAATTGGTAAGCTTTTAGAGAAAAGAATTGTGATGCGGTGAAAGAACAAATGCATTTCTTGGGATTTTGGTTAATTCATCTTTGCTTTGTAGAAAAGGTTGTTAATATTGAAACAATGTTTCAGGAACCTGGAAAGATCAACATTATTTGTTTGCTTGTTTTAAATTTGTTTGTTTGAAATGTTGTGCATTTCTTCCTTTATCATCCTCTTCAGGGTACACTTTAAAATAGCAACACTTTTTAGTAACAACAACTTGATGATGCTTAGGAGCACTAGTATTAACAAAATGGTAAGAAGGGTGGCATTTTTCTTCTGTAAACCTTGAGATTTGCTTTTGATTTCTCCCTAACATTTTCCTTATCCAAATAAATCAAGTTTCTTAATTTTCATTCACTTTTCTCATTATGTCATCGTTTTCATCTATTTTCAATTTTATAGATATTTTTTTTGCACAATTTCCTCTTACGATGTTGCTTTGCATATGCAGATATACATGATTCGTTAGAGTAGCAAGAAAGGGGATCTTCATCTTTATCGGGCATTGGATTTTCCTCTTGAGTGGAGAATGGAGAAGGTTATTCTTAAGAAGCTTCTTGTAGAAACTTTCTTGATCCACTATAATGAAAATTATCGGCTTTTTGGATTAGATATGACTCGGTTTGGCGCAATAAAAAATGGAGAGATGGAAATATGGTATGCTAATTCACCACTTGGCCCTTAGAACATGTAACGTAGTTTGCATGATTATGCCTAAGATTTTTTTGAAGGTTGAATACTAAATTCCTAAGGGGTTCTTTTCTATGGTGACATTTTATCTTCTTTCTTTATGCAGGTCATCTAGCCACATGGTGGCCATTATTTCCCAACTAAAAAAAAATTGTTCGAGTTTCTAATGGGGTTTCCTATGGTTTTTAATGTTGTGATTATTTCACCTCATGGTTATTTTGGGCAAGCAAATATTTTAGGAATGCCAAACAAGACATCGGTGAATAGGCAAACAATTTTGTTTTTTATAATTACAATGTCCATTCCATGATATCCTCTCTTTATTGTTTGATTGAATTTTGAAGGTTTATTTTTATTTTGTTGTCTTTTAACAATGAAATTGAAAATACTTGGTATCATGTCCATTTAAATAACAACCAAAGCTTGAATATGAAATTAGTATTACACTTAATTGATTGAAATCATTTTAGTTGTTTAGTGTTAAAATATTTTCATGACTATTAGAAAAGTTTAATTTCATGTTGTTATTTGACCACATTTTGTTTATATACTAGACCAAGTTCATGCATAAGATAATGAAATGTTGTTGCGAATAAAATGACAAGGATTAGACATCACACTTCAGACTATTTGTTTTCGCAAGGTATCTACAACTTGATCTTTTAGGATGTAACTTAGTTGACATGATTGTGCCTAATATTTCCTTGTAGGTTGAATACTAAGTTACTAAGGTGTTATTTTCTATGATGACATTTTATTTGTTATGTTTATATAGGTCATTTGGCCACATAGTGACCATTATCACCCAGCTGAAGAAAACTTGTTCGATTTTCTTGCTTTTATGGGGAAAAAATGGCTTTAACATTGCTTATGTTGAGGTATATGTCGTATAAATATTTTATAATTTACTTTACTTTATATTATAGTGTTCATCGTCTTTCATGTCTTATACGATATATTGTATCTTATTTTGTTTTTAGAAAAGGAACTCAGAATTGATGGTAAGAAGCAGGAAATGAAGAAAGAAGAAAACAAATATAACGCTGGAGTGAAAAATGCAAAAAAGAGAGAGAGAAGAGAATTGGGCTAGTGATACCCTTAGAGCCAATATCCCGCATAAGACACACACATAGAGACTGATGGTCAACTATTCAGAGTTCATGAATTCATGTGTAATGCCTTGGCAATAAAATGATAATGTTTTGAAGTGATGAAACAATATTTCATGTGTAAATTGTAGTCCAACCAATATTAAGTTGGTAACTCATATTGTAATACTTGACATTTCATATAATATATTTTTTTGGTTGGAATTATTTATAGTTGCACTTGATATTGTTTAGTATTGTAATTAACATGTGTAACTTTGTATGACAGTGTATGCCATCTTTTAAATTTAGTCGCAATCATATTAATTAATTTATGTTGATTAATAATGAACACGTAAAATCAATTTAAAATTACTAAATTATTAGTTTATACTGATTAATGACAAACATAATGAAAATGAGTATATGACTAAATCAGTCATTTATAATGATTATTAATGAAAGTAAATGAAATCAATATAAACTATTAAATTAGTTGTTTATATAATGAATATGAAACTACCAAGAAAAGATAAATGACTAATGAAAATGATAAATTTGTGATTACAAACGATGACTAAATTTTGCATATATACAACTATTAATCGCTAATTTGCAATATCTTATAATACAGCTGAAATTTAGTAATATTTCTTTGGTCACTAACTAGTTTCAAGTGATGACTAAATTTTGAATATATATGACTATTAGTAGTTAATTTACAGTATCTTATAACACAACAAAAAATTAGTCATATTTCTTTGGTCATTAATTGGTTTCAAACGATGACTAAAATTTGCATATATATGATTATTAGTAGCTAATTTACAATATTTTATAACACGATCAACATTTTATTCATATTTCTTTGGTCATTAATTGATTTTCTAAGATGATCATATTGTAATATATTTTGTTGTATATTTGGTCATTAATTTTGGCAATTAATGACTAAATCAATGACTCAATTAATGACAAAATTAATGACTAAATATATTACTAGATGATAAAATTGAGACATCCAATTAATGCCTAAGTTAAGAACGACTAAAAGTTGGTCACATTATAAGATATTGTAAATTAACTACTATTGGTCACCGATTGAAAAATAGTCGTTTATATGCAAATTTTTAGTCATTTTTTTAGTAACGAATTAGTCATTTTGTACTAGTGGATATATTCTCTTCCACCCCTCAATTGTTTGTTAATGGTGAAGAACCATTTGTTGCTAGAGATGAAAAATAGATACATGAAGCTACTAAATGTGATGGGAATTGGTATCATGTTTCTATTGTTCAATACAATGATGTGTCGAGGCACATCAAGGAACATACCATGATATTTCTTAGTTCAATTGAGTGAAATATTACAACATTACTCCTTTACCCTAGCTGGGTTCGCGAGCTTATCCAAAACACCATTACAACATTACAACATTACAACAAAAATCATGCTTAGAACATTTCTCCTACAATCATAACCCAAAAATTAGCCAACCCAAATCCTCTTGGATTCCACCTATTTATAGAAAGGTATGTAGACCTAATATGAGACCATTTACCAAGGGCATTACCATGTGTAGGTAAATTAAGAGTAATATTATTGACTTGATAAGAACAAAACAATAATAATTCGGAAGAAAAACAATAAAATTTCTGGATAAAAATGAGGATAAGAGAAAATAACAGTATCATTGCCACTCTGCGTGTGAAAGGCCCCAAAATACCATGTTAACATGGAGAACGTGGTAAGTTGGTGCACATATGATCAACGTAAGCGGCTTCTAAGTCGGCCAGCCGGCGGGCGTGATTTGATTTGGATTTCGACTATAAATATATATTTGATTTGGATTTCGACTTGTAAATTCAATTTTCTTCGCACAAGTCATGAACCAACATTGCAGAACTTCGAGATGGATATAACATTCCGAGCAGTGGGTAGTGACCAGCCCGAAACCAGTAGCATAACCAGTGGTGATGTTCATGATAATTCAGGTGCTCAGATAAATTTTAGACCTCCTGATTATCAAGTGGAGGTGACAGTAATTGGAGGCGCTGACGTGAAGCAGAAATGCAATATGTGCTTTGAGGATGTGAATGTGAATGGGATGCACAAAAATATGTTTTGCAATCATAGATATTGTCTTCGTTGTATGGGTCGATACGTTGAGTCCATGATGGCCGATTATGGCGGTGTGCCTAAATGCCCACATCCCTAGTGTAATTCCAAACTCAGTAAATATGGCTATGAGAAATTCTTGTCATCTAAATGGTTTGAGATTTTTATGAAAAGGTTTGAAGAGGAAAGAATTGCAGATTCAGAGAAAGTATATTGCCCATATCCTGATTGCTCGTTTTTGATGGCTTTATCGGAATTAAATAAACTTCCTTCTCCCTTTTCTTCCTCATCACATTCTTCTCTAACAACAACAACAGCAACAAAATGTTAGAAATGCTCCCGCCTGTTTTGTATTGAGTGCAGGGTTCCTTGGCACACAGACATGTCTTGCCAAGAATATGCTCCTCAGTTGGGCGTTGTAAATGCAGAGTTGAGTTTGCTTGCAGAGAGCAACAAGTGGAAGCGGTGTCCGAACTGCAAACAGATGATTGAACGCACCCAAGGTTGCATGCACATAGTTTGCAGGTACACGGTTTCTGAGCAATGGAGATTTTGTTTATGAGAATTTAATCATAATGTAATAAGAAATTGCTTATGTTTTTTATGCTCTAATATTAAATTTTGTTTATTTTCAGGTGTGGTCACCAATTTTGCTATATATGTGGAATTCCATGGGATGATAATTGTGATTGTGATGAGGAAGAAGAAACTACTGACGATGAGCAGGGCGGTAATGTTGATGAACATAATTATGAAAACCATGATGATGCTATATATATCATCAATGACCATGAACATAATTATGAAGATTAAGATTATGTTATATATATCCTGAGTCATTTGGACTCGGGATTGGTTTTGTGAATTTGGTGAGGGGTGCATGTAATCCATATCCTTTGTTGTTTTTATAAATGGGTCTACCTCTCCATTCTTCCATGCGTAGCCAGGGATGAGACAAGTATTCTTAGTGTTTCTTTTACATTTTTAACAAGTAGCAGAATGGCCTTGTTATGCTAAATTCGGTATATGATATCAATAATTTGTTTGGAATAAATACTAGCATGCTGATAAATAGCTAAACAATATTCAATTTTAACTTAAAATTTGGCACATTATGAAGTAAGAAATCTCATGAATTTATTTCGATTTCCCTCTATTGAAATGGATATAGGTCTCAAAAATATTTGGGTTTCCAATTGAAACCAAAATACTGCAAAAAGAAGAATGGTCCTAGTTAATAGCTAAGTTGGAAAAAGGACTAACCACTTGGAGCCTAAGGTGGTTGTCAAGGGCAAGGAGATTAGGTTTGGTCAAATCAATCCTAGATGTTATTTTTGTGTTTTGGATTTTAGTGACTTGCATTCCTAGGGGAGTTTTAGAAAGATCTATAAGTATTTGTTTTAAATGCTTGTGGGATTCATCTAACAATCATTTTTTCCTTTCCTTATCTATTTGGGTGTTTATCTAAGAAACAAGGAAATGTTTCATAACTAGCACTCCTCCCTAGGTTGAGTGGCTATTGAAGTTTTTCCCATTCTTTGTAATTTTCAACAACCTTCTATGCCTTCCTGGAATAGGATCAGGATTCTAGAGGAAACTAACAAATCTTTTCCATGTGGTTCTTTTATGGGGTTGAGCAAGAGGGAAATTTCTCATGTAGTTGAGAAAGTCAATATGAGACTTGGGAGGGGTTCAAAATATTTGGAAGAGCTATTATTAATGGATTTTTCTTGTGATAAGGATTGTGATCAACTCTAAATGTTAACTGATTCCTTGCTAGTTATAAGTTGGGTCAATGATATTCAACAATGTTACTGATTGCAACTTAATCACATTTTGGACAATTTATAAAGGATAAAGTTTCTTATGTCTATTTTTGGTGCACTCATATTTAGAGGGAGAGGGAGTGAAACAATGACGTAGAAAATCTTTTACTGAAAGTAATTTAGTTGGAATGGGGTCTTTGGTACATTGAGGATGTCTTAAATGATGAACACTATAGGTTCTTTCATAGTCCATTCATGGACAACCTCAACACACATAATTATAGGCTCTTTTTCATCTATGTTTTTTATCTTCATATTCTATAGGTTGATGTTAATTTTATTGATAGCGATGCTATAGTATTTTAGGAAATATATTTTGATTTTAAATTATAATTCTCATGATTTATAAACTCTACCCCAAATATTCTTACCATACATCCTTACCATTCAGATCTCTTTTCTAAAGTGACAATTAGTTGAACATTTATTTGAGACATCATGGTTAAAAAAATATTTGTCTAAGTATTAACTTTCTTTGTACTCAGAAGATTTTAGAGAATTTGTTTATTTATTTCTCACATAAACACATTTAAGTATCTCCACACTAGTATTCAATATATGAGTGATCATTTACATCCCTTATTTAGTTCAACAACTATTTGCAAAATCATTCAATCAATTTCCATGAGGATATCATGAGATTGTGCAACTACAATTAGATAAATAAAACAAAATCTATTTTTTTTTAGGAATTGTAAATTTCCTCCTATATGAAACGTGTTGAATTCCAAAACAATGTTATATTTGGGTTTGGAATAGCTTACAAAATTATAGATGTTCTTGTTGCTAGAGTGAATCGTTTTACCATAAATTCATCTGATAACCAAGAGCCATTTCTAGTTATTGAGTGATTTTTAATGCCTTATAATATTTATTTCATTTGAAACATGATTCTTTCACCCAACCGTAGGTAGAATGGAAACAATACATAGTAGACTATAAGTGTCCTATTCCTTGAAAGTGCATCTACTTCTATTTTTTTTCCCCTTTCTTGTAGATAGTTTCAAATTCATAAACCTGAATCTTTGTAACCCATTTTATTTGTCTCTTTTAAATATAGTTATTGTTCAACGAGTAATCTAGAAAATTATGATTAAAATTTACCTTAAAGTGTCTTCCTATAAGCTAAGGGTGTCGATTCTAAACTACATGTAGTATGGCAAATATTTCCCTTTCATAAATGTTTTTGAGTATGTCCTTTCTTTTAAATTGTTGCTTTCAAAGAAAACTCGCTTTGATCTTCCATTAAAACAACAATAATAATTTTTTTTTGTGAAGTTAGGTCTAAAGAGGACGTGAGTTGTGCACATAGCCTTAAAATTTTCAAAACCTTTAGTTTCTTGTTGAGTCCAAGAAAATGTTTCCTTCCTAAAGAGTTATATTATAGGTTCCATTAATTGACCATAAATACTGACAAGGTGATGGACCATGGTAATATCCCATCATGCCTACTAACCTTCATACACAAACTTAATCTATGCTCTTTGCTCAACAAAAAAAATTTAAAAAATTCTTAAGGTTCTGTTAGAGTCACGAGAGATCAAATCTCTTTGCATTTCATGATTAGGTGTCCCATCAGTGTGATGATGTTGCATTCCTTTAGGCATGCCATAATCCCGGTGGAGGGAGTTTGTGTCTTTTATTCCCCTCCTGTTTGGCACTGCTGGTTCAGGTTTGTTTAAGTTAATAAAATCTTCAAAGGGTCATTCATCTTGTTTTAAATTTCGAGGTCTTAGGTCTAGGGTTGAGTTAATTTTTGTCTTGAGAGGTTTTCGGCAAATAAAAATATAAAGGAAGCCTATAAAAGCACATCACTCTTCATTAGCAACTCATTTGCCTCTCACAAGCTAAGTGAATCCTTGCAAAGGCGATTTCAAGAGTGATTGAGCAAATTGGGCAGTTTCAGAGGTGCGCTACGCATCAGGGACGCATCAGGCTGCCTTTCTCAGAGAAAAATTGATCGTGCGCTACGTGTCAGAGGGGCGCTACCCGTTGGGCAAGGCGCGCTAAGCGTTGGGTTTTTCGCCCGACAAACTGTTAGCAAGCTACCAAATCCACTTTTCTCTCAAGAAAATTGCAGGTAGGCCTCTCCTCCATGGCTAGATTTGGTTTTGCAAGATGAATGAGAAATTAATATGTTTAAATGCCATGAAAATGAGAAGTCAAAAGCATACATTGTTGTGGAAGATTTAAGGACTTAATGGTGCTAGGGTTTCAATTTTTTTTTTTGTTGTCCAAGGTTGCCCATTTGTGACCCCTCTTTTCCCTTATTTTCATGAACATTCTCCTTCAAATTTTCCAATAAAATTTCATAATTTTCCTCTCTAAAATCCCTAAAACCTACTAAATTCCCAAATCCTACTCCACCTTAGAATACCACAATTTTGTGATTTCCCATGTTTCCTTCCCTAAATTCCTTATTTATGTTTATTGTCCCTAATTCCCTCATGTTCCCCTATCCCTAACAATTCCCTTGTATTTATGTCCCCTTGGTGACAGAATTTGAAAAAGTCAAAGAGCAGTTAATTGGGTGCAAAGTCAGCAATACACTACAGCCATCTTGCCTTCAAAACCATGTCAGAAACCGAATCAGATTATCAGCAGAGTTATGACAGTGATTCAACATGAGAGGTAGAAGTGCCAAGGAGGCATCACAAGGGTGGTAAAGGTGGTCGGCATGTCAGGGAGGAGCCCACTTCTTTGGCTCATTTGCAAGCTTGTCCACTTGCAATGACATGTTTTCAGTATCAATCATGCTTTGGATATTGTGAGCGGATCTCACAAAGTCAAAACCACAGAGAACTAGTCTGCTTATTTGTCCTACATTTGCACAATGGTCATGTGAACCTTGCAGGAGTGGATTTCACCCTATCACCTGAAATTGTTGCTCAAGCCACCGGGATACCAAATGTTGGGGAGAAGTGGAACAAGCACCAACAGCTAGACAGATTTCATTATCAACCATATATCAAACCCGGGTGCATGAGACACCTAACTGCTGTTTTTCCTTTCAGATTCCTCAGGGATGAGTATGCACCGTTGATGACGCTCATTATGCGCTATTTCACTTGTGAAGGCAGATTTTCACGTTTATATTCGTACCATATCCATTTGTTGATGCATTTCACCTAGGTACGAATGATGAACATTCCATTTTTCATGTGCCGAAATATAGAGAAGATGGTGCCCGTAGTGCAAAGGAAGAACCCAGGACAACAACACAAAAGTATATATCATTATGCACTTATCGAGATCATAGTGATGCATCACTTGGCACAGCAGTGTATTGCTTGGGAGGATTTCATTTCTCGCGACTTCTTCATGGTGCCACAACCACCTCCTGAGATTGTCCATGATGAGGGAGGGCCTTCACAGCAGTTTCACATTCCAGAGCCCGAGCATGTCAGCACTCCAACATGTGTTACATATCAGAGAGGCCACAGGGCCTTATTTGCATTTGCACGGCGAGTATTATCTCCACACCAAGTGGAAGGGGTCTCGCCTTCTTCGTCAGCACAACGAGTGTTATCTCCACATTAGGTGGAAGGGGCCTCGCTTACGATAGCAGCACAGGTGAAGGAGAGAGGCAAGTAGCCCATGATTGATGAGGGGCCATTAGGTGATCCAGACATAGATATTATTGACCTTGATATCAGCTCTCCTAGCTTAGAGCTAAAGGAGATCATTCAGCAACAAAAGGCTGAAAATCACTTGTTGCAGCAGAAGTTGGAAATGGCAAATTGGAAAATCAAATACTTAGAGCAGCGCAACAAACAGTTAGAGGATGAACACACTCTTGATGAGTTGCGGAGGATCCAAGAAGACTGGAACTTGGCTCGCAAGAGACCCGGTGATTTGACACCTATTGAGCAAGGTTCTATGCTCATTCAGGTGAACACTCATTTAGAGAAGTTGCTAGCCAAGGAAAACAGGGACAAAAATATGCTCCGCCACATTAAAAATCATTATTGGGCCCGCATGCATGTGTACAAAGAAAAAATGAAGGTACTCAAAGGACGATTGGCCAAGTCACTAAAACGGAGGAAAAGGCCTGATCCACTTCAGATTTTGGCTAAAACCTCCTTGAAGGAGCATGGTGCTCAATGATACACCCCTAGCTCTCATCCCCACACCCAAAATTGTCGTGCTCAGTTTTCCAACAAAACCCTAAAAATTTGAAATCAAACTTTCCCTATCAGTTTACTAGCCTAAAATCAGTGTTCTTTATTAGTCATCTCAGCCCTTTGAAGACCTTTTGTCGAGATAGACCTGGAGAGAGCCCTCTCCTGTCCCCGTAGGGCTAGCTACGAGGCTAAGTGGTTTGATGTTGCCTTGGATTTTGTCTTTTTCAGCCTGAGGCCAAATTTGAGCGCTAACAGGTTCTTTAAATATATCAAAATGAATGAATGTTTTTTTGTATGTGGTGACCTATGCTACCTTGATTAACCATTTTTTTTCAAATCAAGGAAATTTGATTAAGGTTACCTTTTTTTGGAAGATATAATTAAACAACTTTGCACTCCCAATAAAATCTCTTAATATCGTCTTCTAGAGAATGTTGAAGATGCGACTAAACAAAATAAGTGTTCCTTCATGTCCTTTCACCAAATGAAAATAAAAAAATATATCTTTTTATACAATTTCTCATAATATTAAGTGTCTAATGGATTGAGACTCATAATAGGATTTGTGAGATAATTTATTAACCAAATAAGAAAATGATTTAGTCCAAAGATATGAAATGAAACCATTTGACCCATTATGTCCTTTTACCAAATGAAAATACACATATATATCCTTTATACAATTTATCACAATATTAACTCTCCAATGGATTGGGGCTCATAATAAAAGTTTTGAGATAATTTATTAACCCAACAAGAAAATGATTTAGTCCAAAAATCACTAGTGAAAATTTGATCTCTATCATTTACAATAATCTTTGATACTCCATGTAGATTTTGACTAGTTTCCATGTATCCTATAGTTATTGTAATTTTGTTAAAATAGAGAGAGAGAGAGAGAGAGAGAGAGAGAGAGAGAGATGGGAATACATGGTGAGTTGAAATACCATCACCATGATGTGATTCCCTCCTTTAGGCTTTGGTAGACATGTAATAAAACCCATCAATGAATCTTTCCAACAATAAATTTGTATGGATAATGATTGTAGAATTATTTTGGTCTTGATTTTATTATCCTTATTTTGAGACTTATTCCTTACTAGTACACACAAATCAATATGTATAATTTCAATGTTGGGTGCTAAAAGGTGTCTTTTAAAACTTCTAATTACCTCACATTAAGCAACTTCTAATTACCTCACATTAAGTAAGTCCTTTTATTCCAAGAGTGTACACAATATGTGCATGCTATGAATCCAGAGAGTAATGTTTCTTCAAAATGAAATATAAAACTTTGATACAACTCAAAAACTACAATTTTTAATGGAAATATTACATCAAGACTTAATCTTCAACCGAAACCGTAATCAGATCTCAAACTGGAAATTCAAATGGAAATGATGTCAACTGAAGTTTAGTAGCAGTAACCAGACTCTTTCAGCTGATTAGATACTAACCACACTCTTATTGTAATCAATAAGGATCACTATCTTAACTGCTAATTAATTTAATCTAAAATAAGCATAAATAGAATCAAATGAAAATGCTAAGAAGCATGTAAAGAAAATGTACTAATTTAAACATAGGAAATCGGTAAATAGAAAATAAGGTAAACTCACAAAAAATGGGAAAAATATCAAATCAATCAAACTTGCGTGAATTATAAATACATAACACAAAGGATAGCTATTTGATCTACCACAGGCCACACTCTTAGCCATTGAACTCAATTATCATTACAATATGGTCGCGTTCCTCCAAAGAAAGAGTATGTACTGTAAAATTACAATTTGAAATGAACAAAAATTCGATTCCCTTTCCTCCTACAATTTTTACTTTTATAGTAAAAAAGAGGTAGAAGATAAATGTGATCCCTCAGGATCGAGAGATAGATCCTGAGGGATTCACAACTGAATTCTATCTTTTGACACCCTTCAGATTTAGCGTTGATCCTCCTGATTCACCCTCTGACTTGACCACAACCAATGCACCTCATTCTTCCTTTTTTGGTTTATGATGTTCCATCTTTAGGGAAAAAAAACTGTCCCTTTCGTTGTTTCTCTACATAAAAAGGAATAAGAGTTAGTTACGGTGGCTAAATCTTAATCGAGAGTAGTTCATTTATTTCTTATCATAATCCATCAATATGTTAGCGTATCAAGATATGAAAGAGATAAGAAAAGAGGAAAAAGGTGATGGAATTAAGAATAAATACATACCCATTGCATAACTCAACATACTCCCCTGCTTACCCTGTTCATGTCCTCATGAAAAGTAAATAGTTCTTATGCAGTGCAGTTAAAGAGTAGGCTCGAGAGAAAGCATCAAAAATTGGTCTAAAACTATGATGTTGAGCGAGGAGCGCAAAGCCAGGCCCTTCCTGTCCTTCAGGCAATTCGTAGTGAGCTGGATACCCTTCAGGGGAATACCAAATAATGGGACATCGAAACCGGCATCCTAACCAATAAGGTCCTTCTCTCAAAATAAGATTGTTGTAGGTGATCATACGGGCCGCAGCAGCTTTAAAATTTTTGTAATTAAATGGTGGAGATCATCCATCGAAGCTTAGATGTAGCTAGAGATATCTCTTGAATGGAGAGGAAATATGATATTACTTTCTGCACAATCTCCTTATGTATGGGCCCTAAAGTTTTAATCACCCCTTCTCATTTCATCAGAATCTTATGGTTGGAAAACATTTGTAATGGGTTTCAAGGTTCACTTCTCACCCAAATATCCAATTCATGTTCCTATCTTTGGAATGCATTATAATCTTTAAACCATTTGAGTTGGTTATCTGCAAATGAAATAAAAGCCTGGAATTGAACATATCCTACAAAAGGGTTAGGGTTCTTTTCCACCTCGTTTTCTAATATGAAATTGTGCAAATAAAACTCACAAAGAAGCCTTTGGACCTTTACACCACGTTTCTTGTAGCAATTTATAAAATCTTCAATTGTCCCCTACAGGGAACAATAAAGAAAAATACACACAAAAAGTTATGTTCCCTATAGGGAACAACAAAGAAAAACACACACAAAAAGTGTTTTTCCCTATAGGGGACAACAACAAGAGTTTCCTTTTGCAGTGATAATTTGTATCGTAGAATCTTCGTGTATCTATTGGCAAAAGGATTATCTTGTAAGCGGTTTGTGGTATAGGCATACCCAATTCCCATTTGATTTAAAAGAGTAGTCAGACCCATCAATGGTGGTTAATCTAAGGGTACCATTATCATACACCTCTTTTATCTCTTAGGGACCTAACCATCTACTCTAGAGTTTACTTGGAAAATCCTAGAACCTGGAATAGTACAAAAGTGCCCAGTCGCCTTCAAGGAATATCTTTTTCTTGATGAGGGCGTCATGCCATTTTTCTCTTTGTTGTTGAATAAGTGTAGTATGTTGAAGAGAAGATAGTTGGAATTCATCCAATTCATTTATTTGCTGTAATTCATTAATCTATGCTTCATTCAAATCCAACCCTAATTCTTGGGCTATCCTGTGGTATTCCTCCAAGTCGTGTGATATGCGCACAGGGCTTCAAGCAATCGGATAGCCCAGTCATGTCTATGCGAGGTGACTTTCTTTGTTAGAATGGCTTCGATTACTTTGTTGGTACTTTCTACCTGGCCATTTTCCTGCGAGTGATATGGAGATACGATTCTGTGAAAAATGTGATGATTTTTTAGTGTAGCATCAATCTTATGGCCTACAAATTGTGGCCCTCCATCTGTAATTATATCTCTGGGCAAGCCATACCGCACAAACTTTTTGAAAATAAAGTTGATTATTGTTTCCTCTGTTTCTCTTGGTAATGCTACCACCTCCACCCATTTAGTCACGTATTCCGTTGTAACCAGTATATATGACTTTTGATTAGATGATGGATTTATTGGGCCAACGAAATGTAATGCCCAACATTCAAAAGGTTCGATGACTAACTCTGGATGCAGGGGCATCTCATTAGATTGTCCAGGGTGGTCCATTATTTGGCAACCGTCGCATGCTTGGACAAATTTCTTGGTCTCCTTAAAAATCGTGGGCCAATAATAGCCCATATATAATATTTTATGTCCATTCCTGTGGTTTACAAAGTTTCCACTGCAAGGTCCATCGTGGTAGGCTTTAGGATATCGTAGATTTCGTCTTCCCTAATACACCTGTGGATATGCATATCGGCTCCTATGTGGAAGAGGTAACCTCTAATCCAAGGGAATGAGTGCTACACTGCACTATTAATTTTCTTTCTCTGGGTGTCAGGTGTTTGGGTAGTTTTCCCACTACTAAGTAATTCGATACATCTACATACCACGACGTTTTTATGGTCAAATCAAACATGTGCTCATTAGGGAACTGGTCTTCTACTCCCACTCTGTCGTCTATTCTTGGCACATGTGAGAGGAAGTTTGCCACTAGATTTTCCTTTCCTAGTCAATCCTTGATCATTATGTCAAATTCCTACAAAAGGATTAACCATCGTGTCACTCTTGTGTTCGTAATAGCTTTATTAGCTAAATATTTTATAGTAGAGTGATAAGTATATAGGACCATAGGGTATCCTGTTATATAGTGTCTAAAATTGTTAATATCATAGATTACAGCTAGAAACTCTTTCTCAGTCACTGTGTAATTCAATTCAGCAGGAGTTAAGTTTTCATTGATGTAGTATATCGCATAGGGTTTATTGTCTTCTTCTTGGCCAAGAACTGCTCCAATGGCCATATCTGATGCATGAGATGAAATTTCGAATGGTAAATCCCAGTTTGGGCCCCGTAGTACTAGGGCTGTTGATACTAGCCATTTTAATTCTGCAAAGGCAATGTGACATTTATCAGTCCATATAAAATTGATATTTCCTGTCAAAGCATATAATGGTGCAGTAATTTGGGAGAAGTTTTTTATAAATCTCTGATAATATCCAGAAAATCCCAAAAAAAATACATACCTTTGTTTGAGTGCACGGGGTAGCTAGTATGAGGATTACCTGAATTTTTGCTGGATCTACCTGAATTCCAGCTGTTGAGATGTAATGACCCAGGATTAGGCCTTCTGTCATCATCATGTGGCATTTCTCGTGGCTTAAGAAGAGCCTAGTATCAATGCATATTTCCAGGTTTTTCTCCAGTGTCTGTAATTCCTACTCGAAGTCATCTCCATAGGGTGTAAAATCATCCATGTACACCTCTAAACCCTCGTTTATCAAGTCGACAAAAATACTTAGTGTGGCTCTCTAGAATGTAGTAGGTGCATTGCATAGTCCTAAAGGTAATACCCTATAAGAAAATGTCCCCTATGGGCAGGTGAAGGTATTCTTATCTTGTTCTTCAGGGGAAATTTGGATTTGGTTGTAGCCACTGAAGCCGTCCAAGAAAGAGAAGAATTTTTTACCTACCAATGTGTCTAGAACCTGGTCAATAAACAGAAGGGGAAAATGATATTTTTGTGTTTCTCTGTTAAGTTCTTTGAAATCGACACATATATGCCATTTCCCATTCTTTTTAGGAACCACAACTAATGGAGAAACCTATTTAACATCAAATATAGGATAGATGAAATTTACATCTAATAGTTTATGTAGTTCGTCTTTAACAACATCAATTAGGTGAGGGTTTAATATTCGCTGAGGTTGTCGAATGGGTCTCACATATTTTCAGTGTAGATGTGGTGCATATATAATTGGGGGTCAATCCCTTTCATAAATGGGTAATCCCAAGTGAAAGCCCCTTTATATTTTCTAAGGATTTGAATAAGCTTCTGGTGCTGGTCATCACTCAAGTTTTTGTTAATGTTAAGGAATTTCCCTGGCTCAATTTCAATAGGTTTGCTGTTATAAACAATTGTTGTTGGTATTGTTTGGTCGTTGATATATTTTAAAGGATATTCTTAAAATTTATTATCAAGGACTACTTCAATCATGTGAAATTTTAGATTAGATATGACAGCTGGGTGATTAATGTAAGTGTTAATAATATCATCTTTTGTTTTGTTCTTAAATTCAAGAGCATATGTTACAGTTAGTGGTGATCAAATATTTTCTATTAAATATGTTATAGGTCAGTTCTTAGTTTTTATTATGGTTAGGCTTGGCTGAGATGGACGGTATAAAGCTAGGTTATTCACCTCATTTCCTCTGACTATAGTCATACTGCCTGTTCGACATCTTATATAAGCATCTTTGGTCACTAGCTAAGGTCTTCCTAATATTAGAGGATGTCCATCTAGCTGGTTTCTAGGATTAATAATGAAGAAATCTGCTGGGTACTCCCAAGAATCTACAAACACCATTGCATCCTTAAATGTCCCTTCTAGTTTAATAACTAAATGGTCAGCAAGTTCCAACAAGGTCGTAGTTTGATCTAAGGTTGTGATGCCAAGTCTCTGACATGTTGTTGTTGAGAGAATATTAATGGCTGCCCCTAGATTGACTAACGCATTGGGAAAGGAGCATCCATTTATTTGTACTATGACAATAGGGTTTCCTAGGTCTTCATATTTCACTGGTATTTCTCTGCCTAATAATAAATCAGACAAAGTTCTGACTACGTGGACAGTTGGTGTTACCTTTATTTTCCTCATAGGCTTTTTGATATACAATTCCTTAACGGTTTTTTCATAGATTGGAATGTCCTGAATAGCTTGGAGGAGGGGTATTTTTACACAAATATTTTTTAATTCTCCCAAGACATCAAAGTTAGGATATTCGATTAGGCGAGGTAAAATCAATCTTTCTGGGAATGGCAAAGAAGAGGTAATATTCTATTTGTGGCTTTTATGCTTGACTGTATTCTCCCTTTGAGGTGTTTTTTCTATAGGTAGTGGTTCTTCCAATTGCATATTTTTATCATCCTCTGGCGTGATTATTCGTCCAAACCTCAATTTGATTTCATTAGATTCTCTCAACTCGATTTTCAGATCCAAACCTTCAATAATTTGTACCGATTGGACTGGTTTGTTGTTAGGATTTGGGTTGGGTTGGGTTGGGAGTTGCAGACGTAGATTGGGTTGAGGATTCTGCTGCAACGTGTAAGGTGCTAGTAGTGTAGGTTGAGGTAGGGCGGCTGTCCCTACTGGTTGGTTCATAGGTCTTTGCTATCTTGATTGCCAGTTTTTGTTTTGTGAAGTGGAGGGGGACCATTGAGATGGATATGGATTGTTCTGCCAAGATGATGGAAAGTAAGAGGAATTTGGCCAACTATTGTTTGGATTTGACTGATTGGACCAAGGTGGCATAGAAAACTCTTGTGGAGACCAATTAGGAAAAGTTGGCTGGTTTTGCCATGTAGATCCTGTGTATCGTTGAGAATTATATTGTGAAGGCTGAAAGAGTTAAGATGGGTCGGTAGGCATACTTCTTTTTTGCGACATTGGTTTAATAGGTGACTAGTTCCGCTTCGTCCTTTGCCTCCTTGAAGACCGCTTTTAATCCTGGGAGTGATGCGAAATTTTCTGTGGCATGTTCTTTAGTGCATATGGCACAGTTCTTTACCAAATCCATTGGGCATTCTTTATGACTATGTTTCTTGCTACATTGAGGGAAAAAAATAACCAGGTTCTATTTTGCTTCAACCTGCTTCTGCTTGGCTTGCGTGATATCTAATTGTGTTGTCAAGGTTCCCAGGATATACGTTTTGAAATATTCCAGCAGGTTTTCGATTTTAGTACGAGTAATGCTTCCGTTAGAGAATTTGTTGTCCCTGGTGATTGCATCACGTTCAGCTGGTTTTAGCCTTGTACTGCCCCTCGAGCACCTAATACACAAATCAATAATGTTAACATAGTCTTCTTCATAGATATCACCTTTACCCATGATTTTTAGTGTCTCTATCCATTTGTCGTTCATCCCGTTAATCATCATGGCTTTTAGAACATTATCAGGTAGATTTGAATAGGGAGACCTTTGGATGTTATATTGGAAACGCTCCACATAGTCTTCCAAAGTTTCTCTAGCCCTTGCTACCATTTGGAATATCTCATCTTTTAGTTCTCTAGATTTTCAATAATCTTGTTATTTTTTAAGGAAGGCAGTTTTCATTTGGTTTGGGCAATCATTGGTGGTGCCTCCACCCAGTCCAATAAATCAATTCAGGGTTGCTCGCTTTAAAGTGGAGGGAAGCAACTTCAGTTTCTGGGGGTTGGTGGTGTAATCATAACCTCGACGTAGGACGTAGAATGCAAACAGGAACGCATTCAGAAATTCTAAAGTGATTCCATGAAAGGTGGGAATATTTTGTAGAGGGATAGCTTTCATCAGGGGGTTGAGAAATATGTCAACAATAGGATACTATAATGTAGAGTTCTGGGGTGTTTGTGGATTATTGTCCATTGGATCAAAGATATGCCAGTATCCTTCTGGGATCTCTAGAGCTAGAGAGTTGTCCCTAGGATGTCTAGAAGAGGCGGGAATGATCCTAACAACACTCCCTTGATCTGGGATACTGGGTGTCCTTTGCTCAATTACTACTTCAGGAGATCTTGGTTCTACTACGTTAACCTCGAATTCCATGTTTCTCCTTCTCCTTCACAGACATTGCAAGAATTCCCTTCTTGTGAGGGAATTGATCGTGAATTTTCAATATCTTGAAAACTCTTTTTAGTCCCTTTAGTTTTACTGTAGACCTCAGTGTAGGCTATAGATGGTGAGCATGTGGTCCAAAGGGAGACATTAGGATGTCTAGAAGGAATGGTTTCGAGACCTACTGATAGCTTAGATTTAGCTTTTCTTAAGATGTCGTCGATAAAATTTGATCGTCCAAGGGTCACCGGTCCCTTAGATTTTTCAAGTTTGGGGTGTGGGATTGTATTGTTTTATCGTCTTTCTTCTTAGTCATTCATGCAAAAATTCAAATGTTTATTTCTACCTTAAATTCCTAGCAATTCTACTAGAAAGTAGGTGGGGGAGTAGTCATTTTACTTGCTCCATATGCAGGTTCCAACCTTCCATTTTTTAAACCCAGTTCTCTCTCAGTGGAAAAACATCAAACACCTACTTTACCTTTTTGTAGTTGTGTTGAAAAGCGGGCAGAGGAGCAAGCACTTTACTAGCTCGTTATGTAGTCCTCTATACTACTAGTGTAATCCCTTATTATTATTAGTACAACCCCCTTATTATATTTTTGTACCCATGTATTCCCCATATTATTACTATTGTGCCCCATAGAAGCCCACTATTGTCATTATTGTGCCCTTACATTATTATTGTTATGTCGGCTCTGATTATATTATGACCCCTTAGACTCCTATATATATAAAAGAGGTCTTGTCATTTGTATCATCCAAGAATTGTTCATTTGTGTAATGTAAAGGAGGTTTCCCCCTCGAAGAGGCTGAATTCTAAGGCGTTGACCTATCTTTTCTATCTTTTTGTGTGTTGGTTTCATAACATTTGGTATCAGAGCTTTGGATTGTATGGTTTCATTGCTCCAAATTGGTCATTGTGGCATTTTTGTTATAATTTTTTCTGCAACGTTTCAGAAGTGAACAGAAAAAACCTGTTTAAGAGAAAATTGCACCGAAACTTTGTTCCAAATTTCAGAGCTTTTCGTGCTATATTTGTGGAGATATGGCCTGAGGAAGTTGGTATTTTTGGAGACTCCTAAATTACATTCCAAATAGGTGACCTGGGGAAAATCGTCATAACTTTTTTTTTGAGCATCAAATTGAAATTTTGTGAGAAGTTACAAAAAGAGAACAAACTGTAGTTTCTTGTGTATATTTTTTAGATCCTAAGGTTAACCCAGTGACACGTGCCACTTCATACAAGTTCGATCTTCTGAAAAGGTATATAATCAGGTCATCTTGGGAGATTGTTCATAACTCTTTCATGGAGAATCTAAATTTGATCAGACTAGTGGCATTGGAATTAGGACGCAGAGGACTACTGTAGGTCACAATTTCAGAACTGGAAGAACCGAAATTACAGAGTTATAGTCATTTCAAGCTAACGTTGTAGTGACAAATGCAAAAAGAGAGAGAGAAGAGAATCGGGCTAATGATACACTTAGAGCCAATATCCCGCATAAGACACACACAGAGACTGATGGTCAACTATTCAGAGTTGGTGAATTCACGTGCAATGCCTTGGCAATACAATGATAATGTTTTGAAGTGATGAAAAAATATTTCATGTGTAAATTGTAGTCCAACCAATATTAAGTTGGAAACTCATATTGTAATTCTTGACATTTCATATAATATAACTTTTTTGGTTGGAATTATTTATGATTGCACTTGATATTATTTAGTATTGTAATTAACATATGTAACTTTCGATGACAGTGTATGACATTTTTTTTTTAATTTAGTCACAATCATATTAATTAATTTATGTTGATTAATAATGAACACATAAAATCAATCTAAAATTACTAAAATACTAGTTTATACTGAATAATGATAAACATAATTAAAATGAATATACGACTAATTAGTCGTTTATAATGATTATTAATGAAACTAAATGAAATCAATATAAAGTATTAAATTAGTTGTTTATATAATGAATATGAAACTACCAAGAACAAATAAATGCCTAATGCAAATGATAAATTTGTGATTACAAATGATGACTAAATTTTTCATATATATGACTATTAGTCGCTAATTTGCAGTATCTTATAATATAGCTAAAATTTAATAATATTTCTTTGGTCACTAACTAGTTTCAAGTGACGACTAAATTATGCATATATATGACTATTAGTAGTTAATTTACAGTATCTTATAACACAACAAAAAATTAGTCATATTTCTTTGGTCATTAATTGGATTCAAACTATGACTAAAATTTTCATATATATTACTATTAATAGCCAATTTATAGTATTTTATAACACGACAAACATTTTAGTCATATTTCTTTGGTCATTAATTGGTTTTCTAAGGTAATCATATAGTAATATATTTTGTTGTATATTTGGTCATTAATTTTGGCAATTAATGACTAAATCAATGCCTCAATTAATGACAAAATTAATGACTAAATATACTAGTTGATAAAATTGAGACAACCAATTAATGCCTAAGCTAAGAACGACTAAAAGTTGGTTGCATTATAAGATACTGTAAATTAGCTACTTTTGGTCACCGACTGAAAACTTGTCATTTATATGAAAATTTTAGTCATTTTTTAGTAACTGATTAGCCATTTTGTACTAGTGGATGTATTCCATTCCACCCCTTAATTGTTTTTTAATGGTTAAGAACCATTTGTCACTAGAGATGAAAAATAGATATATGAAGCTCCTAAATATGATGGGAATTGGTATCATGTTTTTATTGTTCAATACAATGATGTGTTGAGGCACATCAAGGAACATACCATGATATTTCTTAGTTCAATTGAGTAAAATATTACAACATTACTTCTTTACGCTAGTTGGGCTTCCCAGCTTATCCAAAACTCCATTACAACATTACAATAAAAATCATGATTAGAACATTTCTCCTACAATCATAACCCAAAAATTAGCCAACTCAAATCCTCTTGGATTACACCTATTTATAGATAGGTATGTAGACCTAATCCGACCCCATTTACCATGTGCATTACTATGTGTAGGTAAATTACAAGTAATATTATTGAATCAATAAAAATTATTCCAAAATATTCAGTGAAACTTAACCACTTTATCTCGACTGCCTCAAAAGCCAATCAATTTTGCATGTGCTTTCCTTATATGAAAATTCTACGTGTTGATCCTCCTGCAACATTTCTGATTCTTTTGTGACATTCCTACATCAAACTCCATCAAAATACTCAAGACTGCCTCAAAATTCCTCCAATTCCTTTTACCCAAAAATGGTGCCAATGTGTACCCTCCAGGGATACACGGAGACCCATCCATACGTTTCTTCCTCCAGAGATCTAGCCTTCACGAAGGTAGCCCAAGAAGAAGAACACTTGAACCATGACATACCTAAAGTCATTAGGTTGCAGTAGCTAGAGGTGTTTGGTTCTCCTTAGAACTAGAGGAAAAAGAAGGATGAATGTGTTTCATTCCCCTCCCTTTACCTTTTATTTATAGTTTAGGAAATATTGTATTATATTATTTTAATAATATTCCTAAATTTACTTTCGGAATGTTGTAACCATAATAATTATTTGGATTAGGAACCATGTCTAGGTATCTTGATAAGTTTGGTGTACTCAGACTTGGGGATATTGTATCAAATTTGTGTATGATATTTCTTTTTAATATGATTTTTTAATGTTAAAAATCCAATATTTTTTTATGATTTAAATTATATGCAAATGTATATTTTTGTGTGTGTAATTTTCAACTTGGATGTGCTCATACTTGCTTTGGTGTAAATTTCATCCATTGGCATTGTAACTACTAGGTGCACCATGACATCCACTATCACTATAACCACTAGGTGCATTGCATTATCCTTAATTTGGACATGGGTAAATAAAGGGATATAACAAAAGGACTTTATGCATTGAGAAAGAAATAGAAGAATGGATGAGAAGCCTATTTGAGAAGAATTCTCTTTTCACAATATAATAAATGCATAATATGATATGATATCTAAAATTTGGTTTCCTCGGTATATATTTTAGACTATGGTGTGATAATATTTAAAGGGTTTAGCAAATCATTAAGGATTAGTTAACCAATAAGGAAAAATCTAATATAACTATAAAAATTCAATAACTCAATATTTAGTGCTTAACATACCTCTCCCTTTCAAACATGTGTTTCCCTCAATAATTGATTAGATGTGGACATTTTTACATGAAGTAATCATTTTCCTATGTCACCTCTTCTACTAGTAGTTCTTTCCACTTCATGATATAGCCAACAATTTCTTGATTCTATAGTTATGTAAACCATGTTTTAATGATTGTTTCCATTTTTAGTATTCTTTTCTTTCTTCATTAATCTTAGGTGAAATATTATGAACTACGATTTTGTCATGTATTACCTTATTAAGCAAGAAACATGGAAGAATATATGGACACGTGAAGATGGAGAAAATTCCAATTTGTAGGCCATACTTTCAATCCTTTATAACACCTTTTAATGATCATAGTAAGTGGGTCATAATCTAGATCATTCTTTTGTTTCCTGAAGGACATCTATTTGTATAGTTATAGCCTTAAAAATATCCAACCCTCACTTCAAATTCTATTTCACTACAATTCTGATTTACTAGTTCTTTCATTCCATTTCTCTTCATAACCAAATTTCCCTTTAATACTTGGAGAATCTCTTCTTGGTGCTCTATGTCATGATCTATTGCTTTAACTTTCACTTTTCCTATCAAGTTTGGTGTGATGGATGAAGGATAATAACCATAGAGTACTATAAATGGGGACAATTGTTTATGAAGTAGGGAAGAATGTGTTGTATCATAATTATATGAAATGAAACCACTTGACCCATTATGACCTTTTACCAAATGAAAATAAACAAATTTAGAGTTTTATATAATTTCTCACAATATTAATTGTTCAATGGATTGAGGCTGATAATAGGATTTATGAGATAATTTATTCACCAAAGTAGACAATGATTAGTCCAAAAATATGAAATGAAACCACTTGACCCATTATGTCCTTTTACCAAATGAAAATAAACATATATGTCCTTTTATACAATTTCTCACAATATTAACTTTTCAATGGATTGAGGCTGATAATAGGAGTTGTGAGATAATTTATTAACGAAACAAGAAAATGATTTAGTCTAAAACTCACTAGTGAAAATTTGATCTCTATCACTTACAATAATCTTTGATATTCCATGTAGATTTTGAATTGTTTCTAGATATCCTATAGCTATTACACTTTTGTTAAAATGGAGAGAGAGAGAATGAGAGAGAGAGAGGGAGATGGGCATGCATTGCGAGTTGATATAACATCACCATGATATGATTCCCTCCTTTGGGCTTTCGTAGACATGTAATAAAATCCATCAACGCCTCTTTCCAAAAATAACTTTGTATGAATAATGATTGTAGAATGCTTGTGGTCTTGATTGTATTTTCCTTATTTTGATGGAAAACCAAACATTTAGCCAAAAAAACTGAATATTAGTTTGAATCCCTTCATAAAAAAATATTTCTTGTTATTGTGGTAATTTTTTAGGAACCCTAAATTTCCTCCTGTAGGAAAAGTTTTGAATTACAAAAGGATTTTATGTTTAGGTTTGGAATAGGCTTACAAAATGATAGATGTTCTTGTTGTTAGAGTGAATCGTTTTAGCATAAATTCCTTTAATAACCAGAGCAATTTTTAGTTATTGAGTGTATTAGGGGAATTTTCGGGTCTAAAATGAGTATCCTAAGGAAATTCTACAATCAAAATTCACTTTATGAGAAGCAATCAGATTTTAGGGGATGTCATCATCTCGAATGGTTGAGGTGGAATTGCTTGAAGTAAAGGTAATTACTTAAATATTATATTATTTTATTTTTATATACTATATTAATTACATGCTATTTTGTTTCCAAACAAAAAATTGATCTTTTTATTAACCGAAATAAAAAGTTACATAGTATATGCATTAAGCATTCATTTTGTTATATGATGCGCAGATCATAGAGCCCACAGGATGTAGGATATACTATCCTGTCAAAGAAAAACGAGAAAAAGTTGTTCCTGAAAACAGGAAAACAACAAGAAAATAAATAAATGATCTAGATGGCCTATGCTTTCCTTACCTTCTTCTTCTCCACTCTTCACCAACCTCCAGTGTTCGGAGTGGTATCAATAACGGCAAGGTGGTTTTCCATTGTATTCGTTGGTTATTCTTTATCTGATTCCGATCCTTCTGAGCCATGAGCTTGTTTGATTCCACTTATTTCCAGCTGAGATTCTTGTTGTTGTTCATGCCCCAAGTCAGTCTCTAGGGTCTTTTCTTCCTGTAATTTTTCCTATCCCATTTGCTCGCCTGTAGGTTCTATTTTCAATTCCTCTTCTTCTAGCGGTTCAGTATGTTGCCAGCCTTTGGGTTTTTTCGAATGTTTTTTATTTCCTTTAGGCTCCTTCCTAGCCAGTGGACAGGCGTATTGGAGGTACTTTGTTTGGAAACATCCGCGACATCTGAATGTTGTGCTCTCATAATCAAGCAGTTGTGTCCACAGTGAATTATTAAAATTCAATGTGATGTGATCTGGTAGTCCTTGACTCAGGTCCACTTCTACACATATTCTGGCATATGCGAATATTCCTCGGGTAATATTATCATCATACGATATTAGAAACTTCCCCAAGGAGTTCCCAATGACTATTAGAACTTTGTGATGCTAGAAATGTAGAGGGAGGTTATGAAGTCTTACCCAAACTGGAATTGTTGAAACTACCATGGTATTATCATCGAATCTCGGAAACCAGGGGGTGATGAAGAGACCAGCATTGCCCCAAAACCAAGGCCCCTCATTGATGATGTTATCTCGATCTTGTTTGGTGTTGAATCTAACTATGAAGAACCCTTTTGGGCATAAATTAATTTCAGAGTTTGTTGACCATGTGGAGAAGATCCATTGATGCAATGCATCAGACTTTGGCCAGAAACCATTAAATCTATAAATAACAGACTTTTGGGCTAAATCTATGTATAGATCACATACCTCCCGCAAAGACACTGTGAGAATTGGGGCTTTTGGTTTCTGTTCCACAATGTAGGGGCATGGTACATTGGATGTTGGTGTTGGTTTGTTATTCATGTGTTCCTTTCCTTTGACCGCATCACGGAAAGAGCCTAAAGTTTTGGAGGTGGCTCCCTTGCATCTGCCTCTTAGTATCACATTTATTATGATGGTTGAATCTTTGGTAACTCCATAGTCATGAAGTGTGTGATTATCCTACAGACTGTAGCCTGAATATATCAGATTTTGGTATGTTGGGATTCCCAGATTTATTTGGATCTCTTTTTTTAAATCCTTTATGCTCAACCTCTTGTTGATCTATATGTAATAATGTCTGGCTCCTATCGATCTGATAAAAATTTGCATTAGATCTTCATCCATACCTGGCAAATCCACATTGTCTAGGCCTCGATCTGTTGGATATGCCTTCTTTGCCTACCTAAGAGCACCGCAAATTTTCATAGGTCTGTATCCTGTTATCTCCTATTTAGGCTGGCCGAGATTGATTTTCATGACTGTTTTGGCAAGGAGAATCCCTGCCATGAACCTCACTTTCTCTTTGTAGTCATTAACCCATGCTTGTATGGGGGAGAACTCAAGTCTCACTGCCCTCGACCCATCCTGCACATTCCTAACTTGCCTGTCGGTCTCTCCTTTGTTATTTTATCTGAGAACTGCAGATTAGCTAACACACGCCAGTCCCAAAGAGGATGGAGGTTTAGCAAGCCACGCAGTCCTCAACCCTGTATGTGCTACCCTATCTTGTCTGATGACTTCTCCTTCAATTTTCTTGGGAATGACAATTCAATCAATGGTAGAGTCTGGTCGTTGTAGGTGTGTCATTGCCCTGACTGCCTTCTGATCCTCCACGTGTTCCCATCCATTTTTCAAAGCCTTGATTGGTTTCTCTATTTCTGCGATGCCGGTCCCTTCGTACCCAAATAAGGACTGCTCATTCGGATCCGTGCTTTTCCAGGTAGCCAAATCTGAGCAGGTCAATTTGGCTGCCTTGTTGACGCCATTCTCATGATTTTATGTAGGCAGATTGAGAGAGACAAATCCTACCCTTGCTTCCGTATCATATCACTCGTCGTTAGATCTAAGTGAAAGAAGTTGGCCCCAACGAGTCCAAGCCCCTTCCATCCTGGGTTCAAATATCAGTGAGTTGTCACTATTAGCCACCTTCGACATTTCGATTGCCTAGAACTTAAGCTTGATCATGGCCATCTTCTTCCCTCCCTTGTGACCTGCTTTGTTGCAACCAAACTCTGCCATGATGGCTCGGTTGATTTTGTGGAAGCGTTTTGCCTTGAGAACCCTTGCCACACCTGGCTTGAGGGAGAAACATTCCATGACAGAAAACCCATTTCTTATTCTGAAACCAAGCCATAGCACTGTCGCAGGGTCAAGAGCAGCTCGCCCTTCTACTTATTTCCTATGTGGGGTTCGTTCTGATCCCATGTAGCTCCCATCCTTGATTTACAGGGCGGTGTTGACGCAGGTCATAGTTTCGGAAACCCTAGCCATGGCTCTCTCCTATCCTTCCAACTCTCACTATTGACAAGATATTTGTTAGATAGCTAATCTTGGTGATTAGGCTTGGGTTACTTTGGGTAGTTATTGGAGTCCAAGAACACTCCTTAATTACATGTTATTATATAATTTAACTACATTATTTAAATAATATAATTTTTAATTAATAGTATAGTATACAATTAAGAATTTATGAATTTATGAAGGTGTGGAGGGAATGGACTGACGGAGGGAAGCGCTAGGATTTTCAGGCATCTGCAGGTTTATATATCCATGGAAGCGTGTAAAGGGGGGAGCTCCACTCCCTCCTTCAGGTAGGAAGTAGCTAGCCAAGGCAAGAAACCATTAGAGAGTGTCAAAGGTCCTTCAGGAGAAGGGATAACGAACACAAAGAAGGAGAAAGAATCTAATAAGTCAAGGGAGAATAACAACAATAAAGAAAATGAGGAAGAAGACAAGGAATAGGGAGTGAAAAGCAAAGCACATAAGGGACCAAGTAAACCCAAAGCTGAGGTCACACCTAAAGTAGTTTTAAATGACACAGCTCTGCAAGCACACAGGGAACACATGGGGACATATGCTATCATTTGTAAATTCATGGGATTATGGCCCACTAAAAGGGATTTACAGACATGGATCAAATACCATTGGAAACCAAAAGGAAGAATTGACCTACATCTCGGGTCAAAGGGTTTCTTCAATGTGGTCTTCACAAATATTGAGGAAAAGATAGAGTGTTTGAAGGAGGGCCCTACTTCTATGCAAAAGTAGGGCCATACATGCGACCATGGATGATGAATTTTGTCCCTGACCGAGAAACTTTCACTTTGGTCCCAGTCTGGGTAAGACTCTACTCTCTACCTATTGATTACTAGAAACTAGAATCATTATCTGCCATAGGAAACAAATTAGGGCATTTTGTCAAAAATTCTCAGGCCACCAAAAGGGGTAAGTACACTTCCTTTTCATGAATATGTGTGGAGATGGATCTATCTGGAGCTCTACCAGATGAGGTCATCTTGGAAGCTTTTGATGAAGAATGGGTGAAAACAGTAGACTATGAACATATTCCTTTCAGATGTCGAAGATGCCATGAGCATGGGCACCTATTTACTACCCTCTCAGTAGAATAGAGAACATAAGTAAAGCGACCACAATGAAAGATACTGAAGCCTTTCACAAAGTGGTACATAGAGGAAAAGGAGGCAAGAAGGGGCCAAAGCAACAACAAATAGAAGGGAAACAAGCTAATCTGAATAAGTTCCAAGTACTCGAAGAAGAAGAAGAAGAAACAACAAAAGAATATCAAGTAATGGAAGGAAGCCCAATGGAGAAGGAGAAAGAAGAAGATAGAGTACAAACAAAACATATTGACAAGCAGAAAGAGGTTATGCTGAGTGATGTAGAACTGGAGATAGACCAAGAAATGACCCACAGTGAAAAGGAAATGGAGGATCATGAACTACAGGAGATTCTTGATAGGGAACACTTAGATCTGGAATGGTTCTTGAAACAGGGGACCATGAGGGGGGTAGAATATTTACCGCCAAAAGATTTCAATAGAGTACAATAGCTATTCCTATGGAAAACTCATGACAAAGTGTTGGATAGGCAAGGAGAAAATCAAAGGCAGGGCAACAAAGGCGTGAAAACTATGAAGATCACTCTTGGATTAGCTCCCAGAAACCCAGGTAAGAAGAGAGGCAGGAAAAAGTAGAATGAGTTATTGATGGAATGTGGAAAGCTAATGATAGATTCAGGTAAGATGAAAGATCTAACCAGCTACTCCTTTACGAATCTTTAATAATGAATTTTACATCTTGGAATATCAGAGGTCTATGTAGTAAAAGGAAACAAATAATTCTTAGTAATAGAATGAAACAAGAAGCTCTGGATATGATATTTATCTAGGAAATGAAATGTTCCATTCAGAAAATAAAAGAAATACACAACAAATGGCTCAATAGATTTGAGTTTCTAGAAGTCAAAGCAGATAACTCAGCATGGGGCATACTTACACTTTGGAACGCCCAAAATATTGACATAATAGATGCTGAGGCATCTAGAAATTATTTGTCAGTGGTTATACAACCAGTGGGAGATAGGGAGACCTATCTAGTCACGAATGTAGGTGGCCCTCAAAAAATGGATGATAAACTCAGGTTTCTAGATTCTCTTATGGAGCTTAGAGATAGACATGTAGATGTACAATGGATCTTGTGTGGGGACTTCAACATGATCAAATCACTTTCAGAGAAAAAAGGGGGAACCAGAACATTAAGTAGAGACTCGACAACTTTTCAAACTTTTATAGATAATATGAAGCTTGTTGATACTGACATGAGTAATGGTCTCTTCACTTGGAACAATAAAATAGGAGGAGATTCTCGAGTAGCCTCAAAGTTAGAGAGATTCGTAATCTCAGTGGACCTTATGCTTAGCAACAAGGAAATGATAGTGAGAAGTCCCCCCTTTAGAGGTTCAGATCATTGACTTGTTCAACATGATGTTTGGGCATTGGTACCCCCAAGAACAAACCTTTCAAATTTGAGAATATCTGGCTCACACACCTTGACTTCGTCAGTAACATTACAAATTGGTGGACAAAAGATTTGCATATTCAGGGTACAACTATGTTCCAATTGCACAAAAGACTAAAGCACATCAAGCTAAGACTTAAATATTGGAACAAGAATGAATTTGGAAATAATTTTGAAGCCAAAAAAGTCGTTGAAGATAAAATGCGGGAACTCAATCAAACCCTTATCTCGAAGGGCTTTGATAAAGATAGAAATGACTAGGTCACCAAATACCATCAAGACTGGGAGAATGTATGTAAACAAGAGGAACTATTTTGGAGACAAAAATCTAGAGTTCAATGGCTGAAAGAAGGGGAGCGTAACACTGGATTTTTCCACAGATCAACCATTGCAAATAGATCTCATAATAGGATCTCTTCGATCAAGGATGAGGATGGTCATCTTCTTAACTCCCATGAAGATATAGAAAATGTGTTAGTAAAACACTTTCATGGGATAGCATAGGAAACCATTTCAAATAGAGAGCATTTTATTAGGAATTTTACCGGGCATATTCCTAGACTGGTTACTAGAGAGGATAATTTCAATCTCAATAGGCCAGTGATAGAAGAGGAGGTTAGTGAGGTCATCAAAGAAATGCAGAATGGTAAAGCACTAGTCCCTGATGGTTTCAATGTGGATTCTTTAAGGCTTGCTGGAATATAGTGAAACAAGATATTCTGAAAGTAGTGGAAGATTCTAGGTTGAGTAGAACTATTTTGAAGGTGCTCAATACTTCCTTCATCTCCCTAATCCCCAAATAGGACAATGCTCAGACTCCAGACAGGTTTAAACCTATAGCCTTGTGCAATGTGGTTTACAAGATCATATCCAAGGTTTTTGCTAACTGACTCAAACCACTTCTTCCTACTCTAGTGTCTATAGAGCAATCTGGTTATGTGGAAGGTAGACAACTTATCAATAACATCATTGAAGCGCATGAGGTGGTGCACTCATTGACAAGCAATAAGAAGGTTGGTATGATTATGAAATTGGACATAGCCAAAGCTTATGATAAGTTGAATTGGTCATATATAAGTCCTTATTACTTTTGGGTTGGATCATAACTGGGTTAGATGGGTTATGGCCCTGGTAACTTCTTCCAGCTTTTCAATTCTGGTTAATGGTTATCCTTCCAAGACCTTCACTCCTTCTAGAGGCTTCAGGCAGGGTGATCCACTGTCTCCCTATCTCTTCATCCTCATGATGGAAGGTCAGGGTCAATCTATCAAGCATGCGAAAGAAGTTTGTAATATCAAAGGACTCCAACTCTCAGAGACTGGTTAGGCTTTGACCCATCAACAATATTTTGATGATACCATGCTATAGGGAATCCCCATGGTCAAAGAAGTTGTAGTGTACAAACATATCCTCTCTAACTTTGCCATGGCTACAGGTATGGAAGTTAATCTCTCCAAATCTAAGATTTTTTTTGTTTAACACCAATATAGCTATTTAGAAAAATATCTCCAAGATTCTAGGCTTTCAAAGGGATGTCCTTCCCTCCAAATATTTGGGAGTTCCTATTACTGATAACCCTTTGCACAAAGGCATTTGGGAGTCGGTGATTAATAAGATGCAGGGTAAAATCAGGAAATGGACCTTTAGATCTTTAAACCTGGCTGGTCGGTTAGTACTTACAAAATCTGTTCTCCAATCAATCCCCATCTTCATGTTATCAGCCCTTCCAGTTCGAAAAGGAGTTTTACAACTTTTTAAAACCATTCAAAGAGACTTTCTTTGGGGTAAAGGGGAGGAAAGAAAGAAATGGGCCTTGGTATCTTGGGAGAAGATATGAAAACCTAAAAATCATGGGGGTCTTGGACTGGATGATCTGGAAATACTAAGTAAAGTCTTAGGGGTGAAATTATGGTGGCACGGGGTGACAAACCCAAAGGCGAAGTGGGCTAGAATCTGGAAAGAAAAAATGCCAACAATTGGGAAGATAATGATCTAATAAGAATGTCTGGCAGTATAAAGGGCTCAAACATCTAGAATAAGGCCTCGAGGAATAGAGGATTAGTTTATAAAAACAACTTCTAGGAAATTAGAGAGGGTGATCTTGCTTTGTTTTGGGAGGACAAATGGCAGCAAGAACCTAAACTGTTAAGAGAGAACCTTCTAGACCTCAAGAAAGAAATAGATACCAAAAGGCTATCATAAAAACACTATTTTAAAGTCAATATGAGATTGGGAGGGGTTCAAAGTATTTGGAAGAGCTATTATCTCATCACCCATTAATGGATTTTGGTTGTGATTGTTATAGACATTTTTGTGCCTTACAGCATGAAGCATGAAATGTCCATAATCTAAGGGATCCAAAGTCCCTAAACATGTTGTTCCTCCCCCTAGAGGAACAAGGTCAGCAAACCACAGCACTGAATAACAGTTCTCCACCTGAAAACACTCAAAAACAAGGCAATTCTGGATCATGTCAACTGCTCCACTGAGCATCTGCGCTGAATGTCAACTGCTCCACTGTCTACCTGCGCTGAATGTCAACTGCAAAGAAGGCTACCTGTGCTGGGAGAGTTGGGACATGTGGCACAGTCATTCCTCAAGGTGTCAATGCCCAGGAAGCTTCCAAAATGACACTTGGATCAGGGAATTCGACTGGTGATGAGTAAGAGGGTCTAGATCTCCAAGTGGAAGCAAGAACCTCCAAGTGGACTCAAGAACTGAAGAATAACTGAAGTGAGAGAGGACACTAGTCAGCTTCATGCCAGCCTCAAGCTGACTCATCCTTTCTCCAAAACTCCTATATATAGATCTCTCTCATGAGGTATAGGGAGGCTGGAATCTTGTGAATGTAAAGAATTGATGTTGGTTTGAGTTTAGAACTATTGGGTGATTTGCTTTGAAGGAGGTGAAGAGGAGATTTATTTCTGCTGGGAAGGTGATGCTCGATTGGGCCTCTTATGGTTGTATCACTTCCTGAACTTTACTTCTTCCATTAATAAAGCATTTGAGGTTCTTCTATATGCATGTGTCTCAATGATGTATTGTTATGTTTGTTTATTTGATTTATTCTAATCCTTGAAACAATTATGAATGTATGCTTCTTGTAGTTTCCCTCTCTTGTCATTTTGCAGGATCTTAGTGTAGCTGGGCCAGTGAAAGAGCAAGGAGCTGGGAGCAAGCAACAAGGAGAGAAGATTGGATCAACCATTAGCGAAAGACATCGGTTAGTGGACCTCTTTCTCCCCTATTTTACTTTCATAAAGAAGAAATCTTAGATAGCTTTGCTTTGATTGTTGCTGAGGTACTATCACCCTTAGAGTGGGATAGGGTCATTCCGTATTGGATACTTTTCCCCACAACAAATTGGCGACTCCGCTGGGGATCGTATCTTGTTGGTTGTTTGTGTTTTTGCTATTCATTTCCTAAACACAAGGAGTACCGAATGGAACTGCATTTGGATCTTTCAAATGCAAAGTAGAGGGCAGCTACTCTAGCTCAGTTTCTGGGCATGTTTATGATTTGAAGAGCTGATCCACAAGGACTATGAATAGCTCTTAGTGATAGCTTTTCATCCTCCTTTTCATCCTTTAGTGTGTACTTGATTGATAGCTTTGATTTGGCCAAAAACTGTTGATTTTTGAGCAATCTATGACCCAGAAACTGAGAAAAACGAGAGTTTCTCTCTTCATTGCAGGTACTGTGAAGGCAGTCTGCATTTCATCGCAGGTCCTGAAGGGGCTACCTACGCTGAATTTCAAACTGACAGTGTACTACCTGCGCTGAACCAGTTAGGCCTTGTGCAACTGGGGTTCCCTCCTTTCTGTTGCCCTGTTTTCATCCCTGTTTTTGCAGCCTGTTATTAGTCAATGTACCTATCTGAAACCACTTTTCTTTCCCACTATTCCGCCTTGGTTGTATAAAGAAACTGTATTTGTTCTTTGTGTATTTCTTACGTCATTTGCAGTTTCCCATAACGAAAGTGAACTAGTCTTGCTGTGGCCCCTTAGATCTAGACCTGTGATAAGTGTCGTCCTGATCTTGAGAGTTAGTTTGTTTGCTGTTCATAGCTGATTGAGCTTTTGCTTTCGTCATATGGTTTGATTTTAAGTATTTCTAGTGTTGAAACAAGTGAATCTTAAGGTGTCTTTTGATTTTGGACAAAAGCTTGTTTGCTTTCACTTGAAATTGAATTCAAAGTTATACAACAACTTTCTTTTTGTAGTACATCAACATTAAGAAAGAGAAAATAAATACCTGCATTGTCCATGTGCATTTTGACAGCTTGCATGTTGATTTAGGAAAAAGTGCATTAGTGTGTGCTCTATGATCTGTGTGAAAAGATGATGTCTTTCTTTTCCCTCAGTAGTTAAGATTTTCATAAGTTGAAAAGATTGAAAAAGCTTGCTTATCATCTTTAGACTGCATTTAGGAGTTGTACCATACATCTCGTGGTGATCCATAAAGGCAAACTACTAAACAAGATCAACCTAAAATAAATTGAATTTACATAACAACGCTTTGAAACATAACGCAAACACATAGAGGTCTAAGCTAGAGACGTGTTCCGGCGTCGTTAAACGTGATATCTTAGCGTTGAGTGGTTGGGTGATTCCTCCACGGTGAAGCGATAAGTATCAATACGGACTTGTGCTCCCACGTACCGTCGCGTATATATTGGGAGACCCCTATAGGAACAAAGCCTTTATCCATAGGAAGCCGTGTCGGCCGCCCTACTGATCGCAATGCAGTGAACACAGCATTCACGAAGATCGACCACCCGTACCGTAAAACGTATTCTGTGGTTTTGCGAAAAGTGTGGCACACCCTCTGCCTAGATCTCTAGAGTAGTTTCTTTTGGCCTTTTTCAACTCTATAACTGAAAAAGTCCATCCGAGCATTTGTCACTTCGGGCTCGTTAAAACATCGAAGGAGACTAGAGTCATCTTTAGCTTTTTCTCGACTCTTAAAAAGTGAAAAAGCAAGTTGTGTCTAAAGCGTCGTTATAAAATTTATTTTAAACGGAACATAATCACCTCCTATTCCTGCGTTGATCTGTAGGTCGAGAACATGGAACGCACCAACCAAGGAATTCTACGTGATGGAAATCCTAGTCCTTTCTCCTCTTGGGGAGAAGTTGGTGCGCCCCACATGGCCACATTGTCGCTTCCAAGACTGACAATTGGCCTGCCAATTTGGCTGTTCTCAACCAATGTAGTTCAGAACACCATGGTTCCTGAACAGTCGAGTCAACAGTTAGATCAGTCTAGAGCTGCCCACCAGCCTTCTACTTCCTATAAATCTTCCTCCAATCCTTCATCTTCGCAAGGTAGAGCCGGCAAAAGCCAAGCTCCCATGGAGAAGAAAGAGAAGAAGAAGAGAGAGAAGAAGAAGAAGGAGCCTAAGGCGACTGGGGGCAAGCAAAAGACATCTGACAGAAATCCACACACAGCACAGACCGGGCCTAAATCGCCATGTGTCATATCTAGAGGAGACCACTTCCATAGAGATTGTCCCTGTATTCCTCGGATACTAAGGGACTGGTCCCCTCGTTTGCACAGTTCGGGAGAATCAACCTCTGATAGCCATGTTGAATGCTTTCCGTCAACCAGCGAAAGTGAAGGTTCAAGACAAAGAGGGGGAGCAAGATCCCCCTGCAGACTGTGTGAAGGCGATCACGCCATCCACCGTTGTCCCTTCTTAGACGAAGCGAAGAGAGTTTTGGAAGATCGTCCGGTTTCACCGTTGAGACTTCCTCCTGGATACAAAAAACTCGTGCCAAGTCCTTCGTTGGTTGAGAATACAGCTGGCCCGCTCAAGTGGTCGGCTGAAGCGTCAGTCATTGAAAATGAACCTATTGAATCCAGACCGGACGAAAGTCCAAAGGTCGAAACGGCAGTTGACCCGGTTCTACCTTCAGAAGTTTCATCTTCAAATGACACCGTCACTGAAGATTCATCTTCAAATGACACCCTCACTGAAGAGAATAAGGATGACACCATCCAGATTCTTTTCATCAACACAGACTTTGATGAGCGTCAGGGCAATGCGCCCATTCCTTTATCGCAGGAAGGAACATCGTCAGGGTCATATCCGGCCGTATATTCGGTCCCACCACCAAGCAACCTGGTTGTATCCTTTGATTGGAACCAACTAGGCAGACCCCGGTTTCCAGCCAGTATACCATTCAGAATCATAGTCCAAATATACAGAATGGTAATGGCTGGCACTATCATTGATGAAGGGGCATCTGTGAGTATCCTTTCCTCTATTTCTTGGAAAGCACTGGGTTCCCCAGTGCTTTTGCCTGAGATAAGAAATCTCTCGGGTTTCGATAAAGGAACCAGTCGACCATTAGGGATCCTCCCCAATGTGCCTGTTACATTGAAAGGGAAGACCGTTCAAATGAACGTGATGGTCGTTCAAGGACCCTTGGATTATAACCTACTCCTTGGACAAGACTATATATATTGCATGGGAGCAATAGTCTCCTCACTCTTTAGAGTAATGTGTTTTCCACACGAAGGAAGGATGGTCAAGCTCGTAGACCAACTTTCATTTCCAGGATCATGCATCGCAAATAGTCACATACCAACCCTGAATGGTCTATTCAATCAAGAAATGTCTCCACCCCCAGTCCTCCTTCCCGACGAGTGCGAGTGATTCGGAAAGATGGGACTGGAACCCAGGGGGCATGCATCCTGGTCTGGTTCGGGCAGAAAAAACCCTGGGTATAAGGTAGAATTTCCGTGGGAGAATATGACTAGTCCATACCCCATCCGTAGAGGAAGAGGGGTTGTTCTGGAATAAGATTATTTTGTCAAGGTTATGTGTTTGACAAAGGTCATTCACCCTTGTCTATTTCGGTAGACATTGTCGAGGAAGTGATTTGTTGAAAAAATAACAAGACAATCTTTGGGTAACCAGAAAGAGGTAAGCCTCCCTCAATAACACAAATGTTTTGTCTTTGAGTAGTGTTCTTCTCTTGTCGCAGGTAGCTGCTCTCTTGTCGCAAGTAGCTGTTCTCTTGCGATCTTGCAAAAGATCTGTTAAAAGTTGGGCTGACGAGAAGACAAGTATCGCATAAGACCCGTTAAAAATAACGAGAAGACAAGTATCGTTAACATTAGACTAGCAAGACGACAAGTAGCTGTGAACACCCAAAGAAAAGCAGAGGTGGGGGAGAGGAGGGGCAACCTTGAAATTGTATTTTATACCTGGGGGCATGCAAACCTTTTGGAGTGCAAGCTAAGAGCGGTTATTTATCTATTTTTTGGGTTAGCCGTTTCCGAACTTGTATAAAGAAAGGATATGGAGTAAAGCTTAGTGAAGATGAAACTCCTTAAAAGATAGAGATCTCACAGGGGACATTTCTTATCTTATAACTCGTATTTCGAGCAGTTTTACCGCGGAATTTATGCTCGTTAAAAAATAGAAAAGCGAGATCCGAGCAGTTTTAGCACATAGTTCATGCTTGTTAAAAAATAAACATAAGATTGAGCAGTGTTTTGGTGCATTCAAGCTCGTTAAAAAATGAACCTATCCCGGTAAATAACCACTGTGATCGTAAATTTATCAGCCATAAAAAGCCTTGGTCGTGTTTTGCACCTGCCACCTCCACTTTCATTTGGCCGATCGTTCACCTCCATATGATTGTTTACCCATTTTGAGGAATAGCTGCGAAGAGTGATTTCACCTAGCCATCCTTGTGACACTGCCGTGATTGGAAAATTCCAACCTGTACCTGGAATCTGCTGCTATCCCTGTTTATCACTCGTTCCTCAAAAGACGAGTCTTCTTTAAGCTCTTTTCAACTGACTCGTAAAATATGAAAAGTTTGCCGAGTTTTGGCCTTCCAGCTCATTAAAAGGACTGGAAGAGCTATCCCTCCTCTAGATTTTAATCTTTTTGGACCTGAGGGATTATTGCACAAAAAGGTCAAGCGCTTGTTTTATTCGGCTCGTTAAAGTTATCGAAAACTCATCCCTTCTGTATTGTTTTATACTTTTTCGGACTTAAGGGATTAGATGACGAAAAAGGAATTTTGGAGTTAACTTTCTGTACCTTTTCAGACTCTCTAAAAATGAAAAGGACCGAGTTTTCCTTGTCGTTAGACTCGTTAAAATGATTAAATAGCGACAAACTTGTCTTTAGACGAGAACGAGTTTCCCCATCGCTAGACTCGTTAAAACATAGCGATGGGCTTGCCTGAAGGGCAGGTTATAGAACAAGCATATGTTATCCTCCTCAAGCTTGACAAAAATAAAGAGGTACTGGTCAGAAATGACTGGGGAAAAATTGGGAGAACCTCAAAGCTTTAATGGTAGCAAGTCGCTCTTGAACATGACACTTTTCCTCCGTATCACATCGGGTTGGGTTGTTTCATTCACCAGTCTCATCACCATGGTCTCGCCAAACCATCCACATTTGGGGTAATGCTACCGATCCATCGCATCAGTGTCATTATATGTTCAAGAGATGTCATTCAGAAAGAGTCAACCGTGTCCCATCCACTACCATACATCATCTTTCATCCTTTCATGACCGCCACCCTGAATAATATTTCACAGATTGTTTTCACCTCCATTAAAATAATTAGCTCCGTTCAGTGTCACTGATGTGGGATTCATTAAGGCCCTCCTTTGACGGATCGCTTCTTGTCGACTTCAGCTCATTATCCAAGAAGTTGATCTAGGAACAACCCCCTCAGTACTTTGAAGCTTGCATGCCTCAATGGCAAGTTTCTCACTTCCGGCGACAGGTATACATCAATGACCTTCGACCAGCAGATTTTACGTGGTGTTCGACGCCAAGTCCTATATTTACACCACGTGAATTGTACTGCAGTACCTTGAGGGTCATTATCATTAGCGGTGATTCCTCTCGCGCTTGTTAACGGTTTACATCATTGACCGATAATCAAGCGATGTCTTTCCATGTTCGACTTCAGCGCAATTCTCACATGGATCGACCTGTACTTAGAGTGAAGATCGAACGAGTTTGAAGACCCCGGATCTAGTTTCATCCATCCGGGCTGCGATATATATTCAGGAAATATAAAGACATTTGACATGTACATCATTGCAGCAGATGATCATCCTACTGAAAGGATGATAATTTCAGCAGAGAATTATCAGTCTACCATCAAACGATCGTCTGTTCTATGTACCAAAATGAATTTATAAAGCTGAGCATGGGAATGCCCGCCTCAGCTAGATCATGAAAGCAGTATGAAAAATAATGTATTGTATTGTATCTTATTACAGGTCACCTCTCAGCGATTGAATGAACTTCGGATCCTCCTGATAAAGCATTTCACCCGATAAATGACCTCATACTTTAGGGGGCAACTGTTATAGACATTTTTGTGCCTTACAGCATGAAGCATGAAATGTCCATAATCTAAGGGATCCAAAGTCCCTAAACATGTTGTTCCTCCCCCTAGAGGAACAAGGTCAGCAAACCACAGCACTGAATAACAGTTCTCCACCTGAAAACACTCAAAAACAAGGCAATTCTGGATCATGTCAACTGCTCCACTGAGCATCTGCGCTGAATGTCAACTGCTCCACTGTCTACCTACGCTGAATGTCAACTGCAAAGAAGGCTACCCGTGCTGGGAGAGTTGGGACATGTGGCACAGTCATTCCTCAAGGTGTCAATGCCCAGGAAGCTTCCAAAATGACACTTGGATCAGGGAATTCGACTGGTGATGAGTAAGAGGGTCTAGATCTCCAAGTGGAAGCAAGAACCTCCAAGTGGACTCAAGAACTAAAGAATAACTGAAGTGAGAGAGGACACTAGTCAGCTTCATGCCAGCCTCAAGCTGACTCATCCTTTCTCCAAAAATCCTATATATAGATCTCTCTCATGAGGTCTAGGGAGGCTAGAATCTTGTGAATGTAAAGAATTGTTGTTGGTTTGAGTTTAGAACTATTGGGTGATTTTCTTTGAAGGAGGTGAAGAGGAGATTTCTTTTGCTGGGAAGGTGATGCTGGATTGGGCCTCTTATGGTTGTATCACTTCCTGAACTTTACTTCTTCCATTAATAAAGCATTTGAGGTTCTTCTATATGCATGTGTCTCAATGATGTATTGTTATGCTTGTATATTTGATTTATTCTAATCCTTTAATCAATTATGAATGTATGCTTCTTGTAGTTTCCCTCTCTTGTCATTTTGCAGGATCTTAGTGTAGCTGGGCCAATGAAAGAGCAAGGAGCTGGGAGCAAGTAGCAAGGAGAGAAGATTGGATCAACCATTAGCGAAAGACATCGGTTAGTGGACCTCTTTCTCCCCTATTTTACTTTCATAAAGAAGAAATCTTAGATAGCTTTGCTTTGATTGTTGCTGAGGTACTATCACCCTTAGAGTGGGATAGGGTCATTCCGTATTGGATACTTTTCCCAACAACAGTGATAAGGATTGCGATCAACTCTAAGTGTTAAGTGATTCCTTGCTAGTTATAAATTGGGTCAATGATATTCAACAATGTTACTGCTTGCAACTTAATCAAATTTCAGACAATTTAAAAAGGATAAAGCTTTCTTATGTTTATTTTTTGTGCATTCATATTTAGAGGGAGAGGGAGTGAAACAGTGATGTAGAAAATCTTTTAAAGAAAGTAATTTAGTTGGAATGGGGTCTTTGGTACATTGAGGAGGTCTTAAATGATGAGAACTATAGGTTCTTTCATAGTCCTTTCATGAACAACCTCAACAAGCATAATTATAGGCTCTTTTTCATCTATGTTTTTTTATCTTCATATTCTATAGGTTGCTGTTGATTTTGTTGATAATGATGCTATAGTAATTTCGGAAATATATTTTTATTTTAAATTATAATTCTCATGATTTGTAAACTCTAATCCTCTTTGTATCTTTTTTTTGTGGACCCCTATGGTCAAATGATGTATAGATGTATGTTTTTCTAATGGGAGAGCTGGTCTGTTTTTGTGTTCAATACATGAATATGGGTAGATATTGCATGAATACACACTTTGTTTGTGTATTTACAAAATGAAACTTTATTTATTTATATAAATAAGTTATGCTTTTTTCCTCTGAAAAAAATAAAGAAAGACATATGACATTTGGTTCTAAACATTTTTTGCAAAAGAATGTATTGTATGAATTCCCTTCCCAAAATTTGAATTTAAACACATTTGTATTGATCTTCGAATTTAGATTTTGATAAACATATCTCACATTTGCCCTTGAGCTAAATGATAACTAAAAAAACTAGATTGTGCATAGAGATAACTAAAACAAAATTTGAAATTCCTTGACATTATGATCAAAATCCACTCTAACACATATGCTTCCCTTTTGTAGTAGTGTTCCAACATATAATTTCTTAGAAGAATATCTAGAATAAGGTGGTAGGGGCCATGGCTCAATAATGAGATGTGGGGCATTAGGGATGATTTCCAAGTGTTTGAAATAACATCGCAGAGAGAGATGGAAGTTTATGGAATATCATGATAGTAGATTTTCGAAAATGAGAATCATGATGAAACCTTTATGGTATTTATTTAGATGAAGCTATCAAGGGAGAGGCCCAATTGTGTCATAGTTGGGTGGAGGAAGATCTCCTCTGGAATCCCTCATGATTGCTGGGTAGAGGAAGACCTCCTCTGGAATCCCTCATGATAACTGGGTGGAGTAAGATATACTCTGGAATCCTCCATGATTGCTTGGTGCAGGAAGATCTCCTCTGGAATCCCACATGATATCTGGGTGGAGGAAGATCTCCTCTGGAGCCCTCATGACTCCTGGGTGGAGTAAGACCTCCTTTGGAATCCCAGAATATGCCTGTAAATTAAACATCCTTAATGTAGAAGGGTGGAGGTGTGGAAGGAACCTATGGAATCCCAAGTACATCTGGAGGTCTAGTCAATGGGATGGGCTCCACATGCTAGGGAGAGACAATGAAATCACTAGTAGTTTGTCAGTGATTCGGAGGAGAATAGTGAGCTTGGTCCCATTGTCCACCCCAGGTCATACAATATTAAGTATCTTAAAGTCTTGGTTTTCCCTATACATCTAAAAAATGCTACAATATTACATTGCCATGTTTTTAGGCAGGGTTAAAGAAGTGAACTCAAGAATGACTACATACAAATCCCTTAATGTTGACCTAAAATTCAAGAGCCTCAAGGTCAGAATAGTACTTGGACACATCCCTATTAACAAAGGAAAGATATGTGCCCTATTTGATACATTGGTTTAACTATAGGGCATTTCAGTTTCTAATTTTTGCATCATGAGAGGGTACCCAATGCCCAATCTATATTACACATTGTTGATCATTATATTTATTATGGAATATCTCTCTCTTCAAGGTTTCTACTATGTATTGGTTGTTGGGTATTTTATTGATTGCAATATACCCATCTATGTAAGGGTACAAATTCACAATACTTGTGTCTTGGCATTGGATTTAATTAAAGAGGTGGACTAGTGGATGACAATTAGGAGCGTCTTGTCAACTCAGATAGGATAAGTCAAGAACTGACCCTTGCAGATAGAGGTTCATTCAGAACCTATTGTAATGAAAACATATAATCTCGGTGCTTAAAGGCTAATGGTATAAAATAGATTTCACATACATTACATATTATATTAGGCTATCACATAGAAAACCCATGGCACAAACATGACACATTTGCTACGAGGTGTAACTGAAGAGCCCTTACTAGTTAGGTAGTTGGGCATAGGTGCCTCTGGTGACTTATGCATACATTTACAAACCCAAGTTATCCACTTAACACCCGCGTTGAGGCTGATTATGTGTGTACAAAGTATTTCTATGAATAGGTTAGAGGATAATGTGGAGAGCAACTCACTTCTCTTACTTGCTGAAGTTTTACATAGGTGAAAACAAATTGTAGGGATTTTGTGCCTAGTATAGAAGGTGCACTAGCTAGATGTACCCATACTTCCATCCTCTCAGTTGATGATTGGGGCTGTTGTTATTATTTTCTACGAAGCTAAATGAGAAGGACAAGTTCATTGAGGTCACGACACACAAAAACACATTAAAATTAGCCCCTGAATGCACACAGAGTTGAGTTAGTCATTGTTCTAGATAGGTATTGGTGTTGGACTGATAAAAATTGGAAGGGAATCAAGGGTAAACATCCTAGCATAACTATAGGTACGTGTGGATGTTGATTATTGCATCTTCAGCCACAGAAAATTAGTTCAAACTTAGATAAAAGGTCATAATTCTCTCTTGTTATCCAATGAATGAAAATTTTCTTATTTGATGTGTTCAATCTATTTAGATTGGTGTTGTTTACTTCCAGTAGCATTAGACTGTAACTCAATCTTATTATTTGAATTGTAAGTTCATGACTCACATAGAAAAATTTATTTAAGTGACAAATTTGGAGGAATAATTTGTCAAGATACATGGATGAATTCTGGGCATGCTAGTATTCGTATATCAAGGCCACCCTTGAAAACTATGTCATTGAAGGTGATCTAGAGCATTTACTGTGTGATGTGAAGTTAAGACATGGTTTGCTTGTATTTTATTAAATTTTACTTAATATTGACCATATAGATGCATGACGGCCTAGAATTATTATGCTGCCAGAACTTAATATTCATACTAGGTTTCATATTTTATACCATATTTTATATCAACCAAGTATGGTTGTCATAAGTCCTAGAAAAGTCACTTATAGTCTTATATATATTGTGAATTGGGATTGTAACACCTTGGGTTAGGGTTAGATAAGTAAGAAGAGACTTTGGAGAGAAGGAATACATAATGAGATACATCCCTCCTCAAAGCTGGACAAGAGCCAAAAATTGCTGTCAATCTCAATCAATCAAGGGGAGTGATCAAGAGCACTGTATGAATGTAAATTGGATGAAATACATTGATATGGATCCTTGAACAGATGCTCAATTTTTTCCATGAATGATCATCAATGCTACAAGAAAACCTAGTAGCTGATACTAGAAACTGACTTGACAACTTCTCACAAATTGCATTAGTGGATTTGAAAGTTATGTTCAAAGTCTTTAAAAATTTTTCAAATGATGGAGGATACCATCTAAATTACAACCTTTCCATATTCATGTACTTGTCTTCGTACAACCGATATTTGATCCCTAATGTCTTTCAACTTCGTGAAATGTTATGAAATTGACTCTCCTTCCTGCATTTCCATTGAAAAAGACATATTTTTAAGGAAAAAAACATCTCTATTTCTCAGTGTCGTTCAGGCAGCCAAGCTTCATTTAGAGCCTCTTCCTCACTACCTTGTATGTTAGGAGAATTGGGCTTCCTTTCTATTGTGCTCCCCCTAGGATGATATAGCCAATTGGTCTCATCCCTAGACTCTCCCCAAAGCATATAATCTACTAGTGCTTACTTGTTGAACTTTTACATTGGTGAAAACACGTTATAGGGTTGTTTTGCCCAGTATAGAAGGTGCACTTGCTAGCTATAGCCATACTTCCATCCTCTAAGTCGATGGTTGTGGCTATTTCTATTATTTTCTATGAAGCTGAGTGAGAAGGACAAGTTCACTAAGGTCGCAACACACAAAAACACATTAAACTTTGCCCCTGAATGCACACATAGCTAAGTTAGTCATTGTGCTTGATAGGTATTGGCGTTGGATTGATAAAAATTGGAAGCGAATCAAGGGTCAGCATCCTAGCATAACTCTAGGTACATGTGGAAGTTTATTATTGCATCTTCAGCCACTGAAAATTATTTCAGACTGAGATAAAAGGTCAGAATGCTCTCTTGCTATCCAATGAATGAAAAGTTTCTTATTTGATGTGTTCAATCTGTTTATATTGGTGTCAATTGCTACTAGTAGCCTTAGAATGTAATTCACTCTTATTATTTGAATTGCAAGTTCATGAATCACATAGAAAAATTCAGTTAAGTGACAAATTTGGAGGAATAAGTTGTCAAAATACATGGATGAATTCTAGCCATGCTTAGTATTCATAGATCAAGGCCACCCTTGCAGAATATGTCATTGAAGGTGAGTTGGAGAATATGCCATGTGATGTGAAGTTAAGACATGGTATACTTGTAGTTTAGTCAATGTTGCTTAGTGCTGACCATATAGATGCATGACTGCCTAGAATTATTATGCTGCCAGAACTTAATATTCAGACCAGGTTTCATATTTTATACCATATTTTATATCAGCGAAGTATGGTTGTCATAAGTCTTAGAAAACTCACTTATAGTCTTTTATATGTTGTGAATTGAGACTATAACACCTTGGGTTAGGGTTAGAGCAATAATAAGAGGCTTTGGAGAGATGGAATAGATAATGAGATACATCCCTCCTCAAAGCTAGACAAGAGCCAAAAACTACTATTAATGTCTATCAATCAAGAAGAGTAATCAGGAGCACTGTATGAATGTACATTGGATGAAATACATTGATATGGAGTCCTTGAACAAATGCTCAATTTTTTCCATAACCGATCATCAATGCCACAAGACACCCTAGTAGCTGATAATAGAAACTGACTTGACAGATTCTCAAAAATTGCATTAGTGGATTTGAAAATTATGTTCAGAGTTTTTAAAAAGTTTTCAAATGATGGAGGGAGACCATATCAATTAAAACTTTTCCTTCTTCATGTAATTGTCTTCTTACAACCAATATTTGATCCCTAGTGTCTTTCAACTTCGTGAAATGTTATAAAATTGAATTTCCTTCCTTCATTTGCATTGGAAAAGACATGCTTTTAAGGAAAAATCATCTCTATTTCTCAGTGTCGTTCAAGCAACCAAGCTTGATTTAGAGCCTTTTTGTCGCTACCCTAGATGTTAGGGTCATTGGGATTCCTTGCTATTGTGCTCCCCCTACGATTCTATAGCTAGGTGGTCTCATACCCAGACTCTCCCCAAAACATATAATCTACCAGTGCTTAATTTCTGAAGTTTTACATAGGTGAAAAAAAATTATAGGGTTTGTTTGCCCAATATAGAAGGTGCACTTGCTAGCTGTACCCATACTTGCATCCTCTCACTCATTGGTTAGGGTTGTTGCTATTATTTTCTACGAAGTCGAATGACAAGGACAAGTTCACTGAGGTCACGACACATAAAAACACATTAAAATCAGTCCCTGAGTGCACACAAATCTGAGTTAGTCATTGTGCTGGATAGGTATTGGTGTTGAACTGATAAAAATTGGAAGGGAATCAAGGGTAAACATCCTAGTATAACTCTACGTACATGTGGAAGTTGATTATTGCATCTCTAGCCACTGAAAATTAGTTCAGACTTAGATAAAAGGTCAAAATGCTCTCTTGCCATCAAATGAATGAAAGGTTTCGTATTTGATGTGTTCAATCTATTTAGATTGGTGTCATTTGCTGCAAGTAGAATTAGACTGTAATTAACTCTTATTATTTGAAACATAAGTTCATGAATCACATAGACAAATTTAGTTAAGTGAAAAATTTGGAGCAATAAGTTGTGAAGATACATGGATGAATTTTGGGCATGCTTAGTATTCACAGATCAAGGCCACCCTTGAAAGCTATGGCATTGAAGGTGAGATCGAGCATTTGCCATGTGATGTGAAGTTAAGACATGGTCTGCTTGTACTTTATTTAATGTTGCTTAATGCTGACCATATAGATGCATGACTGCCTAGAATTATTATGCTGCCAGAACTTAATATTCAAACCAGGTTTCATATTTTATACCAATTTTATATTAGCCAAGTATGGTTGCCATAAGTCTTAGAAAACTCACTTGTAGTCTTATATATCTTATGAATTGGGATTGTAACATCCTGGGTTAGGGTTAGAGTAGTAAGAAGAGGCTTTGGAGAGAATGAATACATAATGAGATACATCCCTCCTCAAAGTTGGACAAGAGCCAAAAACTGCTATTAGTTACAATCAATCAAGAAGAGTGATCAGGAGCACTATATGAATGTACATTGGATGACAGAAAAAATACATTGATATCGTGTCCTTGAACAGATGCTCAATTTTTTCCATGATTGATCATCAATGCTACAAGAAACCCTAGTAGCTAATACTAGCAACTCACTTGACAGCTTCTCAAAAATTGCATTAGTGGATTTGAAAGTTATGTTTAGAGTTTTCAAAACGTTTGCAATTGATGGAGGGAGACCATCTAAATTACAACCTTTCCTTCTTCATGTACTTATCTTCTTATATCCAAAATTTGATCCCTAATGTATTTCAACTTCATGAAATGTTATGAAATGACTCTCCTTCCTTCATTTGCATTGAAAAAGAGATGATTTTAAGGAAAAAACCATCTTTATTTCTCAGTGTTGTTCAGGAAACCAAGCTCCATTTAGAGCCTCTTCACCACTACCCTACATGTTAGGAGCATTGGGCTTCCTTGCTATTGTTCTCCCCCTAGGATGATATAGCCAAGGGGTCTCATTCCTAGTGATCTAAAATCACTTGTGAATGATCTTAGTTAATTAATGAAGGTATTACAAACTTATGTGCTAGGGTGTGCCTATGTTATTTTATGAAACAGATCGATAAGATTGTGAAATAAACAGACACTAAAACAGTAAGAGAACACAATAAGCAAACACATAAAACACAACAAGCTTAATAAGTAGTTCACCCAATCCTCTTGGGCTACGTCTCTTGGTCCAGCCTTCAATGGTGGCCTTTCTATTGTGTCTTATAAAGTAGAGTTTTACAACAGTGAGCTCAATTTGAGCCTCACTCAACAGATAATGATCAGTAGGACTGTACTTAGATCTCGTAAGTCTCTAGAGTACATAGAGTCCCCTTACTGAATCTTGACCTCAATTAGTTTCAATGGTATGAGTCCAATTTGGTACTCAATATGTGACAGGTATACACAGAAGAGTTTTTTGAACCTCTCAAGCCTTCCCTGGAGTTCACAAACTCTCGAACTCTCTCTATCTCTGTTTGCTTGATGCTGCCTTTGCTTTGCAGGTCAGCTCGACTTCTCTATTCTCTACAATTTTTCTTTTCTTTCTTCCTTTCCTCTCTTTTCCTGCTTATCCTCCTTCTTTTCTCTCTCTACCTATTTGTGGCTTAAAGCCAATTTACTCCATAACTATTCGTTTCTTCTTCTCGGCTCTCTGGATCTCCTGCCTCTGTTCGTTGGAATTCCCCTGCTCTACATCATCATCACTGTTATGCTTCATAGAGAGGTGGCTACCTATTTCCTCATGAACTGAGTGTCGATTCTCTTTGAACGGTCATTATTTCTGTTGCTCCAAGATTGCTTCTGAAACTGTTTCCTCTGCCAACTCATCGTTCATGCGAGATCTCAAATCTTATCCGCCTCAACCTATTTCCCTGTTGAATATGGTCACCCATCGGATTTCTTCTCTGCCATTGATTTGGGGCCTCCAGATCCTACAGTCTTCGTCCATATCGGGCGAGTAAGTAGCATGCTCTTTACCCACACGATGTGAGAGGTTTTCTCTCTCATTTTTCAGACGTGTGTCACCCATTGTATGGCATTAGGGAGGACTCGATCGAACCCACTTACCGCTTGAGGTCCTTCTAATATAATACTGGTTTTAGTGTAGGGCCCACCTTCTGAAGGAATTAGCAATTTCCGTATGGGTTTATGCTTTTCCACGTAACCAAGTGCTTGAGGCTTTCCTTCACTAAGGGGGATGCCCTGTGATATGTGAAACTGCCTCCTTTTTGGATCTGACTTCCTGTTTTCCAATTTGCACTAGCATGCGGTTACCATGGGCCAACGTTCTGCATGTGTTGACCGAGGGTCCTTGTTGCTCTGTGCTTACCAAAAATTTCCATTATTTAGAGGTTATTTTTGATAAGCTTGACATCCATAGCACTTTGAAACATTGGTATGAGTTTTGGTCACATCACCTAGACTCTCCCCAAAGCATATAATTGGCCATTGCATTGGTCCTTTCACAATTACGAATGTCTCTAATTAGGATCCTCTGTTGGGGGCTCTCACCCCCTCATTCATCATTGGCAATGAGTTTTAGCTCTAGTAGGCATGGGTATCCACTTTTCTGTTCAAAACTGAGACTTACCGGTTTCTATTGTCTCTCTTGCACTTGCACTTTATTTTATATCTTTTCTTAGGCAGACACTTAACTTCTATCTAAAAACTTGTTTATTTATATTTTCCTTCTTTCAATAGCATTCTTGGAGTTTTTTCACACTCTGGATTTGCATTTATATTGGATTTACCATTTTAGTCCCATTGACCTACTTTTGTGGTCTTTGTTGGACATTAGTAAAATCATCTTATCTTATCTACCTTTATCTGGTAGTTCATGCATTCCCCGTGGACACCTTCATATTATGCATGCAAATTACCCATCTTACTCTTGTGGAATTATTTTCTATCACTGATATTTTCATCAGTATCACTACATATTCGTTATTGTAGTCATATCCATCTTATTCAATGGCTACTTGGTTTGACTGTTTTTGAAATTGATCAATATTGTCTTGTTTCCATACCACCTTCTAGGTCACCTTTCTCAGTGGAAACATGAATGGGAAAACAAGGATCATCTGTTGTTTCCATTTGGTGAAATTATGCCCATTAAATTTATGATCGGGCTTCAACATAAACTTCAAGAGCATTGTCATTTTTTCCATGAAAGAAATAAATACGAGGCTCTGATATAGTAAAAATATACTTCAAATGGAGATATAAATACATCAAGCTCGAAACTGTTCTATCACCTAAATTTTTTTATGCTGGCACATTCCAAAGAATGTTAATTTTCTTCTATACCAAAAAATAAAAATTTATGGGACCTTTATCTCTAAACTCTAAATTTTGTCCTACTGACTATAGGTGACTGCCTTGATTTTCATACTCATAATTTCTTCATTCCTGTGGCCATAATTTTTCAATTTCGACACATAATGTTTTGGTTTGTGCCTATCTTGGGGTCTTCCCATGCTCGTTGTGCACATGTGGTCTATTACATCCTCTATTTATTGTGTGTTCCCATAAGGTATTCCAGTAGTAAATCATGTTCATTCACGACTTTAATGGCAATGTCATGGCCTAAGCATGTGTGCTTATCATGCATTGTTTTGGGACAGCTGGTAGTCTATTTTGGACTCCTGTATGCATAGGGTTGCAGGAACCATCCCCCTTGGTCTGGAGGCTTGAACCTTGCTTCAAATAGAACCATTATAGAATCTCCATGTAATCTTGGTATGACATACAGTTTTGGCACACATCCCATAATGATGGTGTAAGGAGGAGATCCCCAACAATGTTGATGAGCCAATGGATGCCATAAATTAAAATGCAAAGCAACTCCGATTTTTAGGACTTGGCATCATTGCTGGCAAACATCATATGCCACACAGAATCCTAATGATTGTTGCCTGGTTCGTGGGAATGGGTAGAACTATTCAAAGGGAAAGTTGGAATTGTGAATGAGCGATGATTCAAATATTCAACCTACCCATCTCCAAGAAGAAATAATTAATGATATTCTTGGTGCTTAAGGATTTCTACTACGTTTTATATGTTTTTTCTTTTTAGTTTAAAGAAAATATACTCAAATAGTGAAAATTAATCATACTACTCAGCAGTATGTTTCCTTTGAAGATCATGGAAGCTTCTGTGTTTCGAAAGGAAATTAATGCCTCAAGTCCTTTCCAAGTGTAGTGGATTAATTTTTAACACATCAAATTGGAGCAATCATAACAATGTCAAAATGACTGTAAAGGAAAAACCACGGGTAAGGCTAAATGTGATTTGGATACATATTCTGCATGGTTAGGGATAGTTTTTTTTTCCTACTGATATTTACAAGTAAGGGAGTATGGATAGTTGAGAAATGAGATTGGAAGGTTTTAGAATATTGTGGGTTTTGATATGCCACTGATGTCAGTGGGTGATATATACTGCATATATGTATGTTAGATCAATATCACATTTTATAAGGTGAAAAAGAGCACATCCTTATCAGCATCTATAGATCCTAATATATGGAGTTCTGGACTTGATAGTTGAGAGGAACTTTCATCTTTATTATGACCTCCTTTTCGGCTATGACCTTGACTACACCTATTGGGTGGGATCACAGTTTTTGGTTTTCAAAGTTCTAATGTCTTTCTATGGTCATTTTGCTGATGGATTTCCTCCCTGCTTTAAAGTATACTTTGGATATTCTTGGACATATTTTTTTGAATAAACATGTTATGAACACGTTCATCATAGATGACATATACAAGTAATATTTCTAGGTCTCTTGGCTTGAATCACTAGGAGGATTGAAGCCTAAGATGACCTTCTATGCATTTATTAGAGACATGTCCTCTTTGTTTGATCCCCTTGTTGTGACACTAGATGCATGCACTCTAAGATATATTTGGGCTACTTTTTAGTGGGGTTACATAGGCTTTGGTGGAGGCTAAACAATAGATTCCTCAAGAGAATAGGATTTTGTAATTTTCATAGAGAAGATATTGAGGTGAAACATTTTTCTTTTGTTGTCTTATATACTACAAGATATAGGGATGGTTATGTCACCTTTTTAGTGAATATCATAACCCACAATAATACTTGTTGCTAGAGCAAAATTGTCAGGGCACTGCATTGTTCTTCAACTAAATCCTGTGTAATTTTTGGCCCATGTTTAGATCCAGTAGAGGGAATATTAATAATTTAGCTCTTTAAACATGAGGATTTCACTAATTTGACCTTGAATGTGTGTTGCACCATTAGGGAGTGTACATCCATCATAACTTTTGATCTAGGGAGAAACCTACAATTTAACCTTGAATATGTATTGCTTCATTAGGGACTGTGAATCCATATTAACTTTTGATTTAGGGAGAGGTCTAACTCAATTATCTTGAACTCCTGCATAATAGAAGAATTTCCAGCATAATAGAATGGGTGGCACCCCATATCAAATATTTCCTTCCTTCTCTAGAAGCATCCGTCGCATTCCATGATATTAAGCTAATAAATATTGAAGGACCTTAGTGTCTGGTCTTGTGCCAATTTTATCTTTATCCCATTCCACCATATTGAAATCTCCATTCATAATCCACTCAATAGTAGGAAGAAATTGCAGTATGTAGTTTTGAAATGGCATCTAACTTATGGAATCATTAGTTGCATAAATTGAGCAAACAGGCCAAACTATCTAAGAAATCACCACAATCCAACGAGATATTGGAAATGGGTCCCTATATTTATAATATGAGGGATTAACCATGGACCAAGTATAGAAATAGAAGAAAATCCAACCCAACAAAATTTATGGAACTCCAAAGATTGTTTTCCTTCCCTAGGGATATTGAGATTTTGAATAGAAAGGGAAACAAATATGGCATTTTTGTACTTTTCTGTCAATTTTTATAGCTACCCAACCATAAGTAGACACATGCATACTAGAATACTCATCTCATATGTTGAACATTTTTCTTTGAAAGTATTCTTGATTTTGCTTAATTTAAAATGTAATTTTTTTTCCTAGTCAAGTTCTAAAACTACTATACTGCTTGCAGCTTCCTTAGACAATGATGGTGGTCCTTTGTAGAAAATGGAGATACTTAAAAGGGTGAGATCTTGGGTCTCTTCTCAGCCTTCTCATTGGGGAGATCAAAAAATACCATTGAGACTAGTTTAATGATGCTGAACCATGCATCAATTTCACAGGTTCTTAGAGTACTAAAGGGACCAACTCCATATAGTTCCAGAGAAAGGTGTTCCTAACATGTTTCGGTACATCCAAATCCCATAGGAGTGGCCAAATACCTATTCATAGTTTCTTCCTTTTGACCACATATGATAGGAGTATCACTTTCTCATACACCTCCCCTAGGCTCATACGATTAGATCCACTATTGGCCCAAAGGGATGTTGGCAGTGCCCCTGTACCCAATTCACCTTCCTTGCCATTAGTCATTAGAATCAGGAGCCCCTGACATATCTAGCTCCATTGCAAGACCTTACCATATCACTCACTCATTCCTTTTTAGTAGGCCATTGAGTATATTGTATTATACCACAGTCTCTTATATACGTGTTGCAACAAAATTACCACTAATTTCTTTCTCTATATGTTACTTTTAGCATTTTTTTCTAGGATATGCACTTGCACTCCTACATTGTAGTCATATTGACTGCACATTTCCTCAGTCCCATTGACCTACTTTTGTGACTATCAGCAAGAAATTAATAGTTACCCAATTCACCTTCCTTTCCATTAGTCATTATAATCAAGAGCCCCTGACATATCTAGCTCCATTGCAAGGCCTTACCATATTGCTCACTCATTCCTTTTTAGCAGGCCATTGAGTATATTCTATTATACAACGGTCTCTTATATATGTGTTGCAACAAAATTACCACTAATTTCTTTCTCTATATGTTACTTTTAGCATTTTTTCTAGGATATTCACTTGCACTCCTACATTGTAGTCATATTGAATGCACTCTTCATTAGTCCCATTGACCTACTTTTGTGATTATCAGCAGGAAATTAATAAATTTACTTGTAGGGTTCAGTGACAACAATTGTAGGTAGCATTTAAATGCCCAATAGTGGTGTCACATGTAGGGATATGCAAGTAAGTAGTGTCCAAACTATCCCTAATGTTGGTTGTGTGTAAGAAGCACCCAAAAGAGTGGTGTGAATCTGAGAATGAAGCAACTGGAATGTTTTGGATGCTCCAAAAGCCATTACTTGAAATTTCAAAACATTTCATTACTGCTCCAAAGCCCATGAGTATGGGTCCCCTGAAACTTGTAAGTAGTTCTTATGTAATCATGATTATAAATTTGTAATCCACAATCTACTTTCATTTTATTGGAAGTATAATAGATATATTGATTTATAAGTTTTATTTTTGATTGTTTCCTTAATTTAGGCCCTCCAATTGTAGGGATGATAGTATTAAAATTTAATTAGATATGATAAACGTTATCTTCCATGCATGCATGTAATGATTTCATAACTTCCTTACATACATTCCTCTTATGGATATATAGGTCAATTTCTACACTTGGCCATGGGTTCATATGTTAGTGTGTCACTCTCTTAGATCACTTTATATTGTATCATTTGGATTATGCGCTGAGGATGATGTTGCATGGGGGGACTTGTCTCTACTTCTCGAATGCATCCTTTGGATTTTCCCCTCCTTGGGGATTGCAAGGGGAAAGTCCCTATTTTGAACGAGACATCTCTTAGGCTGTGTGATCCTCTCCCACATTGTCTAAATGCTTCTTTCTAGAAAATGGGATGTTTGGGATACGTCTTATGATGGTTTTTTGGAACTTATCTCAGATCCTCTAGATGGTTCTTTCCAGAAACAGGAAGTTTTGGGAGATCCTTTGGGATGGTTTTGAGGACATTTGAATAGCCACTATCGAAACTAGTGCCCATTTAGTTCCAATTCATAAATAAAAGTATTCACCAAGTTGTTTTTCATTCCAACATGGACAACGGTTATCTAAGCATTGCATTCCTAAATACTATGTAGTATGTTTTTGTAATGAGGGCTCATTTCCTTCACAATTCTCACTCCCATGTTTGGTAGGTTTGTGTATCCTACATCAACTCTTTCTTCTGGGAGAGTTATAATATCGATGTAGATAAGATATTTAAGATATATTAACCAAGACTTGTTACTTTATTGAGTTACATTAGATCTATTATCTATGGCGGTTACTTTTATTGACTTATATTATATCACTATGTTCTAGAATCTTTGTTTTTAAATTTTATATTACTTTAAAATTTTACTTTTTAAAATTACTTTTGGTTGTCCCATTGAAATTTGGGGTTAACTTCTAGCCATCCCCATCGCCCCTATCCCTGAAACACCATGGAAAATAGCCCAAGTTGTTCACAAGTTGTAGGATTTTGTATGTAGTGTATTTATTTCTTAAAAAAATAGAGATTTGCCCCTTTTTTCCTGTTATCATTTGAATGTTGACATCATTTTACTTTCCTCCCTTGATTTTCTCCTTGGGTTCACCATGCAAAATTTCTTTAGTTACTAATTTACCTCACATCTTCCTTGCCCCTTTATTTTCCATTCATTCAGTTTTTCAAAGTTATAAACTATAGTAAAAGGGATATGAAATTGTATCTCGAGTTCTATTAAACCTGCCATCTTATTTTCTTTGTTTTCCATTTTCATTTAAGACATCCAATAAATGGAAGCACACCTCAATATAATATGTAGGACCAAAATTTGAGGCTTTGTGAAAATGAACCGATTATTTATTCTTTATATTTCTTGGAGTTTGATGGATCAGGATAGTGGCAGACCATGTTTCTATGCTTTTACATTTAAGTTGTATGACATTTGTCTCGTTGTTCCCATGCATTCATTTTTTCAAACTTATAAAGGATATGAAAATTGTATCTTAGGTGCTATTATAACTGCCCTTTTATTTTTTGAGTTTTCCATTTTCACATAAGACCTTCAATAAATGGAAGCACATCTTAATATAGTATTTAGGATCAAACTTTGATGCTTTGTGAAAATGTTCCAACTATTTATTCTCTATTTCTTGAAGCTTAATGGATTGGATCATAATGGTGGACCATGTTTCGATGCTTTTCTATTTTTCTGTTTGGTCAATTGTGGTAGAATAATAAAACTACAAGTTGTTATATGGTTTCTAGATAGTTAGCTTAGGATTGAATTTTTTCAATTGAATTACTTAGGATGGTAGTTAGCTTATTCAACATAAAAATGATTCATATGGTGTTGATGTAATGGGAGATGTTATGTACCTATTCATTGAGAAAAAGAATACTAACACAATGTGAGGGGACATTGGCGTGGAAAACAACATTAATCAAGAGCCACCTGGCAACATTTAGGCATTACTTTAGATGAAGAGTTTCATCTTTCTTATCCTTATGATTTTCACTATGATAGGTAGGTGAGGAAATATAATCTTATTAATGTGATTTCATAAACATATGTTTGGAAGTGAAGGATGTTTCATTGGGGTTCTTGTTTAGTTAGAACTAAAAGTTGACTTCTTTAAATCTAGGTAACTTCTACACAATTATGATCTCACTTTAAGTATAAGATTATTATTAATACATGAATTTCTTACAACCTTTGTTTGCATTTTCTCTTCGATTTTATTGATATTTACATGCTCAATGAGCCAATACCTAAATGGGTAGGACATGTACTCTCCTTAGGGTATGTATAGGTCAGTTAATGGTGTTTTACCATTCACCCTCCCCATTGTGATCATGGAAAAGTCTCAGGTCATGGTGATTGCAATATAGAGTGCTCAAAGTGGTTGGTGTTAAACTCATAATCCATGATGAGAACACGGGTGCATAATAAACACCTAATTATGTTCATGCTCTGAGTCTTACCAACTCTAAATCAAAATCAATTTGCACTTTTCAAACTCCATGTTGTCAAATATAAATGAGACAATTTGTTTAGTAAATGATTTTGTGAAATTTTTGAGCGACATTAGGATTAATAGGTAATCTTTTAGAGAAAAAAATTGTGATGCGGTGAAAGAACAAATGAATTCCTTGGGATTTTGGTTAATTCATCTTTGCTTTGTAAAAAAGGTTGTTAATATTGAAAAAATGTTTCAGGAATGTGGAAAGCTCAACATTATTTGTTTGCTTGTTTTAAATTTGTTATTTTGAAATCATGTGCATTTCTTCCTTATCATCCTCTTCAGGGTACACTTTAAAATAGCAACACTTTTTAGTAACAACAACTTGATGATGCTTAGGAGCACTAGTATTAACAAAATGGTAAAAAGGGTGGCATTTTTCTTGTGTAAACCTTGAGATTTGCTTTTGATTTCTCCCTAACATTTTCCTTATGCAAATAAATCAAGTTTCTTAATTTTCATTCACTTTTCTCATTATGTCATCGTTGTCATCTATTTTCAATTATATATATATATTTTTTCTGCACAATTTCATCTTACGCTGTTGTTTTGCATATGCAGATATACATGATTCCTGAGAGTAGCCAGAAAGGGGATCTTCATCTTTATCGGGCATTGAATTTTCCTCTTGAGTGGAGAATGGAGAAGGTTATTTTTAAGAAGCTTATTGTAGAAACATTCTTGATCCAGTATAATGAAAATTATTGGCTTTTTGGATTAGATGTTAACCGGTTTGGCGCAATAAAAAATGGAGAGATGGAAGTATGGTATGCTAATTCACCACTTGGCCCTTAGAACTTGTAACTTAGTTTGCATGATTATGCCTAAGATTTTTTTTGAAGGTTGAATACTAAATTCCTAAGGTGTTCTTATCTATGCTGAGATTTTATTTTCTTTCTTTAGGCAGGTCATCTAGCCACATCGTGGCCATTATTTCCCAACTAAAAAAAAATTGTGCGAGTTTCTAATGGGGTTTCCTATGGTTTTTAATGTTGTGGTTATTTCACCTCATGGTTATTTTGGGTGAGCAAATATTTTAGGAATGCCAAACAAGACATCGGTGAATAGGCAAACAATTTTTTTTTATAATTGCAATGCCCATTCCATGATATCCTCTCTTTATTGTTAGATTGAATTTTGAATGTTTCTTTTGATTTTGTTGTCTTTTAACAATGAAATTGAAAATACTTGGTATCATGTCCATTTAAAAAACAACCAAATCTTGAATATGAAATTAGTATTACACTTAATTGATTGAAATCATTTTAGTTGTTTAGTGTTAAAATATTTTCATGACTATTAGAAAAGTTTAATTTCATGTTGTTATTTGAGCACATTTTGTTTATATACTTGACCAAGTTCATGCATAAGATAATGAAATGTTGTTGCGAATAAAATGACAAGGATTAGACATCACACGTCAAACTATTTGTTTTCACAAGGTATCTACAACTTGATCTTTTAGCATGTAACTTAGTTGACATGATTGTACCTAATATTTCCTTGAAGGTTGAAGACTAAGTTACTAAGGTGTTATTTTCTATGATGACATTTTATTTGTTATGTTTATATAGGTCATCTCGCAACATAGTGACCATTATCACCCAACTGAAGAAAACTTGTTCGATTTTCTTGCTTTTATGGGGAAAAAATGGCTTTAACCTTGCTGATGTTGAGGTATATGTCGTATAAATATTTTATAGTTTACTTTACTTTATATTATAGTGTTCATCGTCTTTCATGTCTTATACTATATATTGTATCTTATTTTGTTTTTAGAAAAGGAACTCAGAATTGATGGTAAGAAGCAGGAATTGAAGAAAGAAGAAAACAAATATAACGTTGGAGTGACAAATGAAAAAAGAGAGAGAGAAGAGAATTGGGCTAGTGATACCCTTAGAGCCAATATCCCGCATAAGACACACACATAGAGACTGATGGTCAACTATTCAGAGTTCATGAATTCACGTGCAATGCCTTGGCAATAAAATGATAATGTTTTGAAGTGATGAAACAATATTTCATGTGTAAATTGTAGTCCAACCAATATTAAGTTGGAAACTCATATTGTAATACTTGACATTTCATATAATATAATTTTTTTGGTTGGAATTATTTATAGTTGCAATTGATATTGTTTAGTATTGTAATTAACATATGTAACTTTGTATGACACTGTATGACATTTTTTTAAGTTAGTCGCAATCATATTAATTAATTTATGTTGATTAATAATGAACACATAAAATCAATCTAAAATTACTAAATTATTAGTTTATACTGATTAATGATAAACATAATTAAAATGAATATATGGCTAAATTAGTCATTTATAATGATTATTAATGAAAGTAAATGAAATCAATATAAACTATTAGATTAGTTGTTTATATAATGAATATGAAACTACCAACAAAAGATAAATGACTAATGCAAATGATAAATTTGTGATTACAAATGATGACTAAATTTTGCATATATACAACTATTAATCGCTAATTTGCAATATCTTATAATACAACTGAAATTTAGTAATATTTCTTTGGTCACTAATTAGTTTCAAGTGATGACTAAATTTTGAATATATATGACTATTAGTAGTTAATTTGCAGTATCTTATAGCACAACAAAAAATTAGTCATATTTCTTTGGTCATTAATTGGTTTCAAACGATGACTAAAATTTTCATATATATGATTATTAGTAGCTAATTTACAGTATTTTATAACACCATCAACATTTTAGTCATATTTCTTTGGTCATTAATTGATTTTCTAAGATGATCATATAGTAATATATTTTGTTGTATATTTGGTCATTAATTTTGGAAATTAATGACTAAATCAATGACTCAATTAATGACAAAATTAATGACTAAATATATTACTAGATGATAAAATTGAGACATCCAATTAATGCCTAAGCTAAGAACGACTAAAAGTTGGTCACATTATAAGATATTGTAAATTAACTACTATTGGTCACCGACTGAAAAATAGTCATTTATATGCAAATTTTAGTCATTTTTTTAGTAACTAATTAGTCATTTTGTACTAGTGGATGTATTCTCTTCCACCCCTCAATTGTTTGTTAATGGTGAAGAACCATTTGTTGCTAGAGATGAAAAATAGATATATGAAGCTCCTAAATATGATGGGAATTGGTATCATGTTTCTATTGTTCAATACAACCATGTGTTGAGGCACATCAAGGAACATACCATGATATTTCTTAGTTCAATTGAGTGAAATGTTACAACATTACTCCTTTACCCTAGTTGGGTTCCCCAGCTTATCCAAAACACCATTACAACAAAAATCATGCTTAGAACATTTCTCCTACAATCATAATCCAAAAATTAGCCAACCGAAATCCTCTTGGATTCCACCTATCTATAGATAGGTACGTAGACCTAATCTGAGCCCATTTACCAAGGGAATTACCATGTGTAGGTAAATTAAAAGTAATATTATTGACTTGATCAAAATTGGTCCAAAATATTCAGTCAAACTTAACCACTTTATCTCAACTGCCTCACAAGACAATCAATTATGCACGTGCTTTCCCTATAAATGTAAATAAAAAATGTTATATAAAGGGTAATTTTCCATTTATAAACTTTACATATAATAAGTTCTATATTTAAGCACATGGTTGTGTCTATTTTGAAATAGGGTTTGTAAGATTTAATTTAATTATCAACAACTATTAAGTGAATGGCATGGATTTAACCTCCATGTAATATTCTACAATATTTTTTATAGTAGTTATTAATCAAAGCTTGAGATTTATCTCAAAAGTAGTTATGTCCTTTTGCTCTTTCAATTCATTTGATTAATTAAAAAAAATATAGCATATGAATACGTGCCCTATAAACACACGAATTATGGTTTTTGGGTGTGTGGTATTAGTAAGTCATTTTATTTAATCAAAACTTATTGACATGTTAAGAATCTCTAAGATAAATAAATCTATATAATTAAAAATTTAATTAAGTTTGTTTTATATATATATATATATATATATATATAATTCATATTAATTTTTTTTTATAATTATTAGTAATAAGTGATTTAAAATAACATTATAATATAATTATATTTTCTTTTATGATTTTGATAATATAAATGTATTATAACATAACTATTATAATGTCTCTCAACATTTATTAATCATATAATTTATATAAATACACTAATTTATATAATAAAAAATAAAACTAAATATTACACTCCATATTTAAAAAAAGTGGCTTACTTTATGGGTAAAACAAAAGACGTAACTGTCCATTTAATACGTAATGTGTAGAATTTAAGTGCCCGTCAATTTCATACCCGCATGTGGGGACGGGTTTGGAGAAGTGTTTCCTCGTTACCAAATAATTGACACATCGCTGTCCAGTGACAAAGATTTGGGGAAATTTTATTAATTCGTTAAATAGATGGAATTCATAATTATTTATATTATTGTACATTAAGTTTAAAAATAAATAAAAAACAACGTTTGAGAGAAGAACAAAACAATAATAATTCGGAAGAAAAACAATAAATAAAAATCAATGAAACGCGTGTTTGAAAATAAATAAAAAACAATGTTTGAGAGAAGAACAAAACAATAATAATTCGGAAGAAAAACAATAAAATTTCCGGATAAAAACGAGGATAAGAACTCTGCGTGTGAAAGGCCCCAAAATACCTTGGTGCACATATGATGAACGTAAGCGGCTTCTAAGTCGGCCGGCGGGCGTGATATACCTATGCTCTGCTATAAATATATATTTGATTTCGATTTCGACTTGTAAATTCAATTTTCTTCGCACAAGTCGTGAACCAGCATTGCTGAACTTCGACATCGATATAACATTCCGAGCAGTGGGTAGTGACCAGCCCGAAACCAGTACCATAACCAGTGGTGATGTTAGTGATAATTCAGGCGCTTTGATAAATTTTAGACCTCCTGATTATCAAGTGGAGGTGACAGTAATTGGAGGCGCTGACATGAAGGAGAAATGCAATATGTGCTTTGAGGATGTGAATGTGAATGGGATGCACAAAAATATGTTTTGCCATCATAGATATTGTCTTCGTTGTATGGGTCGATATGTTGAGTCCATGCTGGCCAATTATGGCGGTGTGCCTAAATGCCCACATCCCTGGTGTAATTCCAAACTCAGTAAATATGGCTGTGAGAAATTCTTGTCATCTAAATGGTTTGAGATTTTTATGAAAAGGTTTGAAGAGGAAAGAATTGCAGATTCAGAGAAAGTATATTGCCCATATCCTGATTGCTCGTTTTTGATGGCTTTATCGGAATTAAATAAACTTCCTTCTCCCTTTTCTTCCTCATCACATTCTTCTCTAACAACAACAACAGCAACAAAATGTCAGAAATGCTCCCGCCTGTTTTGTATTGAGTGCAGGGTTCCTTGGCACACAGACATGTCTTGCCAAGAATATGCTCCTCAGTTGGGCGCTGTAAATGCAGAGTTGAATTTGCTTGCAGAGAACAACAAGTGGAAGCGTGTCCGAACTGCAAACATATGATTGAACGCACCCATGGTTGCATGCACATAGTTTGCAGGTACACGGTTTCTGAGCAATGGAGTTTTTGTTATGAGAATTTAATCCTAATGTAATAAGAAAGTGGTTATGTTTTTTGCTTTTTATGTTCTAATATTAAATTTTGTTTATTTTCAGGTGTGGCCATCAATTTTGCTATAAATGTGGAATTCCATGGGATGATAATTGTGATTGTGATGAGGAAGAAGAAACTACTGACGATGAGCAGGGCGGTAATGATGATGAACATAATTATGAAAATCAAGATGGTGCTATATATATCAGCAATGACCATGAACATAATTAAGAAGATTAAGATGATGTTATATATATCCTGAGTCATTTGGACTCGAGATTGGTTTTGTGAATTTGGTGGGGATTGGTTTTGTGAATTTGGTGAGGGGTGCATGTAATCCATATCCTTTGTTGTTTTTATAAATGGGTCTACCTCTCCATTCTTCCATGGGTAGCCAGGGATGAGACAAGTATTCTTCGTGTTTTTTTTAATTTTTTACAAGTAGCAGAATGGCCTTATTATGCTAAATTCGGTATATAATATCAAACAATAATTTGTTTGGAATAAATACAAGAATGCTGATTAATAGCTAAACAATATTCAATTTTAACTGAAAATTTGGCACATTATGAAGTAAGGAATCTCATGAATTTATTTCCATTTCCTTCTATTGAAATGGATATAGGTCTCCAAAATATTTGGGTTTCCAATTGAAACCAAAATACTGCAAAAAGAAGAATGGTCCTAACTTAATAGTTAAGTTGGAAAGAGGACTAACCACTTGGAGCCTAAGGTGGTTGTCAAGGGCAAGGAGATTAGGTTTGGTCAAATCAATTCTAGATGTTATTTTTGTGTTTTGGATTTCAATGACTTGCATTTCTAGGGGAGTTTTAGAAATATCTATAAGTATTTGTTTTAAATGCTTGTCTGATGCATCTAACAATCATTTTGTCCTTTTCTTATCTATTTGGGTGTTTATCTAAGAAACAAAGAAATTTTTCATAACTAGCACTCCTCCCTAGAGTGAGTGGCTATTGAAGTTTTTCCCATTCTTTCTCATTTTCAACAACCTTCTATGCCTTCCTGGAATAGGATCAGGATTCTAGAGGAAACTAACAAATCTTTTCCATGTGGTTCTTTTATGGGGTTGAGCAAGAGGGAAATCTCTCATGTAGTTGAGAAAGTCAATATCAGACTTGGGAGGGGTTCAAAATATTTGGAAGAGCTATTATTAATGGATTTTGCTTGTGATAAGGATTGTGATCAACTCTAAGCTTTAACTGATTCCTTGCTAGTTATAAATTGGGTCAATGATATTCAACAATGTTACTGCTTGCAACTTAATCACATTTTGGACAATTTATAAAGGATAAAGTTTCTTGTGTCTATTTTTGGTGCTCTCATATTTAGAGGGAGAGGGAGTGAAACAATGACATAGAAAATCTTTTACTGAAAGTAATTTAGTTGGAATGGGGTCTTTGGTACATTGAGGAGGTCTTAAATGATGCACACTATAGGTTCTTTCATAGTCCATTCATGGACAACCTCAACACACATAATTATAGGCTCTTTTTCATCTATGTTTTTTATCTTCATATTCTATAGGTTGATGTTAATTTTATTGAAAATGATGCTATAGTATTTTAGAAAATATATTTTGATTTTAAATTATAATTCTCATGATTTATAAACTCTACTCTTTTTTGTATTTTTTTTTGTGTGGACCCCTGGGTCAAATGATGTATAGATGTATGCTTTTTTATGGGAGGTTTTTTGTGTCCAATACATGGATATGGGTAGATCTTGCATGAATACACACTTTGTTTGTTCTTAAACTTAAATTTTAGACACATTTGTATTAATTCTTTCGAATTTAGATTTTGATAAACATATCTCACATCTACCCTTAAGCTAAATGATAAAGTTATGAAATAGCCTACAACCCCAAATATCCTTACCATACATCCTTACCATTCAGACCTCTTTTCTAAAGTGACAATTAGTTGAACATTTATTTGAGACATCATGGTTAACAAAATATTTGTCTAAGTATTAACTTTCTTTGTACTCAGAAGATTTTAGAGAATTTTTTTATGTATTTCTCACATAAACACATTTAATTATCTCCACACTAGTATTCAATATATGAGTGATCATTTACATCCCTTATTTAGTTCAACAACTATTTTCAAAATCATCCAATCAATTCCCATGAGGATATCATTAGATTGTGCAACTACAATTAGATTCACAATTGAATTCTATCTTCTGACACCCTTCATATTTAGAGTTGATCCTCCTGATTCATCCTCTGACTTGACCACAACCAACGCACCTCATTCTTCCTTTGTTGGTTTATGATGTTCCATCTTTAGGGAACAAAAACTTTCCCTTTTGTTGTTTCTCTACATAAAAAGGAATAAGAGTTAGTTCGGTGGCTAAATCTTAATAGGCAGTAGTTCATTTATTTCTTATCATAATCCATCAATATGTTAGCATATCAAGATATGAAAGAGATAAGAGAAGAGGAAAAAAATGATGGAATTAAGAATAAATACATACAAGTTTCATAACTCGACATACTCCCCTGGTTACCCTGTTTCATGTCATCATGAAAAGTAAATAGTTCTTATGCAGTGCAGTTAAAGAGTAGGCGTCAAAAATTGGTCTAAAACTATGATGTTGAGGGAGGAGTGCAGGCAAATTTGTAGTGAGCTCCATACCCTTCATGGGGATACCAAATAATGGGACTTCGAAACCTGCATCCTAACCAATAAGGTCCTTCTCTCAAAATAAGATTTTTGTGGGTGAGCATATGGCCTCAGCATCATTAAAACTTTTGTAATTAAATGGTTCCCTATCTTTCACATTATTAGTGGAGATAGTCCATCTAAGCTTAGATGTAGCTAGAGATATTTCTTGAATGGAGAGGAAATATGATATTACTTTCTTCAAAATCTCCTTATGTATGGGCCCTAAAGTTTTAATCACCCCTTCTCATTTCATCATAATCTTATGGTTGGAAAACATTTGTAAGGGGTTTTTAGGTTCACTTCTCACCCAAAGATCCAATTCATGTTCGTGTCTTTGGAATGCATTATAATCTTTAAACCATTTGAGTTGGTTAATTGCAAATGAAATAAAAGCCTAGAATTGAACATATCCTACAAAAGGATTAGGGTTCTTTTCCACCTCATTTTCTAATATGAAATTGTGCAAATAAAACTCACAAAGAAGCCTTTGGACCTTTACACCATGTTTCTTGTAACAATTTATAAAATCTTCAATTGTCCCTAATTTCTTTTAGCAATTTATAAAATCTTCAATTGTCCCTAATTCAGTTGGTTTACTGGCTCTTACAGCTTGATTTTCAATAATAGGTATCGTTCTAATAGAAACAAGACCTAATTGGTGGTGGGAGACCTGCACGTCAGGACATCTGAATACAATGAGCAGATGGTGGTTGTCTAACTTATGACTCTGTCTAGCTTGGAATTGATCTTCTCCATTTTTTCTTCACCCTTTCTATAGCTGTCAAAAGTCTTGTTCTTTGTTATAGTCAGTTCGTGAAGCTGTTTTTGCAGCTCATGATATTTCTGTCGGGAAACAATCTCTTACTTCAAATCTTTCCAACATGAGCCAGGCTTCTGCCAATCTCTCCTGAAGATTTAGTATAATGGGGTCATGGTGCATCATAATGTCTTTGGATTGTATGTCTGTCTGAGTGCCTATGTTATAAGAGAGGATATGTTCTATCTATACTTATTTATTGTAGGAGGTCCAAACCTCCATCTCAGTAGCTATGTCTACTAAATGTGCATGCAGACCTTCTTGAGTGACGATTCTTTGAGTAGGTATGAGCTCAGCTTGAGTTCCTGTAGCCCTATCTTTACATAATTCTGTTTGCATGGCCACATTTACTCATGGTATTGTTAAGAACCTTTCCCATTATGATTTCTTTTATTTTTCTTCAAAACCTCTTGACCATCTTACCCTGCTTTTGGTGTTCTTTTCTTAGCTTCTTCAATTTCTTTGTGGCTCTGTGACTTTTCTAAGGAGTAATTGGTGTGCTATTAGTCTCTTTAATAGCTTCTATCGCTAAAGATCTTGGTTGTTCACCTTGGATTTGTTCCAATAAGACAGTGTCTCTAGATTGATTATCAGACTCCCGAAAACCTCTGTCTCTGCTTCGTCTTCTTGGCCTATGTTTTCTGTGTGTAGACCTTCATGACTATTTTCCACTGGGAGCGTGTCATTAGATTGGTTTTCTAATTCGTGAATAGCCTTTGTATCTGTTTCTGCTTCGCTGTTTGTAGCTTTTGAGGAAGATAGAATTCTCGTATAAACACAATTCCCTAGAGATTAGGTTTCTCCTAAGTTATGTTAAGCAGTTCTTCAGGCTACATGTAGACGTTCATGTTGGCCAGGACCTAGGCAAGTTCATGTTGGCCAGGACCTAGGCCATCCCTGCCTCGAAATAATGCAAAAGATCATCTTGAGAACTCATATTTGGTGTTGGAGGAGGCCCCACTTCATTTTTCATTCATTCTGACGATGCCCTGCTCCTTCCTGAGGTTCACGTTCAGGGTTATCTTGTCCTCTTAACTTTGGTTGCAATTCTTGTACATTTACAGGTCGGATAATTCTATGGGTTGAATAACGTTGCATTGAATATTTTCAGATGTTCCTTGGTCTGAATTCAACCTTGTTGATCATTTGTGTTTGTGAGATTTTCTTCCTGAAAGGGTAGTCCTTTTTATTTTTGGAACAGGGTTAGGTGCTAGAAGGTTTTCACCTCTTTCGAGGGCTGATATGAGATCATACCAGATTGATTATTGTTGGGCAAGGTTGTGACTAACTATTAACCTGATTAGATATTGGTGGCTAACAACTGTTTCTGGATGTTAAGACCATCTCAGCCTCTTGGCAGTGTCATGCAATAATGAATTCAACAGTGCAGGAAAATTAACATAGCATTTTTGTTTTAAAATTTATAAAAGTTTGAGTTATGGCAGCCTTACCACATCTCTACACCCATTTCAGGTAATACAGTTTTGGAAAATTCGTGCCAATTCTCCCCATGTCTCTCCGAGAGAAGATGGCCAAATGCCTTTACCCTTCTTGATTAGCTCTTGTCCTTTGTCTCTAAAAATCTCCATAGCGTCATGCAGACTTAATCGCTTGTCAGCCAATACTGGTCCTTCTGCTGGTAACCGAGACACTTATGCTATCAGAACATATATTATAGTGATTTTTCTACCTCTCACCAAAGATTGTCCATTCTATAGATGCTGTAAAAGTTTTGTGATTGATTTTAAAAGATTAACTTATGCATAAAGGTTCAAGGAAAGTTAGGGAAATAATCTCTCTGTAGAAAAAAATAGAAAAATAAGAAGAGGGCATTGTAATAATTATTGATGTAGAAAATAAAACTCCAATACCATAAGCAGAGATTCTGTTGCCTGCAGGCATCTATAGCCTCGATAGAGTTGCTTTCTAACCCTAGGGAGCCATGGTCCTCTATGTATAATTGGGGAAGTACATTATGATGTCCATAGTAGAGACCAATGCGTTGGCATGGTAACCAGATGAACACATTGCCATTCGCTAGGAAGTAGCGAAAGTGGTCACGCCGACTCGTGATGAGACCTCATGTTCCAAGGACTTTGTTTCTTGAAGCATCTATTGGATCATATCCATGGTGTGGTGGCCATAGTGGGAATGCCACTTCTCTCGTTCCTCATGATCATGGTAGGCTGGCTTGTAATGAGACGCCCTATCCTCCATCTGTGGAAAAAAAAATCATAAAATTGTTAGTGAATATATATATATATATATATATATATATATATATAACGCTCCCCGTTTTATATATAGAAGGTGGCACACTACTCATTAAGAGTAGGGACGGCAGAAGAAGTTTGAACATATCAATAGAAAAAAATATACTCATAATCTTATTGATAATAAACAAAGAGAATTATATGAGACGGGGGAGAACTAAAATGGTAAAGATAATTAATTAGTTTCATTTATAGTAGAAATGAGGACAGTGAAGTGATATCGATAATTGTGTCCTTTCTTTTTGATCATCACAAAGAAATCTTGTTAAAGATGATAATATTCAAGATATTTGCGTGCTTCAGTAGACTCCATACTTGTTGTCCTTAGATATGTATTGTAATTTTATGCCATAAAGAGGATCATAAAGAGTGAACTCAGATGGGCTATTAATGATCATGCAAGGGGAAGAAAGGATGTTCTCAAATATACTCAAAAGGTGTTGTTCCCTGAAGGGAACAACAAAAGAAAACACACGCGAAAGTGTTCTTCCCTATAGGGAACAACAGTTGTTCCCTGTAGGGAACGACAGTTGTTCCCTGTAGGGAACAATAAAGAAAAATACATGCAAAAAGTTATGTTCCCTATAGGGAGCAACAACCGTTCCCCATAGGGAACAACAAAGAAAATCACACACAAAAAGTGTTTTTCCCTATAGGGGACAACAATTGTTCCCTGTAGGGAACAACAAAGAAAAACATATGCGAAAATTGTTGTTCCCTGTAGGGAGCAAAAGTTGTTCTCTACACCCATTTCAGGTAATACAGTTTTGGAAAATTCGTGCCAATTCTCCCCATGTCTCTCCGAGAGAAGATGGCCAAATGCCTTTACCCTTCTTGATTAGCTCTTGTCCTTTGTCTCTAAAAATCTCCATAGCGTCATGCAGACTTAATCGCTTGTCAGCCAATACTGGTCCTTCTGCTGGTAACCGAGACACTTATGCTATCAGAACATATATTATAGTGATTTTTCTACCTCTCACCAAGGATTGTCCATTCTATAGATGCTGTAAAAATTTGTGATTGATTTTAAAAGATTAACTTATGCATAAAGGTTCAAGGAAAGTTAGGGAAATAATCTCTCTGTAGAAAAAAATAGAAAAATAAGAAGAGGGCATTGTAATAATTATTGATGTAGAAAATAAAACTCCAATACCATAAGCAGAGATTCTGTTGCCTGCAGGCATCTATAGCCTCGATAGAGTTGCTTTCTAACCCTAGGGAGCCATGGTCCTCTATGTATAATTGGGGAAGTACATTATGATGTCCATAGTAGAGACCAATGCGTTGGCATGGTAACCAGATGAACACATTGCCATTCGCTAGGAAGTAGCGAAAGTGGTCACGCCGACTCGTGATGAGACCTCATGTTCCAAGGACTTTGTTTCTTGAAGCATCTATTGGATCATATCCATGGTGTGGTGGCCATAGTGGGAATTCCACTTCTCTCGTTCCTCATGATCATGGTAGGCTGGCTTGTAATGAGACGCCCTATCCTCCATCTGTGGAAAAAAAAAATCATAAAATTGTTAGTGAATATATATATATATATATAACGCTCCCCGTTTTATATATAGAAGGTGGCACACTACTCATTAAGAGTAGGGACGGCAGAAGAAGTTTGAACATATCAATAGAAAAAAATATACTCATAATCTTATTGATAATAAACAGAGAGAATTATATGAGACGGGGGAGAACTAAAATGGTAAAGATAATTAATTAGTTTCATTTATAGTAGAAATGAGGACAGTGAAGTGATATCGATAATTGTGTCCTTTCTTTTTGATCATCACAAAGAAATCTTGTTAAAGATGATAATATTCAAGATATTTGCGTGCTTCAGTAGACTCCATACTTGTTGTCCTTAGATATGTATTGTAATTTTATGCCATAAAGAGTGAACTCGGATGGGCTATTAATGATCATGCAAGGGGAAGAAAGGATGTTCTCAAATATACTCAAAAGGTGTTGTTCCCTGAAGGGAACAACAAAAGAAAACACACGCGAAAGTGTTCTTCCCTATAGGGAACAACAATTGTTCCCTGTAGGGAATGACAGTTGTTCCCTGTAGGGAACAATAAAGAAAAATACACGCAAAAATTTATGTTCCCTATAGGGAGCAACAACCGTTCCCCATAGGGAACAACAAAGAAAATCACACACAAAAAGTGTTTTTCCCTATAGGGGACAACAGTTGTTCCCTGTAGGGAACAACAAAGAAAAACATATGCGAAAATTGTTGTTCCCTGTAGGGAGCAAAAGTTGTTCCCTATAGGGAACAATGAAGAAAAATACATGCAAAAAGTGATGTTCCCTATAGGGAACAACAGTTGTTCCCTGTAGGGAACAACAAAGAAAAACATACTTGAAAGCTGCTGTTCCCTATAAGGAACAGTAGTTGTTCCCTGTACGGAACAACAAAGGAAAACAAGGAAAAAAAGTGATGAACAATCATCTCTACTGTTCTAAGAAAATGCAGTTGAATAGAAAAAAATAGAAAAAAAATTGTATGTACAAGTTTCAAAAATAAATTCTTTACGGGAAAGGTTTCGGGACCTACTGATAGCTTAGATTTAGCTTTTCTTAAGCTGTCGTCGATAAAGATTGATCGTCCAAGGGTCACCGATCCCTTAGATTTTTCAAGTTTGGGGTGTGGGATTGTATTGTTTTCTCGTCTTTCTTCTTAGTCATTCATGCAAAAATTCAAATGTTTATTTCTACCTTAAATTCCTAGCAATTCTGCTATAAAGTAGGTGGGGGAGTAGTCATTTTACTTGCTCCATACGCAGGTTCCAAGGTTAGAAGCGGGGAGAGGAGCAAGAACTTTACTAGCTCATTATGTAAGCCTCTATACTACTAGCGTAACCCCTTATTATTATTAGTACAACCCCCTTATTATACTTTTGTACCCATGTATTCCCCATATTATTACTATTGTGCCCAATAGAAGCCCACTATTGTTATTATTGTGCCCTTACATTATTATTGCTATGTCGGCTCTGATTATATTATGACCCTTTAGACTCCTATATATAGAAAAGAGGTCTTGTCATTTGTATCATCCAATAATTGTTCATTTGTGTAATGTAAAGGAGGTTTCCCCCTCGAAGAGGCTGAATTCTAAGGCGTTGATCTATCTTTTCTATCTTTTTGTGTGCTGGTTTCATAACATTTGGTATTAGAGCTTTGGATTCTATGGTTTCATTGCTCCAAATTGGTCATCGTGGCATTTTTGCTATAATTTTTTCCGCAATGTTTGAGAAGTGAACAGAAAAAACCCATTTAAGAGAAAATTGCACTGAAATTCTGTTCCAAATTTCAGAGCTTTTCGTGCTATATTTGTGGAGATATGACCTGAGGAAGTTGGTATTTTTGGAGACTCCTAAATTACATTCCAAATAGGTGACCTGGGGAAAATCGTTATAACTTTTGTTTTGAGCATCAAATTGAAATTTTGTGAGAAGTTTCAAAAAGAGAAGAGACTGTAGTTTCTTGTGTATATTTTTTAGATCCTAAGGTTAACACAGTGACAAGTGGCACTTCATACAAGTTCCATCTTCTGAAAAGGTATATAATCAGGTCACCTTGGGAGATTGTTCATAACTCTTTCATGGAGAATCTAAATTTGATCAGACTAGTGGCATTGGAAATACGACGCAGAGGACTACTGCAGGTCACAATTTCAGAACTGGAAGAACCGAAATTACAGAGTTATAGTCATTTCAAGATAACGTTGTCGTGACAAATGCAGAAAGAGAGAGAGAAGAGAATGAGGCTAGTGATACACTTAGAGCCAATATCCCGCATAAGACACACACAGAGACTGATGGTCAACTATTCAGAGTTGGTGAATTCACATGGAATGCCTTGGCAATACAATGATAATGTTTTGAAGTGATGAAAAAATATTTCATGTGTGAATTGTAGTCCAACCAATATTAAGTTGGAAACTCATATTGTAATGCTTGACATTTCATATAATATAATTTTTTTGGTTGGAATTATTTATGATTGCACTTGATATTATTTAGTATTGTAATTAACATATGTAACTTTCTATGACAGTGTATGACATTTTTTTTTAATTTAGTCACAATCATATTAATTAATTTATGTTGATTAATAATGAACACATAAAATCAATCTAAAATTACTGAATTACTAGTTTATACTGAATAGTGATAAACATAATTAAAATGAATATACGAATAATTAGTCGTTTATAATGATTATTAATGAAACTAAATGAAATCAATATAAGTTGTTTATATAATGAATATGAAACTACCAAGAAAAAATAAATGCCTAATGCAAATGATAAATTTGTGATTACAAATGATGACTAAATTTTTCATATATACGACTATTAGTCGCTAATTTGCAGTATCTTATAATATAGCCGAAATTTAATAATATTTCTTTGGTCACTAACTAGTTTCAAGTGACGACTAAATTTTGCATATATATGACTATTAGTAGTTAATTTACAGTATCTTATAACACAACAAAAAATTAGTCATATTTCTTTGGTCATTAATTGGATTCAAACGATGACTAAAATTATCATATATATGACTATTAGTAGCCAATTTACAGTATTTTATAACACGACAAACATTTTAGTCATATTTCTTTGGTCATTAATTGGTTTTCTAAGGTAGCATATAGTAATATATTTTGTTGTATATTTGGTCATTAATTTTGGCAATTAATGACTAAATCAATGACTAAATGAATGACCAAATGAATGACTAAATATACTACTAGATGATAAAATTGAGACAATCGATTAATGCCTAAGCTAAGAACAACTAAAAGTTGGTCGCATTATAAGATACTGTAAATTAGCTACTTTTGGTCACCGACTGAAAAATTGTCATTTATATGGAAATTTTAGTCATATTTTAGTGACTAATTAGCCATTTTGCACTAGTGGATGTATTCCATTCCACCCCTTAATTTTTTTTAATGGTGAAGAACCATTTGTCACTAGAGATGAAAAATAGATATATGAAGCTCCTAAATATGTTGGGAATTGGTATCATGTTTTTATTGTTCAATACAACGATGTGTTGAGGCACATCAAGGAACATACCATGATATTTCTTAGTTCAATTGAGTAAAATTTTACAACATTACTTCTTTACCCTAGTTGGGCTTGCGAGCTTATCCAAAACACCATTACAACATTACAATAAAGATCATGCTTAGAACATTTCTCCTACAATCATAACCAAAAAATTAGCCAACTCAAATCCTCTTGGATTCCACCTATTTATAGATAGGTATGTTGACGTAATCCGACCCCATTTACCATGTGCACTACCATGTGTCGGTAAATTACAAGTAATATTATTGACTCGATAAAAATTAGTCCAAAATATTCATTCAAACTTAACCACTTTATCTCGACTACCTCAAAAGCCAATCAATTCTGCATGTGCTTTCCTTATATGAAAATTCTATGTGTTGATCCTCTTGCAACTTTTCTGATTCTTTTGTGACAATCCTACATGAAACTCCATCAAAATACTCAAGACTGCCTCAAAATTCCTCCAATTCCTTTTACCCAAAAATGGCGCCAATGTGTACCCTCCAGAATACAGAGAGACCCATCCACACGTTTCTTCCTCCAGAGATCTAGCCTTCACGAAGGTAGCCCAAGAAGAACACTTGAACCATGACATACCTAAAGTCGTTAGGTTGCAGTAGCTAGAGGTGTTTGGTTCTCCCTAGAACTAGGACCATAATCATTCCCTCATTGTCTCTGAGGAAAAAGAAGGATGAATGTGTTTCATTCCCCTCCCTTTACCTTTTATTTATAGTTTAGGAAATAATGTATTATAATATTTTAATAATATTCCTAAATTTACTTTAGGAATGTTCTAACCATAATAATTATTTGGATTAGGAACCATGTCTAGGTATCTTGATAAGTTTGGTGTACTCAGACTTGGGGATATTGTATCAAATTGGTGTATGATATTTCTTTTTAATAAGATTTTTTAATGTTAAAAATCCAATATTTTTTTATGATTTAAATTATATGCAAATGTCTATTTTTGTTTTTTTAATTTTCAACACGGATGTGCTCATACTTGCTTTGGTGTAAATTTCATCCGTTACCATTGTAACTACTAGGTGCACCATGCCATCCACTATCACTATAACCACTAGGTGCATTGCATTATCCTTAATGTGGACATGGGTAAATAAAGGGATATAACAAAAGGACTTTATACATTGAGCATGAAATAGAAGAATGGATGAGAAGCCTATTTGAGAAGAAATCTCTTTTCACAATATAATAAATTCATAATATGAGATGATATCTAAAATTTGGTTTCCTCGGTATATATGTTAGACTATGGTGTGATAATATTTAAATGGTTTAGCAAATCATTAAGGCTTAGTTAACCAATAAGGAAAAATCTAATATAACTATAAAAATTCAATAACTCGATATGTAGTGCTTAACATACCTCTCCCTTTCAAACATGTGTTTCCCTCAATAATTGATTAGATGTGGACATTTTTACATGAAGTAATCATTTTCCTATGTCACCTCTTCTACTAGTAGTTTTTCCACTTGATGATATAGTCAACAATTTCTTGATTCTATAGTTATGTAAACCATGTTTTAATGATTGTTTCCATTTCTAGTATTCTTTTCTTTCTTCATTAATCTTAGGTGAAATATTATGAACTACGATTTTGTCATGTATTACCTTATTAAGCAAGAAACGTGGAAGAATATATGGACACGTGAAGATGGAGAAAATTCCAATTTGTAAGCCATACTTTCAATCCTTTATAACAGCTTTTAATGATCATGGTAAGTGGGTCATAATCTAGATCATTATTTTGTTTCTTGAAGGATATCTATTTGTATAGCTATAGCCTTAAAAATATCCAACCCTCACTTCAAATTCTATTTCACTACAATTATGATTTACTATTTGTTTCATTCCATTGCACTTCATAACCAAATTTCCATTTAATACTTGGAGAATCTCTTCTTGGTGCTTTCTGTCATGATCTATTAATTTAACTTTAACTTTCCCTATCAAGTTTGGTGTGATGGATGAAGGATAATAACCATAGAGTACTATAAATGGGGAAATTTTTTTATGAAGTAGGGAAGAATGTGTTGTATCATAATTATATGAAATGAAACCACTTGACCCATTATGACCTTTTACGAGACGAAAATAAACAAATTAAGAGTTTTAGACAATTTCTCACAATATTAATTATTCAATGGATTGAGGCTGATAATAGGATTTGTGAGATAATTTATTCACCCAAGTAGACAATGATTAGTCCAAAAATATGAAATGAAACCACTTGACCCATTATGTCATTTTACCAAATGAAGAGAAGCATATATTTCCTTTTATACAATTGCTCATAATATTCACTTTCCAATGGATTGAGGCTGATAATAGGAGTTGTGAGATAATTTATTAACCAAACAAGAAAATTATTTAGTCCAAAACTCACTAGTGAAAATTTGATCTCTATCACTTACAATAATCTTTGATATTCCATGTAGATTTTGAATTGTTTCTAGATATCCTATAGCTATTACACTTTTGTTAAAATGGAGAGAGAGAGAATGTGAGAGAGAGGGAGATGGGCATGCATTGCGAGTTGATATACCATCACCATGATATGATTCCCTCCTTTAGGATTTGGTAGACATGTAATAAAATCCATCAATGCCTCTTTCCAACAATAACTTTGTTTGAATAATGACTGTAGAATGCTTGTGGCCTTGATTGTATTTTCCTTATTTCGATGGAAAACCAAACATTTAGCCAAAAAAACTGAAGATCAGTTTGAATACCTTCATAAAAAAATATTTCTTGTTATTGTGGTAATTTTTTAGGAACCCTAAATTTCCTCCTATAGGAAAAGTTTTGAATTACAAAAGGATTTTATGTTTAGGTTTGGAATAGGCTTACAAAATGATAGATGTTCTTGTTGTTAGACTGAATCGTTTTACCATAAATTCATCTAATAGCCAGAGAAATTTTTAGTTATTGAGTGTATTAGGGGAGTTTTCAGGTCTAAAATGAGTATCCTAAGGAAATTCTACAATCAAAATTCACTTTATGAGAAGCAATCGGATTTTAGGGGATGCCATCATCTCGAATGGTTGAGGTGGCATTGCTTGAAGTAAAGGTAATTACTTACATATTATATTATTTTATTTTTATATACTATATTAATTACATGTTATTTTTTTTCCAAAGAAAAAATTGAACTTTTTATTAACCAAAATAAAAAGTTACATAGTATATGCATTAAGCATTGATTTTACTAAATGATGCACAGATCATAGAGGCCAAGGGATGTAGGATATACTATCCTGTCAAAGGAAAATGAGAAAAATTTGTTCCTGAAAACAGGAAAACAAAAAGAAAAGAAATAAATGATCCAGATGGCCTATGATTTCCTTCCCTTCTTCTTCTCCACTCTTCGCCAACCTCCAGTGTTGGGTGTGGTATCAATAATGGCAAGCTAGCTTTCCATTGTATTCGTTGGTTATTCTTTATCTGATTTCGATCCTTCTGAGCCATGAGCTTGTTTGATTCCACTTATTTCCATCTCAGATTCTTGTTGTTGTTCATGCCCCAAGTCAGTCTCCGGGGTATTTTATTCCTGTAAGTTTTTGTATCCCATTTGCTCACCTGTAGGTTCTGTCTTCAATTCCTCTTCTTCTAGCGGTTCAGTATGCTGCCAGCCTTTGGGTTTTTTCGAATGCCTTTTATTTCGTTTAGGCTCCTTCCTATCCAGTGGACAGGCGTATTGGAGGTTCCTTGTTTGGAAGCATCCGCGACATCTGAATGTTGTGCTCTCATAATCAAGCAGTTGTGTCCACAGTGAATTATTAAAATTCAATGTGATGTGATCTGGTAGTCCTTGACTCAGGTCCACTTCTACACATATTCTGGCATATGTGAAGATTCCCTGGGTAATACTATCATCATACGATATTAGAAACTTCCCCAAGGAGTTCCTAATGACTATTAGAACATTGTGATGCTATAAATGTAGAGGGAGGTTATGAAGTGTTACCCAAACTGGCATTGTTGAAACTATCATGGTATTAGCATCGAATCTCAGAAACCAGGGGGTGATGAAGAGACCAGCATTGCCCCAAAACCAAGGCCCCTCATTGACGATGTTATCTCGATCTTGTTTGGTGTTGAATCTGACTATGAAGAACCCTTTTGGGCATAAATAAATTTCACAGTTTGTTGACCATGTGGAGAAGATCCATTGATGCAATGCATCAGACTTTGGCCAGAAACCATTAAATCTATAAATAACAGACTTTTGGGCTAAATCTATGTATAGATCACATACCTCCCGCAGAGACACTGTGAGAATTGGGGCTTTTGGTTTCTGTTGCACAATGTAGGGGCCTGGTAGATTGGATGTTGGTGCTAGTTTGTTATTCTTGTGTTCCTTTACTTTGACTGCATCACAGAAAGAGCCTAAAGTTTTGGAGTTGGCTCCCTTGCATCTGCCTCTTAGTCTCAGATTTAGTATGATGGTTTAATCTTTGGTAACTCCATAGTCATGAAGTGTGTGATTATCCTACAGACTGTAGCCTGAATATATCAGATTTTGGTATGTTGTTGGGATTCCCGGATTTATTTGGATCTCTTTTTTTAAATCCTTTATGCTCAACCTCTTGTTGATCTGTATGTAATAATGTCTGGTTCCTATCGATCTGATAAAAATTTGCATTAGACATTCGTCCATACTTGATAGATCCACATTGTCTAGGCCGCGATCTGTTGGATATTCCTTCTTTGCCTGCCTAAGAGCACCACAAATTTTGGAAGGTCTGTATCCTGTTATCTCCTATTCAGGCTGGCCGAGATTGATTTTCATGACTATTTTGGCAAGGATAATCCCTGCCATGAACCTCACTTTCTCTTTGCAGTCATTAACCCATGCTTGTACGGGAGAGAACAAGGGCACATCAAGTCTCACTACGCTCGAGCCATCCTGCACATTCCTAACTTGCCTGTCGGTCTCTCCCTTGTTATTTTATCTGAGAACCACAGATTAGCTAACACACGACAGTCCCAAAGAGTATGGGGTTTTAGCAAGTCACGCAGTCCTCAACCCTGTATGCGCTACCCTATCTTGTCTGACGGCTTCTCCTTCGATTTGCTTGGGAATGACAGTTCGATCAATGGTAGAGTCTGGTCGTTGTAGGGGTGTCATTGCCCTGGTTGCCTTCTGATCCTCCGTGTGTTCCCGTCCATTTTTCAAAGCCTTGATTGGTTGCTCTATTTCTGCGATGCTGGTCCCTTCGTCCCCAAATAAAGACTACTCATTCAGATCTGTGTTTTCCAGGCAGCCAAATCTGAGCAGGTCAATTTGGCTTCCTTGTTGACACCATTCTCATGATTTTCTATAGGCAGATTGAGAGAGACAAATCCTATCCTTGCATCTGTATCATATCACTCGTCGATAGATCTAAGTGAAAGAAGTTGGCCCCAACAGGTCCAAGCCCCTTCAATCCTGGGTTCAAATATCAGTGAGTTGTCGCTATTAGCCACCTTCGACATTTTGATTGCCTAGAACTTAAGCCTGATCATGGCCATCTTCGTCCCTCCCTTGTGACCTTCTCTGTTACAACCAAACTCTGCCATGATGGCTCGGTTGATTTTGTGGAAGGGTTTTGCCTTGAGAACCCTTGCCACACTTGGCTTGAGGGAGAAACATTATGTGACAGAAAACCCATTTCTTATTCTGAAACCAAGCCATAGCATTACCAGAGGGTCAAGGGCAGCTCACCCTTCTACTGATTTCCTATGCGGGGTTCGTTCTGATCCCATGTAGCTCCCATCCTTGATTTGCAGGGCGGTGTTGACACAGGTCACAGTTTTGGAAACCCTAGCCATGGCTCTCTCCTGTCCTTCCAACTCTCACTATTGACAAGATATTTGTTAGATAGCTAATCTTGGTGATTAAGCTTGGGTTAGTTTGGGTAGTTATTGGAGTCCAAGAACACTCCTTAATTACATGTTATTATATAATTTAACTGCATTATTTAAATAATTTTTAATTAATAGTATAGTATACAATTAAGAATTTATGAATTTATGAAGGTGTGGAGGGAATGGACTAGCGGAGGGAAGAGCTAGGGTTTTCAAACGTCTGCAGGTGTAGATATCCATGGAAGGGCGTAAAGGGGGTAGCTCCACTCCCTCCTTCAGGAAGGAAGTAGCTAGCCGAGGCAAGAAACCATTAGAGAGTGTCAAAGGTCTTTCAAGAGAAGGGATAAGGAACACAGAGAAGGAGCAAGAATCTAATAAGTCAAGGGAGAATAAAAAAAATAAAGAAAATGAGGAAGAAGAAAAGGAATAAGGAGCGAAAAGTAAAGCACATAAGGGACCAAGTAAACCCAAAGCTGAGGTCACACCTAGAGTAGTTTTAAATGACCCAGCTCTGCAAGCACACAGGGAACACATGGGGACATATGCTATCATTTGTAAATTCATGGGATTATGGCCCACTGAAAAGGATTTACAGACATGGATCAAATACCATTGGAAACCAAAAGGAAGCATGACCTACATCTCGGGTCAAAGGGTTTCTTCACTGTGGTCTTCACAAATATTGAGGATAAAGATAGAGTGTTTGAAGGAGGGCCCTACTTCTATGCAGCAGTAGGCCCATACATGCGACCGTGGATGATGAATTTTGTCCTTGACTGAGAAACTTTCAATTTGGTCCGAGTCTGGGTAAGACTCTACTCTCTACCTCTTGATTACTGGAAACCAGAATCATTATCTGCCATAGGAAACAAATTAGGGCATTTTGTCGAAACTTCTCAGGCCACCAAAAGGGGTAAGTACACTTCCCTTTCATGAATATGTGTGGAGATGGATCTCTCTGAAGCTCTACGAGATGAGGTCATCTTGGAAGTTTTTGATGAAGAATGGGTGAAAACGATAGACTATGAACATATTCGTTTCAGATGTCGAAGATGCCATGAGCATAGGCACCTATTTAGAGACTACCCTCTCAGTAGAATAGAGAACATAAGTAACGCGACCACAATGAAAGATAATGAAGCCTTTCACAAAGTGGTACATAGAGGAAAAGGAGGCAAGAAGGGGCCAAAGCAACAACAAACAGAAGGGCAACACGCTAATCCGAATAAGTTCCAAGTACTCGAAGAAGAAGAAGAAGAAACAACAAAAGAATATCAGGTAATGGAAGGAAGCCCAATGGAGAAGGAGAAAGAAGAAGATAGAGTACAAACAAAACATATTGACAAGCAGAAAGAGGCTATGCTGAGTGATGTAGAACCGGAGATAGACCAAGAAATGACCCATAGTGAGATGGAAATGGAGGATCATGAACTACATGAGATTCTTGATAGGGAACACTTAGACCTGGAAGAGTTCTTGAAACAGGGGACCATGAGGGTGGTAGAATGTTTACCGCCAAAATATTTCAATAGAGTATAATAGCTATTCCTATGGAAAACTCATGACAAAGGGTTGGACAGGCAAGGAAAAAATGAAAGGCAGGGCAACAAAGGCGTGAAAACTACGAAGATCACTCTTGGATTAGCTCCCAGAAACCCAGGTAAGAAGAGAGGCAGGAAAAAGTAGAATGAGTTATTGATGGAATGTGGAAAGCTAATGATAGATTCAGGTAAGATGAAAGATCTAACCAGCTACTCCTTTACGAATCTTTAATAATGAATTTTACATCTTGGAATATAAGAGGTCTATGTAGTAAAAGGAAACAAATAATTCTTAGTAATAGAATGAAACAAGAAGCTTCGGATATGATATTTATATAGGAAATGAAATGTTCCATTCAGAAAATAAAAGAAATACACAACAAATTGCTCAATAGATTTGAGTTTCTAGAAGTCAAAGCAGATAACTCAGCAGGGGGCATACTTACTCTTTGGAACACCTAAAAGATTGGCATAATAGATGCTGAGGTATCTATTACTTATTTGTTAGTGGTTATACAGCCAGTGGGAGATAAGGAGACCTATCTGGTCACGAATGTAGGTGGCCCTCAAAGAATGGATGATAAACTCAGGTTTCTAGACTCTCTTATGGAGCTTAGAGATAGACATGTAGATGTACCATGGATCTTGTGTGGGGACTTCAACATGATCAAATCACTTTCAGAGAAAAAAGGGGGAACCAGAACATTAAGTAGAGACTCCACAACTTTTCAAACTTTTATAGATAATATGAAGCTTGTTGATACTGACATGAGTAATGGTCTCTTCACTTGGAACAATAAAATAGGAGGAGATTCTCGAGTAGCCTCAAAGTTAGAGAGATTCGTAATCTCAGTGGACCTTATGCTTAGCAACAAGGAAATGATAGCGAGAAGTCCGCCCTTTGGAGGTTCAGATCGTTGGCCTGTTCAACTTGATGTTTGGGCATTGGTACCCCTAAGAACAAACCTTTCAAATTTGAGAATATCTGGCTCACACACCTTGACTTTGTCAGAAACATTACAAATTGGTGGACAAAAGATTTGCATATTCAGGGTACAAGTATGTTCCAATTGCACAAAAGACTAAAGTACATCAAGCTAAGACTTAAATATTGGAACAAGAATGAATTTGGCAATATTTTTGAATCCAAAAAAGTCATTGAAGATAAAATGCGGGAACTCAATCAAACCCTTATCTCAGAGGACTTTGATAAAGATAGAAATGACTAGGTCACTAAATACCATCAAGACTGGGAGAATGTATGTAAACAAGAGGAAATATTTTGGAGACAAAAATATAGAGTTCAATGGCTGCAAGAAGGGGAGTGTAACACTGGATTTTTCCACAGATCAACCATTGCAAATAGATCTCATAATAGGATCTCTTCGATCAAGGATGAGGACGGTCATCTTCTTAACTCCCATGAAGATATAGAAAATGTGTTAGTACAACACTTTCGTGGAATAGCACAGGAAACCATTTCAAATAGAGAGCATTTTATTAGGGATTTAACCGGGCATATTCCTAGACTGGTTACTAGAGAGGATAATTTGAGTCTCAATAGGCCAGTGATAGAAGAGGAGGTTAGTGAGGTCATCAAAGAAATGCAGAATGGTAAAGCACTAGTCCCTGATGGTTTCAATGTGGATTTCTTTAAGGCTTGCTGGAATATAGTGAAACAAGATATTCTGAAAGTAGTGGAAGATTCCAGGTTGAGTAGAACTATTTTGAAGGTGCTCAATACTTCCTTCATCTCCCTGATCCCCAAATAGGACAATGCTTAGACTCCAGACAAGCTTAAACCCATAGCCTTGTGCAATGTGGTTTACAAGATCATATCCAAGGTTGTTGCTAACAGACTCAAACCACTTCTTCCTACTCTAGTGTCTATAGAGCAATCTGGTTATGTGGAAGGTAGACAAATTATTAATAACATCATTGAAGCACATGAGGTGGTGCACTCATTGACAAGCAATAAGAAGGTTGGTATGATTATGCAATTGGACATAGCCAAAGCTTATGATAAGCTGAATTGGTCATATATAAGGAGGGTCCTTATTTCTTTTGGGTTGGATCATAACTGGATTAGATGGGTTATGGCCCTGGTAACTTCTTCCAGCTTTTCAATTCTGGTTAATGGTTCTCCTTCCAAGACCTTCACTCCCTCTGGAGGCCTCAGGCAGGGTGATCCACTGTCTCCCTATCTCTTCATCCTCATGATGGAAGGTCAGGGTCAATCTATCAAGCATGCTAAAGAAGTTGGTAATATCAAAGGACTCCAACTCCCGGAGACTGGTTAGGCTTTGACCCATCAACAATATTTTGATGATACCATGCTATAGGGAATCCCCATGGTCAAAGAAGCTGTAGTGTACAAACATATCCTCTCTGACTTTGCCATGGCTACAGGTATGGAAGCTAATCTCTCCAAATCTAAGATTTTTTTTTTTAACACCAATATAGCTATTTAGAAAAATATCTCCGAGATTCTAGGCTTTCAAAGGGATGTCCTTCACTCCAAATATTTGGGAGTTCCTCTTACTGATAAGCCTTTGCACAAAGGCATTTGGGAGCCAGTGATTAATAAGATGTAGGGTAAAATCAGGAAATGGACCTTTAGATCTTTAAACCTGGCTGGTCGGTTAGTGATTACAAAATCTGTTCTCCAATCAATCCTCGTCTTCATGTTATCAACCCTTCGAGTTCGAAAAGGAGTTTTACAACTTTTTAAAACCATTCAAAGAGACTTTCCTTGGGGTAAAGGGGATGAAAGAAATAAATGGGCCTTGGTAGCTTGGGAGAAGTTATGCAAACCTAAAAATCATGGGGGTCTTGGACTAGATGATCTGGAAATACTAAGTAATGTCTTAGGGGCGAAATTATGGTGGTGCTGGGTGACAGACCCAAAGGCGAAGTGGGCTAGAATCTGGAAAGAAAAAATGCCAACAATTGGGAAGATAATGATCTAATAAGAATTTCTGGCAATATAAAGGGCTCACACATCTGGAATAAGGCCTCGGGGAATAGAGGATTAGTTTAGAAAAACAGCTTCTAGGAAATTAGAGAGGGTGATCTTGATTTGTTTTGGGAGGACAAATGGCAGCAAGAACCTACACTGTTAAGAGAGAACCTTCTAGACCTCAAGAAAGAAATGGATACCAAAAGGCTATCATATAAACAGTATTTTAAAGTCAATATGAGATTGGGAGGGGTTCAAAATATTTGGAAGAGCTATTATCTCATCACCCATTAATGGATTTTGGTTGTGATAAGGATTGCGATCAACTCTAAGTGTTAAGTGATTCCTTGCTAGTTATAAATTGGGTCAATGATATTCAACAATGTTACTGCTTGCAACTTAATCAAATTTCGGACAATTTAAAAAGGATAAAGCTTTCTTATGTTTATTTTTTGTGCACTCATATTTAGAGGGAGAGGGAGTGAAACAGTGATGTAGAAAATCTTTTAAAAAAAGTAATTTAGTTGGAATGGGGTCTTTGGTACATTGAGGAGGTCTTAAAGGATGAACGCTATAGGTTCTTTCATAGTCCTTTCATGAACAACCTCAACAAGCATAATTATAGGCTCTTTTTCATCTATGTTTTTTAATCTTCATATTCTATAAGTTGATGTTGATTTTTTTGATCATGATGCTATAGTAATTTCGGAAATATATTTTTATTTTAAATTATAATTCTCATGATTTGTAAACTCTACTCCTCTTTGTATTTTTTTTTGTGTGGACCCCTCTGGTCAGATGATGTATAGATGTATGTTTTTCTAATGGGAGAGCTGGTCTTTTTGTGTTGAATTCATTAATGTGGGTAGATAGTGCATGAATACACACTTTGTTTCTGTATTTACAAAATGAAATTTTATTTATTTATATAAATAAGTTATGATTTTTTCCTCTGAAAAAAAAAAGAAAGACATATGACATTTGGTTCTAAATATTTTTTGCAAAATAATGTATTGTATGAATTCCCATCCCAAAATTTGAAAATTTTTCTTAAAATAAAATTTTAAACACATTTGTATTAATCTTCGAATTTAGATTTTGATAAACATATCTCACATCTGCCCTTGAGCTAAATGATAACTAAAAAAAATAGATTGTGCATAGAGATAACTGTTGGGTGTTGAGCCTGATTATCTTCTATATTCAAAGGTATCGCCATATAGGACCCCAGCTTGAAATGGGGGCGACAACGCCGCCCGTAAAATGTTCGCTGCAGGGGGGTCCAGGGGGTGGCGGCTGCGACCTTTGGGAGCCCCCCCCCCCCCCCCCCTGGCGGGGGGTTTCGATGGCAGCGCCCCCGAAGCTAAAAACAATTGTAAAATTGCCTTGTAAAAGTATAGTAGTTTCTAGTCAATTTGGGCCGTTCATTAGGCGGATGATCTGACGGTAGAAATTATGTTTAGTTTAGGGTTTTTTTCCCTAGAAGGAAACCCCTCTCTTTGTATGAGGGTATTGTATTTGAGGCTGTGTGATAGATGTGTATTATGTGTGAGTGAGAAACAGAGAGGCGAGACTGTGAGAGAAAACAGAGGATATTACAGCGGATTTGTTGTAGGTTGTGTCTCTTCATTTTGCTGGATAATAAAAAGGAAGGACTGGCTGTTCGGGGTGGATGTAGCCCAAACTGGGTGAACCACGTATATCTGTGTCTCTCTTGCTTTGTGCGTTTTTTGTGTTTATATTTCTGCAATATTTTATGTGTTCCATTGCTCCGTAATATATAATTTTCTAACAATAACTAAAACGAAATTTGAAATTCCTAGACATTATGATCAAAATCCACTCTAACACATATGCTTCCCTTTTGTAGTAGTGTTCCAACATATAATTTCGTAGAAGAATATCTAGAATAAGGTGGTAGGAGCCATGGCTCAATAATGAGATGTGCGGCATTAGGGATGATTTCCAAGTGTTTGAAATAACATCGCAAAGAGAGATGGAATTTTACAGAATATCATGATAGTAGGTTTTTGAAAATGAGAATCATGATGAAACCTTGATGGTATTTAATTAGATGAAGCTATCAAGGGAGAGGCCCAATTGTGTCATAGTTGGGTGGAGGAAGATCTTCTTTGGAATCCCTCATGATTGCTGGGTAGAGGAAGACCACCTCTGGAATCCCTCATGATAATTGGGTGGAGTAAGATATCCTCTGGAATCCTCCATGATTGCTTGGTGGAGGAAGATCTCCTCTGGAATCCCTCATGATAGCTGGGTGGAGGAAGATCTCCTCTAGATCCCTCATGACTCCTGGGTGGAGTAAGACCTCCTTTGGAATCCCAGAATATGCCTGTAAATTAAACACCCTTAATGTAGAAGGGTGGAGGTGTGGAAGGAACATATGGAATCCCAAGTACATCTGGAGGTCTAGTCAATGGGATGGGCTCCACATGCTAGGGAGAGACAATGAAATCACTAGTAGTTTGTCAGTGACTGGGAGGAGAATAGTGAGCTTGGTCCCATTTTCCACCCCAGGTCATACAATATTAAGTATCTTAAAGTCTTTGTTTTCCCTATACATCTAAAAAAGGCTACAAGATTGCATTGCCATGTTTTCAGGCAGGGTTAAAGAAGTGAACTCAAGAATGACTACATACAACTCCCTTAATGTTGACCTAAAATTAAAGAGCCTCAAGGTCAGAATAGTACTTGGACACATCCCTATTAACAAAGGAAAGATATGTGCACTATTTGATACATTGGTTTAACTATAGGGCATTTCAGTTTCTAATTTTTGCATCATGAGAGGGTACCCAATGCCCAATCTATATTACACATTGTTGATTGTTATATTGATTACGGAATATCTCTCTCTTCAAGGTTTCTACTATGTATTGGTTGTTGGGTATTTTATTGATTGCAATATACCCATCTATGTAAGGGTACAAATTCACAATACTTGTGTCTTGGCATTGGAGTTAATTAAAGAGGTGGACTAGTGGATGACAATTAGGAGCATCTTGTCAACTCAGATAGAATAAGTCAGGAACTGACCCTTGCAGATAGAGGTTCATTCAGAACCTATTGTAATGAAAACATGTAATCTCGGTGCTTAAAGGCTAATGGTATAAAATAGATTGCACATACGTTACATATTATACTAGGCTATCACATAGAAAACCCATGGCACAAACATGACACATTTGTTGCGAGGTGTAACTGAAGAGCCCTTACTAGTTAGGTAGTTGGGCATAGGTGCCTCTAGTGACTTATGCATACATTTACAAACCCAAGTTATCCACTTAACACCCGCGTTGAGGCTGATTATGTGTGTACAAAGTATTTATATGAATAGGTTAGAGGATAATGTGGAGAGCAACTGACTTCTCTTACGTGCTGAATTTTTACATAGGTGAAAACATATTGTAGGGATTTTGTGCCTAGTATAGAAGGTGCACTAGCTAGATGTACCCATACTTCCATCCTCTCAGTTGATGATTGGGGCTGTTGTTATTATTTTCTACGAAGCAAAATGAGAAGGACAAGTTCATTGAGGTCGCGACACACAAAAACACATTAAAATTAGCCCCTGAATGCACACAGAGTTGAGTTAGTCATTGTTCTCGATAGGTATTGGTGTTGGACTGATAAAAATTGGAAGGGAATCAAGGGTAAACATCCTAGCATAACTCTAGGTACATGTGGATGTTGATTATTGCATCTTCAGCCACAGAAAATTAGTTCAAACTTAGATAAAAGGTCATAATTCTCTCTTGTTATCCAATGAATGAAAATTTTCTTATTTGATGTGTTCAATCTATTTAGATTGGTGTTGTTTACTTCCAGTAGCATTAGACTGTAACTCAATCTTATTATTTGAATTGTAAGTTCATGACTCACATAGACAAATTTATTTAAGTGACAAATTTGGAGGAATAATTTGTCAAGGTATATGGATGAATTCCGGGCATGCTAGTATTTGTAGATCAAGGCCACCCTTGAAAACTATGTCATTGAAGGTGATCTAGAGCCTTTACTGTTTGATGTGAAGTTAAGACACGTTTTGCTTGTAGTTTATTCAATGTTACTTAATATTGACCATATAGATGCATGATGGCCTAGAATTATTATGCTACCAGAACTTAATATTCATATTAGGTTTCATATTTTATACCATATTTTATATCAACCAAGTATGGTTGTCATAAGTCCTAGAAAAGCAACTTATAGTCTTATATATATTGTGAATTGGGATTGTAACACCTTGGGTTAGGGTTAGATAAGTAAGAAGAGACTTTGGAGAGAAGGAATACATAATGAGATACATCCCTCCTGAAAGATGGACAAGAGCCAAAAATTGCCATCAATGTCAATCAATCAAGGGGAGTGATCAAGAGCACTCTATGAATGTAAATTGGATGAAATACATTGATATGGATTCCATGAACAGATGCTCAATTTTTTCCATGACTGATCATCAATGCCACAAGAAAACCTAGTAGCTGATACTAGCAACTGACTTGACAACTTCTCACAAATTGCATTAGTGGATTTGAAAGTTATGTTGAAAGTCTTTAAAAACTTTGCAAATGATGGAGGGAGAACATCTAAGTTACAAACTTTCCTTATTCATGTACCTGTCTTTGCACAACCAATATTTGATCCCTAATGTCTTTCAACTTCATGAAATGTTATGAAATTGACTCTCCTTCCTGCATTTGCATTGAAAAAGACATCCTTTTAAGGAAAAAATCATCTCTATTTCTCAGTGTCGTTTAGGCAGCCAAGCTTCATTTAGAGCCTCTTCCCGACTACCTTGGATGTTAGGAGAATTGGGCTTCCTTTCTATTGTGCTCCCCCTAGGATGATATAGCCAATTGGTCTCATCCCTAGACTCTCCCCAAAGCATATAATCTACTAGTGCTTACTTGTTGAACTTTTACATTGGTGAAAACACATTATAGGGTTGTTTTGCCCAGTATAGAAGGTGCACTTGCTAGCTATACCCATACTTCCATCCTCTAAGTCAATGGTTGGGGCTATTTTTATTATTTTCTATGAAGCTGAATGAGAAGGAGAAGTTCACTGAGGTCGCGACACACAAAAACACATTAAAATTTGCCCCTGAATGCACACAGAGCTAAGTTATTCATTGTGCTTGATAGGTATTGGTGTTGGATTGATAAAAATTGGAAGGGAATCAAGGGTCAGCATCCTAGCATAACTCTAGGTACATGTGAAAGTTGATTATTGCATCTTCAGCCACTGAAAATTATTTCAGACTGAGATAAAAGGTCAGAATGCTCTCTTGCTATCCAATGAATGAAAAGTTTCTTATTTGATTTGTTCAATCTATTTATATTGGTGTCAATTGCTACTAGTAGCCTTAGAATGTAATTCACTCTTATTATTTGAATTGCAAGTTCATGAATCCCATAGAAAATTTCAGTTAAGTGACAAATTTGGAGGAATAAGTTGTCAAAATACATGTATGAATTCTAGGCATGCTTAGTATTCATAGATCAAGGCCACCCTTGCAAACTATGTCATTGAAGGTGAGTTGGAGAATTTGCCATGTGATGTGAAGTTAAGACATGGTTTACTTGTAGTTTAGTCAATGTTTCTTAATGCTGACCATATAGATGCATGACTGCCTAGAATTATTATGCTGCTAGAACTTAATATTCAGACGAGGTTTCATATTTTATACCATATTTTATATCAGTGAAATATGGTTGTCATAAGTCTTATAAAACTCACTTATAGTATTATATATGTTGTGAATTGAAACTATAACACCTTGGGTTAGGGTTAGAGCAATAATAAGAGGCTTTGGAGAGAAGGAATAGATAATGAGATACATCCCTCCTCAAAGCTAGACGAGAGCCAAAAACTGCTATTAATGTCTATCAATCAAGAAGAGTAATCAGGAGCACTGTATGAATGTACATTGGATGAAATACATTGATATGGAGTCCTTGAACAAATGCTCAATTGTTTCCATAACCGATCATCAATGCCACAAGACACCCTAGTAGCTGATACTAGAAACTGACTTGACAGATTCTCAAAAATTGCATTAGTGGATTTGAATGTTATGTTCAGAGTTCTTAAAAAGCTTTCAAATGATGGAGGGAGACCATATAAACTACAAATTTTCCTTCTTCATGTACTTTTCTTCTTACAACCAATATTTGATCCCTAATGTCTTTCAACTTCATGGAATGTTATGAAATTGAATTGCCTTCCTTCATTTGCATTGGAAAAGACATGCTTTTATGGAAAAAATCATCTCTATTTCTCAGTGTCGTTCAAGCAACCAAGCTTGATTTATAGCCTTTTTGTCACTACCCTAGATGTTATGGTCATTGGGATTCCTTGCTATTGTGCTCCCCCTACGATTCTATAGCTAGGTGGTCTCATACCCAGACTCTCCCCAAAGCATATAATCTACCAGTGCTTAATTTCTGAAGTTTTACATAGGTGAAAAAAAATTATAAGGTTTCTTTGCCCAATATAGAAGGTACACTTGCTAGCTGTACCCATACTTCCATCCTCTCACTCAATGGTTAGGGTTGTTGCTATTATTTTCTACAAAGTCGAATGACAAGGACAAGTTCACTGAGGTCACGACACATAAAAACACATTAAAATCAGTCCCTGAGTGCACAAAAATCTGAGTTAGTCATTGTGCTGGATAGGTATTGGTGTTGGACTGATAAAAATTGGAAGGGAATCAAGGGTAAACATCCTAGCATAACTCTAGGTACATGTGGAAGTTTATTATTGCATCTCTAGCCACTGAAAATTAGTTTAGACTTAGATAAAAGGTCAAAATGTTCTCTTGCCATCCAATGAATGAAAGGTTTCTTTTTTGATGTGTTCAATATATTTAGATTGGTGTCGTTTGTTGCGAGTAGAATTAGACTGTAATTCACTGTTATTATTTGAACTATAAGTTCATGAATCACATAGACAAATTTAGTTAAGTGAAAAATTTGGAGGAATAAGTTGTGAAGATACATGGATGAATTTTGGGCATGCTTAGTATTCACAGATCAAGGCCACCCTTGAAAACTATGGCATTGAAGGTGAGACTGAGCATTTTCCATGTGATGTGAAGTTAAGACATGGTCTTCTTGTAGTTTAGTTAATGTTGCTTAATGTTGACCATATAGATGCATGACTGCCTAGAATTATTATGCTGCCAGAACTTAATATTCAAACCATGTTTCATATTTTATACCATATTTTATATTAGCCAAGTATGGTTGCCATAAGTCTTAGAAAACTCACTTGTAGTCTTATATATCTTATGAATTTGGATTGTGACACCTTGGGTTAGGGTTAGAGTAGTAAGAAGAGGCTTTGGAGAGAAGGAATACATAATGAGATACATCCCTCCTCAATGTTGGACAAGAGCCAAAAACTGCTATTAATGACAATCAATCAAGCAGAGTGATCAGGAGAAATGTATGAATGTACATTGGATGAAAGACAAAATACATTGATATGTTGTCCTTGAACAGATGCTCAATTTTTTCCATGACTGATCATCAATGCTACAAGAAACCCTAGTAGCTAATACTAGCAACTGACTTGACAACTTCTCAAAAATTGCATTAGTGGATTTGAAAGTTATGTTTAGAGTTTTCACAAAGTTTGCAAATGATGGAGGGAGACCATCTAAATTACAACCTTTCCTTCTTCATGTACTTATCTTCTTATATCCAAAATTTGATCCCTAATGTATTTCAACTTCATGAAATGTTATGAAATTGACTCTCCTTCCTTCATTTGCATTGAAAAAGACATGATTTTATGCAAAAAAACCATCTTTATTTCTCAGTGTCGTTCAAGCAGCCAAGATCCATTTAGAGCCTCTTCCCCACTACCCTACATGTTAGGAGCACTGGGCTTCCTTGCTATTGTTCTCCCCCTAGGATGATATAGCCAAGGGGTCTCATTCCTAGTGATCTAAAATCACTTCTGAATGATCTTAGTTAATTAATGAAGGTATTATAGAATTATGTGTTAGGGTGTGCCTATGTTATTTTATGAAACAGATCGATAAGATTGTGAAATACACAGACACTAAAATAGTAAGAGAACACAGTAAGCAAACACATAAAACACTACAAGCTTAATAAGCAGTTCACCCAATCCTCTTGGGCTACGTCTCTTGGTCCAGCCTTCAATGGTGGCCTTTCTATTGTCTCTTATAAAGTAGAGTTTTACAACAGTGAGCTCAATTTGAGCCTCAATCAAGAGATAATGATCAGTAGGACTGTACTTAGATCCCACAAGTCTCTAGAGTACACAAACTCCCCTTACTGAATCTTGAGGTCAATTGGTTTCAATGGTATGAGTCCAATTTGGTACTCAATACGTGACAGGTATACACAGAAGAGTTGCTTGAACCTCTCAATCCTTCCCTCGAGTTCACAAACTCTCAGAATCTCTTTGTCTCTGTTTGCTTGATACTGCCTTTGCTTTGCAGGTTAGCTCGACTTCTCTATTCTCTACAATTTTTCTTTTCTTTCTTCCTTACCTCTCTTTTCCTGCTTCTCCTCCTTCTTTTCTCTCTCTACCTATTCGTGGCTTAAAGCCAATCTACTCCCTAACTATTCGTTTCTTCTTCTCGGCTCTCTAGATCTCCTGCCTCTGTTTACTGGAATTCCCTTGCTCTACATCATCATCACTGTTATGCTTCACAGAGAGGTGGCCACCTATCTCCTCACGAACTGAGTGTCGGTTCTCTTTGAACGGTCATTATTTCTGTTGCTCCAAGATTGCTTGTGAAATTGTTTCCTATGCCAACTCATCATTCATGCGAGATCTCAAATCTTATCCACCTCAACCTGTTTCCCTGTTGAATCTGGTCATCCATCGGATTTCTTCTGTGCCATTGATTTTGGGCCTCCAGATCCTACAGTCTTTGTCCATATCGGGCGAGTAAGTAGAATGCTCTTTACCCACACGATGTGAGAGGTTTTCTCTCTCATTTGTCGGACGTGTGTCACCCATTGTATGGCATCAGGCAGGACTCGGTCGAACCCACTTACCGCTTGAGGTCCTTCTAATATAATACTAGTTTTAGTGCAGGGCCCACCTTCTGAAGGAATTAGCAATTTCCGTATGGTTTTATGCTTTTCCTCGTGACCAAGTGCTCGAGGCTTTCCTTCAATAAGGGGGATGCCCTGCGATATGTGAAACTGCCTCCTTTTTGGATTTGACTTCCTGTTTGCCAATTTGCACTAGCATGCGATTACCATGGGCCAACGTTCTGCATGTGTTGACCGAGGGTCCTTGTTGCTCTGTGCTGACCACAAATTTCCATTATTTAGAGGATATTTTTGATAAGCTTGACATCCATAACACTTTGAAACATTGGTATGAGTTTTGGTCAGATCACCTAGACTCTCCCCAAAGAATATAATTGGCCATTGCATTGGTCCTTTCTCTAATTAGGATCCTCTGTTGGGGGCTCTGACCCCCTCATTCATCATTGGCAATGAGTTTTAGCTCTAGCAGGCATGGGTATCCACTTTTCTGTTCAAAAATGAGACTTACCGGTTTCTAGTGTCTCTATTGCACTTGCACTTTATTTTATATATTTTCTTAGGCAGACACTTAACTTCTATCTAGACACTTGTTTATTTATATTTTCCTGCTTTCAATAGCATTCATGGAGTTTCTTTCACACTCCGGATTTGCATTTATATTGGATTTACCATTTTAGTCCCATTGACCTACTTTTGTGGTCTTTGTTGGACATTAGTAAAATCAACTTATCTTATCTACCTTTATCTGGTAGTCCATGCATTCCCCGTGGAAACCTTCATATTATGCATGCAAATTACCCATCTTACTCTTGTGGAATTATTTTCTGTCACTGAGATTTTCATCAGTATCACTACATATTCGTTATTGTAGTCATATCCATATTATTCAATGGCTACTTAGTTTGACAGTTTTTGAAATTGATCAATATCGTCTTGTTTCCATACCACCTTCTAGGTCGCCATTCTCAGTGGACACATGAATGGGAAAACAAGGATCATCTGTTGTTTCCATTTGGTGAAATTATGCCCATTAAATTTATGATCAGGCTTCAACATAAACTTCAAGAGCATTGTCATTTTTTCCATGAAAGAAATAAATACCAGGCTCTGATATAGTAAAAATATACTTCAAATGGAGATATAAATACATCAACCTCGAAACTGTTCTATCACCTAAAAACTTTTATGCTGGCACATTCCAAAGAATCTAAATTTTCTTCTATACCAAAAAATAAAAATTTATGGGATCTTTATCTCTAAACTCCAAATTTTGTCCTACTAACTATAGGTGACTGCCTTGATTTTCATACATAATTTCTTCATTCATGTGGCCATAATTTTTCAATTTCGACACATAATGTTTTGGTTTGTGCCTATCTTGGGGTCTTCCCATGCTGGTTGTGCACATGTGGTATATTACATCCTCTATTTATTATGTGTTCCCATAAGGTATTCCAGTACTAAATCATGTGCATTCACGGCTTTAATGGCAATGTCATGGCCTAAGGATGTGTGCTTATCATGCATTGTTTTGGGACAGCTGGTAGTCTATTTTGGACTCCTATATGCATAGGGTTGCAGGAACCATCCCCCTTGGTCTGGAGGCTTGAACCTTGCTTCAAATAGAACCATTATAGAATCTCCATGTAATCCTGGTCTGACATACAATTTTGGCACACATCCCATAATGATGGTGTAAGGAGGAGATCCCCAACAACGTTGATGAGCCAATGGATGCCATAAATTAAAATGTAAAGCAACTCTGATTTTCAGGACTTGGCATCATTGCTGGCAAACATCATGCACCACACAGAATCCTAGTGATTGTTGCCTGGTCCTTGGGAATGGGTAGAACTATTCACAGGGAAAGTTGGAATTGTGAATGAGTGATGATTCAAATATTCAACCTACCCATCTCCAGGAAGAAATAATTAATAATATTCTTGGTGCTTAAGGATTGATACTACGTTTTATATGTTTTTTCTTTTTCGTTTAAAGAAAATATACTCAAATAGTGAAAATTAATCATACTACTCAGCATTATGTTTCCTTTGAAGATCATGGAATCTTATGTGTTTCAAAAAGAAATTAATGCCTCAAGTCCTTTCCAAGTGTAGTAGATTAATATTTAACACATCAAATTGGAGCAATCATAACAATGTCAAAATGACTGTAAAGGAAAAACCACAGGCAAGGCTAAATGTGATTTGGATGTATTCTACATGGTTAGGGATAGTTTTTCTTCCTACTGATATGTACAAGTAATGGAGTATGGATAGTTGAGAAATGAGATTGGAAGGTTTTAGAATATTGCGGGTTCTGATATGCCACTGACGTCAGTGGGTGATATAGACTGCATATATATCTGTTAGATCAATATCACATGTTATAAGGTGAAAAAGAGCACATCCTTATCAGCATCTATATATCCTAATATATGGAGTTCTGGACTTGATAGTTGAGAGGAACTTTCATATTTATTATGACCTCCTTTGCGGCTATGACCTTGACTACACCTATTGGGTGGGATCACAGTTTTTGGTTTCCAAATTTCTCATGTCTTGCTATGGTCATTTTGCTGATGCATTTCCTCCCTGCTTTCAAGTATACTTTGGATATTCTTGGACATATTTTGTTGAATAAACATGTTATGAACACGTTCATCATAGATGACATATACAAGTAATATTTCTAGGTCTCTTGGCTTGAATCACTAGGAGGATTGAAGCCTAAGATGACCTTCTATGCATTTATTAGAGACATGTCCTCTTTGTTTGATGCCCTTGTTGTGACACTAGATGCATGCACTCTAAGATATATTTGGGCTACTTTTTAGTGGGGTCACATAGGGTTTGGTGGAGGCTAAACAATAGATTCCTCAAGAGAATAGGATTTTGTAATTTTCATATAGAAGATATTGAGATGAAACATTTTTCTTTTGTTGTCTTACATACTACAAGATATAGGGATGGTTATGTCACCTTTTTAGTGAATATCATAACCCACAACAATACTTGTTGCTAGAGAAAATTTGTCAAGGCACTCCATTGTTCTTCAACTAAATCCTGTGTAATTTTTGGCGCAAGTTTAGATCAAGTAGAGGGAATATTAATAATTTATCTCTTTAAACGTGAGGATTTCACTAATTTGACCTTGAATGTGTGTTGCACCATTAGGGAGTGTACATCCATCATAACTTTTGATCTAGGGAGAAACCTACAATTTAACCTTGAATATGTGTTGCTTCATTAGGGACTATGCATCCATATTAAATTTTGATTTAGGGAGAGGTCTAACTCAATTATCTTGAACTCCTGCATGATAGAAGAATTTCCAGCATAATAGAATGGGTGGCACCCCATATCAAATATTTCCTTCCTTCTCTAGAAGCATCCGTCGCATTCCATGATATTAAGCTAATAAATATTGAAGGACCTTAGTGTCTGGTCTTGTGCCAATTTTATCTTTATCCCATTCCACCATATTGAAATCTCCATTCATAATCCACTCAATAGTAGGAAGAAATTGTAGTATCTATTTTTGAAATGGCATCTAACTTATGGAATCATTAGTTGCATAAATTGAGCAAACAGGCCAAAGTATCCAAGAAATCACCACAATCCAACGACATATTGGAAATGGGTCCCTATATTAATAATATGAGGGATTAACCATGGACCAAGTATAGAAATAGAAGAAAATCCAACCCAACAAAATTTATTGAACTCCAAAGATTGTTTTCCTTCCCTAGGGATATTGATATTTTGAATAGAAAGGGAAACAAATATGGCATTTTTTTACTTTTCTGTCAATTGTTATAGCTACCCAACCATAAGTATGCACATGCACACTAGAATACTCATCTCCTATGTTGAACATTTATCTTTGAAAGTATTGTTGATTTTGTTTAATTTAAAATGTAATTTTTTTTCCTAGTCAAGTTCTAAAACTAGTATACTGCTTGCAGCTTCCTTAGACAATGATGGTGGTCCTTTGCAGAAAATGGAGATACTTGAAAGGGTGAGATCTTGGGTCTCTTCTCAGCCTTCTCATTGGTGAGATCAAAAAATACCATTGAGACTAGTTTAATGATGCTGAACCATGCATCAATTTCACAGGTTCTTAGAGTACTAAAGGGACCAACTCCATATAGTTCTAGAGCAAGGTGTTCCTAACATGTTTGGGTACATCCCAATCCCATAGGAGTGGCCAAATACCTATTCATAGTTTCTTCCTTTTGACCACATACGATAGGAGTATCACTTTCTCATACACCTCCCCTAGGATCATACGATTAGATCCATTGTTGGCCCCAAGGGATGTTGGCAGTGCCCCTGTACCCAATTCACCTTCCTTACCATTATTCATTAGAATCAGGAGCCCCTGACATATCTAGCTCCATTGCAAGACCTTACCATATCACTCACTCATTCCTTTTTAGTAGGCCATTGAGTATATTGTATTATACGACAGTCTCTTATATACGTGTTGCAACAAAATTACCACTAATTTCTTTCTCTATATGTTACTTTTAGCATCTTTTTCTACGATATGCACTTGCACTCCTACATTGTAGTCATATTGACTGCACTCTTCCTCAGTCCCATTGACCTACTTTTGTGATTATCAGCAGGAAATTAATAGTTACCCAATTCACCTTCCTTGCCATTAGTCATTAGAATCAGGAGCCCCTGACATATCTAGCTCCATTGCAAGACCTTACCATATCGCTCAGTCATTCCTTTTTGGCAGGCCATTGAGCATATTCTATTATACAACGGTCTCTTATATACGTGTTGCAACAAAATTACCACTAATTAATAGTTACCCAATTCACCTTCCTTGCCATTAGTCATTAGAATCAGGAGCCCCTGACATATCTAGCTCCATTGCAAGACCTTACCATATCGCTCAGTCATTCCTTTTTAGCAGGCCATTGAGTATATTCTATTATACAACGGTCTCTTATATACGTGTTGCAACAAAATTACCACTAATTTCTTTCTCTATATGTTACTTTTAGCATTTTTTATAGGATATTCACTTGCACTCCTACATTGTAGTCATATTGACTGCACTCTTCTTCAGTCCCATTGACCTACTTTTGTGATTATCAGCAGGAAATTAAAAAATTTACTTGCAGGGTTCAGTGACAACAATTGTAGGTAGCATTTAAATGCCCAATAGTGGTGTCACATGTAGGGATATGCAAGTAAGTAGTGTCCAAACTATCCCTAATGTTGGTTGTGTGTAAGAAGCACCCGAAAGAGCGGTGTGAATCTAAGAATGGAGCAACTGGAATGTTTCGGATGCTCCCAAAGGCATTAGTTGAAATTTCAAAACATTTCATTACTGCTCTGAAGCCCGTGACTATGGGTCCCCTAAAACTTGTAAGTAGTTCTTATGTAATCATGATTATAAGTTTGTAATCCACAATTTACTTTCATTTTTTTGGAAGTATAATAGATATATCGAATTATAAGTTTTATTTTTTATTGTTTTCTTAATTTAGGCCCTCGAGTTGTAGGGATGATAGTATTAAAATTTAATTAGATATGATAAATGTTATCTTCCATGCATGCATGTAATGATTTCATAATTTCCTTACATACATTCTTCTTATGGATATATAGGTCAATTTCTACACTTGGTCATGGGTTCATATGTTAGTGTGTCACTCTCTTAGATCACTTTATATTGTATCATTTGGATTATGCGCTGAGGATGATGTTGCATGGGGGGACTTGTCTCTACTTCTCGAATGCATCCTTTGGATTTTCCCCTCCTTGGGGATTGCAAGGGGAAAGTCCCTATTTTGAACGAGACATCTCTTAGGCTGTGTGATCCTCTCCCACATTGTCTAAATGCTTCTTTCTAGAAAATGGGATGTTTGGGATACGTCTTATGATGGTTTTTTGGGACTTATCTCACTTTAAGTATAAGATTCTTATTAATACATGCATTTCTTACAACCTTTGTTTGCATTTTCTCTTCGATTTTATTGATATTTACACGCTCAATGAGCCAATACCTAAATGGGTAGGACATGTACTCTCCTTAGGGTATGTATAGGTCAGTTAATGGGGTTTTACCATTCACCCTCCATTGTGATCATGGAAAAGTCTCAGGTCATGGTGATTGCAATATAGAGTGCTCAAAGTGGTTGGTGTTAAACTCATAATCCATGATGAGAACACGGGTGCATAATAAAGACCTAATTATGTTCATTCTCTAAGTCTTACCAACTCTAAATCAAAATCAATTTGCACTTTTCAAACTCCATGTTGTCAAATATAAATGAGACAATTTGTTTAGTAAATGATTTTGTGAAACTTTTGAGCAACATTAGGATCAACTAGTAAGCTTTTAGAGAAAAAAATTGTGATGCGGTGAAAGAACAAATGCATTCCTTGGGATTTTGGTTAATTCATCTTTGCTTTGTAAAAAATGTTGTTAATATTGAAACAATGTTTCAAGAACCTGGAAAGATCAACATTATTTGTTTGCTTGTTTTAAATTTGTTATTTTGAAATCATGTGCATTTCTTCCTTTATCATCCTCTTCAGGGTACACTTTAAGATAGCAACACTTTTTAGTAACAACAACTTGATGATGCTTAGGAGCACTAGTATTAACAAAATGGTAAGAAGGGTGGCATTTTTCTTGTGTAAACCATGAGATTTGCTTTTGATTTCTCCCTAACATTTTCCTTATGCAAATAAATCAAGTTTCTTAATTTTCATTGACTTTTCTCATTATGTCATCGTTGTCATCTATTTTCAATTTTATAGATATTTTTTCTGCACAATTTCCTCTTACGCTGTTGTTTTGCATATGCAGATATACATGATTCCTGAGAGTAGCCAGAAAGGGGATCTTCATCTTTATCGAGCATTGAATTTTCCTCTTGAGTGGATAATGGAGAAGGTTATTTTTAAGAAGCTTCTTGTAGAAACATTCTTGATCCACTATAATGAAAATTATTGGCTTTTTGGATTAGATGTTAGCCGGTTTGGCGCAATAAAAAATGGAGAGATGGAAATATGGTATGCTAATTCACCACTTGGCCCTTAGAACATGTAACTTAGTTTGCATGATTATGCCTAAGCTTTTTTTTGAAGGTTGAATACTAAATTCCTAAGGTGTTCTTATCTATGGTGACATTTTATTTTCTTTCTTTATGCAGGTCATCTAGCCACATGGTGGCCATTATTTCCCAACTAAAAAAAAATTGTGCGAGTTTCTAATGGGGTTTCCTATGGGTTTTAATGTTGTGATTATTTCACCTCATGGTTATTTTGGGCGAGCAAATATTTTAGGAATGCCAAACAAGACATCAGTGAATAGACAAACAATTTTTTTTTATAATTGCAATGCCCATTCCATGATATCCTCTCTTTATTGTTTGATTGAATTTTGAATGTTTCTTTTGATTTTGTTGTCTTTTAACAATGAAATTGAAAATACTTGGTATCATGTCCATTTAAACAACAACCAAATCTTGAATATGAAATTAGTATTATACTTAATTGATTGAAATCATTTTAGTTGTTTAGTGTTAAAATATTTTCATGACTATTAGAAAAGTTTAATTTCATGTTGTTATTTGAGCACATTTTGTTTATATACTTGACCAAGTTCATGCATAAGATAATGAAATGTTGTTGCGAATAAAATGACAAGGATTAGACATCACACATGAGACTATTTGTTTTCACAAGGTATCTACAACTTGATCTTTTAGCATGTAACTTAGTTGACATGATTGTGCCTAATATTTCCTTGAAGGTTGAAGACTAAGTTACTAAGGTGTTATTTTCTATGATGACATTTTATTTGTTATGTTTATACAGGTCATCTTGACACATAGTGACCATTATCACCCAACTGAGGAAAACTTGTTCGATTTTCTGGCTTTTATGGGGAGAAAATGGCTTTAACCTTGCTGATGTTGAGGTATATGTCGTATAAATATTTTATAGTTTACTTTACTTTATATTATAGTGTTCATCGTCTTTCATGTCTTATACTATATATTATATCTTATTTTGTTTTTAGAAAAGGAACTCATAATTGATGGTAAGAAGCAGGAAATAAAGAAAGAAGAAAACAAAGATAACGTTGGAGTGACAAATGCAAAAAAGAGAGAGAGAGAGAGAGAGAGAGAGAGAGAAGAGAATTGGGCTAGTGATACCCTTGGCACACAGACATGTCTTGCCAAGAATATGCTCCTTAGTTGGGCGCTGTAAATGCAGAGTTGAATTTGCTTGCAGAGAACAACAAGTGGAAGCGGTGTCCGAACTGCAAACATATGATTGAACGCACCCATGGTTGCATGCACATAGTTTGTAGGTACACGGTTTCTGAGCAATGGAGTTTTTGTTATGAGAATTTAATCCTAATGTAATAAGAAAGTGGTTATGTTTTTTGCTTTTTATGTTCTAATATTAAATTTTGTTTATTTTCAGGTGTGGCCGTCAATTTTGCTATAAATGTGGAATTCCATGGGATGATAATTGTGATTGTGATGAGGAAGAAGAAACTACTGACGATGTGCAGGGCGGTAATGATGATGAACATAATTATGAAAATCAAGATGATGCTATATATATCAGCAATGACCATGAACATAATTATGAAGATTAAGATGATGTTATAGTCATTTGGACTCCGGATTGGTTTTGTGAATTTGGTGGGGATTGGTTTTGTGAATTTGGTGAGGGGTGCATGTAATCGATATCCTTTGTTGTTTTTATAAATGGGTCTACCTCTCCATTCTTCCATGGGTAGCCAGGGATGAGACAAGTATTCTTCGTGTTTTTTTTAATTTTTTACAAGTAGCAGAATGGCCTTATTATGCTAAATTCGGTATATGATATCAATAATTTGTTTGGACTAAATACAAGAATGCTGATTAATAGCTAAACAATGTTCAATTTTAACTGAAAATTTGGCACATTATGAAGTAAGGAATCTCATGAATTTATTTCCATTTCCTTCTATTGAAATGGATATAGGTCTCCAAAATATTTGGGTTTCCAATTGAAAACAAAATACTGCAAAAAGAAGAATGGTCCTAGTTAATAGCTAAGTTGGAAAGAGGACTAACCACTTGGAGCCTAAGGTGGTTGTCAAGGGCAAGGAGATTAGGTTTGGTCAAATCAATCCTAGATGTTCTTTTTGTGTTTTGGATTTCAGTGACTTGCATTTCTAGGGGAGTTTTAGAAATATCTATAAGTATTTGTTTTAAATGCTTGTGGGATGCATCTAACAATCATTTTTTCCTTTTCTTATCTATTTGGGTGTTTATCTAAGAAACAAAGAAATTTTTCATAACTAGCACTCCTCCCTGGATTGATTGGCTATTGAAGTTTTTCCCTTTCTTTCTCATTTTCAACAACCATCTATGCCTTCCTGGAATAGGATCAGGATTTTAGAGGAAACTAACAAATCCTTTCCATGTGGTTCTTTTATGGGGTTGAGCAAGAGGGAAATTTCTCATGTAGTTGAGAAAGTCAATATCAGACTTGGGAGGGGTTCAAAATATTTGGAAGAGCTATTATTACTGGATTTTTCTTGTGATAAGGATTGTGATCAACTCTAAGCATTAACTGATTCCTTGCTAGTTATAAATTGGGTCAATGATATTCAACAATGTTACTGCTTGCAACTTAATCACATTTTGGACAATTTATAAAGGATAAAGTTTCTTGTGTCTATTTTTGGTGCTCTCATATTTAGAGGGAGAGGGAGTGAAACAATGAATTAGAAAATCTTTTACTGAAAGTAATTTAGTTGGAATGGGGTCTTTGGTTCATTGAGGAGGTCTTAAATGATGTGCACTATAGGTTTTCTTTGTACTCAGAAGATTTTAGAGAATTTTTTTATGTATTTCTCACATAAACACATTTAAGTATCTCCACACTAGTATTCAATATATGAGTGATCATTTACATCCCTTATTTAGTTCAACAACTAATTTCAAAATGATCCAATCAATTCCCATGAGGAGATCATCAGATTGTGCAACTACAATTAGATTCACAATTGAATTCTATCTTTCTGACACCCTTCATATTTAGAGTTGATCCTCCTGATTCATCCTCTGACTTGACCACAACCAACGCACCTCATTCTTCCTTTGCTGGTTTATGATGTTCCATCTTTAGGGAACAAAAACTTTCCCTTTCGTTGTTTCTCTACATAAAAAGGAATAAGAGTTAGTTACAGTGGCTAAATCTTAGTAGAGAGTAGTTCATTTATTTCTTATCATAATCCATCAATATGTTAGCGTATCAAGATATGAAAGAGATATGAGAAGAGGAAAAAAGTGATGGAATTAAGAGTAAATACATACCGGTTTCATAACTCAATACTCCCCTGGTTACCGTGTTTCATATCATCATGAAAAGTAAATAGTTCTTATGCAGTGCAGTTAAAGAGTAGGCTGGAGAGAAAGCCTCAAAAATTGGTCTAAAACTATGATGTTGAGCGAGGAGCGCAAAGGCTGGCCCTTCCTGTCCTTCAGGCAATTCGTAGTGAGCTGGATACCCTTCACGGGGATACAAAATAATGGGACTTCGAAACCGGTATCCTAACCAATAAGGTCCTTCTCTCAAAATAAGATTGTTGTAGGTGGCCATACTGCCGCAGCAGCCTTAAAACTTTTGTAATTAAATGGTTCCCTATCTTTCACATTATTAGTGGAGATCGTCCATCTAAGCTTAGATGTAGCTAGAGATATTTCTTGAATGGAGAGGAAATATGATATTACTTTCTGCACAATCTCCTTATGTATGGGCCCTAAAGTTTTAATCACCCCTTCTCATTTCATCACAATCTTATGGTTGGAAAACATTTGTAATGGGTTTTTAGGTTCACTTCTCACCCTAAGATCCAATTCATGTTCCTGTCTTTGGAATGCATTATAATCTTTAAACCATTTGAGTTGGTTAATTGCAAATGAAATAAAAGCCTCTAATTGAACATATCCTACAAAAGGGTTAGGGTTCTTTTCCACCTCATTTTCTAATATGAAATTGTGCAAATAAAACTCACAAAGAAGCCTTTGGACCTTTACACAATGTTTCTTGTAGCAATTTATAAAATCTTCAATTGTCCCTAATTCAATTGGTTTACTAGCTCTTACGGCTTGATTTTCAATAATAGGTATCGTTCTAATAGAAACAAGACCTAATTGGTGGTGGGAGACCTGCACGTGAGGACATCTGAATACAATGAGCAGATGGTGGTTGTCTAAGTTATGAATCTGTCTAGCTTGGAATTGATCTTCTCCATTTTTTCTTCCGCCTTTCTACACCTGTCAAAAGTCTTGTTCTTTGTTATAGTCAGTTCATGAAGCTGTTTTTGCAACTCTTGATATTTCTGTCTGGAAACAATCTCTTGTTCAAATTGTTCCAACGTGAGCTAGGCTTGTGCCAATCCCTCCTGAAGATTTAGTAGAATGGGTTCATGGTGCATCATAATGTCTTTGGCTTGTATGTCTCTCTGAGTGCCTATGCTATAAGAGCGGATTTGTTCTGTCTATACTTCTTTATTGTAGGAGGTCCAAACCTCCATCTCAGTAGCTATGTCTACTAAATCTGCACGCAGACCTTCTTGAGTGACGATTGTTTGAGTAGGTATGAGCTTAGTTTGAGTTCCTCTAGCCCTATCTTTACATAATTCTGTTTGCATGGCCACATTTACTACCTCAGGGTATTGTTCAGAACCTTCCCCATTGTGATTTCTTTTGTTTTTCTTCAGAGCCTCTTGACCATCTTACAAGGCTTTTGGTGTTCTTTTCTTAGCTTCTTCAATTTTGTTATGGCTCTTTGCCTTTTCTAAGGAGTAATTGGTTTGCTAATAGTCTCGTTAATAGCTTTTGTCGCTAAAGAGATTGGTTGTTCACCTTGGATTTCTTCCAATAAGACTGTGTCTCTAGATTGATTATGAGACTCCTGAATAACCTCTGTCTCTGCTTCCTCTTCTTGGCCTATGTTTTTTGTGTCTAGACCTTCATGATTGTTTTCCACTGGGAGCTTGTCACTAGATTGGTTCTCTAATTCCTGAATAGCCTCTGTATCTATTTCCTCTTCCTGGTTTGTAACTTTTGAGGAAGATAGAATTCTAGTATAGACACAATTCCCTAGAGATTGGGTTTCTCCTAAGTTATGTTAAGCAGTTCTTCAGGCTACATGTAGAAGTTCATGTTGTCCAGGACCTAGGCCATCCCTGCCTTGAAATAATGCAAAAGATCATCTTGAGAACTCATATTTGGTGTTGGAGGAGGCCCCACTTCATTTTTCATTCATTTTCATGATGCCCTGCTCCTTCCTCATGTTCTGGTTCAGGGTTATCTTGTCCTCTTAACTTTTGTTGCAAGTCTTGTACATTTACCAGGTTGGATAATTCTAGATGTTCCTTGGTCCGAGTTCAACCTTGTTGATCATCTGCGTTTGTTGATCCTTGTTAAGACCATCTCAGCCTCTTGGCAGTGGCATGCAATAATGAATTCAACAATGCAGTAAAATTAACATAGCATTTTTGTTTTAAAAGTGCTAAAAGTTTGAGTTATCCGAGCCTTACCACATCTCTACAGCCATTGCATTTAATACAGTTTTGGAAAATTTGTGCAAATTCTCCCCATGGCTCTCTGAGAGAAGATGGCCAAATGCCTTTACCCTTCTTGATTAGCTCTTGTCCTTTGTCCCTAAAAATCTCCATAGCGTCATGCAGACTTAATCGCTTGTCAGCCCATACTGGTCCTTCTGTTGGCAACCCAAACACTTATGCTATCAGAGCATCTATTATAGTGATTTGTCTACCTCTCACCAAGGATTGTCCATTCTATAGATGGTGTAAAAATTCAATGGCAATTTCCTCATTGGGGGGTTGAAATTTTGTAAAATATGTTGTCCATCGTGCGCGAGCTAGAATTTCCTTTGCTTCATTAGAGACAACCAGTGTTAAAGGTTCTCAATGCACCATTTTTCCTCCCATGATGCTAGATTTCTTCCCTCTTCTGCAAACGATTACTGCAGTGGAGAAATCACAAAAATGAGAAGAGCCGAGAGATGGAACAGGAAATGGTTGTAATGGATCTATCAGGTGATGTTTTATAGACATAAATACCATTAAATCGAGGATTGTTATAATACCACATGCTCTGTGATTATGGGATGTGGTATTATTCTACAAAATCAAATGAAAATATGACACCACATCCATGAGTATACTGGAGGTCCTCACCTCCTCTTGAAATGATAGGTCGCCTATGATCAAATGGATGAAAAGATGACATGCTAGAAGCCAAGTACAAGGGTGATGGATGGGGTAATAAAAGTGACACGGTATGTATATTAATTAAAGGATCATAAAGGATATTGGAGCAATGAAAACAAGGTGTGTAACGAGAATTATTAATAAGTGAAAAGATGCCATGAGGTGTTGCGATAAATAAAAAGGACAACATACGCAGGAGATTATATCTTACCACTGTTATTCCACTTGAAAATGTTGTGATTGATTTTAAAAGATTAACTTATGCATAAAGGTTCAAGGTAAGTTAGGGAAATAATCTCTCTGTAGAAAAAAATAGAAAAATAAGAAGAGGGCATTGTAATAATTATTGATGTAGAAAATAAAACTCCAATACCATAAGCAGAGATTTTGTTGCGTGCAGGCATCTATAGCCTCGACAGAGTTTCTTTCTAACCCTAGGGAGCCATGGTCCTCTATGTATAATTGGGGAAGTACATTATGATGTCCATAGTAGAGACCAATGTGCTCGCGTGGTAACTAGATGAACACATTTCCATTCGCTAGGAAGTAGCGAAAGTGGTCAGGCCGACTCTTGATGAGACCTCATGTTCCAAGGACTTTGTTTCTTGAAGCATCTATTGGATCATATCCCTCGTGTGGTGGCTATAGTGGGAATGCCACTTCTCTTGTTCCTTATGATCATGGTAGGCTCGCTTGTAATGAGACGCCCTATCCTCCATCTGTGGAAAAAAATCATAAAATTGTTAGTGAATATATATATATATATATATATATATATATATATATATATATATATATATATATATAGAATGCTCCCCGTTTTATATATAGAAGGTGGCTCAGTACTTATTAAGAGTAGGGGCGACAGAAGAAGTTTGAACATATCAATAGAAAAAAATATACTCATAATCTTATTGATAATAAACAGAGAGAATTATATGAGACGGGGGAGAACTAACATGGTAAAGATAATTAATTAGTTTCATTTATAGCAGAAATGAGGATAGTGAAGTGATATAGATAATTGTGTCCTTTCTTTTTTGATCATCACAAAGCAATCTTGTTAAAGATGATAATATTCAAGATATTTTCCTGCTTCAGTAGACTCCATACTTGTTGTCCTTAGATATGTATTGTAATTTTATGCCATAAAGAGGATCATAAAGAGTGAACTGGGATGGGCTATAAATGATCATGCAAGGGGAAGAAAGGATGTTCTCAAAAATACTCAAAAGGTGTTGTTCCCTGAAGGGAACAACAAAAGAAAACACACGTGAAACTGTTCTTCCCTATAGGGAACAACAGTTGTTCCCTGTAGGGAACAATAAAGAAAAATACACGCAAAAAGTTATGTTCCCTATAAGGAACAACAACCATTCCCCATAGGGAACAACAAATAAAAACACACACAAAAAGTGTTTTTCCCTATAGGGGACAACAACTGTTCCTTGTAGCGAACAACAAAGAAAAACATACGTGAAAAGTGTTGTTCCCTGTAGGGAACAAAGGTTGTTCCCTATAGGGAACAATGAAGAAAAATACATGCAAAAAGTGATGTTCCCTATAGGGAACAATAGTTGTTCCCTGTAGGGAACAACAGTTGTTCCCTGTAGGGAACAACAAAGAAAAACACACTTGAAAGGTGTTGTTCCCTATAAGGAACAGTAGTTGTTCCCTGTACGGAACAACAAAGGAAAACAAGGAAAAAAAGTGATGAACAATCATCTTTATTGTTCTAAGAAAATGCAATTGAATAGAAAAACAATAGAAAAACAATAGTATGTACAAGTTTCAAAAATAAATTCTTTACGGGACAGGTGTTTTTGAAGAGTTTCCTTCTGCAGTGAGAATTTGTATCGTAGAATCCTCGTGTATCTGTTGGAAAAAGGATTACCTTGTAAGCGGTTTGTGGTATAGGCATACCCAAAGCCCATTTGATTTAAAAGAGTAGCGAGACCCATCAATGGTGGCTAATGTAAGGGTACCATTATCGTACACCTCTTTTATCTCTTAGGGACCTAACCATCTAGTCTGAAGTTTACCTAGGAAATCCTGGAACTTGGAATAGTACAAAAGTGCCCTGTCGCCTTCAAGGAATATCTTTTTCTTGATGAGGGCGTCATGCCATTTTTCTCTTTGTTGTTGAATAAGTGCAGTATGCTGAAGAGACGATAGTTGGATTTCATCCAATTCATTTATTTTCTGAATCCGTTAATCTATGCTTCATTCAAATCCAACCCTACTTCTTGGGCTATCCTCAATGTCTGAATTTCAAATTCTAACGGGAAGATAGGTTCCTTACCAAACACCAATTGATATGGGGAGTATCCTCTGGTATTCCTCCACGTCGTGTGATATGCCCATAGGGCTTCTAGCAATCGGGTAGCCCAGTCATGTCTATGCGAGGTGACTTTCTTTGTTAGAATAGCTTCGATTACTTTGTTGGTACTTTCTACCTCGCCATTTGCCTGTGGGTGATATGGAGATGCGATTATGTGAAAAATGTAATGATTTTTTAGTGTAGCAGCAATCTTATGGCCTACAAATTGTGGCCCTCCATCTGTAATTATTTCTCTGGGCAAGCCATACCGCACAAACTTTTTGAAAAGAAAGTTGATTACTGTTTCCTCTGTTGCTCTTGGTAATGCTACCGCCTCCACCCATTTAGTCATGTATTTTGTTGCAACCAGTATATATGAATTTTGATTAGATGATGGATTTATTGGGCCAACGAAATGTAATGCCCAACATTCAAAAGGTTCGATGACTAACTGTGGATGTAGGGGCATCTCGGTTAGATTGGCCAGGGTGGTCCATTATTTGGCGACTGTCGCATGCTTGGACAAATTTCTTGGCGTCCTTAAAAACCGTGGGCCAATAATAGCCCATCTATAATATTTTATGTCCATTCCTGTGGTTTACAAAGTTTCCACTGCAAGGTCCATTGTGGTAGGATTTTAGGATATCGTAGATTTCTTCTTCCCTAATACACCTGTGGATATGCATATCGGCTTCTATGTGAAAGAGGTAACCTCTAATCCAAGAGAATGAGTGCTACGCTGCACTATTAATTTTCTTTCTCCAGGTGTCAGGTGTTTGGGTAGTTTCCCACTGCTAAGTAATTCGATACATCTACATACCACGGTGCTTTCATGGTCACAGCAAACATGTGCTCATTAGGGAACTGGTCTTCTACTGCCACTGTGTCATCTATTCTTGGCACATGTGAGAGGAGGTTTGCCACTAGATTTTCCTTTCCTAGTCAATCCTTGATTGTTATGTCAAATTCCTGCAAAAGGATTAACCATCGTGTCACTCTTCTGTTCGTAATAGCTTTATTAGATAAATATTTCTTAGTAGAGTGATAAGTATATAGGACCATAGGGTATCATGTTATATAGTGTCTAAAATTGTTAATATCATAGATTACAGCTAGAAACTCTTTCTTAGTCACTGTGTAATTCAACTCAGCACGAGTTAAGTTTTCGTTGATGTAGTATATCGCATAGGGTTTCTTGTCTTCTTCTTGGCCAAGAACTGCTCCAATGGCCATATCTGATGCATCAGATGAAATTTGGAATGGTAAATCCCAGTTTGGGCCCCGTAGTACTAGGGTTGTTGATACTAGCCATTTTAATTCTCCAAAGGCAATGTGACATTTATCAGTCCATATAAAATTTATATTTCCTGTCAAAGCATATAATGGAGCAGTCATTTGGGAGAAGTTTTTTATAAATCTCCGATAATATCCAGAAAATCCCAAAAAAATTACGTACCTCTGTTTGAGTGCAGGGGGTAGCTAGTAAGAGGATTACCTGAATTTTTGCTGGATCTACCTGAATTCCAGCTGCTGAGATGTAATGACCCAGGATTAGGCCTTTTGTTATCATCATGTGGCATTTATCGTGGCTTAAGAAGAGCCTAGTATCAATGCATCTTTCTAGGTTTTTCTCAAGTGTCTGTAATTCCTATCTCCATAGGGTGTAAAATCATCCATGTACACCTCTAATCCCTCGTTTATCAAGTCGACAAAAATACTTAGTGTGGCTCTCTAGAATGTAGTAGGTGCATGGCATAGTCCGAAAGGTAATACCCTGTAAGAAAATGTCCCCTATGGGAAGGTGAAGGTATTCTTATCTTGGTCTTCAGGGGAAATTTGGATTTGGTTGTAGCCACTGAAGCCGTCCAGGAAAGAGAAGAATTTTTTACCTACCCATGTGTCTAGAACTTGGTCAATAAACAGAAGGGGAAAATGATATTTTTGCGTTTCTTTGTTAAGCTCTTTGCAATCGACACATATATGCCATTTCCCATTCTTTTTGGGAACCAAAACTAATGGAGAAACCTATTTAACATCAAATATACGATAGATGAAATTTACATCTAATAGTTTCTGTAGTTCGTCTTTAACAACATCCATTAGGTGAGGGTTTAATCTTCGCTGAGGTTGTCGAATGGGTCTCACATCTTTTCCATGTAGATGTGGTGCATATATAATTGGGGGTCAATCCCTTTCATATATGGGTAATCCAAAGTGAAAGCCCCTTTATATTTTCTAGGGATTTGAATAAGCTTTTGCTGCTAGTCATCACTCAAGTTTTTGTTAATGTTAAGGACTTTCCCTCGCTCAATTTCAATAGGTTTGCTGTTATAGACAATTGTGGTTGGTATTGTTTGGTCGTTGATATATTTTAAAGGATCTTCTTCAATTTCATTATCAAGGACTGCTTCAATCATGTGAAATTTTAGATTAGAGACAACAGCTGGGTGATTAATGTAAGTGTTAATAATATCATCTTCTGTTTTGTTCTTAAATTCAAGAGCATATGTTACAGGTTGCTTCCTAGTTTTTATTATGGTTAGGCTTGGCTGAGATGGACGGTATAAAGCTAGGTTCTTCACCTCATTTCCTCTGACTATAGTCATACTGCCTATTCGACAGCTTATATAAGAAACTATGGTCGCTAGCTAAGGTCTTCCTAATATTAGAGGATGTCCATCTAGCTGGTTTCTAGGATTTATAATCAAGAAATCTGTTGGGTACTCCCAAGAATCTACAAACACCATTGCATCCTGAAATGTCCCTTCTAGTTTAATAACTGAATGGTCAGCAAGTTCCAGTAAGGTCGTAGTTGGATCTAAGGTTGTGATGCCAAGTCTCTGACATGTTGTTGTTGAAAGAATATTAATGGTTGCCCCTAGATTGACTAACGCATTGGGAAAGGAGCATCCATTATTTGTACTATGACAATAGGGTTTGCTAGGTCTTCATATTTCATTGGTATCTCTCTGCCTAATAATAAATCAGACAGAGCTCTGACTACGTGGACAGTTGGTGTTACCTTTATTTTCCTCATAGGCTTTTTGATACACAATTCCTTAATGGTTTTTGCATAGATTGGAATGTCCTGAATAGCTTGGAGGAGGGGTATTTTTACACAAATATTTTTTAATCTCCCAGGAGATCAAAGTCACGATATTCGATTGGGCGAGGTAAAATCAATATTTCTGGGAATGGCAGAGAAGAGGTAATATTCTATTTGTGGCTTTTATGCTTGACTGTATTCTCCCTTTGAGGTGTTTGTTCTATAGGTAGTGGTTCTTCCAATTGCATATTTTTATCATCCTCTGGCGTGATTATTCGTCTAGACCTCAATTTGATTTCATTAGATTCTCTCAACTTGATTTTTGAATCCAAACCTTCAATAATTTGTACCGATTGGACTGTTCTGTTGTTAGCATTTGGGTTGGGTTGGGTTGGGAGTTTCAGACGTAGATTGGGTTGAGGATTCTACTGCAACGTGTAAGGTGCTAGTAGTGTAGGTTGAGGTAGGGGGACTGTCCCTACTGGTTGGTTTGTAGGTCTTTGCTATCTTGATTGCCAGTTTTGGTTTTGTGAAGTGGAGGGAGACCATTGAGATGGATATGGATTGTTCTGCCAAGATGATGGAAAGTAAGAGGAATTTGGCCAACTATTGTTTGGATTTGACTGAATTGACCAAGGTGGCATAGAAAATGCTTGTGGAGACCAATTAGGAAAAGCTGGCTGGTTCTGCCATGTAGCTCCTGTGTATCGTTGAGAATTATATTGTGAAGGTTGAAAGAGTTAAGATGGGTCGGTAGGCATACTTCTTTTTTACGACATTGGTTTAATAGGTGACTGGTTCCGCTTCTTCCTTTGCCTCCTTGAAGACCGCTTTTAATCCTGGGAGTGATGCGAAATTTTCTGTGGCATGTTCTTTAGTGCATATGGCACAGGTCTGTACCACATCCATTGGGCATTCTTTATGACTATGTTTCTTGCTACATTGAGGGCAAAAAATAACCAAGTTCTATTGCTTCAACCTGCTTTTGCTTGGCTTGCGTGATATCTAATTGTGTTTTCAAGGTTCCCAGGATATACGTTTTGAAATCTTCCAGCAGGTTTTCGATTTCAGTATGAGTAATGCTTCCGTTAGAGAATTTGTTGTCCCTCGTGATCGCATCACGTTCAGCTGGTTTCAGCCTTGTACTGCCCCTCGAGCACCTAATACACAAATCAATAATGTTAACATAGTCTTCTTCATAAATATCACCTTTACCCATGATATTTAGTGTCTCTATCCATTGTTCGTTCATCCCGTTAATCATCATGGCTTTTAGAACATTATCAGGCAGATTTGCATACGGAGACCTTTGGAGGTTATATTGGAAACACTCCACATAGTCTTCCAGAGTTTCTCTAGGCCTTGCTACCATTTGGAATATCTCATCTTTTAGTTCTCTAGATTTTCAATAATCTTGGTATTTTTTAAGGAAGGCAGTTTTCATTTGGTCCCAATCATTGGTGGTGCCTCCACCCAGTCCAATAAATCAATACAGGGCTGCTCGCTTTAAAGTGGAGGGAAACAACTTCAGTTTTTGGGGGTCGGTGGTGTAATCATAACCTCGACATAGGACGTAGAATTCAAACAGGAACACATTCAGAACTTCTGAAGTGATTCCATGAAAGGTGGAAATATTTTGTAGAGGGATAGCTTTCATCAGGGCATTGATAACTATGTCAACAATAGGATACTATAATGTAGATTTCTAGGGTGTTTGTGGATTATTGGCCATTGGATCAAAGATATGCCAGTATCCTTATGGGATCTCTAGAGCTAGAGATTTGTGCCTAGGATGTCTAGAAGAGGCGGGGATGATCCTAACAACACTCCCTTGATCTGGGATATTGGGTGTCCTTTGCTCAATTACTACTTCAGGAGATCTTGGTTCTACTATTTTAACCTCGGATTCCATGTTTCTCCTTCTCCTTCACAGACATTGCAAGAATTCCCTTCTTGTGAGGGAATTGATCGTGAATTTTCAATATCTTGAAAACCCTTTTTAGTCCCTTCAGTTTTACTGTAGACCTCAGCGTAGGCTATAGATGGTGAGCATGTGGTCCAAAGGGAGACATTAGGATGTCTAGAAGGAATGGTTTCGGGACCTACTGATAACTTCGATTTAGCTTTTCTTAATATGTCGTCGATAAAATTTGATCATCCAAGGGTCACCGGTCCCTTAGATTTTTCAAGTTTGGGGTGTGGGATTGTATTGTTTTCTCATCTTTCCTCTTATTCATTCATGCAAAAATTAAAATGTTTATTTCTACCTTAAATTCCTAGCAATTCTGCTAGAAAGTAGGTGGGGGAGTAGTCATTTTACTTGCTCCATACGCAGGTTCCAACCTTCCGTTTTTTAAACCCAGTTCTCTCTCAGTGGAAAAACATCAAACACCTACTTTACCTTTTTGTAGTTGTGTTGAAAAGCGGGCGGAGCAGCAAGCACTTTACTAGCTCGTTATGTAGGCCTCTATACTACTAGTGTAACCCCTTATTATATTTTTGTACACATATATTCCCCATATTATTACTATTGTGCCCCATAGAAGCCCACTATTGTTATTATTGTGCCCTTACATTATTATTGTTATGTCGGCTCTGATTATATTATGACCCCTTAGACTCCTATATATAGAAAGGAGGTCTTGTCATTTGTATCATCCAAGAATTTTTCATTTGTGTAATGTAAAGGAGGTTTCCCCCTCGAAGAGGCTGAATTCTAAGGCGCTGATCTATATTTTCTATCTTTTTGTGTGCTGGTTTCATAACATTTGGTATCAGAGCTTTGGATTCTATGGTTTCATTGCTCCAAATCGGTCATCGTGGCATTTTTGCTATAATTTTTTCTGCAACGTTTCAGAAGTGAACAGAAAAAACCCATTTAAGACAAAATTGCACCGAAACTCTGTTCCAAATTTCAGAGCTTTTCATGCTATATTTGTGGAGATATGACCTGATAAAGTTGGTATTTTTGGAGACTCCTAAATTACATTCCAAATAGGTGACCTGGGGAAAATCGTCATAACTTTTGTTTTGAGCATCAAATTGAAATTTTGTGAGAAGTTACAAAAAGAGAACAGGTTGTAGTTTCTTGTGTTTATTTTTTAGATCCTAAGGTTAACACAGTGACACATGGCACTTCATACAAGTTCGATCTTCTGAAAAGGTATATAACCAGGTCATCTTGGGAGAATGTTCATAACTCTTTCATGGAGAATCTAAATTTGATCAGACTAGTGGCATTGGAAATAGGACGCAGAGGACTACTGCAGGTCACAATTTCATAACTATAAGAACCAAAATTATAGAGTTATAGTCATTTCAAGATAACGTTGTAGTGACAAATGCAAAAAGAGAGAGAGAAGAGAATCGGGCTAGTGATACACTTAGAGCCAATATCCCGCATAAGACACAAACAGAGACTGATGGTCAACTATTCAGAGTTGGTGAATTCACGTGCAATGCCTTGGGAATACAATGATAATGTTTTGAAGTGATGAAAAAATATTTCATGTGTAAATTGTAGTCCAACCAATATTAAGTTGGAAACTCATATTGTAATGCATGCCATTTCATATAATATAATTTTTTTGGTTGGAATTATTTATGGCTGCACTTGATATTATTTAGTATTGTAATTAACATATGTAACTTTCTATGACAGTGTGTGACATTTTTTTTTAATTTAGTCGCAATCATATTAATTAATTTATGTTGATTAATAATGAACACATAAAATCAATCTAAAATTACTAAATTATTAGTTTATACTGAATAATGATAAACATAATTAAAATGAATATACGACTAATTAGTCATTTATAATGATTATTAATGAAACTAAATGAAATCAATATAAACTATTAAATTAGTTGTTTATATAATGAATATGAAACTACCAAAAAAAAAAAAATGCCTAATGCAAATGATAAATTTGTGATTACAAATGATGACTAAATTTTTCATATATACGACTATTAGTCGCTAATTTGCAGTATCTTATAATATAGCTGAAATTTAATAATATTTCTTTGGTCACTAACTAGTTTCAAGTGACGACTAAATTTTTCATATATATGACTATTAGTAGTTAATTTACAATATCTTATAGCACAACAAAAAATTAGTCATATTTCTTTGGTCATTAATTGGATTCAAACGATGACTAAAATTTTCATATATATGACTATTAGTAGCCAATTTACAATATTTTATAACACGACAAACATTTTAGTCATATTTCTTTGGTCATTAGTTGGTTTTCTAAGGTAATCATATAGTAATATATTTTGTTGTATATTTGGTCATTAATTTTGGCAATTAATGACTAAATCAATGACTCAATTAATGACCAAATTAATGACTAAATATACTACTAGATGATAAAATTGAGACAACCAATTAATGCCTAAGCTAAGAACGACTAAAAGTTGGTCGCATTATAAGATACTGTAAATTAGCTTCTTTTGGTCACCGATTGAAAAATTTTCATTTATATGAAAATTTTAGTCATTTTTTAGTAACTAATTAGCCATTTTGTACTAGTGGATGTATTCCATTCCACCCCTTAATTGTTTTTTAATGGTGAAGAACCATTTGTCACTAGAGATGAAAAATAGATATATGAAGCTCCTAAATATGATGGGAATTGGTATCATGTTTTTATTGTTCAATACAATGATGTGTTGAGGCACATCAAGGAACATACCATGATATTTATTAGTTCAATTGAGTAAAATATTACAACATTAATTCTTTACCCTAGTTGGGCTTGCTAGCTTATCCAAAACACCATTACAACATTACAATAAAAATCATGCTTAGAACATTTCTCCTACAATCATAACCCAAAAATTAGCCAACTCAAATCCTCTTGGATTCCACCTATTTATAGATAGGTATGTAGACCTAATCCAACCCCATTTACCATGTGCATTACCATGTGTAGGTAAATTACAAGTAATATTATTGACTCGATAAAAATTAGTCCAAAATATTCAGTCAAACTTAACCACTTTATCTCGACTGCCTCAAAAGCCAATCAATTCTGCATGTGCTTTCCTTATATGAAAATTCTACCTGTTGATCCTCCTGCAACATTTCTGATTCTTTTGTGACATTCCTACATGAAACTCCATCAAAATATTCAAGACTGCCTCAAAATTCCTCCAATTCCTTTTACCCAAAAATGGTTCCAATGTCTACCCTCCAGGAATACACGGAGACCCATCCATACGTTTCTTCCTCCAGAGATCTAGCCTTCACGAAGGTAGCCCAAGAAGAAGAACACTTGAACCATGACCACAATCAGTAGCTAGAGGTGTTTGGTTCTCCCTAGAACTAGGACCACAATCATTCCCTCATTGTCTCTGAGGAAAAAGAAGGACGAATGTGTTTCATTCCCCTCCCTTTACCTTTTATTTATAGTTTAGGAAATAATGTATTATAATATTTTAATAATATTACTAAATTTACTTTAGGAATGTTGTAACCATAATAATTATTTGGATTAGGAACCATGTCTAGGTATCTTGATAAGTTTGGTGTACTCAGAATTGGGGATATTGTATCAAATTGGTGTATGATATTTCTTTTTAATATGAATTTTTAACGTTAAAAATCCAATATTTTTTTATGATTTAAATTATATGAAAACGTCTATTTTTGTGTGTGTAATTTTCAACTCGGATGTGCTCATACTTGCTTTGGTGTAAATTTCATCCATTACCATTGTAACTAGTAGGTGCACCATGACATCCACTATCACTATAACCACTAGGTGCATTGCATTATCCTTAATGTAGACATGGGTAAATAAAGGGATATAACAAAAGGACTTTATGCATTGAGCATGAAATAGAAGAATGGATGAGAAGCCTATTTGAGAAGAAATCTCTTTTCACAATATAATAAATGCATAATATGAGATGATATCTATAATTTGGTTTCCTTGGTATATATGTTAGACTATGGTGTGATAATATTTAAAGGGTTTAGCAAATCATTAAGGCTTAGTTAACCAATAAGGAAAAATCTAATATAACTATAAAAATTCGATAACTCAATATGTAGTGCTTAGCATACCTCTCCCTTTCAAACATGTGTTTCCCTCAATAATTGATTAGATGTGGACATTTTTACATGAAGTAATCATTTTCCTATGTCACCTCTTCTACTAGTAGTTTTTTCCACTTGATGATATAGTCAACAATTTCTTGATTCTATAGTTATGTAAACCATGTTTTAATGATTGTTTCCATTTCTAGTATTCTTTTCTTTCTTCATTAATATTAGGTGAAATATTATGAACTACGATTTTGTCATGTATTACCATATTAAGCAAGAAACATGGAGGAATATATGTACATGTGAATATGGAGAAAATTCCAATTTGTAAGCCATACTTTTAATCCTTTACAACACCTTTTAATGATCACAGTAAGTGGGTCATAATCTAGATCATTTTTTTGTTTCTTGAAGGACATCTATTTGTATAATTATAGCCTTAAAAATATCCAACCCTCACTTCAAATTCTATTTCACTACAATTTTGATTTACTAGTTCTTTCATTCCATTTCACGTCATAACCAAATTTCCCTTTAATACTTGGATAATCTCTTCTTGGTGCTCTATGTCATGATCTATTGCTTTAACTTTCACTTTTCCTATCAAGTTTGGTGCGATGGATGAAGTATAATAACCATAGAGTACTATAAATGGGGACAATTTTTTATGAAGTAGGGAAGAATGTGTTGTATCATAATTATATGAAATGAAACCACTTGACCCATTATGACCTTTTACCAAATGAAAATAGACAAATTTAGAGTTTTAGACAATTTCTCACAATATTAATTGTTCAATGGATTGAGGCTGATAATAGGATTTGTGAGATAATTTATTCACCAAAGTAGACAATGATTAGTCAAAAAATATGAAATGAAACCACTTGACCCATTATGTCCTTTTACCAAATGAAAAGAAACATATATGTCCTTTTATACAATTGCTCACAATATTAACTTTCCAATGGATTGAGGCTGATAATAGGAGTTGTGAGATAATTTATTAACCAAACAAGAAAATGATTTAGTCCAAAACTCACTAGTGAAAATTTGATCTCTATCACTTACAAAAATCTTTGATATTCCATGTAGATTTTGGATTGTTTCTAGATATCCTATAGCTATTACACTTTTGTTAAAATGGAGAGAGAGAGAATGAGAGAGAGAGAGGGAGATGGGCATGCATTGCGAGTTGATATACCATCACCATGATATGATTCCCTCCTTTAGGCTTTGGTAGACATGTAATAAAATCCATCAACGCCTCTTTCCAACAATAACTTTGTATGAATAATGATTGTAGAATGCTTGTGGTATTGATTGTATTTTCCTTATTTTGATGGAAAACCAAACATTTAGCCAAAAAAACTGAATATTAGTTTGAATACCTTCATAAAAAAATATTTCTTGTTATTGTGGTAATTTTTTAGGAACCCTAAATTTCCTCCTATAGGAAAAGTTTTGAATTACAAAAGGATTTTATGTTTAGGTTTGGAATAGGCTTACAAAATGATAGATGTTCTTGTTGTTAGAGTGAATCGTTTTACCATAAATTAATCCAATAACCAGAGAAATTTTTAGTTATTGAGTGTATTAGGGGAATTTTCGGGTCTAAAATGAGTATCCTAAGGAAATTATACAATCAAAATTCAATTTATGAGAAGCAATCAGATTTTAGGGGATGCCATCATCTCGAATGGTTGAGGTGGCATTGCTTGAAGTAAAGGTAATTACTTACATATTATATTATATTATTTTTATATACTATATTAATTACATGTTATTTTTTTTTCAAAGAAAAAATTGAACTTTCTATTAACTGAAATAAAAATTTACATAGTATATGCATTAAGCATTCATTTTGCTATATGATGCGCAGATCATAGAGCCCACAGGATGTAGGATATACTATCCTGTTAAAGAAAAACGAGAAAAAGTTGTTCCTGAAAACAGGAAAACAACAAGAAAAGAAATAAATGATCCAGATGGCCTATGCTTTCCTTCCCTTCTTCTTCTCCACTCTTCGCCAACCTCCAGTGTTGGGAGTGGTATCAATAATGGCAAGCTGGTTTTCCATTATATTCGTTGGTTATTCTTTATCTGATTCCGATCCTGTTGAGCCATGAGCTTGTTTGATTCCACTTGTTTCTAGCTGAGATTCTTGTTGTTGTTCATGCCCCAAGTCAGTCTCTAGGGTCTTTTCTTCCTGTAAGTTTTCCTATCCCATTTGCTCGCCTGTAGGTTCTGTCTTCAATTCCTCTTCTTCTAGCGGTTCAGTATGCTGCCAGCCTTTGGGTTTTTTCAAATGTTTTTTATTTCCTTTAGGCTCCTTCCTAGCTAGTGGACGGGTGTATTGGAGGTGCCTTGTTTGGAAACATCCGCGGCATTTGAATGTTGTGCTCTCATAATCAAGCAGTTGTGTCCACAGTGAATTATTAAAATTCAATGTGATGTGATCTGGTAGTCCTTGACTGAGGTCCACTTCTACACATATTCTGGCATATGTGAAGATTCCCCGGGTAATACTATCATCATACGATATTAGAAACTTCCCCAAGGAGTTCCCAATGGCTATTAGAACTTTGTGATGCTAGAAATGTAGAGGGAGGTTATGAAGTCTTACCCAAACTGGCATTGTTTAAACTACCATGGTATTAGCATCGAATCTCGAAAACCAGGGGCTGATGAAGAGACCAGCATTGCCCCAAAACCAAGGCCCCTCATTGATGATGTTATCTCGATCTTGTTTGGTGTTGAATCTAAATATGAAGAACCCTTTTGGGCATAAATTAATTTCACAGTTTGTTGACCATGTGGAGAAGATCCATTGATGTAATGCATCAGCATTTGGCTAGAAACCATTAAATCTATAAATAACAGACTTTTGGGCTAAATCTATGTATAGATCACATACCTCCCACAGAGACACTGTGAGAATTGGGGCTTTTGGTTTCTGTTCCACAATGTAGGGGCCTGGTAGATTGGATGTTGGTGCTAGTTTGTTATTCATGTGTTCCTTTCCTTTGACTACATCACGGAAAGAGCCTAAAGTTTTGGAGCTGGCTCCCTTGCATCTGCCTCTTAGTCTCAGATTTAGTATGATGGTTGAATCTTTGGTAACCCCATAGTCATGAAGTGTGTGATTATCCTACAGACTGTAGCCTGAATATATCAAATTTTGGTATGTTGTTGGGATTCCCAGATTTATTTGGATCTCTTTTTTTAAATATGCTCAACCTCTTGTTGATCAATATGTAATAATGTCTAGCTCCTATCGATCTGATAAAAAATTGCATTAGATATTCGTCCATACCTGGGAGATCCACATTGTCTAGGCCTCGATCTGTTGGATATGCCTTCTTTGCCTGCCTAAGAGAACCGCAAATTTTGGAAGGTTTGTATCCTGTTATCTCCTATTCAGGCTAGCCGAGATTGATTTTCATGACTGTTTTGGCAAGGAGAATCCATCCCACGAACCTCACTTTCTCTTTGCAGTCATTAACCCATGCTTGTACGGGGGAGAACAAGGGCACATCAAGTCTCACTGCCCTCGACCCATCCTTCACATTCCTAACTTGCCTGTGAGTCTCTCCTTTGTTATTTTATCTGAGAGCCACAGATTAGCTAACACACGCTAGTCCCAAAGAGGATGGGGGTTTAGCAAGTCATGTAGTCCTCAACCCTGTATGCGCTACCCTATCTTGTTTGACGACTTCTCCTTCGATTTGCTTGGGAACGACAATTCGATCAATGGTAGAGTCTGGTCGTTGTAGGGGTGTCATTGCCCTGACTACCTTCTAATCCTCTACGTGTTCCCGTCCATTTTCAAAGCCTTGATTGGTTTCTCTATTTTTGTGATGCTGGTCCCTTCGTCCCCAAATAAAGACTGCTCATTCAGATCCGTGTTTTTCCGGGCAGCCAAATCTGAGCAGGTCAATTTGGCTGCCTTGTTGACGCCATTCTCATGATTTTCTATAGGTAGATTGAGAGAGACAAATCCTATCCTTGCTTCCGTATCATATCACTCGTCGTTAGATCTAATTGAAAGAAGCTAGCCCCAACAGGTCCAAGCCCCTTCCATGTTGGGTTCAAATATCAGTGAGTTGTCACTATTAGCCACCTTTGACATTTCAATTTCCTAGAACTTAAGCTTGATCATGGCCATCTTCATTCCTCCCTTGTGACCTGCTCTGTTGCAACCAAACTCTGCTATGATGGCTCGGTTGATTTTGTGGAAGGGTTTTGCCTTGAGAACCCTTGCCACACCTGGCTTGAGGGAGAAACATTTTGTGATAGAAAACCCATTTCTTATTCTGAAACCAAGCCATAGCACTGTCGGAGGGTCAAGATCAGCTCGCCCTTCTACTTATTTCCTATGTGGGGTTTGTTTTGATCCCATGTAGCTCCCATCCTTGATTTGTAGGGCGGTGTTGACGCAGGTCACAGTTTCAGAAACCCTAGCCATGGCTCTCTCCTGTCCTTCCAACTCTCACTATTTACAAGATATTTGTTAGATAGCTAATCTTGGTGATTAAGCTTGGGTTAGTTTGGGTAGTTATTGGAGTCCAAGAACACTCCTTAATTACATGTTATTATATAATTTAACTACATTATTTAAATAATATAATTTTTAATTAATAGTATAGTATACAATTAAGAATTTATGAATTTATGAAGGTGTGGAGGGAATGGACTAGCGGAGGGAAGAGCTAGGGTTTTTAGGCGTCTGCAGGTGTAGATATCCATGGAAGGGCGTAAAGAGGGGAGCTCCACTCCCTCCTTCAGGCAGGAAGTAGCTAGCCGAGGCAAGAAACCATTAGAGAGTGTCAAAGGTCCTTCAGGAGAAGGGATAAGGAACACAGAGAAGGAGAAAGAATCTAATAAGTCAAGGGAGAATAACAACAATAAAGAAAATGAGGAAGAAGACAAGGAACAGGGAGTGAAAAGCAAAGCACATAAGGGACCATGTAAACCCAAAGATGAGTTCACACCTAGAGTAGTTTTAAATGACCCAGCTCTGCAAGCACGCAGGGAACACATGGGGACATATGCTATCATTTGTAAATTCATGGGATTATGGCCCACTGAAAAGGATTTACAGACATGGATCAAATACCATTGGAAACCAAAAGGAAACATTGACCTATATCTCGGGTCAAAGGGTTTCTTCACTGTGGTCTTCACAAATATTGAGGATAAAGATAGAGTGTTTGAAGGAGGGCCCTACTTCTATGTAGCAGTAGGCCCATACATGCGACCATGGATGATGAATTTTGTCCCTGACTGAGAAACTTTCACTTTGGTCCCAGTCTGGGTAAGACTCTACTCTCTACCTATTGATTACTGGAAACCAGAATCATTATCTGCCATAGGAAAAAAATTAGGGCGTTTTGTCAAAACTTCTCAGGCCACCAAAAGGGGTAAGTACACTTCCTTTTCATGAATATGTGTGGAGTTGGATCTCTCTGGAGCTTTACCAGATGAGGTCATCTTGGAAGCTTTTGATGAAGAATGGGTGAAAACAGTAGACTATGAACATATTCCTTTCAGATGTTGAAGATGCCATGAGCATGGGCACCTATTTAGAGACTACCCTCTCAGTAGAATAGAGAACATAAGTAAGGCAACCACAATGAAAGATACTGAAGGCTTTCACAAAGTGGTACATAGAGGAAAAGGAGGCAAGAAGGGGCCAAAGCAATAACAAACAGAAGGGAAACGGGTTAATCTGAATAAGTTCTAAGTACTCGAAGAAGAAGAAGAAGAAACAACAAAAGAATATCATGTAATGGAAGGAAGCCCAATGGAGAAGGAGAAAGAAGAAGATAGAGTACAAACAAAACATATTGACAAGCAGAAAGAGGCTATGCTGAATGATGTAGAACTGGAGATAGACCAAGAAATGACCCATAGTGAGATGGAAATGGAGGATCATGAACTACATGAGATTCTTGATAGGGAACACTTAGATCTGGAAGGGTTCTTGAAACAGGGGACCATGAGGGGGTAAGAATGTTTACCGCCAAAATATTTCAATAGAGTACAATAGCTATTCCTATGAAAACTCATGACAAAGGGTTGGATAGGTAAGGAAGAAATGAAAGGCAGGGCAACAAAGGCATGAAAACTATGAAGATCACTCTTGGATTAGCTCCCAGAAACCCAGGAAAAAGTAGAATGAGTTATTGATGGAATGTGGAAAGCTAATGATAGATTTAGGTAAGATGAAAGATCTAACCAGCTACTCCTTTACGAATCATTAATAATTAATTTTACATCTTGGAATATCATAGGTCTATGTAGTAAAAGGAAACAAATAATTCTTAGTAATAGAATGAAACAAGAAGCTCCAGATATGATATTTATCTAGGAAATGAAATGTTCCATTCAGAAAATAAAAGAAATACACAACAAATGGCTCAATAGATTTGAGTTTCTAGAAGTTAAAGCAGATAACTCAGCAGGGGGCATACTTACTCTTTGGAACGCCCAAAAGATTGGCATAATAGATGATGAGGCATCTAGAAATTATTTGTCAATGGTTATACAACCAGTGGGAGATAGGGAGACCTATCTGGTCACGAATGTAGATGGCCCTCAAATAATGGATGATAAACTCAGGTTTCTAGATTCTCTTATGGATCTTAGAGATAGACATGTAGATGAACCATGGATCTTATGTGGGGACTTCAACATGATCAAATCACTTTTAGAGAAAAAAGGGGGAACCAGACATTAAGTAGAGACTCCACAACTTTTCAAACTTTTATAGATAATATGAAGCTTGTTGATACTGACATGAGTAATGGTCTCTTCACTTGGAACAATAAAAGAGGAGGAGATTCTCGAGTAGCCTCAAAGTTAGAGAGATTCGTAATCTCAGTGGACGTTATGCTTAGCAACAAGGAAATGATAGCGAGAATTCCCCCCTTTGGAGGTTCAGATCATTGGCCTGTTCAACTTGATGTTTAGGCATTGGTACCCCCAAGAACAAACCTTTCAAATTTGAGAATATCTGGCTCACACACCTCGACTTCGTCAGTAACATTACAAATTGGTGGACAAAATATTTTCATATTCAAGGTACAAGTATGTTCCAACTGCACAAAAGACTAAAGCACATCAAGCTAAGACTTAAATATTGGAACAAGAATGAATTTGGCAATATTTTTGAAGCCAAAAAAGCCATTGAAGATAAAATGCGGGAACTCAATCAAACCCTTATCTCGGAGGGCTTTGATAAAGATAGAAATGACTAGGTCACCAAATACCATCAAGACTGGGAGAATGTATGTAAAAAAGAGGAAGTATTTTGGAGACAAAAATCTAGAGTTCAATGGCTGAAAGAAGGGGAGCGTAACACTAGATTTTTCCACAGATCAACCATTGAGAATAGATCTCATAATAGGATCTCTTCGATCAAGGATGAGGAGAGTCATAGATATAGAAAATATGTTAGTACAACACTTTCGTGTAATAGCACAAGAAACCATTTCAGATAGAGAGCATTTTATTAGGGATTTAACCGGGCATATTCCTAGACTGGTTACTAGAGAGGATAATTTCAATCTCAATAGGCCAGTGATAGAAGAGGAGGTTAGTGAGGTCATCAAAGAAATGAAGAATGGTAAAGAACTAGTCCCTGATGGTTTCAATGTGGATTTCTTTAAGGCTTGCTGGAATATAGTGAAACAAAATATTCTGAAAGTAGTGGAAGATTCCAGGTTGAGTAGAAATATTTTGAAGGTGCTCAATACTTCCTTCATCTCCCTGATCCCAAAATAGGACAATGCTCGGATTCTAGACAGGCTTAGACCCATAGCCTTGTGCAATGTGGTTTACAAGATCATATCCAAGGTTGTTGCTAACAGACTCAAACCACTTCTTCCTACTCTAGTGTATGTAGAGCAATCTGGTTATGTGGAAGGTAGACAAATTATCAATAACATCATTGAAGCGCATGAGGTGGTGCACTGATTGACAAGCAATAAGAAGGTTGGTATGATTATGCAATTGGACATAGCCAAAGCTTATGATAAGCAGAATTGGTCATATATAAGGAGGGTCCTTATTGCTTTTGGGTTGGATCATAACTGGGTTAGATGGGTTATGGCCCTGGTAACTTCTTCCAGCTTTTCAATTCTAGTTAATGGTTCTCCTTCCAAGACCTTCACTCCTTCTAGAGGCCTCAGGCAGGGTGATCCACTGTCTCCCTATCTCTTCATACTCATGATAGAAGGTAAGGGTCAATCTATCAAGCATTCGAAAGAAGTTGGTAATATAAAAGGACTCCAATTCTCAGAGACTGGTTAGGCTTTGACCCATCAGCAATATTTTGACGATACCATGCTATAGGGAATCCCCATGGTCAAAGAAGCTGTAGTGTACAAACATATCCTCTCTGACTTTGCCATGGCTACAGGTATGGAAGTTAATCTCTCCAAATCTAAGATTTTTTTTTTGTTTAACACCAATATAGCTATTTAGAAAAATATCTCCAAGATTCTAGGCTTTCAAATGGATGTCCTTCCCTCGAAATATTTGGGAGTTCCTCTTACTAATAAGCCTTTGCACAAAGGCATTTGGGAGCCTGTGATTAATAAGATGTAGGGTAAAATCAGGAAATGGACCTTTAGATCTTTAAACTTGGCTGGTCAGTTAGTGCTTACAAAATCTGTTCTCCAATCAATCTCCGTCTTCATGTTATCAACCCTTCCAGTTCGAAAAGGAGTTCTACAAATTTTTAAAACCATTGAAAGAGACTTTCTTTGGGGTAAAGGGGAGGAAAGAAAGAAATGGGCCTTGGTAGCTTGGGAGAAGATATGTAAACCTAAAAATCATGGGGGTCTTAGACTAGATGATCTGGAAATACTAAGTAAAGTCTTAGGGGCGAAATTATGGTGGCGCTGGGTGACAGACCCAAAGGCGAAGTGGGCTAGAATATGGAAAGAAAAAATGCCAACAATTGGGAAGATAATGATCTAATAAGAATGTCTGGCAGTATAAAGGGCTCACACATTTGGAATAATGCCTCGGGGAATAGAGGATTAGTTCAGAAAAACAACTTCTAGGAAATTAGAGAGGGTGATCTTGATTTGTTTTGGGAGGACAAATGGTAGCAAGAACCTACACTGTTAAGAGAGAAACTTCTAGACCTCAAGAAAGAAATAGATACCAAAAGGCTATCATATAAACACTATTTTAAAGTCAATATGAGATTGGGAGGGGTTCAAAATATTTGGAAGAACTATTATCTCATCACCCATTAATGGATTTTGGTTGTGATAAGGATTGTGATAAACTCTAAGTCTTAAGTGATTCCTTGATAGTTATAAATTGGGTCAATGATATTCAACAATGTTACTGCTTGCAACTTAATCAAATTTCGGACAATTTAAAAAGGATAAAGCTTTCTTATGTTTATTTTTTGTGCACTCATATCTAGAGGGAGAGGGAGTGAAACAGTGATGTAGAAAATCTTTTAAAGAAACTAATTTAGTTGGAATGGGGTATTTGGTACATTGAGGAGGTCTTAAATGATGAAAACTATAGGTTCAGTCATAGTCCTTTCATGAATAACCTCAACAAGCATAATTATAGGTTCTTTTTCATATATGTTTTTTTATCTTCATATTCTATAGGTTGATGTTGATTTTGTTGATAATGATGCTATAGTAATTTCAGAAATATATTTTTATTTTAAGTTATAATTCTCATGATTTGTAAATACTACTCCTCTTTGTATTTTTTTTTGTGTGGACCCCTCTGGTCAAATGATGTATAGATGTATGTTTTTTTAATGGGAGAGCTGGTATATTTTTGTGTCCAATACATGAATATGGGTAGATATTGCATGAATACACACTTTGTTTGTGTATTTACAAAATGAAATTTTATTTATTTATATAAATAAGTTATGCTTTTTTCCTCTGAAAAAAAGAAAGAAAGACATATGACATTTGGTTCTAAACATTTTTTGCAAAAGAATGTATTATATGAATTCCCATCCCAAAATTTGAAAATTTTTCTTAAAATAAAATTATAAACACATTTGTATTAATCTTCGAATTTATATTTTGATAAACATATCTCACATCTGCCCTTGAGCTAAATGATAACTAAAAAAACTAGATTGTGCATAGAGATAACTAAAACAAAATTTGAAATTCCTAGACATTATGATCAAAATCCACTCTAACACATATGCTTCCCTTTTGTAGTAGTGTTCCAACATATAATTTCTTAGAAGAATATCTAGAATAAGGTGGTAGGAGCCATGGCTCAATAATGAGATGTGGGGCATTAGGGATGATTTCCAAGTGTTTGAAATAACATCGCAGAGAGAGATGTAATTTTATGGAATATCATGATTGTAGGTTTTCGAAAATGAGAATCATGATGAAACCTTGATGGTATTTATTTAGATGAAGCTATCAAGGGATAGGCCCAATTGTGTCATAGTTGGGTGGAGGAAGATCTCCTCTGGAATCCCTCATGATTGCTGGGTAGAGGAAGACCTCCTCTGGAATCCCTCATGATAACTGGGTGGAGTAAGATATCCTCTCGAATCCTCCATGATTGCTTGGTGGAGGAAGATCTCCTCTGGAATCCCTCATGATAGCTAGGTGGAGGAAGATCTCCTCTAGAGCCCTCATGACTCCTAGGTGGAGTAAGACCTCCTTTGGAATCCCAGAATATGCCTGTAAATTAAACATCCTTAATGTAGAATGGTGGAGGTGTGGAAGGAACCTATGGAATCCCAAGTACATCTGGAGGTCTAGTCAATGGGATGGGATCCACATGCTAGGGGGTGACAATGAAATCACTAGTAGTTTGTCAGTGATTGGGGGGAGAATAGTGAGCTTGGTCCCATTGTCCACCCCAGGTCATACAATATTAAGTATCTTAAAGTCTTGGTTTTCCCTATACATATAAAAAAGGCTACAAGATTACATTGCCATGTTTTTAGGCAGGGTTCAAGAAGTGAACTCAAGAATGACTACATACAACTCCCTTAATGTTGACCTAAAATTCAAGAGCCTCAAGGTCAGAATAGTACTTGGACACATCCCTATTAACAAAGGAAAGATATGTGCTCTATTTGATACATTGGTTTAACTATACGGCATTTCAGTTTCTAATTTTTGCATCATGAGAGGGTACCCAATGCCCAATCTATATTACACATTGTTGATTGTTATATTGATTATGGAATATCTCTCTCTTCAAGGTTTCTACTATGTATTGGTTGTTGGGTATTTTATTGATTGAAATATACCCATCTATGTAAGGGTACAAATTCACAATACTTGTGTCTTGGCATTGGAGTTAATTAAAGAGGTGGACTAGTGGATGACAATTAGGAGCGTCTTGTGAACTCAAATAGGATAAGTCAGGAACTGACCCTTGCAGATAGAGGTTCATTCAGAACCTTTTGTAATGAAAACATATAATCTCGGTGCTTAAAGGCTAATGGTATAAAATAGATTTCACAGAAATTACATATCATATTAGGCTATCACATAGAAAACCCATGGCACAAACATGGTGCATTTGCTGCGAGGTGTAACTCAAGAACCCTTATTAGTTAGGTAGTTGGGCATAGGTGCCTCTGGTGACTTATGCATACATTTACAAACCCAAGTTATCCACTTAACACTGCGTTGAGAATGATTATGTGTGTACAAAGTATTTCTATGAATAGTTTAGAGGATAATGTGGAGAGCAAGTCACTTCTCTTACTTGTTGAAGTTTTACATAGGTGAAAACAAATTGTAGGGATTTTGTGCCTAGTATAGAAGGTGCACTAGCTAGATGTACCCATACTTCCATCCTCTCAGTCGACGATTGGGGCTGTTGTTATTATTTTCTACGAAGCTATATGAGAAGGACAAGTTCATTGAGGTTGCGACACACAAAAACACATTAAAATTATCCCCTGAATGCACACAGAGTTGAGTTAGTCATTGTTCTAGGTAGGTATTGGTGTTGGACTGATAAAAATTGGAAGGGAATCAAGGGTAAACATCCTAGCATAACTCTAGGTACGTGTGGATGTTGATTATTGCATCTTCAGCCACTGAAAACTAGTTCAAACTTAGATAAAAGGTCATAATTCTCTCTTGTTATCCAATGAATGAAAAATTTCTTATTTGATGTGTTCAATCTATTTAGATTGGTGTTGTTTACTTCCAGTAGCATTAGATTATAAATCAATCTTATTATTCGAATTGTAAGTTCATGACTCACATAGACAAATTTATTTAAGTGACAAATTTGGAGGAATAATTTGTCAAGATACATGGATGAATTCTGGGCATGCTAGTATTCGTAGATCAAGGCCACCCTTGAAACTATGTCATTGAAGGTGATCTAGAGCATTTACTGTGTGATGTGAAGTTAATACATGGTTTGCTTGTATTTTATTCAATGTTACTTAATATTGACCATATAGATGCATGACGGCCTAGAATTATTATGCTGCCAGAACTTAATATTCATACTAGGTTTCATATTTTATACCATATTTTATATCAACCAAGTATGGTTGTCATAAGTTCTAGAAAAGTCACTTATAGTCTTATATATATTGTGAATTAGGATTGTAACACCTTGGGTTAGGGTTAGAGAAGTAATAAGAGGCTTTGGAGAGAAGGAATACATAATGAGATACATCCCTCCTGAAAGCTGGACAAGAGCCAAAAATTGCCATCAATGTCAATCAATCAAGGGGAGTGATCAAGAACACTGTATGAATGTAAATTGGATGAAATACATTGATATGGATTCCTTCAACAGATGCTCAATTGTTTCCATGACTGATCATCAATGCCACAATTAAACCTAGTAGCTGATACTAGCAACTAACTTGACAACTTCTCACAAATTGCATTAGTGGATTTGAAAGTTATGTTCAAAGTCTTTAAAAACTTTGTAAATGATGGAGGGAGACCATCTAAATTACAACCTTTCCTTATTCATGTAATTGTCTTCGTACAACCAATATTTGATCCCTAATGTCTTTCAACTTCGTGAAATGTTATGAAATTGACTCTCCTTCATGCATTTGCATTGAAAAAGACATCCTTTTAAGGAAAAAATCATCTCTATTTCTTAGTGTCGTTCAGGCAACCAAGCTTCATTAAGAGCCTCTTCCCGACTACCTTGGATGTTAGGAGCATTGGGCTTCCTTTCTATTGTGCTCCCCCTAGGATGATATAGCCAATTGGTCTCATCCCTAGACTCTCCCCAAAGCATATAATCTACTAGTGCTTACTTGTTGAACTTTTACATTGGTGAAAACACATTATAGGGTTGTTTTGCCCAGTATAGAAGGTGCACTTGCTAGCTATAGCCATACTTCCATCCTCTAAGTCAATGGTTGGGGCTATTTCTATTATTTTCTATGAAGCTGAATGAGAAGGACAAGTTCACTGAGGTCGCGACACTCAAAAACGCATTAAAATTAGCCCCTGAATAAACACAGAGCTAAGTTAGTCATTGTGCTTGATAGGTATTGGTGTTGGATTGAGAAAAATTGGAAGGGAATCAAGGGTAAGAATCCTAGAATAACTATAGGTACATGTGGAAGTTGATTATTGCATCTTCAGCCACTGAAAATTATTTCAGACTGAGATAAAAGGTCAGAATGCTCTCTTGCTATCCATTGAATGAAAGGTTTCTTATTTGATGTGTTCAATCTGTTTATATTGGTTTAAATTTCTACTATTAGCCTTATACTATAATTCACTCTTATTATTTGATTTGCAAGTTCATGAATCACATAGAAAAATCAGCTAAGTGACAAATTTGGAGGAATAAGTTGTCAAAATACATGGATGAATTCTAGGCATGCTTAGTATTCATAGATCAAGGCCACCCTTGCAAACTATGTCATTGAAGGTGAGTTGGAGAATTTTCCATGTGATGTGAAGTTAAGACATGGTCTACTTGTAGTTTAGTCAATGTTGCTTAATGCTGACCATATAGATGCATGACTGCCTAGAATTATTATGCTGCCAGAACTTAATATTCAGACCAGGTTTCATATTTTATACCATATTTTATATCAGCGAAGTATTGTTGTCATAAGTCTTAGAAAACTCACTTATAGTCTTATATATGTTGTGAATCGGGACTATAACACCTTGGGTTAGGTTTAGAGAAATAATAAGAGGCTTTGGAGAGAAAGAATAGATAATGAGATACATCCCTCCTCAAAGCTAGACAAGAGCCAAAAACTGCTATTAATGTCTATCAATCAAGAAGAGTAATCAGGAGCAATGTATGAATGTACATTGGATGAAATACATTGATATGGATTCCTTGAACAAATTTTCAATTGTTTCCATAACTGATCATCAATGCCACAAGACACCCTAGTAGCTGATACTAGAAACTGACTTGACAGCTTCTGAAAAACTGCATTAGTGGATTTGAAAGTTATGTTCAGAGTTCTTAAAAAGTTTTCAAATGATGAAGGGAGACCATATAAATTACATCTTTTCCTTCTTCATGTACTTGTCTTCTTACAACAAATATTTGATCCCTAATGTCTTTCAACTTCGTGAAATGTTATGAGATTGAATTGGCTTCCTTCATTTGCATTGGAAAAGACATGCTTTTAAGGAAAAAATCATCTCTATTTCTCAGTTTCGTTCGGGAAACCAAGCTTGATTTAGATCCTTTTTGTCACTACCCTAGATGTTAGGGTCATTGTGATTCCTTGCGATTGTGCTCCCCCTACGATTTTATAGCTAGGTGGTCTCATACCCAGACTCTCCCCAAAGCATATAATCTACCAGCACTTAATTTCTGAAGTTTTACATAGGTGAAAACAAAATATAGGGTTTCTTTGCCCAATATAGAAGGTGCACTTGCTAGCTGTACCCATACTTCCATCCTCTCACTCAATGGTTAGGGTTGTTGCTATTATTTTCTACGAAGTTGAATGATAAGGACAAGTTCACTGAGGTCAAGACACATAAAAACACATTAAAATCAGTCCCTGAGTGCACACAAATCTGAGTTGGTCATTGTGCTGGATAGGTATTGGTGTTGGACTGTTAAAAATTCGAAGGGAATCAAGGGTAAACATCCTAGCATAACTCTAGGTACATGTGGAAATTGATTATTGCATCTCTAGCCACTGAAAATTAGTTCAGACTTAGATAAAAGGTCAAAATGTTCTCTTGCCATCCAATGAATGAAAGGTTTCTTATTTGATGTGTTCAATCTATTTAGATTGGTGTCATTTGCTGCGAGTAGAATTAGACTGTAATTCACTCTTATTATTTGAACTATAATTTCATGAATCACATAGACAAATTTAGTTAAGTGAAAAATTTGGAGGAATAAGTTGTGAAGATACATGGATAAATTTTGGGCATGCTTAGTATTCACAGATCAAGGCCACCATTGAAAACTATGGCATTGAAGGTGAGCTCGAGCATTTGCAATGTGATGTGAAGTTAAGACATGGTCTGCTTGTAGTTTAGTTAATGTTGCTTAATGCTGACCATATAGATGCATGACTGCCTAGAAATATTATGCTGCCAGAACTTAATATTCAAACCAGGTTTCATATTTTATAACATATTTTATATTAGCCAAGTATGGCTGCCATCAGTCTTAGAAAACTCACTTGTAGTCTTATATATCTTATGAATTGGGATTGTAACACCTTGGGTTAGGGTGAGAGTAGTAAGAAGAGGCTTTGGAAAGAAGGAATACATAATGAAGTACATCCCTCCTCCAAGTTGGACAAGAGCCAAAAACTACTATTAATGACAATAAATCAAGAAGAGTTATCAGGAGCACTGTATGAATGTACATTGGATGAAAGACAAAATACATTGATATGGTGTCCTTGAACAGATGCTCAATTTTTTCCATGACTGATCATCAATGCTACAAGAAACCCTGGTAGCTAATACTAGCAACTGACTCGAGAGCTTCTCAAAAATTGCAGAAGTGGATTTGAAAGTTATGTTTAGAGTTTTCACAAAGTTTGCAAATGATGGAGGGAGACCATCTAAATTACAACCATTCCTTATTCATGTAATTATCTTCTTATATCCAAAATTTGATCCCTAATGTATTTCAACTTCATGAAATGTTATGAAATTGACTCTCCTTCCTTCATTTGCATTGAAAAAGACATGATTTTAAGGAAAAAACAATCTTTATTTCTCAGTGTCGTTCAGGCAGCCAAGCTCTATTTAGATATTCTTCACCAATACCCTACATGTTAGGAGCATTGGGCTTCCTTGCTATTGTTCCCCCCCTAGGATGATATAGCCAAGGGGTCCCATTACTAGTGATCTAAAATCACTTGTGAATGATCTTAGTTAATTAATGAAGGTATTACAAACTTATGTGCTAGGGTGTGCCTATGTTATTTTATGAAACAGAACGATAAGATTGTGAAATACACAGACACTAAAACAGTAAGAGAACAAAGTAAGAAAACACATAAAACACAACAAGATTAATAAGCAGTTCACCCAATCCTCTTGGGCTACGTCTCTTGGTCCAGCCTTCAATGGCGGCCTTTCTATTGTGTCTTATAAAGTAGAGTTTTACAACAGTGAGCTCAATTTGAGCCTCACTCAACAGATAATGATTAGTAGGACTGTACTTAGATCCCGCAAGTCTCTAGAGTACACAGACTCCCCTTACTGAATCTTGACCTCAATTGGTTTCAATGGTATGAGTCCAATTTGGTACTCAATACATGACAGGTATACAAATAAGAGTTTCTTGAACCTCTCAAGCCTTCCCTGGAGTTCACAAACTCTCGGACTCTCTCTGTCTCTTTTTGCTTGATGTTGCCTTTGCTTTGCAGGTCAGCTTGACTTCTCTATTCTCCACAACTTTTCTTTTCTTTCTTCCTTTCCTCTCTTTTCCTACTTCTCCTCCTTCTTTTCTCTCTCTACCTATTCGTGGCTTAAAGCTAATCTACTCCATAACTATTCGTTTCTTCTTCTCGGCTCTCTGGATCTCCTACCTCTATTCGTTGAAATTCCCCTGCTCTACAACATCATCATTGTTATGCTTCATAGAGAGGTGGATATCTATTCCCTCACGAACTGAGTGTCGGTTCTCTTTGAACGGTCATTATTTCTGTTGCTCCAAGCTTGCTTGTGAAACTGTTTTCTCTGCCAACTCATTGTTCATGCCAGATCTCAAATCTTATCCGCCTCAACCTATTTCCCTGTTGAATCTGGTCATCCATCGGATTTCTTCTCTGCCATTGATTTGGGGCCTCCAGATCCTACAGTCTTCGTCCATATCAGGCGAGTAAGTAGCATGCTCTTTACCCACATGATGTGAGCGGTTTTCTCTCTCATTTGTCGGACGTGTGTCACCCATTGTATGGCATTAGGTAGGACTCGGTCGAACCCACTTACCACTTGACGTCCCTCTAATATAATACTGGTTTTAGTGTAGGGCCCACCTTCTGAAGGAATTCGCAATTTCCGTATGGTTTTATGCTTTTCCTCGTGACCAAGTGCTCGAGGATTTCCTTCACTAAGGGGGATGCCCTGTGATATGTGAAACTGCCTCCTTTTTGGATCTAACTTCCTCTTTTCCAATTTTCACTAGCATGCGGTTACCATGGGCCAACGTTCTGCATGTGTTGACTGAGGGTCCTTGTTGCTCTGTGCTGACCACAAATTTCCATTATTTAGAGGTTATTTTTGATAAGCTTGACATCCATAACACTTTGAAACATTGGTATGAGTTTTGGTCAGATCACTTAGACTCTCCCTAAAGCATATAATTGGCTATTGCATTGGTCCTTTCACAATTACGAATGTCTCTAATTAGGATCCTCTGTTGGCGGCTCTGACCCCCTCATTCATCATTGGCAATGAGTTTTAGCTCTAGTAGGCATGGGTATCCACTTTTTTTGTTCAAAACTGAGACTTACTGGTTTCTAGTGTCTCTCTTGCACTTGCACTTTGTTTTATATCTTTTCTTAGGCAGACACTTAACTTCTATCTAGACACCTGTTTATTTATATTTTCCTGCTTTCAATAGAATTCTTGGAGTTTCTTTCACACTATCAATTTTCATTTATATTGGATTTACCATTTTAGTCCCATTGACCTACTTTTGTGGTCTTTGTTGGACATTAGTAAAATCACATTATCTTATCTACCTTTATCTGGCAGTCCATGCATTCCCTGTGGACACCTTCATATTATGCATGCAAATTACCCATCTTACTCTTGTGGGATTATTTTCTGTCACTGAGATTTTCATTAGTATCACTACATATTCGTTATTGTAGTCATATCCATCTTATTCAATGACTACTTGGTTTGACTGTTTTTGAAATTGATCATTATCGTCTTGTTTCCATACCACCTTCTAGGTCGCCTTTCTTAGTGGACACATGAATGGGAAAACAAGTATCATCTGTTGTTTCCATTTGGTGAAATTATGCCCATTAAATTTATGATCGGGCTTCAACATAAACTTCAAGAGCATTGTCATTTTTTCCATGAAAGAAACAAATACCAGGCTCTGATATAGTAAAAATATACTTCAAATGGAGATATAAATACATCAACCTCGAAACTGTTCTATCACCTAAATTTTTTTATGCTGGCACATTCCAAAGAATTTTAATTTTCTTCTTTACCAAATTTTTTTTTTTTTATGGGATCTTTATCTCTAAACTCCAAATTTTGTCCTACTGACTATAGGTCACTGCCTTGATTTTCATACTCATAATTTCTTCATTCCTATGGCCATAATTTTTCAATTTCGACACATAATGTTTTGTTTTGTGCCTATCTTGGGGTCTTCCCATGCTGGTTGTGCACATGTGGTCTATTACATCCTCTATTTATTGTGTGTTCCCATAAGGTATTCCAGTAGTAAATCATGTGCATTCACGACTTTAATGACAATGTCATGGCCTAAGGATTTATGCTTATCATGCATTGTTTTGGGACAGCTGGTAGTCTATTTTGGACTACTGTATGCACAAGGTTGCAGGAACCATCCCCCTTGGTCTGGAGGCTTGAACCTTGCTTCAAATAGAACCGTTATAGAATCTCCATGTAATCCTGGTCTAACATACAGTTTTTGCACACATCCCATAATGATGGTGTAAGGCGGAGATCCCCAACAACGTTGATGAGCCAATGGATGCCATAAATTAAAATGTAAAGCAACTCCGATTTTCAGGACTTGGCATCATTGATGGCAAACATCATGTGCCACACAAAATCCTAGTGATTGTTACCTGGTCCTTGGGAATGGGTAGAACTATTCACAAGGAAAGTTGGAATTGTGAACAAGTGATGATTCAAATATTCAACCTACCCATCTCCAGGAAGAAATAATTAATAATATTCTTGGTGCTTAAGGATTGCTACTAAGTTTTATATGTTTTTTCTTTTTAGTTTAAAGAAAATATACTCAAATAGTGAAAATTAATCATACTATTCAACATTATGTTTCCTTTGAAAATCATGGAAGCTCCTGTGTTTCAAAAAGAAATTAATGCCTCAAGTCCTTTCCAAGTGTAGTAGATTAATATTTAACACATCAAATTGGAGAAATCATAACAATGTCAAAATGATTGTAAAGGAAAAACCACGGGCAATGCTAAATGTGATTTGGATGTATTCTGCATGGTTAGGGATAGTTTTTTTTCCTACTGATATGTACAAGTAAGGGAGTATGGATAGTTGAGAAATGAGATTGGAAGGTTTCAGAATATTGCGGGTTCTGATATGCCACTGACGTCAGTGGGTGATATAGACTGCATATATGTCTGTTAGATCAATATGACATGTTATAAGGTGAAAAAGATTACATCCTTATCAACATCTATAGATCCTAATATATGGAGTTCTGGACTTGATAGTTGAGAGGAACTTTCATATTTATTATGACCTCCTTTGTGGCTATGATGTTGACTACACCTATTGGGTGGGATCACAGTTTTTGGTTTTCAAAGTTCTCATGTCTTCCTATGGTCATTTTGCTGACGGATTTCCTCCCTGCTTTCAAGTATACTTTGGATATTCTTGGACATATTTTGTTGAATAAACATGTTATGAACACGTTCATCATAGATGACATATACAAGTAATATTTCTAGGTCTCTTGGCTTGAATCACTAGGAGGATTGAAGCCTAAGATGACCTTCTATGTATTTATTAGAGACATGTCATCCTTACTTGATCCCCTTGTTGTGACACTAGATGCATGCACTCTAAGATATATTTGGGCTACTTTCTAGTGGGGTTACATAGGCTTTGGTGGAGGCTAAACAATAGATTCCTCAAGAGAATAGGATTTTTTAATTTTCATATAGAAGATATTGAGATGAAACATTTTTCTTTTGTTGTCTTATATACTACAAGATATAGGGATGGTTATGTCACCTTTTTAGTGAATATCATAACCCACAACAATACTTTTTGCTAGAGCAAAATTGTCAAGGCACTGCATTGCTCTTCAACTAAATCCTGTGTAATTTTTGGCCCCTGTTTAGATCCAGTAGAGGGCATATTAATAATTTAGCTCTTTAAACATGAGGATTTCACTAATTTGACCTTGAATGTGTGTTGCACCATTAGGGAGTGTACATCCATCATAACTTTTGATCTAGGGAGAAACCTACAATTTAACCTTGAATATGTGTTGCTTCATTAGGGACTGTGCATCCATATTAACTTTTGATTTAGGGAGAGGTCTAACTCAATTATCTTGAACTCCTGCATAATAGAAGAATTTCCAGCATAATAGAATGGGTGTCACCCCATATCAAATATTTCCTTCCTTCTCTAGAAGCATCCGTTGCATTCCATGATATTAAGCTAATAAATATTGAAGGACCTTAGTGTCTGGTCTTGTGCCAATTTTATCTTTATCCCATTCCACCATATTGAAATCTCCATTCATAATCCACTCAGTAGTAGGAAGAAATTGCAGCATGTAGTTTTGAAATGGCATCTAACTTATGGAATCATTAGTTGCATAAATTGAGCAAACAGGCCAAACTATCCAAGAAATCACCACAATCTAACGACATATTGGAAATGGGTCACTATATTTATAATATGAGGGATTAACCATGGACCAAGTATAGAAATAGAAGAAAATCCAACCCAACAAAATTTATGGAACTCCAAAGATTGTTTTCCTTCCCTAGGGATATTGAGATTTTGAATAGAAAGGGAAACAAATATGGCATTTTTGTACTTTTCTATCAATTGTTATATCTACCCAACCATAAGTAGACACATGCACACTAGAATACTCATCTCCTATGTTGAACATTTATCTTTGAAAGTATTCTTGATTTTTCTTAATTTAAAATGTAATTTTTTTTCATAGTCAAGTTCTAGAACTACTATACTACTTGCAGCTTCCTTAGACAATGATGGTGGTCCTTTGCAGAAAATGGAGATACTTAAAAGGGTGAGATCTTGGGTCTCTTTTCAGCCTTCTCATTGGGGAGATCAAAAAATACCATTGAGACTAGTTTAATGATGCTGAACCATGCATCAATTTCACAGGTTCTTAGAGTACTAAAGGGACTAACTCCATATAGTTCCAGAGCAAGGTGTTCCTAACATGTTTGGGTACATCCCAATCCCATAGGAGTGGCCAAATACCTATTCACAGTTTCTTCCTTTTGACCACTTATGATAGGAGTATCACTTTCTCATACACCTCCCCGAGGATCATACGATTAGATCCACTGTTGGCCCCAAGGGATGTTGGTAGTGCCCCTGTACCCAATTCACCTTCCTTGCCATTAGTCATTAGAATTAGGAGCCCCGGACATATCTAGCTCCATTGCAAGACCTTACCATATCACTCACTCATTCCTTTCTAGTAGGCCATTGCGTATATTGTATTATACCACAATCTCTTATATACGCGTTGCAACAAAATTACCACTAATTTCTTTCTCTATATGTTACTTTTAGCATTTTTTTTTCTAGGATATGCACTTGCACTCCTACATTGTAGTCATATTGACTGCACTCTTCCTCAGTCCCATTGACCTACTTTTGTGATTATTAGCAGGAAATTAATAGTTACCCAATTCACCTTCCTTGCCATTAGTCATTAGAATCAGGAGCCCCTGACATATCTAGCTCCATTACAATACCTTACCATATCGCTCAGTCATTCCTTTTTAGCAGGCCATTGACTATATTCTATTATACAATGATCTCTTATATACGTGTTGCAACAAAATTACCACTAATTAATAGTTACCCAATTCACCTTCCTTGCCATTAGTCATTAGAATCAGGAGCCCCTGACATATCTAGCTCCATTGCAAGACCTTACCATATCGCTGACTCATTCCTTTTTAGCAGGACATTGAGTATATTCTATTATACAATGGCCTCTTATATACGTGTTGCAACAAAATTACCACTAATTTCTTTCTCTATATGTTCCTTTTAGCATTTTTTCTAGGATATTCACTTGCACTCCTACATTGTAGTCATATTGACTGCACTCTTCTTCATTCCCATTGACCTACTTTTGTGATTATCAGTAGGAAATTAATAAATTTACTTGCAGGGTTCATGACAACAATTGTAGGTAGCATTTAAATGCCCAATAGTGGTGTCACATGTAGGGATATGAAAGTAAGTAGTGTCCAAACTATCCCTAATGTTGGTTGTGTGTAAGAAGCACCCAAAAGAGGTGTGAATATGAGAATGGAGCAACTGGAATGTTTTGGATGCTCCCAAAGCCATTAGTTGAAATTTCAAAACATTTCATTACTGCTCCGAAGCCCATGAGTATGGGTCCCCTAAAACTTGTAAGTAGTTCTTATGTAATCATGATTATAAATTTGTAATCCACAATCTACTTTCATTTTGTTGGAAGTATAATAGATATATCGAATTATAAGTTTTATTTTTGATTGTTTCCTTAATTAGGCCCTCCAATTGTAGGGATGATAGTATTAAAATTTAATTAGATATGATAAATGTTATCTTCCATGCATGCATGTAATGATCTCATAATCTCCTTACATACATTCTTCTTATGGATATATAGGTCAATTTCTACACTTGGTCATGGGTTCATATGTTAGTGTGTCACTCTCTTAGATCACTTTATATTGTATCATTTGGATTATGCGGTGAGGATGATGTTGCATGGGGGGAATTGTCTCTACTTCTCGAATGCATCCTTTGGATTTTCCCCTCTTTGGGGATTGCAAGGGGAAAGTCCCTATTTTTAACGAGACATCTCTTAGGCTGTGTGATCCTCTCCCACATTTTCTAAATGCTTCTTTCTAGAAAATGGGATGTTTGGGATACGTCTTATGATGGTTTTTTGGGACTTATCTCAAATCCTCTAGATGGTTCTTTCCAGAAACAAGGAGTTTTGGGAGATCCTTTGGGATGGTTTTGAGGACATTTGAATAGCCACTATCGAAACTAGTGCCCATTTAGTTCCAATTCATAAATAAAAGTATTCACCAAGTTGTTTTGCATTCAAATATGGACAACGGTTATCTAAGCATTGCATTCCTAAGTACTATGTAGTATGTTTTTGTAATGAGGGCTCATTTCCTTCACAATTCTCACTCCCATGTTCGGTAGGTTTGTGTAACCTATATCAACTCTTTCTTCTGGGAGAGTTATAATATCGATGTAGATAAGATATTTAAGATATATTAACCAAGACTTGTTACTTTTATTGAGTTACATTACATCTATTATCTATGGTGGTTACTTTTATTGACTTATATTATATCACTATGTTCTAGAATCTTTGTTTTTAAATTTTATATTACTTTAAAATTTTATTTTTTAAAATCACTTTTGGTTGTCCCATTGAAATTTGGGGTTAACTTCTAGCCATCCCCGTCGCCCCTGTCGCTGAAACACCATGCAAAATAGCCCAAGTTGTTCACAAGTTGTAGGATTTTGTATGTAGTGTATTTATTTCTTTAAAAATTAGAGATTTGCCCCTTTTTTCCTATTATCATTTGAAAGTTGACATCATTTTACTTTCCTCCCTTGATTTTCTCCTTGGGTTCACCATGCAAAATTTCTTTAGTTACTAATTTACCTCACATCTTCCTTGCCCCTTTATTTTCCATTCATTCAGTTTTTCAAAGTTATAAACTATAGTAAAAGGGATATGAAATTGTATCTCAGGTTATATTAAACCTGCCATCTTATTTTCTTTGTTTTCCATTTTCATTTAAGACCTCCAGTAAATGGAAGCACACCTCAGTATAATATGTAGGATCAAAATTTGAGGCTTTGTGAAAATGAACCGATTATTTATTTTTTATATTTCTTGGAGTTTGATGGATCACGACAGTGGCAGACCATGTTTCTATGATTTTACATTTAAGTTGTCTGACATTTGTCTCGTTGTTCCCATGCATTCATTTTTTCAAACGTATAAAGGATATGAAAATTGTATCTTAGGTGTTATTATAACTGCCCTCTTATTTTTTGAGTTTTCCATTTTCACATAAGACCTTCAATAAATGGAAGCACATCTTAATATAGTATGTAGGATCAAACTTTGATGCTTTGTGAAAATGTTCCAACTATTTATTCTCTATATTTCTTGAAGCTTAATGGATTGGATCATAATGGTGGACCATGTTTCGATGCTTTTCTATTTGTCTGTTTGGTCAATTGTGGTAGAATACTAAAACTACAAGTTGTTATATGGTTTCTAGAAAGTTAGCTTAGGATTGAATTTTTCAATTGAATTACTTAGGATGGTAGTTAGCTTATTCAACATAAAAATGATTCAAATGGTTTTGATGTAATGGGAGACGTTATGTACCTATTCATTGAGAAAAATAATACTATCACAATGTGAGGGGACATTGGCGTGGAAAACAACATTAATCAAGAGCCACCTGGCAACATTTAGGCATTACTTTAGATGAAGAGTTTCATCTTTCTTATCCTTATGATTTTCACTATGATAGGTAGGTGAGGAAATACAATATTATTAATGTGATTTCATAAACATATGTTTGGAAGTGAAGGATGTTTCATTGGGGTTCTTGTTTAATTAGAACTAAAAGTTGACTTCTTTAAATCTAGGTAACTTCTACACAATTATGATCTCAGTTTAAGTATAAGATTCTTATTAATACATGCATCTCTTACAACCTTTGTTTGCATTTTCTCTTCGATTTTATTGATATTTACATGCTCAGTGAGACAATACCTTAATGGGTAGGACATGTACTCTCCTTAGGGTATGTATAGGTCAGTTAGTGGGGTTTTACCATTAACCCTCCCCATTGCGATCATGGAAAAGTATCAGGTCATGGTGATTGCAATATAGAGGGCTCAAAGTGGTTGGTGTTAAACTCATAATCCATGATGAGAACACGGGTGCATAATAAACACCTAATTATGTTCATGCTCTAAGTCTTACCAACTCTAAATCAAAATCAATTTGCACTTTTCAAACTCCATGTTGTCAAATATAAATGAGACAATTTGTTTAGTAAATGATTTTGTGAAATTTTTGAGCGACATTAGGATTAATTGGTAAGATTTTAGAGAAAAAAATTGTGATGCGGTGAAACAACAAATGCATTCCTTGGGATTTTGGTTAGTTCATCTTTGCTTTGTAAAAAAGGTTGTTAATATTGAAACAATTTTTCAGGAACCTGGAAAGATCAACATTATTTGTTTTCTTGTTTTAAATTTGTTATTTTGAAATCATGTGCATTTCTTCCTTTATCATCCTCTTCAGGGTACACGTTAAAATAGCAACACTTTTCAGTAACAACAACTTGATTATGCTTAGGAGCACTAGTATTAACAAAATGGTAAGAAGGGTGGCATTTTTCTTGTGTAAACCTTGAGATGTGCTTTTTATTTCTACCTAACATTTTCCTTATGCAAATAAATCAAGTTTCTTAATTTTCATTCACTTTTCTCATTATGTCATTTTTGTCATCTATTTTCAATTTTTTAGATATTTTTTCTGCACAATTTCCTCTTATGCTGTTGTTTTTCATATGCAGATATACATGATTCCCGAGAGTAGCCAGAAAGGGGATCTTCATCTTTATCGGGCATTGAATTTTCCTCTTGAGTGGAGAATGGAGAAGGTTATTTTTAAGAAGCTTCTTGTAGAAACATTCTTGATCCACTATAATGAAAATTATTGGCTTTTTGGATTAGATGTTAGCCGGTTTGGTGCAATAAAAAATGCAGAGCTGGAAATATGGTATGCTAATTCACCACTTGGCCCTTAGAACATGTAACTTATTTTGCATGATTATGCCTAAGCTTTTTTTTGAAGGTTGAATACTAAATTCCTAAGGTGTTCTTATCTATGGTGACATTTTATTTTCTTTCTTTATGCAGGACATCTAGCCACATGGTGGCCATTATTTCCCAACTAAAAAAAAATTGTGTGAGTTTCTAATGGGGTTTCCTATGGTTTTTAATGTTGTGATTATTTCACCTCATGGTTATTTTGGGCGAGCAAATATTTTAGGAATGCCAAACAAGACATCGGTGAATAGGCAAATAATTTTTTTTTTATAATTGCAATGCCCATTCCATGATATCCTCTCTTTATTGTTTGATTGAATTTTGAATGTTTCTTTTGATTTTGTTGTCTTTTAACAATGAAATTGAAAATACTTGGTATCATGTCCATTTAAACAACAACCAAAGCTTGAATATGAAATTAGTATTACACTTAATTGATTGAAATCATTTTAGTTGTTTAGTGTTAAAATATTTTCATGACTATTAGAAAAGTTTAATTTCATGTTGTTATTTGAGCACACTTTGTTTATATACTTGACCATGTTCATGCATAAGATAATGAAATGTTGTTGCGAATAAAATGACAACGATTAGACATCACACATCAGACTATTTGTTTTCACAAGGTATCTACAACTCGATCTTTTAGCATGTAACTTAGTTGACATGATTGTGCCTAATATTTCCTTGAAGGTTGAAGAATAAGTTACTAAGGTGTTATTTTCTATGATGAAATTTTATTTGTTATGTTTATATAGGTCATCTGGCCACATAGTGACCATTATCACCCAACTGAAGAAAACTTGTTCGATTTTCTTGCTTTTATGGGGAAAAAATGGCTTTAATCTTGCTGATGTCGAGGTATATCTCGTATAAATATTTTATAGTTTACTTTACTTTATATTATAGTGTTCATCGTCTTTCATGTATTATACTATATATTGTATCTTATTTTGTTTTTAGAAAAGGAACTCAGAATTGATGGTAAGAAGCAGGAAATGAAGAAAGAAGAAAACAAATATAACGTTGGAGTGACAAATGCAAAAGAGAGAGAGAGAGAGAAGAGAATTGGGCTAGTGATACCCTTAGAGCCAATATCCCACATAAGACACACACATAGAGACTGGTGGTCAACTATTCAGAGTTCATGAATTCACGTGCAATTGCTTGGCAATAAAATGATAATGTTTTGAAGTGATGTAACAATATTTCATGTGTAAATTGTAGTCCAACCAATGTTAAGTTGGAAACTCATATTGTAATACTTGACATTTCATATAATATAATTTTTTTGGTTGGAATTATTTATAGTTGCATTTGATATTGTTTAGTATTGTAATTAACATATGTAACTTTGTATGACAGTGTATGACATTTTTTAAATTTAGTTGCAATCATATTAATTAATTTATGTTGATTAATAATGAACACATAAAATCAATTTAAAATTACTAAATTATTAGTTTATACTGATTAATGATAAACATAATTAAAATGAATATATGACTAAATTAGTCATTTATAATGATTATTAATGAAAGTAAATGAAATCAATAAAAACTATTAAATTAGTTGTTTATATAATGAATATGAAACTACCAAGAAAAGATAAATGACTAATGCAAATGATAAATTTGTGATTACAAATGATGACTAAATTTTGCATATATACAACTATTAATCGCTAATTTGCAATATCTTATAATACAACTGAAATTTAGTAATATTTATCTGGTCACTAACTAGTTTCAAGTGATGACTAAATTTTGAATATATATGACTATTAGTAGTTAATTTACAGTATCTTATAACACAATAAAAAATTAGTCATATTTCTTTTGTCATTAATTGGTTTCAAACGATGACTAAAATTTGCATATATATGATTATTAGTAGCTAATTTACAGTGTTTTATAACACGATCAACATTTTATTCATATTTCTTTAGTCATTAATTTATTTTCTAAGATGATCATATAGTAATATATTTTGTTGTATATTTGGTCATTCATTTTGGAAATTAATGACTAAATCAATGACTCAATTAATGACAAAATTAATGACTAAATATATTACTAGATGATAAAATTGAGACATCCAATTAATGTCTAAGATAAGAACGACTAAAAGTTGGTCACATTATAAGATATTGTAAATTAACTACTATTGGTCACCAACTGAAAAATAGTCATTTATATGCAAATTTTAGTCATTTTTTTAGTAACTAATTAGTCATTTTGTACTAGTGGATGTATTCTCTTCCACCCCTCAATTGTTTGTTAATGGTGAATAACCCTTTGTTGCTAGAGATGAAAAATAGATACATGAAGCTCCTAAATGCGATGGGAATTGGTATCATGTTTCTATTGTTCAATACAACGATGTGTTGAGGCACATCAAGGAACATACCATGATATTTTTTAGTTCAATTGAGTGAAATGTTACAACATTACTCCTTTACCCTAGCTGGGTTCGCCAGCTTATCCAAAACACCATTACAACAAAAATCATGCTTAGAACATTTCTCCTACAATCCTAACCCAAAAATTAGCCAACCGAAATCCTCTTTGATTCCACCTATTTATAGATAGGTATGTAGACCTAATCTGAGCCCATTTACCAAGGGCATTACCATGTGTAGGTAAATTAAAAGTAATATTATTGACTTGATAAAAATTGGTCCCAAATATTCAGTCAAACTTAACCACTTTATCTCAACTGCCTCACAAGACAATCAATTCTTGTTACACTAAAAAATGTCACCATGGCTATTTACAGTCGGTATGGCTCAATCAACAGTCATACTACCCTTTTGAGCAAGTCTTATGCCTCTACTATTCATATCAAACTTCAAGAAAGAGAGAAAGTCTTTATAAAACATGTTTATCTCTGGGTACGCAGGTTCTCTCAAGCCTTGCCTGCGGGTACGCACCTTTTGTTCATAAGGTATGCGTCCAAGGACGCTCTCTATCTAAAGGGGCAGGTGCGTCCCTCTGAAAAGGTTAAAATGCGCAAGTTTTATCTTCAAAAACTTACTTGTGGTCATTTCTAGAGCATTCTAGAAGATTCTTGGATGAGTATTGAGCGCCTCCAGATGGTTCATGCACTCCTATCAAAGAGGAACTTATCCCATCAATAAGGGAGTGATCCCATCCAAAGAGGGGACTATCCCATTGATGGTGGACCTGATTAACTTCCTCTTGAGCACTATAAAAAGAGGCATTGAGCCAGAAGGAAAAAGGTTGAAAGCTATAGATTTCTAAGGGTAAATGCTGCAGGAATTAGGACTCCCATTTAGAAGCTTGTGAGGAGAGATTGTCATCTTCACTTGTTCTATTTGGAAGTGGGTGAGCTTTGTCAAAGTAGAGGAAGACTCTTGTGGACCCTGGAAGGAGCTTGCACAACACCAAGGCTCAGGTTGTAATGGTTCCTTTTGATTACCTTTAATGCAAATTGGTCCATTCTTCTCAATAACTTGTTGTTAATGGGTTATTTCATGTACTCCTTGGTCTATGTGTTGAATATGCTTTGTTTTATGTTATAATCAGGTGCTATTTAATTGTTTGACTGTTGGTGATTGCAGGTTTTGGAGAAAAGGAGGAGCTCATCCAGACCAACAAAGCTTGGACTTCTACAACAGCGTTTGGACAAAGGTAAGAACGAAACACTTGATTTCTCATATCATAATGTATGTTTAGAGAAGGATAGCTCCAGTTTGTTTTGTTTGTCATTAGAATGTCTTAGACTTCTAGGAACGTCAGTTGTGTCCGCACCCTTGACTGATTCTGTGTGACAAATTGGCGACTCCGCTGGGGATTCCATTGATGAGAAAAGTCTTTTCCCTTTTGTGAACTTTGCTCTGAGAAAATTGGTTTATTTTTCTGGTTTTGGCTTTGTGATTCTGTCTCTGGGTGGGTTAGCTTAGGATTAGTTTTATTTTGGTTTTTCTTGAGTTTTTCAGAAGGACGCACCCTCTGAGTGCTGCACAGTGCGTCCCTGGACGCACTTTTGCTGTGTGCACAGAGCGGGCCCGCACCTGTGCTAACGGGTTGCCTGCGTCCCCTGCCAAAATTTGAGAAAATTCCATTTTTTGCATTTTTTGCTCTTAGATTTTGTTTTTTCTTAGTTTTTACTGCCCAGATCCACTGGTTACCTGCCATAAATCTTCACCTAGGCTTGTTTCCTTGGCATTCCTGCTTTAAGCTTTCATCAATTGGGTGTTTTGAATCTCTTTTTGAGAAATTCTTGATTTGATTTCCTTTGGTCATTACTTGGAGGTTTCTCTCAGTCCTTTCACAATTTTGCATCTTTTTGCTTTCGTTTTTGCAAAATTGTGTATGAGTGTTAATCGCCTTTGAGTGTTTTTATTTTTTTGATCTTTGGAACTCTCACCCAATTTTCTCGACTTGCACTTGATTGGTTCTTAGATCACATTAGAATCGTCTTGTGTTTGAGAATTCTCTTGCATAGATCACATTTGCATAATTAGAATTCTCATTTTCAGAATATTAATGAAAAATGTGCATAGATTACATTTGCATACTTTTCAAGTGAATTGTGCATAGATTACAATTGCATAGTTTACATTCTGAAAAACTCAATTGTAGATTTAGATCAGCTTTCTTTGATTTGAATTTACACAGAAATAAAATAAAAAAATGGTTTGGAATTGATTTGCATTAGTTCTTCTTGATGAAATTAGTGCATTAGAGAATTTGTTATATTTTCTCTTAGTGATCAATTTTTTGCATTGTTGGAAGTGAATGGAAACTCTCTCCTTACTTTAGTTAGGATTCATCGAATTGAAAAGATTACATTATCATATTCGATTGCATTCAGTTAAGTCGGGTCATAACACCATTGGTTTCATCTCCATTTACCCATTTGAGTAATAACAGCCTTAATAACACAGCGCTTAATTAAAATTCATCTAGTAATTTTTACATTTCTAGGGCTCTGAAGCACCAACATAGCTTAGGCTAGTGTCTTGGAGTAGGTGAGTACTTAACTCTCCAAGACAGTAAAACCAAACAAGTAGCTGATCTTGTGATAGAATCAAATCCAATTATTACATTTACACTCTGGGAAAGCTCCTCTTAAAGGAGAAGCACGAGCTCGTGTCCGAACCAGTGAGGGGATCCATCCTCCCTCGTTGGGAACGACGCCAGACAGTACGTATTACAAACAGTAAACCTCGGATTAACCATTGTCGAGGAGCCAGGGGTAACTTATCGGTAAACCTTGGATTACTGTCAAGGAGCCGGTAAGGGGATTGAGCTTGCTACTCTGCCCTTGCGTGCTGTCGGAGTTTAGACTGTTCCCCCAGGTGTACTTGTGGCCGTTGGTAACCTTAGTGACCATAATCTTTAGGATTCTACCCAAGGTGACGGTGGAGGGAAGGTCCCACTGTACCTGGAGCAGACGTCGGCTATACTCACTTGGATTTTCTGGGGGGTTCACTTCACTCGAGACGGTTAAAGTGGAGGAACTTGGTCCAGTCTATTCATTAAGCAGGTTGTCGGGGTAACTGTTCCACCCACTATTTCTGTACTGGATTCTGCGAGGTTGGGCTTAATCACCAACTAGTGTTTTCGGTCCGGAGAGCTTACTGCTTGTGTGTGGTTTGACTCCTAGATTTGATAGCGCGTGTTATTTTGTTTGTTTTTACTTTTAGAGACCATAGGTGTGAATTGTGAATTTTAATTGTTAGGTGTGAATTGTGAATTGTTAATTTTAGTTTTAAATTGTTAATAAAATTCACTGAAGTTGAATATAATGGCAAATGTTCCGGAATTTATCAACCTAGGAACCCCTCCTAACGAGAATCCTAGTACTTTTCCTTACTTTGGGAATGTTGGTCCTCCTTATATGGCTACTTTGTCATTACCCGGATTTACAATAGGTTTACCGATATGGTTATTTTCAACTTCGTTGGCCCAAAATACACTAATCGTTCAACCTCAACCGAATGCTTCTCCTTCACAGAGTTCACCATCTCAACATCACCAACCTTCTGTTGACCCTTTACCTTCTTCGCCTAATTTTTCTTCCTCCATTTCTTCCTCTTCGCTTGGTAAAAGCCTTGATGCTAGTAACCAGGAGGCTAAGAAGAAGAAGAAAGGGAAGAAGAAGAAGAAGAAGAAGAAGCAAGATAAGAAAGAAGTCAACCAACCAACCATGGCTGTAAGTGTTAGTTGTGTTGAGGAAAATTCCGACATGCATCGTAAACTCAAATACCCTTGCAGGCTTTGTAAGGGTGACCACTTCCTTGTCAATTGTCCTAGTATTCCAAAGGTCTTGGAAGTATGGTCAGAAAAATCACATCAACTTTCCATTGATCCATCAACCAGTGATAGTCAGGTTCCTGGGAAAAAGGGTAAAGTTAGGTTTCCTTGTAAGTTATGCAAAGGGAGTCATCAAACTCACATTTTCCCTCACATGGATGAAGCTTCAACATTGTTGGAAAGCCTTACTGTTTCACAGCAAGAATTTCCAACTGGTTACCGTAAACTTTCTCCCAACCTACCGTCAATTGACGGAGTGATTGATCTAACTTCAAGTACAGTCGATCACACTCTTCCATTGGAGAGTGAAACTCATGTCACTTAGATTGATGATCCATTAGTTGACTAAGTGGTCGATTCGATTTCACATTCGATCGATCCCACTTTCCCTTTGGAGAGTGAACTTCATACCGCTCAGGTTCTTCTTGTTACATCAGATTCTTCTATGCCCGGGGGCATTTCACCTGTTTCTACAGAACCCCCTCCAAGTAGTGAGGTCTTTTCCTTTGATTGGAATAGACTGACAGAACCTCGTCTTCCTTCCTCCATCCCTTTCCAAATCATTGTTAAGGCTGGTAGTAGGGACATACATCGTACTCAGGTAGATGAAGGTGCTTCTGTTAGTATTTTATCCTCAACTGTTTGGAAAGCTTTGGGTTCCCCTCAGCTTGCGCCTATTACGCAGAATCTGAAAGCTTTTAACAGAACCATTAGTGAACCTTTAGGGATCCTTCCTAAGTTTTCTATTACCTTGGAAGGTAAAACTGTCTGTATTGATCTTATGGTAGTTCGAGGTCCCTTGGATTTCAATTTACTCCTTGGGTGAGACTATGTTTATGCAATGAAAGCTGTCGTATCGACACTCTTTCGCGTGATGTCTTTCCCTCACAATGGCAGTATTGTGACTGTAGACCAGCTTTCGTTCCCTAGTCTTGTTTCAACTACCAATAATATGACACCCCTAAATGTTCCTGATTCTAAAGTGGTATCTACCATGCCACGGGTTAATTATGTGGCAACTGATCCCATGTTTTCAGTTACCGATGTAAGTGAGCCTCTCACTGTTTGCTCATCTTCCTTTGATTTAGATCTGGTAATTAACATGGAAAACTCTATGGGATTACTTGAACACGATGTTCTTATCCCTTTTGAGTCCCTTGACATATGTTCCTTCCAGAGAACTGTTCTTCCTTCTGATGAAGACCTCTTGGAAGCCATGATCAAGGTGTGTCCATTGACATGTCTTTCTTCCAGTTGGAAGCCATGATCAGTGTGCATGAGGATAGTTCTTTTACTGAGTCAACCTCATTAAAAAATGAATCAGTTGTTGAGGATAGTTCTTTTACTGTGTCAACCTCGTTAAAAAATGAATCAGTGTGCCGAGGAAAGTTCCTTTTACTGTGTCAACCTCGTTAAAAAATGAATCAGTTGCCGAGGAAAGTTCCTTTTACTGTGTCAACCTCGTTAAAAAATGAATCAGTTGACGAGGATAGTTTGTTCCTCTCTCAACCTCGTTAAAAAATGAAATTGGATGGTACGAGGATAGTTTTTTCCTGTATCAACCTCGTTAAAAAATGAAACAGGCTAGCGCGAGGACAGTTCCTTTTCCTGTGCCAACCTCGTTAAAAAATGAAACAGGTGTCCACGAGGATAGTTTGTTCCTCTCTCAACCTCGTTAAAAAATGAAATTGGATGTGTGAGGATAGTTCCTTTTACTGTGTCAACCTCGTTAAAAAATGAATCAGTGTGTGTGAGGAAAGTTCCTTTTACTGTGTCAACCTCGTTAAAAAATGAATCAGTGAGTACGAGGATAGTTTGTTCCTCTCTCAACCTCGTTAAAAAATGAAATTGGATGGTTTGAGGAAAGTTCCTGTTACTGAGTCAACCTCGTTAAAAAATGAATCAGGGTTCGAGGAAAGTTCCTGTTACTGAATCAACCTTGTTAAAAAATGAATCAGGGTCTGAGGAAAGTTCCTTTTACTGTGTCAACCTCGTTAAAAAATGAATCAGTGAGTGCGAGGATAGTTTCTTCTAGTCTCAACCTCGTTAAAAAATGAAGCCGGAAGTCATGAGCATAGTTCCTTGTCTTGTGTCAAGCTCATTAAAAAATGAAACAAGGAGTTGCGAGGATAGTTTTTTCCTGTATCAACCTCGTTAAAAAATGAAATAGGAGGGTATGAGGAAAGTTCCTTTTACTGTGTCAACCTCATTAAAAAATGAATCAGTGAGTACGAGGATAGTTCTTTTACTGAGTCAACCTCGTTAAAAAATGAATCAGCTAGATTTTAGGATATGTAGATAGATTGTAGAAAGTAGGGTTTTGAGGATAGTTCCTGTTACTGAGTCAACCTCGTTCAAAAATGAATCAGGTATGAGGATAGTTCCTGTTACTGAGTCAACCTCGTTAAAAAATGAATCAGGTATGAGGATAGTTCCTGTTACTGAGTCAACCTCGTTAACAAATGAATCAGGTATGAGGATAGTTCTTTTCTTGTGTCAACCTCCTTAAAAATGAAACAACTCCCTTTTCAAGTTATATATTGAAAGTAAACCTTGATTTCATCCAGCCAGTTGAATGCAATGAAGCCTGGGGGGCATGTACCTCACTTTGCATCATTATGCTGGGGGCATGCGAATTTTTTGAGCATAGTTCCTTGTCTTGTGTCAAGCTCGTTAAAAAATAAAACAAGGGTAGGTTAAGTAGGTAGATTGTAGAGCGTAGTCATGAGCATAGTTCCTTGTCTTGTATCAAGCTCATTAAAAAATGAATCAAGGATTTTAGAGCACAGTTCCTTGTCTTGTGTCAAGCTCGTTAAAAAATGAATCAAGGTTTTTAGAGTAGAGTAGATTGTAGAGAGTAGTTATGAGCATAGTTCCTTATCTTGTGTCAAGCTTGTTTAAAAAATGAAACAAGGGTTTTGAGGATAGTTCTTTTCTTGTGTCAACCTCACTAAAAAATGAAACACCTCCCACAATTCTTTCCAAGATCTTGAAAGTAAAGCTTCATTCCATCCACCTCATTGAATGCAATGAAGCTTGGGGGGCATGTACCTCGTTTTGCGTCATTATGCTGGGGGCATGTGAACTTATAACAAGCATATTTTTTCATTTCAAGCTTGCATAAACATGAAACCGAATCCGAGCATAATTCTTTTCTTGTGTCAAGCTCATTAAAAAATGAAACAAATCCTCTTCTACTTGAGTCGAGAGTGACTAGATCTCATAAATGTTGTATATTTAGGTTAGTTATTTTCGGTGTTTTGCATAATTTTCAGTTTTAGGTCAAGTCTTTCAAATGATCTCGTTCATGAACCTTCATTCCATCCAGCTTGTACTTAGTTGAATGAAATGAAGTTGGGGGGCATGCGCTCTAGCAGTTACGCTTAGGGGGCATCAAGCACAGTTTTTTCTCTGTTTCAAGCTTGTGAAAAAATGAAACTACTTTGAAGCATAGTTTTTCTCTGTTTCAAGCTTTTGTAAAAATGAAACCTATCTTGAGTCAATTTCAGTTATTTTCAAGACTCGTTAAACTCATGAAAATACCGAGATTATTTTGCTATCTTTCATTCTCGTAAAACAAATGAAAATGCCGAGTTCTTTCCGTCTTTTCCTGCTCGTAAAGTAAATTGAAAGTCGGTCATATGAGTACATTTTTATCCCTTTTTCGAACTCATTAAAATTTACGAAAAAGTGAAAACCATGAGTACATTTTTATCCCTTTTTCGAACTCGTTAAAACTTACGAAAAAGTGAAACCTCAGAGTCATCTTTTAAGCCCTTTTCTGACTCCTAAAACATGAAAAGATTGCCGAGCGTTTCTTTTACACTCGTTAAAACGGAATTAAAAGACGGTCCCCTTATAGCTCTTTTCTGACCATAAAATCAGGAAAAGATTGCCGTGTTTTTGTCGTTTCAAACTCGATACGGAAATAAAACGACGTGTCCTTGATCGCTTTTTACTTTTCAGGTCAGTGAAACTAATTATGAAAGTACTCCTTGGTCGCAAGATCAAGCGGTTCCCCCAGGTATTATTTTATACTTTTTCGGGCTTGAGGGACACAAATTTACGAAAAAGTTCAACTTGGAGTTTCCTTAAGTTTTTCAGACTCCCTAAAATTGAAAAACGCCGAGTTTCTCCTATACTGGGCTCGTTAAACATTTCACAGTAAAGGCCCTGTTCAATTACAAACAGGAACGAACCACTCCTTCCTAGGGTTCGAATCAAAACTGGGTTGGACTCATCCGAAGGATGAGCTTATAATCAAGCATATGTTATCCTCCTCAAACTTGTTAAAAATAAAGAGGTACTTGCCAAAAATGGTGGGGGAAAAGAGAGAAGAATGAGCCTATTTGTTACCTTTTGTCTCAGAAGAAACTTTATTACCACTCTTGGACACGACACTTTTCATTCACCTGGGTTGGGAAATCCTTTACCTCACAGTTGATCAAACCACTTTTGAAAGTCTTCAACCAGGTTCCGGGGATTAACTTTGAGTTATTTAGCACCAAACCATCTGTCGTGTCGTTATGTGTCCAAGAGGTCTGCAAACAAAACTTTCATCTGCAAAATACTTGTCATCCATTTGACCATCCCTGAGTCAGTCCTTACAGCAACATTTCTTCAACTTGAACAATGATTTCGTGTTGTGGGCTTGCCTGCAACGGGTCACTTTCTATCGACATCAGCACATTATCTAGAGAGATGACTTAGAAATCGTCAGTGCCTTGAAGTCTGCATGCATCAATGGCAGGTTTCTCGCCTTTGACGTCAGTTTACATCATTGACTTTCGATCGAAGGATTTCGTGAAATGTTCGACATCAACTCATTCATTCACATCTCATGGATTGTACTGGGTACTTTGAGAACCATTGACATTACTGGTGGTCTCTCTCACGCTTGTTAACAGTTTACATCATCGACTGGTAATCAAGTGGTTTCTACCATGTTCGACATCGACTCATTTATTCGCATGGCTAGAATCGTACCAATTCGAGAAGTAGGAATGAAGACCCTGGATCAAATCTTTACCGTCCAGGCTACGAGGAGTTTTGTATTCATTATCTAAGTAGACTAATCATAAACAGATGGCTGCGCCCATACTGTGTCTACAAAAGTCTATGACTATGATGTACTACAAGATCATTTCTGTATCAGAGTAGTTAGTCTATTAGTTAAAGTTTTTATCTGAGTATGGGAATGCCTACCTCAGTGATGATATAATCTTATCCATGTATTTTGTGTTGAAAATTGCAGGTTCCAACCAGGTTTTCCATGAGATAATCCTCGAAATGATAAAGCGCTTCACCCTTCCTAGATAATACAAAACCCTAATCTATTCCAGGCTTCGCACTTTAGGGGGCAATCTGTTACACTAAAAAATGTCACCATGGCTATTTACAGTCGGTATGGCTCAATCAACAGTCATACTACCCTTTTGAGCAAGTCTTATGCCTCTACTATTCATATCAAACTCCAAGAAAGAGAGAAAGTCTTTATAAAACATGTTTATCTCTGGGTACGCAGGTTCTCTCAAGCCTTGCCAGCGGGTACGCACCTTTTGTTCATAAGGTCTGCGTCCAAGGACGCTCTGTATCTAAAGGGGCAGGTGCGTCCCTCTGAAAAGGTTAAAATGCGCAAGTTTTATCTTCAAAAACTTACTTGTGGTCATTTCTAGAGCATTCTAGAAGATTCTTGGATGAGTATTGAGCGCCTCCAGATGGTTCATGCACTCCTATCAAAGAGGAACTTATCCCATCAATAAGGGAGTGATCCCATCCAAAGAGGGGACTATCCCATTGATGGTGGACCTGATTAACTTCCTCTTGAACACTATAAAAAGAGGCATTGAGCCAGAAGGAAAAAGGTTGAAAGCTATAGATTTCTAAGGGTAAATGCTGCAGGAATTAGGACTCCCATTTAGAAGCTTGTGAGGAGAGATTGTCATCTTCACTTGTTCTATTTGGAAGTGGGTGAGCTTTGTCAAAGTAGAGGAAGACTCTTGTGGACCCTGGAAGGAGCTTGCACAACACCAAGGCTCAGGTTGTAATGGTTCCTTTTGATTACCTTTAATGCAAATTGGTCCATTCTTCTCAATAACTTATTGTTAATGGGTTATTTCATGTACTCCTTGGTCTATGTGTTGAATATGCTTTGTTTTATGTTATAATGAGGTGCTATTTAATTGTTTGACTATTGGTGATTGCAGGTTTTGGAGAAAAGGAGGAGCTCATCCAGACCAACAAAGCTTGGACTTCTACAACAGCGTTTGGACAAAGGTAAGAACGAAAAACTTGATTTCTCATATCATAATGTATGTTTAGAGAAGGATAGCTCCAGTTTGTTTTGTTTGTCATTAGAATGTCTTAGACTTCTAGGAAGGTCAGCTGTGTCCGCACCCTTGACTGATTCCGTGTGACAATTCTGCACGTACTTTATGAATACGTGCCCTATAAACACGAATTATGGTTTTTGGGCGTGTGGTATTAATAAGTCATTTTATTGAATCAAAACTTATTGACATGTTAAGAATCTCTAAGATAAATAAATCTCTATAGTTAAAAATTTAATTACATTTTTTAAATATATATATATATATATATATATATATATATATATATATAATTCATATTAATTTTTTTAAATAAAAATATTGGCACATCACTGTCTAGTGACAAAGATTGTCTCGTTTAACTATTTTAAATAAAAATATTTTAAATTTGGGGAAATTTTATTAATTCGTTAAACAGATGGAATTCATAATTATTTATATTGTTGAACATTAATAAAATCAATGAAACATGTTTTCAAAACTATTACATTAAGTTTAAAAATAAATAAAACAACATCAATGAAACGCGTGTTGAAAAATGGTACGTTAAGTTTGAAAATAAATAAAAAACAATGGTTGAGAGAAGAACAAAACAATACTAATTCGGAAGACAAACAATAAAATTTCCGGATAAAAATGAGGATAAGAGAAAATAGCAGCATCATTGCCACTCTGCGTGTGAAAGGCCCCAACATACCATGTTAACATGGAGAACGTGGTAAGTTGGTGCACATATGATGAACGTAAGCGGCTTCTAAGTTGGCCGGCAGGCGTGATATACCTATGCTCTGCTATAAATATATATTTGATTTGGATTTTGACTTGTAAATTCAATTTTCTTCACACAAGTCGTGAACCAGCATTGCAGAACTTCGACATGGATATAACATTCCGCGCAGTGGGTAGTGACCAGCCCAAAACCAGTAGCATAACCAGTGGTGATGTTAGTGATAATTCAGGCGCTCAGATAAATTTTAGACCTCCTGATTATCAAGTGGAGGTGACAGTAATTGGAGGCGCTGGCGTGAAGGAGAAATGCAATATGTGCTTTGAGGATGTGAATGTGAATGGGATGCACAAAAATATGTTTTGCCATCATAGATATTGTCTTCGTTGTATGGGTCGATACGTTGAGTCCATGCTGGCCAATTATGGCGGTGTGCCTAAATGCCCACATCCCTGGTGTAATTCCAAACTCAGTAAATATGGCTGTGAGAAATTCTTGTCATCTAAATGGTTTGAGATTTTTATGAAAAGGTTTGAAGAAGAAAGAATTGCAGATTCAGAGAAATTATATTGCCCATATCTTGATTGCTCGTTTTTGATGGCTTTATCAGAATTAAATAAGTGCTCACAAGTTCCTTCTCCCTTTTCTTCCTCATCACATTCTTCTCTAACAACAAAAACAACAACAAAATGTCAGAAATTCTCCCGCCTATTTTGTATTGAGTGCAGTGTTCCTTGGCACACAGACATGTCTTGCCAAGAATATGCTCCTCTGTTGAGCGCTGTAAATGCAGAGTTGAATTTTCTTGCAGAGAACAACAAGTGGAAGCGGTGTCCGAACTGCAAACATATGATTGAACGCACCCAAGGTTGCATGCACATAGTTTGCAGGTACACGGTTTCTAAGCAATGGAGTTTTTTTTATGAGAATTTAATCCTAATGTAATAAGAAAGTGGTTATGTTTTTTATTTTTTTATGTAGCTTTTTATGTTCTAATATTAAATTTTGTTTATTTTCAGGTGTGGTCATGAATTTTGCTATAAATGTTTAATTCCATGGGATGATAATTGTGATTGTGATGAGGAAGAAGAAACTACTGACGATGAGCACGGTGGTAATGATGATGAACATAATTATGAAAATCAAGATGATGCTATATATATCAACAATGACCATGAACATAATTATGAAGATTAGGATGATGTTATATATATCCTGAGTCATTTGGACTCGGGATTGGTTTTGTGAATTTGGTGAGGGGTCCATGTAATCGATATACTTTGTTGTTTTTATAAATGGGTCTACCTCTCCATTCTTCAATGCGTAGCCAGGGATGAGACAAGTATTCTTTGTGTTTCTTTTAACTTTTTTACAAGTAGCAGAATGGCCTTGTTATGCTAAAGTCGGTATATGATATCAATAATTTGTTTGGAATAAATACTAGCATGCTGATTAATAGCTAAACAATATTCAATTTTAACTTAAAATTTGGCACATTATGAAGTAAGGAATCTCATGAATTTATTTCCATTTCCCTCTATTGAAATGGATATAGTTCTCAAAAATATTTGGGTTTCCAATTGAAACCAAAATACTGCAAAAAGAAGAATGGTCCTAGTTAATAGCTAAGTTGGAAAAAGGACTAACCACTTGGAGCCTAAGGTGGTTGTCAAGGGCAAGGAGATTAGGTTTGGTCAAATCAATCCTAGATGTTATTTTTGTGTTTTGGATTTCAGTGACTTGCATTCCTAGGGGAGTTTTAGAAAGATCTATAAGTATTTGTTTTAAATGCTTGTGGGATTCATCTAACAATCATTTTGTCATTTTCTTATCTATTTCGGTGTTTATCTAAGAAACACGGAAATCTTTCATAACTAGCACTCCTCCCTAGATTGAGTGGCTATTGAAGTTTTTCCCATTCTTTCTCATTTTCAACAACCTTCTATGCCTTCGTGGAATAGGATCAGAATTCTAGAGGAAACTAACAAATCTTTTCCATGTGGTTCTTTTATGGGGTTGAGCAAGAGGGAAATTTCTCATTTAGTTGAGAAAGTCAATATCAGACTTGGGAGGGGTTCAAAATATTTGGAAGAGCTATTATTAATGGATTTTTCTTATGATAAGTATTGTGATCAACTCTAAGTGTTAACTGATTCCTTGCTAGTTATAAATTGGGTCAATGATATTCAACAATGTTACTGCTTGCAACTTAATCACATTTTGGACAATTTATAAAGGATAAAGTTTCTTGTGTCTATTTTTGGTGCACTCATATTTAGAGGGAGAGGGAGTGAAACAATGACGTAGAAAATCTTTTACTGAAAGTAATTTAGTTGGAATGGGGTCTTTGGTACATTGAGGAGGTCTTAAATGATGAACATTATAGGTTCTTTCATAGTCCATTCATGGACAACCTCAACACACATAATTATAGGCTCTTTTTCATCTATGTTTTTTATATTCATATTCTATAGGTTGATGTTAATTTTATTGATAATGATGCTATAGTATTTTAGGAAATATATTTTGATTTTAAATTATAATTCTCATGATTTATAAACTCTACTCCTTTTTGTATTTTTTTTTTGTGTGGACCCTTGGGTCAAATGATGTATAGATGTATGCTTTTTTATGGGAGAGCTGGTTGTTTTTTGTTTCCAATACATGGATATGGGTAGATCTTGCATGAATACACACTTTCTTTGTTCTTAAACTTAAATTTTAAACACATTTGTATTAATTCTTTCAAATTTAGATTTTGATAAACATATCTCACATCTGCCCTTAAGCTAAATGATAAAGTTATGAAATAGCCTACAACCCCAAATATCCTTACCATACATCCTTACCATTCAGACCTCTTTTCTAAAGTGACAATTAGTTGAACATTTATTTGAGACATCATGGTTAACAAAATATTTGTCTAAGTATTAACTTTCTTTGTACTCAAAAGATTTTAGAGAATTTTTTTATGTATTTGTCACATAAACACATTTAAGTATCTCCACACTAGTATTCAATATATGAGTGATCATTTACATCCCTTATTTAGTTCAACAACTATTTTCAAAATCATCCAATCAATTCCGATGAGGATATCATCAGATTCTGCAACTACAATTAGATTGTGTAGCCACAACTAGATTGTGCAGAGAGATAACTAAAACAAAATCTATATTTTTTAAGGAATTGTAAATTTCCTCCTATACGAAATGTGAATCTTTTTACCATAAATTCATCTGATAACCAAGAGCCATTTTTAGTTATTGAGTGATTTTTAATGCCTTATAATATTTATTTCATTGGAACCATGATTCTTTCACCCAACCATAGGTAGAATGGAAAAAATACCGAGTAAACTCTATGTGTCTTATTTCTTGAAAGTGCATCTACTTCTATGTTTTGTTTCCCTTTCTTGTAGACAATTTCAAATTCATAAACCTGAATCTTTGTAACCCATTTTATTTGTCTCTTTTAAATATATTTGTTGTTCAACCAGTAATTTAGAAAATTATGATTAAAATTTACCTTAAAGTGTCTTCCTATAAACTAAGGGTGTGGATTCTAAACTACATGTAGTATGGCAAATATTTCCCTTTCATAAATGTTTTTGAGTATGTTCTTTCCTTTAAATGGTTGCTTTCAAAGAAAATTGGCTTTGATCTTCCATTAAAACAACAATAATATTTTTTTTGTGAAGTTGGGCCTAAAGAGGACATGCGTTGTGCACATAGCCTTAAAATTTTCAAAACCTTTAGTTTCTTGTTGAGTCCAAGAAAATGTCTCCTTCCTAAAGAGTTATATTATAGGCTCTATTACTTGACCATAAATACTGACAAGGTGATGGACCATGGTAATATCCCATCATTCCTACTAACCTTCATACACAAACTTAATCTATGCTCTTTGCTCAAAAATAAAATTAAAAAAATTCTTAAGGTTCTTTAAATATATCAAAATGAATGAATGCTTTTTTGTATGTGGTTACGTATACTACCTTGATTAACCATTTTTTTCAAATCAAGGAAATTTGATTAAGGTTAACTTCATATTTGGCGTTGATCCTCCTAATTCATCCTCTGACTTGATCGCAACCAACGCACCTCATTGTTCCTTTGTTGGTTTATGTTGTTCCATCTTTAGGGAAAAAAATTGTCCCTTTGGTTGTTTCTCTGCATAAAAAGGAATAAGAGTTAGTTACGGTGGCTAAATCTTAATCGAGAGTAGTTCATTCATTTCTTACCAGAATCCATCAATATGTTAGCATATCAAGATATGGAAGAGATAAGAAAAGAGGAAAAAAGTGATGGAATTAAGAGTAAATACATACCCATTGCATAACTCAACATACTCCCCTGCTTACACTGTTTCATGTCCTCATGAAAAGTAAATAGTTCTTATGCAGTGTAGTTAAAGAGTAGGCTCGAGAGAAAGCGTCAAAATTTGGTCTAAAACCATGATGTTGAGCCAGAAGCGCAAAGGCAGTCCTCAGCTCGATACCCTTCAGGGGGATACCAAATGCATCCTAACCAAAAAGGTCCTTCTCTTAAAATAAGATTGTTGTAGGTGACCATACGGCCCCAACAACTTTAAAATTTTTGTAATTAAATGGTTCCCTATCTTTCACATTATTAGTGGAGATCGTCCATCTAAGCTTAGATGCAGCTAGAGATATTTCTTGAATGGAGAGGAAATATGATATTACTTTCTGCACAATCTCCCTATGTATGGGCCCTAAAGTTTTAATCACCCCTTCTCATTTCATCAGAATCTTATGGTTGGAAGACATTTGTAAGGGGTTTCTAGGTTCACTTCTTACCCAAAGATCCAATCCATGTTCTTGTCTTTGGAATGCATTATAATCTTTAAACCATTTGAGTTGGTTAACTGCAAATGAAATAAAAGCCTGGAATTGGACATATCCTACAAAAGGGTTAGGGTTCTTTTCCACCTCATTTTCTAATATGAAATTGTGCAAATAAAACTCACAAAGAAGCCTTTGGACATTTACACCATGTTCCTTGTAGCAATTTATAAAATCTTAAATTGTCCCTAATTCAGTTGGTTTACTAGCTCTTACGGCTTGATTTTCAATAATAGGTATCGTTCTAATAGAAACAAGGCATAATTGGTGGTGGGAGACCTGCATATCAGGACATCTGAATACAGTGAGTAGATGGTGGTTGTCTAACTTATGACTCTGTCTAGCTTGGACTTGATCTTCTCCATTTTTTCTTCCACCTTTCTACACCTGTCAAAAGTCTTGTTCTTTGTTATAGTCAGTTCCTGAAGCTGTTTCTGCAGCTCTTGATATTTCTGTAGGGAAACGATCTCTTTTTCATATCATTCCAATGTGAGTCAGGCTAGTGCCAATCCCTCCTGAAGATTTAATAGAATGGGGTCATGGTGCATCATAATGTCTTTGGCTTGTATGTCTGTCTAAGTGCCTATGCTATAAGAGCGGATATGTTCTGTCTATACTTCTTTATTGTAGGAGGTCCAAACCTCCATCTTAGTAGCTATGTCTACTAAATCTGCATGCAGACCTTCTTGAGTGACGATTTTTTGAGTAGGTATGAGCTCAGTTTGAGTTACTGTAGCCCTATCTTTACATAATTCTGTTTGCATGGCCACATTTACTAACTCAGGGGTATTGTTCAGAACCTTTCCCATTGTGATTTCTTTTGTTTTTCTTTAGAGCGTCTTGACCATATTACGAGGATTTTGGTGTTCTTTTCTTAGCTTCTTCAATTTTGTTCTGGCTCTCTGCCTTTTCTAAGGAGTACTTGGTCTGCTAATAGTCTCTTTAATAGCTTCTGTCTCTAAAGAGCTTCGTTGTTCACCTTGGATTTTTTCCAATAAGACAGTGTCTCTAGATTGATTATCAGACTCCTGAATAACCTCTGTCTCTGCTTCCTCTTCTTGGCCTATGTTTTCTATGTCTAGACCTTCATGACTATTTTCCACTTGGAGCGTGTCACTAGATTGGTTCTCTAATTCTTGAATAGCCTCTATATCTGTTTCTGCTTCGTGGTTTGTATCTTTTGAGGAAGATAGAATTCTGGTATAGACACAATTCCCTAAAGATTGGGTTTCTCCTAAGTTATGTTAAGCAATTCTTCAAGCTACATGTAGACGTTCATGTTGGTCAGGACCTCGGCCATCCCTGCCTCCAAAGAATGCAAAAGATCATCCTGAGAACTCATATTTGGTGTTGGAGGAGGCCCCACTTCATTTTTCATTCATTTTCACGATGCCTTGCTCCTTCCTCATGTTTTGGCTCAGGGTTATCTTGTCCTCTTAACTTTGGTTGCAAGTCTTGTAGATTTACCAGGTTGGATAATTCTATGGGTTGAATAGCGCTGCCTTGAGGATTTCCAAATGTTCCTTGGTCTGAATTCAACCTTGTTGATCATCTGTGTTTGTGAGATTTTCTTCCTGAAAGGGTAGTCCTTTTTATTTTTGGAACAGGGTTAGGTTCTGGCAGGTTTTCACCTCTTTCGAGTGCTGGTATGAGATCATATCAGATTGATTGTTGTTGGGCAAGGTTGTGACTAACTATTAAGTTGATTAGATAATGGTGGCTAACTACTGTTTCTGGATGTTAATACCATCTCAGCCTCTTAGCAGTGTCATGCAATAATGAATTCAACAGCGCAGGAAAATTAGCATAGAATTTTTGTTTTAAAACTGCTAAAAGTTTGAGTTATCGCAGCCTTACCACATCTCTACACCCATTGTAGTTAATAAAGTTTTGGAAAATTCATGCTAATTCTCCCCATGGCTCTCTGAGAGAAGATGGCCAAATGCCTTTACCCTTCTTGATTAGCTTTTGTCCTTTGTCCCTAAAAATATCCATAGCATTATGCAGACTTAATCGCTTGTCAGACCATACTGGTCCTTCTGCTGGAAACCCAGACACATATGCTATGAGAGCATCTATTATAGTGATTTGTCTACCTCTCACCAAGGATTGTTGATTCTATAGATGCTGTAAAAATTCAATGGCAATTTCCTCACTCGGGGGTTGAAATTTTGTAAAATATGTTGTCCATCCTACACGAGCTAGAATTTCCTTGGCTTCATTAGAGACAACCAGTGTTAAAGGTTCTCAATGCACTATTTTTCCTCCCATGATGCTTGATTTCTTTCCTCTTCTGCAAACGATTAGTGCAGTGGAGAAAGCACAAAAATGAACAGAGGCAAGAGATGGAACATAAAATGGTTGTAATGGATCTATCAGGTGATGTTTTATAAACATAAATACCGTTAAATCGAGTATTTTTATAATACCACATGCTCTGTGATTATGGGATGTCGTATTATTCTACAAAATCAAATGAAAATATGACATCACATCCATGAGTATACTGGAGGTCCTAACCTCCTCTTGAAATGATAGGTCGCCTATGATCAAATGGATGAAAAGATTACATGCTAGCGACGAAGTACGAGGGTGATGGATTGGTTAATAACAGCGGTAGGGTATGTATATTAATGAAAGGATCATAAAAGGATATTGGAGTAATGAAAACAAGGTGTGCAACGAGAATTATTAATAAGTGAAACGATGCCATGAGGTGATGCGATAAATAAAAAGGACAACATACGCAGGAGATGATGTCTTACCGCTGTTATTCCACTTGAAAATGTTGTGATTGATTTTAAAAGATTAACTTATGCATAAAGGTTCAAGGTAAGTTAGGGAAATAATCTCTCCATAGAAAAAAATAGAAAAATAAGAAGAGGGCATTGTAATAATTATTCATGTAGAAAATAAAACACCAATACCATAAGCAGAGATTTTGTTGCTTGCAAGCATCTATAGCCTCGACAGAGTTTCTTTCTAACTCTAGGGAGCCATGGTCCTCTATGTATAATTGGGGAAGTACATTATGATGTCCATAGTAGAGAACAATGTGCTGGCATGGTAACCAGATGAACACATTGCCATTCGCTAGGAAGCAGCAAAAGTGGTGAGGCCGACTTGTGATGAGACCTCATGTTCCAAGGAATTTGTTTCTTGAAGCATCTATTGGATCATATCCCTGGTGTGGTGGCCATAGTGGGAATTCCACTTCTCTCGTTCCTTATGATCATGGTAGGCTCGCTTGTAATGAGACGCCCTATCCTCCATCTGTGGAAAAAAAATCATAAAATTGTTAGTGAATATATATATATATATATATATATTTGAACGCTCCCCGTTTTATATATAGAACGTGTCTCCGTATTCATTAAGATTAGGGATGGCAGAAGAAGTTTGAACATATCAATAGAAAAATAATACTCATAATCTTATTGATAATAAACAGAGAGAATTATATGAGACGGGGGATAACTAACATGGTAAAGATAATTAATCAGTTTCATTTATAGCAGAAATGAGGACAGTGAAGTGATATAGACAATTGTGTCCTTTCTTTTTTGATCATCACAAAGCAATCTTGTTAAAGATGATAATATTCAAGATATTTGCCTGCTTCAGTAGACTCCATACTTGTTGTCCTTAGGTATGTATTGTAATTTTATGCCGTAAAGAGGATCATAAAGAGTGAACTGGGATGATCTATTAATGATCATGCAAGGGGAAGAAAGGATGTTCTCAAAATACTCACAAGGTGTTGTTCCCTGAAGGGAACAGCAAAATAAAACACACGCAAAAGTGTTCTTCCCTATAGTGAACAATAGTTGTTCCCTATAGGGAACAATAAATAAAAATACGTGCAAAAAGTTTTGTTACCTATAGGGAACAAAAATCATTCCCCGTAGGGAACAACAAAGAAAAACAGACAGAAAAAGTGTTTTTCCCCATAAGGGACAACAAATGTTCCCTGTAGGGAACAACAAAGAAAAACATACGCGAAAAGTGTTGTTCCCTGTAGGGAACAAAAGTTGTTCCCTATAGGGAACAATGAAGAAAAATACATGCAAAAAATGATGTTCCCTATAGGGAAGAACAAAGAAAAACATACTTGAAATGTGTTGTTCCCTATAAGGAACAGTAGTTTTTCCCTGTACAAGACAACAAAGGAAAACAAGGAAAAGAAGTGATGAACAATCATCTCTACTGTTCTAAGAAAATGCAATTGAATAGAAAAAAATACAAAAACAATTGTATCTACAAGTTTCAAAAATAAATTCTTTACGGGACAGGTGTTGTCGAAGAGTTGCCTTCTACAACGAGAATTTGTATCATAGAATCTTCATGTATCTATTGGCAAAAGGATTACCTTGTAAACGGTTTGTGGTATAGGCATACCCGATTCCCATTTGATTTAAAAGAGTAGCCAGACCCATCAATGGTGGCTAATGTAAGGGTACCATTATCGTGCACCTCTTTTATCTCTTAGGGACCTAACCATTTAGTCTAGAGTTTAACTGAGAAATCCTAGAACCTGGAATAGTACAAAAGTGCCTAGTCGCCTTCATGGAATATCTTTTTCTTGATGAGGGCATCATGCCATTTTTCTCTTTGTTGTTGGATAAGTGTAATATGCTGAAGAGACGATAGCCGGATTTCATCCAATTCATTTATTTGCTGTAATCTGTTAATCTATGCTTCATTCAAATCCAACCCTACTTCTTGGGTTATCCTCAATGTTTGAATTTCAAATTTTATGGGGAAGATAGGTTCCTTACGAAACACTAGTTGATATGGGGAGTATCTTGTGGTATTCCTCCAAGTCCTGTGATATGCCCACAGGGCTTCTAGCAATTAGGTAGCCCAGTCACGTCTATGCGAGGTGACTTTCTTTGTTAGAATGGCTTCGATTACTTTGTTGGTACTTTCTACCTGGCCATTTGCCTGCGGGTGATATGGAGATGCGGTTTTGTGAAAAATGTGATGATTTTTTAGTGTAGCAGCAATCTTATGGCCTACAAATTGTGGCCCTCCATCTGTAATTATTTCTCTGGGCAAGCCATACCACACAAACTTTTTGAAAAGAAAGTTGATTACTGTTTCCTCTATTGCTCTTGGTAATGCTACCACCTCCACCCATTTAGTCACGTATTCCGTTGCAACGAGTATATATGACTTTTGATTAGATGATGGATTTATTGGGCCAATGAAATCTAATGCCCAATATTCAAAAGGTTCGATGAATAACTATGGATGTAGGGGCATCTCATTAGAATTGCCAGGGTGGTCCATTATTTGGCAACTATCGAATGCTTGGACAAATTTCTTGGCGTCCTTAAAAATCATGGGCCAATAATAGCCCATCTATAATATTTTATGTCCATTCCTGTGGTTTACAAAGTTTCCACTTCAAGGTCCATCGTGGTAGTCTTTTAGGATATCATAGATTTCGTCTTCCCTAATACACCTGTGGATATGCATATCGGCTCCTATGTGAAAGAGGTAACCTCTAATCCAAGAGAATGAGTGCTACACTAAACTATTAATTTTCTTTCTCTGGGTGACAGGTGTTTGGGTAGTTTTCCCACTGCTAAGTGATTCGGTACATCTACAGACCACGGTGCTTTCATGGTCACAGCAAACATGTGCTCATTAGGGAATTGGTCTTCTACCGCCACTGTGTCGTCTATTCTTGGCACATGTGAGAGGAAGTCTGCCACTAAATTTTCCTTTCCTGGTTGATCCTTGATCGTTATGTCAAATTCCTGCAAAAGGATTAACCATCGTGTCACTCTTCTGTTCGTAATAGCTTTATTAGCTAAATATTTGATAGCAGAGTGATAAGTATATAGGACCATAGGGTATCTTGTTATATAGTGTCTAAAATTGTTAATATCATATATTACAGCTACAAACTCTTTCTTAGTCACTGTGTAATTCAACTCAGTAGGAGTTAAGTTTTCGTTGATGTATTATATCCCATAGGGGTTCTTGTTTTCTTCTTGGCCAAGAACTGCTCCAATGGCCATATCTGATGCATCGGATGAAATTTGGAATGGTAAATCCCAGTTTTGGCCCCGTAGTACTAGGGCTATTGATACTAGCCATTTTAGGCAAAGGCAATGTCACATTTAATGTCCATATAAAATCAATATTTCCTGTCAAAGCATATAATGGTGCAGTAATTTGGGAGAATTTTTTTATAAATCTCCGATAATATCTAGAAAATCCCAAAAAAAATACGTATCTCTGTTTGAGTGCAAGGGGTAGCTAGTAAGAGGATTACCTGAATTTTTGTAGGATCTACCTGAATTCCAGTTGCTGAGATGTAATGACCCAGGATTAGGCCTTCTGTCATCATCATGTGGCATTTCGCGTGGCTTAAGAAGAGCCTAATAGTAATGCATCTTTCCATGTCTTTCTCTAGTGTCTGTAATTCCTGCTCGAAGTCATCTCCATAGTGTGTAAAATCATCCATGTACACCTCTAATCCCTCATTTATCAAGTCGACAAAAATATTTAGTATGGCTCTTTAGAATGTAGTAGGTGCATTGCATAGTCCGAAAGGTAATACCCTGTAAGAAAATGACCCCTATGGGCAGGTGAAGGTATTCTTATCTTGGTCTTCAGGGGAAATTTGGATTTGGTTGTAGCCACTGAAGCCGTCCAGGAAAGAGAAGAATTTTTTACCTACCAATGTGTCTAGAACCTGGTCAATAAATGGAAGGGGAAAATGATATTTTTGCGTTTCTTTGTTAAGCTCTTTGTAATTGACACCTATATGCCATTTCCCATTACTTTTAGGAACCACAACTAATGGAGAAACCTATTTAACATCAAATATAGGATAGATGAAATTTACGTATAACAGTTTCTGTAGTTTGTCTTTAACAACATCCGTTAGGTGAGGGTTTAATCTTCGCTGAGGTTGTCGAATGGGTCTCACATCTTTTCAGTGCAGATGTGGTGCATATATAATTGGGGCTCAATCCCTTTCATATATGGGTAATCCCAAGTGAAAGACCGTTTATATTTTCTAAGGATTTGAATAAGCTTCTGCTGCTGGTCATCACTCAAGTTTTTGTTAATGTTAAGGAATTTCCCTGGATCAATTTCAATAGGTTTGTTGTTATAGACAATTGTTGTTGGTATTGTTTTGTCGTTGATATATTTTAAAGGATCTTCTTCAATTTCATTATCAAGAATTGCTTCCATCATGTGACATTTTAGATTAGGGACGACAGTTGGGTGATTAATGTAAGTGTTAATAATATATCCTTCTATTTTTTGCTTAAATTCAAGAGAATATGTTACAGTTAGTGGTGATAAAACAATTTCTATTAAATATGTTATAGCTTTCTTCCTAGTTTTTATTATGGGTAGGCTTGGCTGAGATGGAGGGTATAAAGCTAGTTTCTTCACCTCATTTCCTCTGACTATAGTCATATTGCCTGTTCGACAGCTTATATAAGCATCTATGGTCGCTAGATAAGGTCTTCCTAATATTAGAGGATGTCCATCTAGCTGGTTTCTAGGATTAATAATCAAGAAATCTACTGGGTACTCCCAAGAATCTACAGACACCATTGCATCCTGAAATGTCCCTTCTAGTTTAATAACTGAATGGCCAGCAAGTTACAGCAAGGTCGTAGTTGGATCTAAGGTTGTGATGCCAAGTCTCTGACATGTTGTTGTTGAGAGAATATTAATGGCTGCCCCTACATTGACTAACGCATTGGGAAAGGAGCATCGATTTATTTGTACTATGAAAATAAGGTTTCCTAGGTCTTCATATTTCACTGGTATCTCTCTGCCTGATAATAAATCAGACAAAGTTCTGACTATGTGGACAGTTGGTGTTACCTTTATTTTCCTCATAGGCTTTTTGATACACAATTCCTTAATGGTTTTTGCATAGATTGGAATGTCCTGAATAGCTTGGAGGAGGGGTATTTTTACACAAATATTTTTTAATTCTCCCAGGAGATCAAAGTCGGGATATTCGATTGGGCAAGGTATAATCAATCTTTCTCGGAATGGCAGAGAAGAGGTAATATTCTATTTGTGTCTTTTATGCTTGACTGTATTCTCCCTTTGAGGTTTTTGTTCTACAGGTAGTGGTTCTTCCAATTGCATATTTTTATCATCCTCTGGCGCGATTATTTGTCCAGACCTCAATTTGATTTCATTAGATTCTCTCAAATCAATTTTCAGATCCAAACCTTCAATAATTTGTACCGACTGGACTGGTCTGTTGTTAGGATTTCGGTTGGGCTGGGTTGGGAGTTTCAGACGTAGATTGGGTTGAGGATTCTGCTGCAACGTGTAAGGTGCTAGTAGTGTAGGTTGAGGTAGGGGACTGTCCCTACTGGTTGGTTCGAAGGTCTTTGCTATCTTGATTGCCAGTTTTGGTTTTGTGAAGTGGAGGGGGACCATTGAGGTGGATATGGATTGTTCTGCCAAGATGATGGAAAGTAAGAGGAATTTGGCAAACTATTGTTTGGATTTCACTGATTGGACCAAGGTGGCATAGAAAATGCTTGTGGTGAACAATTAGGAAAAGCTGGCTGGTTCTACCATGTAGCTCTTGTGTATCGTTGAGAATTATATTGTGAGGGCTGAAAGAGTTAAGATGGGTCGGTAGGCATACTTCTTTCTTGCGACACTGGTTTAATAGGTGACTGGTTCCGCTTCTTCCTTTGCCTCCTTGAAGACCTCTTTTAATCGTGGGAGTGATGGGAAATTTTCTGTGGCATGTTCTTTACTGCATATGGCACAGGTCTATATCATATCCATTGGGCATTCTTTATGACTATGTTTCTTGCTACATTGAGGGAAAAAAATAACCAGGTTCTATTTTGCTTCGACCTGCTTCTGCTTGGCTTGCGTGATATCTAATTGTGTTGTCAAGGTTCCCAGGATATATGTTTTGAAATCTTCTAGCAAGTTTTCGATTTCAGTATGAGCAATGCTTCTGCTAGAGAATTTGTTGTCCCTGGTGATCGCATCGCATTCAGCTGGTTTCAGCCTTGTACTGCCCCTCGAGCACCTAATACACAAATCAATAATGTTAGCATAGTCTTCTTCATAGATATCACCTTTACCCATGATATTTAGTGTCTCTATCCATTGCTCGTTAATCCCATTAATCATCAGGGCTTTTAGAACATTATCAGGTAGATTTGCATAGGGAGACCTTTGGAGGTTATATTGGAAATGCTCCACATAGTCTTCCAAAGTTTCTATAGGCCTTGCTACCATTTGGAATATCTCATCTATTAGTTCTCTAAATTTTCAATAATCTTGATATTTTTTAAGGAAGGCAGTTTTCATTAGCTCCTAATCATTGATGGTGCCTCCACCCAGTCCAATAAGTCAATGCAGGGCTGCTCGCTTTAAAGTGGAGGGAAAAAATTCAGTTTCTGGGGTCGGTGGTGTAATCATAACCTCGACATAGGATGTAGAATTCAAACAGGAACACATTCAAAACTTCTGAAGTGATTCCATGGAAGGTGGGAATATTTTGTAGAGGGATAGCTTTCATCAGGGCATTGACAACTATGTCAACAATAGGATACTATAATGTAGAGTTCTGGGGTGTTTGTGGATTATTGGCCATTGGATAAAAGATATGCCAGTATCCTTCTGGGATCTCTAGAGCTAGAGAGTTGTCCCTAGGATGTCTAGAAGAGGTGGGAATGATCCTAACAACACTCCCTTGATCTGGGATACTGGGTGTCCTTTGCTCAATTACTACTTCAGGAGATCTTGGTTCTACTAGTTTAACCTTGGATTCCCACTTTTCTCCTTCTCCTTCATAGACGTTGCAAGAATTCCCTTCTTGTCAGGGAATTGATCGCGAATTTTCAATATCTTGAAAACTCTTTTTACTCCCTTTAGTTCTACTGTAGACCTCAACGTAGGCTATAGATGGTGAGCCTGTGGTCCAAAGGGAGACATTAGGATGTCTAGAAGGAATGGTTTGGGGACCTACTGATAGCTTAGAATTAGCTTTTCTTAAGATGTCGTCGATAAAATTTGATCGTCCAAGGGTCATCGGTCCCTTAGACTTTTCATGTTTTGGGTGTGGGATTGTATTGTTTTCTCCTCTTTTCTTCTTAGTCATTCACGCAAAAATTCAAATGTTTATTTCTACCTTAAATTCCTAGCAATTCTGCTAGAAAGAAGGTGGCGGAGTAGGCATTTTACTTGCTCCATACGTAGGTTCCAACCTTCCATTTTTTAAACCGAGTTCTCTCTCAGTGGACAAACATCAAACACCTACTTTACCTTTTTGTAATTGTGTTGAAAAGCGGGTGGAGGAGCAAGCACTTTACTAGCTTGTTACGTAGACCCCTATACAACTAGTGTAACCCCTTATTATTATTAGTACAACCCCCTTATTATATTTTTGTACCCATGTATTCCCCATATTATTACTATTGTGCCCCATGGAAGCCTACTATTTTTATTATTGTGCCCTTACATTATTATTGTTATGTCGGCTTTGATTATATTATGACCCCTTAGACTCCTATATATAGAAAGGAGGTCTTTTCATTTTTATCATACACGAATTGTTCATTTGTGTAATGTAAAGGAGGTTTCCCCCTCGAAGAGGCTGAATTCTAAGGCATTGATCTATCTTTTCTATCTTTTTATGCGTTGGTTTCATAAAATTTGGTATCAAATCTTTGGATTCTATGGTTTCATTGCTCCAAATTGGTCATCGTGGCATTTTCGCTATAATTTTTTCGGCAACGTTTCAGAAGTGAACAGAAAAAACCAAGTTCAGACAAAATTGCATCGAAACTCTTTTCCAAATTTTAGATATTTTCGTTCTATATTTGTGGAGATATGATCTGAGGAAGTTGGTCTTTTTGGAGACTCCTAAATTACATTCCAAATAGGTGACTTGGGGAAAATCTTCATAAATTTTGTTTTGAGCATCAAATTGAAATTTTGTAAGAAGTTACAAAAAGAGAACAGACTGTAGTTTCTTGTGTATATTTTTTAGATCCTAAGTTTAACAAAGTGACACGTGGCACTTCATATAAGTTCGATCTTATGAAAAGGTATATAATCAGGTCATCTTGGGAGATTGTTCATAACTCTTTCATGGAGAATCTAAATTTGATCAGACTAGTGGCATTGGAAATAGGACGCAGAGGGCTACTGCAGGTCACAATTTCATAACTGGAAGAACCGAAATTACAGAGTTATAGTCATTTCAAGATAACGCTGTAGTGACAAATGCAAAAAGAGAGAGAGAAGAGAATCGGGCTAGTGATACACTTAGAGCCAATATCCCACATAAGACACACAGAGGGACTGATGGTCAACTATTCAGAGTTGGTGAATTCACATGCAATGCCTTGGCAATACAATGATAATGTTTTGAAGTGATGAAACAATATTTCATGTGTAAATTGTAGTCCAACCAATATTAAGTTGGAAACTCATATTGTAATGCTTGACATTTCATATAATATAATTTTTTTGGTTGGAATTATTTATGGTTGCACTTGATATTGTTTAGTATTGTAATTAACATATGTAGCTTTGTATGACAGTGTATGACATTTTTTTTTTAATTTAGTTGCAATCATATTAATTAATTTATGTTGATTAATAATGAACACATAAAATCAATCTAAAATTACTAAATTATTAGTTATACTGAATAATGATAAACATAATTTAAATGAATATACGACTAATTAGTCATTTATAATGATTATTAATGAAACTAAATGAAATCAATATAAACTATTAAATTAGTTGTTTATATAATGAATATGAAACTACCAAGAAAAAATGAATGCCTAATGCAAATGATAAATTTGCGATTACAAATGATGACTAAATTTTTCATATATACGACTATTAGTCGCTAATTTGCAGTATCTTATAATACAGGTGAAATTAGTAATATTTCTTTGGTCACTAACTAGTTTCAAGTGATGACTAAATTTTGCATATATATGACTATTAGTAGTTAATTTACACTATCTTATAACACAACAAAAAATTAGTCATATTTCTTTGGTCATTAATTGGATTCAAACAATGACTAAAATTTTCATATATATGGCTATTAGTAGCCAATTTACAGTATTTTATAACACAACAAACATTTTAGTCATATTTCTTTGGTCATTGGTTTTCTAAGGTAATCATATAGTAATATATTTTGTTGTATATTTGGTCATTAATTCTGGCAATTAATGACTAAATCAATGACTCAATTAATGACCAAATTAATGACTAAATATACTACTAGATGATAAAATTGAGACAACCAATTAATGCCTAAGTTAAGAACGACTAAAAGTTGGTCGCATTATAAGATACTATAAATTAGCTACTTTTGGTCACCGACTGAAAAATGGTCATTTACATGCAAATTTTAGTCATTTTTTAGTAACTAATTAGCCATTTTGTACTAGTGGATGTATTCCATTCCACCCCTTAATTGTTTGTTAATGGTGAAGAACCATTTGTCACTAGAGATGAAAAATAGATATATGAAGCTCCTAAATATGATGGGAATTGGTGTCATGTTTTTATTGTTCAATACAACGATGTGTTGAGGCACATCAAGGAACATACAATGATATTTCTTAGTTCAAATGAGTAAAATATTACAACATTACTTCTTTACCCTAGTTGGGCTTGCCAGCTTATCCAAAACACCATTACAACATTACAATAAAAATCATGCTTATAAAATTTCTCCTACAAAGACTGCTGCAAACCATTTTCTATTGGTTCCAATGTGATTACATGATTTCCTACATGCTGCTCATTCTTTACTGAAGATGTACTATGCAATTTTCCCTTCAAAAGTTGAAATGATTCAAAACAAAATGGTATGAAATATTCTTGTATCATTTGATCATATGTGTCAGGTTCCATATCTTCATCTGCAACTTGACAATCAATGGCATGCAGGGGCTGCAAAGCTCAATATGAGAAGTCTTGAACAAGGTTTTCATTGCTCTCAAGATGGTCCAAATCAAGACTTTTTGACAGCTGATTTATGATTGCATGGAAATTGGCTCTGATGAACTGACATGAATAAAAGCAAAAAGGTCAAGATCCTTCACTTACTTCCCAATTTTCTGCACTTTCCTCGTCAATGTCATAGCTGATATGTATCATTTGATCATTGTACTCGAGCTGCTGTGAGTGAACTTCCTCCTCCCACAAGCTAGCTACTGATTTGTCTGTAAGATTAGCTTCTGTTTGGTGAACATAATCATCATCATACTGATCAAACTGAGGCAAATCATCGATATAAAACATATCATCAAGAATGCAGGTCATATCAACAGTTCTTTCTTCGCCAAGGTGATCTAAAAAACAATCATTATCGGATCTATGAAAACTAGGATAAGAAACAAAATGTTTTGGAGCAGCCATTTGTTCTTATTCAATCAACAAGCCATGGGCTTGAACATCATAATCATTCCTTGTGGTGATCCTCTGCAACATCTTTTCCATTGCACTTACCGAAATTTCATGCTTTACCTCTATAGATGTTGATTCGTTCGGATCTATGTTTTTCATCTATTCTTCCTTCAACCATGCCCTTCGGATCAACCGATGAGCCTCTACATTTACTGCACTGTTCTACATCTCGTGAAGTGTTGAAATATTCCTTTCTCTCAGCTGTAACTCCATTTCTGGATCAAAGGCACCCGGATAGTGCAAGAGAGAAAATCTAGGAGTAGGCCTTATCTCAACTGGCATTGAATAATAAACTTGATTAAATCTAGTAGAAAATTGTTGTACAGTCTCCCTTGGCATTCCTTTCAGTTGGTTATACTCTTCTATAATAAGGAAAAGGTTCTGTCTGATCATCCACCTGTCGAGAAAAACTTTAACGAACTGCTGGAAATCTAAGATGCTCACATCAAGAAGGGCTTTGAACCAACTCTTAACTTTTCCTTGCAAAGAAAGAGCAAAAAGCCTTATACTGACATCTTCTTCATCAACTTCAAAAAGGTCAAGAAAATTCTCAACATTCTGCACATGTTTCTCAACGTTGACATTCTTACATTCACCATCAAACCTCGGCAAGTATAGATCATAGTTTTTGGGGAAAACATGAAGAACAAGAGGTAAAAGAATAGGTTTATACCGATCTGGAATTTTACAAGGTCTAGGGGTGTGTACAATAGGTATAGAATTAGTCTTGGTCTCTTGAGGTTCATCATTTTGAATATGGTCATCACAAGATTTAGAAGAAAGGTCTTGATCAAGCTCAAAGGTATGCAAATCTTTGGTATTTACCATCTTCAAAGGGAAGGGATCAAATGCAAGCCTCGGATCGTTTCTCAAGCATAGTATATTTTGCAAAACCTTGTTAATGTTCTATGGAAAAGAGAAGAAATAATTTATAACAAAGAACAAAATATCTTGGATAAAATTCCAAATTGAGTACCTGATCTTGCCATATTGTCCTTTCATGTTTCTACTAGTCGGGATCATCCTCCAGTGGAGTCTTTGGATCTGATCTCAAAACTAATTTAGAGTCGCCAGGTGAATGATTTCAGCCTTGCCAGTGACTGATCGTTGTCCACCATCAACAATAATATCTAACTCGATACATGTACTGGGGCAATTAACAAGTTAATTTTCACATTTACAAGCTAGACTGGAGATTGACTGAAGCAGCGTTTATCTACTTGCGTTGATGCAAAGCAAAAGCGTTTCGAAGGTTGCTTGGCATAACTTCAAGCTCCGTCTGTAGCCTATAAAACTAATGACATCAACAAGTAAACCATTTGTTCTTCCCCAGTATGTTCACCACTATGTTAGAGCCTAGATTTATCTCAGGCTGAAAAGACAAGGTTCTAGGTCCACATCAAACCACGCTCAGCCTCGTAGCTAGCCCTACGAGGACAGGAGAGGGATCTCTCCAGGTCAATCTCGGAAAAATGTGATCAATGAGGCTCAATATGACTAAATTGATATTATCTTAGGCTAGGTATGAAGTACAAGGAGTTTGAGGTTGATTTTTTGGGGTTTTTTGTTGAATCAAAGGAAAAGGCAAATTTGGGTGCAGGGATGAGACAGATTTTTTGCAGAGGTCTACTTGGGGAAAGGTAGGCAATTGTCTTGATGCTTTTAAAGATAATGAATGGCTAGATCTAACTAATGAGAAGCTAAGGAGAGCAAGAAGCTTTCAAGGATTCTCCTTAAACAGACGAAAACATGGAAAACCAAACAAACATAAAGGCAAAGCATAACAATCTATGGATTCTACCTTAACACTTCATTTGTTTAACTGCAGAAGATGAAAGAAGTAAGATGATACAAATAACAACCTACAAATACTGAAAGAAGCACACCATAAACACATAAAGCCACAAGGATCCCAAACAGTGCTGCAAAACCCTGCTCTTTCCTTTGCCAAAAATGTAGAAGTGAATGTACAATAGGGTGTCAAGCTTTTCCCAAGAGTCCAACCATGAAAATGACTTAGAAATTATATAATATAGGTAATCCAACCTCTTCCCTTTCCTCTAGGGGTCGAGCTCATCATTCTAGGAGTTGTTTCAGCCAATTCTAAACAAAGCGCTAAAATCTAGGTAGTCAAAACAACTTGCCTCTATAAGGTAGGAAACTGATTCATTCATTAAATTTTTACTCTTTGGTGAACGAATCTTCTAGAACATGTGACTAAGTGCCAAAATTACATCATGTTCACTCAATTACCTCAAGAGAAGCCAAAAATTACATCCCAAAGCAAAACTAGTCAAACTGGCCGAATTTCTGAGCTGAGAGATGAAAAATAGGGCAAAAAATATATATGCGCCACGCTGATTTCTATATGCGTCGCGCTACTTTGATGCTGATTTTGAGGCACTTTCTGAAGTCCAAATTGATCTCAGGTTGGCTTGCTGGAAATCCCTTTTTGTTTACTTTCCAACCCAAGTATAATTTTCCAATTTTGTGTCCATTTGCCCCTCCAAAAGTGCATTCTCCCAGGACTGCTTCCTGTGTGTCAAAATAGGGGCAGTGAGGTCAATTTTTTACATGTTTTTTGACCTTTTTGGGACCCATAACTCACCCAAATTTCTTGTCCAAGTACCAAAAATCATGATTTCCTCATGAGAAATCCAAAACTGCAAGCCATTTGTGATTTGGAGCTCCCAATCCTATGGGTCGCGCAAGGTGCGTGGCGCATATATGGAAAAACCCTATTTTTTAGTGCAAAAATTCCAAAATGTCAAAAATTTCTCCAAATTTCTTGAAATTTGGATTGAAGGTTCTTCATCAAGGGAAATTATCATCCAAGGATGCCTCAACCAATATCTACAGTCCTTCATCCACTTTTTGCCTCCTTGAAGCTCTCTTTACCTTTGATTCCAAACTCCCGATTCTCGCTTTGTACACCAAGTTCCGGGACAAGTAATGATATGTCTGCCACCTCTATGAAGCCTCATGAGTGCATGTCCTTCCAAGGGTGAGTAAATTTGGGTTTCCACTTCATAATCGGATGAGCAACTGGATTACATAACTGTTGTTGCACGACTGCCTTGGATGAATGCTAATATGTGAAACTGTTGTATACAACTGAATGTGAACTGCTCTTCTGATCTAAACAATGTTGTGACCAAAGGGAAAACAAATGTAACAAGGGAATATTAGGAAGGGGAAAATATCAGGGAATTAGGGAATTTTGAAATAAAACGTAATTATGGAGAGGAGGGGAAATGTATATATGGGAATTGGGTTTTAGGGTTTGGGATATTGAATAGGGTTAAGGAGTTTTTATAGGGATAAGGGATTAAGCGTTTAAGGATTGTAGTGTAGGATTGATGAGTAAGATTTTGGAATGAGGAACAAAGGGAAATGGGGAAAGGAAAAAAAAACTTGGTGACAAGACAGTGTTCAAACCCTACAACAAGTTTCCTTGTTTGCAAAAGGAGGTTTTCAAAGTCTTGTTTCAATGGCCATTATCCATGAATAAATCACATTCACCATCAAATACAAAGAAATAGCAGTGAATGAGAGCTGACCTGGCAAATCTAGGCAAAGTTTTAGCAATTTGGTGAAGTTTCCAACAATTTTCGGGCTTTGAGACTATATGCGCCTCTTACTTTATATGCATCGCGCCAGTGTAAATTTACAATGGAAATTTTCTCTATATGCGCTGCGCTCTTTATATGTGCCGTGCCTTTTTCCAGGCAACATTTGGAGGCCTTCCCTATGTCAAAATTGGGTGTAGGATAGCCCATTGGAAAGGTATTTGAGTCTGCTTTCCAAGCCAACCTGAATTTTTCAATTTGGAGTTCATTTTTCCTATCAAAAATTAATCCTCCCAAGACTGGTCAAAATGATCTAAATGAGGCTGCCTCAAGGCAGAGTGTTGTTGCAGTCAAGTTTTGAATGCCTTCCGCAACTCAAAATTGAGCTGATGATGGCTCATTGGAAATATATTTGTATCTCATTATCATTTGTCTTATCAAGAAAGTCATTTGGCCAACCACGCTAGGAGAAAACTTGATTTTCCCAAGGTCACTTCAGAGGTGCATTCATTTCTCCTGAGGCAACGATATTTTTGACATTTATCTAAAACCATGACACCTGTATAAAAATTGAAGGAGGTTTTTATTCCTTGGCCGGTTTTGGACAAAAACCTGTCTCATTTTTCCAAAATTCATCTCTTAGTGGTCAGAAACATCATTTGAGTGAAACCTATCCCGATTTGTGGAACAAGGGAATTGTCGAAATGAAGCGAAATGAAGGGGATAAGGGGCTTCTAAGTTCTTGAGAAAATTTTTGGAAGTAGGGAGGGATGTTAGGAAGTAGGGGAAAGTGGAATCTCAGAGATTGAGTGAGGGGAAGGGGTCCAAAAGGGAAAAACACAGGCCCAACCTAGAAAATTGCCACGTTGTAGCAAGAAACTAGGGTTTGTGCGAAAATGAGGAATTTGGGGGCTCTCAGTGATGGGAAGTGTTTAAGAAGGTGCATGAAGGATAGGGGAAGGTGTATGAACATCTAGATACAAGTTTTGCTAATTATTTGACCATTCAAGAGAAACTAGCTTCAAAACCCTAGGAGAGGGAAATGAACCTTGCCTAGGGGCAACTGAAGCCTGAACAAGGTGTAAAATGACCCAATGGAACCTGACATGATGATGAAAACCCTATGAATGATGATAGACTTAGCTGAATAGTGACATAGACCAACATTTGGGCAACTTTGAAAGGAGTGAAAGCAAACCCTAGACCTAATGCCTAGTGACCAAATTTTGCTTGAAGACTCACTGAAATGACAAAATTTGACCTTGATGCCTTAAAATCACTTTGTAAGAGCATGTTTGATCACTAGAGGAAGGATGGAAAGATTGACACTAACATAATCCATGTCAATTTGAATAAAAATGTATAAAAATTTAAAGGATCCTAATTTAGGATCGAGTTTATATACATAAAATATTACTTGATTTAAAAAATGTTAGAAGCCCTTATGAGGATTAACATATCACAAGAAGTTGGTAGATGAAAATAGACAACCTCTTCACCTTGTCAAATGGAACATGGCATATTCTAATTGCAATCTTGGATCAATGATTGTAATAATTGTTTGGTTTAATATAATTTCAACAAACAAATTGCGTTGACACACTTACCAATATCATTGATATTGTAGTAATGACGTTCAATATTTTTTGAAATTAGGATTCTAGGGTTAATGAGAAACCCACTTACCATCTTCCGGTGCATCCCACTATAATATCAACTCCAGATAAGGTTGAATTATTATTAAGACTCAGGGAGGAAGCATACAAATAATGGTTCAACTAACCACCTATTCAACGTACTACATTTAGATTCACCAATTAGGAATGACTACAATAATAGTATTTCTTCATCCCAAGTTGGAAATGGAGGCAATCTGATAGAGGTTCGTATGGATTATTACTTACGGGATACAACTACCATGGATTCAATGTTGTTATATCCATTCTATAACAATAAGCTAGGGGATGATGTTCATATGAGTGATCTACCTTTTTTGAAAGCCTTGAATCTTCTTCCACCACCCCTCTCATTAGACCTGCTAGAAGTTCAAAGTCTACTGTGGAAGACTGCTTGTTGGGGTTGAAATTGCATGAGTAATTGAACCCTCTAACAATACGTATGTCAAAAAAATGATTTTTTTTTTTTTTGTATTTTTATTTAATGGGATATTTTATAATTAATTTTGTGTAATGTACTATTTACTACGCAATGTCATTATCCTCTACTCATGCGTGGGTGTGTGAACCATGACTTTCCCCAATACATACGGTGTTACATATTTAAATTATTTTCACTTGTAATTTGGATCACATCAAAGGAGATTCATAAGGCTAGCATTACATAGTGGTGTCAAGAGATAGCTGAGATTTTTTAGCATCTTTGACAAGGAACTATCGAAAAGTTTCATAGAGTTACAGTTTCATATTCTAATTCACTTAGTATATGAGGTTGAATTTTTTGGGGTGGTTTGTTGTCATTGGATGTTCTTCTTAGAGAAGTGCATGAAGAAACTGAAAGGTTTTATTTGACAAAGGGAAAAACCTGAGGGGTCTATGGAAGAGGGGTATATATCGTATGAGTCTTTCTATTATAATAGTGAGTACATCAACCAAATTTAAAACACACCAGGTGAAATGATTTGGGATGATGAAAAGGTTTGAAGAAAAAAGAGAAGGGGAGCTTCTCGAAAGGAATGGAAATAAGAATGTAATGAAGAGTAAGTTCAAGCTTACGTTTTTTCAAATTAATACACTGTAACTATTCACACTAAAATTCATATTAATCGCATACGTAGTGTGTGTGTGTGTGTTGGTATGATCTCCTTAGCAAATTTAGAAATTGAATCCATCAATAAATTCATTATTTATAATATAGAAGCAACAGGAGATAGCACAGTAAGAGGAAATAATTCAATCGATTGAATGGTAGAAGTGTTCCTTATGCTAATCATTTTAAATAAAATATCCTAGTGACATGCCCTAACTGTTGGGTTGTTGATCAATTCAGAGAGAAATATGGTGCATCTAGTCCTTTCCCATATGTTGAAGAGGATGTGCTAAACATAAGGATTGGATGTACCATCTCAGTAATTGTAATCTCTTTCTGTACAGTTTTAACTTCATACTACACATTTTAATTGTAATATATATATATATATATATATATATATATATATATATATATATATATATATATATATATATATATATATATATATATATATATATATATATATATATATATATATATATATATATATATATATATATATATATATATATATATATATATATATATATATATATATATATATATATATATATATATATATATATATATATATATATATATATATATATATATATATATACATATATATATATATATATATATACATATATATATACATATATATATATATATATATATATATATATATATATATATATATATATATATATATATAATGTCTGAGTTATTAGACACATGACACTATGATTTTTTCGTTTTTTTTTATAGGTTGATCTGTTCCCACTTATGTGGGAATATGAACATCATTTTTGCATGGAGGTTGTCGATGACAGATGCATGACACAAGATTGTGGAGTGGAATTCAAGTTTGACCAATCTAGTCGTGCTAGCCACTGCGATCAAAACCTAATGCAAGGGACATTAGGCTATGTCGGAAAGGTATAAGAGATCATTCAAGTGGACTTCTCTTCATTCAAATGTGTTATTTTTAGTTGCAAGTGGTGGGACACCCTTGGTTCGAATAATGGAAAGGAATCCCGATAGTGGGTTAATATCTATCAAGTCTAGAAAGATGTGGCATGAAGCTAGGGAGCCTTATGTTTTTCCACAACACTGAAACTGGGTGCTTTTTACCCAAATGTGTTGGATAGGGAATATATGTTTGTATTAATACACGACCCTAGATCAAAACATAATTTTGAGAACAAAAATATTATCATGCCAAGTGACAAAGATAATCAAGGTGATGACTATGGAGAGTGATATGTACTTGTTTTATTTAATCATTTACGCTATTGTTATATGATTTTGTTTCCTCTATTTTGCTAACTATATATTTTTTTTATTCATCTTGTTTTGAATTTTATAATATAATTGGTAACATTCACGAATTTTTTTGCACATTTTTAGTAGTGGAAACATTTTTCACTTAAAATTAGGTATTTTGGACTGTGTATAATATCTACGATAATAAGGATTCAATATCACAATCCTTCTAAAAATTGGAAAATGAGAATAAAATAGTGAATTTAGAAATAATGTTGAAGATTTAGTCTCGATTAATCAGTCCACATGTTTTTTATTCTTTTTTAGTTCAAAATCAATATAAATCATCATGTAGTGATAACTCTATGAGGCCTTTAACAATGGAAAAAATGTGTATTAGTATATAAGATTAAATTCTTGACATGAGAGGTAAAGCCATGTTTACTATCTTTAAATTATAGTTCTTGCAACATTATCTAAACTAAAAGGAGGTCTTATGCATGTACAAAATGTTGATTACAATTTTTATGAACCATAAGAGAAGCAAATGGACTTACATGGATGCATGAGAGGTTTTAATGTTTTCCCCATTTTGTTAAGTGTAAATTTTTAACATTTAACAATTTTAATCTAATGTCAATGTCGTCCGAGTATAGGGGTATATGTGTAGGCATAAATCTTTAACATTTAACATTTATATGCGAGCTGAATTAAAGAAGAAAATAAAACAATAAAAGTAATTAAAATAAATTAAAAGTAATAAATAAAAAGTTAAAAGTAACATTTAAATTTTGGATCAATTAATAATAAAAAATTTAACTTGTGAATAAGATTTGTTACCATACCATGGGACAATACCATGGCCTATCAATACCACATGCCCAAAAACCATAAGTTATTTCACAAGAAATTTTTTATAACAATATGACACGATTCTTAATCATGGATATTCTCCCCCACTTTACCATGGATATTATTAACATGTAAATAATATTTGTTACAATACTATTGTCTATTACCATTTCTTATCAATACTACATGCCCGAAAAATATAACTTATTTCGCAATCAAAATATTTTATAAATATCTTATTTTAATTTAATTTTATAACACTTTTTTAATTAAATATAAAAGGAAAAAAAATATCATTACTTTTAATATATATATATATATATATATATATATATATATATATATATATATATATATATATATATATATATATATATATATATCCCTCTATCCTCGTGACTACTAAAAAAATCCCATAGAAATTAAATCAAGGTTTCAATAAAATTAAAAATGAGAATACTTTAAATATATAAATGTGAAATATATATAATATGAATAATATTACTAAGAACAAGCATAGATCCATTTTAACTAAGGATCCAAGTTACGAGAGTAAACAAATAGACTAACATTAATAAATGAAGGATAATGCATGATGTTTTAAGTTTTCCATTATTGCATTTTCTTTGATATTATTAGTCAAAAATATAGGTTTAATATTTTACAAATAGTTGAGTTTTTTGAATTTAGATACTTTCTTAAACACAATAACATGGAATAAAAAGTAATAAATATATAGGGTGGAGAGAGGGAATAGGCGGGGGGGGGGGGGGGGGGAGAGAGAGAGAGAGAGATAGAGAGAGATATAGAGAGAGAGAGTGAGAGAGAGAGCGAGAGAGAGGGAGAGAGAGAGGGAGAGGGAGAGGGAGAGAGGGAGATAGGGAGAGAGAAATAGAGAGATAGAGAGAGAGAGGGAGAGGGAGAGGGAGAGAGAGAGGGAGAGAGGGAGAGAGAGATGGAGGGAGAGAGAGAGAGAGAGAGAGAGAGAGAGAGAGAGAGAGAGAGAGAGAGAGAGAGAGGGGAGAGAGGGAGGGAGGGAGGGAGAGGGAGAGAGGGAGGGAGGGAGGGGGAGAGAGAGAGAGAGAGAGAGAGAGAGAGAGAGAGAGTGATGTGGGGAGAGAGGGAGAGAGAGAGAGGGAGAGAGGGAGGGAGAGAGAGAGAGAGAGAGAGAGAGAGAGAGAGAGAGAGAGAGATGTGGGGAGAGAGGGAGAGAGAGAGAGAGAGAGAGAGAGAGAGAGAGAGAGAGATGTGGGGAGAGAGAGAGAGAGAGAGAGAGAGAGAGAGAGAGAGAGAGAGAGAGAGAGATGTGGGGAGAGAGGGAGGGAGGTGAAAAATAGAGGGGGAGTGAGAGATATAGATGGAGTTGGAGGGGGAGAGAGAGAGGGAGGAAAGAAAAAATACATAGAGAGATAGGGGTGGAGAGAGAGAGAGAGAGAGAGAGAGAGAGAGAGAGAGATAGATGGAGTTGGAGGGGGGGAGAGAGGGAGGAAAGAAAAAATACATAGAGAGATAAAGGTGGAGAAAGAGACAGAGTGACAAGGGAGATATGGTGAGAGAGTGAGGGAGAGAGAAGAGAAGAGAGAGAAGAGGAGAGGAGAGAGATAGGAAGAGAAGGGGAAGAGATAGAGAGAGAGAGACATGTAGATGGAGGGGACAAAACCCAACTCTTCCTTATATTACGATTTTGAAAGGGTTTCTCAGTTTGAAATGGGCATGTACTTGCACGTCCTTCACTAAGTCGCATGCATGCTTCAAGAAAGAAACATGTATACTAGAACCTCAGAGTTTAGAGAATATTTTCATAAATTTATTTTTTGTTTGTTGATAAATATTTCATTCTCACCTGCAAAGAAAATATACAGAGAGAAACCCTAATCCCCAATAGTAAATTTTCCCATAAACCCCTACAAACACTTCTAGTTCAAATTTAATTCAGTAAGTTCATACTTCTTAGGATTCAACCTTTTTATCCTTTCAAAACCCTCTAATGTGTTTATGAATAGGTAAAGTGTCTTTTTATATAAATCAAGGAGCCTTCAAATTAGGTAACTAACCTCTAGCTTTTGAGGGAAGTTGAAATTTGAAATTTCACTTTTAATGGAGCAAAAAAAATTAGATGGAGTTGAATTAGGGTTCTAGAGAATCAAAATTTGAATTAACTCTTTATTTGGTGAAAAAAAGCCTCCCATTGACTTTTGAGTCAAACCCTCTAAAAACAAAAATTAATGAATAAACCCTCTCAAATATAACTTTCGAGATCATGAACCCTAGGTTGCCACATAATCATTAATTTGTTGCCACAACATCATTAGATTTACCACATCATCACACCAATACTATGATGACACCTCTGAAACCCTTAGGGCTTTAGGACCATTGGCTCGGATTTCAACTTTAATTGGGAATTTCTCTCAAATTGTGAGGGACCATGAGATTCTCTACATACCATCGGAATCAGCATGACATGTAGACTCAAATAATAAGAGTCTCCAAGACAAATTCAATGATATGCTTCTTCAAAATCCTCATCAAGTGTGAGCTATGTCCATCAACCAGGGAATGAAACCCTAGGACTAGGGTTTTATCCAATTACATCATTTGGCCACATTGTCCACTACATTCTTGCTCATGTTGTGACATCAATGACATCCTGGAGACCTTCTCCTACTCCTTCTTTAACATCAACGATAACAAGCTCAATAACCTTGGGAGCCTTAGCACATTTTCACCTTGATTTAGTGTATGCCTCATCTCCATCCACTTAGGGCATCCACAAGTCATCCCCCATTCGCTAGATCATGCATGAAGATATTTAGCTACTTATGGTATCATATTCCACCAAGATTACTCCTTTGTCACACAACACCATCTTTATCCAAGTAAATAGTGATTTCACAAATCTCCCTCATGGTCCTTTGAAAAAAAATCCTCTTGAATTCATTATATGGTTGAGTAGCTTCTATTGAAAATTTAATGATCTAGCCCTCCAATATACTATTCAACCAAAAATTAACTACTCACGAGATTTTATTATTTACCAAATTTATTCATTGGATCAATTATGGATTCCAATTATCACGTACCATAATGAGCCAATTTCTATCATTATTTGATAGTCTTGGTAACCACTCAGCTAGAATCACGGGAAAGTTAGAAAAGAAAATCTCGTTAGAGTCTATAAAAGCATACCTTTGTGCCACTTCTTAGGATCGATTTGTTGGTTTGTAGCTTGTTCTGCCAGAAATTCATGTTGCTTCATATGTAATCATCGTTTTATCTCTTCGTTAGTTGGCCTCTACATCCCCTTCAATCATATATCTCAATCCTAATAATGGAGCCATTGTGTATTCAACAAATTATTTTGGTAGAAAATCAAATTTAGATTGTTGGGTCAATGTGTTTTGAACCACCCAGTGTCACCCATCGTTAGAACAATAACAACAATTCCACCAAACTACCCAGGAAAAAATTAATTTATGATTTCATCTTGGAAATGTACAATCGTGCCCATTTAAAATGCTGAAAATTTATCCCAATGGACCTTCCGTGTAGGGTTGTAATCTCTAAATTTAGGCTTCTATGATTCATATTGTATTTAGGAAAGTACTTCGGTGAAAAATCACATTGAGATAGTTGGGTCAACATGTTTTTTGGTGTGAAAATGTAATACTAGGATATAGAGTGAAGCAACCAACAAAAATCCCTTAGACACAAGCCATTTTAGCATCACCCAGGAGCAGATGAAGTCTAACCCTAGGTATCTTATGAAGAACTCAAGGAACCTTGACAATTTTGTAGTGATGAAGGGGGCATAAAACTTATGTGACTACTATCATAATTGAAATATTTTTAAGTATACCCTTAAGTTTCATAGTGAATCAATCATTGATAGAGCATTACCAAAACACGACATATGAACCAGATCATTTAGATCATAATGCACAACAATATATAATGAACCCAAATAAACGTATTTATTACTTTTGGAAGTCATTCATTACATCTCAATTGTCATGGCCCACCATCCTAATTCATCAAGTTATAAAATGAAATCATTACAAAAAAAACATATGTAATATCTATATTTATTTATCTATTAGTCATCATATTCTAACATCCATATTACATCATGGATTTTCCTATTTATAAATTTAAGTTGGGGCACAAATCTAATAAAAATCTACTTTTACCATGAGAATTTCCTATTACCATGGGAAAAATCCTAAAAACTACCCTAGACTCTTTCCTTCGTTTCCATATTCGGCATGTTAACCCTGAGATAACTTTCCGGCATGGTTCTCCTCTAAAATCCTCAAAATACTTCCACAAAACTACTACTCCAATAGATTGTAACACCCCTATCCACCTACTTGGGGAGATACAACACCCGAGTGGTACTAATACCAAAATCATATATATAACATGAACAAAATAATAATAATGAAATGCATGAAAAAAAATCTTAACCATAAACCATAATAACAGATATACAACAAGTTAACATTTTTGAACACTTATCTGATGAGATGTGCTAACTAGTTATATACCCCTGATGTACCACCTTGTCCTAGACCATGCTACTCCTAATCTTGTAGTAGCAAGTGACCCTTTATATCATGTCATGACTCCATAAGGAAATTAGCGCAACTAAGCCAAGTACAAACTAGTATCAAACATTATTAGAGCCAAGGTACCAAACCCCATACCCTCCAAGAAACAAATTCACATCCCCCATCAACCCACACAACTCAAGGCAATGCACCACGTTGTTTACACACACAGTTTATTAGGTTGTGTCACTACCCTTCTAAGGTTTCCAACTCAGGTTGGATAGGGATGTGTTTGATACTTATGGCTTTCAAGGGTTCTAGATGCCCTTATGTTCTCCAATTACCCTTCAAGCCCATTCAAGGACACCTATCCCTACATTTCTCTATCCAATGCTCCATCCTTACCAAAGGAAGCCTAAGGGTAAGTGCACTCATGCCTAAAGCCATCTAGCATCCTTGGGGTGGGTGCAATAAATAGAGATCCTCTAGTTCTTCCCAGAACTAGCACCACTATAATCCTCTAGTAATATAAGGTGGAATGGAAGGCTAAATAACAATTCCCTCCATTTACCTTTTATTTATAGTTCAATATAAATATTATTATATTAAAATATGTCAATTGGGGTTATCTCAAGTAGCTCCATAAAATGGTTTTTATATCCTCAACTTGGGTTGAATTACCTCTAAATTATATGACTATGAGAAATATTGTTGTAATGGATAGCTCCCTATGAATATTATTGTATTGACCCTCACTCTTGCTCTCGATCTCAAGGAGAGGATGAATCCTTTAAAAAAAATCAGTATATTAATACGTATTATAATATTATAATATATTTCAATATCATCCCATAAATATACTTTGGCAAATATTATATTAGTAATGTTTATTTTGCTTGTAAACCATGCCTTTTTCTTGCCTCCTCACCTTTCCCTCTTGCAGAGTACTAGCCCAACCATACTCCTTTTGTCTCCTAGTCTAGAGGTATAGTGCTATTTATTATTTCTTGTTACATCTAATCAACTTTCTAGTCTCTTAGGAAATAGGCTCTCAAGCATTAACCACATATGCATTATAGCCTCAAAAAGCATACGTACATTGGCCCACCTACCTAATACATTTATAATCACAAGAACAAAAGTCTTAGCAGAACTTGGATCACCTACCTATTAGCATGCATTAGCTCAACATTCTAAGTATAATGTGTGTGTGTGTGTATATGTATATGTATATGTATATGTATATGTATATATATATATATATATATATATATATATATATATATATATATATATATATATATATATATATATATATATATATATATATATTGGGGTTCGATTTCAAAGCATTACATTCCTCTCCCCCCTTTTTATGCATTGCCTTCAATTCATAATGATACATGTATTATCATAATTTGTAAACATAAATGGGATGGTTGTTGCATGGTTCATCACACTTCTATTTGCATCATTACTATTATCATCCTTTAAAATTTTGAATAAAAGGATCAATAAATGCAAGTGACAACTCATATTTAATTTTATACATATTGAGAATTAGGATTAAAATTGTAAAACTCACTTAAACATTCAAAACCCAACAAAGGTAAGATATTAAACCATTTTATTAACCCATCTTGAATTTAAAATGTAAACCATTATTTGATTAATTTCTCATTTTTCTTCCACTTCATTTTCTTAATTTCCTTTGTTAGATAATTTTTCTCACACACTTCCTTTCATATCTCTAATACCTTTTCTTATTTAGATTCCTCTCATATATGAAATATATGGGCCTTTCTCTAATCACATCTATAGTGAACTTGTTGAATAAGTTACCTAGGGTGTTCATGATCATTTTGTAAGTGCCAAGCTATAGCAGTTGTCCATACACTATCATGCAGAATAGTGCCTATAAGCTTCTTCGACCTTATTTATTGAAAATAATACCTCTGTGCAGATTATGTATCTGAATACATTGACAAGCGAACCGCCCTTTTTTCATAGAATCCAAAATATCATCAACCACTTCATGTTTTCCTTGATTGTGAATCCCATGTATAAGAATCATATAAGTATCAACATTGGCAGTAATGCCATTACTCTCTATATTGTTCCATAAAATTGTGGCCTTATTTAATTTAATAGCCTATAATATAGCCTAAGGAATATAATATAATTGCTAATATCCTGATCACGACCATTCTCTAGCATTTATTAGTAAATCTACAACACTTATTTTGTTTCCTTACATCTTCCACATTCTCTAGAAGACAATAACAAGAGATTTTATGGGGATCATAATGTTCTTTGATTATATCTTCTAGAAAAAGGTAACCTTGACCTAATTTCCTTGATTTGCAATTTTTTTTTAATCAAGGTATTATATATCAACACATACAAAAAACATTCATTCATTTTTATATCTTTAAAGAACCTTAAGAAATTTTTTAATCCTTTGGTTGAGCAAAGAGTATGGATTAAGTTTGTGTAAGACACTCTACCTAGGCCACATCCCTTGTTCTTCATCTCATTCAAAAATCAAAATATTTATGTATTTCCCCTACTTTGACATAACTATCAAAAAGCATGTTGTAAACTACCAATTCTAGCTCAAACACAACTCCACCATTTCTTCCAACATACAAGGGACCCTCTCCAACCTCCTTGTCTTGTACACCGTAGTGAGAATTCTTGTTCCACTAAATTCGTGGTGGTTTATAACATGAAAAATTACAGTAATGGGTGGTTCATTATGGGAGTAAAATAAATCACTAGCATCTCATTATTTGACATAAGAGTGCACTCTAGGATATCATACAACACAGTTTTTTTTTGGTATACATCCAACATTACTTATTTTCCTTGAAATTGAACAACTCCTACACATATTTTGATGGTTTTCCACACAAAATACATGTAATTTTACTTCACCCTAATCTAAAAGAAACATGGTTTTTTATTCTTGTCTTTAATGAATGTATTATGTCACAAAAACATGTAACCTTTCCTTGGCCACAATTTGGTTGCATCTGTGTTTCTTTGTCATTTTGTGGTCCTTCAATGGATTTCTCATTTCTCTTGCCTCATCAAACTTCCCTATAATCATCTAGTTTAATTCACTAAGGATTTTGACTTGAAGGACACTGAGCTTTGTGGTTTTATAGTTGCATCAAAATACCCATCAACAGTAACTTCATACAATGAATCACATCAAAATGTTTGGATTAATTATTGGAATCTTATCAACTTCTAAATTGTGCTATGATATTTACACATTTATAGGGGCCTATTGTATTTGTTCCTATAGTTTTTGTTCATTTATTAACTCATCCAAAATATTCTTACATAGAAAAATGGATTATTTAGGTTTCAAATATCATCATCATTTTATATAATCCCCATCACTTCCATTGATACTCAACAATGGCCACTCGGAACTCGAACAATCCAAAACTTTTATAACTAATAGAGATATCTTAGTGTTTTACTTCCACCAGATTTATTTGATCAAAATTTCTTCCAGATAAAGGAATATAAGAAACCCTTACATGCCTAGATAGATGAAATTCTATGAAATTTCACTATCATTTTACTTTGGCACTTCTCGATTTCATATTGTCGATGTTATTTTGACTTGGACCTTGAAGCTTAAACGTGATTCATGATTTTTGAGGTAATAACCTATTACGTACTCAATATAAAAATATTCTCTTAAAACTTTCTTGAAAATAATGGATGTAATCCCCAATAAGGACTCCTCATATTATTGACTATAATATTGTTAAAATTTATGTTATGTAGCAAATGAACCTAAAAACTATGTAACATATGCTAAGGCTTCCAATCTTCACATACATATTTTAGGAATAATTTGAAGGATAAAAATATTATTAATCATCATCTCTTTGAAGGTTATCAAAAACCATAACACGATTGGGTGTATTAATGATAAATTATTTCTAATCCAAATACTTTTATAGAATATCTTCATTAATCCTCTTAAACACATCAAATATTTCTTTATTTGTACTTTCATAAGGTAAGTTTCAATTCTTATTTAAAGTTAAATTAAGTCATAAGGGATTCAAATTTTTCTACATATACCTGACCTCCTCTCTATAGATACATTTAATGAATATTCTATGATTTCCTAAGAGGTGTTTTTTTATATGCCACTCAGTTTGCAAGGTATCACAAAAATCCCACTCATAGATATTGATTTGATAGGGAAATGGAAAATAGTTGATGACTCAAAGTCTAATTTCACCTCTTTATTATGTTTAGAATATTGTCCTTGGCTCTCATGTACCTTAGTAGATAAAACATTTGACTCCTAAATCCTATTCTTAGCAAACGTAGTGGATTGGCATGCTTAATTATCCTTGAGATTCTATTATAATTCATTATTGTAATTATATAAATAGTAAAAAAAATCATATCTATATAATTTTGTGAATCATCATTACCTACCTCGCAAGGATTCTTGTGTTTCTTTCAAATATCTATCTATTTATCTATATATATATATATATATATATATATATGTTTGTACCACTAATATTTTTTTATTTCTCTTTTATAAGGAAACCTTACTCACTATTGATTTCAAAATTTTCTTCCACTCTATTGAAGTAAGGAATAACATGGTATGTTCCTTGAATTGTCTCACATGATCATTGTATTTAACAATAGAAACACAAGACCATTTCCCATCACACTCAAGAGCTTCACATATCTATTTTTCATCTCTAGCAACAAATAATTCTTTACCATTAACAAACAAGTATGGGGCGGAAGGGAATACATCAATTGTAATTGAACAATATGTATTACATATATATTCATCAACAAAACCAATTTTTTTGTCAAAACTAAAGAGTTATCATAACAACCAACATATTTCCAACAATATTCATCAATAGCATTAGTTCATCAATGAGTAATTTTGTTGTTGCTCTCTTTACGGAACCAACCATTAAAATTATTGCATTTCGTAATTCTACAACCTATTCTATTATATGATTACCAATTCTCCCCAAAAGTATGTGGAAAACCTAAAATTTATTTTCTACATATTGTCTTTTTTAGAAGACTTTTTGGAACTCCTACTTTGTAATGACATCATTGTATTCAAAAATCACTTTGACCTACAATTTTTGTTACTAGTCATACATTATTAAAATTATCTTATCTATCTATATTATTTTCAAATGATTATATGTTTTGTTACGAGCGGAGCTCTATTATCAAGAACCTTCCAAAATGTTTCCTAAGAAAAATTATGTCCACCTATATAAACTCCACAATGTTATATTAATGTTGAATATGGTTTTGTAGCTTTAGAAACTAGAATAACACCATTATTTCATTATCATAATTTTGGAGATAATTTAGAATGAACATTTTTTAAGTAATAATGGTTGATGGATAAAAGAATCATGACCTCACACTAAAATTATCACAATATGAAAATCTAGGGGTTAATGATGTTATTGTGTAGTGTAAGTATATTCCATTAGATTCCCTAAAATATACTAGACAAGCCAAAATAGAGCTTCAATAGAGGGAATGTATCCCAGTAATGTGAAGCTTGTCATAATTGTACCATATAAATATACCTAGGAGTTTCATTTCATTGAAGATTGAAGAATTTAAAAGCTTCCTCATAATGGTAATTTTAGGAATGTCCTTTCAGAGTCAGTCTAGTCAGCCCTCCGTCAGAGATCAAAACTCTTTATGCATTTCAATTTTAGATGTCCTGATCCATTCACTCAGCTGAATTTTGCGAGGGGCATGCCATGATCTGACGGAGAAAGTCATGCTAATCATTTCCCCTCATGTCTGGCTCCTGCTGGCTCAGGTCTTTTGCCAATAATCACCAAAGTCCATGACAGTCAAGGTCTGGTCCTTTACAAGACAAAGTCATTTTCTATGTTCGGGTCTAGGAATCCATCAATTTGGTCTTTGAAACATGTCCAGTAAAGCCATGCAGGCTAGAGGGAGGCCCTTACATAGCTATGGTTCAGAGAGCTTCATCATCACATGGATAAACTTTGACTCTTCTTCAAAACTATGTTCTAAAGAAAAGTCAAACAAGGTCATTTATGACAAAATTTTCCAAACAATCGCCACTTGAATTTTTCAGATGTAGCCATGGTTTCCGTGGCCAAATGCCCTGTCATACAATCCATATAAAGATGTGCTGAAAATTTCATCATTTGAGCCAAAATGTCAAAGGGAAAGTGAAAATCAGTGTGTTTTAAAGTCAGTGAAAAAGTGCAAAACGAAGCATTAGAAAAATGGGTTTTCAAGGAAGCAAAAATTAAACCCATCTTTTCCAAGGCTATATATACATGTTTTTTACCCAAATCAAGGGCATTGTGCTATTACAAGATTTGGAGAAGACATTGCAAATGTGTGAGTGTGAGATTGGAGCATTTGAGTGAGTCGGAGTAGGTTTTAGAGGGCATGGCACACATACCTAGGAGCGTGGCACACTCACCGGGCGCAGTGCACACGCAGCTAGCCCGCAGTTGAAAGTTTACACAGGTGTGGTGCATACCCAACGCATGGCGCACACAGACCAGGGCTGAGAAACATTGCCAAACCACTCAAAATTTTGTTGAAGGCTATCAAATCGAGAGGTAAGCCTTACGACATCACCTATTCATCAAATTTTATCAATGATATGGTGTTTATGGGGATGTTTGAATGTCACCAAAATGCATAAGGTCAACCATAATAAATCACTAAGAAAATGATGACTAGGGTTGCTAAAATGTGTTGTTAGTTCCAAGGTTTCACTCCACTCACCTTTTCCCCTCACCTATCATTTTTCCCATCTCCCCTAGATCATTTTTGCTAAAACCCCACCCTAAATCACTACCAAACCCTCTCCTTATTCCTCCACTATTTAGTCAACTCAAAATCACCAGAAGACTAGCTCATTGTGTAAGAAAGATTGTGGAAGAAAGGTGCATGATCGAAGAGTTGAAGAGTCAAATGATTAGGAGAAATTTAGGGTGATTTCAGAGAGCGCGGCGCACATACAAAGGAGCGTGGCACACTCATTGGGCATGACGCACATAGAGCCCGTCTACTGTGTAAATCCGCCCTTGGCGCGGCGCACTCAGAGCATGCAGTGCACTGGGCATTGCGCACGGTGCACAGGGACATAAAGCCCACAAACCAACTAATTCGCCCAAAAATTTTGTGGATGCTCATCAAATTTGAAAGGTAGGTAACCTACCTCCACTCTTACTTCAAAATTGAGAGGAATAGCATGGTTTTAGGAGTATAAATCAAATGCAATTTTTTTTACAAAGCAAACAAAAGAAGACACAAAGAAACCATGATCCTAGGGTTTGTGCTACAGTAACAGTGTTGCCAAGCTGTTTGAAACCCTACCCCATCAAAACTATACCCAAACTACTCCCAGGTCCCTAACAAATCTCTCCCTTTAACCCCTATTCCCATTTCCTCATTCGCTTCCTAATATTCCATGTTTTATTGTCCCCTTGGTGGCAGATTGACAGAGCAACTACCAGCTTCATTGGAATCAAAGGGAAACATAAAAATCAACGTACAAAAAGCAGTAATGGCATCCAAAGTTACATCAGAATATGAAGAGGAGACCCACAGTGATACAGATTCACGAGAAAGGGCCCACAAGATACATCACTGGAGTGGCAGACATCTTAGAGATGAGCCAAACACCCTCACCAAGTTGCAAGAATGCCCTCTTGCTATGTCTTATTTCCAGCACTTAGCATGTTTTGAATTTTGTCAGAGGGTGGAAAATATCGGAGTTCATCACGAGTTGGCCCGTATTTTTGAGCTTCACCTACATGGAGGACAATCTATCTTGGCTGGGGTCACTTTCACATTGACACCCGAAACCATATCAGTGGCAACAGGCATACCAAACATTGGAGAGTAGTGGCATAAGAAGAAGAAGGTAGAGAGGCATCATTATGAGCCTTACATCAAAGACAACTATTTGAGCCACCTCACGAGAGTTTTTCCATTCAGATTTTTGAAAGATGAGTATGCCCCACTCATGAAATTGATCATGAAGTACTTCAGTTGTGAGGGTAGGTTTTCTCCCCTTTATGCCTATTACATCAGGTTGCTCATGCACTTTACCAGGGTGTAGATGATGAACCTCCCATTTTTCATCTGTAGGAACATAGAGAGGATGAGAAATTTCATGCAACACAAGACCCCTCGACAGCGGCTCAACAATTTTTATCACTTTTCCCTTATCCGGATTTTGGTGGACCATCAGTTGGGATTGCAGGGTATTGCATGGGAGGACTTCATCTCCCGTGACTTCTTCAGTGCTCCACAGGTGGTTTCAGAGTCATATCATGAGATAGGGGGACCATCTCATTAGTATGAGCGACATGAGACTGCCACTATGCCAGTATACATCACCTATCAGAGAGGCAGTAGACCCTTATTTGTAGCAGCAAAGCGAGTGTTATCTCCACCCGGGGTGGAAGGGGCCTCGCTTCCGACATCATTATCACAGGAGAAGGGTAAGGGTAAGGAGCAAGTGTAGGAGGAAGGGCCATCAGGTGAGCGAGGGACTGAGTTTGTTCTCCTCCAGGATGATGGGACAGATGCAGAACCAACAAATGCGGAGCTTACAGAGATCATCTAGGAGCAGTAGTCAGTGATTGAGTCCTTATCCCTTGACTTGGAGAGGTCCAAGTGGAAAATGAAGTACCTGGAGTAGAGAAACAAATAGCTTGAGGACCAACAAATGATCATGGAGCTACAAAACATTCATGAGCATCGCCAAGCTGCTCAAAGAAGAAGGGTTGCGCTCACATCTTTGGAGCAAGCAATTAATGAAGATCGGGAGGGCAACCTTAAGAGGGTCAACATGCATTTGGAGAGGATACTAGAAAAAGTTGACCAGGACATTGATCTACTGAGACATATGGCTTTCCGTTACAGGGTGCGAAACATGAGTGCACAAGCCCAATAAGGAACTTGAAGGCAAAATTGAGGAAAGCAACAAGAAGAGCAAAAAGGGCAAAAGAGAAAGATCGGCTTCGAATCTTGGCTGTGGCTTCCTTGGACCATCATAACACCCCATAGGGAACCTCTAGCCCAAATTTCAAAAAAATTGGGGAAATGTTGGTCACTTGGTAAATTTTTGGGTAAAAAACAAGGATTTTCTCCCTGTGCGTTGCGGCATTGGCGCAACGCTAAAATTATAGAGCTCCAAATGAGGAATGGCTTGTAGATTTGGATTTAGCATGGAAAATTACGACTACTGGTGTTCAGGCAAGAGATTTTGGCAAGATCTGGGTCTCCTAAAGGTCAAAAAACACCCAAAATGGCCTCTTTGCCACCTTTTTGACACACAGAAAGCAGTCTTGGGAGAATAGAGATTTGGAGGGGTAAATGAGCACCAAATTTGAAAATTATAGTTGGGTTAGGAAGTAGACAGGATAGGATTTCAAGAAAGCCCACTTGGGCACATTTTGGACACCTGAAAGTGCCCCAAAACAAGCCCCAAAGTAGCGTGGCGCACAGAGAAAAGGGCGCGGCGCACAGAGGAAAAAATTGCCAATTTGCTTCCATTTCGTGAAATTTCGGTTCGCGACTTCTCCATGTGGGCCCGCTCATCTACACTTCGGTTTTTTGGCACCAAAGACAAAATTTAAGGAGTTTTTTCTCCAGATTGGCTTCTATCCAAGTGGCGAAGGAAGGCAAATGGTCACCCCAAGCCAAATGTCATGTTTGTAGCGCTGCACTTGTAGCTGATGGTTGGCTCTCCATCTCCATTTTGTAATGATTTGAGTAACTCCCCAAGCCTTGGGTGTTCTATCTCTTCCTCACACATTCTATATATTGTATGCAAGTTATTTGCAAAGGGTTGGTTGGCTTGTAACTTCTAGGAGACTGTGGGAAAGAAACTTTGTCTCTTCACTGTATATTTTTGAGAGAGAATTAATGAAAGGCAATGGCTCTGTTTCATGAGATTCTTGTGGTTGTGAGTGTAGCAAATGTGTCTCTTATGTTTTCATATGTATTTCTTTATGTTGCATAATTCAATTCATGTTCATTTCCAATGAAATTTGCTAAGTGAGATTAGGTAGAATTCAATTTTATTGCTTTGCCTGTGGGAAAATTTCATGTTCAGTGTTATTCTTCTGTTGAAAAGAATTCATGTCACTATTTCCTTTTCACTTTCTTCGGAAATATATTCATGCCACGGTACTTCAAAATAAAATTGTTACATTTTCCACCTACCTTGCCTCACGGAATAATCTGTGCCTTCGTATTAAATTCTCTGTTCTTTGCTGAGCACCGGTCCCATAACATCCCAAAAGCTCGGTCATTCATAAAATTGTTTCCATAATCCCTATTCACTTACTAGCCTAAGGTAAATATTTCATTGTAAGTCATCTCATACCATTTTCGATTATCTATTCACTGAGCGTGACTCGGAGAGAGCCCTATCCTACTCTGGTAGGGCTAGCTACCAGACTAAGCGTGGTTTGTGGTTACCCTAATTTTTGCCTTCCTTTAGCCTAAGGCCGATTTAGGTGCTAAAATGTCCTATAATGATAGAGTTCATGTAATCATGCTTGTATTTACACCTACCAATTGCATTTTATTAAAATTTGTAAATCTAATGTCTCATAAACCATTCCTGGTAGTTGTTTGGGAATCTTTCTAAAAGTTATGTGTTGAAGTACATAAAGGATTAGTTTGGAAATTGTTTTCTCTCTCTCTCTCTCTCTCTCTCTCTCTCTCTATATATATATATATATATATATATATATATATATATATATATATATATATATATATATATATATATATATATATATATATATATATATATATATATGCATTCACTTATGATTTTTTATGAAATCATCTCACAAAAAGATAGAAAAGATAGATGAATGCCTTAGAATTCAGCATCTTCGAGGGGGCAATCTCCTTTACATTACATAAATGAACAATTATTTGATGATCCAAATAAAAAAACCTCCTTTCTATATATAGGAGTCTAAGGGGCCACAATATAACCAAGCCGACCTAACAATAATAATATAAAGGCACAAAAATGACAATAGGGGGATTCTATGGGGCACAATAATAACAATATGCGGACAATATGGGCACAACAATATTAATAAGGGATACAACTACCATAGTAATGGGGTAATCACTAGTATTATAGGGACCTAACGTGCCCCTCTCCTTAAAAAAAGTGTTGTCCTCAACGCTTGAGTAGTTCTAGATGGTTCTATATAAAATTCTCATCCTCCCATATGGAATATTCAGTGGATAAGTTCTTTGACTTGATGAGGTACTCCGAAATTGATCGATTTCGTAGCTATAGAGTTCTTGTTTCTATGACTGCTTCTGGTTCCAATATAATTTTTTCTTCCTCGTCAAGTTCTAGCAATATTGTTTGAACTAGGAGCTTGTTGCCTATAACATTCTTTAAACATGAAACATGGAAAACTAGGTGCACTTGAGAAGCTGCAGGAAGCTCCAATTTGTATGCCATCGTACCAATCTTTTGCAGCACCTTGTATGGACCATAATACTTTGGTGATAATTTATTATCCTTCTTAGCTTGCTTGAGGGACATTTGTTTATATGGTTGTAGTTGTAGGAATACCCAGTCACCTACATCAAAACTTCTTTCACTGTGATGTTGATTTTCCTGTTGTTTCATTTTATTTTGTGTCAACACGAGGTTATCCTTTAAGAGTTGGAGAACTTGTTGTTGATGCTTGATGTGATGTTCGACTGCTTGAACCTTAGAATTTTCTCTTAAATATGATGTGATGGATGGTGGATGATATCCATAAAGTGCCATAAATGGGGTCATTTTTGTTGCATTATGGTAGGAAGTGTTATAGCACAATTCAGCCAGAGGAAACCATTTGACCCATTGTGTTTGTTTATTAGATAACAAAGCAAGGAAGATATCCTTCCAAACATTTGTTTACTATCTCAGTTTTCCCATTAGATTGAGGATGATAAGATGAGCTAAGAGCTAACTAATTACCAAGACAATAAAATAATTTTGTCCAAAAATTTCCAGTGAAAATGGGATCTTTGTCACTTACAATAATCTTTGGGTTTCCATGTACCTTTTGAATTGTTTCCATAAATGCAGTAGAAACCGTACTGGCTTTAAATGGATGTGATAATCCACAGAAGTGTGCATAATTGGTAATTCTATCAACTACCACCATGATGACACTCTTTCCCTCGGACTTGGGTAAACCTGTGATAAAATCCATTCAAACCTCCTCCCAACATTGGCTTGGAATGGATAAAGGTTGTAATAGACCTGGGGTCTTAATTGTTTCAACTTCATTTTGTTGGCAAACCTAACATTCCACCACAAACTTTTGAATTTCCGATTTAAGGCCATCCCAAAAAAATTCCTTCTTAATCTTGTGGTAAGTTTTTAAAAATCTTAAGTGCACTCCTAAGGTAGAAGTGTGCAATTCCATAAGAATCTTTTGTTTTAATTGGGGAATTCTTATAGAGATATAAGCAATCTTTGTACCATAACGAATCATTTTTCCAGCTAAATGTATCAGATGTACTGGAATATTTTTGTAACTTTCGAATAAGTGCCCACAATTCTTCCATTCCTCCCTTACTTCGTTTATCCAATCTAGTTGGATAATAGAATGGTGCACAACAATGCTTCCACATCCTCATCCTTTCTTTAGTGTGCATTTGCCACAACATTTTGCTTCCATTTTTTGTAGATGATTTCAAGGTCATAACTCAACATCTTTGTGACCCAAATTTTTTATCTTTAGAGGATAATATTTGTTCTAAAAAGTATTTAAGGCTATCATGATCCGTTTTTACCTTGAAGTGTCTTCCCGTTAGGTAGGGTCGCCATTTCTTAAGTGCATGTAGTATTTCCATCATTTCCTTCTCATAAATTGCTTTGTGTAAAAACTTTCCATTGATTGGATGAATTTCGAAAGAAATGGGTCTTTCATCTTGCATTAAAACAACACCAATTCCATTTCTTGAAGCATCACATTCCAAAATAAAGGTTTTTGTGAAGTTCGGTGTAGCTAAGACCGGTGCTTGGCACATTACCTCTTTAAGATGTTCGAAGGCCTTTGTTGCTTCTGGTGTCTGTGAAAACATATATTGATTCAATAATGTTGTTAGAGGTGCTGCTATTCTCCCATAATTCTTAACAAACATGAGATAGTACCCTGTCAACCCGAGAAATCCTCGCAGATGTTTTATGGATGTGGGGATTTTCATTCCTTAATGGCTTTAATTTTTCTAGGGTCTACCTTAACTCCTTCATGAGATACAATATGACCCAGATATTCCACCTCTTGTACTCCAAAGAAACATTTGGATCTTTTTGCATCTAATTGTTTCTCCTCCAATAGTTGTAGCACCATGTCAACATGTTCAACATGATCCTTCCAAGACTTATTGTAGATTAGTATATCATCAAAAATACTAACACAAATTTTCTAAGGAAGCGTTTGGAAATGGAATTCATCAAACCTTAAAATGTATAAAGTGCATTGGTAAGGCCAAAAGGCATGACGAAAAATTCATAATGACCCCCATGAGTTCTAAATGTTGTTTTCAGGATGTCTTCAATATGCATTGTGATTTGATGATATCCTCAACGAAGATCCAACTTGGTGAAGTAAATTGATCCATGCAATTCATCCAATAATTCATTAATGACAGGAATGGTAAACTTATCTTTAATAGTGAGCTTGTTGAGCTCCCTATAATCCAGACACATGCACAATGATCCATCCTTCTTGTGCGCCAATACTACTGGAGCAGAGAAAGAACTTCGACTAGGTTGAATTATCCCAGCCTCTTGCATTTCTACAACCATACGTTCAATTTCACCCTTTTGGGCATAGGGATATATGTACAACCTAATGTTTGGAGGAACACTTCCATGAATCAAATGAATAGCATGATCATGATCATGAATAGGTGGGAGACCTTTGGGAGTCTCAAATACCTTGGAATGATTGTCCAAGACATTTTGGAGATCTGGAGAAATAGATGATTTCGATGTGGAAATATCTAGCGAACATAATTGTGCAATCAAACCTCATTGTTCCCTTTTTAGAAGCTTTTTCATACTGTTAGAGCTAATTATCTTTCCCGGTTTCCCTCCAATACCCCTTAGTTCAACTTCCTTTCATTCCACATAAAATTTCATGAAACGTTTTTGAAAATTAAAAGCTATTGTACCCAAGGATCGTAGCCATTGGACTCTTAGTACAACATCAATACCTCCCATTGGAATGGAAAGCATTGGGATATTCAATACATATTCTCCCATGGATAGCTTGATATTATGGCACTTTCCAGAGCAATTTATGTTTCTTGCACTTGCAACCATCACTTAACACTCTGGTGCTAGATATAGGAAGCAATTCAATTCTTTTTCTATCTTACAATGAATAAAATTGTGGGTACTTCTTGAATCAATCAACACTATTACCTTTCTCTTCTTGATATTTCCTTCTACCTTGAGAGTTTGAGGAGTGGTAATTCCAGCAAATGCATTACAAGATATGGTCGGATTCAGTACTTCTTTATCTAGGGTTTGTTCCTAGAGTATATCCTCTTCTTTTGACATTTCTTGTTCCTTTTCTTCCTCCTCTTCACAATCTATGTAGAATAATTTCTTCTCAGCACACTTATGACCTTTAGTGTATTTGCTATCACAACTGTAACAAAGCCCTTTCTCTCTTTTTTCTTCCAATTTTTGTGGTGTCAACCTTATAGGTTGTGGAAGGCTGGGGGCAAAAAAACCTCCATATTTATAGTTGTGAGTGGTAGGCTTCCTGGTTGCCATAATTTTTGCTTTCCATTTTTCTTGCTAACCTGAATGCCTTCTCCAATGGATCAAGTTCCCAGAGGCGAACCTCATGTTGGATATTATCCTTTAAAGCTTCGATGAACACATCAATCCTATGCTCCTTTGGAATATATTTTACCCTTATGTTCAGTTTTTGGAAGTCCTCAATGTGATCCATCATTGCACCCTTTTGTTCGAGACTTATCAATTGGTTAAAAAAAGTGTTGCTTTTTGTATCCTCATAATGTGTTGTCATTTCTTCCGTAAAAATTTCCCAAGTGACAATTTGTTTATGAGAGCAAAGCCATCAATACCATACAAACTAATTTGGTTCCAAATATAAAGTTGCAATATGTACCTTTTGTGCGTTATGCACGTTATGGAGATCAAAGAATTGCTCCAACTGTAGTATCCATGTTGCGGGATCCTTGCCACCAAACTTCCTCATATCGATTTTTGGAATATGGTGGTTCTTTGATCCAATGTTAGAGTCTATGAAATCATGATTAACATTTATATTGTTCTCACCATGAGTTTCCTTTACTACCATTTCACCATTAGTAAGCATTTCTTGCAGAAACTTTGTCAAATCTGTCTTCAAATCCATCTTAAAATCTTCCATGCATGTCTTCAAATTTATCTTCAAATCATCCATATTAGCTCCCATGTCATTCATCTTAGCTTCTACATATTTCTTTAAACCATCCATCTTAGATTCTGTTACTTTTTGTGTGAGTTACGTTTGTTGCACTTGGTCTCGTAATTTTGATATATCATGTTGCATTTCTTCCTCCTATTCATGAGTCATGCTAGAGATTTCAGGATGCTTGATAGGTGTTTTCATTTTCTTTCCTCGGGGCATTAGTTACCTGTAATAATGCTTCGCTATGCCCTTTGAATTTCTTCAAACTAATTTTTCAAACCAAGCTTATGCAAAAAGTTAAAAAATATGCACACCTTTTTTCACTTTGTAGGAGCTAGATATTGCATTTGATGTATGTCTATAATTTTAGCTCTTCGAGTTCTGAAATTGCAACCTACAGTAGCCCTCTGCGTCCTACTTCCAATGCCACCAGTCTAATCAAATTTAGATTCTCCAAGAAAGAGTTATACACAATCTCCCAAGATGACCTGATTATATACTGTTTCAGAAGGGTGAACTTGTATGAAGTGCCATGTGTCATTGTTTTAACCTTAGGATCTAAACAATATGCACATGAATCTAAAGTCCATCCACTTTCTGTAACATCTTACGAAATTTTCATTTGATGCTCAAAAAAAAAGTTATGACTATTTTCCCTAGGTCACCTGTTTGGAATGTAATTCGGGAGTTTGCAAAAAGGCCAACTTCCTCAGATCATATCTCTACAAATATAGTGTGAAAAGCTCTGAATTGCAGACTCGAGGTTCAAAACGATTTCAACCCAAATGGGTTTTTATTTTAGTGTCTGAACCATAGCAGAAAAAAGTTATAGTGCAAATGCCACGATGACTTGTTTGGAGCAGCGAAACCGTAGAATCCAAAGCTTTGATACCAAATGTTGTGAAACCAGCTCAAAAAAAGATAGAAAAGATAGATGAACACCTTAGAATTCAGCCTCTTCGAGGGGGGAACCTCCTTTACATTACATAAATGAACAACTCTTTGATGATACAAATGACAAAACCTCCTTTCTATATATGGGAGTCTAAGGGGTCACAATATAACCAAGCCGACCTAATAATAATAATATAAAGGCACAAAAATAACAATAGAGGGATTCTATGGGGCACAGTAATAACAATATGGGGACAATAGGGGCACAAAAATATTAATAAGGGATACAACAACAATATTAATGGGGTAATCATTAGTATTATAGGGACCTAACATGATTTCAATATCAATTAAAGAGTTATGTTTTCCACTATGCTATAACCTCTTTTCACCCTCTAAAAATAAAACTTTGTCTCACTAATATACTTCCATATACAACCATTTTCTACCAACACCATTGTTTCATTCTTCTCCTGTTAGTGATGGATGTGTATAATGTAATTAAGAGTGAAATTTTTTCCCCTTAGAGAAATCATAAACAAACTACTCAAGGATATTTTTATTCAAAAAACATTTCTTCATACAAATAAATTGAAGTAAATATTACCTCAATATTTGAACAAGATACTTCTCTAGTGTAGAAAAATAAAATTTTAAACATTTCAAGACCATTGAGAAGCTCATTTATCCATTTGATAAATGGTAGTCAAGGGTCCTCCTTTCTGAATATGCACTTTAAATCATCTTCAAAACCCTCCTTATCCCTTTCTCCATTTCGATCAAGAAGTCTTATGTTCCGTGAAACAAACTGGTTCCATGTAAACTTAGAGAAGTGGGGCTCGATTAGTAAACAAACTTGATTTTGGTATTTAAAAATTAAGCAAAACCTTTATAAAATGGGTCACACATTATTCAAAGTTCTCAAGTAAGAGAACTTCATACATATATCTTAGCATAGTTCTTCATTTTATATTGCTAAAAGAAGATTTGTCAATGTGTAGAAGGTACATGGATATAATAGCTCTGAGAAGTTGTGTGCGAGTGATTTTATTAATGACAAGATTCTAGAAAATCCATTCCCCACAAGGATCTATAATTTAAGAACACATTTAATATTGTATCCATGGATATGGTCATCCAATTCTATAGTTTTTGAGCATCCAAAAATTAAGAGAATGAGTATAAATTGCGACAAAATTGGGCCTCTCCCTAGATAGCTCCATCTAAATAAATACCATCAATGTTTCATCATCGTATCCATTTTTGAAAACCTACAATCATGATATTGCATAAAATGGCATCTCTCTCTGACATGTTTTTTCAAACACTTGGAAATCATCCCTAATATTTGGCTATTGAGCCATGGCTTCTACCACCTATTCTAGATATTCTCCCAAGGCATTTAATGTTGGCACACTACTACAAAGGGAATCATATGTGTTAGAGTGGAGTTTGATCACAATGTCTAGGAAATAATGCATTGAAGTGATAGCTGAAATATTGAATATCGTTCTAGTGTGTGGATATTTAAATGTGTTTCTCTGAGAAATACATAAAAAAATCTCTAAAATCTTCTAAGTACAAAGAACATTAATTCATAGACAATTTTGTTGTTAACCATCATGTCTTAAATAAATTTTCAACTAATTGTCCCTTTAGGAAAGAGGTCTAGATGGTAAGGATATCTCAGGTTCTATGATATTTCATAACTTTATCATTTAGTTCAAGGCAGGACAATAGATACGTTTATTAAAATTTAAATTTGAAATAATTAATTCTAATGAGTTTTAAATTTTACTTCAAAAAAAGTTCCCAAATTTTGTTCATCTCGGCATTCATGCATATATTCTTTTGCCAAATTTTTTTAGAACCAAATGTCACATGTCTTGTTTTTTATTCCTAAGGAAAAAAACATAACTTATTTATATAAATACACATTTTGTAAATGCACAAATAAATTGTCTGGTCATGTAAGATCGGTCTGGATCCATGCATTTGCCACAAAAAGTAACCAACTCTCTCACAAAAAAAACACACACATCTTTACATCATTTGACCACCCTGAGGAGTCCAAAAAAATATATCTAGAAAGGATTAGAGTTTACAAATTAGGAGCATTCTAATCTATAATAAAAATATATTGCCTAAAATATTATAGCGTCATTGTCAAAAAAAGATTACATCAACCTATACCATATGAAGATAAAAGGAAAAGATGAAAACGAGTCTATAATTTTATGTGTTGAGGTTTTCCATGAATGGATAATGAAAGAACCTATAGTGTTCATTATTTAATACCTCCTCAATGGACCGAAGACCCCATTCCAACTATATTCCTTCCGTAGGAATATTTTCTACACCATTGTTTCACTCCCTCTAAATATGAGTGCACGAAAAATAAACATAAGAAAGCGTTATCCCTTATAAATTGTCCAATATGTAAGTAAGTTGCAAGCAGTAACATTGTTTAATATCATTGACCCAATTTATAACTAGCAAGGAATCACTGAACGCTGAGGGTTGATCAAAATCCTTATCACAAGCAAAATTCATAAATGAGCAAGCATATAATAGCTTTTTGAATATTTTGAACCCCTCCCAATTCCCCTATTGACTTTAAAATAGTGTTAATATGATAAATAAAGAATATAGCTATCACTACATGAGAAATTTCCCTCCTGCTAGGCACCATCAAAAAACCCCATGGGAAAAATTTGTTAGGATCGTATGGAAGCATGAGCCTATTCTAGGAAGGGATAGAAGGTTGATGAAAATGAGAAGGAATGGGCAAAACTTGAATAGCCACCCAAGCTAGGGAAGAGTACTTTCTATGAAAAAATTCCTTATTTCTTGATAGCTAAAGACCCTAATATATAAAGAAAGGAATATCCTTAAAATATTTATTATTCATATTTTGGACCCAAGACCTTCATTTCTCCTCAAAATAGGAGCCTTTTCAAACACATCTCTAATAAAATACATTAGCACACAAATTTCAAATATGAATAGAGAAAGGGAATCCAACAAATACATGCTTTATAGGTTCAACATTTAACTTACATAGTGAACACCAACTATGACTAATCTTATGGTGCCTTTGAATACTATCCCAAGTAGGGACCTTTTTGCAAGAATTCCAATATGAATAGGAAAGATTTAGCCAAGAACTTCACCTTCCAAACTTATCTCCACCACTCTTACCAATCTCATCCACTATAGCTATATTTAAGTTAATAAACCCCATCTTGTGTGTATAAATGTCAATTGGTGAACAATCCCAAACCTACTTGTCATCATTCTTGGAGATTCCAATATGAACCACAACTAGAGCATCAATATAGCCCCTCCAAATTTCCCTAAAAGCTTTATTGGTTTGCAAATCTTCAACTATAATCCAACCGTGATGCCGTATAGTGGATCAATAAGGGAAATTAATATGGGCTAGTCTTGAGATTCCTTTTTTCATGAGAAAATATATAAGATCCTATGGAAAGTGGCTTGCTTGACTGCAACTAGGTCAAGGATCTTATCCTAGTCTGACCTTTGACCCATTTCCAACATGCCATGTCAATTCTAAAGCAATAAGATCCAAAGAGTTTATAACAACACACCATATAAACAAAATATTAGTGTGGGGCTTGTCCCTCAGCTACATCTAGTCTTCAAGAGAATAAGTATGAATATATTTTTGATAGACTACCTGATTCCACACGATGATAGTAGGTGGGAGTCCTCATCCACATTTAGCCACCAAGGCTTTTGAGCACCAGAAAATAATTTTTGAGGACCTAATCGCAAAGCAATTTATACCTTGGAATGTGTTTCGAGTTAACCCATGGAAGGACAAAATGATAATTAGGGACATACCACAAACATTTAAAACAAAAACTTATAGCTCTTTCTAAAACCCCCCCTCAATGCAAGTGACTAAAATCCAATACACAAGAATAGCTCCAACCCTTTAGTCTTTTTTCCAACTTAGTTATTAACTAGCACCAATCTTCTTTTTTGTAGTATTTTGGTTTTAGTTGGAAACCAAAATATTTTATACCTACATCCATTTCAATAAAGGGAAATGGAAACATATTCATCAAATTCCTCACTTCATGATCTGCCAAATTTTGAGCTCAAATAGAATATTGTTTAGTCGTTAATTAGCATGTTAGGAGCCATTCCAAATAGATTATTAATATTTGATAAATTATCTATAGAACTACAGGTTCCATTACAAAAATTAGTATACCATGAACATTATGTAAATGTGTAATTTCTAGATAATTTACAATAACAAAAATGTGAAATTTTCCTCTACACTTAGCTTTAGCCACAAGACGAATGAGTCCATCCGCTACTAGTAAAAAATGTAAAGGGGACAAGGGGAATCCTGGTCTCAACCCTTGCTATGCATGGATGAATGGAGAGGTAGACCCATTTATAAAAACAATAAAGGATACCTCTTAAATGAACCCCATCACCAAATTCTCAAAGCCAATCCCAAAGTCCAAATGACTCAAGAGAAGTCTCATGTTTATCCACGTAACATGATCATAGGCATAGAGAAATAAATTTTGATGACAACTCCATTCAAAATGGGGGATTTTTACACTATGAAGCCCCTCTTGAGCCACCCCTATAACTCATATAGCCTCATAGATATATTTTCCATTAAGGAACCCAAATTCTTCATTTTAAATAGAGTTGGACAAAATAGGCTTTAGTCCTCTAGCAATGATTTTGGAAATAACCAAACCAACTCGAGGTTCACTTCAAAGTGTTGGGAATTCAAATCCATGGTTTTGACTATATGAGGATGCAGCATACCCCCTAAGCTTAATCTGAGAATTACCTACTAGGTTCCCATTCCTTAAATTTTGCATCAGTTAAAGTTAAGATTCAATCAGTCATCACAAATATAACATGAAAAAATACTTATAATACCCTATACTTATATTCTTCAAATTATGACAACATCAAGTAAACGATCCATACCCCTTGGGTACCATACTACAACTCTTCTGAGGCTTTACTGGATTCATGATGTGGACTCTTAGGTTGAATAAATACAACCTTAATACAAGCTTCCAATTCAATCCTTATGCACGTATTATGACTCGAAGGAATGATCATCCAAGGTCAATATTATGCATAAAGAAATACCTCCTTTGGTACCTCAATATTAGCATAAATGAAACTTCAACATAATTATTTTAAAGATAGTATTTCCCATAACACAATCACAATCCTAATCACACATTCACATGTAATGTTAACATGTGTATCTTAGGGATTATGCATAATTAGTTAAAGGAGCAGCATTGGATGCATAATGCATAGCATAATTAACTTTCACCATATTTTATACAGTTAAGCATTAACCATAGTAACCAAATTTATATAGCTGACTCAAGCATGATTATTCACTATCTTAAACAAAAGACATGATAACACCAATACTATATAAGATCAAAATATTATGCTTCTTTAATAACCTTAACTAGTATTGAATTTGTATGCAATGGCTGTCACATGCACTCATATATAATAACCTCATGCCCATAGCTAACATAGGAATATATACTCATTCGTAGCAATCATATGTTCGTTGTTCAATCAATTTATATGTAAAAACAACCTAAGCAATTTCTCTTATATGATTCATAATTGACGATATAGAAAGCAAGAGTAAACATACAAACATCCCATGAAACCAGATTATCTGAAAGGATGTCACTTGGGAAAAATTGAGCACCACCACCCAATCTGTTATTGTCTTCCATGAGTTCACCCTGAGCTCAGAATTCTTGCCATGGATCAACTGCCTCTTGTTGATCTTTGAAATGGGTATTTAATAACCTATTTTATGATATGGTTTCCATTAGTGGCATCCCACTTTTATGGATCCTTTTTATCCATTTTCCTAGGATTTTCCCAGAAAAGCTCACCTTTATCTCCCGCAATGCTTTTCCTCATAAAAGCTTGCCTTTATCTCCTACAATTATTTTATGTTTTTTCTTAACTTATAATATTTCTCGAGCTATGTAGCTTAATGGACATGTATGTCCAAATCCATTAAGCTCATCTAGATTTTGATCTAGAAGCTTTATCATGAAAGGATTATCCATTCCCATTCACCAATGAGATTTGGAAAGAATCTCTTCTCTTCGTGTCTCAACTTTCCAAGTGATTAATTATTTTATTTCTTTCTTAATAAAGTATTTACATTTCTTTTTACACATGAGACCTAGATTTTCTTAGCTTAGGTTAGAAATTTTTTACATACAAGGGATGACTATTACATGCCCCCCCCATTAATTTTACAATTTCCTTAGTGTATTACTTCAATTTACAATATTATTTCCTCGTTCACAGGTAGTTGTCTCTGAATTTACAGGCTCCCATGGTCTTGCCATCTTATGCAGATCTTTTGATATATATATATATATATATATATATATATATATATATATATATATATATATATATATATATATATATATATATATATATATATATATATATATATATATATATATATATATATATATTGGTTACAAAGGAGTTTTACCTCCACATGTCCTTCCATCGCTACTTGTGATATTTGTTTCAATCAATTTGTGAGAGTTTTTAGATGCACAAACTCAATGTTGTTTACCATAGTTAATATCATAACTTGATATACAATACTACTATTTGAGTAATGGCAGGTTATGTTGCGTTTCATTTAAATACGCTTCCTCGTGTTCATTATATTGGAAGAAATGCATGTTTTTCCCCTGCATTATTCTAATGCCTTTGTGTTCTCGCCGAACACATGCTTCCAATAGTTCCCCTACATCAGTCCCAACAAGTCAAAATAGCACATTTGTCTAATGAACACATATAAAATACCATGTCATGTTAGCTCAATATAACCATCAAAACCATATGTACTCCTCAATTATAGATCACTTCTAATCCACATAGATCAGACTCATACTCACATGCATACAATACTCAAATGGAACACTGATACTTATCCTTGAATCACTTTTTAGCTTCCTTCTTCTATACGCACTTTGAATTGGTTGCCTCACATGGAAATCCATAGTCCTTGCTCTTCAACCATGTCTACCTACACATAGTGTGTAGTGCACACATACAACTATATATGTCATGTATCATCATGCACTATATGCATCCATATAGGTATCACATGTATTGCTTGTACACAGTACTACCTCTACCCCTTGTACACCTTGCGGCATGATTTTCTCCTTTAATACGAAACTGAAGCCACACCTCTGACCCAACCTATTTTCTCAGCCAAATTTCTAAAGACAACAAAGGGAACCTCCATGGCTAACCATAGCATTTCCATTGCAGGATTTGATCTGATGCGAATATGGAAAGGTGCGTTCTTGAACAGAGGAGCCTGCTAGTCTTTTAATCTCCCGAATTCCATGCTTTTCTCATCTTCGGCCTCCCACATTGAGAAGGAGAGTAGGTTTTGAGCTTTGGTGCTCATCGATGTAATGCAAATGATTCTACCAGGGAATTTTGTCACTAATTAAACACACCAACTTAGCCCTCGATTCTTCTTGCAACAACCATACACAATCTGGTCATTCCAGTGTATAACAGGGATTCCAAACAACATTGTACCAGTCTGTCAACTCCTCAAAACACTTATATTCAACCTAGCTGCTAACACCATATATGTTAGCCCCTTAGTGCATCACACACTAACTGTACACAAAGATATTGATCTCTACACTATTCCCCTAGTTGACTTCACTTTACGATGAAGAGGAGATAATTCCTCCATTATCTGAATCCTCACGCTAATCTTTTCTATGTGTATTTTCTCTTCGAATGTGCATATGAACTCCGAAGCATATTGATATCGATATGGACAGTGAAGGGATCGGTTTGTTCTTTGTGGGTCTTCAACTCCAAACTTGCCATAATTCCATAAAAGAGGCAATGGTCCCATCGATACTTCACCGGGCTTTGAGAGATCATTTTATATGAAGGTCGTGGCTTGTTAGATGTGCAAAGTAATTTTGTTAAGGATACCAAATACACACTACCTAATACGGTGTTAGTATTCAATTAACTTCTTTTTCTAAATTAGAATCTCTTTGGAGAATACAAGTACAGTTGGAAATTTCGTTGATAAGTATTAACCAATTGAAAACTTTTATGGAGGCAATGCACAAGATAACCATTATCCCAAATGAAATAATACTTTTGTGGAAACTCACTCATTAATTTAATGTTTCGAGATCAACAGATAAAGCAGCATCAGTAGTCGATAACGAGATTTTTTTTTCCACTGAAGAATGGAGGAATGAGCATTTTCCATCAATTATCGATGGAAATCACTTCTCCATGGGTTAACTGTAGAACATGATAAGTCTGAGTATATACGGTCCACAACTTTGGAGATGTTATTAAATACTATAAACATCATGTTTATAGTGACTCGACCATGGGAAAGTTATTTCATTGACCTAGTCTTGGGAACGATTATGATTACCTTAATATTCACAATCGATTTTGTTGGTGGTTGATTATTGTTTGACACTGTAATGTCAAGCATATTTTCTGCAACGTCCATTTTTTATTGTGATTCTTCAAGAAACATGTAATTTTTTTAAATGGAGTTCAATCTTATTTACAAATAATTTTTTATCCATTATAACCTTTTGAAGTTGGAAATAAATAACTAGGTTTCATGGAAATGATGTGCCTAAAACAATTTAGGAAGTAGCATGCATGTTATTGTCAGTAGTACTTATCTTTATGTAAACTTTTGTAGGTTGAGCTTCTCGTTAGAGTTCGAGTGACATCCTACAAACCTTCTCCTACTCCTTCTTTAACATCAATGACAACAAGCTCAACAACCTTGGCACCTTAGCACATTTTCTCCTTTATTTATTGTATGCCTCATCTCCATCCCCTTAGAGCATCCACGAGTCATCCCCCATTCGCTAGATCATGCATGAAGATATTTAGCTACTTATGGTATCATATTCCACCAACAGTACTCCTTTGTCACACAACACCATCTTTATCCAAGTAAATATTGATTTCACAAATCTCCCTCATGGTCCTTTGAAAAAAATCCTCTTGAATTCATTGTATCGTTGAGTAGCTCCAATCACAAATTTAATGATCTAGCCCTCCAATATATTATTCAACCAAAAATTGACTACTCACGAGATTTTATTATTTACCAAATTTACTCATTGAATCAATTATGAATTCCAATTATACAGTACCACAATGAACCAGTTTCTAAAATTATTTGATAGTCTTGGTAACCACTAGGCTAAAATCACGGGAAAGTTAGGAAAGAAAATCTCATGAGAGTCTATAAAAACATACCTTTGCACCAGTTCTTAGGATCAATTAGTTGGTTTGTAGCTTGTTCTGCCAAAAATTCATGTTCCTTCATATGTAACCATCGTTGTATCTCTTCCTTGGTTGGCTTCTACATCCCCTTCAATCACATATCTCAATCTTAACAATGGAACCATTTTGTCTTCAAAAAAATATTTTGGTAAAAAGTTACATTTAGATTGTTGGGTCAACGTGTTTCGAACCACTCAGTGTCACCCATCGTCAAAACGATAACAAAAATTCCATCCAACCACCCAAGCTAAATTTAATTTATGATTTCATCTTGGAAACCTATAATCGTGTCCGCTTAAAATGATGAAACTTTATCCCAATGGACCTTTCATGTAGGGTTGTAATCTCTGAATTTAGGCTTCTATGATTCATATTATATTTAAGAAACTCCTTCGGTGAAAAATCACATTGAGATTGTTGGGTCAACATGTTTGTTGATGTGAAGATGCAATACTAGGATTTAGAGTGAAGCAACCAACAAAAATCCCTTAGCCATAGGCCATTTTGGCATCACCTAGGAGTAGATGAAGTCTAACCCTAGGTATCTTATGACGAAGTCAAGGAAACTCGCTAATTTTTTAGTGATGAAAGGGACATAAAACTTATGTGATTACTATCATAAATGAAATATTTGTAAGTATACCATTAAGTTTCATTGTGAATCAATCATTGATAGAGAATTACCAAAACATAACATATGAACCAGATCATTTAGATCATAATGCACAACAATATATAATGAAACCAAATAAACATATTTATTACTTTTGGAAGTCATTCATTACATCTCAATTGTCATGGCCCACCATCTTAATTCATAAAGTTATAACGTGAAATCCTTACAAAAAAATGTGTGTAATATCTATCTTTTTTTATCTATTTATCATCATATTCTAACGTCCTTAATACATCATGGCTTTTCCTATTTATAGGTTTAAGTTGGGACACAAATATGATAAAAAACTATTTTTACCATGAGAATTTCCTATTACCATGGGAAAACTCCTAAAAACTACCTTAGAGTCTTTCCTTCATTTCCACATTCTGCATGTTAACCCTGAGCCAACTTTCCTACATGGTGATCCTCTAAAATCCTCAAAATACTTCCTAAAAACTACTACTTCGATAGATTGTAACACCCCTATCCACCTAGTTGGGGAGATGCCACACCCATATGGTATTAATACCAAAATCATATATATAGCATGACCAAAACAATATAATGAAATGCATGAAAAGAAATCATACCATAAGGCATAATAATAGATATAAAACAAGTTAACATGTTTGAACACTTATCTGATGAAATGTATTAACTAGTTAGAGACCCCTGATGTACCACCCTGTCCTAGACCATGCTACTCCTAATCGCATAGTAGCAAGTGACCCTAATATCACACGAGCAGGCGAACATAAATTCCAACTACATTCATCATATGACCAACTTACCACTTTCTTCATGTCCATGATGTTGATGATGGTAGTTAGGGATTTGTATCATAACTCAGCAGTGAAGACAATCATCTTTAGCTCTAGGAAGACTCAATGGTGTTGTTATCTTCTCTTTTCCTGGTTTTTATTAAGAATTTTAATTTATTTATTTAATTTTTTCAGGATTATTATTGTTTGTTTCTTCCCTCAAGGGTTTTTTTTTCTCGTCAAATTTCATGGGTTAGTTTTGAACATACATGTTTTCATTGATTTTTTTCATTATAATTTTTTTAGCATTAATCATATATTCTGGGTTTCCAACTAACAAAGGTGAAAAAATTAGTCAATCCTAAAGAATAAATAGCAAAGATGCATAGTTGTTACGAGTTAGGAATTAATTAATTGTTAGTAAATTAGTTATTAAATTAATTAAAATAATATTGAGTTCTAAATTAGTTGTTAGGAATTAGTTATCACAATAATATTTAGTTATAAACTGGTTTTTAGGAAAATTTAGTTTTATTTATTTTAATTATATATATTAAATAAATTAATTTAAATAAAATTAAAAATATTATAAGGCATTAAAATTAGGAATGATCCCTTTATAAAATTAATTATTAAATTAATTAAAATGATATTTAGTTATAAAGTATCAGTTAAGAATTAATTTTAATTTATTTTGATTATATAAATCTCTATTAAAAAAATTAGAAAAAATAAATATAATTAATAATATTAGAATAAATTTATTAATTTTAATAAAAAATAATTTTAAGTTTATTAATTTTAAGAATTTATCAATAAAAATTGTATTAGAATAAGTTTAATAATTATATATATATATATATATATATTATATATATATATATATATATATATATATATATATATATATATATAATGAGAATTCAAATAAAGAAAAATATTAAAATAATCCATTATTCTTATTGAATTTGAATTTGAAAAATTAAAATTAAAATTAAAAGAAGAAGCAAGAGGGGTAGAATCAAGAAGAGAGGGTCAGAATTGAGCTCTTACTTCATTTCCAACTGTCATTTCTCACTAGAATCAAGAAGAGAGGGTGGGAATCCATCTCTTACATAATTTCCAACCATCATCTATATTGAGATTGATTGCATGCTTCTCAATCTCGATAGCTTCTCTAAGCTTCCTATGGTGGAAGTGATTAACCCTAGCAATGACTCTCAAATCCTCAATGCAGACATGGTGCTTGGATTTGTCCACATGTTCAGCTAGAGCTCATGAGCCTAAACAATTGTGCCTAATGTCTTATGCATGCTCTAGGACTTTCGCGTTAATGGAGCAACCTGTTTCTCCAATGTAAGGAACCCCATAGGAACAAGGGATCGAGTAGACCCCTTTCATGTCTTTAGGGTCTACAAGGTCCTTAACATATCTAAGAGAATTTTTAATTGTATTAAGAGGTTTGAACAAACCAGAAACTCTCTTCTTTTAAGGATATGGGAAATCATCTTCGTGGTCCCTTGGATAAATGGACGTTGAACCTTAGAGATGGGATCAACACTAGCATTCTTAACCCTTGATTACTCACACACTCTTTGAAATACCTTGAGTGTTTGAGTTATGCTACATCCATTATTTTGAAATAATTCAATAAGATGACATTTCTATTTCTCGAGGTGGTTCTCATTAGAAATTCTGAGAGCACTAGTTGTAAGAGTGCTAAGAAATCCAAATTTTTACACTCGAAAGTGATGAAAAGTGGCATAAAGATATTGTTAGTTGTGAGTTTTTCTGTGAAAAACTAGGTGATAAACATAACCATTATTCATTATAGAGAATATGATATCAAGGAAAGGAAGACACCCATTCCCTCAACCTCCATCATGAATTTTATGGAGTCCCATAGGGAATTAAGATGGCTAAGAAACAAATCTAATTTCTCATGTCCATGGGGCCAAATAATACAAGTATCATCAACAAACCTCTTCCATTTTTTAGGGCGTACTTGAGTTGAGGCTAAATCCTTGGTCACAAAATCCTTCATGAATAAGTTTGCAACTATAGGGTAAATAGGGGATTGCAACCCCACACGATTCTTCATAGAAACCACCTTGGAAAGTAAAGAAAGTTGAGGTGAGGCATATGCCAACTAATTTGGTTGTGTGAGTGTGAGTGATTATATTTATGACATCAGTGGCCTCTTGAATATGGATTTTGGTATAAAGGGAAACAATGTCAAAACTTACTAACAAATCTCGAGGGTCCACCCTCATATCTTGCAATTCTTTAGCGAAGGAATCAATGTCGTCAACAAAGGAATCAGTGCGAGCAACAAGAGTTTAATATTTTGAGCCAAGAATTTAACAAGAATATAAGTAGACCTATCTATTGTGCTAACAATAGGTCTCAAGGGAACCCCAAATTTATGAACATTTTGGAGGCCCATAAACTCTAGTGGTGAGGGAAATTCCTTAAATAAGTTTTTTAAAGAGAATTTTAAGGGAAGTATTCAATTTAATGGTGGTCTTTACTTCTTTAGTTACTGACTTAATGGGATTCTTATTAAGCTTGATGTAACTACTGTTATTAGAAACATGCTCAATCATTTTGTTAACATAATGAGATTTATCTAAAATGACGATGGCCCTAGCTTTGTAAGCTTTAAGGATGACAATGTCACGGTTATCCCTTAGGGATTTAAGGGCAATAAATTCTTCTTTGCTAATGTTTCTTTTGGGAGGCTTAGCCTTTATATGAATTATGGCACAATCTCTCCTATTAACCTCCTTAAAATTATGAGGGAGTTCCCTAATACCATATTCAAGGTTACAAATAATGTCATCTATGGGAATATTTTTAGGGGTGAGGGAAAAATTAAGACCTTTAATGTTCAATAATGTTATTTCGTTATTTATGATTATGAATTCCATCTATTTGAGGAATTAATAAAATTTCCCCTAAATCTAGAATTTTTTTAGCCAAATAAACATATACATCACTCAAGTTACACTAGTGCTTATTGAAAATATTTATGATATCAATATTCTCTATAAGCAACCTCTTATTTTCTATGGTTAGTATTGCCAATACAAATCCTAAATTTAGATCTATTGATATGAATTCATGATTTATTGTGAATTTATTACTTTTGTATTTAAAGTGATTGAATAGGAAAATAAACACACTATACAAATTATTTAACTACTGAAAATTATGAGTGGAACTACAGTAAAAAAGAAACACCATAAAAATAATAATTAGAAACCAAATATGTGAAACCAAACAATAATATGAGCCAATATATGTTTCTTCTTAAACAAATGAGAGTAGAAGGAAAAATACAAAAATCATCAACTATTTTAGAGCTATGAGACACTCTACTCTCCTATAATCTCCAATGAAACATTTTTTCTCCTTTGCTTTGTTTTCTCTCTACTCTTCTTAGTGATCAAGTTTATATAATAAGAGATGAACTATTGTTCCGTCTTTTAGCTAAAGTATTAACATCCCTTCTTCATCATTAGGTTTATATTTTTTTTATTCTGTAATGCTTATATAACACTAGTGTGTTCTCTTCTGCTACTAACTCCACATATAACAATGATGGTGAGTAGATGGAATCTCCACTTGAACATGCAAGATATAATTAATTGTTACTTTCTATGGGCACAACCTTTTCACACTACAAACTCCTTTCGCGGAAAACAAACCCTATGTGAAATATATAGGAGGGTGGGATAATTTATTTCCAATTTTTCTAGATAGATAGAGATATAAAAGGGTTAGGTTAATAAGATGCATAGTCTATTGAAAGCATTTTGTTGATGGAAAGTTTATGGGTTCCAAATTAGTGAAGTCCCTTGGGGCTTCTAACCACTCTTTTAACTGGTGGTTGTAACTGACCTCCTTTTAGATATTTTAGATGGAGGGGAGGAATCCCACAAGAGGATTTCAAGGAAACCTATGCCATAGTAATTATTTTCCTTGTATCCATACCAAATCTCCTAATGGACCTCTCAAACATAGGGAAAAAAAGACACTTTTATAAAGGATATTTTAACGTCATCATTGCCATTTCTATGTAAACTGAAAATTTTCTCAAGACCATACTTATATAGATTGATTCCTAAACAATATTGCAATAAGAATCCTAAATTTTGGGGGGATGAAAATTTTGCACTTAAGTGTTTCACCTACTAACACTATTCTACAAATTGGTACCTTTCCAACTTCCTAAGAACCATCTCAATCGGATTTCGTATACCAAAGTTATGGCACCTAGAAGTTAACCTTCATGTTTGACCACCATGATATACGAAGATTCCATGTCAACCCCCAGTGTCCATGGAATAGGGGTTATCGATGTGATCATGATGAAGGAAATTCTATAAGATTCAATATTATAACTCTATTTAAGAGTTGAAGGAGTCAAAATTAACCACTCGTAGGCTATTTGGTTTTGTTATAACTAATCCACTAGAAGCAAAAGGGGTTCCACTCCATTCAAGTGCATCTTTTCCATAGATGAATAGAGTAGCTGAGAGTGGATAAAGAGAGAGAAAAGAGAGAGATTTTGTGCACTATAGCATCCCACTGGCCATAAGTCTCACTTTTTTGTACTTCCAACCATTTCTCATCAAAGAGATAGAGAAGTGTAGTCTTACCTTCTAGCTCAATTTTCTTCATAAGGGTTTCCTAGGTAATATCATTTTTTTATTGTTGTTTGTGGGTGATTGTTGTATTTTTTATCTCTTTCTTACATTTTTATATCTTGCATGTATATGCTATAAACAATAACTTAATAATTCCATAAATCTAAGGAAAGATATACCATCATAGTATAGATTTTTTATTTTAAGCATAATATTATTAAATATTTTGTGAAGAATTGTCTAAAGGAATATACATGTGAGTTTACAAATCACATAATGTAAACATTGCCATTTTTTTCTTTAATCTGTTTAGTCTCAAATAAATAACTAGAAATTTTTTTAGAAATATGTAGTGGTAAGAAGAAATGTTATCAAGAAAATCTCCTATCCTCGGCAACCACTAGAGGATTGAAAATTGTTAACACTATAAATCCTTGAAAATTGGTGCTTGTAAAACACTAAAATTCATAGGTTATTGAGTGAAGGAAAAATGAAAAGTTGAAAAAAAAATATCCCCAACAATGACCTAAAATTAAACCTAAAGAAAACCAACAATCAACTTGTTTATCACCAATATTCACATAAAATGATACTTTCTTATGAAAATAAATTATAACTATAGTATATTGTAGTCATTGTAACTAGAAGCATAAATACATTAACCAAGACACACTAACCAATACATTGACAAGAGAATATTAGATGTGACCTTATTCCACATTTTATCCAAATAATTTTCCTTCGTGTCTTGCCACTACTTTTGTAACCCTATGTTTTCCATATGTGGAAGGATGGTGTTTGATTTACTTTTCACTTGTGCCAAGTAAGATAGGAAACCTAAATTTCATTTGGTCTCATCATATATTTCTTGTACATAGGTGGGCTTTCCAATTTTGGCTCCTAATTCTCAAAAAATTTAAGTCATGACCAATTCGTCTCTTTATTTGAAACTATTTTTGTGATTTTATTAATCTCTCCATTGTTTGGGCATTCCCTATTCTTTTATACTCACTTTGATCTTCCTTTTGTTATTTGTCTTGTTCTTTTATTAAGGTTTAATTTGAGTATCCTTTTTCTTGTTGTGAAACTTTTCTAGGAAACCCCAAGCTTTTGGTATGTTGAATGATGGTTTTTCATTTAATATATCCCACTCATGCTAAGGAAGGAAAGAAACCATATTTTTTTTTGGTCTCCTAATGTTATGAAACCAGCTCACAGAAAGATAGAAAACATAGATCAATGCCTTATAAATAAGCCTCTTCGAGGGGGTAACCTCCTTTACATTACACAAATGACAAGACCTCCTTTCTATATATAGGAGTCTAAGGGGTCATAATATAATCAGAGCCGACATAATAATAATAATGTAAGGGCACAATAATAACAATATCGGGACTACATGTGTACAAAAATATAACAAGGGGGTTGTACTAATAACAATAAGGGGTTACAGTAGTAGTATAGGTGCCTAACGTGCCCCTATCCTTCAAAAAGTGTTGTCCTCAATGCTTGAGTAGTTCTTGATGCTTTTGTATAAAATTCTTGTCCTCCCACGTCGAATCTTCAGTGGGTAAGTTCTTCCACTTGATGAGATACTCTGAAATTGATCGATTTCATAGCTATTGGGTTCATGCTTCTGTGACTGCTCCAAGTTCCAATATGATTTTTCCTTCCTCTTCAAGTTATGGCAATATTGTTTGAATTTGTGATATTCTGCAACTTTTGAATGAGTGGCCACACTTGTTTGTCCTTCTTCCATTCATCCATTGCTTCATTTATCCAACCTCGTTGGATAATAGAAATAGCACAAAACAATGCTTCGACATCCTCATCCTTTCTTGAGAGTGCATCTGCAACAAAAGTTTTCTTCCCTTTTCTGTAGATGATGTCAAAGTCATAACCCAACATATTTGTGACCCATTTTTTCCATTCTTCTAAAGATAATATTTGATCTAAGAAGTATTTAAGACTATCATGATCCATTTTTACCTTGAAGTGTCTTCCCATTGGATAAGGTCGCCATTTCTTAAGTGCATGTAGTATTGACAAGATTTCCTTCTCATAAATAGCTTGCTTGATATGTAGCCATAAAAATACCCAATCATCTACATCAAATTGTTCTTCACTATGATGTTGATATACCTGTTGTTTCATTCGATTCTGGACCAAAGTGGCATTATACTTTAAAAGTTTGAGACCTTGTTGTTGATGCTTGATGTGATCTTTCACTACTTGAACCTTTTTCTTCTTGATATGTCCTTCTATCCTTAGAGTTTGAGGAGTGGTAATTTATTCCAATGCTTTACAAGATATGGTCGGATTCATTTCTTAGTGCTCAATGTGATGTTTCACATCTTGAGCTTTTTTCTTATTGATATGTCATTCTATCTTGATAGTTTGAGGAGTGGTAATTCCAGGCAATGCATTACAAGATATGGTCGGATTCATTTCTTCTTTCTCGATGTGAGCTTTCACTTCTTGAACTTTTTTCTTCTTCATATGTCCTTCTATCTTGAGATTTTGATGAGTAGTAATTATTGCTAATGCTTTACAAGATATGGTCGGATTCATTCCTTCTTTCTCTATGGTTGGGTCTTGGCATATATCCTCTTCTTTTGATGTTTCTTGATCCTCTTCTTCCTCCTATTCATACTCTATGTAAAATAATTTCTTCTCAGCACACTTATGACCTTTAGTGCATTTGCTATCACAATTGTAACAAAGCCCTTTTTCTCTTTTTTCTTCCAATTGTTGTGGTGTAAACCTTGTAGGTTGTGGAAGGCTAAGAGAAGAAACACTTCCATAATTATAGTCATGAGTGGTGTGATTCCTTGTTTCCATAATTTCACTTTCAATTTTTCTTGCCCACCTGAATGCCTTCTCCAATGAATCAGGTTCCCAAAGAAGAACCTCATGTTGAATGTTATCCTTTAAAGTACCTACGAAGACATTAATCCTTTGCTTCTCTAGAATATAATTTACTCTTATATTCAAATTTTGAAAGTCCTCAATGTGCTCTACCATTGAACACTTTTGTTTGAGATTTATCAATTCGATAAAGAAGATGTTTCTCCTTGTATCCGCATAATGTGCTATCATTTCCTCTGTGAAAATGGACCACGTAAAAAGTGGTTTATGAGAACAAAGAACTTTATACCGTAAAAATTTGATCTCGTTCTAAATATGAAGATGCAATACATACATTTTGTAACAGTTGCACCTCATGTAGATCAAAATCTTGCTCCATTTGACGTATCCAATTTACGGGATCCTTTCCATCAAACTTCCTCATATCGCCTTTTCTTTATTTTAGGAGCTCGATCTTGAAATGACTATAAATCTGTAATTTCGACTCTTCTAGTTCTAAAGTTACGACCTGAAGTAACCCTCTATGTCCTCTTTCCACTGCCACTAGTTTGATCAAAATTGGATTCTCCAAGAAAGAGTTATCCACAATCTCCCAATATGACCTGACTATATACCTTTTCACTAGAGAGAACTTGTATGAAGTTCGACATGTCACTATTTTGTCCTTTGTATTTGAAAAATACAAAAAATAAAAAAATGTCCATTCTCTTTCTGTAACTTCTTACGAAATTTCAATCTGAAGCGTAGAGAGATCGCTATGACGATTTTCCCAAGGTGACATGTTTGGAATGTAATTTGGGGGTCTCTATAAGCCCTAAATTCCTCAGACTATATCTCCAAACATGTAGCGGGACACGATCTGAAATTTGTAGCCAAGGTTCAGACCGATTTCTTCTCAAATGGGTTTTTGTTTCAGCTTCTAAAACTTTGTAGCAAAAGTGATATAGTGAAAATCACATGATGACCTATTTTGGTTGGAATTCTGGGGCTTTCAAAAACCCTAACTTCCTCGGATCATATCCCCGAAAATATAGCGAGAGAAGCTCTAAAATTTGGACCTAAGGTTTAGCGCGAGTTCATCTCAAATGGGTTTTTTTCACTTCTGAAACATCACAGAAAGAAGGTTATAGCGAAAATTCCACGATGATCTATTTGGAGAAGCAAAACCATAGAATCCAAAGCTCTGATACCAAACGTTATGAAACTAGATCACAGAAAGATAAAAAAGATAGATCAACACCTTAGAAATAAGCCTGTTCGATGGGGAAACCTCCTTTACATTACACAAATGAATAATTCTTAGATGATACAAATGACAAGACCTTCTTTCTATATATAGGAGTCTAAGGGGTCATAATATAATCAGAGCTGACATAACAATAATAATGTAAGGGCACAATAATAACAATAGTGGGCTTCTATGGGGCACAATAATAACAATATGGGGACTACATGTGTACAACAATATAATAAGTGGGTTGTACTAATAACAATAAGGGGTTACACTAGTAGTATAGGGGCCTAACACCTAACATATTTGTTGTGCATGGGAAAATTCTCTTGTTTTAGCTTCCTAGTCTTCTAAAAAAATTAAGTACTAGGAAATGATTCTCTTTACTTGATATTTTTATTTTCTTACTAAGCTCACCCTTCTGTGGTCATTCTATCTTCCTTTCGAGTCAGTACAATGTTTCTCCTATCATCTTTTTCTTGTTTCCGTAGCCTTTTTTTAAGTGCTCTACCTTCTTGTCATAGCACATTTTTTGAAAAAACCTAAGTTTTTAGCAAGTTGAAGAATGCAATTTTGTCTAGTTCCTAAGAATAATTCCATGAAAGGTGGGAAAACAAAAAATTCTTTTAGTCTCTTGACATGTTTCCTATGAATGGGTAGGCTTACTAGTTTTGGCTACCAAGTTGTATCAAAAACTTTAAGTAGTGATAAATGCTCCTCCTTACTCCAAATTATTTTTTATTCTCATGGATCCCTTCCCTATGTGGTTGTCCCTAGTTTCTTGATACCCACTTTTGTCTACCTCTATAGTTTCACTTTCTATTTTCTTGGCTTTTCACTTGGGCATATGCATTCCTAGCTTTGAATTTTTCTAGGAAGTATTGAGTTTTCGATGTGTTAATATATGGAATTTACTTTACTCCATACCATTGTTTTGCGAATAAGTACCCTAGGGCTTTGGTTTAGAACCCCAACAGAGAAGAAGCAAACTACAACAAGAAACACTCATAAATCTCAGGAAAAATGCTTATATAATCAAACTACATGAGAGTGACCATACCCGAATTTCCTTTGTTCGAGTAGGTCCTGCAGGGTTTAGACCCTCTGCAACTCCCAATGTTCTTCAAACCTGAAAATAATTCAATTCGAACATACATATCAGTATAGAAGTAAATCATATTCACCAAATTGACTTTATATCATATAAACAAATGATTGATCATACATCAAAACAACATTCATATATCAATTACAACACAATTTGATGCATCAATATAGTTAATTTCAGAAACAAGACATCATTTCGTTTATTGCGGTAAGCTATAAATAACATGGAGAGAATTCACCTGAGTCTTCTTCTTCTGGCTCCAAGTGGAACCGTCGTCCGGATTTGTCCTATCCCAGTCTTTAACAATCTTCTTCCATAACCAACACCATGATATCTCAAGCAAAAGGGAGAATATCTATAATCAAGGAAACAAGGGTTTCCTAAAGCTTGGGGAAGTGCATGAGGCAGAGGGATTCATCAAACTCAATCAGGGATAATCTCAGTACAATAACTCTATGTCTTCTCCTCCTTAAGGCCTTCCCATAGAAGTCTATTTATACTTCTCCCAATTAGTTTTCTGGCTGGGAAACAATTCGGGAACAGGGAGTAGGAGATAATCAATAGGTAAAACCCGTGAACTCTGCCCATAATTAAGAAATTTATTTGGTGTTTTAACACATAGACGTAGGTTGGGTATTGACTGACCCGTGTGTACATGCTTTTATCTCAGGGAAAATTAGCGTACAGGGAATAAAACACTATTTTTTAATATAATTGGACGAAGTCTGGAAGGAGGGGTTTCCCTAGGTCATAAACCAAGAAGCACAAATACGGAGAGTGGTAAAATGTGCTATAACATATGCCCCCTAATATATGAGGTCAGAAGGGGTACATGATGGATGAAATGTATTAAGTGGAACGAATCTTATCGAGACTGAGAAGGACGTCACAAGAATTCATCTTTCCAAGCCATCAAAAGAGATCAGAAAGAAACTGTTGCCTGAGGTGGGCATACCCATGCTCAGAGGAAGTAAAGAAAATCCGCATATCAAGTACAAGCGGATCCAATATGTATACAAGTATAAAGAAACTGAAAGTACATAATGGATCATCTAGTCGTGATCAAAAAGTACATGTCTGAATATCACACATAAGAAGACGATCAATGATGTTGAAGGATGAAGCTGGTCACTGATGTCAAAAACGGATCCCAATAGTACCAAATGAACATGATGGAATAAAATGGTAATACATCACAACTCAAATGCCAGCATATAAGATGTCGCTGTGAAGAACTGCAACATATAAGGTGGATGGTGTCAACTAGCAGCAACAGGAGCACCTGACAAGTGAACCAAAACAGGCTGATGCAACCCGAGGTCTTCACTGACCATCGCGGTACATTTCTACACAATGGGAATAAATGATCTGAGGTCGACCATGTGAGAAATCGTTTGATTATCGTTCATTGATTTATACCGTTAACAAATGCGATACTACTCATCGATAATGATAATGAGAGTCAAGGTACCTAGTACAATCTAACAAGTGCAAATAAATGAGTTGAAGTCAAACAACTAGAAGAATTTATAAATTAGGGGACAATGACGGTTTGCCACTGTCGATAGCGAAGGAATCTGCCACTGATGATTTCAAACCCCAAGGTACTTCGAAATAGACTCTAGATCCTTGTCCCAGAGCAAGTGAACTATAGTTAATAGGAAAAGATTCGCTAGAAGGAAGGCATTAAGGAATCCTTCATCAATCTAGTGCAAGTGTAACCCGTAGGCTAATAATGTGGAAGGAATCAGATGAAAAAGATGTAGTAACTCAACCGAAGCACGTTTCCGACATACACAAGATGTAGCTAGCACACTATAGAATCTCTCTGAACCAACCAATAATTAAAGTTGACGTAGAGGCGAGGAATCCACCAATAGGGTCAAATCAAAACCAAGGCACTACATGAATCCCGATGTGTGATAATGAAAGTTGATGTTGAACACAAGGGAAACCACTCATTCAAAGACCCATGACACTGATCGATGCTGAGCACAAGGTGAATTATCGATAATGAAAATAGGGTTAGGGTGTGGCTCTAGATCTACCTTCAGAGCAATATGTCATAGTTGATAAGGACAAGACCGGTCATCAAGAAGTCAATAGAGACCTTCTCAAACCGGCATGAGAAAAGGACCAATATAACTGATGCGATGACAAGCATGACACTGACAACCAGGGATGGCTAACTGAAAATTAGGTTAGGAGACACTGCAGAGAGGCCAACTCAGGTTTACTTCCCTTGAACAAAAGCACGACTCAATGATGACTATATAGAAACATATGATAACTCTCTATAAGTTTGTGATGCAGGAGGCATGAGAAAACTCTCCATATGATTGGAAGAGGTAACCAATCCGAGGAGTACTGACTCAATGACAAAGTTAAGGTGTACCTAAGTCAAACTAAATCCCACCCAAATGGAGGAGAGACGTTATTTTGAGTGCTTTATTCAAGGACGACATGAATGACTCTAGCTGCCATCAAAATATGGAAACGTTGTCCCGTTCCCACTCTTTTTGGAATATATAATTTTTTTGTCTTTTTATTTAAGATGGAAAAAGAATAAAAAAATGCTATAATACACTGGAAAGAACGAGTGTTAGAGAAACATATGATCTAGTTCTTGGCAAGGGAACATTTCTATGCTCAATATAGAGAGGAAAAGCTAGTTGATGACACTCAAAGGGATGTTCTTTCCACGGGTAAAAGGATGCGTCAAGTTACAGAAGATAAGTGATTACATGGTTGATTTTGTAGAAGACATGGTTAGATAAGTGGCTTAAACATGATTCTAAGTGAAGCTGACTCAAGGCCAAAAGGTGAAAATAGTGAAAATGTAATGCAACAATACAACTCAACACAAAGGAGCCTCTAGGGTATAAGGCCAGAAATTAGTGTGAAAGAAAGGAGAATGTGTCTTCAATGCATCAGTCATGGTGGGACTAAAGAGGACTCCACAGCTTACTCAATATAGCAGCATAGGCAACCAATGTCAGAAAGGTTCTAACTAAGATGCCCATGTAGAGGATGGCTCTACCATCACATCTTGATTTCAAAATCTGCAAGTTAAAATGGCTTGCTAACCAAGATACAATGGGGTCGAACCTATGGCTAATGTATCGATGAATGGATGCTAGTATGCAAGATGCAGTGGAAAATGGTTTTCCCTAACGTAAATTCTAGTGAGTGAACAATACCTCCCATGATAGGTCAACGGTCATGGGACCAGAATAACATATTGAAGAAGGTCTCCAAAATATCTTAGAAAGACAACCCAATCTCGACAATCCAAGCCCATAGGTCAAAAAGTTCATGAGAAAAAAATAAATTTTTGAAAAAATACTTTGCAATTTCAAAGTTATATACTGACTTTTGGACTCATAACTTTTTCATTTTTGTTTGTAGCAAACAGCTGTGGAGAAAAAGGGAGCAAGCTTTCCTCTAAAAAATTGGATCATTCAAATCACCCCAAAGTTATCAAGTAACCCTCAAATCATTCTTGTAATGTTTTATGATAGTTTTTAGAAGTTTTCTTAAAGTTTTGACTGTGGGAAATTATGTCCAAAAATTCAACTCTGCATACATGCAGGTTGGATGTGATCAACCTGTGTATACGACAACCCTACATGCGACTGTGTGTAAAGGGAACCCACGTGTACATGAGTTAAAGTTTGAACATAAAAACTAACCTTTGAAACTCTAATTTTTTGCAGGATGAATATTAGTTGGAGGGAAAGAGAGCATACCACTATTGATAGTGAGGTAATGAATGACCAAACTATATTACACGCTCTAAGAGGCTATGGCTTATTGAAATTCTTCAAAATACCTAATATGAAAGCCAATACATGCTTGCTCGAACTATTGATCCACTACCGGAGTGCAAAGTATGATGCTTTCATGATGGACTAGATGCCTATACGGATTGAGGTCGAAGACATCTAATTTACTACCAGTCTCTCCTAAAGAGGGGAGGTCATGCATTCAATTGGCAGGTTGAGAAGTAGTCTTTCAGTAGAAGACTATGTCCATATATATTGTCTTAGACATCCAAAGAAGATTGGAAGCCAGATTCCAATCAAACATGTGGAAAGTTTATCCCTGAGGATTTTGCTATTTACCATTGCACAGGCAAATGGGTCAGCTTCGTTGCATCAGGCATCACAAGTATCTATGAGCCTGGCAGTGGAATGTCTTACCACAATATTTGACTGGTGCACACCTCTTCTGACTAACATGAAGAGCCAATTGACCTCTATACAGAAGGGTCAGACGAAGAATTTTGGATATGGGACTATATTATGTTCATTCTTCTTCGAGAAGGTACCTAGGTTACATCCCAAAGTATCAATGTCCATCAGCAGCCCTAGAGATCCATGAATGGGTAAATGGGCAGACTTGATGAAATGCCTTGGAGGCGGGGACATGCCTAGAATTACTTTTGATGATGACTTTTGCACCTGGTGGGACCAACAGGTCATTGCAGTCGACGACTACCTGTATGCCGGTATGAATTTTCGAGGAGATATAGACTTAGTGTTACCACCAAATGCGACATGGGGAGACATAAGTAATAATTTTTAAGTTTTTGTGAATTTTGAAGATTTTTTATATTTTTTAAAATGAAATGAACTTAGAAATTTTCTTGATGAAACAAAATAATTACAAAATGATCATGTTCCAGATGTGGGTCCAGTGAGTCCAAATGGATTTTCAGGGCACAGGCATTGCGGAAGAGGGGCATAAGAGGCAGGAGCTGAGACAGAGAGTGTCCTATATGTAGTTCAAATAAACTTGGTGAGACTAACTCACCAGGTACCTATGATTGCCATAGAGGATCTACCTAAGGAGATGCAGTGCTGTGTGGTAGGGGTACCACAGGATTGGGTCTAGACACTTTGGAATGTACCCAACGTGGTGGTTAACTTTTTAGCTACTCATCCTGAGCCAGCTTGATAGACAGACCTATGTCTGACTGGACATGATTATGGGCATGAACATAATTTTTGAGGGCATCTTGCCCCAAGTTTGTATATTATTTTTTGAACACTCTATCTATATACATGCGATTTTATGATATATATACAGATTCGATTTTTGATGTTCTTTAATTGGATGAATGATTAATGTGCCAATCTAATGCTTGATTAGAAATAGAGTCTACTAATGAATTCTTGGATCGTGGAATGTGAACATATGTGATATAAATAAATTATCATTGCAACACTCTGACTCTCAAAAATTGGTGATATAAATAAGGATCTCGAACTCGATAAATGTTATCTAACTACGAGATCATTAGCTATGAGTCTAGATAAACTACCAATGAATCAATCCCATAAGATATTACTTCCGATAGTAAATTAAGAATGGCAGTATATTCGGAAATGTTGTTCGAAGTAGGGCCAATACATACTCCTCTCAACACCATCAACTAGAAATGAATAATAAATCACCCAAGCCGTGGAAGCAAGATTCTGAGCGTGCCGACTAGCACCATCGGAAAATCTGAAATATATTGAATCATCCATCAACACCTGCCAAAGTGATAAAAAAATGTCGTATAACAAAATTCCAGAAAAATATGTACAAAGATACAATATATACAAATAAGAAATTGCTTGGCCGAAGCCTAAGCAAAATACTTCTTAAGGTAGAGCCCATTTCTAGGTTCTACCAGCTTGTTCCCTTCAAAATTAATTAATTCATAGGCCCCTTTTCCCAAAACTTTCTTGACTATAAAGGGACCATACCACATGGACTTGAATTTGCTTGCCCCTAGGGCGTCTTTGTCTTCGTCATATATTAAGACAAGGTCACCTTCAGAAAAAACCCGAGGACATACAACTTTATCAAACTGAGTTTTAACCCTCTTCTTATGGGATTCGTTTATTATGGTTGCATATCGACGCTGCTCATAAAGTTGTTCCAAATGAACGAAGCATTATTTGAGACTAGACATCTTTAGAAGACATTCTAAAGCCAGCCTAAGGGATGAAATTTCAAATTCGATAGGGAAAGTAGATTCCAACCCATAAACTAGTTGAAAAGGAGTAAAACCGGTGACAGTCTTAACCCAGGTTTGATATGCCTAGAGTGAAGGGTACAACATGATGTGCCAATTGGATCGACTTTTATCGATTGTCCTTTGCAGGATAGTCTTAAGGGAATTATTGATGGCTTCGACTTGCCCATTGGCCTAAGGATAATATGGAGATGAATGCTCCTGCCGGAAGCCCAACTTCAGAGCTAATTTGGTCATTAGTTGATTGTGGAAATGATTGTCATAGTCAGTGACAATCTCTCTTGGGATACCAAATTGTAAAATACGCTGGTTGAAGAGAAACAAGGTTGTTGTTTCACTATGGTTTTTGTAAGTAGGAATGGCCTTAGCCCACTTTGTAAAGTAGTCTACGACCACAATTATGTACTTGTGATTCACTGTCGAAGGTGGATTACAAGTAGTAAAATAAATGCCCCACTTCGTAAATGGACTGAAAGTGATAACAGGAAAAAGGGGAGATGGACATGCACACATTTGCTGAGTATAAATTTGACAAGGATGGCAATGTTTGACTACATCAAAACAGTCCTTGAAAATTGAAGGCCAACAATAGGCTGCACACAATTTTTTTTGGGCTATTACAAACACTGATAGATGACCGCCACAAGCTCCACTGTGGCAATCATTAAGTACAGACTCAGCTTCTTCCAAAGTAAAGCAACGCCTAAGGATTGAGTCAACCCCTCTACGATATAATGTATCACCAATGATAACATAGTTTTTGGTAAGGTGACGTAACTTTGAACGCTCATCTTTGGAGAAAGGAGGTGGAAACTTTGAAGTCTGGAGATATATAATGATATCTCTATACCAAGGATCTTATGAATAAATGAAGAATAAATGTTCGTGGGGAAACGTTTCATCATAAAAAATATGTTCCTCATAAGGCAGCTCTGAAAACAATTCCACAAAAACCAATGACTCCTTAGATTTGGCTGACAAGAACTCAAGATTGATTTTTTTCAAAATAACAACCCATTCATTATACTTGCCCCCAATTACTCACCTACTGAGCACAAACTAAAAGGATTGACAATCGCTAAGACAAATGTTTTGGGCAGCAGAATGTAATGATGAAGCTGTTGGACAACATGGACAGCCGTCAAGGCTAATTTCACAATGGGAGAATAGCGTAGCTTAGGTCCTATTAAGCCTCAACTCAAGTAATAGATTACATGCTCATTGAGAGCATCATCGTCCTGAACCAGAACCATATCGATGGGTGATTCTGCCACAGTGAGTTACAAAAGGAAATATCTGCCATAATCGTGTGGACTCAACAATGGAGCAGAGGTTAATGCTTTTTTCAAAGCATCAAAAGGTTGTTGCACGAAGTCATCCCACAAAAATGGAACTCCTTTCTTAAGAAAAAACATAAATCATTTGGTACATTTTCTATAAATCTCCTCAAAAAAATTTCCTTTCCTTGGAGACTTTGAAGTTGACAAATTGAAGATGAGGGAGGCAACTAAATTATTGCCTCAACCTTGAAAGGATCAACTCGAATCCCTTCAGTCGATACGATGAATCCTAACAGCCGACCTGATGTGGCCACAAAAACACACATATCTGGATTCAATTGGATTTTATAAAAAGGACATCTCTCAAAGACTAATCGAAGGTGGCTGGAATGATCAATTCTCTTACGAGAACGAGTAGCTAAGTCATCCAAGTATGCTTCGATAACATGTTTGATGTTGTGGAAAGCATAAGACATGGCCCGCTGAAAAGTAGCTCCAACATTTTTAAGAAAAAAAGGCATCTTTTTATAGGAAAATGTGCCCCCGGAACAAATAAAGGTTGTCTTGTGCTAGTCCTCTGGACAGATAGTAATTTAATTGTAGCCAGAGAATCCATCCATGAATGAAAAAATTTCATTACCCACACATTCATAAAAAAATTTGATCAATAAAAGGCGTGGGGTAATTTTCCCTTGGACAAGATTTATTAATCCCTAAAGTCAATACATACTCGGATCATTCCTTGCCTCTTCTCTACTCGGGCTAGATTTGAAACCCACTCTGTTAGAGGAACGGGGTATATGAAACCCACCTTAAGTAGCTTTTCAACTTCAGATTTAATAGATGCTGCTTTCCGAGGATTGAATGGTCGAAGTTTTTGACGAATTGGTTTGGCATTTTCGTATGTCTTGATCTCATGCTGGACTATAGATGGATCAATTCCAAGAATTTCATTATAATACCAAGCAAACACATCTCGAAATTCTTTAAAGAGGTCAGTGTATATTTTAATTTCTTCATTGGAACGATCAACTCCGATGAAGATATTTTCAATCATGTTAGGATTCCTAGATATTTTTATAGGTACAGTTCATAAGATAACCAACATGTTACCTTCGATAGAAAATTGTGTTGGAGCCAATGTGTTTGAAACTATACAAACATCACTAGTAGACAGATTGGAGAACCTAGATTCAACTTCATGCAATGGAGGGAGAAAATATGAACGATGATGTAAATCTTCCCATGGTCAATCCACACCCATCATTGCCTCCAAAATTTCTTCTTCAGATGGTAGGACTGTATCCAAGTAATCCAGAGCTAAAGTAGAATCTGTTAGCCTCCTATACCAATAGGTTTTCATTTCTCATGATTGACAGTGGAAGTGCCAAAAAATGTTCATCTTCCGTGGTACTAAGGTTCCATTTTTGTGAAAGAAACAGACAATTAAAAAATGTAAAGAGGGTATGCCTTAAAATAATAATCAAAAGGCAAGAAAATGAACTGGTCAAAGAAAAAATAAATGAAATGAACCCCAAATAAAGACCATGAAAGTGGCTAATCCAAAATGCCAGTACTACTTTGATGGGTGGTCCAACAGCTCAAGTTGGGCCATACCATGTTTTAAATTGCATGTTTTAGACTAGAGATGAAGTACCATGCTCAAACAGTTCAAGCTTGACAGATGGCTAGGTGGATAGAGAAAGGAAGAAGCCCAACTGCTTAATCTGGGCCCTTGGAAGTCATAAGGGTAGACTTAGATAGGAGGACAGCAAAAAGAAAAGAGAATTATCAGGGTTTGCAAGGCTAAGTGCACCCATCCAAAGGAAGAAAGAATGTTAGGCATATTAGGCAGGGTAGGCAGTTGAAGGTTGCAGAAAACAAGATCCAAGCATATGAAATGAGAAAACTCACATCTGATCTCACCAGTAGGAGAAAGACAAGAGCAATGGTCTATTTGGAAAACTACCAAATCATCACTAACTTCCCTCATCCCCTTCAGAAGTTTCTTACTAACATTCCCTTGAGCACTATGGGATCTGCCTAAATAGTCCTCCTTACATTTCTCATTTGTAAATTTCATGTCAAGTTGTGACCTCTCTCTCTGAAAAGAAGCCACATTTCTTGTGTAAAATCATTCTTCACTCCCATCTGCTTCTAAATCTAAGTTTACTCATTAAACTTAGTTCTCTATTCCTCTCTCACATCCCCAATCCATATTAATTTCTAGTTTTACTATATAAATCCCTAAGTGCTACCCCTCCCCCTACCATTATATCATTATATGCAAAGAACCCAGAAAGTATATAAATATCCCCCCCCTTTTAGCATTATAGCTAACTAGCACTTCTGTGGGAGACATTAGTCCATCAGGGACTCTAGTCAACCCTTACTCTGGAATTACTCTAACCCTCGGTTAAATTAATAGCCTACACTAAACCCTCACCTACCATTTTCTCGAAAATACCTATAAAACCCCCCCCCCATGATCAAACTTAATGTTTAAATGTTGTTCGACCCCGACACATTAACCCTTATGCATTTGAAACCCATTAAAACCCCCATAACCAAAGTTTTGAACCCGCAATTTTAAATATTATTTTATTGTTTGGCGGGTCCCCACCGAAACTTGCACGCTGGGTCGGGGCGCCCGCTAGCTGCTGATCTTCCGTTGCCCCCAATCCGAAGGTGGGCGGTCAATCTCAGTCCTAGACCTGCCGTGGTTTAAAGTCCGGTGAGCGGGTGGTTTTGCTCCCGTACGCTAGATGCGTGGCGGCCACCGGGGTTGTTCGGAGCCCCTCTCCCCATTACCACCTTTCCCCTATAGAGGTGCGGGGAAACCAGAAACAACCCTCCTGCAGTCCGCCTCCCCTGTCGCGTCACTCCCGCGTCATGATGACGTCATACCCAAAGCCCCTGCCACCACGCCCGTCACCCTCCACGCCATCTTGCCGCCCCCACGTCCCTCCACCATGTCCCGCCACACTGGCTTCCAACTCAACACCCACGTCATCATCCGTACCCGGGCCCCGCTGATGACGTCATGTTGACGTCATCGCAGAAAAGCGCCAAAAACCCATATGTGCCGAATTTGTCGTTATAAACGCGCTATTGAACCGTTTTTTGTCATTTTCGCTGGAAAAGAGAGGGAGTCGTTCTGCTCGTTTATTCCAAAAATTGCCTCCACACTATGAATTCAAAGCTTGGGACGTCGCTACTTACCAATTCAGCTGCATTCTCCATCCATTGCTCAACCCGGCAGCTCTCGGCGCTAATTATCCAACTATTTGCCGTAATTTACCTATTTACCCGTGTTCTTGCCATTTCTCTGCAAAGTTCTCCACTAATTACCTGGTAAATCCTAAATTAAATATTTTCATTCAGTAAATGCTGACCCAAAATAATCCACATTGTCCCCTTGTCCAAAATTCACTATTGAACAATCATTTTCGGCCTTAATTTTCAATTTACCCTCCAACTGCCCGGCATTGTTCCCTTTTTCCGAGCATATAATTGAAGAACTGCGTTTAACCAGCTTATAGTCCTGCCCCCCCTCTGCAATTCATCCTCGATGTTCATAATCCTTATGAATTTACCAAAGCAAAGAAGAGGCAAGTCTGCTTAATCTACTTACTCCTCTTTGAATATATATCTAGCATCACCTGCATTTAGTCTGCCACCTGACTTCTAAAAGAGATTTACAAGCTATTACATTCACACTATTACATTCAGAAACTGCATTCGAAAGACAACACCTAAAGGCTATACAATGGCTGCACCCATAGCTCTCAGTGTTGCTCCCATGAATCCACCTAACAAAGAGCTTGAGGCCATGCCTCTTGTTGACAGAGATTACCTCATCCAAGACCTTGTGGGTGACAGGAACCATTTACAGACCTTTCGGGAATTGAGGGACAACTACTTGAGCAACAATGACACATATGGGATATGGGAATCTAATCTGCCTCACTATTTTCTCCCATCTGTTAATATTTTTCCAGAAATCATTCGCTTATGTGTTGAGAATTATGATCCAAATCACAGAGCTGTCAAGTCTCCATCTGGGAGCATACTCTTCCACATCAATCCTGACTCCATCAACCAGATGCTCAACTTCAAACAAACTCAGCTGTTGTTTCCCTTCTCCATGAACTATCTACTGGATACACGTGCCAAGCTTTCCACTGCTGACATTGAGAAGATCACCAAGACATTTATGAGAGCTGACCACCAGCCCACAGGGCCACCTCCTTTCTTGCATGTCCATTTTACTGATGTAGGCCAACTTCTGGTTGACATGATTTCCTATGTGTTGCGCTATAAAACCAGTGAGCACGTTGATGAGACAGTGCTGGTGTTATTAGCTGCTTAAAGCCCATGCCAACCTCCTGCTTACAAATATAACTTTGCTAAATTCATAGCCAACAAGATACATGACAAACTCTTCAAAGTGGACAGGGAGGGTATATTCAAATATTCATCATATATCTACCACTTGTTCATGTATTATCAATCCGAGGCCTTTCAATGCCCTAACAAGAAGCTGGATTCTAGGGGATAAAGAAGGTTTGTCATCTTCTGGTCATCATTTTTCCACCAAGTCCAAGATTCACCATATTCATACTGTGAATTTATTGACCAATTTGTCTACCCGGTCTCTTGCCTATTGATGAGATCCCCTCCTCCCAGATTGTCATTTGAAATCCAAAAAACTCTGCAGTTGTCCAAAAATTATAAAATAGGTGATTGGTACCTATACCAAAACCATACAGTCATCAGAATTTATGGCTGCGAGCTCTGTCCATATAGGCTCCCAAGATATGTACCAATGAGACTGTTCGCCTTGGAGTACTATAGGCAGCTTATTAACTCTGACCTCACCCACTTTCATAGTGCCAAGAAGAAAGCCCACCTCAAGTTCAAACTCCACCTGGGCCCCTTTATCATGAACAGAAAAGAGGGATGGCAAGAGGCTGAGCAAATCCTCAAAGATAAATACAAGCTATCAAGAAGCTTTTGGTGGGTCCCTTATGACCCTGAATGCTTCATCAGTGCTAGAAGAGTCAAGTACAGGCTACTAGGCTATGAGCACTGTAAAATACCACAAATTGAGCAGTATGCCAATCAGCAAGAATGGTTGCAAGACACATTAATTGAGGAACTAACTCAAGAAGAAATAATGCAAAGAAATGTCAAGGATTTGGAAAAAACTCTTGACTTAGATTCTGTGCAGCAAGTAATTTTCAAGTAGCCGCATCCGATTGGAGAAGGAACCTCAGCTACTACAACTGCACTAGCCACCCAGGCACCATCTACAATAGCATTAGGCATAGATAAGGGCAAGGGAATAATGGGTGCTGAAGAAGAGATAGTAAAAGAAAAGTTTGCCTCCTCAATTGGGCAGCAACAAGATCAAACCCCTCCACCACAAACAGAGCCACCAACAGTGCCTGCATTACAGACCCCTACACATGAGGAAAGGGGCAAGAAATGGGACAGAGAAGAGTCCACACCTGCTAGTGGATCCTCCCAGCTACCTGAAGCCAAGAGGCAAAAGGTTGACTCCTCGATCATAAAAGAAATCAGCGAGGAGATTCTTGAGAGCCCAAGGAAAGAAAGAGGAGACAATCAGCAAACAGCTACAAGCTCTTTTCAACAAGAGCAAGGATTACAGCATGGCATGTAGGTTTCCTCCTCCACTCAGCAGAGCAAGAAGCCTTCAAGCACCAAGGCTTCCTTCAAAGAGATAAAGGCACAAAATGAGCTGTTGAGAGTGGAGGTATACAAGCAATTCCTCAAATCAACACCAACTAAACAAGAGAGGTTCATGCCAGTGTATGATATACAAGAGGAAAAGATAATCCTCAGTGTTATAGACAATTTTGTGCCTTACAGCAACAGGCATGAATTGTCAATAATCCAAGGGATCCAAAGTCCCTAAACATGATGTTCCTACCCCTAGAGGAACAAGGTCAGCAAACCAACAGCTCTCAGATCAGTTCTCCACCTGAAAACACTCAAAAACAAGCAATCCTGAAATCAAAGCAGGTGCTCCACTAGGCTTCTGCACTGAAACTCAACTCCTCCATGGTGTACCTGCGTTGCAAAGCAAGTGGAACAAAGGCCACCTGCGCTGAGCGAGATAGGACAAGTGGCACACTGAGTCATTGCTCTGGAATCTTCCAAAAATGACACTTGGATTAGGGATTTCGCCTTGTGATGAGTCAGAGGCTCTGTTTCTCCAAGTGGAAGCAAGGTTCTCCAAGTGGACTCAAGAACTGAAGATCAACTGAAGAGAGAGAGGACACAAGGCAGCTACACATCAGTTGCAAGCTGACTCATCCTTTCTCAATTCATCTATATATTGAGCTCTCTCCTATGAGCTCAGGGGGCTGGAATTTTGTGCAAAGTAATGATATGTTGTTTCACTATAGAGCTATTGGGTGATTGCTTGAAGGAGGTGAAGAGGAGAAATTCTTTCTGCTGGGAGGTGTTGCTGGATTGGGGCCTTCAATGGTTGTAACCTTCTCAGAACTTTACTTCTTCATTAATAAAAGCTATTGAGGTTCTTCTATATGCACTTGTTTCAATAATGTATTGTGATAATTGTATATTTGATTTATGCTAATCCGTGAATCAGTTATGATTGCATGCTTCTTGTAGTTTCCTTCTTTGTTATTTTGCAGGATCTCATTGTAGCTGGGCCAACAAAAGAGCAAGGAGCTGGGAGCAAGCAGCCAAAGAGAAGTGTTTGGATTCGATATTAAGCGCAAGGCAACGGTTAGTGCATTTCCTCATTCTCACTTGCTTTCATAAAGAAGTAAACCTTTAGTAGTTTTCTTTACAGTTGTTGCTGAGGTACTATCACCCTTAGAGTGGGATAGGGTCATCCGAATCGGATACTTTTCCGTACATCAAACTGGCGACTCCGCTGGGGATCGTATCTGGTTGATTGTTTGTAGTATTTTGCTATTCATTTCCTGAACAAAAGAGTACCAAATCGAAAAGCTTTTGACTATATCAAAAGCGAAGTAGAGGGCAGCTACTCTAGCTCATTTCTGAGCATGTTCATGATTTGAAGAGCTGATCTACAAGGATCCTTGTAAGCTCTTAGTGATAGCTTTTCATCCTCCTAATCATCCCTTTGTGTGTGCTTGACTGATTGCTTCTGATTTGAGCAAAAACCGTGAATTTTTTAGAAAATTGTGACCCAGAAACTGTGAAAATGCAACTTTCGTTTTCCAAAGCAGGTGGTACAGAGGCTACCTGCTTTGCAACGCAGGTCCCGAAGGGGCTACCTGCGTTGAGAGCCAGACTGGCTGTACAGCACCTGCGTTGGCCCAATTTTGCCTTGAGCAGTTGGGGTTTCCTCCCTTTTTCTTGCCTGTTTTCACTATAGTTTTTGCAGCAAGTTGTCTTTCTTGTCTGTTCTGAAACCAGCCTTACTTGCCATCATTCCGCCTCTGTTATATAACGAAATTGTACTTGTTCTTTTGTATTTCTTACATCATTTACAATTCCCCATAACGAAAGTGAACTAGTCTTGCTTTGGCCTCTTAGATCTGAACCTGTGCTAGGCATTTTGCTGGTCTAAAGAGTTAGCTTGTTTGCTGTCCATAGCTGATTAGTCTTTTTACTTTCGCCATTATGGTTTGATTTCATGTATTTCCAGTGATTAAACAAGTAAATCTTAAGGTGTCTTTTGATTTTGGACAAACTTGTTTGTTTTTCGCTTTAAATCGAAATCAAAGTTATATAACAACTTTCTTTTTGTAATACATCAACATTAAGAAAGGGAAAAGAAAATACATGCATTGTGCATTTTGAATTTGACTGTTTGCATGATGATTTAGGAGAAAGTACATTAGTTTGTGCTGTATGAACTGAGTGAAAAGATTTGCCTTTCTTCTCCCTCAGTAGTTAAGATTTTCATCAGTCAAAAAGATTTGAAAAAGCTTGCTTCTCATCTTAGGCTGCATTTAGGAATTTTTCATATACATCTCGTGGTGAACCTTGAAAGGCAAACTTTAAAAAGATCAACTTAAAATATACTGAATGAACCTAACAACGCATTTGAAACATAACGCAAACACATAGAGGTCTAGGTAGAGACGTGTTCCGGCGTCGTTAAACATAGTGACTGTCGATCTCTACGAAGGTGGGTGATTCCTCCTGAGAGTCGGTGGCACTAATACGGACTTGTGCTCCCATGTACCGTCGCGTATATATTGGGAGACCCCTATAGGCATTTATCCTTTATCCTTAGGAAGCCATGTCGGCCGCCCTACTGATCGTGATGCAGTGAACACAGCATTCACGAAGATCGACCACCCGTACCGTAAAACGTATTCTGTGGTTTCGCGAAAGGTTTGGCACACCCTCTGCCTAGATCTCCAGAGCAGTTTCTTTTGGCCCTTTTCAAAGTCTATAACTGAAAAGGTCCAACCGAGCATTTGTCACTTCGGGCTCGTTAATACATCGAAGGAGACTAGAGTCATCTTTAGCTTTTTCTCGACTCTTAAAACATGAAAAAGCAAAGTTATGTTTAAAAGCGTCTAATAAAATTCATTCAAATCGGAAACACAAATTTTCCCCTTTATATTTTAGTTGATCGAGTAATCCGCAATCGTGGAAGAAAGTCAATTGAATATCCGTCGTTCTCGGAGGCTTACGAGTCAACCGTCTTTGTCTCCGGAATCGAAAACAATCCGGACAAAGCGAGCTCGTCGAACCAGTTCAAAATCTCCTTTAAAAGTTAGAACAAGTGTTCCAACAACATCTGAGATTCTGGTTACTCCAAACATTTCCGGAAACCCTGCCTCTATAGAAGAAGTTCAACCGCCACAGAAGGACAGTAATACTGATCCTAGTCTGGGGGCAAATACTTGTATAACTGAACCAGTTCCATCTGTAACTGGTCCAGAGAGTTTTGTTCCTCAAACATCTGTCGCTATTGATACAACCCCTTCTTCGGCACCGGAAATCTTTTACGGACCTGACAGTCTTCCTCTTCCACCTGGTCTGATTGCGATAGAGGAAATTATAGAGGAACCGCAAGTATCCACTCCAACTCATTTTGGAGTAGGGGTCACTCTATTTCCTGCTACAACAGAAGTTTGTCCATCACCAGTGGAAGTTCCTGTAGAATCACTAGGCAATCAATTGGATAGACTCAAAATGTCTGAACAACCGTCGACATCTAGGACTGTGTCAAATGACACGGCGACAGCAGAATTACCTACTGTGAATCCAACAATGTTCGCCGGCATACCATCTGTCCCAACTAGCTCTCAATCGCTAGAAGGAGTCCACCAAGGGACTATCTCGACAGTATGGTCTGTTCCTGTCTGTTCCGGAGTAATGTCTGGTAACTCTTATGGTGAGACTCATCAAATTGACCCTTTTGGGAATCAATTTAGGCCATCCAGTCCTCCAGGACAATCAATTGCCTTGAGTTCTGGATTACCACCGTATGGGGGGCAGTATGCCTTTTCATTACCCCCTCCGGGAGGGTACCCATACGGGAGTTCTCAACCTTACTCAAGTTATGGTGGAATTGCAACGAGTAGTTGGGTACCTATGCTATCCCAGCCACCAAGAGTTGTATATTCTATGCAACATTGTGTACCTGTGACGAACATCCCAACTACACCGGCTATCGTAACCGTGTCGCAAGTTCAAACGATGCCTGTTGTATGTCAACCTCAGATTTCTCAGGTTCTCATGCAACAGCCCCTTGACCCTGCGACCCAACCACAATCGCCTACTGGTGGGGCGACACAAGTACAATCGTGTACAAGTACCCCACATCTTGGTCCAATGGTTAGTGTAGCGCAACAACCCATGGTATCGCAACCGTGGATAGTGCAATACCAACAGCCACAATTCCAGCAAGTGTACCAAGGTTCTGAACAGCAAATCTTTGCGAATACTGGACAACCATATATCCAAAATGGTCAAAATCAACCACTTTATAGTGGTCAAGTCCATCAACTGTATCAGTCATACCAACATCAACTCCATTATGCTGGTATGCAAAGACCAACTGTTCAGGCGATTCCATCGTACCCTGGTTACACTTCCCCTAACTTGAATCAACAGTTACCATTCGTGGCGACTTTAGAGTTGCCTGATTTACATCGGTTAACCAATGACCCAATTTCTTACGCCCCATGGTGGCCAGTGATCCTGCACAAACTTCCATCCGACATTCCTAAATTCAATGGAAATCCAGGTGAAGACCCGTCGAATCATGTGATGACATTTCATCTGTGGTGTTTGTCGAACACTTTAAATGATGACTTGATAAGGCTTCGCCTCTTTCAGAGGACATTGACAGGTCCAGCGGCAAAATGGTATATAGAATTGCCAAGAGCTTCGTTCGACAATTTTAGCTCCCTTGCCACGACATTCTTAACCCACTTTCAATTACCAATAAGGTATGAAACAGGAACAGAGATATTGACTAACTTCAAACAGACAACCGCAACTCATATAACAGATCATATACATGAGTGGCGACGTCGACGAAGAATGGTTAAAACATACGTTCCTGATCAGCTTTTAGCTGAGTGGTTTATAAAGTCGTTACTTCCGGCCATAACGGAAGATGTGGCAAAGGGGAGAGTCGTAACAGAAGAGCAGGTTATTGCTCGTGCGCAGTATTTGGACTTAGTATATACTCAGTCTGGCACGCTCTATGACAAAATACCAGACGCCCCTAGACCAGAGTTTTCAATCCCTCCTCCTCCTAAATCAAATAGTGACTCTCATGCCGGCGATGGCGTGATTGGCACGGCAAACACGAATCCGAAAAGGACCAATCAAAAGAAGGCCCGTAAGGATTCGAATCAAAATGCGCATGAAGAAGTTCTTGCTTCGGAAGTAAATGCCGTATCGACAGATAAAGGCAAAGAAACCAATCAACCAGGAAGCAAGAAGAAACAAAACAAAGGGAAGAAAGATCAAAGAAAGTCATCTCCCCGAAAAACTCCTTATAGAGAGGAGAAACCACCTGGGGGGTGTCACATATGTGACGATGATCATTGGACGGCAGATTGCCCGTACAAAGCTGAGTTTAAAAGATTCGTAAAGAATCCGCATACTCCAGCTGTGTTGACTGATCCTTTTCCCGACCCAAGTCAAAATCTGGTTGATAGTGGAAATGCTTCCCCATCACAAGTTATGATGTTGTCAAGTTTTAAGCGCCAAGATGATGCTTTAATTTCAACATTAAACAAAAGCTATGGGAATTCGCAGTTGTTGAATGGCGAGAGAAAAGGTCGATCAGGCAGTTCGACAACAACTTCGACAGAAGTTATGCCGCCATCCAATACAAGAAGCATTCCAACGATCCATGGAGGCAATCATCCTCTCCCATATATCGGAGTAATTTTCCTAAAAGGCCCTTCTTTAATGGGCACTTTTGCCCCACCACCACCAAGTAATCTTACGGAGATGGGTGCAACGGAATATGAAGCCTTCTATTTTTAATGGATCTAAAAGTCGAGGATAGTTCCCATCTCAGGTCAACCTCGTTTAAAAAATGAAATGAAGAGCAAAGAGGATAGTTCTTTACGATGTCAACCTCGTTAAAAAATGAAATGTCCCCTTAAGGATTAAGGGGCATATGCCTCGTCTGCATTATTATGCTGGGGGCATCCATCACCGAGTAGTTTTAGCACATAGTTCATGCTCGTTAAAAAATAAACATAAGTTGTGAGCAATCTTCCCCTAGAGTTCAAGCTCACCCAGAAAAAATGAACCGGTAAATAACCTTGGTAAATGTAACCTTTGATAGCCAATTTAAAGCCCTTGGTCGTGTTCTTGCAGTCTCACCTCCATCCGTTCATTTGGCCAATCGTTCATCTCCATATGTTTGTTTACCCATTTTGAGGAACAGCTGCGAAGAGTGATTTCACTAAGCCATCCTTGTGACACTGCCGTGATTGGAAAATTCCAACCTGTACCTGGAATCTGCTGCTATCCCTGTTCATCACTCGTTCCTCAAAAGACGAGTCTTCTTTGAGCTCTTTTCACTGACTCGTAAAATATGAAAAGTTTGCCAAGTTTTGGCCTTCCAGCTCGTTAAAGCGACCGGAAAGCTATCCCTCCTCTAGATTTTAATCTTTTTGGACCTGAGGGATTATTGCACAAAAAGATCGAGCGCTTGTCTTGTTCGGCTCGTTAAAGCAATCGAAAATTCATCCCTTCTGTATTGTTTTATACTTTTTCGAACTTAAGGGATTAGATGACGAAAAAGGAATTTTGGAGTTGACTTTATGTACCTTTTCAGACTCTCTAAAAATGAAAAGGACCGAGTTATCCTTGTCGTTAGACTCGTTAAATTCATTAAATAACGACAAACTTGTCTTTAGACGAGAACGAGTTTCCCTATCGCTAGGCTCATTAAAACATAGCGATGGGCTTGCCCGAAGGCTAGGTTATAGAACAAGCATATGTTATCCTCCTCAAGCTTGATAAAAATAAAGAGGTACTGGTCAGCAATGACTGGGGAAAAATTGGGAGAACCTCACAGCTTTAATGGTAGCAAGTCACTCTTGAACATGACACTTTGTCCTCCGTATCACATCGGGTTGGGTTGTTTCATTCACCGGTCTCATCACCATGGTCCTCGCCACACCATCCACATTTGGGGTAATGCTACCGATCCATCACATCAGTGTCGTTATATGTTCAAGAGATGTTGTTCTGCAAAGAGTCAACCGTGTCCCATCCACTGCCATACATTGTCCTTCATCCATTTCATGACCGCCACCCTGAATCATACATCATAGTTTGTTTTCACCTCATCACAATCACTAGCTCCGTTCCGTGTCACTGATGTGGGATTCATTAAGGCCCTCCTTTGACGGATCGCTCCTTGTCGACATCAGCTCATTATCCAAGGAGTTGATCTAGGAACAACCCCTTCAGTACTTTGAAGCTTGCATGCCTCAATGGCAAGTTTCTCACTTCCGGCGACAGGTATACATCAATGACCTTCGACCAGAAGATTTTGCATGGTGGTCGACGCCAAGTCCTTTATTCCCACCATGTGAATTGTACTGCCGTACCTTGAGGGTCATCATCCTTATCGGTGATTCCTCTCGCGCTTGTTAACGGTTTACATCATTGGCCGGTAATCAAGCGATGTCTTTCCATGTTCGACTTCAAGAAATTCTCACATGGATCGACTTGTACATCGAGTGAAGATCAGAAGAGATTGAAGACCCCGGATCTAGTTTCATCCATCCGGGCTGCGATATATATTCAGGATATAAAGACATTTGATATGTACATCATTGCAGCAGATGATCATCCTTCTCAAAGGATGATAATTTCAGCAGAGAATTATCAGTCTACCATCAGACGATCGTCTGTTCTATGTACCAAAATGTATTTATAAAGCTGAGCATGGGAATGCCCGCCTCAGCTAGATCATGAAAAACAATGAAAAATAATGTATTGTATTGTATCTTATTACAGGACACTTCTCAGCAGATTGAATGAACTTCGGATCCTCCTAATAAAGCATTTCACCCGATAAACGACCTCATACTTTAGGGGGCATCTGTTATAGACAATTTTGTGCCTTACAGCAACAGGCATGAATTGTCAATAATCCAAGGGATCCAAAGTCCCTAAACATGATGTTCCTACCCCTAGAGGAACAAGGTCAGCAAACCAACAGCTCTCAGATCAGTTCTCCACCTGAAAACACTCAAAAACAAGCAATCCTGAAATCAAAGCAGGTGCTCCACTAGGCTTCTGCGCTGAAACTCAACTCCTCCATGGTGTACCTGCGTTGCAAAGCAAGTGGAACAAAGGCCACCTGCGCTGAGCGAGATAGGACAAGTGGCACACTGAGTCATTGCTCTGGAATCTTCCAAAAATGACACTTGGATCAGGGATTTCGCCTTGTGATGAGTCAGAGGCTCTGTTTCTCCAAGTGGAAGCAAGGTTCTCCAAGTGGACTCAAGAACTGAAGATCAACTGAAGAGAGAGAGGACACAAGGCAGCTACACATCAGTTGCAAGCTGACTCATCCTTTCTCAATTCATCTATATATTGAGCTCTCTCCTATGAGCTCAGGGGGCTGGAATTTTGTGCAAAGTAATGATATGTTGTTGGTTTCACTATAGAGCTATTGGGTGATTGCTTGAAGGAGGTGAAGAGGAGAAATTCTTTCTGCTGGGAGGTGTTGCTGGATTGGGGCCTTCAATGGTTGTAACCTTCTCAGAACTTTACTTCTTCATTAATAAAAGCTATTGAGGTTCTTCTATATGCACTTGTTTCAATAATGTATTGTGATAATTGTATATTTGATTTATGCTAATCCGTGAATCAGTTATGATTGCATGCTTCTTGTAGTTTCCTTCTTTGTTATTTTGCAGGATCTCATTGTAGCTGGGCCAGCAAAAGAGCAAGGAGCTGGGAGCAAGCAGCCAAAGAGAAGAGTTTGGATTCGATATTAAGCGCAAGGCAACGGTTAGTGCATTTCCTCATTCTCTCTTGCTTTCATAAAGAAGTAAACCTTTAGTAGTTTTCTTTACAGTTGTTGCTGAGGTACTGTCACCCTTAGAGTGGGATACGGTCATCCGAATCGGATACTTTTCCCTACAACACTCAGCCACTTCAAACCCAAGGTATCGCAGCCTCACTCAGCTGCAGATTTTGTAAAAACAAAGCTGGAAGTCATCGCAAAGGACATTCACCCCATGGACCAGATAGAGATGCACAAGCAAACGGCGGAAATGGTCTATGCCACCTTTGTAGACAGGGCCACAATGGCCCATGAATTGAAAGAATCGCTGAAGAACACCAACATTCAGCTAGATTTCGAGAGAATGTCCTCCACGGCTAAGGACAACAGGATTAAAACACTGGAGGACATCATTGTGGACCTAGGACATGATCCTAAGGATCCAAAGGGTGTGAGGGCCCTCATGAAAAAGAAAGAAGATGATATTGCTGCATTGAGGAAAAGACTAAAACTGCTTCCCACTGAGCACCCTCAAATAGCAGAATTTCAAAAGGAAAAGGAGTCTGAAGACCAACTTGATCTAATAATGTAGTTGAATCAAAGAGTTATTGATCTAGAGAAGGAGCTAGAAGGGGCATTGCAAGACAAAGAGGGAGAATCAACCTCCCAACCCCCTCAAACTACCTCAACCACTGCCACCACTACAAAGGCAACAGTAACCCCTGCAACAACTACAACAACAATGGAAGCAGTAGCAACAACAACAACAGCTCCTGAGTCCAGCTTAAACATGGATGAATTGACAAAAGTTATCAGAGAGCTGGAGCTTCAGGCGACCGAGATCAAGCAAGCCAAGGAAAAGTTGGCAGAGCTGGAGGCTAAATATGACAAATCAAAGATGACTGTAGCAGAGCAGACTAGACAAATTAAGGCCCTCAAAGACAAAATAAAGGCCTTCGAGAAAGAGCTCAAACTTGAAAATACTCTGGCAGAAATAAAGAGGATTTTTTGGGCCCAGATTGACCACTCCCTTACTAGACAATGGAAGTCAATCAATACAGTGCATGAACAAATGGAATTGATTGGCCAAGCACAAGTTGAGAGCCAGAAAGCCAGAATAGCACTAGGGAATAGGCCTGAGCACGCCAACAGAATGATAAATTTTCTCAACAATCAGACCAAGGAGGAACTGGCAGCCCTGAACATCATTAACAGAATAGATGTTGTCCTTACAGCTAAAAAAGTGCTCACCCTCAGAAATTTTGTACAAACTATAGAAAGAAAATGTCATGAAATGCAGGGTGAGGTGGATGAATACAAGCTCAAAATGGGAGCACTGCAAGAAAAGGGATTGCCCAGCCTACTAACCAGCACAGGAAGACTGCTCCCCTGTGAGCAGTATGCTACCAGGATGACAAATTTTATTGAAAATCAAATCACTGCATCCGCCAGTACTTCTGAAGAAACAGGGCCTCCAACAGGGCAGGGTCTCTACGACAAGCTTGAAAATCTATTTTTTATTGAACATGAGATCAATCACTTATTTGAGGTTACACCAAATTTTTATAGGTATACAGAGGCAGATGAAACCTTGGTAAAAATACGAAGACACCAACTGCCCAAAGAGGATTAGTGGCAGACAATGCTACAAATTTTGCCTCAATAATCTTAGTTGATCAATCCTAGTCAGCTTTAACTCAGCCAAAGGCAAAAAACAGAATCTGGGCAACATACAAGGCAGCCGAAAAGGGTGACTCAGCATGAAGACAGCGACATCTAGCCAAAACATAGAAAATGCACAAATTTTGGGCAGCACGGTTCAGCCGACTCCATCAGTCACAAAGTCAACATTCTCTGACCATTTTGGATAACTAATACACTAAGCAGTTACTACAACATTTATTTTCTCAGCTGCAATCCTCCAGGAGTTGGCACAATATTAATGAGCCATTAGCTCAACAGCTAGATATTTTCTGATGTAAATTTTGTATATATACCTCCCATGGAAACGTAGTTGGGGTTGGTGATTTTCACTCTAAGGCAATATATTGTATATTTTCAGATGATCTAATGAAAAAGGCTGGAAAAGCTCAGTGTTTCCTGAATGCTTGATGTCTCAATGATGCTCTGCGTGCTGTTACATAATTCTTGTGTTGTCTAATGGAACAATAAGTTTTCTTAATCTATGTATTATCTCCTTATGTTTGTTTGAATCATATGCATGCTTCACCAATCTAACAATAGAGAAAAAGAATAATATAGGATATGTTTGATTACACCTTGTATTCAATCTCTGTTGTTGAAAATGTTTTCTTCAGAATTAATCATAAACATGAATTCTTAATTGCTCATGTTTGTATCAATTCTATAAATATGAATGTTATATAGGAATTCTTCAGTGCTCTTGAGTAATATTCCCACTGTTCTCCATATCAGCTTACTGAAAGATCCTTAGTTTCCTTTCATGCCCTGATTCCATCACATCCAATTACAAATTTAAAGAATTGTTCCTTGGACACTTATCTCGCTCTGTAGCATCACTGTTGTATCAACACGGACATATCAAGCAATTAAACATCACTGACTCCATGCCCAATGGCCTAGATCATCCTGCAAACATATATCTCTTCTGACTGAAATCATCATCCAGCAAAATTCAAAACAAAACCTTAAGCATCATAACTAGCCTAAAATATTATACAAACAAATTTAATTCAAAAAGAGAGAGCCCTCTCTGGTTACAGGTAGGCTAGAACCTATGACCCAAAGATTGGTTAGTCGTTACCTTGGCCGTATTCCCTTGGGAGTCAAAGGGAACAACCTGAGTGTTAACAGAATCGAGGGTCCAAGACGGAGCCACATCACCATCTAACTCCTCTTGTGAAAAAGGAGTGGGATGGTTGCCTATAGAGTTAACGGTAGATTGATAGCTAAGTTCCGCTGCAGACATGGGAAATGCCATTCCACCAACTTGACCTCCATCTAATGTGGTGATAGATGAAGGTAAGGGCCAAGGGTATGAAAACTAATGAGTTCGAAAGAACTCTTTCTGATAAGGTCCCCTAGAGGATGAAATTGCATTAATTCTAGCTATAAGAGCAGGAAGGTCAAAAATACCCATTAAAGAAGAGTACATCCCAACTCCTGAATTCTCAATAGGTTGACGGCGATTGTCCACCAATGGAACAGTAGAATCCGAAGTTGCATGGGAGTCACCTGGAGAATAATCCAACTGATCAATTTTAACAATCCTCCCCTCATGAGGAAAACAGAGGATGCGAAATCAATATGAAACTATGGCATCCATCTTGTAAATCCAATTCTTGCCTAAGAGGAGTTTATAGTTTAGGTACACATCAATGATTTCTACCTCAATATTCACTACCTTCCCCCCAACACATATAGGAAAGGCCAATATAATCCTGTGTGGCCTATGAGAATGTCTATCAGATGTCGTCAAAAGAGTCGGTGAAGGAACAACTGAAGGTGATCCAATGGCCTTCCAACATGACATAGACATCACACATGTGGAAGCTCCCTCATCTATAACTGTCTAAAAAATATTGGTCTTTCGGTAAGTGGACTTTATCTGGAAAGCCATATGGTGAGGAAGTCTCTTTTTGACATTCAACATATCAAAAGTGAGCACTAAAGAATTCTTTGGGTCTACTGCACCAATTACCGAAAGCAAAGCACTTCTCTGAGCAGGGCATGACTGGATTACCTCCAATGCAGACATAGCGCAAGGACTTTGAGCCAGATCTTCTACAATCAAGTACTTCTAGGCTACTCTAGAATTATGGTTAATAGTCGAGCACTTTGCGAAACCTTTTGGTATCCAAGGTATAGACCCAACAGAGGGCCGCCCAATATGAAGCGGGTTTGTGGCTTCAAGAACAGATTTAGCCTTGATGTTTCTATTTCACCATAATCAGGTACTCACGTAGTGACGTCGATATGAGAGCTCATCATATAAACATTTGAGGAATTTTCCACTTCCTGGTTCCCCCCTACAGAGGTACCAGCGTTTGAATTCGCACCAGCAAGTAATTGCTGCCCTTGGGGAAAAGGGTTACTCAGAACAACTTAGGAGCTAGAGGACCCTTGCTGCAATAATAACCACTGAGCGTCTTACATCTTAGGGAAGAGGTGAGTTAGATGATCTCCAATGCATAACTTGCATGGAAATATAACCATTTTCATGGTCTCGTTCCTATCGTCACCAACACCATTGTCGGGTTTGTTTGCATTGCCTTTCCCTTCCTGGTTCTTCTTCTTACCTCATCCCTTCTTCTTCCCATCGGATTGTTGATTTCCTTTGGGGTTAGAGGTCTCGATGGAGTTTATAGAGGTAGGTTGGGAATGTGTAGGTACAGATGGTCTTGCCTAGTTAGAAGAAGCAGTTTGTAGAGGCAACTATTGTAATTGATTCAACAGATTCACCACATTAATATCAATCGATCCAACTATACCATCAGCGTGGGGGCCTGGTTTTGGTTTGGCGAAATCTACCTTAGATCTAGGAGCATTAGGTAGAATTTTTTGAAGAGTGCCATATTGAGAATATATCAGTTCTAATTGTTGGGCTCGAAAAATGGCCTGCTCTTCTAAATAAATGTCGGAAAGAGACACATCCTTTGAGATCTCAGGTTGTAAATATTTGAGAAACCATTCGAGAAGGAACTCTAGTGGGACTTCAACTTTGATAAACCTTTTCCTCCTCATCCATTCCTAGATGTGATTCGAAATGTGAGTTGCAGTGTCTTGTTGAAACTTAGCCAAAAGTTCAGTTTTGGCTTCATATCAGACAACCAACTGAAAATGGTTCAAAAGGATATTAATCAAATCACAGAAGGAAGTATAGGTGCCCCCTATCAAATTTATATACCATTTGGCCAAATTCTTAGTTAGGGTGCACTAAAATAACTCAATCTGATCGAATCATATATTAGGGAATTGGATGAGCACCATAAGTGAAGTGTGGTCACATGGTCTCCTGGATCTTCACCACTTTTCCATTCAAACTTTAGGATGTCTAAGGGAAGTTTATTTGGGACTTGAGAACAAGCCGAATTGTTCCGAATTAGATCATTCATCAATTTAGTTAATTCTGGCAAGTTTAGCATGGCCAGAAGAGGATGTCGTGGCAGATCTTGGGAATTCCATCCAGAGCGGGCGGGATTCCCAAAAGTCTGAAAAGAATGACCTCGATTTTGAAAAACACCAACTTTCCCGAAGTAAGTCATAGAGCCTACTGAACCAAAAGGTGCACCTTGTGGTCCAGCAAAATTCAGAGTTTGACCAACTCCTACCGAAAGTCCTCCGTAACCAGTAAAGTTACCCCCTAACGAAGTATTGAAAGGAGATGACAACCCTTGATAAGGATTCCATGTGTTATAAAAGGGTGGAAAATTCTGAAACAAATTAACTGAAGAATGTGCCACATTCCCTTGTTGGCCAAAAAATTGATTCCCATCTCCTATCCCACTAACTGTAGGGTTTGTCCAACTTTGGAAGGGGTTACTACCTTGGCTTGTAAAAGAAAAATGAATTGGCCCTACTGTCGGATTGGAATGTGGTATGTTACCACTTCCAAAGGGGAAACCCTAAAAATAAGCCGATCCACTCATCATGCATGTAGGGGCGGTCGATGGTATGTTCAAAGGAACTGAAGGAATCCCGTGAGACGACATTCCATAAGGGAAAATCCAAAAATAGATGCAGTAGCCTGAGAACTTCCACTCATTGATGGAATGGAAAATAAAGCTATGTTAGGAGTAATATAAGGGATGGAAATAGTTCCTCCCCCTTGTACATATACGGTAGTGTGCATGCTCACAACACCCGTCGTAGATGCCATGCTTCTAGCAGTGGTCATCGAAGGAATAGGTGTATGTAATATTGGACTCAGAGGCCTATGAGCCAGACTTCCAACATATAATGGAACGTCTGGATGATTAGGAGGAAGAGGAGAATTCGGAGCCACAATCGACTCTAAAAGCTCTTCAACTTCGATATTATCTTCCGACTAAAAGAGCACTCGAGAAAGAATTGGTGTGTTACTCTCTAACTCTCTACTAGTGTCAGGTCTATCTAAATTAATGAACCCCAAGTGAAGGATCAACCTCCGATGCGCCTACTACCACTGGTTGAAAACCACTGGCAGAATCACTCATACACCTTCTAGGAGAAGGCTCAAGACTCATAGGTGATAGCCCATGAAGTTTCTTAGACCATCGAGGTGGTTAGCTAGCCACTTTGAATTATCTAAAAGATCTACTTAAAGACTCAAAGAATTATAAATCTAGGGTGACTAGGAGCAAAGAACACTCACTAAAAATTCCCTAAAGTTATCAACAATTAAACAAATATCAAGTATATCTAATCTGGGTGATTAGGACCGGACACAAAAATACAAGAAAGTTAATAATAGGGGCATTCCGAAAATAGACTGGGGTAATTATGCCCCAGGCCTACTAGCGAAGGTATCAGAGGTAGTTACACTATCCTCTAGACAACAACCTTTTCTAGTGCAAGCACCCAAGCTTCGCAAGGGTACCCTCCAGAAGTATTGTTGAATGTTATTCAACGTCAACCTTAGGCGCCATGTGATTCCCCTCCGCAGCCACCTGTGTGATCCCTAGGATAGGAAACTATGGTCACCAAATCATATAAGAAGCCAGTGGGAACAGTTCTGAGGTAGGATCAGACAAGTAAGAGAGGGGATATCTATCGTCCTTACCTTCACTCACCCTCATGCTTTACTCCCAGTTACGGAGCTTTCCCAGTCTCCCTAACGCTATTGGATTTCACTCATTAATCAAAATTCTATGTTTTGTAATTTGGAGCAGCCTTGGAGAGTTAACTCTCCACTTGCCTAATCCAAGGCCCTAATAAACCTAAACATGTTGGTGTATAATGATGACAATGCAAAAGTTCTAGTTTATTTTAATTAATCGATTGATTTTAATGGTTGTTCTTTAAGTCAAGGGTATTGATGGAAGTGAAACCAATGGTGTTTGTATGACGCAAACGAAATCAATGAAAAAATAACTACATGAATGCAATCGTTTTTCTTCAATGAAAAGAGATCTCTATATCGGTTCTATGAGACTTCTACAAAGTAAAATACTTTTTCTCTTCTTTTCTTGAAACACACTTCACACACCCAAAAACTAAAAGATGATGAATGTTTTAACAATCCAAACTACCATAATGCAAGATATAATGGAGATGCAAGATCCTGGATTACTAAAAAAAATGAAAGCAATTGTTGATAACTATCAATGAGCCAACTTAAGTACGAAAGAGGATACAAATTTTGAGCACAAAATTCTCTCCAAACAAGAAAGACAAATTGTAAAAGATCACAATTCACTGTCAAAAACCAAAAGAAACCAAAATCAAACTTGGCAAAAGAAAATAAAAACAATGTTTTTCGAGATCTTTTCTTTTTCAAGAAACAACTGAAACAACTTTCCGAAACCACTCAAAAATGCTACTAATACTCAAAAGATAGAAAAAAGAGCACAATAAGTCTTTGCAAGTTACATACTCGGAAATGAACGAAAACTTGAGAAAAAAGAATTCAACTTGTACCAAACAACCCAAATAGTAGACACAAGTTTGACAAACTGACCAAGAAGGCAGGAAAGAAATACTTCCAAATTCGTCAAAAAGACTTTCAAAGAGCAAGAAAAGATATAAGCCCACAAAACGAAGGAAAGCAAAGCAAGTAGATCCAAAAACTAAGCTTGACACTGAAACTGAAAACAATCTCCTGTTCTGAATGACCATAACAATCAAGAACTTCTGAACGAAGTATTCTGTGCCAAAACACCAATTACGAACTCGCTCAAAAAGCAAAACTAGGCCAAATATTTTCAATGAGGAAGAGACTACTAAATAGTAAGCTTGGAGAATAATTAAATTCTTCAGACATAAATTGACCACACAGAGACAAAAAATACCAGGCAATAAATCTATCTGGGTAGAGACACTTGAAAAAACAATGCAAAAATTTGCATACACGACTCTATTCAAGCACAAAAGCATGTACACATGCTTTTGATACAGGAAACTCGTGTATACGCGGGTTCACTTCACAGAGACAAGCATGTGTACACTACTGTAAACAGAGTAAAAGGCATATACAAATCTTTATAAGAAAAATAAAAAACAAAGTCAGATCTAAAAGATCAGACTTAAGGTTTGAGACCCTAGTAGACCAAATAAGACTGTAACAGCAAGCAAATCAAAGACTGAGCCCTGATTGACACTGAACAACCCAAAATAGGAATAACAAGATTGTTATCCCTAGTGGAGTCACCAATTCTATTTTGGGAATAAATACCCTAGGCCTTTGTGTTAGAACCCCAGCAGAGCAGAAGCAAACTACAACAAGAAACACTCGTTCAACTCAGGCAAAACGCTTATATAATTAAACTACGTGAGAGCGACTGTTCCGAGATTTCCTTTTTTCGAGTTGGTCCCGTACGGTTCAGACCCTCTGCAACTGCGGATGTTCTTCAATCCTAAAAATCATTCAATTTGAACATACATAGCAGTATAGAAGTAAAGCATATTCATGAAATTGAGTTTATATCATATAAACAAATGATTGATTATACATAAAAACAACATTCATATATCAATTACAACACAATTTGATGCATAAACATAGTTAAATTTAGAAACAAGACAACATTTCTTTTATTGTGGTAAACTATAAATAACACGGAGATAATTCGCTTGAGTCTTCTTCTTCCGGCTCCAAGCAGAACCATCCTTCAGATTCATCCTATCCCAACCTTCAACAATATTCTTCGATAACCAACACCATGATATCTCAAGCAAAAGGGGGAATATCGATAATCGAGGAAACAAGGGTTTCCTGAAGCTTGGGGAAGTGCATGAGGCATAGGGATCCATCAGACTCAGTCAGGGATAATCTCAATATAATAACTCTATCTCATCTCCTTCTTAAGGCCTTCCCATAGAAGTCTATTTATACTTCTCCCAATTAGTTTTTTAGTTGGGAAATAGTTGGGCCATGGGACATGGGCAATAGGAGGTAATCAATAGGAAAAACCCGTGAAATCTACCCATAATTAAGGAAATTGAATTTTTTTAAGTGTTTTAACACATATATGCAGGTTGGGTATTGACTGACCCGCGTGTACATGCTTTTATCTCAGGGAAAAGTAGCATATAAGGAATAAAACTCTTTTTTTATTTATTTGAACCAAGTCTGGAAGGAGGGGTTGCCCTAGGCCATAGACCAAGTAGCACAAATACCAAGAGTCGTAAATGGTGCTATAACAACCACTCATACCAAGGAATATGGGAACTCAAAAATTTGTTTTATCTTTTCACAATTTTTTATTTTATTTATTTTAAAAAAAAATATTTAATTTTAATTTTATTCTTTTATTTTTTTTAATTAATTAATTAATTAATTTATTTTTATTTTTATTTATTTATTTATTTATTTTCTGTGACCAATTTTTCCAATTTTGACTTGATAATGGTCTCAAACAAGTTAAGTGGTGACCAATGCTTCTTTCCCCTAGTAAGTGTTCATTCCTTATTCCTTATTTCTCACTTTGATGTTCTTGTCACTAGTTCACTTGTTCTTTTATTCATGTTTTTTTTGGGCATCTAACTTCATTTCTTAGTGCTTCTCATGAAAACCCCAATCTTTTAATATGATGGAGGATAGAATTTCATTTACTCTAGGTCACTCCCACAAAGGAAGGGGAAGAACCTAAAAAATTTCCATGTGGAAGTTGTGGAGAGATTTCATCCACCAAAATTTCATTGAACCTTTGTGTTGCACCTAGGACTAACATATCTAGGTGCTTGTTGTTTTTTCAATACAAGATGAATACCACATCATATTTTTTTGGATAAGTATGTTTTTCCAAATGGCCATATCAATACTAATATAGTTGTGAGCATAACTTTGAAATAAAAACTAGTGAAATTAAAGTCATTTTTTACATGTTGTCTAAAATTTTCTATCAAAGTGGAGATGAGAGGATAGGAAAAATATCTACTTACTATTAGAACATCAAAGCTGAAGTTGAAGTTGAAAAATTTGTGATAATTATTTTTATTGAAGTGGAAGTTAATGTCTTACCTATATTATTTATGGATTCCCCTAAATGATTTTGAGAAGGGTTTAAAGGAGCACAACTTTGAAATAAAAGCCAGTGAAAGTAAAGTTATTTTTTACATGTCTAAAATTTTCTGTCAAAGTTGAGATGAGAGGAGAGGAAAAATCTGTACTTACTACTAGAACATCAAAGTTGACGTTGAAGCTGAAAACTTTATGAGACCTATTTTTACTGAAGTGGAAGTTAATGTATTACCTATATTATTTATGGATTTCCCTAAATGAGTTTGGGAAAGGTTTGAAGGCATACCCATGCCTGACCATAATAATAAACAAATTTTCTGACCAACAAATTATAATAAAAACAATATTGTAAGTCCATAAAACCAGTCTATTCCTACAAGGGAACCTTCTCATTATAAATAATATGCATTCTTAAGACATACAAGATCCATATACATCATTGTAGAAGTAGTTTTATGCAAATACCTATTTTATATGAACATGTTAAGTACAAAAAACTAATTTAATTTTTTTCTCAGATGTTCCATAACTCAAAAAAAATTAAGAAATATTGTGATATAAAACTGGGAAAAAGCATTCAATTTTTTTTTTTTAAATCATTGAAATGCTTTTTAAGCAACTATTAAATCAAACAATTACTAAATATCTCATCAAATAAAAAATAAAAAATTATTCCAAAAATGAAAACTAGACACGTCGTTTCAACCTTCCTGGACAAACTACATAGAAAATATTACTTTTTCACATTATTTGTAATTTAAATTATAAATTATAAATTTAAAATAGGTATATCATAAATCAATTATAAATTTTAAATATTAATATAATATAAAAATAAACCAGGCTCATTCTTATTTTAAATTTCCAAATATATATCGTAATAATCCTCATCATCTTTTTCCGTGGCCAATATTGCATGTTCTCGATTCAAATCCAGTAGCATATTTAGAAGATAATGACAATTATCTTTCCATGGAAGAGCACATTTATAAAGAAATTCATAACCACACCTGAAAATACGCAAAGTTTTGTTTACTGTTACAATATAAAAAATATATATACTATACACAAAAAACTTCTACAAAAATACATTTATGATCTCCATATAATCATACGTAATTTATCATATATATATATATATATATATATATATTAGTTTCTATAAAAAGAACAACAGTTCAAAGAGTACAACCAAATTTTCGAAAGGATAGCATAGTGGAAATGGATTTACAGAAAATGGGTTGGATTTCTTTTTAACGATCCTTATGAAATAAACAAAAAAAACAATTCAAAATTTACTTAAAAAATAAATAAATTCTGGGCTCGAAAATCTTGTACCTTTAAATTATATGCACACAACTTTTAATGAGTTTAATGATGTGTTTGTACTACTTGTTGTTTTCTGCAGAAGAAATCAACTCTGCATCTACACGGCTCAACTTAGAAGCAGTGTCTACGTGGGAGTGCTACACTCAATACAAAATGGGCGCCAAGGAGCCCTACTGACGCAGGAGGTCAATTAAAAAGAAATTGAACAACAATGGAACATCAATCGGTCTCACATTGACTTCTCAAGTTGACTTTCCCTTCTTGCACATGCACTTCACTCTACGCCATTGATCGTTCACAACGATATCAGCCAGGGAACTTGCACCACACTTAACCGCCATTATGGAGCTGATATGGTTTATAAACACTTGGTCTATAAGAGTTTGGGTCCGGATTTGAGATTATTTTCTGATCATTTTAAAACTCGATATCCATTGGATAACGGAGTCCTTCAAATACTACAGCTAGTTGTTCTTCAACTAAGAGAAGAGCTAAAAATAGGCCTAACCCTATTGTTGACTATGATATAAGCAGTTGAAATTTAGATTGATGGTTAGGATGGAGTAGGGGCCTTCAACCATGATCAATTATGTCCATACACTCCTACCCCCGTAATTAATACTAATGACCATCATTAACACACAAACGTTGAGATTACAATTAAAGTATGAAAATAGAGAAAATACCCACATGAGTTCATAGCACAAAATCATAGAGGTAAATGAGAGTCTTCAACGGAATTGACACACAGTGGCACATTGAATCAGTTTTTTCAATAAAATAATAGGTACAGAGTCTAGGCCCTATTGGCTTGATTATAACAACTTAACATATCTTTGTCACAATCTCAACAACCCTATCTATAACTCAACTCTCATCTCTCACTCAAATCTCAATCATCGCTAATCCCTTTTCATTACAATTTCTTCTCTTTTATGATCCAAATCCTATTCTAACTATATTAACAACTCAATCTATATTTTAATCAATATAACAATCAAATCTCTATTTTTTAGCTCTATTACACACCTATGCTAACAACTTATCCCTTAGTATAAAATAAGACAATTTCTTAACTATTACAATAATGAAGTACAAATCATTTTTGAGAGATCCAATCCTCTCTACTAACACTGACTTTTGACCACTCACGTTGATGAAATTAAACTCATTTAGCCACAACATGTGAACAAACCATCACATTGTTGGCTAAGTCCAGATGCTTCTGCATCACCTGCACTAGATACAAAACGAGCGCCAACATTTCTGACATTTTGTTGCTGTTAGAGATGTGATCATGAGGAAGGAACTTGTGGGAACCTATTTAAGGCTGATAAAGCCAATAGAAATGAGCAGTTAGGATACGACAGTATACATTCTCTGAATCTTTCATAGTGAATTTATTACTGAACGTATTATTTATTGTGCATCTATTATTTAGTGAAATTATAATTGAACTTATTACTTATCGTGCATCTATCATTTTTGTATTTATAGTGATTTAATAAAAAAATAAACACACTATACTAATTTTATAACTATTGAAAAATTTAAGTGAAATTTCCATTGAAAAGAAACACCATAAAAGTGATAATTATTCTATGAAACCAATTATGTGAAAACCTTAGAAGAATATGATGGAGTATAAGATTTTTCTTAAACAAATGAGAGTATAAAGAAAAATACTTACGTCATTAAGTATTGTGGAGTATGTTGTGGAGTATGAGACAATCTAGTCTTCTACAGTTTCCCACAAAATGTTTTTCTCCTTTGTTTTGTTGGCTCTCTACTCTTTTTAGTGATTGTTTTTCTATGAAACATTGAATTGTTATAATAGGAGATGATCTATTGTTCCTTCTTCTAGAAAAACTATTAACACCTTTTCTTCATCATTAGGTTTATATATTTTTTTATTTTATAATTTTTATATAACACTATAGTGTGTTCTCAGGTATTACTAATTCCATCTAGGATGATGATGGCGAGTTGATCTGGTTTACAATTGAACATGCAAGGTATAATTAATTGTTACCTTGTAGAGGCATAACCTTCCTATACTACAAACTCCTTTTGAGGAAAATAACCCTTATTGGAAATATATAGGAGAGTGGGATGAATAATTTTGTTCATACACAATAGGCATTGCTTGAAGTACTTGATGATGTTTTCAAAGATGACAAGGTTATAGAGCAAGTTCCTCAACCGACACACATAATCAATTTCTATCTATAATGCTTTAGAAATGTACATCCTCTTTAAAAAAAAACTGCAAATATCTAAATACCATAAACTTGATTCTAGTATGGTCCTTAATGGCTTTCTTGTTTAGCTATTTTTATAATAAAATTCAAAATAAATATCTTTCATAACTATCTATGTATGTAAATTATAACGTAGCCTTATCTCACTATAAAGCATATCAAATATATAAATGTAATAACATTTCATACATGTTTAATAGCCATAAACCAATATATATGGTATCCCTTTTCTAAATTTTGGGCATAGTTGTGCTATCATATAGAGTACAGGGTTTGCAACATAACTTGATCATGTAACTTGAAAAATTTCTTATAGATATTTTAGGCATAGTTGCTCTACCATATAGAGTATAGGGTTTACAACATAACTTGATCATGTAACTTGTACAATTTCTTATCGATACACAAATTGTAGTATCAAACAACCTTGTACCTCCATAGAAGAAAAAATGTTCCTACAGCCAAACCTTCCCTTTGTAAGTAATTTGCATCCTTAACATATGCAAGATTCATATGCATCACTGTAGAGGTAATTTTATGGAAATACCAAATTTTATTCAGAGATATGTCTTCCAGATCCACCACATAAAACATATCAAAGGTTACTGATGGGTTGGTATATATCAACCTTATCTATTGTTATATCAACATGTCAAGTACAAGAAATTAATTTGTTTTTAATCAAAGGTTTAACAGAAAAAGAAAAAAAAAAAAAAAAAAACTGAGAAATGTTGTGCTCAAGGGACAAAACATCATTCTCTTATCATCCCTAGAAAATATTCATGAATTATAGGGTTGGAATTTTAAATTTTGCATGTTTAAACCTTCTATCATAATTTTACATGTTTCATATCAAACTATAACATGGTTTTACATGTCTTTTCTAGAATCTTGGTAGCATAATTCTCTACCTAAGAACTTATCAATCATGTTTAAATAATTATATAACAATTATTCTTCATATTAAGAAAACTAAAGTATGAAACTCTTAATAAAACTTGTGTAGATTAAGATGTAGGAAAATGAAGTATAAAATAAAGCATTCTCTTAGTTTACAACTATGTAAAGTATTTCCATGTAAAAACTTATTTAAAACTAACTAAAATTATATACTCATGGTAATATTTACAAATAAGTAAAATATATATGTGAAAAAATATGAAAGATTGATATATATATATATAGTATTGGTCATTCAATTGACAAAAGTGACACTACCATGAGGATTTGTTACATGTAGGAAATAGCAAGAGCAAAGAGGTAGAAAATAAATGTACCTACATGTATTTGTGTGTTGATATTTTTTGGAAAATAGGTTGTACCAAAAATATCCTCATGTAACCCTAGTAGTTGGATAAATAGTTGCAATTGAAAATGGTTTAAATGCAGTAACATATTAGAAAGTTTGTGGCTATGGACCAAAAGGAAATAGGTTGATAATTACTCTATTATTCACAATCAAAGATGAAATTTTAAGTTTTTTGTATGCATATGCATCAAGGGAAAATTTCATAACTAAACCATCAAGGGATTAGACTTAAACCCAGATGGAGAGATGTACCACACACATTTACAATATAATTAAAGTGAAAAAAATGGTATAGAATAATTGGTCGAAATTCCATGGGGAAGAAAAAGTGAAAAATGTAGCCACATAACACTTTTCAATTAGAGGGGTCACAAATATCATACATGAGAGTGTCCCATATGTAATGTTTCAATTGAAAAACCAATAATCTAGTAGAAACACACCTAATTCTTACATCATTACCATAGTCTACTAAATCCAAATAAGTAAAATAAAAATAGGTTTATGTATACAAATCAAATATTAAGGAATGTAATATAGCTATAGGGAATATGGAAATAATTTAAAGGCTACAACAAATATAAAAAATTATCGCAAGTGATAGAGATCCAATTTTCACTAGCAATTTTTAGACTAAGCCATTTTCTTGTTTGGTTACTCAATTAGCTCATAGCTCCTATTATAAACCTCCATACAATAGGAAAATTGATATTGTGAACAAATGTCTAAAAGGATATATTTTTTTACTTTCATTTGTTAAATGGACTCAATTGTAAAAGGGTTTCCCTTCTTAAAATTGTGATACAACACATCCTTCTATACTTCATAAAAAAGGTCCCTATTTACAGCATTTTATGGCTATCATCATCCATCAATCCCACCAACCTTTAGACGAAAAGTGAAGGTCGAAGAGATGGATGACCACAAAGAGCACTATGAAAATATTACCCAAATATTAAAGGATAATTTTTTTTGGCACAAAATCGGATGAAATAACAAGCATATCCACATTGTAGTGAACATGAAATTGAAGTGGGAGACTTGGTATTTTTAAGGCTACAACCATAAAAATTGATGTCCATTAGGAAACAAAATAAGGATCTAAATTATCACCCTTGTAATACTACCACTAAGAGGTATTATAAAGGATTGTGAGTATGGCTTAAAAAATGGAGCATGGTAGAAGATATATGATTATTACTAAATGAGGTATGTCATTAAAAAATGTGAGCAGGCCCATAAATAATGAAAATGGACCCCAAGGAGCCTAAAATAACCGAAATAGTGGGAAAAAAAATGCTAACATTTAATACTCATGGATTCAACTGATTAACATTCAATAAGGTAAACTCATTGTCTACTATGAGGAGGAAGATTTCCTTTGAGGTCTACAAGCTCCAAGGTAATATTGGTTCCTAGATCAAACTCTTAGATAATGAAATGAAGTTGATCGAAGAAGATCCATAGAAGGAGGGATTTAACATATCTCCAATCAATCCACACAAAAAGGAGTAAGAGATGATATGAATGGATAAAGGAATGATGTACAATTGACACAGGGATGGCCAAGACAAAAGATCAACAACAACTACAAATGGTCGGATGAGGTTTAGATTTCCCTTGAGCATAAAATGACATGACACAAATTTAACCTAATAGAAGTGACTAATGAGAAGTACATCATATCGTACAATAGCACAAGAGGAAATGAAGCACACTCCATAGTGACTTGAATAGTAACTGTATAAAGGAGTAAAAATTATGATATGTTTAGTACGTCTTTTAGGAAATATAAAACCCAATTGTAACATAATGATGTAAACAAGTTCCATTTTTAAGGGTGACTTGACTCATGCTATCATTTTGACTAATAAAATGGAAAAAAAAGGTGTTCCCACTTTTTATCTTTTTATTATTTGGTATCTCCTTCATAGTTTAGCGAGTATGAAAGAGATGACAAGTAAACTAGATGGTTTATTTTTGTTCAGTTTTAACAATCCCAAAAAAGAGATAAAATGATACTCAAAAAGGGGTGTTCTTCGTTGTTTAACTAGGTTAAAGAATATATAGTGGTGTTCTCCATATAGGGTTTATTTTTAATGATGTTTTAATGAGCTTTAAAAATAGATAAAAGGATACTCTATATGATTCAGTCTTTAACAAGTGTGATAAGGACACAAAGGAATGTCCTCCTTGAGGAATGAGTTATATAAGGGGTAACAACTTATTCTGATCTAACATTAACACCCTAATTAAAGTGAAGCAAAGAGGCTTGCATGTTATACTACTCATTGTAGTGGTCCCTCGAGGACAGGAAAGAACACCTAGTGAAAGTAAATGAAAGGGGTGTGGGTAGTATAATAGTGATGATAAAATGAGACCAAGGCATATCACATGTATAATTGAGGCTAAATGTGGTAGAAATAACAAGCTCAAAATAGTGTAGAATATTCTTGGGTTATGGTTGGAAGGTGACAAAGAAGAGGATATGAGGCTCAAATTCAAAGTGAGAGGAGGTCAAAACGATGGATTTTGAAGTGATAAAAGGATGTAGAATGGACACCAACAAGGAAACGAATTTCTAAACTAGGGAATCCATGTGATTCAAGGTTATACCACACAAACTATAATGTGAAAATATTCAGTGGTTAATGTTGTAAACTAACAGGATTGGACCTAAGGTGTAATGAAGATGGAAATGATAGCCAAACCTACCACTATATGCAATGTTCAATAAAAATGCATCTAGTGCCATTTAAGTATTATAACCTAGAAAACTCTCCAAGTATGATGACTAAGATGCCCCATAAGACTAAAAATACAAAGCAGTTTGTGACAAAATGTGATAAAAACAAGATCATGGTCATCGATAAATGGCTTTGGAGGAGGTAAATAACCATTGCATGAAGTAATTCTCCACATGTGTGAACTCATATTAGGTTAATATAGGGAAAAAGCACCAATATGGATCTCACTTGCATAGATAGAGTTAGAGAGTGAAAACTAGTGGATAAAACCATGATTTTCCCTCAAACTTTGAATTGTGATTTCAACGTCTATGGGAAATTATTTGTGATATCTCTTTCACCATGTAAGTGCTAAAAATATCACCTCCATTTTAAATCCTTTTTAATGCAATTTTATGGGTTTCACACTTCATGGAGACCCTTGTTCAACAATTCGTGTGTTGTCATTCCTAAGTAGGATCCTTAGGCGAAACGACCACAAAGGTGGTTACCCTAGAGGGTTCCTACTAAGAGTGTTCACTACAATATATTGTTGAGAAAAATGGTAGAAACTTCCCAACTCCATCTCAAATCTTCTCAAGAAATTAAAAAATTCCTATGTGTTTCCTCGCTCAATATTACGCTAATGTTTGGCTTAGTTTTTTAGGAGGTTTCAAGGGAAAATGATTGAGTGGAAAGAGAGAGAAAAACAAGAAAATGATATGAGGGCCCTAACATATCCCCCTACATTTCATGCTCTCAAGTATTATGGCCTAGTAAATTTATTTGAGGCATAAACTATATAAGGCCAAATTGGACTTCTTCAACTACTAGTAGAAATTTCTAATCCCCAAGACCAATACCTTTTGGTTAATATTTTAGTAAATGGAATTGGATTTTGCGTAAATTTACCTTATCACTAGATTTTCAAGGAAAGGTGCCACAGTAGTAGTGGTTAGTGGGAAAAGCACACGAGAGGAGAGTGTTGGTAACTAGGTGGTCAGATAATATGCAACACGTGCCTATAAAGTAAATAGTAAGATACCTATTAGAGAGGTGAATGGATTTACATTACACACAATCCTCTTAATAATCACCTTAGTAACATGATTTGTCGAAACTCATTTAGCCTCTAGGGAGCACATGGAGCTAGCAATATGATATTTACAACCTATCATTTTCAACTCAGGTGAGTGCTTACTAGAGAATATAAAAGACTACTAACCTAGTGTAGAACAAGGAAGAAGAAGCAATTTAGCTATGGAATCATTCTAGTCTCATTCCTTTTGGAATAGGTTCCCATGTTGATACAAAGGGTATCATACCCTTATCTAATCACTATTGAGCAACATAAGATGCGATGGACTCAACTTATGCGTAGGCTAGAGCATGGACATGAGCCATAGTGGTTTAACGATGGGTTACTTAGATGATAGAGTGACCATATCACAATCATGGATGACTATTCTTATTAAGGGACTACATTCATAAAAGAAGAAGACCAAGTCCTACCCCTTAGTATGCACTTTGGGTACCCTTGGTATCTTTTTTTGGATTTTGAGGATATTTCAATGTTTTTAGTTTTTTGGAATATGTATTTATTTTGTATTTTTTGTAGATATATAGTCACTAATATTTTGATGTTTTTTTATGCAAATGTGGAACTACATTGACCCCTCAGTTGGTAATCATTACATTGTCGAGGAATAATTGTAGGAAAAGATGGGTGTGAAGCTTTCTATGAGGAGGAGAATGAGGAGAAAGATGAGTTGCAAGATGAGGATAGCTGCAAACCTACATATGCACACCATTGGGGTAAATTTAGCTCACCACTTAGGCCTCCTTCAACATATAATTTGCCTTGTGGCATGCTACTACTAGCAAGATGAGCATTAGCTTCATAGTGTATTTTTCCCAGGATGGGAGTTTGGCACATGTAATGGCTCACAAGCCTAGGCCTAAGATGCTCCTTTTTTACTAATGTAGAGCCTCTAGAAATAAAAAGAGAATAGAAGTAGTGAAAAATAAGTTTTAAGTACTATGGTTGGGATCACCTATAAATCCAATGTAAATTGTGAATGGACTTGACATCTACCAATTAAGAACCACAAATAAGTGAGCACTCAAAGTACGATACATATACACCAAAATTGAAAGAGAAAAACAAACCACACCTAAACTTGTATATAATATGTATAAGCACATGCAGCTATAAGACTTACTTAATACCTTTTTAGATAGATCCCATTACATGGGTTTAATAAATGATTTCCATTATGATCTACTAACATCTTTTGCCTTTTTTTAAGAACAAATTTAACAACATAAGGACCATGCCATAGAGGTTGTAGGTTATTTTCACCTAACTTTCCATGATCATAATCATAGACGAAGACCAAATCCCCTTACACAAAAATAGAAGGTTAAAGAGAATTATAATATTTCGTTTCAATACACTATTATGAGTCTCATTGGTACTCTTTGGAAACATAACATTGTTATTCAATTAGAGGTTTAAAAATTGAATCCATCAAAAAATTCAGTCTTTACAATATAGAAGCAACATGAAATGGGAGAGTAACAAGAAATAATTCAAACGATTGAATGGTAGAAGTGTTCCTCATCCTAATAATGTAAAAGAAAATATGCCAATGACATGCTCTAATAGTTGGGTTGTTGATCAATTCAGAGAGAAATATGGTGCATCTAGTCATTAACCATATGCTGAAGAGGATGTGCTAAACATAGGGATTGGATGCAACAACTTAGTAATTATAATATCTTTCTGTACAATTTTAACTTCATACTGCACCTTTTAATTGTAATATATATATATATATATATATATATATATATATATATATATAACTATGCTTGAGTTATTAGACACATGACATTGTGATTTTTTCATTTTTTGATAGGTTCATGTTTTCCCACCTATGTGCAAATATGAACATCATTTTCGCATGGAGGTTGTCGATGATGAATGCATGATAGAAGACTATGGAGTAGAAGTCGAGTTCAACCAATCTAGTGGTGCTAGCCACCGTGATCAAAACCTAATGCATGGGACCTTAGGCTATGTTGGAAAGATATAAGAGATCATTCAAGTGGGTTTCTCTTCATTCCAATGTGTTATTTTTAGGCACAAGTGGTGGGACACTTTTGATTCGAATAATGTAAAGGAATCCCAATAGTGGGATGATATCTATCAAGTCTAGACAGATGTGGCATGAAGCTAGGGAGCCTTATGTTTTTCCAAAACACTCAAACCAGGTGTTTTTTTACCCAAATGTGTTGGATGGGAAATATAGTTTCGCATTAAGACATGACCCTAGATCAAAACATAATTTTGAGAACAACAATGTTATCATGCCAAGCAAGGAAGATAATCAAGCTGATGATAATGGAGAGTGATATGTACTTGTTTTATTTCATAATTTATGATATTGTTATATGTTGTTGTTTCTCTATTTTGCTAACTATATTTTTTTGTATTCATCTCCTTAAAATTTTATAATATGATTGGTAACATTCACAAACATTTTTACAAATTTTTTGGACTGGAAACATTTTTCACTTAAAACTAGGTATTTCACTATGTACAATATCTATGATAATAAGGAATCAAGATCACAATCCTTCTCAAATTGGAAAATGAGAAGAATATAGTGAATCTAGAAATAACATTGAAGATTTAGTCTTGATTTAGATAGTTATGGGTTTATTAATCAGTTCACATCTTTTTTCTTCTTGTTTAGTTCAAAATCAATATAAATCATCATGTAGTGATAACTCTATGACGACTTTAACAATGAAAAAAATTGTGCATTACTATATAAAATTAAATTCTTAAAATGAGAGGTAAATCCATGTTCACTATATTTAACTTAAAGTTCTTGCAACAATATTTAAACTAAAGGGAGGTCTTATGCATGTACCAAATGTTTATTACATTTTTTATGAATCATAATAGAAACAAATTGGCCTACATGGATGCATGAGAGGTTTTAGTTTTTTCTTAATTGCGTCGAGAATCACTCTACAACTGAGTATGGGGTAGATGTCATGTGTAAATGTTTAACATTTAACATTTAAAAAATTTAATCTAATGTCAATGTTGTCCAGGTATATGCATAGGCATAATTTTTTAACATTTAACATTTATATTCAAGCTAAATTAAAAAATAAAATAAAACATTAAAAATAATAAAAATAAATTAAAAGTTAAAAGTAACATTTAAATATTGGCTCAATTAATAATAAAGAGTTTAAATTAAAGTCAATTTGTTATATTTTGATTTTGTTATTAACTTCTGAATAGGATTTGTTACCATACCATGCGGAAATACCATGGCCTATCAATACCACATGCCCAAAAACCATAATTTATTTCACAATCAAAATTTTATAACAATATGACACGATTCTTAGACATGTATATCCTCCCCCACATTACCGTGGATATTATTAACACGTAAATAGTCTTTGTTAAAATGCTATTGGCGGATACCATTTTTATCAATACTAGATGCCCGAAAAACATAACTTATTTCACAATCAAAATATTTTATAAATATATTAATTTAATTTAATTTTATAAGACTTTTTTAATTAAACCTCACAATCAAAATCTTTTATAAATATCTTATTTTAATTCAATTTTATAACACTTTTTAATTAGATATAAAAGGAAGGCGGAATTCATATGAACTTATCGAGGAGCCGAGGATGAACCCTAGACTTTTCTCTGCCGCCTCCCCTGTTTCGGCCACCGCCTGGCCCCTGATCAGCACTGTTGCAGCCGATGAGGCGAGTTCAGAACCGGATTCGCAGGTATCTGCTCTCCTTTCTGGCATGCATGATCACATATATATCCTAAGAGCTCCCCCCCATCTTCTCTTCGCCGATCTGGTTGCTGGGGCAGTCCATTCTTGGTCCTCCTACAATGCATCCAGATATACCCTTATGCTCTGGAAAATGAACCCTACAGACACCAGTTCATCTCTTGATCGTTGCTTTCTAGAGAAAGGAGCAGCGACGAGGGGATCAGCGCTTGATCAGAAGGCGTCCGGATCCAAGACTGGCTGCGTTGTCCTCTGTAGCAGCAGTCAAGGCAAAGAGCTGTACTATCTGGCCGCAGTTGATGAGCTTGGACTCGTGCTGGGGCTTCGTTCTTCACCCACGGCCACCCAGGTCATTACAGCTTGCCTTAACGCAAAGCTGCCCAGCGTTCCGGACAGCCGCAGCAAGAAAAGCTCGAAGCCTTCTTACAGAAGCTCTGCACTTGCCATCAGGGTTTCGGCCAGTCAGAAAACTGTATGTTTTTGCCACGAACCAAAGCAGCTGTCCTCATCATTCGCATGGCCTCCATATGGATCTGGAGCAAACAACGGCTCTCCGAAAAGCAGTTGCAGCCTCAGATCTGTCAACGATTGGCCAGATCCGGTCATCCAGCAGGCAGAACAGGCCATGCTCTGGCCAGATCCAGAGATCTGTACTCATCTTGGCATGAGTTCAAGGCCAGAATCTGACTCCTTTCAGATTCAAATCTCTCAGCTTTCAGGCAGCACCATCATGCAATGGGTTAGCCCTGCAGATCTGGTGCAGGATCTCAAACTGAAGCTAGAACGCAGACTGGGGATTCCATCAAGCATTCTGCGACTTCTCTATCAAGGTAAACAGCTCGAAGACCCTCTTCCTCTCTTTGCTTACGGCATTTCCAGGAACAGCTTGGTGGTGGCGACCCTTCGTTTAAGAGGAGGTGCAGCGGGGCAATCATCCTCAACCCGTCCTTTCTCATACAAAGATGTTGTTCACTCTGAGAATCCCAATCCTCCGGAAGCCCCTAAATCCAAGGTCTTCCTGGTTGACAAGAATGAAGAAGTTCCCTCTGTTGAACTCATTCATGAAGAGCTGGCATCCCAACTTCAAGATTTTGCTGAAAGAGCCATCATCTGCAGATTTAATGGATTGTGGCCGCGCTCTCAGGATCTCTATGCATGGATCCATGCAAACTGGACCCATCACTGTAGGATCTTTTTCTGTTCGAAAGGCTATTTCATTGTCCTATTTGACAACAGTAAGCACTATGAAAAGGCAATAGAAGAGGGCCCTTGGTTCATGGGAAATGCAGGGTTATTCTTGACTCCCTGGTTCCCAGATTTCGATCCAGCCACTGCAGTCATTACCAAGACTCCGGTATGGATTCGGCTTCCAAATCTTCCTGCCCACCTATGGAGTACCCGTGTCTTCAGAGTTATAGGAGACACCCTGGGCAGCTTCCTCAGTGGCGATCTATGGCGGGAAGCTAAAGGTCTCTACTCATATGCAAGAATGTGCGCGATGTTAGACCTGAGCAAAGGCCTTCCAGAACAAATCAACCTTAAGATAAATGACTTTGTCTGGACCCAAACTCTGGACTACGAGAACACTGCTTTTCGGTGCCGCCATTGCCACCAATCTGGGCATTTGCAGAATACATGCCCATCTCGCCCGGCAAAAAAGAACAAAGCCAATGCCTCCAAGCCCAAGCCCAAGCGTTGGACTCCTTGCTCTCCTCCTCCAGTGGTGGATCCTGGTTCCTCCAGCTCTGAAGATGAAGACAACGATGAAGAATTAGAACAGGCCCCTCATACAGCGGCCCCCTCATCCGATGGTCTGGCGCCTTCCTCTGACGCAGCCAATGCTCAGAAACGTGTCCATTCGTCCTCCTCTTCGGATTCAGAAAAAGAGGGCTTCCCCAAGGTGGGATCCCCGGTGGAGGATCCCAATCTTCAAGTTGTAATCGCTCATCCACCACAACATGGTTGGGTGGAAGTCAAAAAACGAAAAGGGAAAAAGCTTCGTGTTGAAGCCTCTACCCTCTCAGGGTAGTTTACCTTGCTTCTTTCAGCTTCTAGTGACTTGTTGTAGCTCCTTGCTTGTCTAGCTTCTTTTCCGGAACCGAGGTTGATAGTTCTATCATTTCCGGTGGCCGGTTTCTTGCATCTTTGGGATGTATCCTCTTGTACAATATTTTTACTTAATAGATTTAGTCTTAATTGAGAAAAAAAAAATTAGATATAAAAGGAAAAAAATTATCATTACTTTTAAAATATATATAAACCCTCTATCTTCACGACTACTAAAAAAAATCCCATAGAAATTAAATCGAGGTTTGAATTAGATTTTTTTTTTCTCAGCAACACTAACTACTTTATATTAATATGTACAGGTAAATCTTACATTCAAGAGGACTGGCTGCCCAGGGCCAACTGTGGCTCCTTGGGCAGCTCTAACAGACTCAAAATTCTCTTGCACAGGGTTATATTTCCAGTCTTGACCAGTAAACCTGACACAGTAATGATCCCATATGATGCTAAAAAAGCCCACGCAGGGGCGTCCTTCAAAAGACACATGACCCAGAAGTTTATATATGCCGCGTACATGACCCAGAACAGAAAGACTTCATTAGCCGTGAACATGACCCATAACAGAAAAGAAACAAGCTAAGACATAAGACATAAGACAAGAGGTGTGAACCAGATACCGACCGCGACCCCATACCCGTCCTGAAAATGCGAGGGAGTGCCGCTGGGGGTTACTCCTCTGGTTCTTCTTTCAGGATTCTGCACCAGCCTTGTCCCTCTGGGATTCCATCCCACATTGCCATGGGATTTTGCGCGGGGGCTGGCAATTCTGGTTCACCAGTTCGGGTAGGAGCTTGCTGAGGCTCCTGCGCTGAATTGCCCTCCGCATTCGATGACTCCCCCATTGGGTGCTTCCCTCTGTCAACCTCTTGCCTTTCCTCAGCAGGGAACCGTTGCACTCCTTCCTCACTCTCCTCAGGAATTTTGGTAAATAGTACTGAGATGTGGGCATTAATGCCGGCGTTGTCCCTGGAGCTGCCCAAGGTGAAGATAACTGAGCCGAACGCAGGGAGCCTAGGCGCACCATCACTGGAACCACCGACCTCCATAAACTGACTAGCTTGAACAGGGGAGGCTCCCACTCTTCGGTGACAATAACAGCAGCAGCAGTGATGGCGAACATCCGCTGTAGGTGAACGAGAGGAATTACCACGCCCTGAGCTCCTTCCTCTTCTGCAAGGCATCCTCTCTCGCACCATGCTGTCCGCGGTGTCCTTAACTTTCTCCAAAGCAGATGAGGGCCTGCTTTCTCCGCGTTCCTTCCCAGGTAATTGTCCGCCCCAAATTGGCTCGAGACAGAGCTCAATTGAACATAAGCCAGAACCGGGAATAACCAGCAAGGGGTGAGCCTCGCCCAAGCTCTCAACAACAATATCGCAGCTTTGCTCAGGGATCTGGGCAGTTTCCACGTCGCACTGAGCTCCGCATGCCAACATCCCCACCTTCTTAAACCCATGAACATTCCTTTGAAACTCGCCCGCACTGAATGCATTCTGCGGACTCTCCATCGCTCCCAGTGCCTTCATTAAGGCTGCTGCTGTGCGTTTCCCGGCTTGGAATGTTGGCGGCGAGAGGCATTAAAGACCTCCAGTCTTCACGTGGCAGCCCGTGCTGGGCATGTGGATCTCCCTGAGCTGGCAAGATGACACCCGCATCCGGGGGAGGTTTGAATTAGATTAAAAATGTGAATACTTTATATATAAAAGTGTGAAATATATATAATATGAATAATATTACTAAGAACCAACATAAATCCATTTTAACTAAGGATCCAAGCAATGAGAGAAAACAAATAGACTAACAATAAGAAAGGAAGGATAGTGCATGATGTTTCAAGTTTTTCATTATTGCATTTTCTTTAATATGATTAGTCCAAAATATAGGTTTAATATTTTACAGACAATTGAGTTTTTTGAATTTAGATTATTTCTTAAACACAATATCATGGAATAAAAAATCATAAATATAGAGGGGGCGAAGAGAGGGAGTAAGTGAAAGATAGATAGAGAGAGAGAGAGGGAGAGAGAGAAGTAGGGAGAGAGAGAGGGAGGTATAAAAGAGCGGGAGAGAGAGAGAGAGAGAGATGGAGTTGGAGGGGAGAGAGAGGGAGGAAAGAAAAAGGACATAGAGAGATAGAGGTCAAGAAAGAGAGGGAGTTACAAGGGAGAGATGGTGAGAGAGTGAGGAAGAGAGGAGGGAAGAGAGAGAAGAGGAGAGGAGAGAGATAGGGAGAGAAGGGGAAGAGAGAGAGAGAGAGACACTATAGACGGAGGGGAGAGAGCCTAAATCTTCCTTAAATTCAGATTTTGAAAGCATTTCTTAGTTTGAATGGGGCATGTAATTGCATGTCCTTAACTAAGTCGCATGCATGCTTCAAGCGAACAACCTATATACTATAACCTTAGAGTTGCAGAGAATATTTCTAGAAATTTATGTTTCGTTTGGTTATAAATATTTCACACTTACGTCAAAAGAAAATTTACAGAGTGAAAGCCTAATCCCCAATAAGAAATTTTCCCATAAACCCTTGCAGATACTTCTAGCTCAAATTTAATTCCATAACTTCATACTTCTTAGGATTCAAAATTTTTATCCTTTCAAAATCCTCTAATGTGTTTACGAATAGGTAAATTGTCTTTTTATATAGATCAAGGAGCCTTCGATTAAGGTAACTAACCTCTAGCTTTCAAGGGAAGTTGAAATTTGAAATTTCACTTTTAATGGAGCCATAAAAATTGGATGAAATCGACTTAGGGTTCTCGAGAATCAAAATTTGAACAAACTCTTTATTTGGTGTAAAAAAATCCTCCCATTGACATTTGAGTCAAACCCTCTACAAAAAAATTAATGAAGAAACCCTCTCAAATACAACTTTCAAGATTCATGAACCCTAGGTTACCACATAATCATTAATTTTTTTCCACAACATCAATATATTTAACACATCATCACACCAATACTCTGATGACACGTCAAAAACCATTAGTGTTTTAGGACCATTGGCTTAGACTTCAACTTTAACTCAGAATTTCTCTCAAATCTTAAAGGCCCACAGGATGATCTACATACCATCAGGATCAACATGGCAAGTAGATCTAACAAGAAGAGTCTCCAATACAAATTCAGTGATATGTTGCTTCAAAATCCTCATCAAGTGCGAGCTATGTCCATTGACCACGGAATGAAACCATAGGACTAGGGTTTTAGCCAATTACATCATTTAGCCAAATTTTCCACTACATTCCTTCTCATGTTGTGACATCAATGACATCCTTCAGAGATTCTCCTGCTCATTCTTTAACATCAATGATAGCAAGTTTAATAGTCTTGGCATCCTTAGCACATTTTATGCTTGATTTATTGTATGCCTCGTCTCCATTCCCTTCGGGAATCCACGAGTCATACCCCATTCTCCCCATCATGCATGAAGATATTTAGCTACTTATGGTATCGTATTTCAAGAACATTACTCCTTTGTCACACAACACCACCTTTGTCCAGGTAAATAGTTATTTCATAAATCTCCCCCATGGTCCTTTGAAAAACATCCCCTTGAATTCATTATATGGTTGAGTGTTATAGAAATTTTTGTGCGTTACAGCATGAAGCATGAAATGTCAATAATCTAAGGGATCCAAAGTCCCTAAACATGTTGTTCCTGCCCCTAGAGGAACAAGGTCAGCAAACCTCAGCACTAAATATCAGTTCTCCACCTGAAAACACTCAAAAACAAGCTAATTCTAGATCATGTCAACTGCTCCACTGAGCATCTGCGCTGAATGTCAAGAGCTACACTGTCTACCTGCGCTGAATGTCAACTGCAAAGAAGGCTACCTACACTGGGCGTGTTGGGACATGTGGCACAGTCATTCCTCAAGGTGTCAATGCCCAGGAAGCTTCCAAAATGACACTTGGATCAGGGAATTCGACTTGTGATGAGTAAGAGGGTCTAGATCTCCAAGTGGAAGCAAGAACCTCCAAGTGGACTCAAGAACTGAAGAATAACTGAAGTGGGAGAGGACACTAGTCAGCTTCATGCCAGCTACAAGCTGACTCATCCTTTCTCCAAAACTCCTATATATAGAGCTCTCTCATGAGGTCTATGGAGGCTGGAATCTGGTGAATGTAAGGAAGTGCTGTTGGTTTGAGTATAGAACTATTGGGTGATTTGCTTGAAGGAGGTGAAGAGGAGATTTATTTCTGCTGGGAGGTGATGCTGGATTGGGCCTTTTATGGTTGTATTACTTCCTGAACTTTACTTCTTCCATTAATAAAGCATTTGAGGTTCTTCTATATGCATGTGTCTCAATGGTGTATTTCTATACTTGTGTATTTGATTTATTCTAATCCTTGAATCAATTATGAATGTATGCTTCTTGTAGTTTCCCTCTCTTGCCATTTCGCAGGATCTTGGTGTAGTTGGGCCAGTGAAAGAGCAAGGAGCTGGGAGCAAGCAGCAAAGAGAGAAGAGTGGATCAATCATTAGCGGAAGACAATGGTTAGTGGATCTCTTTCTCCCCTCTCTTACATCTCATAAAGAAGTAATCTCGAATAGCTTTGCTTTGATTGTTGCTGAGGTACTATCACCCTTAGAGTGGGATAGGGTCATTCCGTATTGGATACATTTCCCAACAACAAATTGGCGACTCCGCTGGGGATCGTATCTTGTTGGTTGTTTGTGTTTTTGCTATTCATTTCATAAACACAGGGAGTACCGAATCGAACTGCATTTGGATCTTTCAAATGCAAAGTAGAGGGCAGCTACTCTAGCTCAGTTGTTGGGCATGTTTATGATTTGAAGAGCTGATCCACAAGGACTCTGAATAGCTCTTAGTGATAGCTTTTCATCCTCCTTTTCATCCCTAAGTGTGTACTTGATTGATAGCTTCTGATTTGGCCAAAAACTGTGAATTTTTGAGCAATCTGTGACCCGGAAACTGAGAAAAACGAAAGTTTGTCTCTTCAGTGCAGGCACTGTGAAGGCAGTCTGCATTTCAGCGTAGTTCCCGAAGGGGCTACCTGCACTGAAGGTCAAACTGCCAGTGTACTACCTGCGCTGAACCAGTTTTGCCTAGTGCTACTGGGGTTCCCTCCTGTTTATTGCCCTGTTTTCATCCTTGTTTTTGCAGCCTGTTACCAGTCAATGTACCTATCTGAAACCAACTTTCATTGCCACTATTCCGCCTCGTTTGTATAAAGAAACTATATTTCTTCTTTGTGTATTTCTTATATCATTTACAGTTTCCCGTAACGAAAGTGAACTAGTCTTGTTGTGGCCTCTTAGATCTAGACCTGTGATAAGTGTCGTTTTGATCTTAAGAGTTAGTTTATTTGTTGTTCATAGCTGATTGAGCTTTTGCATTCGTCATATGGTTTGAGTTTATATATTTCTAGTGTCGAAACAAGTAAATCTTAAGGTGTCTTTTGATTTTGGGCAAGCTTGTTTGCTTTCACTTGAAATTGAATTCAAAATTATACAATAGCTTTCTTTTTGTATTGCACCAACATTAAGAAAGAGAAAAGAAATACCTGCATTTTGTATTTTGCATTTGATAAGTTTGTATGTTGATTTAGGGGAAAAGTGCATTAGTGTATGCTCTTTGATCTGTGTGAAAAGATGTTGTCTTTTTTTTCCCTCAGTAGTTAAGATTTTCATAAGTCGAAAAGATTGAAAAAGCTTGCTTCTCATCTTAGACTGCATTTAGGAATTTGTATCAAACATCTCGTGGTGAACCTTGAAAGGCAAACTTTAAAAAGATCAACTTAAAATATATTGAATGAACCTAGCAACGCTTTGAAACATAACGCAAACACATAGAGGTCTAAGCTAGAGACGTGTTCCGGCGTCGTTAAACGTAGTGACTGTCGATCTCGACGAAGGTGGGCGATTCCTCCTGAGAGTCGGTGGCACTAATATGGACTTGTGCTCCCACGTACCGTCGCGTATATATTGGGAGACCCCTATAGGCATATATATTTAATCCATATGAAGCCGTGTCGGCCGCCCTACTGATCGCAATGCAGTGAACACAACATTCACGAATATCGACCACCCGTACCGTAAAACATATTCTGTCGTTTTGCGAAAGGTTTGGCACACCCTCTGCCTAGATCTCCAGAGTAGTTTCTTTTGGCCTTTTTCAAACTCTATAACTGAAAAAGTCCAACCGAGCATTTGTCACTTCGGGCTCGTTAATACATCGAAGGAGACTAGAGTCATCTTTAGCTTTTTCTCGACTCTTAAAAAGTGAAAAAGCAAGTTGTGTCTAAAAGCATCTAATAAAATTCATTCAATTCGGAAACAAAAATTTCCCCTTTTAATATTTTGGTTGATTGAGTAATCCGCAATCGTGGAAGAAAGTCAATTGAAACCCCGTCGTTCGCAGAGGCTTACGAGTCAACCGTCTTTGTCTCCGAATCGAAAACAGTACGGACAAAGCGAGCTCGTTTAACCGGTTCAAAATCTCCTATAAAAGTTAGAACAAGTGTTCCAACTGCATCTGAGGTTCCGGTTACTCTTAACATTTCTGGAAACCCTGCCTCTGTAGAAGAAGTTCAACAGCCGCGGAAGGACAGTAATACTGATCCTAGTCTGGGGGCAAATACTTGTATATCTGAACCAGTTCCATCTGTAACCGGTCCACAGAGTTTTGTTCCTCAAACAACTGTCGCTGTCGAAGCAACCACTTCTTCGGCACCAGAAATATTTTACGGACCTGACGATCTTCCTCTTCCACCAGGTTTGATTGCGATAGAGGAAATTGCAGAGGATCCGCAAGCAAGTACTCCAACTCATTTTGGAGTCGGGGTCACTCTATTTCCTTCATCAGAAGTTAATCCACCACAAGTGGAAGTTCCTGTAGAATCGCTAGGCAATCTATTGGATAGACTTAAGATGTCTGAACAACCGTCATCATCTAGGACTGTGTCAAATGACACAGTGACAGCAGAAGCCCCTGCCATCACTCCGACAATGTTTGCCGGCATACCAGCTGTCCCAGCTAGCTCACAACAGCTAGAAGGAGTCCACCAAGGGACTATTTCGACAGTATGGTCTGTTCCAGTTTGTTCATCCGGAGTAATACCCGGCAACTCTTATGTTGAAACTCGACAGATTGATCCTCATGGAGGTCAATTTGGGCCATCAAGTCCTCAAGGACTAACAATCCCTATGAGTTCCGGATTGCTACCATATGGGGGGCAGTATGCCCTTTCATTACCTCCTCCGGGAGGATATCCATATGGCAGTTCTCAACAGTATTCAGGTTATACTGGAATTACATCAAGTAGTTGGGTACCTATGCTACCTCAACAACCAAGGGTTGTATATTCTATGCAACAGTGTGTACCTATGACGAACATCCTAACCACACCGGCTATTGTGAGTGTGTCACAAGTTCAAGCGATACTTGTTACATGTCAACCTTAGATTTCTCAGGTTGTAATGCAACAGTCTCTTGAACATGGGTCACAACCACAATCGCCAACCGGTGGGGCGACAAAGGTCCAAACGGGTACAATTACCCCACACCTTGGTCCAACAGTTAGCATAGCACAACAAAACATGGCTTCACAAACATGGCTTGTGCAATACCAACAACCACAATTCCAGCAAGTGTACCAAGGTTCTGAGCAGCAGATCTTTGCGAACAGTGGACAACCGTATATCCAAAACGGTCAAAACCAACCACTTTACAGTGGTCAAGTCCATCAACTGTATCAGTCATACCAACATCAATTACATTATGCAAAGGCCCACTGCTCAAGCGATTCCATCGTACCCTGGTTACGCTTCGCCTAACCTGAATCAACAGTTACCATTCGTGGCAACTTTAGAGTTACCCGATTTACACCGGTTAACCAATGATCCGATTGCTTATGCCCCTTGGTGGCCAGCGATTCCTCATAAACTTCCATCTGACATTCCTAAATTCAATGGAAATCCAGGTGAAGACCCATCGAATCACGTGATGACTTTTCATCTGTGGTGTTCGTCGAACACCCTAAACGACGATTCGATAAGGCTTCGCCTTTTTTAGAGGACATTGACAGGTCCAGCAGCTAAATGGTATATTGAATTGCCAAGAGCCTCTTTCGACAATTTTAGTTCCCTAGCCACGACTTTCTTAACCCATTTTCAATTACCGATAAGGTATGAAACATGAACAGAAATATTTACCAACTTCAAGCAGACAACTGCCACCCATATATCTGATCATATACATGAGTGGCATCGTCGTCGTAGAATGGTGAAAACATATGTTCCCGATCAGATGTTAGCTGAATGGTTTATAAAGTCGTTACTTCCTGCTATAACGGAAGATGTGGCAAAGGGGGGAGTCGTAACAGAGGAGCAAGTCATTGCTCGTGCGCAGTATTTGGACATAGCTTATACTCAGTCTGGCACACTCTACGACAAAATACCTGACGCCCCTAGACCGGAATTTTCAATTCCTCCTCCTCCTAAATCAAATAGTGACTCTCATGTCGGTGACGGTGTGATTGGCACGACAAACGCGAAATCGATAAAGGCTTCGTCAAAGAAAGCCCGTAAGAATTCGGATCAAAATGCAAAAGAAGAAATTCTTGCTTCAGAAGTAAATGCCGTATCAAAAGATAAAGGCAAAGAAACCAATCAACTAGGAAGCAAGAAGAAGAAAAACAAAGGGAAGAAGAAGAAACAGGGTGAGTCATCCCCTGGAAAAAATTCTTCAAACCCTCCTGGGAAGGGGAAACAAAATTATCCATGTCTAATATGTGATGATAAGGATCATAGCACAAAGAATTGCCCATTCAAAGCTGAGTTAAAGAGGTTCTTTAAAAGTTCCCAAACCTCAGCTGTGTTAACTGATCCATTTCCCAACCCAGGTTAAAATCTGGTTGATAGTGGAAATGCTTCCCCGTCGCAAGTACTTATGTTGTCAGTTTCAAAACAGCAGAATGATGCTTTGATTTCGACAAGGAACAAAGATTATGGGAATCCTCAGCTCTCGAACGAAAAAGGTAAAGATCAACCAAGTAGTTCGACAACAACTTCGACAGAAGTTGTACCGCCCATCATTCCTGAATTAACAATAAAACCACCAAAGGGTGTAGTACACAAGTCGACATTTAATCCTCGCGCCAGAGCGGCGCAGCATTATAACATAGTGGAAGATTTGGCCCAATTGCCATCCACTATGTCGACTCTTGAGGTATTACAAAATTGTCCAACCCAAAGGCAGGCGTTGTTATCAGCAATTGGTGGGGTTGATCCTAAGGATTCCAATCTTGTATCCTTTGATCACAAGGGATACGATCCTCAGTTACCAGCTCAACTAGCTTTCCTTATTCAAGTGAAAGCCCTCAACAAAACTGTTCATAGAACAATAATTGATGAGGGAGCATCAACATGTATTATGTCGATGAGTTGCTGGAAAACTTTAGGGTCTCCAACCTTGTCGCGATCTTCAACGACATTAAAAGCTTTCAACGGAAGGACTTATACCCCGTATGGGATCCTTAATAACTTAAAAGTTGAACTAGGAGGAAAGACAGTAGAAATTGATGTTGAGGTCATTGATGGGAATCTTGACTATAACATCCTACTTGGTAGACCATGGATTTATGCCATGGCAGCTGTTGTGTCGACTTATTTTAGGAAGATCGCATTCCCGTTTGAAGGAGGGATTACGATCGTCGACCAACAGAATTTCCTCCCTAATGGTTCACAAGTTACAGGAAGCATTCCTATGATCCATGAGAGCAACCATTCAATTCAAGATATCAGAGTAGGATTATTGAAAGACCCCACATTGATGGGAACTTTCGCGCTACCACCTCCTATTTATATGGGAAATATACTGTTTGTAGCAACCTGCAACATGATATCTTCCACGAAGGTCGACATGGATCGTGCAATTGTCTTGCCCCCAAGCCCTTTAGAAATATTGTAGCAATCAATGTTTCAAGCATGGGAGGCGAACCCAAATCAACGCTCGTCAAGCGTTTGGGTAGATAGGTCTAGAGAATATGGAACCCCATTAGATCCTTGGTCAAAAGTACATGGGACTGACGAAGGAATCTTACAATCAATGATGATTGAGGGGGCACCATGGAATGATCACCACCATCGTTCCCTTCTTTCGGAATATGAAGAAGATACTCAAAGTGACCTTTATCACCCTTCAGTTTTTGAATTCCTAACAAATACTGTAAACACGGTGGATTCCGAGCGAAACCTATCCAATATTAAAGAGACTATAGCCATAAATATCTCGACTAAAACAAACGTTGTAGAGAATATTTATGTCGGCAAAGGTTGTTCCCCTTCATAACTGGAAATATATAACGCTCTTTTCCACGAATTTAGAGATGTCTTTGCTTGGTCATATGATGAAATGCCAGGCATAGACTCGAGTATCGTTGAACATGAAATTAAAATGTATCCTGATGTCAAACCAGTAAGACAACGGCTTCGGCAGGTGCACCCCAAGAAAGCCGTTGCCATTAAGACAGAAGTTGAAAAACTTCTCCATGCTGGATTCATCTACCCGGCTCCTCTAACCGATTGGGTATCGAATATTGTCCCTGTTATGAAGAAACAAGGGACGATCAAAGTGTGTGTCGATTATAGGGATGTAAACCAAGCTTGTCCAAAGGAAAACTACCCTACACCCTTCATCGACCAGATAATTGATGAATGCACCTGATGTGAAATCTTTTCATTTATGGATGGATTTTCCGGGTATAATCAAATAAATATCCGCCCATAGGATCAGTCAAAGACTGCATTTATTTGTCCGTGGGGCACATTCGCTTATCGAAAATTACCCTTTGGTTTAAAGAACACAGGGGTGACGTTTCAGAGGGCAATGAATTGTGCCTTCCATGACATCAAGAACATTGTTCAACCTTATTTCGACGATCTTCCGGCTCATTCGCGAAAGCGGACTGATCATCCGCAGCATTTAAGAGCGATATTTCTACGTTGCCGACACTACAAGATAAGACTCAATCCACACAAATGTGTGTTTTGCGTCGGTTCTGGTCGTTTACTTGGCTTTGTAGTCTCTAAGGATGGGATTCGTCTCGACCCCTGTAAGGTTCAGGCAATCATTAATTTGCCTCCAACTTCAAATTTTCTTCAGATTCAGAAACTCCAAGGGAAAGCGAACTTTCTGAGGAGGTTAATTCCGAATTACGCAGAACTTGCTAAGGGTTATACTCGTCTTTTGAAAAAGGATGTACCTTTTGTCTGGGACCAGGTAGCGCAGGCTTCCTTTCATGCTCTGAAAGATTGTCTAGTAAAAGCATCATTAATGTACGCCCCGGACTATCAAAGAGATTTTAACTTGTATCTGGCTGCAGCGGATACGACCATTGCGATGGTTTTAGTTCAAGAAGTCGATGGAATTGAACATCCTATTTATTATTTGAGTAAAAACTTAAATGATACAGAAAGTAAATATTCTTATGTTGAAAAACTAGCGCTTGCAGCTGTTCAAGCGATTCAAAGGTTTCGACATTATGTCCTCTTTCAGAAAACTACCATCTTGTCAGATTGCAACCCCATGACGTATATACTGTCGCGACAGTTGCTGGGGGGCAAATATTCAAAATGGATAGCAATCCTTCAAGAGTTTGATCTGGAATTTGTAAAATCCAAATCGAAGAAAGCCCTAGTTTTCGCAGAATTATTGTGCGATCTCCCATCGTTGTCCAATGATGAAACATCAGAAGAGTCAATCGTGGACGAAAGTTTGTTTTTGATATCTGTAAGCGATGAGTGGTATGGATATATCATAGTTTATCTCCAAACCCAAAAGTTCAGGCCTAACACCTCTCGCTCCGAACAAAAATGTATACGATATCAAGCAAAAGACTACATGATTGTCGGTGATACACTTTACCGTCGTGGTATCGATACAGTTCTGAGGAGGTGCCTTACCCATGAGGAGGCCGAAAAAGCCCTGAATGAGTGTCATTCAGGCGCATGTGGGGGGCATCAATCTGGATACGCAACAGCACAAAGAATCTTACGAGCAGGATACTTCTTGCCAACCATGTTCAAAGATTGCATAACCGCAGCCAGAAGTTGCCATGCTTGTCAAATTTTTGATAGCAAAACCAGACGACCACCCGCACCTTTACAGCCGATAGTTTCTGTTGGGCCCTTCGCCAAGTGGGGCATCGATTTCATGCAATGTAACCCCACCTCAACCGGGGGCATGGGTATATTATAGTCGCTGTTGACTATTTTACCAAATGGGCCGAGGCGATGCCTACATTGGATAACACTGGTGAAACAATTGCCCTTTTCTTTTTCAATCATGTAGTCACCAGGTTCGGCGTACCACAGGCTATAGTTACAGATCATGGGTCACATTTTCGCAATCACATGATGGTCGAGTTAGCTGCCAAGCTAGGGCTATCTCACGACAGCTCTACCCCATATTATCCGCAAGCTAACGGACAAGTTAAGGCAATCAACAAGGTCCTGAAGCATATGTTGCAAAGGATGATTGGGGTTAATAAAAGAAGATGGCACCTAATCTTGTACTCAGCCTTGTGGGCTTACCGAACGTCGGTAAAGAACGCAACCGGGTTCACACCTTTTCAACTGGTGTATGGCCTGGAAGCAGTCTTTCCAATCCAGTGCGAAATTTCGTCGCTTAAACTCGCAATCGATCTTCTCCCTGGAACTTCAGAAGAAGAGGCTCGTTTCTTGGAATTAATCCAATTGGATGAAACCCGTCGTGATGCCGCTTTGGCTAACGAAGCTCATAAGAAACGAGTCAAGGCTCAGTTCGACAAAAGTGTCAAACCCCGTGTCTTCTCAGAAGGTGATTTGGTCTTGCTTTATGACCAAGAATCCGATAAATTGGGAGCAGGTAAATTCAAGTCCTTATGGATGGGCCCCTATATTGTTAAAAGGGTGTTAGCAAAAGGAGCCTACGAGTTAATGGATTACGACAGAATTTCACTGGCGCAGCGCCGCAACGGGCTGTACCTCAAGCGTTACTATGCTTAAATAGTAACCTGCATGCTTTTGTTGTATTTTGTTTTCGCTAAAGTATTTGTTCTGGCTGAGTGATCCACCTTTTTCATTTGTTTCAGATGTCGAACCTTCTGGAAACATGTGTTGGATATGCCGACAGAGCGAGTCGTAGTTCGCGGAACCTATCCTCCGCAGCCTGGGCCATTTTTGATCCAAGCGGTGAGTTAGTAAGTTTCAAAGGGGTGTGTATTGGGCAATCAACGAATAACATCGCTGAGTATAGCGCGTTGATAGAACTACTCTCTGATGCCATCACACGTGGCATACGCCGACTAATTGTCAGGCTAGACTCATATCTCGTAATACTACAACTCAATGGTATATATTCTGTTCGCAATCCAACTATTTTTCGCATGTTCCTAAGGGTTAAGATCTTGGAAAGACGATTTGATTCAATTCAATATCAACATATTTCAAGAAACTTAAACACATTAACTGACTCATTAGCAAACTATGTGTTAGATAGACATTTGCAACATTTATAAAAGGACACATCATCAAAGATTCTACATATCGATCATATAACTCAGACAGAATAAAACTTGAAAATCAAAATATATAAGCTGTTTATATAGTTCATACATAATGTTCTGTAGCCAAGACAAAATTGGTCATATGACCTAAAACTCAAAAATGCTAGGGGGCACCCTAGTCTAGTGGTGCTCATGATAGCACGTCACGGCCTGTGCAATCATGCGCAAGAGACGAGTCCATCGTCTAGGTACACCAGTAGTGTGTCGCTGCAACTGTAAAGGTAACTCATCAATCCTCACATCAGGAATGCCGAGAGTAAGGCTCTCAACCTGCTCCTGCACAGCTGCAAGGGTCTCAGTATCATCAACGTCGCGGAGAATAGCTCTCCTAGCAGGCTCCACTGCCGAGGCAGCAACTGGCGGTCTCAGACGAACTGCTGGACGAATAGGACCAACATCTGCATGCACCCAAGAGTATGATTAAAAAGTCTTGATAGAATAAAGCACAGCAACATTATAAATAAGAACAATAAACATTAATATGGTCAAAAGGGCTTACCAATAGCACCCCACTGTTCGCCATCCGGTAACACCAAATCCGGATCACCTCGAAAATCCATACCCACATATGGATACTCGTAGAAGACCATCTCCTGGCGCTCGAACCACCTAAAGAAGGCCTCAGTAAAAGTAATCTGAGGTTGACCAGCATGCCTAGACATGTGATCAACCCACCTCTGCATGCGTGGCTCGGTCGGAGAAGGCAAGTCGAGTATGATATACTGAGGCTGCATCAGTGGGATTTTCTCCAAGGCAAAGGCAGTCAGAATAGAACCAAATCCAAAGTTCTTCAGCTTCCCGTCCTTTACCTTGGTCAATTGACTTTTCATCTGAACAAGTACTGCATCACACCAGTTGAATACTTTCGGTTGGAGACACTCCAAGGCGTGCTGCATATAAGATTTGTTGGCAACATGTAAAGTTGCGCTACCGACCATCCTACCAATGGTATACAGAATGGACCTGAGAGACCTGTCAGTAATCTCACGGATAACAATCTTGCCGTCTCTGCTTGGCTGAGAACCTTCCCTGCAATACTGGCGGACATAATCTCTGGTGGAATCGGTCCCCCGAGCCGTACCTGACAAGGAAATGGGGGCACCTCATCTTGACAACCCAGTCAAGAAGTACATGTCCTCTATGGTCAACAGGATGGAATTTCCCCTAATCTGGAATACTTGGTTAACAGGATCCCAAGCATCAAGCATATATTGCAGCAAAGTAATCTGTGCTCTCATGCTAGAGATACGGAAAAACTTCAGGAGGCCACAGTTCCGCAGCGCGTTCACCGTGACCGGGTCATGGAGGGCAATCATGTCCTCCTCTTCATGTTCTCGTTCTCGCCATGTAAGGGACATTTTGTTCAAAGTTCCCTGCAAAGCAAACAAGAGAAGGAGTAAGTTCCTGATTTTGGTGAAAAACTGGCGAAAATTCATCAAAAAATGACCTGGAAACCCAGTTTTCTGAGCCCAGCGCAGGCAGAGAGTGTCCCACCTACGCTGAAACTAGGGCGCCCTGGCAAAACCCCTGGAGCTTAGAAAGACTGAAAAACAGGCATGAAACTGGAAAAGAAAACCATGAAAAGAAAGAGCTAGGGTTTAGCTCCTACCTGGTCCAGACGGCGCCAAAAATCGTCCGCAGAATCTCCCGGAATCAGCTGGTGAAAATCAAAGGGGAAGAGGCACCTCCAGAGCTCCAACAAACCAAATGCAAATGAAATGGTAAATGAGAGGTAAAAACACCTTTTAATAGCTTTTGACGTAGTTCAAAGTGAAATATTAGGGTTATAATCTCATTTTCATGCAAAGATTACTCATTTCTAACAAAGTTTGTTGCAGCAATTGAAAATGCAGTACTATCCTTGAAAAGAGAAAAGCTAGTAATGGTAAAAATTCAAAATTTGACCATATAATCGAGCAGTTTTACTGCGGAATTTATGCTCGTTAAAAAATAGAAAAGCGAAGATCCGAGCAGTTTTAGCACATAGTTCATGCTTGTTAAAAAATAAACATAAGATTGAGCAAGAGTTTCCTCCAGAGTTTAAGCTCATTAAAAAATGAACCTATTCCGGTAAATAACCATTGTGATCGTAAATTTATTAGCCATAAAAATCCTTGGTCGTGTTTGCACCTGCCACCTCCATTCCATTTGGCCGATCGTTCACCCCCATATGATTGTTTACCCATTTTGAGGAACAACTGCGAAGAGTGATTTCACCTAGCCATCCTTGTGACACTGCCGTGATTGGAAAATTCCAACCTGTACCTGGAATCTGCTGCTATCCCTGTTTAACACTCGTTCCTCAAACGACGAGTCTTCTTTGAGCTCTTTTCATCTGACTCGTAAAATATGAAAAGTTTGCCGAGTTTCGGCCTTCCAGCTCGTTAAAAGTGACCGGAAGAGCTATCCCTCTTCTAGATTTTAATCTTTTTGGACCTGAGGGATTATTGCACAAAAAGGTCGAGCGCTTGTTTTATTCATCTCGTTAAAGTTATCGAAAACTCATCCCTTCTGTATTGTTTTATACTTTATTGGACTTAAGGGATTAGATGACGAAAAAGGAATTTTGGAGTTGACTTTCTGTACCTTTTCAGACTCTCTAAAAATGAAAAGGACCGCGTTTTCCTTGTCGTTAGACTCGTTAAAATGATTAAATATCGACAAACTTGTCTTTAGACGAGAACGAGTTTCCCTATCGCTAGGCTCGTTAAAACATAGCGATGGGCTTGCCTGAAGGGCAGGTTATAGAACAAGCATATGTTATCCTCCTCAAGCTTGACAAAAATAAAGAGGTACTGGTCAGAAATGACTGGGGAAAAATTGGGAGAACCTCAAAGCTTTAATGGTAGCGAGTCACTCTTGAACATGACACTTTTCCTCCTTATCACCTCGGGTTGGGTTGTTTCATTCACCGGTCTCATCACCATGGTCTTCGCCAAACCATCCACATTTGGGCTAATGCTACCGATCCATCGCATCAGTGTCGTTACATGTTCAAGAGATGTTGTTCAGAAAGAGTCAACCGTGTCCCATCCACTGCCATACATTATCCTTCATCCACCCATGATCGCCACCCTCAATCATATTTCACAGATTGTTTTCACCTCCACTAAAATCATTGGCTCCGTTCCGTGTCACTGATGTGGGATTCATTAAGGCCCTCCTTTGACGGATCGCTTCTTGTCGACTTCAGCTCATTATCCAAGAAGTTGATCTAGGAACACCCCCCTCAGTACTTTGAAGCTTGCATGCCTCAATGGCAAGTTTCTCACTTCCGGCGACAGGTATACATCAATGACCTTCGACCAGAAGATTTTGCGTGGTGTTCGACGCCAAGTCCTTTATTCACACCACGTGAATTGTACTGCAGTACCTTGAGGGTCATTATCATTATCGGTGATTCCTCTCACGCTTGTTAACGGTTTACATTATTGACCGGTAATCAAGCGATGTCTTTCCATGTTCGACTTCAACGCAATTCTCACATGGATCGACTTGTACTTAGAGTGAAGATCAAACGAGTTTGAAGACCCCGGATCTAGTTTCATCCATCCGGGCTGCGATATATATTCAGGAAATATAAAAACATTTGACATGTACATCATCGCAGCAGATGATCATCCGACTCAAAGGATGATAATTTCAGCAGAGAATTATCAGTCTACCATTAGACGATCGTCTGTTATATGTACCAAAATGAATTTATAAAGTTGAGCATGGGAATGCCCGCCTCAGCTAGATCATGAAAGCAGAATGAAAAATAATGTATTGTATTGTATTTTATTACATGTCACCTCTCAGCGATTGAATGAACTTCTGATCCTCCTGATAAAGCATTTCACCCGATAAACGACCTCATACGTTAGGGGGCAACTGTTATAGACATTTTTGTGCCTTACAGCATGAAGCATGAAATGTCAATAATCTAAGGAATCCAAAGTTCCTAAACATGTTGTTCCTGCCCCTAGAGGAACAAGGTCAGAAAACCTCAGCACTAAATATCAGTTCTCCACCTGAAAACACTCAAAAACAAGCTAATTCTGGATCATGTCAACTGCTCCACTGAGCATCTGCGCTGAATGTCAAGAGCTACACTGTCTACCTGCGCTGAATGTCAACTGCAAAGAAGGCTACATGCGCTGGGCAAGTTGGGACATGTGGCACAATCATTCCTCAAGGTGTCAATGCCCAGGAAGCTTCCAAAATGACACTTGGATAAGGGAATTCGACTTGTGATGAGTAAGAGGGTCTAGATCTCCAAGTGGAAGCAAGAACCTCCAAGTGGACTCAAGAACTGAAGAATAACTGAAGTGGGAGAGGACACTAGTCAGCTTCATGCCAGCTACAAGCTGACTCATCCTTTCTCCAAAACTCCTATATATAGAGCTCTTTCATGAGGTCTATGGAGGCTGGAATCTGGTGAATGTAAGGAAGTGTTGTTGGTTTGAGTATAGAACTATTGGGTGATTTGCTTGAAGGAGGTGAAGAGGAGATTTCTTTCTGCTGGGAGGTGATGCTGGATTGGGCCTTTTATGGTTGTATTACTTCCTGAACTTTACTTCTTCCATTAATAAAGCATTTGAGGTTCTTCTATATGCATGTGTCTCAATGGTGTATTGCTATACTTGTGTATTTGATTTATTCTAATCCTTGAATCAATTATGAATGTATGCTTCTTGTAGTTTCCCTCTCTTGCCATTTTGCGGGATCTTGGTGTAGCTGGGCCAGTGAAAGAGCAAGGAGCTGGGAGCAAGCAGCAAAGAGAGAAGATTGGATCAATCATTAGCGGAAGACAATGGTTAGTGGATCTCTTTCTCCCCTCTCTTACATCTCATAAAGAAGTAATCCCGAATAGCTTTGTTTTGATTTTTGCTGAGGTACTATCACCCTTAGAGTGGGATAGGGTCATTCCGTATTGGATACTTTTCCCAACAACATTGAGTAGCTTCTATCGCAAATTTAATGATCTACCCCTCCAACATACTAGTCAACCAAAAATTGACTACTCACGAGATTTTATTGTTTACCAAATTTACTTATTGGATCAATTATGTATTCCAATTATATGGTACCACAATGAGCTAGTTTCTAACATTATTTGATAGTATTGGTAACCACTCAGCTAGAATCATAGAAAAGTTACCAAGGAAAATCTCGTGAGAGTCTATAAAAACATACCTTTTTTCGCCTCTTCTTAGGATCTATTTATTGGTTTGTAGTTTGTTCTACCACAAATTGATGTTCCTTCATATGCAACCATCATTTTATCTCTTCCTTGGTTGGCCTCTACATCCACTCCAATCACATAGCTTAGTCCCAAAAATGGAACCATTTTGTCTTCAACCAATTCTTTTGGTAAAAAAATACATTTAAATTCTTGGGTCAATGGGTTTTGAACAACCTAGCGTCGCTCATCGTAAAAACGATAACAACAATTCCACCCAACCACCCAAGCTAAATTTAATTTATGATTTCATCTTGGAAACCTACAAGTGTTTCCATTTAAAATGATGAAACTTTATCCTAATGGACCTTTCGTGTAGGGCTGTAATCTCTGAATTTAGGCTTCTATGACTCATATTGTATTCAAGAATTTGCTTTGATAAATAATCACATTGAGATTGTTGGGTCAACATGTTTGTTAGTGTGAAAAGGGAAGACTAGGATTTAGAGTGAAGCAACCAACAAAAATCCCTCAGACACAAGCCATTTTGGCATCACCCACGAGCAGATGAAGTCTAACCCTAGGTATCTTATGAAGAACTAAAGGAACCTGGACAATTCTGTAGCGATGAAGGGGGCATAAAACTTATGTGATTACTATCATAAATTAAATATTGTTAAGTATACCCTTAATTTTCATAGTGAATCAATCATTGAAATAGGTAGAAAATAAAATTACCAAGATGTGTTTGTGTGTTGATATTTTTCAGAAAATAGGTTGTACCAAAATATTTGCATGTAACCCTAGTAGTTGGATAAATAGTTGCAATAGAAAATGGTTTAAATGCAATAACATATTAGAAAATTTGTGGCTATGGACCAAAAGGAAAGAGGTTGATAATTATTCTAGTATTCACAATCAAAGATGGAATTTTAATTCTTTTGTATGCATATGCACCAAGGGAAAATTTCATAACTAAACCATTAAGGGATTAGGAAAAAAGCCAATGGAGAGATGTATGACACACATTTACAATAGGATTAAAGTGCAAAAAAATTTGCAAGTATAGAAAAATTGGTCGAAATTCCCATGGGGATGAAAAAGTGAAAAATGTAGCCAAAGAACACTTTTCAATTATAGGGTTCAAAAATATCATACATGAGAGTGTCCAATATGTATTGTTAGAATTGAACAACCAATAATATATTAGAAACACACCTAATTCTTGCATCATTACCATAGTCTAATAAATCCAAAGATGTAAAATAAAAATAGGTTTATGTATACAAATCAAATACTAAGGAAATTACAATAGCTATAGGACATGGAAATAATTTAAAGGCTACAACGAATATCAAATATCATTTGAAGTGATAGAGATCCAATTTTCATTAGTGATTTTTAGACTAAGCCATTTTCTTGATTGGTTACTGAATAAGATCATAGCTCCTATTATAAACCTCCATACACTAGGAAAACTAATATTGTGAACAAATTTCTAAAAGGATATATTTCTTTTATTTTCATTTGTTAAATGGACTCAATTGTAAAAGGTTTTCCCTTCTTAAAATTGTGATACAACACATCCTTCTATACATCAGAAAAAAATGTCCCCATTTATGGCATTTTATGGCTATCATATTCCATCAATGCCACCAACCTTTAGAGGAAAAGTGAAGGTCCAAGAAATGGATGACCACATAGAGAACTATGAAAATATTCCCCAAATATTAAAGGATAATTTGGTTTTGGCACACAATAGGATGAAATACCAAGCATATCCACATTGTACTGAATAAGAAATTGAAGTGGGAGACTAGCTATTTTTAAGGCTACAACCATATAAATTGATGTCCATCAAGAAACAAAATAAGGATATAAATTATCACCCTTGTAATACTATCACTAAGAGTTATTATAAAGGAATCTGAGTATGGCTTACAAAATGGAGCATGGTAGAAACTATATGATTATTAATAAATTAGGTATGTCATTAACAAATGTGAGGAGGCCTATGAATTATGAAAATGGACCCCAAGAATCCTAACAGAACCCACATTTTGGGAATAAACATGATGACATTTAATACTCATTAATTCAACTGATTAAGAGTCAATAAGGTACCCTCATTGTCTACTATGAGGAGGAATATTTGCTCTAAGGTCTAGAAGCTCCAAGGTAATGTTGGTTTGTAGATCAAACTCTTCGATAATGAACTGAAGTTGATAGGTGTTAGGTCCCTATACTACTAGTGTCACCCCTTATTATTATCAGTACAAACCCCTTATTATATTGTTGTGCCCATGTAGTCCCCATATTGTTATTATTTTTCCCTTACATTATTGTTGATATGTCGGCTCTGATTATATTATGACCCCTTAGACTCCTATATATAGAAAGGAGGTCTTGTCATTTTGAATCATCCAAGAATTGTTCATTTGTGTAATGTAAAGGAGCTTGCCCTGTCGAAGAAGCTCAATTCTAAGGCGTTAATCTATCTTTTCTATCTTTTTGTGAGCTAGTTTCATAACATTTGGTATTAGAGCTTTGGATTCTAGGGTTTCAGTGCTCCAAATAGGTCATCATGGAATTTTTGCTATAACATTTTTTTTGTGATGTCTCAGAAGCTACCAAATAAACCCATTTGAGCTGAAATCATTCTAAAATTTGGGTCCAAATTTCTGAGCTTGTCTCACTATATTTTCAGAGATATGATCTGAGGAATTTAGGGTTTTGTAGACTCCCAAATTGCATTCCAAACAGGTGACTTGGGGAAAATCGTCATAACTTTGGTTTTGAGCATCAAATTAAAATTTCGTCAGAAGTTTCAAAAATAGGATAGCATGTATCTTTCTGTATATCAGTTTTAGGTAATAAGGTCAAAACAATGACATGTGGCACTTTGTACAAGTTCGCTCTACTGAACTAGTATATACTCAAGTCACTGTGGGATATTTGGCATAACTCTTCCTTGGAGAATCCAATTGCGATCAGACTTGTGAGTTAGAAAGAAGACTCAAAGGGATATTATAGAACCTAAAGATTTGAAATTACAGAGTTACAGTCGTTTAAGATCGAGCTCCTAAAATCAAGAAAAAGTAAGATGAGGAAGTTTCATGGCAAGGATCCAGTAAATTGGATACTACACATGGAGAAATATTTTGATCTACATGGTGTACCACTGTTACAAAAGGTATGTACTGCATCTTCATATTTAGAACCAAATCAATTTTTATCATATAGAGGGCTTTGTTCTCATAAACCACTTGCTACGTGGTGAATTTCCACGGAGGGAATGATAGCACATTACAACGATACAAAGAGAAACACCTTCCTTATCCAATTGATAAATCTAAAGAAAAAGTGTTCAATGGAAGAACACATTGAGGACTTTCAACAATTAAATATAAGGGAAAATGATATTCCAGAGAAGCAGAGGATTGATGTCTCCATAGGGACTTTAAAGGATAACATTCAACATGAGGTTCATCTCTGGGAACAAGATTCATTTGAGAGGGCATTCAGCTGGCAAAAAAAGTGGAAAGAAAAATTATGGCAACAACGTACTCTACCCCTCACAACTACAAAGATGGAAATTTTGTTTCTCCTAGCCTTCCACAACCTACAAGGTTTACATGACAACAATTATAGGAAAAAATAACAAAAGGGCTTTGTTACAATTATGATAACAAATACACTAAAGGTCATGAGTGTGCCAAGAAGAAATTATTTTACATAGATTATGAAGAGGAAGAAGAAAGGGATCAAGAAACATCAATAAAGAGGATATACACCACGAGCCAACCCTAGAGAAAGAAGAAATGAATCCAAACATATATGGTAAAGAATTGGAAAGAATTACCACTCCTCAAACTCTCAAGATAGAAGGACATATGACGACGAAGAAGTTTCAAGAAGTGAGACAAAATCGAGAAAGAAGGAATTCTTTTACATTGAGTGTAAAGAGGAGGAAGAAAAGCATCAAGGAACGTCAAAAGTAGAGGATATACACCAGGAACAAACCCCAGAGAAAGAAGAAATGAATCCAACCATATCTTGTGAAGCATTGACAAGAATTACCACTCCTCAAACTATCAAGATAGAAGGAAATATCGAGAAGAAAATTGTTCGAGAAGTGAAATGTCACACTGAGCATCAAGAAATGAATCCGACCATATCTTGTAATGCATTGGAAAAAATTACCACTCAAACTCTCAATATAGAATGACATATCAAGAAGAAAAAGGTTCAAGTAGTGAAAGTTCAAATCAAGCATCAACAACAAGTTCTCCAACTTTTATAGGATAACACCACTTTGGTGCAAAATCAAATGAAACAAGTGGCATATCAACATCACATTGAAAGAAGTTTTGATGTGGGTGATTGGGTATTTTTACGGCTACATCTGAAGCAAGATATTGATGAGAAGGAAAAGTTGGCAATATTACATGCACTTGAGAAATGGCGACCTTACATAATGGGAAGACACTTCAAGGTAAAACTGGATCATGATAGTCTAAAATACTTTTTAGAACAAATGTTATCTTTAGAAGAAAAGAAAAAATTGGTCACAAATATGTTGGGTTATGATTTTGAAATCATATACAAAAAAGGGAAGCAAAATGTTATTGTAGTTGCACTATTAAGAAATGATAATGATGTGGATGCATTGTTTTGTGATATTTCTATTATCCAACCAGATTGGATAAATGAAGGAAGGGATGAATGGAAGAAGGATGAAGAAGTGTTGCCACTCATTCAAAAGTTGCAGAAGATCCTAGTTCAAACAACATTGCTATAACTTAACGAGGAAGGAAAAATCATATTGATACCTAGAGCAGTCATAGAAACAAGAACCCGGCAGCTACGGAATCAATCAATTTCAGAGTATCTCATCAAGTGGAAGAAATTACTCACTGAAGATTCCACATGGGAGAACAATAATTTTATACAGAAGCATCAAGAACTACTCAAGGATTGAGGATAACATTTTTTGAAGGAGAGGGGCATGTTATGTCGCTATACTAATAGTGTAACCCCTTATTGTTATTAGTACAACCGCCTTATTATATTATTGTGCCCATGTAGTCTCCATATTGTTATTATTGTGCCCCATGGAAGCCCACTATTGTTATTATTGTTCCCTTACATTATTATTGTTATGTCGGCTCTGATTATATTATGACCCCTTAGACTCATATATATAGAAAGGAGGTCTTGTCATTTGAATCATCCAAGAATTGTTCATTTGTGTAATGCGAATGATGGTTCCCCCTCGAAGAGGCTCAATTCTAAGGTGTTGATCTATATTTTCTATCTTTCTGTGAGCTGGTTTCATAACAATAGGAGAAGATCCATACAAGGAGGGCCTTAACATATCTCCAATCAACCGACACAAGGAGTAAGAGATGATATGAATGGATAAAGGCATGAGGTACACATCACACATAGATGACTAAGACCAAAGATCAACAAGGACTGCAAAGGGTCAGATGATGTTTAGATTTACCTTGAACATAAGACTGGCATGACACAAATGTAACCTAATAAAAGTGACTAATGAGAACTGTGTCATATCATAAAATAGCACAAGTGGAAATGAAGCACACTCCATAGTGACTCGAAGAGTAACCATATAGAGGAGTAAAAATTATCATATGTCTAGTATGTCTTCTAGGAAATATAAAACCTAATTGTAACATAACGATGTAAAAACGTTCCATGTTTAAGGGTGACTTGACTCATGCTATCATTTTGACTAATAAAATGGAGAAAAAGGTGTTCCCACTTTTTATGTTTTTATTATTTCATATCTCCTTCATAGTTTAGTGAGTATGAAAGAGATGCCAAGTAAACTAGATGGTTTATTTTTGTTCATTTTTTACTATCCCAAAAAAGAGATAAAATGATACTCAAAAAGGGGTGTTCTTCATGGTTTAACTAGGTTAAGGAATATATAGTGGTGTGATCGATATAGGGTTTATTTTTAATTATGATTTAATGAGCTTGAAAAATAGATAAAAGGATGCTCAATATGATTAGGTGTTTAACAAGTGTGATAAGAACACAAAGGAATGTCCTACTAGAGGAATGAGTTATATAAGGGGTAACAAATTATTTTGATCTAACATAACCACCCTAATTAAAGCGAAGCAAAGAGGCTTGCACGTTAGACTACTCATTGCAGTGGTCCCTCAAGGAAAGGCAAGAACACCTAGTGAAAGTAACTGAAAGGGGCCAGGGTAGCATAATCGTGATGATGAAATGAGACCAAGGCATAAAATATGCATAATTGAGGCTAAATGTAGTAGAAATCACAAGGTCAAAAGAGTGTAGAATATTCTTCCAGTATGGTGAGAAGATGACAAAGAAGAGGGTATGAGGCTCAAATTCAAAGTGAGAGCAGGTCAAAAGGAGGGATTTTGAAGTGATAAAAGGATGTATCATGGACACCAACATGGAAAGGAGGTTCTAAACTAGGGAATCCATGTGATTGAAGGTTCTACCAAACAAGCTATAACCTGAAAATATTCAGTGGTTAGTGTTGTAAACTAATAGGATTGGAACTAAGGTGTAATGAAGATGGAAATGATAGCCAAACCTACCACTATATGCAATGTTCAAGAAAAATGCATGTAGGGCCATTTACGTATTATAACCTTGAAAATAATCCAAGTATGATGATTAAAATTCCCCATAAGACTAAAAATACAAAGTACTTTGTGACAAAATGTGATAAAAACAAGATCATGGTCATGGATAAATAGCTTTGGAGAAGGTAAATAACCATTGCATGAAGTAATTATCCACATGTTCTAACTCATATTAGGTTAGTATAGGGAAAATTCACCACAATGGAGCTCACTTGCACAGATAGAGTTCTAGAGTGAAAACTAGTGGAGAAAGCCATCATTTTCCCTCAAACTCTGAATTGTGATTTCAACATCTTCAAGAAATTAATTGTGATATCTATTTCACCAAGTAAGTTCTCAAACTCTTTCCTCCATTTTAAATAATTTTTAATTCAATTTCATGGACTTTACACTTCATGGAGATTCTTGTTCAACGATTGCTGTGTTATGATTCCTAGGTAGGATCCTTAGGGGAAATGACCACAAAGGTGGTCACCCTAGAGGGTTCCTACTAAGAGTGATAATTACCATATATTGTTGAGAAACATGGTAGAAGCTTCCCAACTCCATCTCAAGTTTTCTCAAGAAACAAAAAAATTCCTATGGGTTTCCTCACTCAAGGTTACACTAATGTTTGGCTTATTTTTTTGGGAGGTTTCAAGGGAAAATGATTGAGTGGAAAGAGAGAGAAAAACAATAAAATGATGCAAGGCCCTAACATATCCCCCTACATTGCATACTCTCAGGTATTATGTCCTAGTGAATTTATTTGAGGCCTAAACCATATAAGGCCGAATTGGACTTCTTCAACAACTAGTAGAAATTTCTAATCCCCAAGACCATCACCTCTTGGTTAAGATTTTAGTATTGAAATTGGATTTTGTGCAAATTTACCTTATCGTTGGATTTTGAAGGAAAGGTGCCAAAGTAGTAGTGGTTAGTGGGAAAAGCACACCACACGAGAGTGTTGGTGACTATGTGGTCAGATAATATGTAACACGTGCCTATAAGGTTAATTGTAAGATACCTATTAAAGAGGTTAATGGATTTACATTACACACGATCACCTTAGTAACAAGATCTGTGGGAATGCATTTAGCCTCTAGGGAACACATGGAGCTATCAATATGATATTTACAACCTATCTTTTTCAACTTGGTAAAAACCAAGCACCGCCACCCGATCTAGAGTTGTCTTCCACCAGTTCACCCTTGAGCCAAGAATTCCTACAATGGATCAAATCCCCCATCTTCATCTCTACAATGGGTATTTAATACCCTCTTTCATGATATGGTTTCCATTAGAGGTGTCCCACATTTATGGATCCTTTTTATCCATTTTCCTAGACTCTTCCCAAGAAAATCTCGCCTTTATCGCCCGCGAGGCTTTTCCTAGTAAAAGCTTGGCTTTATCTCCTACAATGCTTTTATGTTTTTTCTTAACTTAGGATATTTCTCCACCTAGTAGCCTACTGGATATTTATCTCCAAATCCATTAAGCTCATCTATATTTGGATCTAGAAGTCTTATCATGAAATAATTATCCATTACCATTCACCAATGGGACTTGGCAAGAATATCATCTCTTGGTGTCTCACTTTTCCAAGTGATTAATTATTTTATTTATTTCATAATAAAGTATTTACTTTTATTGTTACACATCAAACCTAACTTTTCTTAGCTTAGGCTAGAAAAGTTTTACATACAAGGGACGAGTGTTACATACTCCCCCCCTTAAGTTTACACTTTCCTTGGTGTATTACTACATTTTACAATATTATTTCCTCGTTCACGGGTAGTTGTCTCTAAATTTACACGCTCCCATGGTCTTGCCATTTGATGTAGACCTTCCGATATATATATCGGTTATAAAGGAGTTTTGCCTGCACATGTCTTTCCATCACTACATGTGACATTTGTTTTAATCAATTTGTGATAGATTTTACATGCATAAATTCAATGTTGTTTACAATAGTTAATATCATAACTTGATATATAGTACTACTATTTGATTAATGACAGGTTATGTTTCCTTCCATTTAAATATGCTTCCTCATGTTCATTATATTGGAAGAAATGCATGTTGTTCTCATTCTTCAAATGCCTTTGTGTTCTCGCCAAACACATGCTTCATGCAGTTCCCCTACATTAGTCACAACAAGTCAAACTAACACATTTGACTAATCAACATGTATAAAATATTATATCTGATTAGCTCAACATAACCATCAAAATCATATGTACCCCTCAATTATAGATCACATGTAATCCACATAGATCGGACTCATAATCACATGTATACAAAATTGGAATAAAACACTGATACTTATCTTTGAATCACTTCTTAGCTTCTTTCTTCTATATGCACTCTAGATTGGTTGCCTCACCTGGAAATCCCCAATGCTTTCTCTTCAACCATGTATACCTACACATAGTGTGTAGTGCATACAAACAACTATATATTTCATGTATCATCATGCATTACATGCATCCATATCGGTATCATATGTATTTCTTCTACACAGTACTACCTACACCACTTGTACACCATACCAATTTCCATAGCCTCACCTGCGTGACATATTCTTCATCCACGTAGGTTAGTTTTATGCCAAAAAAATTCCATTCCATTACTCATATTACCTTCAAGCAACTCCACTCAAGCCATGTTTGGTTTGTCTATTGGAGAATAAGGAGTTAATGGACCTATTCAGCTTTTGCAACTACAAACTGATTTTTTATTTTATTTTATGTCAAAGTATTCAAATTTTTTTCATTAGCTAATCCTTTTTATGTATCTTGGTGTTACAGGAAATTTTCATCAATTGATAACATAGAACAAAAATACAATTTTACAAAACCAATAACCTTGAGTTTTTGGAGTGAATTTGTCCCATAGGAAAGGTTTTAATAATAGAGGAATATGACCTTTGTTTAATCATAAGGAGTACTATTGACTATGATAGTTAGTCTAGTATGGATTTCAGTGTTATAGTTGAAGCTTAATAACACCCTTAACTTTATCTTTAACCAAAAAAATACTTGTTTGTACTCAAAAAGTACTCCACTCTTAAACTAATCATGTCATATGATTGATTGCTATTCTTTGTACACTTCTTGCAACACCTTGTTGGCCATGAATCATTTAGTGTATGTCTAAACCCAATTTCATAATTAGTATGTAATTACATACATTTCTCATATATGAGTTGTGAAAGTTGCAATGTTTTCAATTCCACACCCTCTAAGTTTTTAGGCACTATGTACCAAGGTGTGATCCTAAGGTATTTACCTCATTAAATCAGCCCTAGAAATAAAAGAATAAAACTCATTTATCCATTATTAACAATTGTTATGTTTTCCTCTTCAAACCAGATATCATTATTAATGATATATGTTAGGTAAACCTCCAAATATTTGTTGGTAGGAAATAGTGGTGCAACATATGTATTCCAACTGGTATGATTGTGAATTGGTTGATTAGATTGCTAGATCCCAATATCTTTGTGCACACCACCTCGATTACCAATACTGCTTTGTCATTATCTTCTTATTATTAGCAACGAGTTGTTGATTGGATTTGTTATCCTCTTTCTTCCTTGTCTAGAACATTTTAAATGTTACCTTTTACTTGAAGTGTGTATTATTTTACTACCAGCCTAAGATTCTTTGATTTTAATAGGTTGTTATGTTCCTAATCTAGTGTACCATTCTTGTTATTCATTTGGTGGTTATGAATTTTTCTCTTTCTACTTCCAGTGCATCCAACACCACCATATCTAATATGTTTGTCATTTCTATTATTATTAGCATGTATAATTTGTTTATATAAACACACAGATCATTGTAATGTTTTCCCTTCGAAGAAGAAGTACATTTGCAGGATCTAACATCCTTCTACTGAAACCATATTTCTCTTGTTTCATATTGGAAAGATCCCTATTTATGGGTTGTTATTAAAATAAATCCATTTATATTTGGATTGATATGAACATTCATGACACATTGAAATTGAGTGAATTACTAAGAATGTTCTTTTATGATTAATATTGTCTTTCTACTGTTAATCGAGAAGCGCTAGGAGTTGCTTCCATTATGCATTTTTACTTTTTGGGTGTCAGTCCCATTGAGCTACTTATGAAGGTCATAAAGTGGTTCATGTATGATATCTTCATGCATACATTAAGTTGTGTTGAATGTATGCATACTCTTTACAATTTTGAGACCATTTCAATATAACGTTGAATATATAATTTTTGTTTCTTATTTATTTTAGTTACAGTTATTATTTTAATCAATCACGCTTGTAGTTCCAAACTATGCATGTCCAATGAAATATGCATATAATACTGACTATATGAAAGAACCTATAGTTCTCATTATTTAATACCTCGTTCATGGACCAAAGACCCCATTCCAACTAATTTTCTTCCTTAGAAATATATTCTACATTACTGTTTCACTCCCTATAAATATTAGTGCATGGAAAATAAACATAAACAAGCTTCATCCTTGATAAATTGTCCAATATGTGAGTAAGTTGCAAGAAATACCATTGACCCAATTTATAACTAGGAAAGAATCACTTAACACTTAGAGTTGATAAAAATCCTTATCACAAGCAAAAGTCATAAATGAACGACGAGATAATAGCTCTTCAAAATCTTGAATCCCTCCCAAGTCCCATATTGACCTTAAAATAGTGTTGATATGATAAATAAATAATAGAGCCACCACTACATGAGAAATTTCCCTCTTTCTAGGCCCCATCAAAGAACCCCGTGGGAAAGATTTGTTAGGCTCCTTTGGAACCATGAGCGTAATCCATGAAGGGATGGAAGGTTGATGAAAATGAGAAAGAATAGGAAAAAATTCAATAGCCATTCAATCTAGGGAAGAGTGCTTGCTATGAAAAAATTCATTTTTTCTTGACAGCTAAAGACCCCAATAGATAAGAAAAGTAAAATACTTAAAATATTTATTATTCCTATTTTGGACCCAAGACGTTCATTTCTCCTCAAAATAGGGGCCTTTTGAAACACATCTTTGACAAAATACAATAGCACACATATTCCAAATATGAATAGAGAAAGGGAATCCAACAAATACATGTTCTATAGATTCAACATTTATTTTACATAGTGAACACCAACTATGACCAATCTTATGGTGCCTTTCAATCATATCCCAATTAGGGACCTTTTTTTCAAGAATGCACCATATGAATATGCAATCCTTAGCCAAGAACTTCGCCTTCAAAACTCCTATCCACCACTCTTCCCAACCTCATCAACTATAGCTACATTTAAGTGCATATACCCCATCTTGTGTGTACAAGTGTCAAATGGTGAATGATCCAAACCAACTCGTCAGCATTCTTGGAGATTCCAATATGAGCCACAAGTAAAGCATTAATACAACCCCTCCAAATTTCTCGAAAAACTTTTTTGATTTGCAAATATTCAACTATAATCCAACCTTGATGCCATATAGTGGATTGATCAGGGCAATTAATATGGTCTAGTCTTAAGATGCATTTTTCCTTGAGAAAATATATAAGATGCTACAAAAAGTGGCTTGTTTGATTGCATGTAGGCCAGGGATATTATTTGAGTCTGACCTTTGACCCATTTCCAATACGTCGTGTCAATTCTAAATCAATAAGATCCCAAGAGTTTAGAAAAACACACCATATAACCCAAATATTAGTGTGGGGCTTGTCCCTCAACTTCATCTAGTCTTCAAGAGAATAAGTATGAATACATTTTTGATAGAGTACCCGAGTCCATGGGATGATAGTAGATAGGAGTCACAATCCACATTTAGCCACCAAGGCTTTTGAGCACTAGAAAAAAATTTTGAGGACCCAGTTGCAAAGCAATTTATACCTTGCAATGTGTTTTGAGTTAACCCATGGAAGGCCAAAATGATAGTCAGAGTGTTAGGCCCCTATACTACTAGTGTAACCCCTTATTGTTATTAGTACAACCCCCTTATTATATTTATGTACCCATGTAGTCCCCATATTGTTACTATTGTGCACCATAGAAGCCCACTATTGTTATTTATGTACCCTTACATTATTATTGTTATGTCCCCTCTGATTATATTATGACCCCATAGACTCTTATATATAGAAAGGAGGTCTTGTCATTTGTATCATCCAAGAATTGTGAATTTGTATAATGTAAAGGAGGTTTCCCCCTCGAAGAAATTGAATTCTAAGCTGTTCATCTATATTTTCTATCTTTTTGTGAGCTAGTTTCATAACATTTTCTATTAGAGCTTTGGATTCTAGGGTTTTCGCTACTCCAAACAGGTCATCGTGGAATTTTCACTATAACATTTTCACTACAATGTTTTAGAAGATAAAACAAAAAACCGTTTGAGACGAGATCAGTTTACACCGCAGGTATGAATTTAAGATCTTTCCTCGCTACATTTTCGGATATATGATCTAAGGAAGTTAGGGTTTTTGCAAACTCCCAAATTACATCTTAAATAGGTGACCTTGGGAAAGTCGTCATAACTTTCTCTCTAAGAATCAAATTGAATTTTCATAAGAAGTTACAGAAATAGGACGACTATAGTCTTTTTTGTGTATCTTTTAGGTTTGAAAGTCAAAACAGTGACATGTGGCATGTCATACAGATTCACTCTTATGAAAAGGTGTATAATCAGGTCATCTTGGGAGATTGTGCATAAATATTTGTTGGAGAATACAATTTTGATCATACTAGTGCCATTGGAAAGAGGACACAATAGAATACTCGAAGTCACGATTAGAGAACTGGAAGATCCTAATTATAGAGCTACAGTCGTTTCAAGATTAAGCTCCTAAAATCAAGAAAAAGCGAGATGAGGAAGTTTGATGGCAAGGATCTAGTAAATTGGATACTACAGATGGAGAAATATTTTGATCTACATGGTGTACCATTGTTACAAAAGGTATGTATTGCATCTAATTATTTAGAACGGAATCAATTTTTATGGTATAAAGGGCTTTGCTCTCGTAAACCACTTGTCACGTGGTCAATTTTCATGGAGGAAATGATAGCACATTATGAGGATACAAAGAGAAACTCCTTTTTTAGCCAATTGATAAATCTCAAACAAAAGTATTCAATGTAGAGAAAATTGAGGACTTTCAAAAATTGAATATAAGGTAAAATGATATTCCCAGGAAGTAGAGGATTGATGTCTCCATAGGGACTTTAAAGGATAACATTCAACATAAGGTTTGTCTTTGGGAACCTGATTCGTTGGAGAAGGCATTCAAGTTGGCAAGAAAAGTCGAAAGAAAAATTATGGAAACAAGGAATTCTACTCCTCACAACTATGCACAGAGAAGTGTTGTTTCTCCTATCCTTCCACAACCTACAAGGGTGACACCACAACAATTGGAAGAAAAAAGAGAAAAAGGGCTTTGTTACAATTGTGATAGAAAATGCACTAAAGGTCATAAGTGTGCTGAGAAGAAATTATTTTACATAGATTATGAAGAGGATGAAGAAAAAGATCAAGTAACGTCAATAGAAGAGGATATACACCAGGAACTGACCCCAGAGAAAGAATAAATGAATACAACCATATCTTGTAAAACATTGGGAAGGATTACCATTCCTCAAACTATCAAGATAGAAGGATATATCAAGAAGAAAAAGGTTCAAGAAGTGAAATATCACATCGAGAAATAAGAAATGAATCCAACCATATCTTCTAATGCATTGGCTATAATTACCATTCCTCAAACTATCAAGATAGAAGGACATATCAAGAAGAAAAATGTTAAAGAAGTGAAATATCACATTGAGCATCAAGAAATGAATCCAACCATATCTTGTAAACCATTGGAAGAAATTACCACTCCTCAAACTTTAAATATAGAAGGGCATATCAAGAAGAAAAAGGTTCAAGCAATGAAAGATCACATCGAGCATCAGAAACATGTTCTCCAACTTTTAAAGGATAACGCCACTTTTGTGCAGAATCGAATGAAACAATAGGTAGATCAACATCACAATGAAAAATGTTTTGATGTAAGTGATTTGGTATTTTTACGGCTACATCTCAAGCAAGCTATTTATGAGAAGGAGATGCTGGAAATACTACATGGACTTAAGAAATGGTAACCTTACCCAATGGGAAGACACTTCAAGGTAAAAATGGATCATGATAGTCTTAAATACTTTTTAGAACAAATATTATCTTTAGAAGAACAGGAAAAATGGGTCACAAATATGTTGGCTTATGGCTTTGACATCATCTATAGAAAAGGGAAGCAAAATTTTGTTACAGATGGACTCTCAAGAAACGATGAGGATGTGGAAGCATTGTTTTGTGCTATTCCTATTATCCAACCAGATTGGATAAATGAAGCAAGGGATGAATGGAAGAAGGAAGAAGAAGTGTGGTCACTCATTCAAAAGTTGCAGAAGATCCCAATTCAAACAATATTGCAATAACTTGACGAGGAAGGAAAAATCATATTCGAACTTGGAGCAGTCACAGAAACAAGAACCCGATAGCTACGAAATCAATCACTTTCAGAGTATCTCATCAAGTGGAAGAACTTACCCGCTAAAGATTCCACATGGGAGGACAAGAATTTTATACATAAGCATCAAGAACTACTCAAGTGTTGAGGACAACACTTTTTGATGGGGAGGGGCATGTTAGGCCCCTATGCTACTAGTGTAACCCCATATTGTTATTAGTACAACCCCCTTATTATATTGTTGTACCCATGTAGTCCCCACATTGTTACCGTTGTGCACCATAGAAGCCCAATATTGTTATTATTGTGCCCTTACATTATTATTGTTATGTCTGCTATGATTATATTATGACCCCTTAGACTCCTATATATTGAAAGGACGTATTATTATTTTTATCATCCAAGAATTGTTCATTTGTGCAATGTAAAGGAGGTTGTGCCCTCGAAGAGGCTAAATTCTAAGGCGTTCATCTATATTTTCTATCTTTTTCTGAGTTGGTTTCATAGCATAGAGACATCCCACAAACATTTAAAGCAGAAACATATAGCTCTTTCTAAAATTCCCCTTGAACACAAGTGACTAAAATCCAAAACACAAGAATATCTTTTTGATTGATTTGACCAAAACAAGTCTCCTTGCACTTGACAACCTCCTTAGGCTCCAACCTTGTAGTATTTTTTCCAACTTAGTGATTAGTTAGGACCAATCTTCTTTTCTGTAGTATTTTGGTTTCAGTTGCAAACCAAAATATTTTATACGTGCATCCATTTCAATAAAGTGAAATGAAAACATATTCCTGAGACTCCTCACTTCATGATCTGCAAAAGTTTTAGCTGAAATATAATATTGTTTAGTAATTAGTTAGCATGTTAGTAGCTATTCCAAATAGATTATTTATATTTGATAACTTAGATAGATAACTACACATGCCATTACAAAAAATAGTATAACAGGAACAAAATGTAAATGTGTAATTTATATATAATTTACAACAACAACACTGTGAAATTTTCCTCTACACTTAGCTTTAGCCACAAGATGAAGGAGTCCATCCACTACTAGTAAAAAATTTAAATGGGACAAGGGGAATCGTGGTCTCAACTCTTGCTATGCATGGAATAATGGAGAGGTAGACCCATTTATAAGAACCAAAAAGGATATCTATTGAATGCACCCCATCACCGAATTCAAAGCCAATCCCAAAGTCCAAATGACTCAAGAGAAGTCTGATGTATATCCTTGTAACATGATCATAGGCCTTAGAGAAAAGAGTTTTATGACGACTACATTTAACATGAGGGATTTTATACTATGAGGCCCCCCTTGAGCCACCCCTATAACCCCTATAGCCTCATAGATCTATCTGCCATTAAGTAACCCAAATTGTTCATTTGAAATAGAGTTTGACAAAATAGGATGTAGCCCTCTATCAATGATTTTGGAAATAGAAAAACCAGCTTGAGGTTCACTTCAAAGTCTTGGGAATTCAAAAATCCATTGTTTGGGTTATATGAGGATGTAACATAACCTCTAAGCCTAATCTGAGAATTACCTACTAGGTTCCCATTCCTTAAATTTTACTTCGGTTAAAGTTAAAATTCAATCATTCATCACAAGTATTACATGAAAAAATACTTATAATACCCAATAATCATATTCTTCAAAGTATTACAACATCAAAGAAAGGAGCCATACCCCTTGAGTACCATAATACAACTCCTCCGAGGCTTTACTGGATTCATGATGTGGACTCTTAGGTTCGATAATGTGGGTCCCTATGATAATAGTAATTACCCCATTACTATTGTAGTTGCATCCATTATTAATATTTTTGTGCCCCTATTATCCCCATATTGTTATTACTGTGCCCCATAGAATTCCTCTATTGTTATTTTTGCAGCTTTATATTATTATTGTTAGGTTGGCTGGGTTATATTGTGACTCCTTAGACTCCTATATATAGAAAGGAGGTTTTGTCATTTGAATCATCCAAGAATCATTCATTTATGTAATATAAAGGAGGTTTACCCCTTGAAGAGGCTAAATTCTAAGGCGTTGATCTATCTTTTCTATCTTTTCTTGAGCTGGTTTCATAACATTTGGTATCAGAGTTTTGGATTCTAGGGTTTCGCTGCTCCAAACAAGTCATTGTGGCATTTTCACTATAAAATTTTGTCTGAAATGTTTCAGAAGTTGAAAAAAAAACCCATTTGAGAAGAAGTCATTCTGAACCTCAGGTCCAAATTTCAGAGCTTTTCGCACTACATTTGCAGAGATATGATCTGAGGAAGTTGGTCTTTTTGCAGACTCTTGCATTACATTCCAAACAGGTGACCTGGGGAAAATAGTCATAACTTTCTCTCTGGGGATCGGATTGAAATTTTGTAAGAAGGTACAAGAATAGGACGAACTATAGTTTCTTGTATTCATTTTTCAAATCGAAAGGTTGAAACAATGACTGGTGGCATGTCGTACAAGTTCACTCTACTGAACTAGTCTATAATCAAGTCACTGTGGGAGATTTCACATAACTCTTCCTTGGAGAATCCAATTTCGGTCGGAATTGTGGCATTGGAAAGAGTACATAGATGGCTACTACAAGTCACAAAATCAGAACTAGATGACTGGAAAGTATAGAGATACATCAGAGGCAATATAGACCTCCTACAAAGTGAAAAAAGGTGTGTAGATTTTCTTAAATTTTTTCTTAAGCTTGGTTTGAAAATTTATTTTGAAGGAATTCAAAGGGCATAGTAGAGAATTATTATTGGTAACTGATGCCCCGAGGAAAGAAAATGCAAACACCTAGTAAGGAAACTGAAAGCTCTAGCATGACTCAGGAAGAAGAGGAAGAAATGCTACATGATATATCAAAATTACAAGAACAAGTGCAATAAATGTCACTGTCACAAAAGCTAACAGAAGCTAAGATAAATGGCATGGAAGCTAAGATGAATGGCATGGAAGCTAAGATGGACAACTTGAAGATAGATTTGAACACAAATTTGAAGACAAACATGGCAGATTTGAAGATGGATTTGACAAATTTTCTACAAGAAATACTTACCAATGGTGAAAAGGTAGTAAAGGAAACCCATGATGCGAACAAAAGAAATGTTAATCATGATTTCTTAGAATCTAATGTGGGATCGAAAACCCACCATATTCCAAAAATTGATATGAGAAAGTTTGATGGCAAGGATCTCGCAACATGGATATTACAAAAGGAGCAATTTTTTCGATCTCAATAATGTGAAAAACACACAAAAGGTACGTACAACAATTTTATATTTGGAACCAAATCAGTTTGTATGGTATCAATGGCTTTTCTCTCGTAAACAAATTATCACTTGGGCAATTTTTATGGAAGAATTGATAGCACATTATGAGGATACAAAAATCAACACTTTTTTTAGCCAATTGATAAGTCTCAAACAAAAGGGTTCAATAATGGAGCACATTGAGAAGTTCCAAAAATTGAACATAAGGGTAAAAGATATTCTAGAGGAGCATATGATTGATGTGTTCATAGGGACTTTAAAGGATAATATACAACATGATGTTCGCCTTTGGGAACCTGATTCATTAGAGAAGGCGTTCAGGTTAGCAAGAAAAATGGAAAGAAAAATTATGGCAACCAGGAAGCATACCACTCACAACTATAAAGGTGGAATTGTGGTTGCTCCTAGCCTTCCACAACCTATAAGGTTGACACCACAAAAATTGGAAGAATAAAGAGAAAAAGGGATTTGTTACAGTTGTGATAGAAAATACAGTAAAGGTCATAAGTGTGCCGAGAAGAAATTATTCTACATAGATGTGAATGGGAAGAAGAAAAGGAGCAAGAAAGGTCAAAAGAAGAGGATATACTCTAGGAACAAAGCCTAGATAAAGAAGAAATGAATCCGACCATATCTTGTAATGCATTGGAGGGAATTACCACTCCTCAAACCATCAAGATAAAAGGACAAATCAAGAAGAAAAAGGTACTAGTGTTGATTGATTCAGGAAGTACCCACAATTTTATTCATTGTAAGGTAGAAAAAGAATTGAATTGCTTCTTATACCCAGCACCAAAGTGTCAAGTGTTGGTTGGAAATTGAGGAACAATAAATTGCTCTGGAAAGTGCCATAATATCAAGCTATCAATGGGAGAATATGTATTGGCTAGCCCAATGCTTTCCATTCCAATGGGAGGTGCTGATGCTGTACTAGGAGTACAATGGCTACAATCCTTGGGTATAATAGCTTTCAATTTTCAAGAACTTGTCATGAAATTTTTCGTGGAAGGAAAGGAAGTTGAATTAATGGGAATTTTAGGGAAACTAGGAAAAATAATTAGCTCTAATGGTATGAAAAGGCTTCTAAAAAGGGAACAAAGGGGTGTAATTGCACAATTATGTTCGCTAGATGTTTCCATATTGCAATCATCTATTTCTCTAGATCTCCAAAAAGACTTGGACAATCATTCCAAGGTATTTGAGACTCCCAAAGGTCTCCCACCTATTCGTGATCATGATCATGCTATTCATTTGATTCCAAGAAGTGTTCCTCCAAACATCAGGCCGTACAGATATCCCTATGCCCAAAAGAGTGAAATTGAACGTATGGTTGCAGAAATGCTAGAGGCTGGTATAATTCAACCGAGTCAAAGTCATTTCTCTGCTCCAATAGTATTAGTACACAAGAAGGATGGATCATGGCGCATGTGTCCTGATTATAGGGAGCTCAACAAGCTCAGTATTAAAGATAAGCTTCCCATTCCCATCATTGATGAATTAATGGATGAATTACATGGATCAATTTACTTCACCAAGTTGGATCTTCGTTCAGGATATCATCAAATCAGAATGAAGACTGAAGACATTCTGAAAACAACATTTAGAACTCATGAGGGTCATTATGAATTTTTGGTCATGCCTTTTGGCCTTACCAATGCACCTTAAACATTTCAAGGTCTGATGAATTCCATTTTCAAACCATTCCTTAGAAAATTTGTGTTAGTATTTTTTGATGATATACTAATCTACAGCAAGTCTTGGAAGGATCATGTTGAACATGTTGACAGGGTGCTACAACTATTGGAGGACAGACAGTTATATGCAAAAAGATCCAAATGTTTCTTCTGAGTATAAGAGGTGGAATATCTGGGACATATTTTATCTCATGAAGGAGTTAAGGTAGACCCTAGCAAAATTAAAGCCATTAAGGAATGGAAAATCCCCACATCCATAAAGCATCTGTGAGGATTTCTCGAGTTGACAGGGTATTATCGCAAGTTTGTTAAGAATTATGGGAGAATAGTAGCACCTCTAACAAAATTATTGAAGAAAGATGCCATTTCATGGACTCCAAAAGCAACAAAGGCCTTTGAACATCTTAAAGAGGCAATGTGCCAAGAACTAGTCTTAGCTACACCTGACTTCACAAAAACCTTTACTGTGGAATGCGATGCTTCAGGAAATGGAATTGGTGTTGTTTTAATGCAAGATGAAAGACCCATTGCTTTTGAAAGTCGTCCAATCAAGGGAAAGTTTTTACACAAAGCTATTTATGAGAAGGAAATGTTGGCAATACTACATGCACTTAAGAAATGGCAACCCTACCTAATGGGAGACACTTCAAGGTAAAAACGGATCATGATAGCCTTAAATACTTTTTAGAACAAATATTATCCTCTGAAGAGCAACAAAAGTGGGTCAAAAAGATGTTGGGTTATGACTTTGAAATCATCTACATAAAATGGAAGAAAAATGTGGTGGCAGATGCACTCTCAAGAAAGGATGAGGATGTGGAAGCATTGCTGTGCGCCATTTGTATTATCCAACCAGATTGGATAAATGAAGCAAGGGAGGAATGGAAGAATGACGAAGAAGTATGGGCACTTATTCAAAAGTTACAACAAGATTCCAGTACATCTGATACATTTAGTTGGCAAAATGATTCTTTATGGTACAAAGATTGCTTATACCTACGTAAGAATTCCCAACTAAAATAAAATATTATTATGGAATTGCACACTTCTCCCTTAGGAGGGCACTCAGGATTTTTAAAAACTTACCACACGGTTCAGAAGGAATTTTTTTGGGATGGCCTTAAATCAAATATTCAAAAATTTGTGGCGGAATTTTTGGTTTTCCAACAAAATAAAGTTGAAACAATTAAGACACCGGGTATATTACAACCTTTATCCATTCCAAGCCAACGTTGGGAGGAGGTTTCAATGGATTTTATCACAGGTTTACCCAAGTCTGAGGGAAAGAGTGTCATCATGGTTTTAGTTGACAAACTTACCAAGTATGCACACTTTTGTGCATTATCACATCCATTTAAAGCTAGTACGGTTTCTACTGCATTTATGGAAACAATTCAAAAGCTACATGGAAACCCAAAGATTATTATAAGTGACAGAGATCCCATTTTCACTGGAAATTTTTGGACAAAATTATTTTCTTGTCTTGGTACTCAGTTAGCTCATAGCTCATCTTATCATCCTCAATCTGATGGGAAAACTGAGATAGTAAACAAATGTTTGGAAGGATATCTTCATTTCTTTATATCTGATAAACAGACACAATGGGTCAAATGGTTTCCTGTGGCTGAATGGTGGTATAACACTTCCTTCCATACAACAACAAAAATGACCCCATTTATGGCACTTTATGGATATCAGCCACCATCCATCACATCATATTTAAGAGAAAATTCTAAGGTTCAAGCAGTGGAACATCACATCGAACATTAACAACAAGTCCTCCAACTCTTAAAGGATAACCTCGTGTTGGCATAGAATAGAATGAAACAACAGGCAGATCAACATCGCAACGAAAGAAGTTTTGATGCAGGTGATTGGGTATTCCTACAGCTACAACGATATAAGCAAATGTCCCTCAAGCAAGCTAAGAAGGATAATAAATTATCACCAAAGTATTATGGTATGTACAAGGCGTTGCAAAAGATTGGTACTATGGCATACAAATTGGAGCTTCCTGCATCTTCTCGATTGCACCCAGTGTTCCATGTTTCATGTTTAAAGAAGGTTATAGGCGACAAGCTCCCAGTTCAAACAATATTGCCAGAACTTGACAAGGAAGGATAAATTATATTGGAACCGGAAGTAGTCACAAAAATAAGAACTTGACAACTACGAAATCGATCAATTTCAGAGTATCTTATGAAGTGGAAGAACTTATGCGCTGAAGATTCCACATGGGAGGATGAGAATTTTGTACAGAAGCATCCAAAACTACTCAAGTGTTGAGGAAAACACTTTTTTTGAAGGAGAGGGGCATGTTGGGTCCCTATAATACTAGTAATTACCTTATTACTATTGTAGTTGCATCCATTATTAATATTTTTGTGCCCCTATTATCCCCATATTGTTATTACTGTGCCCCATAGAATCCCTCTATTGTTATTTTTGTGGCTTTATATTATTATTGTTAGGTTGGCTGAGTTATATTGTGACTCCTTAGACTCCTATATATAGAAAGGAGGTTTTTTCATTTGAATCATCCAAGAATCGTTCATTTATGTAATGTAAATGAGGTTGCTCCCTCGAAGAGGCTAAATTCTAAGGTATTGATCTATCTTTTCTTGAGCTAGTTTCATAACAAATAAATAGAACCTTAATTAAAGCTTCCAATTCAACCTTATGCACATATTATAACTCAAAGGAGTGATCATCCAAGGTCAATATTATGCATAAAGAAATACCTTCCTTGTTACCTCAATATCAGCATAAATGAAACTTCAACATATTCATTTTAAAGCTACTATTTCCCATAACTGAATCACAATCCTACTACCACAGTTGCATGTAATGTTAGCATGTGTATCTTAGGGATTATGCACGATTAATTAAAACAGCAGCATTGGATGCATAATTCATAGCATAAATAACTTGCACCATATTTTATACAATTGAGAATTAACCATAGATACCCAATTTATATAGCCGACTCAACCACGGTTATTCACTATCTCAAACAAAAGACAAGATAACACTAATATTTCATAAGAGCCACATATTATGTTTATTTAATAACCTTAGGTGGGATTGAATTTGTATGTAATGGCTCTCACATGCGCTCATATATAATCAACTCATGCCCATAGCTAACATAGGAAAATCTACTCATTCATAGTAATCATATGTACATTATTCAATCAATTTATATGTAAGAAAAACCTAAGAAATTTCCCTTATATGCTTCATAATTGATAATATAGAGAGTAAGAGTCAACATCTAAACATCCCTAAACCAAATTATCTAGAAGGATTTCACTTTGTAAAAACCGTGCATTACCACTGAATCTAGAATTGTCTGCCACTAGTCCACCCTTGGGCCAAGAATTCTTGCCATCGATCAATTGCCTCCTGTTGATCTCTGCAATGGGTATTTAATACCCTCTTTCATGATATGGTTTCCATTAGAGGCGTCTCACTTTTATGCATCCTTTTTATCCATTTGCCTATGATTTTCCCAGAAAATCTCGCCTTTATCTCCGCAGAGTCTTTTCCTTGTAAGATCTTGCCTTTATCTCCTACAAAGCTTTTATGTTTTTTATTAAGTAGCATCTTTCTCCAGCTAAGTAGCTTAATGGATATTTATCTCCAAATCCATTAAGCTCATCTATATTTGGATATGCAAGTCTTTTCATGAAAGAATTATCGATTCCCATTCACTAATGGGATTTGGCAAGAATCTCATCTCTTGGTGTCTCATTTTTGCAAGTGATTAATTATTTTATTTATTTCGTAATAAAGTATTTACTTTACTCATTACACATCATACGTAGTTTTTCTTAGCTTAGGTTAGAAAAGTTTTACATACAAGGGACGAGTGTTACATAATCCCCCCCCTTAAGTTTACATTGTCCTCGGTGTATTACTACATTTTACAATATTACTTACTCATTCACGATTAGTTGTCTCTAAATTTACAGGCTCCCATGGTCTTGCCATATGATGCAGACCTTATGGTATATATATATATATATATATATATATATATATATATATATATATATACTTACAAATGAGTTTTACCTGCAAATGTCCTTGCATTGCTACCTGTGACATTTGTTTCAATTAGTTTGTGAGATATTTTAGATGCAGAAACTCAATGTTGTTTACCATAGTTAATATCATCACTTGATATATAGTACTACTATTTTAGTAATGACCGGTTATGCTGCCTGCCATTTAAATATGCTTCCTCATTTTCATTATATTGGAACAAATGCATGTTGTTCCCCTGCATTCTTCTAATGCCTTCGTGTTCTCGCCAAACACTTTCTTCTTGAAGTTCCCCTACATCAGTCACAACAAGTCAAACTAGCACATTTGACTAATCAACATGTATAAAATATCATATCAAGTTAGCTGAACATAACCATAAATATCATATTTACCCCTTAATTATAGATCACCTGTAATCCGCATAGATCAGAGTCATAATCACATGCATTCAAAATTGGAATAAAACACTAATACTTATCCTTGAATCACTTCTTAGCTTCTTTCTTCTATATGCACTTTAGATTTGTTACCTCACCTGGTAATCCCCAATGCTTTCTCTTCAACCATGTATACCTACACATAGTGTCTAGTGCACACATACAACTATATATGTCATATATCGTCATGCACTATATGCATGCATATCGATATGATATGTATTTGTTGTACACAGTACTACCTGTACCACTTCTACACCATACCAATTTCCATAGCCTCACGTGCACGACATATACTTCATCCACATAGGTTAGTTTTATGGCAAAAGAATTCCTTCCATTAGTCATATTACCTTCGGGCAACTACACTCAACCCATGTTTGGTTTTTCGATTGGAGAATAAGGAGTTTTGTAACTAGAGAATAATTGATTTTTTTTTTTTTATTATGTCAAATTATTCAAATTCTTTTCCTTAGCTAATCCTTTTTATGTATCTTGTGGTTGCAAGAAATTTTCAGCAATTGGTAACATAGATGAAAAGTAAAATTTTACAAAACCAGTAAACTTGAGTTTTCGAATTGAATATGTCCCATAGGAAAGGTTTTAATAATAGAGGAATATGACCCCTGCTTCCACATAAAGAATACTATTCACTATGATAGTTAGTATAGTATGGATTTCAATATTATAGTTGAAGTTTAATAACACCCTTAACTTTGTCTTTAACCAAAAACATACTTGTTTGTACTCAAAAAGTACTCCACCCTTAAACTAATCATGATTGATTGTTATTCTTTCTACACTTCTTCCAACACCTTGTTGGCCATGAATCATTCAACGTATGTCCAAACCCAATTCCACAATTAGTATGTAATTACATACATTTCTCATACATGAGTTATGAAAGTTGCAATGTTTTCAGTTCTGCACCCTCTAAGTTTTTAGGCAATGTGTACCAAGGTGTGATGCTAAGGTATTTACCTCATTAAATCACCCCTGGAAATAAAAGAATAAAACTCATTTATGCATTATCAACAATTGTTATGTTTTCCTATTCAAATTGGATAGCATTATTAATGCTATCTGTTAGGTAAACCTCCCAACATTTCTTGGTAGGAAATAGTGGTGCAACATATGTATTCCAAATGGTATGATTGTGAATTGATTGATTAGATTACTAGATCCCAATATCTTTGTGCACAACACCTCAATTAGCAGTACTACTTAATCATTATCTTATTATGTTTAGCAATGAGTTGTTGCCTGGATTTGTTATCCTCTTTCTTCCTTCTCTAAAACATTTTATATGTTACATTTTACTTGAAGTGTTTTTTATTTTACTAGCAACCTAAGATCCTTTAATTTTCATAGGCTATATTAATGTGAAAATTTCTCGTTTATTGATTTATTAATTCAGACCAGTCATGTTCCTAATCTCGGGTACCATTCTTATTATTCATTTGGTTGTTATGAATTGTTCGCTTTCTACTTCCAGTGAATCCAACACCACCATATCCAATGTGTTTGTCATTTCTATTGTTATAAGCATGTATAGATTGTTTATATATACAAACAGATCATTGCAATCTTTTCCCTTCCCACAAGAAGTACATTTGCAAGATCTAACATCCTTCTATTGAAAGCATATTTATCTTGTTTCATATTGGAAATATCCCTATTTATGGGTTCTTATTAAGATAAATCAATTTATATTTCGATTGATATGAACATCCATGACACATTGAAATTGAGTGAACTATTAAGAATGTGTTCTTATGATTAATATTGTCTTTATGCTATTAATCGAGAAGCACTAGGAGTTGCTTCCATTATGTATTTTTACTTTTTGGGTGTCAGTCCCATTGACCTACTTTTGATGCCCCGAAAATTGTTGCATCAACATTGGCGGATAACCATCTGGTCCAGACCTTAATACAGCTCCTTTTTCGTTTGGAATGCTGGCTCCGACTGGGGATAATGGGACTAGTTTCCCAGTAATGAAAAAAAAAGGGGGTGTATGAATGATTGGTTTTCTAATCTAATGATAGGTGGATAACTTAATCTATCAGCAAAATAAAAGAACTACTACTAATCCCGGGAACTATTGTACTTTGAAATGTAGTGCTTGATGATCTATGTCTATTGACAGGCATATAGATGACTCTATCTAATAAGCATAGATATTCATTCATTCAAGGATTACTTTGTTTAAATAGTTAAACAAAGTTATTAACATAATATTGATACATTTATCATTTATATCATCGATACATATATGATCAAAAGAAAATAATACTGTAAACATCAAATAGTGGAAGAAATAAAGAATGTTGTTAAAACACATACATATATCCGATAATAGCAAAAGCGATCAAATGACAATTCATATAAAAAGAATGAATTCAAACATAGATAATAGTACCATATGAGCTGTTAGTCACTCCCAATATCAATCGATATTTGAGATTCTTCTTCCAACGCAGAAATACTTTCAAACAAAGACAGTAGTGCACATTCGTATAAAAGCTTCTTTGTCAAAATCAGAATAATTGGTCCAGTTTTATAAAAGAATATGCTTGAAGTATAGTAGTGCAACTTCAGGCTTCAAGTCATGTACAAAACTTACAACCCTTTCCAAATACAATGAAAGGGTATATAAATACTTAATTAAGCTAACTATCTATGAAACTGAAATCCTACTTAATTGGTATCAATTTGATCTTGAATATCTCCTTCACAGCAATCTGGCAGTTGGCGGGATGAATCATCATTTAGGTTGTTTGCCTTTAAACCTGAGCTGACATATCACAAGAATTGGCTCCACTTCGGGCGGTTTGTTGAGGCGAGAGATGAGTTGGGCAGCATAGGTGGCATCCTGAATATCGGGAATGATATACCCGATTGCATCTGTAAGGCATTTGAGGGCAGCTCTCTGTCTGTGTGGTTTGACTAAGAAGAACCAATAGGCGTCCCATGTCAAACTGTTAATTCATGCGATTAATCTCCCATTTTTCTCTAGTTCTGGATAACATGACTACTCCAATGTTTTCGCTTCTGTCAATTTACATGAAGTACATTGGGAAATCATGTTAGACAATTAGAGAGTATTATTAACCAATTCAACCAAATTACTTGCGGTTGATTTGCATCTTGAAATTTCTTTCTCTTCTTTCATTAATTGGGACTGCCATTCTGTAAATAATATCTCCTTATGTGATTCTAAAATCTTTGGTAAATTAGCCGCCTCTCCCTGATCGGTATCTTGCCACTCAAGAAAATTAGTTAATGTTTCATCGGCTTGATCCAAGTTTGTTCTAGCTTTTTCTGATTTTTCACTTATTGATGTCGTCAAATCGCATAATGGTTCCGCCTGGGCGATTTGTTGACATAAAAGCTTTATCTTTGTTATCAATGCCTTGTTTATCTGTAATGCCTCTACTTTGAATTCAGCTACCTGTGGAAGATTCTTTTTTTTCTCTAGCTGGGCTGATAGTTGAGATGCTCATATTTTGACTTCAACATTTGTTCATTCGCTGCTTTTAAGTGTGCCAATGCCTCATACAACTCTTTCTTCTTTTGGACTGCACTGTGATCAATCCTTTGTTTCTCTTGCTGCAATTGTTGAGTTAATTGATTATTTATTTCATGTTGTGTTAACAATTGTCGTTCTGCCTACTCCACCTTCTATTGTGCTTCTCATAGTTGTGCTTGCAATGAAAATATCTCCTGGTCTTTTGTTTTTAATAAAAGACTCACCTCTGATGCCTTATCTATTGTTGTTGCCGAATAGGCTCTAGCATATTGTGATAGTTTTGTTAGGTCGTCAGAGGGGTCAAATTCCTCCTTCCAAACCACGTTTCCCATCACCGTTTGCTATGGAAATAGGGAAGGTTGATCAGTCCTTCTCCTCTTCCTTTGTCGTTTTACCACAGCTTTGTGTCTTGGGCTATAGAAGAAATACAAGGGAGGAGTTTCTTCTATTTGAAAAATAATCTGATCGGAGGGATCCTTTGGGATTATCTCTACTTCTTTCGAACTGGGTAGGCCACTGGTTCCACTTGGAACCTGTTTTGAAGTGGTCTCCTGTGTATCTGTTGCTTTCGATGTTTCGGCGTCTTTTGAACATTCAAGATTACTGATAATTGAATCAAATTGCTCCCATTCCTGGAGAAATTTCAGGTCAATTTGAGTATCGACATTCACCTCTATGCTGCTTTGTTCCTGCTCTTTCGTCTCGGTTTCCTCTTGTCTTTTCATATGCACTTCCTCCTATTCTTTATTGTAAGAGGAGGTTCCTTAGTATGTCGTTGTTCAGGCTCGCTTGATTTTGTTGTTGGGGTTGTCGCTAACAGATCTAGAGGCAAAGTTTGCAACCTCTCTTCTCTAAGTCTGTTGAATTCAACTAACCCTTCATTTTTGTATTCCATTATGGCCAACAATCTAACTTGGGACATCGACTCAGCTGAGGAGAACAGGTCATCAAACTTATCTTCTTTATGGTCAAACTTTGTCAATTTGGCCTGTTCAAGTGCATTATAGGTGACTTTGTTGGGATGAAATCGCCTATTAGGGAGAGTTGCTAGAGTTAATAACTTCATCTTTGTAGATTCCTTCTTTGCATGTTTGAAATCATGCAAAGTGTAGACACCACATCTCAGTGGAAAAGAGGGCCAAACCCGCTTCTTATTTTTCTTTAGAGTTTGTGTAACTCCTTCGGAGATAATCTGATAGGCTATCTCCCTCGTCAGCAGTTTATCAGGTATGTACAAAGGAAGGAAATGAGGTTCGGCTTGGCTGCTGAAAATTCTTATATAAATAAAATTTTCCTCTTCGAACCATCTTCGTATTGATGTCAAATCAATCCCTGCTTGGTAAGAAATCTTGGGAGCAGGTTTATCGAAAATAGAGTAATGAATAGGTAACATAAAGTCATTGCAGACTTCGTATAAATGGTGCTTATAGGAAGTTTTCCATAATTTCTGATGGTATATTTGAATAGTCATGGGGTCTTGTGAAGTCCACCTCCAGCCAAGCACAGGAAATTCAAAGTTAAAACACAGGGTGTCTAGTATATAAGCACTATAGTAGAATGGGGGAATAAGCCTTTCAGTGATGCAGGTTTTGGTTCTAAAATCAAGAACTGCTGTTGCTAGCTTATCTGACAGTATAGTTGCCCAATCCATTATTTCACTATTACACGCTGCTTCCATCAAGGGAACCATTTCTATAGTGAAATTAGCGGAATCGCGCAACCCCCACGATCTACACATCATTATCCCAGCATAACAATAATGAGAACATATGGAATCAACAGAGTACTTACCAGAAGATTCATGCTTGTGTTTTTCCGGATTTTGCATCCAATCCCGAATGGGTTTGGATTCAGTTTCGTTCTCATTTCGGAATTTCTCCAGAAATGCCTTGTTGTACTTCTTTTCTGGCACAGGCAAATGATACATTTGCCTCAAATCATTAGCCTGAAATGAACCGAAGATTCTCCCATCTCTGGTCCAGAAGGTTCTATCTGTGATTGGGATTTCCTCAATTACCCACCTCACTACATCCGTATATGAGAGAATTTGTTCCCAAGCTGCTATCCGATGAAGGAAAGAGTCGGCTAAGTCCTTTAAAGTAGCGTAACATTTTCGATTGGTATCTGCTGTGGCTTGTACTGCTGTCACCTCTGGTTCTTCAGACTCAATCAAATTATAGGTACTTGGCCAAGTAGTTCTGTCGAGTCCTGAACATGTAGTATCAGATATCAACCCTTTCTTTTTAGTTCCTGGATCAACGATGATTTGTCCTGTGGCTGGCGAAGCAGAAGCGATTGCATTTTTCTTAGACTTTTTTCCCATTCTACTTGAAGCTATTACTTCGAAAGAGTTCTGCACATGAGTGAAAATAAACATAATACAGAGAATTTGTAGCGAAAACCAAATACAAGCGAGATATATTGATCAATGCATGATGAAGGATTAACTTAAAGTGGCTGCGGATACAATCTACGAAAATATTTTTAAGCTTACTATTTAATTAAATGGCCGTTAAAACCTGCCAATGCTTTAAATGCCCATCATATCGTTTTATTGGCCGAATTATTTGTTTAAGCGTGCCTTCGATGTTTTGGTAGTTGAGCGTAGGTGAATCACTGTTTGGAAGATAAGGCCTTTAATACGAATTAATCGTAATATCCCCGCTTTAACAATTTTTTGAAGTTCGTGCTTTTGGCTTTATCGCAGTTGGGCGTCGGGTGAAAACTTAAATTGTTATATTGGTTCCTTTTGGAATCCCTGATTGCTGATAGCGATATCGCATCGCATCGGGAGTATTAACTGAGCACTTTAAAAAGTGTGCATGGTACATCCTCGATCGCCGATAGAGATATCGCATCGCATCGGAGCGAAAGGCAGTTTTGTTATAGTAACCTATAATTGCCGATATCTGATAGCCTATTGCATGTTGTCACGTCGAAGAAAACCTATGGGTCTTTTAAATTATTCCTCCTTTGTCATTGTGATATGCGATCTTGTGATCGCTTTATCGCAATGATAAAATATTAATCATTTATATTATAAGACAAAATAATTGGTTTATCAAAAAGGTTTTATAATGTTTTCATTTTATTTTCGGACCTTTTTGAATAATACAAAGTTGATACCAATTAAAATTAAAAGGGACCCATTTCATATTATAGTTTTGTGAATAAAAATGCTATGAAATGGGGGGTTGTTGTAGAGCACAACAATTGGCAATTCGCTGGAAGAAACAGTTATCTCTGAAAAGTACGGAAATACTTAAAATTTTTCAAAATAGAGTTCTCATCAAAGGGGAAATTTCTAATATAACTAGGTATACATGCATTCGAAATAAAATGAAACTGTCTTTTCTAATTTCTTCTCTTGTTTTAAAATTAGATACATTCTAAGTTCTAAATTGGCCTCTATTGGTTGATAATGATAAAACATAAAACCTTTCCAAATCAGCTTTTAGAATTTACTCCTTTGTCATAGGTAGAACCTCTGCTGCCAGCAAACGTTCATAGTTTCGATAGGGATACCTTTTAATGATATTTTTGTCCATTGTCCCATTCATTTCAGAGTATGATTAATAGAATGAATTCAAAACATGCTTTTCATATGTTGCGCTTCTTTTCTACTTTTCTGTTATTTTGTAAGATAAAAAGCCATTGTCCTGGTTTGGTGACCAGCTGAGTGACAATGGAATTCACTAGTAGTAATTTAACTGAACAAGCTGGCTCGTGATGAGACCCCTTGTCTTATAATTCTAAGCCATTACCCTGTTTTGGTATGCAGTATTAGTAATTTTGGTTAAACTATTTCCCTATGATCATGGTAAGCAGGCTTATAATAAGACCTCTTATCTTTTATATCAAATATTTTAGAATTACACTCTGAGTAATCATAAGCTTTGGTGAGTGGGATGGACAATTTTCTCCTTAAGAGTAAATGGATGACAAGGTAAGAGTTAAAGATGTTGAATTTGGATTAGTTCCTATTTTGATATTGATAACCCTTTTGTGACCAATTTGAAAACATAAAGCGATTTACAATATTTCTAAACTTTGAGAAGCGTTCACAAAAATTGAAGTGTGGTTTCAAAATGCAATTATACCTAATTTCCTAGAAATTATCCCTTTTGTTTAAGAGTTCTATTATTTTAAAAGCAAATATCAACACTACTTGTTTTGAGCAACTTTTAAGTACAACAAAGGTCAATGGAGGATACCTTACAACTTTATTTTCTAATGATCCTACAAACTACAAAATTCTATTAAAAAAAAGGAGAAGGAGTTACCTCCTCAATTGAAGAATTTTTTTAAGAGAAGGCCATTAACAGGGAGAGAATCTCTCAAACCTGATAAATCTTGTAATATGAAGGTCGAATGGCCTATCTTCTCATAGATATGAAATGGCCCAAGCCACATCTTCTGGAACTTGGTGTGTTTTCCCTTGTCCTCATGGGCTTTGTCCCATTTCAGAACTAAATCACCGACTTGAAATTGTTTTGAACCGGCTGAGACTGAATCAAAGGATGAATTGATGATTTGTTGATGTTTTGCATGAATAACCTTGGCTTTTTCTCTTTCCTCTTCTAATTTTAAAATTTGGCCATGTCTAAGTTGAATAGAAGAAGAAGGGCTTTCCTCAATAAACTGAACTAGGGCTAGAGAAGGAAGGACAAGGTTTGTTGGTAGCACTGCTTCTTTTCCATATATGAGGTTGAATGAAGAAGAAACTATGGAATCTTTCTGCGTTATCCTATCAACCCATAGTGCAAATATTAAGGATTTGTGCCATTTTTTATGATTTTGTTCAATAGTTCGCTTAATATTTTAATCAGATTTTTATTTGTAGACTCTACTAAACCGTTACCCTGGGGATAGTAATTAGGAGAATATTTTAATTTAAATCCTCTTTTAATAGTGAAATCAATCATAGCATTTCCTGAGAAATAAGATGCATTATCAAAAATAAGAGCATTTGGGACACCAAACCTGGTAATGATGAGTTGATCTATGAATTCAATAATTGCCTTAGAATTTGTTGTCTTTAAAGGAATTGCTTCAACCCACTTAGTAAAATAATCAGTAGCAGTAAGGATATACTTATGCGGTTTGGAAGAATGTGGTGTAATTTATCCAATGATATCCAATCCCCATTGCTCAAATGGTTGTTCAATGTTAAATGGCTGCAAAGGGAAAGCTGGTTTTTTTTGTCTTCCACTAGAAGTTTGACAATTTCGACATTTCCTTACATATTTATGAGCATCTCTAAACAAAGTGGGCCAGTAATATCCAGCATGAATGATTTTGTGGCTGTTGTATCAGCTCCAAAACGTCCTCCTGTTGGTCCATCATGTAATTCTTGCAAAACCTTTTGTGCTTCAATTTTTTCTAGGCATCTTAATAAGATTGAATCATAAATTTGCCTAAAAAGCACATTATCAATAATTGTGAAATTCTTTGCTTTTAGTCTAATGGCCCTTTTGTTTTTGTAAGACAGGTTAGGAGGTGCATATCAATTTTTCAAGTAAAAGATTAAGTCAGAATATTTTGATTCAGAATCAATAATACTTATCTGGTTTATTTCTTTGGTTTGATCTGTATCACCTGATCCTGGAATGTTGGATGCTCCTGGCAATAACCTGCAAAAACCTTGGCCTCTAACAATATTTTCTAGTTTAATTTCTAAGTCATATTCTTGAAGTGCTGTAACCCAATTTTCCCTTTTTTCACCTAGTTCCATTTGGATTAATCGCTGCCTTACCGCAGGGAAAGGAACTATAACTTTTTTATGGGCTTTTAAAAGGAAGGGTCTGTAATGTTTGAAAACTTTATATACAACAAAGGCTTGTTTTTCTACTTCGGAGTAATTCAATTCAGCACCCTGAGGACTTGAACTATAGAATGAAATGGGTGCTTCCGAATTGTGATTGTTAATCTGTGTGAGTACTGTTTCATAAGACAAATCGGATGCGATAGTATACAATGTGAAATGATTAGAAAAAATAGGAGTATTTAAGGTAGGGGCATTAATTATTGATTGTTTAATTAAATAAAACGCTTCCTTTTCTGTTGATCCCCATCTATAGACTGAATTTTTCTTAATCATAGTTTGAAGTGGCAAAATAATTTGAGAAAAGTCTGGAACGAATCTTTTGACAAAATTGATTTGGCCTAAAAATGACTACATGGATTTTTTAGTATGAGGGAAATGGATTTCAGAGATTTCTTTGATCATGTCGGGGTCTATATAAATGCCATCTTTAGAAACAATAAAGCCTAAGAGCTTTCCTTGGTCAAGAGCGAAGAAGGATTTTTTAGGGTTAAGTGAAATACCGTACCTTTTGCAGCGTTGAAAGATTTGATTTAAATCATGCAAATGATTGTATTTCTCTTTAGAAAATACAGTAATATCGTCTAAGTAGATGACTACTATTTTATTAATCAACCCTTTAAAAGCTATATCCATCGCTCTTTGGAACGTGGCTCCTGCAATTAATAAGTCCGAAAGGCATTTTTTGATATGCATATGTTCCCCATTTTGTTCTGAATGTGGTTTTGAGTCGGTCATCAAGATGGACCAAAACTTGGTTATATCCTGAAAAACCGTTTAAAAAGGACATTAACTCAGAGCTGCCACTGATTGGAGTATCTGCTCCATAGTAGGTAATTGGAAATTATCTTTTAGGCTCGCCTTATTCAAATTTCTGAAATCTATACAAATCTTGATGTCGCCATTTTTCTTTCTGACTGGCACCATATTGGAGACCCAGTTTGAGTTCCGAACGGGAAAAATAATCTTAGCTTTCAAGAGTTTATTAAGTTCAAATTTTATTTGACTCGCTAAGTTCGGATGTATTTTCCTCGACGTATGCTGAATTGGTTTCTATTCGGGAAGCATTGGAATGGTATGTTGGATGATGGATGTATCAAATGTCTTTAAATCGTCATATTTCCAAGCAAAAACATGTTTATTTTTCCATAGCAATCTAATGAATGCTTTCTTCTCTTCCACGAAAAGTCCTAATCCTAAATTAATGTTTTGAGGAGTTTGCTCAGTGCCAAGGTTTATCAATTCAAACCTTAGGGTAGAACTTTGGAGCTTTGTATTGGTCACAGGTTTAAACCTGTCTTTAATATCATAAAGATCCTCAAGCTTCACTACAGGTTTTGGGATTGAATTTTCCTGTGTTTACCTCTCATTTGAAGGTCATGCTCATTTTTCTCAATGATTTGATCATCATAGGACTTTTCGGAAGTTAAAAACAGTAAAATGTCTTCATCGTGGTTGAATACTCTCCAATTAGTGATATTGTTAGGAATTGATGGCCTAAAAAGTAATTCTACTGAAAATCTATCTGGGCTATAGTCTTCGGAAGGTAGGAGCTTGGAAGCAACATTGGCTAGCAGGTCGGCTGCTGAATTTTCAGACCTAGGAATGGAAGAAATATTGAATGCCAAAAAGTGGGAGGTAAGTTCCTGTACCAACGACTGATAATGTTTGAGATGGCTAGAAAGACAATGAATTAATTGTAATATCTCTGAAAAGTACGGAAATACTTAAAATTTTTCCAAATAGAGTTCTCATCAAAGGGGAAATTTCTAATATAACTAGGTATACATGCATTCGAAATAAAATGAAACTGTCTTTGCTAATTTCTTCTCTTGTTTTAAAATTAGATACATTCTAAGTTTTAAATTGGCCTCGATTGGTTGATAATGATAAAACATAAAACCTTTCCAAATCAACTTTTATAATTTACTCCTTTGTCATAGGTAGAGCCTCTGCTGCCAGCAAACGTTCATTGTTTCGATAGGGATACCTTTTAACGATATTTTTCTCCATTGTCCCATTCATTTCAGAGTATGATTAACAGAATGAATTCAAAACATGCTTTTCATATGTTGCGTTTCTTTTCTACTTTTCTGTTAATTTGTAAGATAAAAAGCCATTGTCCTGGTTTGGTGACCAGCTGAGTGACAATGGCATTCACTGGTAGTAATTCAACCGAACAAGCTGGCTCGTGATGAGACCCCTTGTCTTATAATTCTAAGCCATTACCCTGTTTTGGTATGCAGTATTAGTAATGTCGGTTAAACTATTTCCCTATGATCATGGTAAGCAGGCTTATAATAAGACCTCTTATCTTTTATATCAAATATTTTAGAATTACACTCTGAGTAATCATAAGCTTTGGTGAGTGGGATGGACAATTTTCTCCTTAAGAGTAAATGGATGACAAGGTAAGAGTTAAAGATGCTGAATTTGGATTAGTTCCTATTTTGATATTGATAGCCTTTTTGTGACCAATTTGAAAACATAAAACGATTTACAATATTTCTAAACTTTGAGAAGCGTTCACAAAAATTGAAGTGTGGTTTCAGAATGCAATTATACCTAATTTCCTAGAAATTATCCCTTTTGTTTAAGAGTTCTATTATTTTAAAAGCAAATATCAACACTACTTGTTTTGAGAAACTTTTAAGTACAACAAAGGTCAATGGAAGATACCTTACAACTTTATTTTCTAATGATCCTAAAAACTACAAAATTCTATTAAAAAAAAGGAGAAGGGGTTACCTCCTCAATTGAAGAATTTTTTTAAGAGAAGGCCATTAACAGGGAGAGAATCTCTCAAACCTGATAAATATTGTAATATGAAGGTCGAATGGCCTATCTTCTCACAGATCTGAAATGGCCCAAGCCACATCTTCTGGAACTTGGTGTGTTTTCCCTTGTCCTCATGGGCTTTGTCCCATTTCAGAACTAAATCACCGACTTGAAATTGTTTTGAACCGGCTGAGACTGAATCAAAGGATGACTTGATGATTTGTTGATGTTTTGCATGAATAACCTTGGCTTTTTCTCTTTCCTCTTCTAATTTTAAAATTTGGCCATGTCTAAGTTGAATAGAAGAAGAAGGGCTTTCCTCAATAAACTGAACTAGGGCTAGAGAAGGAAGGACAAGCTTTGTTGGTAGCACTGCTTGTTTTCCATATATGTGGTTGAATAAAGAAGAACCTATGGAAGCTTTCTGCGTTATCCTATCAGCCCATAGTGCAAATATTAAGGATTTGTGCCATTTTTTATGATTTTGTTCGATAGTTCGCTTAATATTTTAATCGATTTTTTATTTGTAGACTCTACTAAACCATTACCCTGGGGATAGTAATTAGTAGAATATTTTAATTTAAATCCTCTTTTAATAGTGAAATCAATCATAGCATTGCCTGAGAAATAAGATGCATTATCAAAAACAAGAGCATTTGGGACACCAAACCTGGTAATGATGAATTGATCTATGAATTCAATAATTGTCTCAGAATTTGTTGTCTTTAAAGGAATTGCTTCAACCCACTTAGTAAAATAATCAGTAGCAGTAAGGATATACTTATGCGGTTTGGAAGAATGTGGTGTAATTTATCCAATGATATCCAATCCCCATTGCTCAAATGATTGCTCAATGTTGACTGGTTGCAAAGGGAAAGCTGGTTTTCTTTGTCTTCCACTAGAAGTTTGACAATTTCGGCATTTCGTTACATATTCATGAGCATCTCTAAACAGAGTGGGCCAGTAATATCCAACATGAATGATTTTGTGGGCTGTTGTATCAGCTCCAAAATGTCCTCCTGCTGGTCCATCATGTAATTCCTGCAAAACCTTTTGTGCTTCAGGTTTTCCTAGGCATCTTAATAAGATTGAATCATAATTTTGCCTAAAAAGCACATCATCAATAATTGTAAAATTCTTTGTTTTTATTCTAATGGCCCTTTTGTTTTTGTAAGACAGGTTAGGAGGTGCATATCAATTTTTCAAATAAAAGATTAAGTCAGAATGTTGTGATTCAAAATCAATAATACTTATCTGGTTGATTTCTTTGGTCTGATCTGTATCACCTGATCCTGGAATGTTGGATGCTCCCGCCAATAACCTGCAAAAACCTTGGCCTCTAACAATCTTTTCTGGTTTAATTTCTAAGTCATATTCTTGAAGTGTTGTAACCCAATTTGCCCTTTTTTCACCTAGTTCCATTTGGATTAATAGTTGCCTTACTGCAGGGAAAGGAACTATAAATTTTTTATGGGCTTTTAAAAGGAAGGGTCTGTAATGTTTGACAACTTTATATACAAAAAAGGCTTGTTTTTCTACTTCGGAGTAATTCAATTCAGCACCCTGAAGACTTGAACTATAGAATGAAATGGGTGATTCCAAATTGTGATTGTTAATCTGTGTGAGTACTGCTGCATAAGACAAATCAGATGCGATAGTATACAATGTGAAATGATTAGAAAAATTAGGAGTATTTAAGGTAGGGGCATTAATTATTGATTGTTTGATTAAATAAAATGCTTCCTTTTCTGTTAATCCCCATCTAAAGACTGAATTTTTCTTAATCATAGTTTGCAGTGGCAAAATAATTTGAGCAAAGTCTGGAACGAATCTCTTGACAAAATTGATTTGGCCTAAAAATGACTGCATGGATTTTTTATTATGAGGGAAATGGATTTCAGAGATTTCTTTGATCCTGTCGGGGTCTATATAAATGCCATCTTTAGAAACAATAAAGCCTAAGAGCTTCCCTTGGTCAAGAGCAAAGAAGGATTTTTTAGGGTTAAGTGAAATACCGTACCTTTTGCAGCGTTGAAAGATTTGATTTAAATCATGCAAATGATTGTATTTCTCTTTAGAAAATACAGTAATATCGTCTAAGTAGACGACTACTATTTTGTTAATCAACACTTTAAAAGCTATATCCATCGCTCTTTGGAACGTGGCTCCTGCATTTATAAGTCCGAAATGCATTTTGTGATATGCATATGTTCCCCATTTTGTTCTGATTGTGGTTTTGAGTCGGTCATCAGGATGGACCAAAACTTGGTTATATCCTGAAAAACCGTCTAAAAAGGACATTAACTCAGAGCCTGCCACTCATTGGAGTATCTGCTCCATAGTAGGTAATGGGAAATTATCTTTTAGGCTCGCCTTATTCAAATTTCTGAAATCTATACAAATCTTGATGTCGCCATTTTTCTTTCTGATTGGCACCATATTGGAGACCCAGTTTGAGTGCCGAACAGGAAAAATAATCTTAGCTTTCAAGAGTTTATTAAGTTCAAATTTTATTTGACTCTCTAAGTGCGGATGTATTTTCCTCGACTTCTGCTGAATTGGTTTTTGTTCGGGAAGCATTGGAATGGTATGTTGGATGATGGATGTATCAAATGTCTTTAAGTCATCATATTTCCAAGCAAAAACATGTTTATTTTTCCATAGCAATCTAATGAATGCTTTCTTCTCCTCCACAGAAAGTCCTCATCCTAAATTAATGTTTTGAGGAGTTTGCTCAATGCCAAGGTTTATCAATTCAAACCTTAAGGTAGAACTTTGGAGCTTTGTATTGGTCACAGGTTTAAACCTGTCTTTAATATCATAAAGGTCCTCAAGCTTCACTACATGTTTTGGGATTGAATTTTCCTCATGTTTACCTCTCATTTGAAGGTCATGCTCGTTTTCCTCAATGATTTGATCATCATAAGACTTTTCGGAAGTTAAAAACTGTAAAATGTCTTCATCGTGGTTGAATACTCTCCAATTAGTGATATTGTCAGGAATCGATGGCCTAAAAAGTAATTCTACTGAAAATCTATCTGGGCTATAATCTTCGGAAGGTAGGAGCTTGGAAGCAACATTGGCTAGTAGGTCAGCTGCTAAATTTTGAGACCTGGGAATGGAAGAAATATTGAATGCCGAAAAGTGGGAGGTAAGTTCCTGTACCAACGACTCATAATGTTTGAGATGGCTAGAAAGACAATGAATTAATTGTAATACGAATTAATTGTAATATCTCTGAAAAGTACGGAAATACTTAAAATTTTTCAAAATAGAGTTCTCATCAAAGGGGAAATTTCTAATATAACTAGGTATACATGCATTCGAAATAAAATGAAACTGTCTTTGCTAATTTCTTCTCTTGTTTTAAAATTAGATACATTCTAGGTTTTAAATTGGCCTCTATTGGTTGATAATGATAAAACATAAAACCTTTCCAAATCAGCTTTTAGAATTTACTCCTTTGTCATAGGTAGAGCCTCTGCTGCCAGCAAACGTTCATAGTTTCGATAGGGATACCTTTTAACGATATTTTTTTCCATTGTCCCATTCATTTCAGAGTATGATTAACAGAATGAATTCAAAACATTCTTTTCATATGTTGCGTTTCTTTTCTACTTTTCTGTTATTTTGTAAGATAAAAAGCCATTGTCCTGGTTTGGTGACCAGCTGAGTGACAATGGCATTCACTGGTAGTAATTTAACCGAACAAGCTGGCTCGTGATGAGACCCCTTGTCTTATAATTCTAAGCCATTACCCTGTTTTGGTATGCAGTATTAGTAATGTCGGTTAAACTATTTCCCTATGATCATGGTAAGCAGGCTTATAATAAGACCTCTTATCTTTTATATCAAATATTTTAGAATTACACTCTAAGTAATATAAGCTTTGGTGAGTGGGATGGACAATTTTCTCCTTAAGAGTAAATGGATGACAAGGTAAGAGTTAAAGATGCTGAATTTGGATTAGTTCCTATTTTGATATTGATAACCTTTTTGTGACCAATTTGAAAACATAAAATGATTTACAATATTTCTAAACTTTGAGAAGCGTTCACAAAAATTGAAGTGTGGTTTCAGAATGCAATTATACCTAATTTCCTAGAAATTATCCCTTTTGTTCAAGAGATCTATTATTTTAAAAGCAAATATCAACACTACTTGTTTTGAGCAACTTTTAAGTACAACAAAGGTCAATGGGTGATTCCAAATTGTGATTGTTAATCTGTGTGAGTACTGCTGCATAAGACAAATCGGATGCAATAGTATACAATGTGAAATGATTAGAAAAATTAGGAGTATTTAAGGTAGGGGCATTAATTATTGATTTTTTGATTAAATAAAACGCTTCCTTTTCTGTTGATCCCCATCTAAAGACTGAATTTTTCTTAATCATAGTTTGAAGTGGCAAAATAATTTGAGAAAAGTCTGGAACGAATCTCTTGACAAAATTGATTTGGCCTAAAAATGACTGCATGGATTTTTTATTATGAGGGAAATGGATTTCAGAGATTTCTTTGATCCTGTCAGGGTCTACATAAATGCCATCTTTAGAAACAATAAAGCCTAAGAGCTTTCCTTGGTCAAGAGCGAAGAAGGATTTTTTAGGGTTAAGTGAAATACCGTACCTTTTGCAACATTGAAAGATTTGATTTAAATCATGCAAATGATTGTATTTCTCTTTAGAAAATACAGTAATATCGTCTAAGTAGACGACTACTATTTTGTTAATCAACCCTTTAAAAGCTATATCCATCGCTCTTTGGAATGTGGCTCCTTCATTAATAAGTTCGAAAGGCATTTTCTGATATGCATATGTTCCCCATTTTGTTCTGAATGTGGTTTTGAGTCGGTCATTAGGATGGACCAAAACTTGGCTATATCCTGAAAAACCGTCTAAAACGGACATTAACTCAGAGCCTGCCACTGATTGGAGTATCTGCTCCATAGTAGGTAATGGGAAATTATCTTTTAGGCTCGCCTTATTCAAATTTTTGAAATCTATAAAAATCCTGATGTCGCCATTTTTCTTTCTGACTGGCACCATATTGGAGACCCAGTTTGAGTGCCGATCAGGAAAAATAATCTTAGCTTTCAAGAGTTTATTAAGCTCAAATTTTGTTTGACTCTCTAAGTTCGGATGTATTTTCCTCGACTTCTGCTGAATTGGTTTCTGTTCAGGAAGAATTGGAATGGTATGTTGGATGATGGATGTATCAAATGTCTTTAAATCGTCATATTTCCAAGCAAAAACATGTTTATTTTTCCGTAGCAATCTAATGAATGATTTCTTCCCTTCCACGAAAAGTCCTAATCCTAAATTAATGTTTTGAGGAGTTTGCTCAGTGCCAAGGTTTATCAATTCAAACCTTAAGGTAGAACTTTGGAGCTTTGTATTGGTCACAGGTTTAAACGTGTCTTTAATATCATAAAGATCCTCAAGCTTCACTACAGGTTTTGGGATTGAATTTTCCTCTTCTTTACCTCTCATTTGAAGGTCATGCTCGTTTTCCTCAATGATTTGATCATCATAGGACTTTTCGGAAGTTAAAAACTGTAAAATGTCTTCATCGTGGTTGAATACTCTCCAATTAGTGATATTGTCAGGAATCGATGGCCTAAAAAGTAATTCTACTGAAAATCTATCTGGGCTATAATCTTCGGAAGGTAGGAGCTTGGAAGCAACATTGGCTAGCAGGTCGGCTGCTGAATTTTGAGACCTGGGAATGGAAGAACTATTGAATGCCGAAAAGTGGGAGGTAAGTTCCTGTACCAACGACTGATAATGTTTGAGATGGCTAGAAAGACAATGAATTGTATTCCTTACCTGTTTAATAATAATTTCAGAATCTCCAAACACTTTCAAATATTGGACCTTGAGGCCAATCACTTTATATAGTCCTTGGACTAAGGCTTCGTACCCAGCTGTATTATTCGTGCATTCAAATTCTAACCTACAGGACAACATTGTTTTTTCTCCCTGTGGGCTAATCAAAATACATCCTGCTCGTGAGCCCTGACTAGACTTGGACCCATCGAAATATAATGACCAAAATAAAGAAGTATTAACAATTTTATTTACAGTTTCCTTAGTATCATTAAAACATCTTGACCTATCTGTTTGTGAATAATTCTCGATCTGAGATGTAGAATGGTTTACTGAGAAAGGAGATGGTTGGGCAGGAAAGTTACCAAAGAATGACTCTGATAAATAATTCCCTAAAATGTTGTTATTAAATGCTATTGGTTGGTTTTCTTGTTCAAATTCTGTAACTGTATGGGTCATGTGTTTTTCCCAATCGATTTTTATTTGATTTGGCTTTCCCTTATAGGGAAGCCACATATGGGACCAATCGGTAGAAATATACCCATGTAGTTTTTCAGACCAATCCCTACTCAAGGTCAAACCATAAAATTCAGGTATATCGGTGATCAAGATATCAATTCTTTGTACTACTCTAGGATCAGCTGATAGCCTTATAGTTACTAAGTTGATTTCTCCTAAAACTTGTACTTTAGTCCTGTCTAACTGTACAATATGAATAGCAGACTTTTGGGGTTCAATGTTCAGTTTGGAATAAACTGAAGTTGGCATTATATTAGAGGATACCTATGAACCAATCAAACAGCTGTGCAGGATTCTATTGTAGATCTCATAGGTTAGAAGGAAAGGTGGAGTATGAGAATTTGATCTATCTCCTATCAGAACTGCATCAGTAGCTTCGACCATACCAGAAGGTGGTTGACCTGTATCATTTGCAGATTTAGAACTAGGAAGGGGTGAAGTAGGAACAACATTTAATTCTTTGCGAAGCAATTTTTGCTGATGTTCCAATTTACTAAGTTCAAACATAGTAATGTTTTCTTAGTCCTTTTCATGTCATCAACAATATTGTAATCCTTTGAATCGGACACTACCAATGTCTTAGATGTTGATGGGATAGTTGAGGTTGAAGGTTGGTTTTGTGGAACTGTTACGGGTAGCTTCTTTGGGGGTACCTTTTCCTTTGTTGTAGCAACACCTGCACTCCTTTTCTTCGCAGCTGTCTGAATAGGTTTGGAAGTTCCTTTACTCCTGGGAGTGACAGGAAACGCTTCTTCTTCATTTTCTGTATCAGAGTTAGGCAATATAAAATCCCACATTCCATGACATTCAACAACTTCCTCTCCTTCATTAGTTGGTGAAGCTGTTTCTTCTTCTCCTTCTTCAAGATCTGAATCAGCATTAGATATAACATTCGGTGGTTTTGATTTAGTTTTCTTGTAATTCCTAAAGGGTCTTTGGTTGAGGTTTTAGCTACCTATTTTTTGATTTCAACCATTTCGTTTGACATAGTCTTGAGGACCTTTTGTAGACCCTACATGTCATATGGATCTTTAGGGGTTTTCTTCTTTGAATCATCTTTAAAAGAAAAAAATTTGGTTTTTCTATCTTCAAGAGCATCTTTCTTCTCTAGAAAATTAATACGTTTCTCCACAGCAAGTGCTTCTTTCATGTTTTCAGCTAAAGTTGGTTTTCCAGCCCTCTCTACAAAAATAACTATATTGGCAGGTAAGGAAGTTATATACCACTCGCTTCGGATTTTCTCACTTGGTTTGGAGGCCGTCGGGATTTTATTCAAGAATTTATTAAATCGTGCATTAAATTCTTTAATTGGTTCCCTATGCTCTATCCTAAGATTCGAGAGATCATTTATTAGTGTAGCCAAAGACCTATCGTCACCATACTTAGTCAGGAATTGTTCTTGGCAAGTCGTCCAACTGGTAATGGAACCAGAAGGTAAGGAAAAATACTAGGATCCTGTTGATCCTTGAAAAGTATAAGGGAAAAGCCTAACGACAACATCTTGCTCCGTTACACCCTTCAAATTAACTGCCAACATGAAGTTATTAATATGTTCCTCAGCTTGTGCTCCATCATTTGGATTAAACTTAGGTAACCATTTCTCAGGTCCATCAGGTAATGCATGCAATGGAGCAGGCATATTGACTGCACCAGGCCTGGTCCATGGATCTGCCATTGTAACCGTAGTAGTGGATGATATTACTGTTGAACTTCCAGAAGTCTGGGATGGAGTTGATATTAATGGTTGCACAGGTTGGGATGTTGAAGTTGCTAATCCATGATGAACAACAATGTGTGGTGGGGGAGTGGATGGTTGACTTCGCACTGGGGAAGGTGAGATGGAGGATGTGGATGAAAGTTCTTCACTATCAGATCATTCTGTGTTTTTCTTCGCCTTTTTCCTTTTGGGTAAAGGGAACTCATTAGGTTTAATACCGAGTTTTCCACTCTGAAGTCTGGTGAGAGGGTGAGGTAAATTGAACTGCAAAGTCGCACTGCTTTGAGATACCTCAGATTTCTATGGTGATATCGAGAAACTCTGAAGTTTGTGGATAAGAGATTGGACTTCAGGAGATTCAGGACTTAGTCATTCTGGAGTATGATGGGTTTGAGCAGTGGTAGTTGATTCCTCTTCTTCTTGTTTGGATACTGGAGAACCAACATGCAATTGGGAAGTATGAGGTGATGCGGAGGGAGAATTACTCTTTGAATGATCTGTAGATTTGAGTTTACTTGCCATTCACAGTTTATGGCTCTCCTTCTAGCGCCAAAAATGTTGATGCCCAAAAATCGTTGTATCAACATTGGGGGATAACCACCCGGTTCAGACCTTAATACAACTCCTTTTCCGTTTGGAGTGGTGGCTCCGACTGGGGATAATGGGACCAGTTTCCCAGTAATGAAAGAAAACGGGGTGTATGAATGATTGGTTTTCTAATCTAATGATAGGCGGATAACTTAATCTATCAGCAAAATAAAAGAACTACTACTAATCCCGAGAACTATTGTACTTTGAAATGTAGCGCTTGATGATCTATGTCTATTGACAGGAATATAGATGAATCTATCTAATAAACATAGATATTCATTCATTCAAGGATTACTTTGTTTAAATAGTTAAACAAAGTGATTAACATAATATTGCTACATTGATCATTTATATCATCGATACATATATGATCAAAAGAAAAGCATACTGTAAACATCCAATAGTGGAAGGAATAAAGAATGATGTTAAAACACATACATATATCCGATAATAGCAAAAGCAATCAAATGAAAATTCATATAAAAAGAATGAATTCAGACATAGATAATAGTACCATATGAGCAGCTAGTCACTCCCAATATCAATCACTATTTGAGATTCTTCTTCCAACGCAGAAATACTTTCAAACAAAGACAGTAGTGCACATTCGTATAAAAGCTTCTTTTTCAAAATCAGAATAATTGGTCCAGTTTTATAAAAGAATATGCCTGAAGTACAGTAGTGCAACTTCAAGCTTTAAGTCATGTACAAAACTTACGACCCTTTCCAAATACAATGAAAGGGTCTATAAATACTTAATTAAGCTAACTATCTATGAAATTGAAATCCTACTTAATTGATATCAATTTGATCTTGAATATCTCATTCACAGCAATCTGGCAGTCGGCAGGATGAATCATCATTTAGGCTATTTGCCTTTAAACCTGAGCTGACATACCACAAGATTGGCTCCACTTCGGGTGGTCTGTCGAGGCGAGAGTTGAGTTGGGCGGCATAGGTGGCATCTTGAATATTGGGAACGATATACCCGATTGCATCTGTAAGGCATTTGAGGGCAGCTCTCTGGCTGTGTGGTTTGACTAAGAAGAACTAATAGGCATCCCATGTCAAACTGTTAATTCCTGCGATTAATCTCCCATTTTTCTCTAGTTCCGGATAACATGACCGCTCCAATGTTTTCGTCACTGTCAATTTACCTGGAGTACATTGGGAAATCATGTTAGACAAGTAGAGAGTATTTACATCTTGAAATTTCTCTCTCTGCTTTCATTAACTGGGACTGCCAATCTGTAAATAATATCTCCTTATGTGATTTTAAAATCTTTGGTAAATTAGCCGCATGTCCCTCATCGGTATCTTGCCACTCAAGAAAATTAGTTAATGTTTCATCGGCTTGATCCAAGTTTGTTCTAGCTTTTTCCGATTTTTCACTTATTGATGTCGTCAAATTGCATAATGGTGCCGCCTGAAGGATTTGTTGACATAAAAGGTTTATCTGTGTTATCAATGCCTTGTTTATCTGTAATGCCTCTACATTGAATTCGGCTACCTGTGGAAGATTCTTTGTTTGCTCTAGCTGCGCTGATAGTTGAGCAATCTGCTCATCTTTTGACTTCAACATTTGTTCATTCGCTGCTTTTAATTGTGCCAATGCCTCAAACAACTCTTTCTACTTTTGGACTGCACTCTGATCAATCCTCTGTTTCTCTTCCTGCAATTGTTGAGTTAATTGACTATTTATTTGCTGTTGTGTTAGCAATTGTCGTTCTACCTGCTCCACCTTCTGTTGTGCTTCTGATAGTTGTGCTTGCAATGAAAAGATCTCTTGGTCTTTTGTTTTTAATAAAAGACTCACCTCTGATGACTTATCTATTGTTGCTGCCGAATAGGCTCCAGCATATTGTGATAGTTTTGTTAGGTCGTCAGAGGGGTCAAATTCCTCCTTCCAAACCACGTTGCCTGTCACCGTTTGTTATGGGAATAGGGAAGGTTGATCAATCCTTCTCCCCTTCCTCTGTCGTTTTACCACAACTTTGTGTCTTGGGCTATATAAGACATCCAAGGGAGGAATTTCTTCTATTTGCAAAATAATCTGATTGGAGGGATGCTTTGGGATTATCTCTACTTCTTTCGAATTGGGTAGGCTGCTAGTTCCACTTGGAACCTGTTCTGAAGTGGTCTCCTGTGTATCTGTTGCTTTCGATGTTTCAGCGTCTTTTGAGCATTCAAGATTACTTATAATTGAATCAAATCGCTGCCATTCCTAGAGAAATTTCAGGTCAATTTGAGTATCTACATTCACCTCTATGCTGCTCTGTTCCTGCTCTTTCATCTCGATTTCCTCTTGTCTTTTCATATGCACTTCCTCATGTTCTTTTGTTGTAACAGGAGGCTCCTTAGTATGTCGTTGTTCAGGCTCGCTTGATTTTGTTGTTGGGGTTGTCGCTAACAGATCTAGAGGCAGAGTTTGCAATCTTTGTTCTCTAAGTCTGTTGAATTCAACTAACCCTTCATCTTTGTATTCCATTATGGCCAGCGATCTAACTTGGGACATCGACTCGGCTGAGGAGAACAGTTCATCAATCTTATCTTCTTTATGGTCAAACTTTGTCAATTTGGCCTGTTCAAGTGCATTATAGGCAACTTTGTTGGGATCAAATCGCCTATTAGGGAGAGTTGCTAGAGTTAATGACTTCATCTTTGTAGATTCTTTCTCTGCATGTTTGAAATCATGCAAAGTGTAGACACCACATCTCAGAGGAAAAGAGGGCCAGACCCGCTTCTTATTTTTCTTTAGAGTTTGTGTAACTCCTTCGGAGATAATCTGATAGGCTATCTCCCTCGCGAACAGTTTATCAGGTATGTACAAAGGAAGGAAATGAGGTTCGGCTTGGCTGCCGAAAATTCTTATATAAGTAAATTTTTCCTCTCCGAACCATCTTCGTATTGATGTCAAATCAATCCTTGCTTGGTAAGAAATCTTGGGAGTAGGTTTATCAAAAATAGAGTAATGAATGGGTAACATAAAGCCATTGCAGACTTGGTATAAATGGTTCTTATAGGAAGTTTTCCACAATTTTTGATGGTATATGTGAATAGGCATGGGGTCTTGTGAAGTCCACCTCCAGCCGAGCACGGGAAATTCAGAGTTAAAACACAAGGTGTCTAGTATATAAGCACTATAGTAGAATAGCGGAATAAGCCTTTCAGTGACGTGGGTTTTGGTTCTAAAATCAAGAACTGTTGTTGCTAGCTTATCTGACAGTATAGTTTCCCAATCCATTATTTCACTATTACACGCCGCGGAATCATGCAACCCCCACAATCTACACATCATTATCCCAACATAACAATAAGGAGAACATAGGGAATCAACAGAGTACTTATCGAAAGATTCATGCTTGTGTTTTGCCGGATTTTTCCTCCAATCCCGAATGGGTTTGGATTCAATTTTGTTCTCATTTCGGAATTTCACTAGAAATGCCTTGTTGTACTTCTCTGGCACAGGAAAATGATACATTTTCCTCAAGTCATTAACCTGAAATGAACCAAAGATTCTCCCATCTCTAGTGCAGAAGGTTCTATCTGTGATTGGGATTTCCTTAATTGCCCACCTCACTACATCCGTATATGGGCGAATTTTTTCCCGAGCTGCTATCCGATGAAGGAAAGAGTCGGTTAAGTCCTTTAAGGTAGCATCAGATTTTTGATTGGTATGTGTTGTGGCTTGTACTACTGTCACCTCTGGTTCTTCGGCCTCAATAAAATTATAGGTACTTTGCTAAGTAGTTTTGTCAAGTCCTGAACATGTAGTATCAGATATCAACCCTTTCTTTTTAGTTCCTGGATCAGTGACAAGTTGTCCTGTGGCTGGCGAAGCAGAAGCGATTGCAGTTTTCTTAGACTTTTTTCCCATTATGCTTGAATCTATTACTTCAGAAGAGTTTTGCACAAGAGTGAAAATGAACGTAATACAAAGAATTGGTAGCGAAAACCAAATACGAGCGAGATATATTGATCAATGCACGATGAAGGATTAACTTAAAGTGGCCGCGGATACAATCTGTGAAAAGATTTTTAAGTTTACTATTTCATTAAATGGCCGTTAAAACCTACCAATCCTTTAAATTCCCATCATATCGTTTTATTGGCTGAATGATTTGTTTAAGTCTGCCTTGGATGTTTTGGTGGTTGATCACAGGTGAATCACTATTTGGAAGATAAGGCCTTTAATACGAATTAATTGTAATATCCCCGCTTTAACAATTTTTTGAAGTTCGTGCTTTTAGCTTTATTGCAATCGGGCATTGGGGGAAAACTTAAATTGTTATATTGGTTCCTTTTGGAATCCCCGATTGCCGATAGCGATATCGCATCGCATCGGGAGTATTAACTGAGCACTTTGAAAAGCATGCATGGTACATTCCCGATCGCCGATAGCGATATCGCATCGCATCGGAGCGAAAGGCACTTTTGTTATAGTAACTTATAATTGCCGATATCCGATAGCCTATTGCATGTTGTCGCGTCGGAGAAAACCTATGGGTCTTTTAAATTATGCCTCCTTTGTCATTGCGACATGCGATCGCTTTATCGCAATGATAAAAGATTAATCATTTATATTATAAGACCAAATAATTGGTTTCTCAAAAAGGTTTTATAATGTTTTCATTTTGTTTTCGGACCTTCTTGAATAATACAAAGTTGATACCAATTAAAATAAAAAGGGACCCATTTCATATTATAGTTTTGTGAATTAAAACGATATGAAATGGGGGGTTGTTGTAGAGCACAACACCTACTTATGAAGGTCATAAAGTGGTTCATGTATGATATCTTCATGCATACAGTAAGTTGTATTGAATGTGTGGATACTCTTTACAATTCTGACACCAGTTCAGTATAACGTTAAATATATAATTTGTGCTTCTTGTTTATTTGAGTTACAATTATTGTTTTAATCAATCACACTTGTAGATCCAAACTATGCATGTCCAACGAAATATGCCTATAATACTAACTATAGTGATCTGGTAAGGTTAAGTTACCTTCCATAGCATTTTCCCCAATTGTAAAATTACATTCCAGCATCTACATGTACCAATCAAACATTAAGTTGAGAGAAACTTTCTTTTTCAATACATAGTCTTATACAACGACCTATCCTTCATGAGCTTCACTATGCCTCATGGGAACCTTTATGAATAGATATCAAAATCTTGAGAATTTATTTTAGGATGGCACCCACTTAATTCACCATCAACTTATGTTAACGTTGATAGTATGTCATGGACTTCTTACATGTTGATTCATATAGTCTCCATTTATATACTTTTATTTTTTATGTTGTACATGATCTATGGAAAGAAAAATACTTAACATTTTGTCTCATAAAGGTTCAACATTTATTCCCTTCACATTTCTATATGTATGATCTTTGTTCCCTTAAGTTATGTCCTTGACCGGACTATCTTTATCAACATTAGTTGTATTTTCTCAAGCTATGTCCTTGCATAAAAAATCATGCATCTCCTAATGTAATTTTAGTATGAGTAGAATAACATGATGGCCATATCATCAAATTTTTAATCCAATCACTTATTCCCTTCCTTATTTATACATAAATTTCATTACATAATATATTCATTATTCTTTTTATATATGCACTACCCATTGACAAATTGAATATCTCATTATTACTATGGGTATAGCATCCCACTTTCAATGAAATAACAATAATTTACAATTATTACTAAATTATTTATTTCTCCCATTCTATCATGACCATTTAAACTATGCAGGTATCATGGTATAGAGTCTTCCACTCTCAAAATAGTATTCAACAATAACTTAAGTTTTGAAAAACTTTCACACATATACTAAGTAGAACTTTAATCTTCACATCATGTGATAAGTAGTCACCATAACAAGTAACTCATTGAGGTTTGACCTTTTCTACTTATTAAATAGTCATGTTAGTTGTTTGATATTTCCTTGCCTTCATGTCTACTCCATCAGAATTATTTTTTCAATGTAGCCTTTCTGAGGTTTCTCCCCAAAACATTTATAATTCTTGCTCCTGGATTCCCATTTCGAAACATTGTGACAGTGCCATCAGTTGCATGGTTCCAAAATATTTTGTCACCGAAACAAGGAGAAAATGTTGAAATCCTTAGTGGAATCTGTCAATTCAACATGCGTATCATAAGTAACTTAGATTTATCTGAGCTAAAAATTTTCACGTGAGCGATGGAATAAAGATCCAACTCCCTATTATGTGTAATCGGCGCAAGTCATGATTATAATGCATAACAATTCATTTGTTACCTTCTAGTTTTATGAATTATGCTAAATAGGTTGATTTCTTAAGTGGATAATCGTTAACAAACAAGTCACACCCTTGCTTGTGATGAGAGAACAAGATAGTTAAAGTTAAAGTTTTCATTCAAAGACATATCTTGGACATTATTATGGCTTAGAAGATTGTCATGCACTAGCCCAAAGACCATACGATAATGAATAATGATGGATTTTGTCAAATGAGCAGAAACCATCTATGGTTGAAACTTGATAGTGCCCTCTTGCTCTGGTCATTAGCCTCCAAGGATAGCATAAGAAAAATGGTTTTCGAAAATGGCTCTAAGGATTCCAAATTCACATGAGCTAAGTCAAAACCTTCACAAAATGTAATTGTTTCTCCTTCTCGGCGTCGAAAACTACAATAGTCACCCTGCCACATGGTTTTCTCATTTAGTAAGGAACTCAATCCATACCTATATATTTATCTTCGATCCAACCTCTTTTCTCAGCTAGATTTCCAAGGACAACAAAGGGAGCCTCCGTGGCCAAGCCTAGCTTTTCCATTGTAGGATTTGATCTGATGCGAATATGGCAAGGTATGTTCTTGATGAGAGGAGCCTGCTAGTCTTTTAATCTCCTGAATTCCATGCTTCTCATCTTTGGCCTCCCACATTGAGAAGGAGAGTAGAGGTTGAGCCTCCGTGCTGGTGGATGCAATGCAACCCATTCTACGAGAAATTTTTTTCAACAATTAAACACATTGACTTAGCCCTTGAGTCTGCTTGCAACAACCATACATAATCTTTTCATCCTTACCAAAAGGCTCAAACAAATCACTGTATAAGAGGGATTCCAAACAGAACTGCACCACCCCGTCAACTCCTTAGAACAATTATGTTCAACCTAGCTGCTCAGACCACATATGTTAGCCCCTTACTATGTCACAAACTGACTCTACACAAAGGTATCGATCTCTGCACTATTCCCCTAGTTGACTTCACTTTACAGTGAAGAGGAGATAATTCCTCCATTTTCTGAACCATCACAGTGATATATTCTACGTTCCTTTGATCTTCAAATTATGCATATGAACTCCGAAGCATATTAATATCGATATGGACAGCGAAGGGATCAATGGGTTCTTGCGGGTCTTCAACTCTAGACTTGCGATAATTGGATAAAAAAGACAATGGTCTCAGATACTTCACTTGACTTTGAGAGCTCATTTTATATGAAGGATGAGGCATGTTAGATGTGCAAAATCATTTCGATAAGGATAAGCATCAAGCTTTATCCACTGACTACACTGTCTCTTGGCAAACAAATACGCACTTCCCCTTGTTTCCAAAATTACCCATAGCGTAATATGGTGCCAGTATTAAATTAAATTTATTTTTCTAAATTAGAATCTCTTCATAGAATACAACTGCAGTAGGTAATTTCATTGATAAGCAGTATCCAATTGAAATATTTTATGGAGGAAACCAACAAAATAACCATTATCCCAAACGAATGAATATTTTTGTGGAAACTCACTCATTAATCTAATGTTTCTAGATCAACAGATACAGAAAATAGAAAAGTGGCATCAACAGTCGACAAGGAGATCACTTTTTTTTCTATTTTTCATCCATTCAATTAGGGAGGAATGAGAATTTTCCATCAATGATCGATGGAAATGTGTTCACCACGGGTTAACTGTAGAACCTTATAAGTTTGAGTATCTACGATCCATAACTTTGGAGAAGTTACTAAATATTGTAAACATCATGTTTATAGTAACTCAGCCATAGGAAAGTTATTAAATTGATGTTTACAGGTAACCCGATCATGGGAGACGATTATGATTACCTTAATATTCACAATCGATTTTGTGGGTGGCTGATTATTGATGACACTCTAATGTCAAGCGTATTTTCCACAACATCCATTTTTTATTGTAATTCTTCAAGCAACATCTTTTTTTTTATTAATGGAATCCAATCTTATTTACAAAGAATGTTTTATCCATTATAACCTTCCTAATTTGGAAATAAATAACCAAGTTTCATGGAAATGATGTGCCTCAAACAATTTAAGAAGTAACATGTAGGTTATTGTTAGTAGTACTTATCTACATGTAAAATTTTGTAGGTTGAGCTTCTCGTTAGAGTTTGAATGACTCTCGAAATTGATCAAAGGTGTCACTCTATGCACAGTCAATAGGAAAATAGTGCATGCATTATTATTTCTCATGTCGATGAGATATGTTTCTATCCCTCAACCATATATATGACCACCATCGCGACATAAGAATAAGTCAATAAAATGAACCCTGCTGGTTAAGGTACCTACGTGGAGAAGTTGAATTTTTATCACATTTATTCTTACAAGCAGATAAACATAATATTCAATTAACTTTCACTCACTAACAAGGCGTTAAGTTTATCCTCATCAAATTTTAGCTTATGCACCATCATTCATTTATTTCCCACCCTATATAAGATATCATTGAGTCTTAAATCTTAACCACACACTTACATCTTATAACACTTCGACCCTATCTTGATGGAATACTTTTGTTTTAAATTGATCCCCTTTATGCAATCAGAAAAACAATTAGTTATATGATTGTCAAGTAACCTAGGGGACGTAACTCTTAAATCAAATATCTCTTATTTCAAACAACCTTAGGCCTTTGATTTCAAGTAACCAATATATATACAATATATACTATATTATATATGTTCCTATTACAAAATCGTCCTCAAATAAATTGTTTCAAGTCTTGATTTCAACCTGGATGGATTCTAGAATGTTTTTCATCTAACAATTTATAATTGAACCCTTCATTAGGACATAAAACTCCTTCCTATCTTGTAGAAGTGCGGTGACCCTTAGGCCACAATATTTGAACTTAGTGCTCTCATACCATTTGCAACATACCCCATGAGTCTAATCTGAGAATTACCTACTAGGCTCCCCTTCCTTAAATTTTTGTTTGATTAAAGTTAAGATTCAATCAATTGTCACAAGTATTACCCTATACCCATATTCTTCAAATTTTGACAACATTAAAGAAACGAGACATACCCCTTCGGTACCATACTACAACTCCTCTGAGGCTTTAGTAGGTTCATCTCCTCTTAGGTCCCTATACTACTAGTGTAAGCCCTTATTGTTATTAGTACACCCACCTTATTATATTGTTGTGCCCATGTAGTCCCCATGTTGTTATTATTGTTCCCCATAGAAGCCCACTATTTTTATTATTGTTCCCTTACATTATTACTGTTATGTCAGCCCTGATTATATTATGACCCCTTATACTCCTATATATAGAAAGGAGGTCTTTTAATTTGTATCATCCAAGAATTGTTCATTTGTGTAATGTAAAGGAGGTTTCTCCCTCGAAGAGGCCTATTTCTAAGGCGTTCATCTATCCTTTCTATCTTTCTGTGAGCGGGTTTCATAACATTTGGTATTATAGCTTTGGATTCTAGTGTTTCACTGCTCCAAACAGGTCATCGTGGCACTTTCACTATAACTTTTTTTTGGTGATGTTTCAGAAGAGAAAACACAAACCCATTTGTGAAGAAATCACATTGACCCTTGGGTCTAAATTTCAGATCTTTTCTCATTTTATTTTCAGCAATATGATCTAAGGAATTTAGGGTTTTTGCCAGCTCCAGAATTTCATCTAAAATAGGTCATCGTGGAATGTTAACTATAACGTTCTGGATAGAAAGTTTCAAGAGATAAAAAAAAACCCATTTGAGAAGACATCAGGCTAAACCTCCGCTTAAAATTTTAGATCTTGGATTGCTATATTTTCAGACATATGATTTGAGTAAGTTAGGGTTTGTGCAGACACCCAAATTACACCATAAACATGTGACCTTAGGAAAATCATCATATCTTTCTCTCTGAGCATGAGATTGAAATTTCATAATAAATTACAGAAAAAGGATAGATTCTATTTTGTTTGGGTATAAGTTTTAGAATCTAAGGTTGAAACGGTGACATGTGGCACATCGTACAAGTTAAATCTACTAAACTAGTCTATAATTAGGTCATCACGGGAGATTGGGAATAAACCTTTCTGCGGGAATCCAATTGCAATTAGAATTGCAGAGTTACCCAAAGGACTCAGAGGACTATTACACGCCGAAATTTTAGGACTTAAATATCTAAAATTACATAGTTAAAATTGTTTCAAGATCAAGACCATAAAATCAAGAAAAAGTGAGATGAGGAAGTTTGGTGGAAAGAATCCATAAATTGGATAATACAGATGGAGAAATATTTTGATTTACATTGTGTACCACTTTTACAAAAGGTACATATTGCATCTAATTATTTAGAACCAGATCAATTTTTATGGTATAAAGGTTTTTTTTCTCGTAAACCACTTGTTACGTGGTCAATTTTCATGGAGGAAATGGTAGCACATTATGAGAGTACAAAGAGAAACACCTTCTTTATCCAATTGATACATCTCAAACAAAATTGTTCAATGGTAGAGCACATTGAGGAATTTCAAAAATTGAATATAACGGAAAACGATATTTGAGAGAAGCAGAGGATTGATGTCTCCATAGGGTGTTACGCTAAAAAATGTCACTATGACTATTTACAGTTAGCATGACTCTATCAACAGTCATACTACCCTCTTAGGCAAGTCTTATGCCTCTACTCTCCATGTCAAACTCTAAAAAAGAGAGAAAATCTTTCAAAATGTATTTATCTCTGGGGACGTAGGTTCTCTCAACCTTACCTGCAGGGACGCACCCAATGTTCACAAAAGATGCGTCTTTGGACGCTCTGTATGTAAAGGTGCAGGTGCGTCCCCCTGAAAAGGTTAAAATGCGCAAGTTTCATCTTTAAAAAGTCACTTGTGGTTATTTCTAGAGCATTCTAGAAGGTTGTTCGACGTGTATTGAGCGCCTCCAGATGGTTCATGCACTCCTACCAAAGAGGAACTTATCCCATCAATAGGGGAGCTATCCCATCCAAAGAGGGGATTATCCCATTGATGGTGGACCTGATTAACTTCCTCTTGAACACTATAAATACAGGCATTGGGCCAGAAGGAGAGAGGTTGAAAGCTATACATTTCTAAGGGTAAATGCTGCAGGAATTAGGACTTCCATTTAGAAGCTTGTGAGGAGAGATTGCCATCTTTGCTTGTTCTATTTGGAAGTGGGTGAGCTTTGTCAAAGTAGAGGAAGACTCTTGTGGACCCTGGAAGGAGCTTGCACAACACCAGGGCTCAGGTTGTAATGGTTCCTTTTGATTACCTTTAATGCAAATTGGTCCATTCTTCTTAATAACTTGTTGTTTATGAGTTATTTCATGTACTCCTTGGTCTATATGTTGAATATGCTTTGTTTTATGTTATAATCAGGTGCTATTTAATTGTTTGACTGTTGGTGATTGCAGGTTTTGGAGAAAAGGAGGAGCTCATCCAAATCAACAAAGCTTGGACTTCTACAACAGCGTTTGGACAAAGGTAAGAAAAAAACACTTGATTTCTCATATTATAATGCATGTTTAGAGAAGGATAGCTCTAGTTTGTTTTGTTTGTCATTAGAATGTCTTAGAATTCTAGGAAGGTCGGTTGTGTCCGCACCATTGACTGATTCTGTGTGACAAATTGGCGACTCCACTGAGGATATCCAGGAGGATATAATATCCCGAATGCGACTCCTGTTCCTAGTTATCCTGGATATCCTCCTCCTGGGGCCGGTATTGTGACCCAGAGTTTTAGAGATCCTAACCGGCAGTTACCGTTTATCGCAACTTTGGATTTACCAGACTTGACGCGCCTAACGAACGATCCAATTCAATATCTTCCGTTCTGGCCGTCAATGCCAAATAAGTTGCCCAGCGATATACCCATGTTCGAAGGTAAGTCTGGAGAGGATCCGTCCAATCACGTGATGACTTACCACCTCTCGTGTGCTTCAAATTCTATCTCGGATGATTCGATCCGCTTACATCTTTTCCAGCGTACACTCATTGGTCTCGCGGCCAAGTGGTACATTGAGTTACCACGGGCCTCTTTTTACAATTTTAGCCAGTTAGCTACCTCGTTCTTAACTCACTTTCAGTTGCCGGTCAGATACGATAACGGCACGGAGTTATTAACTTCACTAAAACAATCAACCTCCATGTATATTTCCGATCACATTCATGAGTGGAGACGTCGAAGAAGGCTAGTGAAAGTTTTTATCCCAGACCAAATCTTAGCTGAATGGTTTGTTAAATCATTATTACCAAGGATTACTGAAGATGTAGCTAAGGCCGTAGTAGTTACTGAGGAGCAAGTCATTGCTCAGGCGCAATACCTTGACTTAGTTTACATACAGTCGGGTACATTACACGAGAAGATTCCGGATCTTCCAAAGTCGAATCAAATCGCTGCTGCTCCTTCGGTATCTCATGCCGCTAATGGTATGATTGGTATCGTGAATACAAAGAGCAAGAAGAAGTCTTCCAAGGCTTCGACTACTCCTATTATCACTTTGCCCGATTCCCCGACAGGAGAGTCTTCTCCTGAACTTACCACCGATATTCGCGCTGTAGAGTCATCTACGGCCAAATCAAAAAATGGCGGGAAGAAGAAAGGAAAGAAGAAGGCTAAAGCAGACAAGGCTCCGAAGGAGAAAACCGAAAAGTTGGAAACCAATGACGAAAAGCGCAAACCTCGATATCCTTGTCTTATTTGTGAAGAGGATCATTTTACGAGAGATTGCCCTCATCGGGCTGAGGTTGTGAAAATAGTCAAAGGTTCTCCCACTCCTGCTATGTTAAAAAATCCATTTCCGGAGCAGGAGAATAAGATGATAGGTTCTTCCTCGAATGCCAGTGAAGAACCCATTTTGATGATGTCTCATGTGAGGATTGCGACTCGATCGCAAGATTATGGTAGTAAGAATCCCGTTGATGGTAAGGAAGCAGAATCTTCTCACTCTAACCCATCAACCTCAGCTCCTGGTTCTAAACCGCTACAGATCGAGAAACCTAACCCGAAATTAGTAATTAAACCACCCGCCAAGGGTGTACTTCGAAGGTATGCTTTCAATCCACATGCGAGAGCGGCCCAGAATTACAACATTGTTGAGGACTTAGCTGTTTCACCCTCAGCAATGTCGGCGTTAGAATTGCTACAATCATGCCCAACACAACGAAAATTGTTTTTGTCAGCTATAGGAGTTGTTGATGTTCAGGACCCGAATCTAATAATCTTCGATCTAGAAAATAGTACACCACGTCTCCCCCATCAAATGGCTTTTCAAATTCCAGTGATAGTCAAAAACAGACCCATTCATAGGACTGTGATTGATGAGGGAGCTTCTACGTGTATTATGTCGATTCAATGTTGGAGATCCCTTGGTTCTCCTTCGTTGAACCAATCCCCCACCATGCTTAAGGCCTTTGATGGCCGTGGGTTCCGTCCGTTTGGTATTCTACAGGAATTGCCTATAGGGGTAGAAGGTAAAACCGTTAGTCTGGATGTGGAAGTGGTTGATGCCCCTCTAGACTACAATCTTCTTTTGGGTCGAAGTTGGTCATATGCTATGACAGCGGTCGTTTCATCGGTCTTCAGAGTAATTAAGTTTCCACATAACTGTAAGATCATGACTATTGATCAGCTGACATACTTTTCATCCGACCCAGCCTCTTCAGAGAGTATCCAGCATGTCGGTAAGACGACAATCCCTTATAGGGATGTTGGTGTAGGTTTAGTTAAGGATTCTGGTTTACTAGGAACTTTTCCTCTCCCTCCACTCAACGTAGAACCTTCATTTGCAACAATTCATATGATTACATCAGAAAACATTATTTATGATGATCCTTGGATTGTCCCATCTGACTCTGAGATAGACTCATTCGGTGATGCTATGCCCTTGAGTCCATATGAAATTGCTTATGAAGCTCTCATGTCTTTTACCGACTCTCATTCAACCGAGATCGACCAAATGAATGTGGTCAGTGAAGAATCACTTTTCACCTCAACCTTAGAACGGATAGTGTTTCCCGAAGTCGTGTCATCTGACGAACAACTTCGCGAAATCCTAAATGTAGACGATCTACCATGGGAGGATCTCCATCACAGATCTTCGTTTTTACCTAAGGATGATGCATTTGAAAATTATTTTTCATCTATCTTTACCGCTGAATATGTCAAAGACGCTCAGGATCCAACGAAACATTCTGATTCAGAGTTGAATTTAGGGAATATTTCTCGTACTATTCCCATTGATATTTCAGTGAAGCCCGGAATTGAGGAGAACATTCATATAGGTGCCGCATGTACAGACGATGAAATCCAAACTTCCAAGGCCCTATTCCAAGAATTCCGCGATGTGTTTGCCTGGTCTTACAAGGAAATGCCAGGAATTGATCCTGCCATTGTTGTTCATGAAATAAAAACCTACCCGGATGCTAAACCCGTCCGGCAACGATTGCGTCAGATTCTCCCTCGAAAAGCGGCTGCGATTAAAGCAGAAGTCGAAAAGTTGTTGAAAGCAGGTTTCATTTATCCGATCCCGTTAACAGATTGGGTATCGAATATTGTTCCGGTCAATAAGAAACAAGGAACGATAAGAATCTGTATCGACTATATCGATATCAATCGAGCTTGTCCAAAAGACAACTATCCTACGCCTTATATCGATCAAATTATTGATGATTGTGCCGGAAGTGAAATGTTTTCCTTCATGGATGACTTTTCGGGCTATAATCAAATCAATATTCTACCTGCCGACCAACCAAAAACGGCATTCATTTGTCCATGGGGGACATTTGCTTATTGCAAATTACCTTTTGGGCTTAAGAATGCCGGGGCCACTTTTCAACGGGCGATGTCTTACGCATTTCACGACATCAAGCACATTGTGCAACCGTATCTCGATGATTTGCCTGCTCATTCTTTACGTCGAGCTGATCACCTTGTCCACCTACGAGCAATCTTTATGAGGTGTAGGCATTATCGAATTTGGTTGAATCCCCACAAGTGTGTTTTCTGTATAGAAACAGGTCGATTGCTAGGATTTGTTGTTTCAAAAACCGGCATTCGCGTCGATCCCTCGAAAGTCGAGGCTATCATCAAATTGCCTCCTCCTTCGAGTTTGCGCCAACTCCAAAGTTTGCAGGGAAAGCAAACTTTTTACGCCGATTCATCCCGAACTACGCCGAGGTCACTAAAGGTTTTACACGGTTGTTGAAACAGAACGTTCAATTCTTTTGGGACGAGATTTCCCAACAATCTTTTGATGCACTTAAACACGCGTTGACCCATGCACCGTTGTTGCATCCTCCCAACTACAACCAGGACTACTTCTTATACCTCGCAGCTTCGCATTCCACCATTGGAATGGTGTTAGTTCAAGAAGATGAATTCGGAGTGGAACATGTGATATATTATCTCAGTAGAACCTTAAATCCCACTGAGCTAAAATATTCGCATGTGGAGAAATTGGCCCTGGTAGCCGTTCAAGCTGTCCAGCGTTTTCGTCACTACATTCTTCTCCGTAAAACTACAGTTATTTCGGATTGCAACCCTATGATTTACATTTTGACAAAACAACTGCTAGGGGGCAAGTACTCTAAATGGATCGTTATCCTGCAAGAGTTCGACTTGGAGTTCGAGAAGTCCAAGTCTAAGAAATCCTTAGTTTTTGCGGAATTGATGTGTGATTTCCCGCGTACTGACACTGAGACTGTGGCGGAGGAGTCCATTGCGGACGAATCTTTGTTTCTTATCAGTACTTTAGATCCATGGTACGGGGATATAATCATCTATCTCCAAACCCAAACCTTTCGGCCTGAAGCTTCAAAGGCGGAACGTCGAAAAATTCGGTTTCAATCCTAGCAATACAAAATTATTGGAGATACACTTTATCGCCGGGGGGCAGACTTAGTTTTTCGACGTTGTTTAACTCACGAAGAGGCTGAGAGGGTTTTGAATGATTGTCAGTCTGGAGCATGTGGCGGTCATATGTCTGGGTATGCCACAGCTCAGAAGGTGTTGCGCGCTGGTTACTTCTGGCCATCTATGTTTAAGGATTGTATCATTGCAATCCGGAAGTGCCACAACTGGCAAGTGTTTGATCAAAAGATGCGCGCACTGCCTGCTCCTCTCCACCCTATAATTGCCGTTGGTCCATTCGCCAAATGGGGTATCGACTTTATTACTTGTAACCCTCACTCGGCCGGGGGGCATGCGTATATCATCCTCGCGGTTGACTATTTCACTAAATGGGCCGAGGCGATGCCTACATTCGACGCAAGCGGCAAAACAGCTGCAGTTTTCGTATTCAATCATATTATAACTAGGTTTGGTGTCCCACAAGCAATCATTACTGACCATGGGAGCCATTTTCGAAACATCATGATGACTGAGCTTACAAGCCAGCTTGGTTTGCGCCACGACAGCTCTACTCCTTACTATCCGCAAGCCAACGGTTTGGTTGAGTCTATCAACAAAGTTCTGGTTATCATGATCCGACGAACCATTGGTATTCATCGGTCGAATTGGCACAACATGTTATTTTCTGCACTATGGGCATACCGAACCTCAGTGAAAACCTCAACAGGGTTCACTCCTTTCCAACTAGTTTATGTCTTGGAAGCTGTGTTACCCATTGAATGCGAAATCCCATCACTTCAAATGGCTGTCGAATTACTCCCAGCTACTTCCGAAGAGGAGAAACGTTTATTGTACTTAGCTAAATTAAATGAGACTCGACGTGACGCTGCATTGGCAATCGAGACTCACGCGAAGCGAATGAAAGCTCAGTATGATAGAAATGTGACCCCTCGAAGTTTTTCGGAGGGAGACCTAGTGCTATTATATGATCAAGCTAACGATAAGCTAGGTGTTGGAAAATTCGTTCCTATGTGGCATGGACCCTATATTGTAAAGCGAAAGCTAGCAAAAGGGGCTTATGAGCTGGTAGATTTTGATGGGGACTCTTTGGGTAAACCCAGAAATGGACTTTACTTAAAGAGGTATTGTGCTTAAATGGTGGGTATGGAGAAATTTTTAGTTAGGTTAGGTTTTCTTTCTAGCTAGTATGTTTGTTAGTTAGTTAGTGTGCTTAGCTTAGCGAGTGTGTTTTTTCGTCGTTATTCTGGCTTATCTTGGTTTTACTCTTGATATTGAAGATGTTGACGCCCCTCCAAACATACATTGGATTTGCTGATGGTGCTTGTCGTAGTACACGAAATATCTCTTCCGCAGCTTGGGTTATCTATTCACTCTCTGACGAGTTAGTTTCTATGCATGGGGTAAGCCTCGGTCAAACAACGAACAACATTGCAGAATACAGTGCAGTGGTTGAATTATTATCCGAATCTATTTCATTTGGAATTCGACGTTTGATGGTGAGGTTAGATTCTGAACTTGTTGTATTACAGCTTAATAGAGTTTATGCCATTAGGAATCCTGTGTTATTAAGGTTGTTTTTGAGAGTGCGTCTCTTGGAACGTGAATTTGATTACATTGAATATCAGCATATTCCAAGGTCCTTAAATACATTAGCAGATGCAATTGCTTCTCGAGTGTTGGACAGACATTTACGATAATCATGCAAGTAAATTTAAAAACATTTCATCATACATGTTAAACAAGATAAGCCGGTAATAGTGATATATATATAGATAGGAGTGTGTCAAAAAATATACATCGTCTTCGATCATAGGTTGAAAAACACCTTATGATCGGCAAAAATGATAGAGTACAAAAAGGTCAAAAATGTCACATGTGTCTACAAAGTGACTAGCCAATCACTGGTGGTGCTCCCTGTACGACACCACTGCACGGGCTACCTTGGGCAAAAATCTCCTAAACGGTCCAGGGACCGCGACTACATAGCGCTGAAGTATGATAGGAATATCATCCATAGTAGTCTCAGGCATATCCGCCGTCAGACGCTCTAGATCTTGCTCCAACTCAGCTAGTACCTCTGCAGCCGCTGCGTCCTGTGGGGCCGGTACCGGTGCAACTGGATGTCTCCTCTCAAAAGGCCGGAGGTTGGCTGGGCGCTGTGGACCAACATCTGCATTTTGAAAATTTTACTATCAGTTTTGAGACGATATATATAAAAAACAAAAAAATACATAATTTGAAAACTTGTGAAAAATAAAGTACCTCTGTCATCCCATTGTTCTCCCTGTGGAAGAACCATGTCCGGATCACCTCGAAAATATACTCCGGCATACGGAAAGTCCTGGATCGAGAAAACCTGGTCCTCCAACCAGTGAAAGTAACTATCAGAAAATCGAACAACTGCCGCGCCCTCGTGAGGATGCCGGGCCATCACCGCAACCCATCGTACCAGCTTTAGCTCCCGAGGACCCAAGATATCAACAGTGAGTTGCTGAGGGATCAGCATTGGAACTCTCTCTAAGGCAAAGCTCACGACTAAAGGCCCATATCCAAAAGTCTTCAGTCGTCCGTTCTTTGCCTTAGTCAGTTGGCTCTTCACGTTAGCCGACACAGCATCACACCAGTTGAAAATGGTGCCTTGGTAACAGTCAATTGCCATCCGCATTTAGGACCCGGAAGCAATGTGTAAAGCGGCCGCGCCGCAAATTCTGGTAATCGTGAACGCTATGACTTTGAGTTCACGCAGAGAGATGTGTTTGATCTCCACGCCTTTCGAATGGTGTGCACCAGTTGTGCACCAATCTTCCCGGAGACTAGCAAGGGATTGGCCACCCGGCCTAGTCCCGGCTAGATTGAGTTGCTCGCCTCTGTTTGGCAAGCCAGTGAGAAAGTATACATCCGAGGGCTCAATCTCGAGCTGGTGCCCTCCTATGTAAAAACATTGTTCTTGAACGTTCCATCTCTCAACCAGCCATTCTAAGAATCTTACCTGAGCCCTCATGCCAGGTATGGCCCAGTATTTATATAGCCCGCATTCTTTTAGGGCATCAATGGAAGGTTGATGTTCAATTGCAGCTAAATCAACGTCTTCATGCTCTCTTTCTCTCCAATCCAACATGGTGAGTGCCCTACACACCAAGAAACAATGATTAGAAATGATTTGGGGAAATTTGAATGGTCATTTGTGGAGATTGGGGTTTTAAAATCCACCTTTCACGGAGGACGCACCCCGCGTTTACAACACAGGGCGTCCGGACGCAGCTGGCCTGAAGGTGGGCTGCGTCCCCCAACCATTTTCCTGTATAGGAAAAAGTCGGGGGACGCAGGTCACCCGAAGGGCACCTGCGTCCACCGAGGGGCGCATTCTAAAACCTAAACCCCCCCAAAAACCAAAACTAAAACCTAAAAATCAACTTTAATCGGATGAAATGGAAGATTAGGATGTTGTAAAATACCTGCAAGAGACGGCGTTCGATTCTGACGGTCGTATTTTCTTCAGCGACCACGGGAAGTTTCTTGCCAAAAGCTCCTTTTTCAACCTCAACAATCAAACGGTAAAAATGACATGGTAAAAAGTCTTTTTATAGGTTTTTTGGATGAATTTGTTCATTTTTCACCATGGAAAGATGTTTTTCGATGTATTTTTGCCTATCTTAAACAGGTATGAGTAATGTGTCGCTTTTGTGCAGGACAAAGGGACTTAGAGGGAAAATTGTCATTTTTCACAAACCAAAATATCAGAGTCATCTTTTAAGCCCTTTTCTGACTCCTAAAAAATGAAAAGATTGCCGAGCGTTTCTTTTACACTCGTTAAAACGGAATTAAAACACGGTCCCCTTATAGCTCTTTTCTGACCGTAAAATCAAGAAAAGATTGCCGGGTTTTTGTCGTTTCAAACTCGATACGGAAATAAAACGACGTGTCTTTGATCGCTTTTTACTTTTCAGGTCAGTGACACTAATTATGAAAGTACTCCTTGGTCGCAAGATCAAGCGGTTCCCCTAGGTATTATTTTATACTTTTTCGCGCTTGAGGGACACAAATCTACGAAAACGTTCAACTTGGAGTCTTCTTAAGTTTTTCAGACTCTCTAAAATTGAAAAACGCCGAGTTTCTCCTATACTGGGCTCGTTAAACATTTCACAGTAAAGGACCTGTTCAATTACTAACAGGAACGAACCACTCCTTCCTAGGGTTCGAATCAAAACTGGGTTGGACTCATCCGAAGGATGAGCTTATAATCAAGCATATGTTATCCTCCTCAAGCTTGTTAAAAATAAAGAGGTACTTGCCAGAAATGGTGGGGGAAAAGAGAGAAGAATGAGCCTATTTGTTACCTTTTGTCTCAGAAGAAACTTTATTACCACTCTTGAACACGACACTTTTCATTCACCTGGGTTGGGAAATCCTTTACCTCACAGTTGATCAAACCACTTTGAAAGTCTTCAGCCGGGTTCCGGGGATTAACTTTGAGTCGTTTATCACCAAGCCATCTGTTGTGTCATTATGTGTTCAAGAGGTCTGCAAGCAAAACTTTCATCTGCAAAATACTTGTCATCCATTTGACCATCCCTGAGTCAGTCCTTACAGCAACATTTCTTTAACTTGAGCAATGATTTCGTGTTGCGGGCTTGCCTGCAACGGGTCGCTTTCTATCGACATCAGCACATTATCTAGAGAGATGACTTAGAAATAGTCAGTACCTTGAAGTCTGCATGCATCAATGGCAGGTTTCTCGCCTTTGACGTCAGTTTACATCATTGACTTTCGATCGAAGGATTCCGTGAAATGTTCGACATCAACTCATTCATTCACATCTCATGGATTGTACTGGGTACTTTGAGAACCATTGACATTATTGGTGGTTTCTCTCACTCTTGTTAACAGTTCACATCATCGACTGGTAATCAAGTGGTTTCTACCATGTTCGACATCGACTCATTTATTCGCATGGCTAGAATCGTACCAATTCGAGAAGTAGAAATGAAGACCCTGGATCTAGTTTCCACCATCCAGGCTGCGAGGAATTTTGTATTCATTATCTAAGTAGACTAATTATAAACAGATGGCTGCGTCCATACTGTGTCTACAAAAGTCTATGATTATGATGTACTACAAGATCATTCCTGTATCAGAGTAGTTATTTTGTTAGTTAAAGTTTTAATCTGAGTATGGGAATGCCTACCTCAGTGATGATATAATCTTATACATGTATTTTGTGTTGAAAATTGCAGGTTCTGACCAGGCTCTCCACGAGATAATCCTTGAAATGATAAAGCGCTTCACCCTTCCTAGATAATACAAAACCCTAATCTATTCGAGGCTTCGCACTTTAGGGGGCAATCTGTTACGCTAAAAAATGTCACCATGACTATTTACAGTTAGCATGACTCTATCAACAGTCATACTACCCTCTTAGGCAAGTCTTATGCCTCTGCTCTCCATGTCAAACTCCAAAAAAGAGAGAAAATCTTTCAAAATGTATTTATCTCTGGGGATGCAGGTTCTCTCAACCTTACCTGCGGGGACACACCCAATGTTCACAAAAGTTGCATCTATGGATGCTCTGTATGTAAAGGTGCAGGTGCGTCCCCCTGAAAAGGTTAAAATGCGCAAGTTTCATCTTTAAAAAGTCACTTGTGGTTATTTCTAGAGCATTCTAGAAGGTTGTTCGACGTGTATTGAGCGCCTCCAGATGGTTCATGCACTCCTACCAAAGAGGAACTTATCCCATCAATAGGGGAGCTATCCCATCCAAAGAGGGGATTATCCCATTGATGGTGGACCTGATTAACTTCCTCTTGAACACTATAAATACAGGCATTGGGCCAGAAGGAGAAAGGTTGAAAGCTATACATTTCTAAGGGTAAATGCTGCAGGAATTAGGACTTCCATTTACAAGCTTGTGAGGAGAGATTGCCATCTTTGCTTGTTCTATTTGGAAGTGGGTAAGCTTTGTCAAAGTAGAGGAAGACTCTTGTGGACCCTGGAAGGAGCTTGCACAACACCAAGGCTCAGGTTGTAATGGTTCCTTTTGATTACCTTTAATGCAAATTGGTCCATTCTTCTCAATAACTTATTGTTTATGAGTTATTTCATGTACTCCTTGGTCTATATGTTGAATATGCTTTGTTTTATGTTATAATCAGGTTCTATTTAATTGTTTGACTGTTGGTGATTGCATGTTTTGGAGAAAAGGAGGAGCTCATCCAGATCAACAAAGCTTGGACTTCTACAACAATTTTTGGACAAAGGTAAGAACAAAACACTTGATTTCTCATATTATAATGCATGTTTAGAGAAGGATAGCTCTAGTTTGTTTTGTTTGTCATTAGAATGTCTTAGACTTCTAGGAAGGTCGGTTGTGTCCGCACCATTGACTGATTCCGTGTGACACTCCATAGGGACTTTAAAGGATAACATTCAACATGAGGTTCGTCTTTGGGAACCTGATGCACTGAAGAGGGCATTCAGGTTGGCAAGAAAAGTGGAAAGAAAAATTATGGAAACAAAGAAGTCTACCCCTTGGAACTATAAAGATGGAAATGTTGTTTCTCCTAGCCTTCTGTAACCTACAAGGTTGAAACCACAACAATTGGAAGAAAAAGGAGCGAAAGGACTTTGTTACATTTGTGATAACAAATACACTAAAGGCCATAAGTGTGTTGAGAATAAATTATTTTACATCGATTATGAAGAGGAGGAAGAATTTTATATAGAAGCATCAAAAACTACTCAAGCATTGAGGACAACACTTTTTGAAGGAGAGGAGCATGTTATGTCCCTATACTACTTGTGTAACCCCTTATTGTTATTATTATAACCCCCTTATTATATTGTTGTGCCCATGTAGTCCCTATATTGTTATTTTTGTTCCCCATAGAAGCCCACTATTGTTATTATTGTTCCCTTAAATTATTATTGTTATGTCGGCCCTCATTATATTATCACCTCTTAGATTCCTATATATAGAAAGGAGGTCTTTTCATTTGTATCATCCAAGAATTGTTCATTTGTGTAATGTAAAGGAGGTTGCCCCCTCAAAGAGGCTTATTTCTAAGGAATTCATCTATCTTTTCTATATTTTTGTGAGCTGGTTTCATAACATGTTGTAGACTCTTAGGTTCAATAAATAGAACTTTAATACAAGATTCCAATTCAACCGTTATGCACGTATTATAACTCAAATGAACGATCACCCAAGGTAAACATTATGCATAAAGAAATAACTCCTTTTCTACCTCAATATTAGCATAAATCAAATTTCAACATAATTATTTTAACGCTAGTATTACCCATAACACAATCATAATCCCACTGCCAAAGTTGCGTGTAATGTTAACATGTGTATCTTATTTATTATGCACACTTAGTTAAAAGAGCAGCATTGGATGCACAATTCATAACATAAATGACCTACACCATAGTTATACAGTTGAGCCTTAATCATAGTTACCCAATTTACATAGTTGACTCAAGCACGATTATTCACTATCTCAAAGAAAAGACATGATAACACCAATACTGAATAAGATCCACATGTTATGTTTCTTTAATAAACTTAACTGGGACTGAATTGATATGAAATGGATGTCCCATGCACTCATATGTAATGAACTCAAGCCCACAACTAACATAGGCAATTATACTCATTCATAGTAGTCATATGTACATTATTCAATCAATTTATATGTAAGAACAACGTAACAAATTTCTCTTATATACTTTAGAATTGACAATATAGAGAGTAAGAGTCAAAATTTAAACATCTCATGCAACCACATTATCTAAAATGATTTCACTTGGGAAAAAATGAGCACTACCACCCAATTTAGAACTGTGTTCCACCAATCCACCGTCGAGACGAGAATTCTTGCCATGGATCAAGTGCCTCTTATTGATATCTACAATGGGTGTTTAATACCCTCTTTCATGATATGGTTTCCATTAAAGGCGTCCTGCTTTTATGTATCTTTTTTATCCATTTCCCTAGGCTTTTCCAAGAAAATCTCGCCTTTATCTCTCGCGAGGATTTTCCTCATAAAAGATTTCCTTTATCTCCTGCAAGGATTTTATGTTTTTTCTTAACTTAGCATCTTTCTCTAGCTAAGTAGCTTAATGGATATTTATCTCCAAATATATTAAGCTCATCTATATTTGGATCTATACTTCTTATCATGAAAGGATTATCCATTCCCATTGACAAATGGGATTTGGCAAGAATCTCATCTCTTGGTGTCTAGCTTTTCCAAGCAATTAATTTTTTATTTTTTATTTTTAACTCATAATAAGTATTTACTTTTGTTGTTGCAGATCTAACCGAGCTTTTCTTAGCTTAGGTTAGCAAAGTTTTACATACAAGGGATGTGTGTTACACATGACCAACCCTCCTTGAAAAAACTTACAAAATATCCATCTTTAATCTATGAAGAATTTAGTATAAATGTGCTTTCACGCTTATGACCAAGATTTTTGATCTCTAGCAAAATCAGTGAGTGGTTAAACTCACCTTCTAATGTAATCCACTCACAAATATTATTAAATTTCTCCACCAATGCTTCTACCACTAATAAACTATCAATCTTTTTGGAAATTTGATATTCACAAACATAGTGATTCCTCCAAGATGTTTTAAGCTTCATTGGTTCAATGTCCAAGGACTTTTTACCTATAATTTTTATGCCCAAGTAATCAAAGAGATTGTCCACTCTAGCTCTTGGCCCGAGGACTCAACAAAATGCATGGAGATCGAAAAAAGGATTCCAGAAGTCCACACTAGCTAGACATAAGGGTCTCCTCGATATCTGAAGATAAAAACTCTAGAAATTTTGAATAGAAATATTACAAGAATCCCAACCAAAAAATATGCCCTAAAGTAACCACTAACATACTTAAATTATTACCACAAAAAGGTCATTTATTTTTGTGTTTCACAAATCACTATTAAATCATTACATCCATAGTTCACTAGTAAATCATTACTCTTTTCTGTAATTTCACAATTATATTGATTATATGTTCAAATATCTAGATGTTCTATTCTCATGGATCTCAAAAATATTAGCTAAAAGATATTTGGAAAAATGAATGAGTGTATGGTTTAAAAAATGTTATAAGTTAGAATTTTTCAATCTAATCAAAATCATTTATCCACAATTGGCCTAATCAATGTGATTTATCTATAATTAATGAATTATTGGCTAAATTACAAAAGGTGATTTACTTTACCAAGTTGGATCTTCATTCCGGATATAATAAAATCATAATACCAAAATGGTACTTAAAACTCACAAAGGTCATTAACTTCTAGTGATATCATTTAACTTTACTAATTCACTTTAATATTTGGATCAAATTCTATTTAGAAGGAATGTAAGTGAACCTAGCAAAATTGAAGTGATGATGTAATGAGCAATATCCAAAACTTTTAAGGGTTCTTAAGTTTGATAGGATATTACCATGGTCAACAAGCTTCATAAATAATGTCCACAAAACATCTTTAAGGATATAATCCTCCATAGGTCACATCAACATTGAGAGGAAAAATAAAGGTTCAAGCAATGGACGACCATATAGAGCACCAAAAGTGACTATACAAGTATTAAAGAACAACATTATCATAATACAAAATAGTAATAAATGAGTAGATTAGCATTACACTAAAATATAATTTAAAATATGGGATTGGACATTTTTGGCCTTACAACCATACAAATAGATGGGGTTCCAAAGACATTACTACAACAACAAATGAAGTGTTAATTATTTATTATAATCTCTATTGCAACAATAACTTTTTATTTCAAGCTATATTCATCATTATGTATGTTCAACATTTGTTATATAATTTACTATTTTTAACACATATTTTTTTTTAATAAAAACAACCAATAATTCGTAATTCAAATTATCTATGATTTGAATAATAAATATTCAATATTAGTAAAATATAATAAAAAACTTGACTATCACCCTAAACATCAATCTACATAATTTAAATCTTCATCTTCATCTTCATCCTCATAATTATGTTCATCATCATTGTCCTTCTCATCATCAATAATTTCTTCTTCCACATCACAATTATCATTCCCTTCCACATCACAATCACAATTATCATTCCATGGAATTCCAAATTTATAACAAAATTCATTACCACATGTGAAAATAAACAAATTTAATATTAGAGCATAGAAACCTATATAAAAAATAAAAAACATAAACACTTTCTATTAAGTTATCGTTAAATTCTAATAAAAAAAATCTCCATGGCTCAGAAATCGTGTACCTGCACATTATGTGCGTGTAACCTTGGGTGCGTTCAATCATATGTTTGCATTGCTTACACTGCTTCCACTTGTTGTTCTCTGCAAGCAAATTCAACTATGCATTTACATCGCCCAACTGAGGGGCATATTCTTCATAAGACATGTCTCTGTACCAAGGAACCTTACACTCAATACAAAACGAGTGGTAGAATTTCTAGCATTTTGTTGCTTTTATTTTTGGAGAAGAATGTGATGAGGAAGAAAAGGGAGAAGGAACTTGTGGGCACTTATTTAATTATGATAAAGCCATAAAAAATGAGCAATCATGATATGGGCAATATAGTTTCTCTGAATCTACAATTTTTTCCTCTTCGGACATTTTTATTAAAATCTCAAGCCATTTAGATGACAAGAATTTCTCACAGTCATCTATTTTGAGTTTGGAATTACACATGTGATGTGGGCATTAGGCACAACACCATAATGGGCCATCATGGCCTTAATGTATAGAGTGAAACATTGAAAACAATATCTATGATGGAAAAACATATTTTCATGCATCACAGTCACATTCACATCGTGAAATCACATACTGCATCCCTCTTTCACCCCCGATTGATGCTCAACACTAGTTTCAAGTTGGTTTTGGGCTGGTCACTACCCACTGCTCGGAATGTTATATCCATGTCAAAATTCTGCATTTCTTGTTCACAGCTTGGTAGAAGAAAATTGAATTTACAAACCCGAATCGAAATCAAAAATATATTTATAGCAGAGCATAAGTATATCATGCCAGCAATCTGACTTAGAAGCTCACTACGTTCATCATATGACCAACTTACCAAGTTCATGATGTTGATGATAGTAGTTAGGGCTTTTTATCATAACTCAGTAGTGCATACAATCATCTCTGGCTCTAGGAGGACTCAATGGTGCTGTTATTTTCTCTTTTCCTAGTTTTTATTAAGATTTTTTTTTTTGAAGATTATTATTATTTTTTTCTTCCCTCAAGGGTTTTGTTTTTTTCCCAAACTTAATGGGCTAGTTTTGAACACACATGTTTTCATTGATTATTTTAATAATAATTTTTTTGTCATTAATCACAAATTCTGGGTTTCCAACTAACTAATGTGATTTATCATAGTACAAAGGTGAAAAAATGAGTCAATGCTAAAGAATAAATAGCAAAGATGCATAGTTGTTAGGAGTTAGGAATGAATTAGCTATTAGTAAATTAGTTATTAAATTAATGAAAATAATGTTGAGTTATAAATTAGTTGTTAGGAATTAGTTATCAAAATAATATTTAGTGGGGATATGAAGGAAGGGAAGACACCCATTCACCTTAACCTGCATCATGAATTTGATGGAATTTGATAGGGAATTAAGATTGCTAAGAAACAAATCTAATTTCTAGTGTCCATGGGGCCAAATAACTCAAGTATCATCAACAATTATCTTCCATTCTTTAGGGTGAAATTTAGTTGAGGCTAAATCCTTGGTCACAAAATCCTTCTTGAATAAGTTTGCAACTATAGGGGAAATAGGGGAACCCATTGCAACCCCACAAGATTCTTCATAGAAATGACCTTGGAAACTGAAGAAAGTTGAGGTGAGGCATAGGCCAACTAATTTGGTAGTGTGAGTGTAAGTGATTCCATTCATGACATCAATGGCCTCTTGAATATGGATTTTGATATAAAGGGAAACAACTTCAAAACTTACTAACAAATCCGGAGGGTAGAGCTTGATATGTTTCAATTCCTTAGCAAAGGAATCATAGTAGTTAACAAGGGAATCAGTGAGACCAACAAGAGGTTTAAGATTTTGAGCCAGGAATTTAGCTAGAAGATAAGTAGGCATATCTATTGTGCTAACAATAGGTCTCAAGGGAACCCCAAATTTATGAATTTTTGGAAGCCCATAAATTCTAGGGGTGAGGGGAATGCTTTAAATAAGTTTTTTAAAGAGAGGTTTAAGGGAATTATTGAATTTAATGGTGTTCGTTATTTCTTTAGTTACTAACTTAATGGGATTCTTATTAATATTGATGTAACTACCGTTATTAGAAACATTGTCAATCATTTTGTTAACATAATCAGATTTATCTAAACTGATGATGGCCCCACCTTTGTCAGCTTTAAGGATCACAATGTCGGGGTTATCCCTTCGGTCTTTAAGGGAAATAAATCATTCTTTGCTAATGTTTCGTTTGGGAGGCTTAGCCTTCATAAGAATGATAGCACACCCTTTCCTAATAACCTCCTTAAAATTATGAGGAAGGTCCCTAATACCATATTCAATGTTACAAATAATGTCATCTATGGGAATATTTTTAGGGGCTAGGGAAAAATTAAGACCTTTAATGTTCAATAATATTATTTTGTTATTTATGATTATGAATTCCATGTATTTGTGGAATTAATAAAATTTCCCGTAAAATTAGAATTTTTTTAGCCAAATAAACATATACATCACTCAAGTCACACTAGTGCTTATTGTAGATATTTATGATATAAATATTCACTATAAACAACCTCTTATATTTTATGGTTCATCTCACCAATACAAATCATAACTTTAACTCTATTGTTATGAATTGATGCTTTATTGTGAATTTATTATTTTTTTATTTGAAGTGATTTAATAGGAAAATAACCACATTGTACAAATTATTTAACTAGTGAAAAATATGAGTTGAACTATAGTAGAAAGGAAATGCCATAAAAATAATAATTACATTAAAAAACCAAATATGTGAAACCAAACAAGAATATGAACCAGTATTTGTTTCTTATTAAACAAATGAGAGTAGAAGGAAAAATACAAAAATCATAAAGTATTGTAGAGCTATGAGACACTCTACTCTCCTATAATCTACAATGAAACATTTTTTCTCCTTTGCTTTGTTTTCTCTCTACTCTTCTTAGTGATCAAGTTTCTATAATAGGAGATGCACTATTGTTCCCTCTTTTAGTTAAAGTATTAACAGCCCTTCTTCATCATTAGGTTTATATTTTTTTTATTCTCTAACGCTTATATAACACTAGTGTATTCTCATGTGCTACTAACTCCACATAGCACAATGATGGTGAGTAGATGGAATCTCCACTTGAACATGCAAGATATAATTAATTGTTACTTTGTATGGGCACAACATTTTCACACTACAAACTCCTTCCCAGGAAAACAAACCCAATATATAGGAGGTTGGGATAATTTATTTACAATTTTTCTAGATAGATAGAGATATAAAAGGGTTAGGTTAATAGGTTGCATACTCTATTGAAAGCATCCTTTTGATGGAAAGTTTATGGGTTCCAAAATAGTGCAGTCCCTAGGGGCTACTAACCACTCTTTTAACTGGTGGTTGGAACTAACCTCCTTTTATATATTCTAGATGGAGGGGAGGATCCCAAAAAAGAATTTCAAGGAAACCTATTCCCTAGTAATTATTTTCCTTATATCCATACCAAATCTCCAAATGGACCTCTTAAATACAGGGGAAAAAAAGAAACTTTTATAAAGGATAGTGTAGCCTCATCATTTCCATTTCTATGTAAAGTGAACATTTTCTCAAGACCATACCTATATAGATTGATTCCTAAACAATATTGCAATAAAGATCCTAAATAGTTCTCCAAATATCTTGTAAACTTGTTACTAATCAAGCATGCCCACAAAATCGACAACAAGATTAAAAATATTACGAACCATATCCATACAAGTGAATCCCTGAAAATTAGCCTTGTCTTTTGGCAAGGGGATTTTTAAAAATAGTAACATTATGACCATAATATGGGTAATTTTTAAGTTTATGAGGTATAAAAAATTGATCGATAATTTAAAAAATCGCTAGATCAATGTCCTTCATAAATTTTTAAAACCTTTATTAAGTTATTGGTTGAGTTAAACAAAACCTTAATCAATATATAACCTTGATCAAGGGTTCCATGCTTGATCAAGCTATTAACTCAATTGAAGGCACAAATTTTATTGAGTAGATAGAGAGAGAGAAGGAGGGTGGGGGGCTCACACATGGACCTTTTACAATGTTTCATGGATCAAAATAGTTTACATAGCTCAATCTAGCATTTAACCACCTACCTTCCCAACCTATAGAATGTCATTTAACCTAAGAGGTATATAGTATAATGTGTTTCTAGATTTTTAACGTTTTGTTTAATTGGTGGCAACTAACAATGTCTCTGTTATTAGTTTTATTTCCAATTATGTAGTGGCACGTATAAATATTGACATTGTTTTTAATCCTTAGGTGATGTGTGGATTATTGAAAACAATCCATTTATACATGGCTGAAAATAAAATCAATGATGATATAAATTCGATGATTATATTATTTTTCATCTATATCGATGCTTTCAAAGTGGAAAATGTGGAGGAATTAGCTCCTAAAACCAATTTTACTAGAGGCTACCAATTTGGTAAATTATGGTCTAAAACCTTCTAGAAATAGTTTGAGGTATTAAATGTAATTTTGGGGGGATGAAAATTTTCCACTTAAGTGTTTCACCTACTAACACTATTCTACACATTGGTACGTTTCCAACCTCCTAAGAATAACCTCAATCAGATTTTGTATGCCAAAGTTATGGCACCTAGAAGTTAACCTTCATGTTTTTACCACCATGATTTAAGAGGATTCCATGTCAACCCCCACTATCCATGGAATAGGGGTTATCTATGTGACCATGATGAAGGAAATTCTAGAAGAGTCAATATTATAACTCTATTTAAGAGTTGAAGGAGTTAAGCTTAACCACTAGTAGGCTATTTGGTTTTGTTATAAGTGATCCACTAGAAGAAAAAAGGGTTCCACTCTATTCAAGTGCACTGTACTAGCCATAGGTCTCACTTTTTTTTACTTCCAACCATTTCTCTACAAAGAGATGGAGAAGTGTAGTCTTACCTTCTAGTTCAAATTTCTTTATAAGAGGTTCCTAGGTCATATCATTTTTTACTGTGATTTGTGAGTGCTTGTTGTATTTTTTATCTCTATCTTACATTTTTATATCTTGCATGTATATTCTATAAACAATAACTTAATAATTCCATAAATATAGGGAAAATATTGTTGGCATTATGGCACAGGTTTGGAGCTATGGCACAGGAGTTGTCTTTGATGGCAACTCTCTTTGGTAACAGATCTCAGTTCAGGCTTTCAGAATGAAGGAAAAGACATATACGCAGGTTCATCTAGACGAAGACGCGTATACACGTAGGTTAGACGTTACAAAGGCACGTATGCGTATACACACACTTTCACGCAAGGAAAAGTGCGTATATGTTGGAGAACCTACCTTTGGTCCATGGTAGTTAGTCCTTGATATTTGAACCTATGGTTTTGGGCCATGGTATCTCGTCAAAAGTGTTGATCCCAAGTTGTGGGTCCATGGTATTGTGTTATTATGGTTTTGGACCATGGTATTATGAAAGGCCTAAGACTATAAAAGATGAAGGAGATAATTCGACAAAGGAAAATCTGAATTAATTGAATATCTAATAAGTGCTAGATCTGAAATATTGGTGATTAGGGTTATGGTGCAGATCTGGATCTGAATGAAGGAGGAACCTTACCGCAAAGAGAAAGATAAGTTCTATTGATGGGTCAAAATCTTAAGGCTTGAATGATAGTATCTTTGTATGATTTTGATTTGTTATATGTGGCCCAGGCTTGATCTATAAATTTGATAAACTGGGTTAATTACTATGTGAATATTTGAAAGAGTGAATTATCCTTTATAGATATCTATGCACGTTTAGTGAAGTAAAGGCGTATATACACGCTGGTTCAGTGAATAAAAATAGCGTATACGCAGGTTTCTCCAAACACAGAAGTGTATGCCCGCATGTTTCAGGTTATTGAAGTAGCGTATATCTTTTGAGTTATGATCTAGCTACTTCTGTTTATTGTTGTAGTGTTCTGGGTTTAGAACTTGGTGTGTGGTTTCTGTTACTGTTTTTTGGGTACAGCCGTCAGAGAAGTATCTACTTGATTCAATTCTAATTGTTGAAAAGGAGATTGTTTGATTTTTTATGATTGATTGATGATTATGGATCGAGTCTAAAAATTTATGAAACATGGTTCCTGGAAGAAAGAGAAGGTTGTAGCCTTATGTAGGCCAGCACCTACGTATTAGTATCTTGGCTAGTGCAAGAGCTAAGGGGGTTGTAGCTCCCTTCTAGGAGAAGCTGGAGAATGAGAGAGGGTTGTATCTCTCTGCAGGTTGCAGCCTACGTACTAGTAAAGGACTACACCAGTACATTGTAAAAAGAAGTTTCTAATTAAAGAAGATAGAGACGAATTGCAACAGGTGGTTTTCACCCACATTGGGTTTCCACCTTATATATTGTGTTCTTGTGTGTGTGATTGTCTTCAGATTTGTTTTACTATTTCTGTTTACTGTTTATTTGATCCTAATACACAAATTAATGATCAACATCAGTAAGATAAACTAAGTTATAAGTCTGCATTGCATACGCGAGTTTCCTTCTCTGTAGTTGCGTATATACTCGGTTTTGTCTAACAGCAGTAGCGTATATGATCTGGGTTTGAAAAAGAAAATTACTGACTTGATAATACTAATTCACCCCCCCCCAGTATTATTTCCAACAATTTGTATCAGAGCCAAGTCCTTCTGAAGAAGCTTGATTGCTTGAAGGAAGATCCATCATCATGAGCAACTATGAGAGAGAAGCATCTATCAGGCCACCAATTTTTGATGGGACCAACTTCGTCTATTGGAAGGTAAGAGTCACAGCCTATCTGCAATCTCTTAGTACAGAAGTCTGGGATATCATAGATACAAGGTACACTTTTGCATCAGCAACTCCTACAAATCTGGCTGAGAAGAAGAAATATGAAACAAATTCAAAGGCTGTCAATACTCTATTAGGATGTCTATCTCAATAAGAATTCATGAAGTTTATGCACTATAAATCCGCAAAATAAATATGGGACACGATTGTTCTGAGCTATGAAGGAGATGAACAGGTAAAATGAGCAAAAATTCAAACCGTCATAATTCAGTATGAAAATCTCAGAATGCACAATGATGAAAGTGTGGCTAACTATTTCCTTCGTGTAGATGAGATTGTTAATTGTATGAGAAATTTGGGTGAAGAAATAAAAGAGGTTGTTGTGGTTGAAAAGGTTCTAAGATATTTTTCCCCTAGGTTTGAATCTAAAGTTTCTGCAATAGAAGAAAAAGAAAATCTACGAAATATTACCATGTCACAGTTGCACGAAATTCTGATTGCTTATGAAATGAGGAAAGGAGGACCATCATATAGGAGAGAATCTGCTTTCAAGGCATCAGGCAAAGGATATTACTATGAGTGAAGACATGTGTCAGAAGAAGAGGAAGAATCAAATTTTGTCAAGAACCTTCAACGGGGTTCTGGAAGATTCAGAGGTAAGTTACCTTTCAAATGCTTTGCTTGTGGAAGAGTCCGTCACTATGCTGCCAAATTTCCTCATAAGGATAAGATTGACAAGGGTAAGGAACCTGTTAGATGGAACAAGAAACATAATGAAAATAAGAAAAGTTATTACACTCATCAAGATAGTGGTGGACTTTCAAATAGTGACGAAGATGAACAAGGTAATAGATATAAAATTTTAATGGCTTTTGAAGATGATGATTTTGTGGATGCTATAGATGAAGAAAGTCTTTATGAAGAAATTTCTAGACTCAAAATTTGTTTAGAAGAGAAGAATGTTATCATAGATACTCTACAATTCCAACTTGATGAAAAGGAAAAACATCATGAAAAGTTAGAATGTGAAACTGTGGGACTAAAAAAAGAGATTGAAAAAACAAAAGCTCTTAATCTTAGATTTGTTAAAGGATTTGACATGTTAGATGAGATTATCAAGGTGCAACACTCTCCACTAATCAAGACAGGTCTGGGATATAATGAAGAAACAACTCAAGCGAAGAAACCATCTACCTCCAAGAGTTATGTTGATGTTGTAAGAAGAAGTGAACAAAGACCCAATGGAAATCACTAGGTAAATCGGGGGCAATCTACTTTAAGGACAAATAGAAGCTACAAACAACCACAAGTAAAACCTTCTCAATTTTCCTCAAGAATGGATGTCAATAGGAACTACAATCATTTGACTGGTAGATTTGATAATCACAGGAGTTTCTTCAATGGCCAATGTTTTTCTTCTCATAACTTTGGTCACAAAGAAGCTCAATGTGTTGCCTATAAGACAATCATGACTAGAGAAGCTCATAAACAGAGGAGTATGACTAGGATCATGAAAAGGACTTACAACAACTTCTCTGCTCTTGAAAATTAAATAGAATGTTCTATTTCTAACAATTTCGGTCATGAAGATTCTGAATGCAGGAGCAGGTTTTGGCAGACAACTCAGAATGAGAAAGCCTCAAGTGCCAAATCATGGAGAATAAAAGAACCCCAACCAGAAAGATGTGGTATAGCCTTATGTGTGGAAGGTCAATAAAACCAATGGTACATCGACAGTGGATGTTCGAAACATATGACAGGTGATAAAGAAAAACTTCAGTCATATAGTGCCTTAGAGAAGGAGAAGAAGGTTTCTTTTGGAAATGACACCCCTGCGCTCATAAACGATAAATGCTATGTTCAGTTGAAAGAAAGGGTCAAAGCTGGAAATGTCATGTATGTTCATGGCTTAAAGTATAATCTATTAGGTGTCAGCTAGACGTGTGATCAAGGAATTGAGGTAATATTTCGATCAAATGGATGTAGTGTTCGTGATCTTGATACAGGAAAAACTTGATCAAAGGACTCCAAATAATTTATACATATTCAAAGAAGGACAACATTAATGCTATCTGAGCAAGAATGATGAACACTGGTTATGGCACAGAAGATTGGGGCATCTTAGTTTCTCACAGATAAGGAAAGCATGTAAATACAAGGAAGTTCGTGGTCTTCCATACTATCAGAATCTTAGACAATACAATATGCAAATCATGTCAGTTTGGTAAGCAAACCAGAACTAACTTCCCTAAAAAGGAAGGATCAACTAGCAGGCCGCTTGAACTTGTCTATACTAATGTATGTGGTCCAACTAGGAAAAGGTCACCTCGAGGAGAAGAATACTTTATATTATTCATTGATGACTATTCCAGGATGTGTTGGATAGGACTTATGAAGCACAAAGATGAAACCTTTGAAAAGTTCAAACCATTCAAAGCCTTGGTGGAGAATGAATCAGATCTCAGAATCAAATGCCTCGGGTCTAATCGAGGAGGAGAATTTACCTCGAATGAATTTTTTGATTTTTGTGAAGAACATGGAATAAGAAGGGAATTCTCTACAACTAGAACTCCTCAGCAAAATGGAGTAGTGGAAAGGATGAACAGAACGGTTCAACAAATGGCTCGTGCAATGCTTAATGAGTCTGTAACTCCCACAACTTTATGGGGTGAAGCCACATTTGCTGTAGTTTTTATTCTCAACAAGAAAAATGTCCTGGTGAACAGCACTCAAACTCCTCATGAGCTCTAGTATGGTGAGACTCCTTCGATAAAACATTTCAAAATTTTTGGAAGCAAATGCTATATTAAAAATAATGATGAAAATCTTGGCATGTTTGAACCTAGAGTAGATGAAGGCATTCTCCTTGGTTATTCTCCCCACAACAAAGCATATAAGTGTTACAACAAAAGACTTGGAAGAATTGTTGACAACATTGATGTAATGATTGATGAAGAAGGAAACATTCCTAGGCAAGTGAATTTTGAATATCTCGAAGATGATGAGGACTATCCTTCAACATAAAATCAGAACTATGATGAAGAAGAAGCTCAAGAGGCACCAGAAGAACATATAAGAATAGAAGAGAAGACTCCATCTAGGTACGTTCATAAGAATCATCCAGAATCTCAAATTTTGGGGGAGAAAGAGGCAAGTATACAAACAAGAAGAACAATTGCAGAAGCCTCAAGCTATTTGTCCTTGCTCTCCTCCACTGAACCACAAAATGTAAAAGAAGCATGCAAGGATGAATGTTGGGTCAAGGTAATGGATGAAGAACTTGAGTAGATAGAAAAAAATAACACTTGGGAGTTGGTTCCTAGACCAAAAGATAATAATGTCATAGAGACAAAATGGATCTTCAAAAATAAGTTGAATGAAAATGGGGATGTGATCAGAAACAAGGCCAGACTTGTCTGTAAAGGGTATGCTCAACAAGAAGGAATAGACTTTCAAGAAACTTTTTCTCTAGTTGCTAGACTTGAGGCCATCAAAATGCTCCTTGCTCTCTCTAGCTTTCAGAAGTTCAAAGTATTTGAAATGGACGTGAAATTAGCCTTTCTGAATGGAGACTTAGAAGAAGAAGTGTACATTGAGCAACCAGATGGTTTCATTCTTGGCAATGATTCAAATTTTGTATGCAGACTAAAAAAGGCTCTCTATGGTCTTAAACAGGCTGCAAGGGCTTGGTACAACCTGTTTGGACAAATATCTTCATCAACAAGGTTTTTCAAAAGGATCAAAAAATAGCAATATTTATATAAAAATTGAAAATGACAAATTGCTAATACTTGTTGTGTATGTAGATGATATTATCTTTGGCAGCAATGAAGAAGCTATGAGTCAAAGCTTTGCCTTGGTGATTCAGAAAGAATTTGAAATGTCCTTGCTTGGAGAACTAACATATTTTCCTTGATTGCAAATCCAAAAAAATCAAGGCGGTATATTTTTGTCTCAAACCAAGTATCTCAAGCAGATCTTGAAGAAATATGGCATGGAAGATGCAAAACCTGTATGTACCCCCATGGTTACAGGATGCAGCCTCAGTGCAAATGATGAATCAGCAACAGTGCGTCAGCCAACCTATAGATCTATGATTGGAAGTCCACTTTATTTGATAGGGACCCGACGAGACATCATTCATGCAGTGGGAATAGTTGGAAGATTTCAGGCAAATCCAAAGGAAACTCATCTTCAGGCAGTGAAGAGAATTTTCAAGTATCTTCAAGGAACTCAAAACTATGGCTTATGGTATCCTAGAGATATAGATCTCACTCTTCATGCATATATAGATGCAGATTGGGATGGAAGCATGGATGACAGAAAGAGCACAAGTGGTGGTGCATTCTTTATGGGTTCCAGATTAGTATCTTGGTTCAGCAAGAAACAGAGTTCGATTTCTTTATCTACAGCTGAAGCGGAATATGTGGCTGCTGCGTCTTGTTGCACTCAACTCCTTTGGATGATGCAAACCTTTTAGGATTTTCAAATCACTTGTACACCACCTATCTCCACATTATGTGATAATACAAGCGCAATCAGCATTTCAAAGAACCCAGTCATGCATTCAAAGACCAAGCACATACCTATCAAATATCATTTTCTCTGGGAACAAGTGCTGGAAAAAAAGGTCAAGCTCGAGTATGTTCCCTCTAATGAGCAAGTTGCTGATATACTCACTAAACCATTGCCCAGAAACTTTTGAATACCTTAGACAGAAGCTGGGAGTAGTTGATGCATCATCTTGTTGTTAAATCTTGTCTCTTTCAGAGGAAAATGGGTGTATGCAAGTTGCCTGAGGAGGATCCGCGTACATACGCCGGTTTGTGTAGAGACAGTCGTGTATATGGAGGCTTGATGGATATCAATAGGGACAGGCTATGGTTGAATATATTCTGATATGGGTCTGACAAAGACCATCTGGCACAGGTTCAGGGGGAGCAGATAAACTTCTAATGATGCATTGTTGGCATTATCTTAGAAGCTTTTGGTTCTAGTTCATAGTTGTTGTTGGTTTCAGGTGGAACAAATGCAGAGGGAGAACAGAATAAAATCTCGGTTGCTGATCTGAATGGTGATTGACAGATTCTACTGCTATCATTTATTGGTGACTTTCTTAAGTCTTTCTCTAGATATTTCATCTCTATGTCATGTATCTCTTTTATGGTGTCAAGGTCATGTAACGGCCTATTTTGGTTTCCCCACTATGCCTTGGATGAAGATGGAATGTACATGGTTGTCATATATGTATCCCCACTTGGTTGGGTGATGGATATATGTATTGAGTCTTTTGGTGATAGGAAGGTCTTTTATGATGTATAATTCATTGTTCTTCTTGAAGAACGTCTTTTTGCAGATCTTGCCTACAGTCAGGGGGAGCATGGTCAACACTGTAGGGCAAAGACTTGAGCATGTACTCAGGGGGAGCACAACCCTTTGCCCCAGATGACAAAGGGGGAGAATGAATTTCAGGATCTTGGAGTTGCCATCAAGTCCAAAGGGGGAGATTGTTGGCATTATGGCTCAGGTTTGGAGCTATGGCACAGGAGTTGTCCTTGATGGAAACACTCTTTGGTAACAAATCTTAGTTTAGGCTTTCAGAGTGAAGGAAAAGGCATATACGCAGGTTCATCTAGATGAAGACGCATATACACGTGGGTTAGAAGTTACAAAGGTGAATATGCATATACACGCACTTTAACGCAAGGAAAAGCACGTATATGTTGGAGAACCTACCTTTGGTCTATGGTAACTAGTCCTTGATATTTGAACCTATGGTTTTGGACAATGGTATCTCATCAGAAGTGTTGATCCCATGTTTTGGGTCCATGGTATTATGTTATTATGGTTTTGGACCGTGGTATTGTGAAAGGCCTAAGACTATAAAAGAGGAAGAAGATCATTTGGCAAAGGACAATTTGAATTAATTGAATATCTAATAAGTGCTAGATCTGAAATATTGGTGATTGGGATTATGGTGCAGATCTGGATTTGAATGAAGGAGGAAACTTAGCGCAAAGAGAAAGATAAGTTCTCTTGATGGGTCATAATCTTAAGGCTTGAATGATAGTATCTTTGTATGATTTTGATCTGTTATATGTGGCGCAAGGCTGATCTATAAATATGATAATCTGGGTTAATTACTCTCTGAATATTTGAGAGAGTGAATTATCCTTTATAGATATGTACGCAGGTTCAGTGAAGCGAAGGCGCATATACAAGCTGGTTCAATGAATAAAAGCAACATATACGCAGGTTTCTCCAAACACAGAAGCGTATGCATGCAGGTTTCAGGTTATTGAAGTAGCGTATATCTTTTGAGTTGTGATATAGCTACTTCTGTTTATTGTTGCAGTGTTCCGGGTTCATAATTTGGTGTGTGGTTAATGTTACTTTGTTTTGGGTACAATCATGAGAGAAGTATCTACTTGATTCATTTCTAATTGGTGAAAAGGAGATTGTTTGATTTTTGATGATTGATTGATGATTATGGATCCAGTGTAAGAATTTATGAAACATGGTCCCTTGAAGAAAGAGAAGGTTGTAGCCTTCTGTAGGCCAGCACCTACATACTATTATCTTGGCTAGTGCAAGATCTAAAGGGGTTGTAGCTCCCTTCCAGGAGAAGCTGGAGAACGAGAGAGGGTTGTAGCTCTCTACAGGTTCCAGTCTGCATACTGGTAAAGGACTGCACCAATACATTGTAAAAAGAAGTTTCTAATTAAAGAAGATTGCAGCAGGTGGTTTTCACCCACATTGGGTTTCCAACTTATATATTGTGTTCTTGTGTGTGTGATTGTCTTCAGATCTATTTTATTGTTTCTGGTTACTATTTATTTGATCCGAATACACATATTAATGATCAACATCAGTAAGATAAATTAATTTATAAGTCTGCATTGCATACGCGGGTTTCCTTCTCTGTAGTTGCGTATATATGCGGTTTTATCTAACAGAAGTAGCGTATATGATTTGGGTTTGAAAAAGAAAATAAGTGACTTGATAATACTGATTCACCCCCGGCCCCCTCTCAGTATTATTTCCAACAAATATACCCTCAGAGTATAGATTTTTTATTTTAAGCATAATATTATTAAATCTTTTCTGAAGAATTGTCAAGTGGAATATACATGTGAGTTCACAAATCACATAATGTAAAGATTGTAATTTTTTTCATTAATCTATTTAGTTTCAAATAAATAACTAGCAAATTTTTTTAGAAACATCGATTGCTAAGAATAAATGTTGTCAAAAATATTTCCAATCCTCGGCAAACACTAGAGGACTGAAAATTGTTAACACCTATAAATAATTGAAAATTGGCTCTTGTAAAACACTAAAATGCACATGTTATGGAGTGAAGGAAAAATGAGAAGTTGAAAACAAATATCCCCAACAATGACCATAAATTAAATGTGAAGAAAACCAACGATCAATTTGTTTATCACCAATATTCACATAAAATGATACCTTCTTACTAAAATAAATTATAATTTGCAGTCATTGTAACTAGAAGCATCAATACATTAACCAAGACACACTAACCAATACATTGACAACATAATATTAGATGTGACACTATTCCAAAATCTATCCAAATAATTTTCCTTCTTGTCTTGCCACTACTTTTGTAACCCTATGTTTTCCATATGTGGAAGGATGGTGTTTCATTTACTTGTCACTTGTGCCAAGTAAGATGGGAAACATAAATTTCATTTGGTGTCATCAGATATTTCTTTTACATAGGTGGGCTTTCCAATTTTGGCTCCTAGTTCTCAAAAAATTTAAGGCATGACCAATTCTTCTCTTTATTTGAAAATATTTTGTGATCTTAGTAATCTCTCCCTTGTTTGGGCATTCCCTGTTATTTTATACTCACTTTGATCTTCCTTTTGTTGTTTGTCTTGTTCTTTTATTAAGGTTTAATTTGAGTATCCTCTTTCTTGTTGTGAAACTTGTCTAGGAAATCCTATGTTTTTGGTATGTTGAAGGATGGCTTTTCCTTTAATATATCCCATTCATTCTAAGGAAGGCAAGAAACCCAAAATGTTTTTGGTCTCCTAACATATTTGTTGCGCATGGGAAAATTCTCTTGTTTTAGCTTCCAAGTCTTCTAAAATAATTAAGTACCCAACAATGATTCTCCTTACTTGATATTTTTATTTTCTTAGCGAGCTCACCCTTGTGGGGTCATTCTATCTTCCTTTCCACTCACTAAAGTGTTTATCCAATCATTTTTTCATGTTTCCCTAACCTTTTTCTAATTCATCTACCTTCTTTCCTTAGCACATTTAAAAAAAAAAAACCTAAGTTTTTAGCAAGTTAAAGGATGAAATTTTGTCTACTTCCTAACAATAATTCCAAGAAAGGTGGGAAAATAAATTTTGTCTACTTCCTAACAATAATTCCAAGAAAGGTGGGAAAATAAAAAATTCTTTTAGTCTCTTGTCATGCTTCCTATTCATGGGTAGGCTTAATATTTTTGGCTACCGAGTTGTCTCAAAAACTTTAAGTAGTGATTAATGCTCCTCCTTACTCGAAATTATTTTTTATTCTCATGGATCCCTTCCCTATGTGGTGGTCCCTAGTTTCTTGATACTCACTTTTGTCTACCTCGTTTAGTTTCACCTGCTATTTTCTTGGCTTTTCACTTGGGCATATGCATTCTTAGCTTTGAAATTTTCTAGGAAATATTGAGTTCTTGATGTGTTAATATATGGAATTTACTTTACTCCATACTACTCATACCAAGGAATGTGGGAACTCAATTTTTTTTTTCTTTTCTTTTTTTTTTTCATGTGGCCAACCTTGGCAATTTTGACTTGATAGTGGTCTCAAACAAGTTAAGTGGTGACCAAGGCTTCTTTCCCCTAGTATGTGTTCATTCCTTATTGCTTATTTCTCACTTTGACGTTCTTCTGAGTCGTTCACTTGTTGTTTTATTCATGTTTTTTTGGGCATCTAACTTCATTTCTTAGTGGTCCTCAAGAAAAGCCCAATCTTTTAATATGATGGAGCACAAAATTTCATTTACTCTAGTAGTCTAGGTCACTCCCACCAAGGAAGGGGGAGAACCTAAAAAAATTCCATGTGGAAGTTGTGGAGACTATACAAGATGAATAGCACATCGTATTTTTTTCCATAAGTATGCTTTTCCAAGTGGCCATATTAGTACACTTGTGAGCACAACTTTGAAATAAAAACTAGTGAAAGTAAAGTTATTTTTTACATGTTGTCTAAAATTTTGTGTCAATGTTGAGATGAGAGGAGAGGAAAAATTTGTACTTACTATTAGAAAATCAAAGTTGAAGTTGAATTCCGAAGCTGAAAAATTTGTGAGACTTATTTTTATTGAAGTGGAAGTTAATGTCTTACCTATATTATTTATGGATTCCCCTAAATGAATTTGAGGAGGGTTTGAAGGAGCACAACTTTGAAATAAAAGCTAGTGAAAGTAAAGTTATTTTTTACATGTTGTCTAAAATTTTCTGTCAAATTTGAGATGAGAGGATAACAAAAAACTGTACTTACTATTAGAACATCAAAGTCGAAGTTGAAGTTGAAGCTGAAAAATTTGTGGCTTATTTTTAGTGAAGTAGAAGTTAATGTCTTACCTATATTATCTATGGATTTCCCTAAATGAGTTTGAGAAGGGTTTGAAGGCATACCCATGCCTCACCATAATAATAAACAATTTTTCTCACCAACAAATTGTAATATCAACAATATTGTAAGTCCATACAACAAGCTTATTCCTACCACGGAACCTTCTCTTTATAAATAATAAGCATTCTTAACACATAAAAGATCCATATACATCATTGTAGAAATAGTTAGATACAAATACCTATTATTATTATATGAACATGTGAAGTAGATAAAACTAAATTTTTTTTTCTCAAAATATTCCCTAACCCAAAAAAAAATTAAGAAATCTGTGCTATAAAACTGGAAAAAATCATTGAAACATTGTTTAAAATCATTGAAATATTTTTTTAAGCAACTGCGAAATCGGACGATTACTAAATATCTCATGAAATAAAAAATAAAAAAGAATTCTAAACATGAAAACTAAACCCATCGTTTCAACCTTCCTAGACAAACTACATAGAAAAATTTATTTTTTCACATTATCTATAATTTAAATTATAAATTATAAATTTTCAATATTAATAAAATAAAAAATATGTAGATCATAAATCAATTATAAATTTTCAATATTAATATAATATAAAAAATAAACCATTCTCGTTCTTATTTTAAATTTCCAAATATATATCGTAATAATCCTCATCAGCTTTTTCCGTGGCCAATATCGCATGTTGTCGATTCAAAAACTTCTGTAAAAAATAAATTTATGATCTCCATATAATAAGTTTCTGTAAATACAAAGAACGACAGTTCAAAGAGTTTAATACAACTTCTTGTTTTCTGCGAGATGTGTTTGCGTAAATGAGCGCCGGCATTTCTGATATTTTGTTACTGTTATAGATGTGATGAGGAGGAAGGAACTTGTAAAGCCATTAGAAACGAGCAGTCAGGATAGGGCAGTATACTTTCTCTGAATCTGTAAATTTCCCGTCTTCTTATAAAAATCTTTTATAGTGAATTTATTACTGAACGTATTATTTATTGTGCATCTATTATTTTTGTATTTATAGTGATTTCATAAAAAAATAAACACACTATACTAACTCGATAACTATTGAAAAATTTAAGTGAAATTTCCATTGAAAAGAAACACCATAAAAGTGATAATTATCTTATGAAACCAGTTATGTGAAAACCTTACAAGAATATGAAGGAGTATTAAGATCTTTCTTCAACAAATGAGAGTAGAAGGAAAAATAAGTAGGTCATTAAGTATTGTGGAGTATGTTGTGGAGTAGGAGACACTCTAGTTTTCTGTAGTTTCCCACAAAATGTTTTTCTCCTCTGCTTTGTTGTCTCTACTGCTTTTAGTGTTTTCTTTTCTATGAAACATTGAATTGTTTTAATAGGAGACGATCCATTGTTCGGATGATCCATTGTTTCTTTTTTTGGAAAAACTATTAATGACTTTTTTTATTAGATTTATATTTTTTTATATAACACTATAGTGTGTTCTCATATACTACTAATTCCATCTAGGATGATGATGGTGAGTTGATGTGTTTTACAATTAAACATGTAAGATATAATTAATTGTTACTTTGTAGGGAATAACTTTCATATACTACAAACTCCTTTTAAGGAAAACAAGCCTTATTGGAAAGATATAGGAGAGTGGGATGAATAATTTTGTTCATACACAGTAGGCATTGCTTGAAGAGCTTGATAATGTTTTCAAAGATGACAAAGTTATAGAGCAAGCACCTCAACTAGCACAGATAATCAATTTCTATCTATAATGCTTTAGAAATGTACCTCCTCTTTTAAAAAAAAATTGCAAATATCTTAATACCATAAACTTGATTCTCGTATGGTCTTAAATGTCTTTCTTGTTTAGCTACTTTTTTAATAAAATTGGAAATGCATATCTTTCATAACTATCTATGTATGTAAATTATAGCCTAGCCTTATCTCACTATAAAGCATATCAAATATATAAATGTAATAACATACCTTCATACATGTTTAATAGAGATAAACCAATATTTATGGTATCCCTTTGCTAAATTTTGGGCATAGTTTCCCTACAATATAGAGTATAGGGTTTGCAACATAACTTGATCATGTAACTTGTACAATCTCTCATAGATATTCTAGGCATAGTTGCTCTACCATATAGAGTATAGGGTTTACAACATAAATCATGTAACTTGTACAATTTCTTATAGATACACAAATTGTAGAACCAAACAACCTTGTACCTCCATAAAAGAAGAATTGTTCCTACAACTAAACCTTCCCTTTGTAAGTAATTTGCATCCTTAACATATGCAAGATTCATATGCATCATTGTAGAGGTACTTTTATGGAAAGACCAAATTTTATGGTTTAACAACCAAAAAAAATTGAGAAATGTTTTGCTCAAGGGACAAAAACATCATTCCCTTATCATCCCTAGAAAATATTCATGAATTATAGGGGTTGGAATTTTAAATTTCCATGTTGAAACCTTCTAACATAATTTTACATGTTTCATATCAAACTATAACATGGGTTTACATGTATTTTCTATAATCTTGGTAGCATAATTTTCTAGCTAACAACTTATCAATCATGTTTAAATAATTATATAACAATTATTCTTCATATTAAGAAAACTAAAATATGAAACTCTTAATAGAACTTGTGCAAATTAATATGTAGGAAAATAGAGTATAAAATAGAGCATTCTCTTAGTTTACAACTATGTAAAGTATTTCCATGCAACAACTTATTTACAACTAACTAAAATTATATACTCATGGTAATATTTACATCTAAGTAAAATATATATGTGAAAAAATATGAAAGATTCATATATACATTATAGTATTAGTCATTCAATTGACAAAAGTGACACTACCATGAGGATTTATTACACGTAGGAAATAGCACGAGCACAAAGGTAGAAAATAAACTTACCTACATGTATTTTTGTGTTGATATTTTTTGGAAAATAGGTTGTACCAAAATACCATTGTGTAACCTTATTATTTGGATAAATAGTTGCAATAGAAAATGGTTTAAATGCAGTAACATATTAGAAAATTTGTGGCTATGAACCAAAAGGAAATAGGTTGATAATTATTATGTTATTCACAATCAAAGATGAAATTTAATTTAAATTTAATTTTTTTGTATGCATATGCATAAAGGGAAAATTTCATAACTAAACCATCAAGGGATTAGGCCTAAACACAAATGGAGAGATGTATGACACACATTTACAATAGCATTAAAGTGCAAAAAAATGGCAAGTATAGAATAATTGGTCTAAATCCCCATGGGAATGAAAAAATGAAAAATGTAGCCAAAGAACACTTTTCAATTAGAAGGGTCACAAACATCATACATGAGAGTGTCCCATATGTAATGTTAAAATTGAACAACCAATAATCTAGTAGAAACACACCTAATTCATGGGTCATTACCATAGTCTACTAAATCCAAAGAAGTGAAATAAAAATAGGTTTATGTATACAAATCAAATATTAAGGAAACTACAATAGATATAGGACATATGGAAATAATTTAAATGATACAACAATTATCAAAGATTATCGTCAGTGAATTTTCACTAGTGATTTTTAGACTACCCCATTTTCTTGTTTGGTTACTCAATTAGCTCTAGCTCCTTTTAGAAACCTCCATACACTAGGAAAAATCATATTGTGAACAAATGTATTAACCGATGTATTTGTTTATTTTCATTTCTTAAATGGACCTAATTGTAAAAGGGTTTCCCTTCTTAAAATTGTGATACAACACATCCTTCTATACTTCATAAAAAAGTCCACATTTATGGCATTTTATGGCTATCGTCATCCATCAATCCCACCCACCTTTAGAGGAAAAGTGAAGGTCCAAGAAATTGATGACCACATAGAGTACTATGAAGATATTCGCCAAATATTAAAGGATAATTTGTTTTCAGTACAAAATAGGATGAAATAACAAGCATATCCACATTGTAGTGAACAGGAAATTGAAGTGGGAGACTCAGTATTTTTAAGGCTACAACCATACAAATTGTGGTCCATCAAGAAACAAAATAAGGATCTAAATTATCACCCTTGTAATACTATCACTAAGAGGTATTATAAAGGATTGCGAGTATGGCTTACAAAATGGAGCATGGTAGAAACTATATGATTATTACTAATTGAGGTATGTCATTAACAAATGTGAGGAGGCCCATAAATAATGAAAAAGGACCCCAAGGAGCCTAATAGAACCCACATAGTGGGAATAAACAGGCTAATGTTTAATACTCATGGATTCAACTCATTATGAGTCAATAAGGTAAACTCATTCTCTAGTATGAGGAATATTTCCTCGAGGGTCTACAAGCTCCAAGGTAATATAGGTTCCTAGATCAAACTCTTAGATAATGAATTGAAGTTAATAGGAGAAGATCCATAGAAGGAGGGCCTTAACATATCTCTAATCAATCAACAAAAAAAGGAGTAAGAGATGATATGAATGGATAAAGGCATGAGGTACAACTCACACATATATGACCAAGACAAAATATCAACAAGGACTCCAAATGGTTGGATGAGCTTTATATTTCCTCTGAACATAAAATGGCATGACACAAATGTAACCTAATAGAAGTGACTAATTAGAGATACGTGATATCGTACAATAGCACAAGAGGAAATGAAGCACAATGTAGAGTGACTAGAAGAGTAACCATATAGAGGAGTAAAAATTAACATATCTTTAGTATGTCTTCTAGGAAATACAAAACCCAATTGTAACACAAAGATGTAAAAAAGTTCAATTCTTAAGGGTGACTTGGCTCATGCTATCATTTTGACTAATAATATGGACAAATAAGTTTTTCCCACATTTCCTCTTTTTATTATTTGGTATCTCCCTCGTAGTTTAGTGAGTACGAAAGTGATGCCAAGTAAATTAGATGGTTTATTTTTGTTCAATTTTAAAAATCCTAAAAAAGAGATAAAATGATTCTCAAAAAGGGGTGTTCTTTGTGGTTTAACTAGGTTAAAGAGTATATAGTGGTGTGATCCATATAGGGTTTATTTTTAATGATATTTTAATGAGATTGAAAAATAGATAAAAAGATGCTAAATATGATTAGGTGTTTAACAAGTGTGATAAGGACACAAAGGAATGTCCTCCTAGAGGAATGATTTATATAAGGGATAACAACTTATTTCGATCTAACATAACCATCCTAATTCAAGTGAACCAAAGAGGCTTGCATGTTAGACCACTCATTGTAGTGGTCCCTCAAGGAAAGGAAAGAACACCTAATGAAAGTAAATGAAAGGGGCAATGCTAGCATAATAGTGATGATGAAATCAGATGAAGGCATATCACATGCGTAATTGAGGCTAAATGTAGTATAAATCACAAGCTCAAAAGAGTGTAGAATATTCTTCGGGTATGGTTGGAATTTGACAAAGAAGAGGATATGAGGCTCAAATTCAAAGCGAGAGAAGGTCAAAAGGAGGGATTATAAGGTGATAAAAGGATGTAGGATGGACACCAACATTGAAAATAGGTTCTAAAATAGGGAATCAATGTGATTGAAGGTTCTACCACACAATCTATAATGTGAAAATATTCAGTGGTTAATGTTGTAAACTAACAGGATTGGACCTAAGGTGTAATGAAGATGGAAAGGATAGCCAAACCTAACACTATATGCAATGCTCAAGAAAAATGTAGCTAGGGCCATTTAGGTATTATAACCTTGAAAAATATCCAAGTATGATGATTAAAATGCCCCATAAGACTAAAAATACAAAGTAGTTTGTGACAAAAACAAGATCATGCTCATGGATAAATGGCTTTGGAGAAGGTAAACAACCATTGCATGAAGTAATTCTCTGCATGTGCTAACTCATATTAGGTTAATATAGGACAAATGCACCAATATGGAGGTAACTTGCACCAATAGAGTAGGAGAGTGAAACATAGTGGAGAAAACCATCATTTTCCATCAAACTTTGAATTGCGATTTCAACATATACAGGAATTTATTTGTGCTATCTATTTCACCAAGTAAGTGCTCAAACTCTCTCGTCCATTTTAAATCACTTTTAATGAAATTTAATGGAATTTACACTTCATGGAAACCCTTGTTCAATGATTGGTGTGTTGTGATTCCTAAGTAGAATCCTTATGGGAAACGACCACAAAGGTGGTCACCCTAGAGGGTTCCTACTAAGAATGATCAATACCATATATTGTTGACAAACATGGTAGAAAATTCCCAACTCCATCTCAAATCTTCTCAAGAAATAAAAAAATTCTTGTGGGTTTCCTCGCTCAAGATTACACTAATGTTTGGCTTATTTTTTGGGAGGTTTCAATGAAAAATGATTGAGTGGAAAGAGAGAGAAAAACAAGAAAATGGTATGAGGGCCCTAACATATCCCCCTACATTGCATGCTCTAAAGTACTATGGCCTAGTGAATTTATTTGAGGCGTAAACCATATAAGGCCAAATTGGACTTCTTCAACAACTAGTAGAAATTTCTAATCACCAAGACCAACACCTCTTGGTTAATATTTTAGTATTGGAATTGGATTTTGCACAAATTTACCTTATCACTAGATTTTCAAGGAAAGGTGCCATAGTAGTAGTTGTTAGAGGGAAAAGTACACCGGAGGAGAGTTTTGGTGACTATGTGGTCAAATAATATGCAACACGTGCCTATAAGGTCAATAGTAATATACCTATTAGAGAGGTGAATATATTTGCATTACACATAATCACCTTAGTAACAAGATTTGTGGGAACTCATTTAGCCTCTAGTGAACACATGGAGCTAGCAATATGATATTTGCAACCTATCATTTTCAACTCGGGTGAGTTCTTACTGGCGAATATAAAAGACTAACTAACCAAGTGTAGAAGAGGGAAGAAGAAGAAATTTAGCTATGGAATAATTCTAGTCTCGTTCATTTTGGAATAGGTTCCCATGTTGAGAGAAAGAGTATCATACCCTTATCTAATCACTATTGAGCAACATAAGATGTGATGGAATCAAATTATGGGTAGGCTAGAGGGTGGACATGCCCCACAGTGGTTCAACAATGGGTTATTTAGAAGATAGAGTGACCATATCACAATTGTGGATGACTATTCTTATGAAGGGACTATTCATAAAAGAATAAGACCTAGTCCTACCCCTCAGTATGCATTTGGGGTGCCCTTGGTATCTTTTTTTGGATTTTGATGATATTTCAATGTTTTTAATTTTTTGGAATATGTATTTATTTTTTATTTTTTATAGATATATAGTACTAATAATTTGATGTTTTTTGTATGCAAATGTGGAACTATATTGACCCCTCACTTGGTAATCATTACATTGTGCAGGAATAATTGTAGCAAAATATGGGTGTCAAGCATTGTATGAGGGGCATGATGAGGAGCAAGATGATTTGTAGGATGAGGATATCTCCAAACCTACATATGCACACCTTTGGGGTCCCTTTCACTCACCACTTAGGCCTCCTTAAACATATATTTTTCCTTGTGGCATGCTACTCCTAGAAAGATGAGGATTAGCTTCATAGTGTATTTCTCCCTGGATGTGAGTTTGGAATATGTAATGGCTCACAAGCCTAGGCCTAACAGGCTCCTTTTGACTGATGTAGATTCTCTAGGAATATGAATGTATACAATCATATAAAAAATTAATTCCAAAATAAATTTAAGATAATAAAGAAACAACATATGATTCCTCACAAAATAGACACAGTACCAAGTCAAGTATGCCAAGGAAGATAGCCTCAAACAAGAGCTCAATGATGGCACTATATTTTTCCATGTTGCTAGTTCAATGGAAAAGGAAAATCCCCTTGAACTCACGAGCTCATGGCTGGGTGAAAAGAGAATAGAAGTAGTGAAAAGCAAGTTTCGAGTACTATGGTTGGCATCATCTGTAATGGCTATGTAAATTGTGAATGGACTTGACATCTACCAATTAAGAACCACAAATAAGTGAACACTCAAACTGCCATACATATACACCAAAATTGAAATACAAAAACACACCACGACTAAACTTGTGTATAATATGTATAAGCACATGCAGCTATAGGACTTACGTAATACTTTTTTAGATAGACCCCATTACAGGGGTACAATAAAGGATTTCCATCATGATCTACTACACTTTTTTTCCCTTTCTTTGGAAAAAATTTAACAACACAAGGACCATGCCATAGAGGTTGTAGCTTATTTTCACTTAACTTGCCATGATCCTAATCATAGAGGAAGACCAAATCCCCTTCCATAAAAATAGAAGGTTAAAGAGAATTATCATATTTGGTTTTAATACACTTTTATGAGTCTCATTGGTTGGCTTTGGCAACATAAGAATGTTATTCAATGAGGTAGAATGACTGTAAGAGACATTCCTCCTTGGAGAAAGTATTAGGTATTAGTCCAATGACTACTTTCAAATATACAATCTCACACTCAATTGGAAATACAAATTCCACCCCATAAACCAATTAGAAAGGAGTGAAGTATGTAACTATTTTAATAGAGGTTTGATAGGCCCATAATGTACAAAAAAATAATAAAATTCCAATTTGATTTATGATTCCCTACTATCCTACGTAGCATACTTATCGTTACATGGTTAACATGCTCTATTTGTCCGTTAGCTTGGAAATAATAGTGGGTTGGGTTTTCTTCACAAAAGCCCAACTTGGTTGTTAATTATATCATCATATGATTACAAAAATATGAAATGTGATCCTTCACAACCATCATAGGTAAACCAAACATAGAAATGGTGCTCTTAAATCTGAATAATTCCACAATGGTGCCATAGTTAGAGAATCTAGTCATGGTCTCAACGCACTTCTTGAAGTAGCTCATTGCTACAATGATGTGGTGGTGTCCATTGGTCGAGGTTGGTTAGAGCCTAGATTGACCTCAGGCTGAAGGGAGGTAATCCTAGGATAACCACAAACCAAGCTTAACCTGGTAGCTAGCCCTACCAGGTTGGGAGAGGGCTCTCTCCTTGTCAATCTTAGTCGAGATGACTGCAAATATGAAGTTTACGCTAGGTATAGTGGCTATAGGGTTTTTTGATTGATTTTGATGGTTTTGGTGGATCAAATGGAGTGGGCAGCTTTTGGTCTGCGAAATCAAGTCAAGAATGCAGGGTGTTCTATGGGGTAAGGTAAGTAGGTGTTTTGGCACTTGTAATCAAGTGAGATAGCTGGTATAAGAATGATGACGATCTGATGAGGGCATGCATAGATCATTTATCGTCTTCAAACTGTAGAAAACATAAAAAAAGTAAATGGATTCTCAAGGCAGAGCACTGTAACCAATGCATTCTACCTATCTATCTTGATTTCATTTAGTTTAGAAGAATGAATTAGATTTTGGCACTCATAACACATGAGAAAAACTAACGACAGAAGGAGAAACTATGCAAAAACACGCTACCACAAGAATCCCACAAAAATATATGCAAATCCTGGTTTATTTCCTTGCTAAACTACTGTAGAGATATATAATGTAGCTCAGAGCATCCAAGAGAGTCCAACCTTTGCTAATGACTGAAAAAATACACAATATAGACAATCAAACCACCTATGCTAGCCATAAAGGGTCGAATCCAAGAGACAAGGAATTGTTACAACCATTTCCAAACAAGGAGTATAGGCAATGGAACAACTTGCCTCTAAGCATGGAAATTGATTCCTTAACCCCCAAACCACCACAAAATGATGAATCTACCTTCTAATGTCATTTTACAATTACATTTACGTAGCATAGCATCATTTACAATCATAAATTCATCCATGAAGAGATAAAAAGTCAACTTGCAGAGAAACTAGGCGAAATCTGGATTTTTGGGCAAACTGGCTCTATGCGTAGCGCCACTGGCCAGGTCCGTAGTGCCACTTCACAACTACTTTTGGAGGTCTTCCCCTTATCCAAATTAAGCCCAATATATCTCATTGGAAAGTTATTCTTGTCCTCTTTTTGGAACATCTTGCATTTTTTCATTTGGAGGTCATTTGCCCCTCAAAAGTGGAATCTCCCAAGGTTGCTTCTATGTGTCCAAAAAGGGGCTGAGAGGTCATTTTTTGATGGTTTGTTGACCTTTCGGTGACCATATTTCTCTCCAAAATTGCTGAGATTTTTTGGGTTTTATGCTCTCATCATGATGTATCCAAATATCCAAGCCATTTCTCCAAAAAGTCTTCGAGTAAAAAGTGTAGCGTCAGTGGCGATATGCACCTAGGGCAATTTTCTGTGTTGGAAAATTTAAAAATGACAAAAGCTTACCAAAACATGCCCATACTTGGCACAAGGCACCACCATTAGTTGCTTTGATGGGCTAGTGAGGCTTCAACAAGGATTCTTAACTTTTATTGCTCCTTTTTGCTCCTTAAGGCCTTCCTGAACCTAGCCTTAAGCTTCCTAATCCTTATGTTGCATATTTTGTTCCGGGTCATGTAGTGGTAGGCCATGTGGTTAATAATATTCTCGTCTCTACTGGCCTTCTCAAGTAGGCTCTCAAGGTGTATGTTGACCCTTTCAACCCGAGTTTCTTGGTCATTCTTGATCTCTTGTTCAATTGGATTCCACTTAACCTTTGCCTTCTTAGCCTTTTGCTTGTTATCCTTGATCATTTGTAGCTCCATGAGGACTTGCTTGTTGGTCAATTGTTTACTTTCTTGTTCTAGATATTTGATGACCCATTTATCCCTCTGCAAGTTGTTAGACTAGGCTTGTATCTTAGCCTCTAGTTCGTTTATGATCATGTCTTTAACAGTCTTTGGATCTTAAGCATCCAAGTCAATGATATCAACTTCTTGTGCCTCCTCATGATCAACAAGGACAAATATCTCTCTTTCCCATCACTAGGATCCTTCTCATAAATCTTTTTCTTTCCTTTACCTTTACCCTTGTGTTGCTGCTCAACCTGTACCTATTTAGCTGAAGAATAAGGCAAAGCCCCTTCCACTCCTTATGGAGATAGCATTTGCTATTTTTTTAATAAAATTGGAAATGCATATCTTTCATAACTATCTATGTATGTAAATTATAGCCTAGCCTTATCTCACTATAAAGCATATCAAATATATAAATGTAATAACATACCTTCATACATGTTTAATAGACATAAACCAATATTTATGGTATCCCTTTGCTAAATTTTGGGCATAGTTTCCCTACAATATAGAGTATAGGGTTTGCAACATAACTTGATCATGTAACTTGTACAATCTCTGATAGATATTTTAGGCATAGTTGCTCTACCATATAGAGTATAGGGTTTACAACATAACTTGATCATGTAACTTGTACAATTTCTTATAGATACACAAATTGTAGAACCAAACAACCTTGTACCTCCATAAAAGAAGAATTGTTCCTACAACTAAACCTTCCATTTGTAAGTAATTTGCATCCTTAACATATGCAAGTTTCATATGCATAATTGTAGAGGTACTTTTATGGAAAGACCAAATTTTATTTAGAGATATGTCTACCAGATCCATCACATAAAACATATCAACCTTATCTATTGTTATATTAACATGTTAAGCACAAGAAATTAATTTGTTTTTTATCAAAGGTTTAACAACCAAAAAAAATTGAGAAATATTTTGCTCAAGGGACAAAACATCATTCCCTTATCATCCCTAGAAAATATTCATGAATTATAGGGGTTGGAATTTTAAATTTGCATGTTGAAACCTTCTAACATAATTTTACATGTTTCATATCAAACTATAACATGGGTTTACAGGTATTTTCTATAATCTTGGTAGCATAATTTTCTACCTAAGAACTTATCAATCATGTTTAAATAATTATATAACAATTATTCTTCATATTAAGAAAACTAAAATATGAAACTCTTAATAGAACTTGTACAAATTAATATGCAGGAAAATATAGTATAAAATAGAGCATTCTTTTAGTTTACAACTATGTAAAGTATTTTCATGCAACAACTTATTTACAACTAACTAAAATTATATACTCATGGTAATATTTACATCTAAGTAAAATATATATGTGAAAAAATTTCAAAGATTCATATATACATTATAGTATTAGTCATTCAATTGATGATATTTCAATGTTTTTATTTTTTTGGAATATGTATTTATTTTTTATTTTTTATAGATATATAGTACTAATAATTTGATGTTTTTTGTATGAAAATGTGGAGCTATATTGACCCCTCAGTCGGTAATCATTACATTGTGCAAGAATAATTGTAGCAAAAGATGGGTGTCAAACATTGTATGAGGAGCAGGATGAGGAGCAAGATGAGTTGCAAGATGAGGATATCTCCAAACCTACATATGCACACCTTTGGGGTCCTTTTAGCTCACCACTTAGGCCTCCTTAAACATATATTTTTCCTTGTGGCATGCTACTGCTAGCAAGATGAGGATTAGCTTCATAGTGTATTTCTCCCTAGATGTGAGTTTGGAATATGTAATGGCTCACAAGCCTAGGCCTAAGATGCTCCTTTTGACTAATGTAGATTCTCTAGGAATATGAATGTATACAATCATATAAAAAATTAATTCCAAAATACGTAACTTAAGATAATAAAGAAACAACATATGATTGCTCACAAGATAGACACAATATCAAGTGAAGTATGCCAATGAAGATAGCCTCAAACAGGAGCTCAATGATGGCACTATATTTTTCCATGTTGCTAGTTCAATGGAAAAGGAAAATCCCCTTGAACTCACCAGCTCATGGCTGGGTGAAAAGAGAATAGAAGTAGTGAAAAGTAAGTTTCGAGTACTATGGTTGGAGTCATCTGTAAAGCCTATGTAAATTGTGAATGGACATGAAATCTACCAATTAAGAACCACAAATAAGTGAATGCTCAAACTACCATACATATACACCAAAATTGAATCAGAAAAACACACCACAACTAAACTTGTGTATAATATGTATAAGCACATGCAGCTATAGGACTTACGTAATACTTTTTTAGATAGATACAATTACATGGGTCCAATAAAGAATTTCCATCATGATCTACTACACTCCTTTTCCCTTTCTTTGGAAAAAATTGAACAACGCAAGGACCATGCCATAGAGGTTGTAGCTTATTTTCACTTAACTTGCCATGATCCTAATCATAGAGGAAGACCAAATCCCCTTCCATAAAAATAGAAGGTTAAAGAGAATTATCACATTTGGTTTTAATACACTTTTATGAGTCTCATTGGTTGGCTTTGGCAACATAAGAATGTTATTCAATGAGGTAGGACGATTGTAAGAGACATTCCTCAATGGAGAAAGTATTAGGTATTAGTCCAAGGACTACTTTCAAATATACAATATCTCACTCAATTGGAAATACAACTTCCACCCCATAAACCAATTAGAAAGGAGTGAAGTATGTAACTGTTTTAATAGAGGTTTGATAGGCCCATAATGTACAAAGAAATAATAAAATTCCAATTTGATTTATGATTCCCTACTATCCTACGTAGCATACTTATCGTTACATAGTTAACATGCTCTATTTGTCCGTTAGCTTGGAAATAATAGTGGGTTGCGTTTTCGTCACAAAAACCCAACTTGGTTGTTAATTATATCATCATATGATTACAAAAATATGAAATGTGAACCTTCACAACCATCATAGGTAAACCAAACATAGAAATGATGCTCTTAAATCTGAATAATTCCATAATTGTGCGATAGTTAGAGAATCTAGTCATGGTCTCAACACACTTCTTGAAGTAGCTCATTGCTACAATGATGTAGTGGTGTCCATTGGTCGAGGTTGGTTAGAGCCTAGATTGACCTCAGGCTGAAGGGAGGTAATCCTAGGATAACCACAAACCAAGCTTAACCTGGTAGCTAGTCCTACCAGGTTGGGAGAGGGCTTTTTCCTTGTCAATCTTAGTCGAGATGACTGAAAATATGAACTTTAGGCTAGGTATAGTAGCTCTAGGGTTTTTTGATTGATTTTGATGGTTTTGCTCGATCAAATGGAGTAGGCAGCTTTTGGTCTCGTAAATCAAGTCAAGAATGCAGGGTGTTCTATCGGGTGAGGTAAGTAGGTGTTTTGACACTTGTAATCAAGTGAGATAGTTGGTATAATAATGATGACAATGTGACGAGGGCATGCAGAGATCATTTATCCTCTTCAAACTGTAGAAAACATCAAAAACTAAATGGATTCTCAAGGCAGAGCACTGTAACCAATGTATTCTACCTATCTATCTTGATTTCATTTAGTTTAGAAGAATGAATTAGATTTTGGCACTCATAACACATGAGAAAAAGTAATGACAGAAGGAGAAGCTGTGCAAAAACACGTTACCACAAGAATCCCACAAAAATATATGCAAATCGTGGTTTATTTCCTTGCCAAACTACTGTAGAGATATATAATGTAGCTCAGAGCATCCAAGAGAGTCCAACCTTTGCTAATGACTGAAAAAATACATAATATAGACAATCAAACCACCTATGCTAGCCATAAAGGGTCGAATCCAAGAGATAAGGAATTGTTACAACCATTTCCAAACAAGGAGTAGCAATATAGGCAATGGAACAGCTTGCCTCTATAAGCATGGAAACTGATTCCTTAACCCCCAAACCACCACAAAATGATGAATCTACCTTCTAATGTAATTTTACAATTACATTTATGTACCATAGCATCATTTACAATCATAAATTCATCCATGAAGAGATAAAAAGTCAACTTGCAGAGAAACTAGGCGAAATGTGGATTTTTGGGCAAACTCGCTGTATGCGTAGCGCCATTGTTCAGGTCCATAGTGCCACTTCACAACTACTTTTGGAGGTCTTACCCTTATCCAAATTAAGCCCAATATATCTCATTGGAAAGGTATTGTTGTCGTGTTTCTAGAACATCTTGCATTTTTGCATTTGGAGGTCATTTTCCCCTCAAAAGTGGAATCTCCCAAGGATGCTTCTATGTGTCTAAAAAGGGGCAGAGAGGTCATTTTTTGATTGTTTTTTGATCTTTGGGTGACCAAATTTTTCTCCAAAATTGCTGAGATTTTTTGGGTTTTATGCTCTCATCATGATGAATCCAAATATACAATCCATTTCTCCAAAAAGTCTTCTAGTAAAAAGTGTAGCGTTGGTGGAGGTATGCACCTAGGGCAATTTTCTGTGTTGGAAAATTTCAAAATGACAAAAGCTTACCAAAACTTGCCCATATTTGGCACAAGGCACCACCATTATTTGCTTTGATGGGCTAGTGAGGCTTCAACAATGATTCTTAACTTGTATTGCTCCTTTTTGCTCCTTAAGGCCTTCCTCAAACTAGCCTTAAGCTTCCTGATCCTTATGTTGCATATTTTGTTCCGGGTCATGTAGTGGTAGGCCATGTGGCGAAGAATATTCTTGTCTCTATTGGCCTTATCAAGTAGTCTCTCAAGGTGTATGTTGGCACTCTCAACCCAAGTTTCTCGGTCATTCTTGATCTCTTGTTCAATTGGATTCAACTTAACCTTTGCCTTCTTAGCCTTTTGCTTGTTATCCTTGATCATTTGCAGCTCTATGAGGAATTTCTTGTCGGTCAATTGTTTGTTTTCTTTTTCTAGATATTTGATGACCCATTTATCCCTCTCCAAGTTGTTAGACAGGGCTTGTATCTTAGCCTCTTGTTCCTTTATGATCATATCTTTAACAGTCTTTGGATCTTAAGCATCCAAGTCAATGACATCAACTTCTTGTGCCTCCTCATGACCAACAAGGACAAATCTCTCTCTTGCCCATCACTAGGATCCTTCTAATGAATCTTTTTCTTGCCTTTACCTTTACCCTTGTGTTGCTGCTCAACCTGTACCTATTTAGCTGAAGAATAAGGCAAAGCCCCTTCCACTCCTTATGGAGATAGCATTTGTTGTAGCCTGAAGATGAAGGTGAGACCCCTTCCACACCTTGTGGAGATAATACTCACGTGGCATCTACAAAAAGTTTCCTACTGCCTCTCTCATATGTCACAAATACTTTCCCTCCAATAGTTTCAGCCTCTTGAACCTTTTCATGTCCTGAAGGTCCACATTCTTCACGAGGCACTGATGAAAAGACTTGAGGACCTTTGAACATTTCATGAGAAATGAAAGTTTCCCGTGGCATGTTAAGAAGGTTTAGCTCATGTAAAACAATGATTTTAATGAAAGAGTAGTGGTATATGTTGGTTAACTGTTGGGGGTATGATTTCTTCTTTACAATGAGTGCCATGTTCTCATTGTTTTTGAACATGAAGTAGGGGATATTCATCATTCTCACCCTACTGAAATGCATCAACAGTCTAATGTGGTAGGAATACAATCGAGAGAACTTACCTTCACAAGTAAAGTACTTGATGATGATCTTCATCAATGGAGCAAACATGTCCTCTAAGAATTTAAAGGGGAATACTCTCTTGAGTTTGTTATGGTATTTAGCCTTGATGCAAGGCTCATAGTACTCCCTATCAATGTCCTGACATTTGTTCAACTTTTCACCCACAGTTGGAATACCTGTGGCCTCTGAAATAATAGATGGTGACAAACAACCTTTCTAATTCATGATGAAAATTAACCCTTTCCACCATCTCACAGAAACTAAAACATGACTGATGTCTAAAACAAGAAATGGAAAATGGATAGGCTTGCAGCTCCCTCAAACAGGTGGGCTCCTCTTTGATATGTTTTCCTCCCTTATGAGGCTTCTTGCCATGTGTGTCTCTCTCCTTGGAACTATCACTAAGGGTTTCCTCTTCCATCTCATACTCATTGTCCATCTCCATTGTTGTATAGCTGTTTCTTTTGTGGTGAATGAAGTGTGGTGAATGAAGAGATTGGGTGAATGGATATAAGATGAGTATGAAGATATTTTATAGGTAAATAGGTGAGGGTGAACAAGAGTCGGAATGGGATTTAGGGAGTGAGTAGGGTTTGTGAATAGTGTAGGGCTTGGGGATTGGGGAAAAGTTTAGGGAATGATATCTAGGGAATTATATATGGGCGGATGGGATTTAAAGAACAAAAAATAGATGATATAGGATAGCAGTAATGAGTGAGCTTTTTAAAATATATGAGACAATTTGATGAAAATTAGGGTTTGATTTTTTAAGAGACAAAACCACCAAAGACTGATGCAAGAACATATTTTCAACAAGAATGTTGTGTTACTTACTTGCAAAGAGGCCATGGGGAATTTTTGAGGTGAATCGATGCAATTTGCAACAATTTCGAGCCTAACTTCCAGGTCCATACCGCACTCACCCAGGTACATAGCGCCAGTTCAAATTTACACTACAGGAATTACCCAGGGGCATAGTGCCGGAATTTGGCGCAAAGCGCCAGTCAAATTTCTCCACAAACACAGTGACAATAACACTTCAAAATCACGTTTTTAGCTCAGCTCATGAACTTTAACTCAAACAATGAAATGACTTAAGAGAGGGATGACCTTTATACGGCTTGGCGAATTTTGATTTTTTAATTCTCAAAACCAACTTTATAATGTCTATTTGGTTTTCAAATACTCTTTTTTTTGGATGCTTGATATTTTGCTTCAATAGGTGAACTGATACTTGATTTCTTTGGCTTTTGTAGTGGCATGTACTTGGAAATATTAGCAGGTGACTAGGAGAAGCATGAAACTATTAACTACATGTGAGAAATAATAAAATTACATGAAATTTACAAATAAATATACCAATGCTATGTTTTCACCTCAAACTGATTTTGAGGTGAAAAATTTATTAAGTTTACAAATTATGAGATTAAAAATTTTGTGATGATTAATGTCATCATCATGTGTCTGCTGACCATTATTAGTCAATAGTTACTGAAAATTTGTCATGGCAAAACCCTAATACCTAATGAGATGAAACCCTAAGACCTAAGACCTATTTAATGAAATGAACTGAAAATGAACCTGAACCATTGACTGAACCAAATATGAAAAGAGGTCAGAAAATATGTGTCATGAGGGAAAAACTAAAATGACCCTGCCACTGGTTGATCCATGAACTAATGGAATGCAACTCATCAGAATGGGACACCTAGTATGAAATGCAAAAGAGAAATTTTGATCATTGATGGTAGTGTGAATACACTGACACTAACATTGGCCCCATTGGGGATGGTAGCTCCTTGGAGGTGCGAAGAACACCATAGACCTAGTAGCCTTATCCATTGGGCAGGGAGTAAAAAAAAAACTCAAACTGATGACTTGATGACATAAATTGACTCTAAAACTGTGTTGAAAATGAGTGAGAAAAAATGACTCAGGACTTACTTAACTAAAACAAGTACTTACAAAGCTTTTTAATGGAAGCGGACCATTGAGATTTGAGGGCTTCAAATCAGGATGAATACCACCTGCCTACTGATGAAATATGTACAATCATGTGAAGTGGTCCTTCCAATGTAACCAATCCAGCACATGGCTACTTACTGAAATTCTTCTCTCACTTTCCCCGAGCAGGTAGAACGATGTACATGTAGGCGAATCACAATAAAAATTGAAATCAAGGATTATGCTAACGAACCAAGCAACATTCATCTTTTCTAATTCTTGCAAAAGAATGCTGAAGTGATATTGAAAATCCTGAAGCACTAGCTTGTCTTGAGATCCAACAACAAAAATATAAGTACTCCCTTCATTTTGATCTAAAAGAACAGTTGGTTGCTGATTGATAGGAAGGTATATAGTAGTATAAGCTTTTGTTATATCAGTGTTGGCTATAAATTCCTCAACCATGAGAAATTCTAACTCAAATTCTAGCATACTATCTCTCTCAGGCTGATACTCCTCAATTTCATCGTCTAAGCCTTTCTTAAACAAAAACAATCTTCAAGATTATCCAACATGAAAAACTTATCATTTTCATGAATCAAAACAATATCTGTTCATTGATCTATAAATTTGATTTCAAGACTATCCTCATTTTCAAAAGTGGAAGAAGCATCATCTACACCTTCTTGATGATGTGAACACTGCAAACCTGCATTAGCTTGGGTTGTAACCTGACCTTTTAGGAGTTGATCTATATCATCTTCAGACAAAAGAGATAATACTTTTTGTTTTCTTTTACTCAAACAATTATTGTCTTCTTGAAATAACATGAAAAACATGAAAAACCTGAATGATAGTCCTCAATTCTTTCGTCTTCTGAAATTTGAAAACATTGTTGGTCCTCTTCATATGACATGGAAATCAAATTTTCATGTTTCTTATCGCACTCATCAGCCATACGAGGGAAAACTTCATATAGTTCTTGAAACTCAAAACTAACACATCTATCATTTACCACTGAGTTATCCAAAGAATATTTTTCACTTACAATAACAAAGCTCTCATCTTGTTTTTCATAAAAGGACTGGATTACCTCCTCGTGAAGACTTTGTTTTAATGAAATGAGAACACTTGGGTCAATAAATTTGTCTTCTTCTTTCCAAAAGATATCAAAAACGTAGCTCTCCTTCATGGGATTCAAAACAAGGTACTCTTCATCATCATGATCTGAATCTAGATCTGAAATAGTCAACTTGAATTTATCACAATCTGAAATTCAAACTTTATTTCCCTGCATACTGTCTTCTGCTATGATCAGATCTCAAACAAGACCTTCTCTTTCATCATTTTCCATTCTACTAAGATCTTGATCCTGCTACAAATTTTCCTGAGCATCTTATAAGTATCCTCTAAGCTCTCTTTATGCTGCTAAAATTGATTTTCATACAGGGCTTCCATGATCTCATCGTCCATGAAGTAATCATCTACATAAAATTTATCAATACTTTCAATAAAACTATAAGCATGTCTACAAAAATTCTGAACTAACATTAAGGATGGACAAGATTCTTTATACCTTTCAAAGGACATGGTATGAAAATCCTTCAAACAGTAAATACTAGCAGGTGGTAAACTTTCATACCAAGATCAAGATTCATCTTCCAGAGTGTCCATGAATATCTTCATCAAGAAATCTTTAGGGAAATCAACCTTCAACTTCTGAATATGCATGTGAAATCTAACCAGGTGTAAAGCAGCATCATTCCTATCATCATCTTTAAACATAGGCAAATTCCTTTGCCAATCTATCTTAGGAATTTTATTTGGGAAACCTGGAATGTGATCTCGGCTCATGGGGGCATACCTTCAATCCAGTGAATCCATTTTGATAAAAATGAATTCACCAAGAAATTCTTTAGGCTACTAATTCTTGAAGATTAGAGTTGCCATAAAAAATCTGAATGTTGGGATTCTTTGACACTGGAGTCGCCGGGTGAATGATTTCAGCCCTCCGGTTTCTAATCGTTGTCCACCATCAATAATTAGATCTAAACTTCATATGTTTTGCTAAGTAACATAAAACTACATTCCCCAGTATGGTCGCCACTATGTTAGAGCCTAGATTGACCTCAGGCTGAAGGGAGGTAATCCTAGGATAACCATAAACCAAGCTTAACCAGGTAGCTAGCCCTACCAAGTCAGGAGAGGGCTCTCTCCTTGTCAATCTCAATCGAGATGACAACAAATATTGATTTTAGGCTAGGTATAGTAGCTATAGGGTTTTTTGATTGATTTTGATGGTTTTGTTGGATCAAATGGAGCAGGCAGCTTTGGGTCTGGGAAATCAAGTCAAGAATGCAGGGTGTTCTGTGGGGGTAGGTAGGTAGGTGTTTTGGAACTTGTAATCGACTGAGATGGCTGGTCTAAGACTGATGAGGAGCTAAGGATGCATGTATAGATCATGTATCCTCCTCAAACTGTAGAAAACGTAAAAAACTAAATGGATTGCCAAGGTAGAGCATTGTAACCAACGTAGTCTACCTATATATCTTGATTTCATTTAGTTTAGAAGAATGAATAAGATTTTGGCACACATAACAAATGAGAAAAACTAAATACAGAAGGAGAAACTATGCAAAAACACATTACCACAAGAATCCCACAAAAATATTTGCAAATCCTGGTTTATTTCCTTGCCAAACTATTGTAGAGATTTACAATGTAGCTCAGAGCATCCAAGAGAGTCCAACCTTTCCTAATGACTGAAAAAATAAATAATATAGACAATCAAACCACCTATGCTATCCATCAGGGGTCGAATCCAAGAGATAAGGAACTATTACAACCATTTCCAAACAAGGAGCAGGAATATAGGCAGTGGAACAACTAGCCTCTCTAAGCATGGAAACCAATTCATTAACCCCCAAACCACCTGAAAATGATGAATCTAACTTCTAAGGTCATTTTACAATTAGAAACTAGGCGAAAACTGGCTTTTTGGGAAAACTGACTCTATGTGTAGCGCCACTAGCTACATGCATAGTGCCACTTCATAGCTAGTTTTAGAGGTCTTCCCCTTAGCAAAATTGAGTCCAAAATAGTGCATTGGAAATTTCTTCCTATCTAGCTTCCATAACATCTTGAATTTTTGCATTTCGAGGTCATTTGCACCCTAAGATGTGGAATCTCGAAAGGTTGTTTCTATGTGTCCTAAAAGGGGTAAAGAGGTCATTTTTTATGGTTTTCTGACCTTTTGGTGACCAAGTTTTGCTCCAAAATTGCTGATATTTTCTGGGTTTCATGCTCTCATCATACTTAATCCAAATATACAAGCCATTTCTCCAAAAATTCTTCAAGGAAAAAAATTTTTGTTGGAAAATTTCAAAATGACAAAAACTTACTAAAACTTGCCCAGATTTGGCACAAGGCACCACCATTATTTGCTTTGATGGGATAGTGAGGCTTCAGCCAAGATTTTTAACTTGTCTTGCTCCTTTTTGCTCCTTAAGGCCTTCCTCAACCTAGCCTTAAGCTTCCTTATCCTTATGTTTCATATTTTGTTTCGAGTCATGTAGTGGTAGGCCATGTGGCAAAGCATTTTCTTGTCTCTATTGGCCTTCTCAAGCAGCCTCTCAAGGTGTATATTGACCCTCTAAAGCCAATTTTCTAAGTCATTCTTGATCTCATGTTCAATTGGATTCAACTTAACCTTTGCCTTCTTAGCATTTTTCCTATTCTCCTTGATCATTTGCAGTTCCATGAGGACTTGCTTGTCAATCAATTGTTTGTTTTCTTGTTCTAGATATTTGATGACCCATTTAGCCCTCTGTAAGTTGTCAGAAAAGGCTTATATCTTAGCCTCTTGTTCCTTTATGATCATGTGTTTGACAGTCTTTTGATCTTGAGCATCCAAGTCAATTACATCAACTCCTTGTGCCTCCTCATGATCAACAAGGACAAAATCTCTCTCTTGCCCATCACTAAGATCCTTCTCATGCATCATTTTCTTTCCTTTACCTTTACCCTTGTGTTGTTCTCAGCCTATACCTATTTAGTTGAAGAAGAAGGCAAAGCCCCTTCCACTCCTTGTGGAGATAGCATTTCCCTGTAGCCTGAAGATGAAGGAGAGACCCCTTCCACACCTTATGGAGATAATACTCGCCTGGTAGCTACAAAAAGTTTCCTAGTGCCTCTCTCATATGTCACAAATACTAGCACTCCAACAGTTTCAGTCTCTTGAACCTTTTCATGTCTTAAAGGTCCACCTTCTTCATGAGGCGCTAATGAAAAGACTTGAGTACCTTTGAACATTTCATGGCAAATGAAAGTTTCTCATGGCATGTTAAGAAGGTTCAGCTGATGTAAAACAATGGTTTTAATCAAAGAGTAGTGGTAGATGTTAGTTATCTCTCGGGGGTATGATTTCTTCTTTACAATGAGTGCCATCTTCTCAATGTTTCTGCACATGAAGTAGGGGATATTCATCATTCTCACCCTACTGAAATGCATCAGCATTCTAATGTGGTAGGCATACAGTTGGGAGAACATACCTTCACAAATAAAGTACTTGATGATGATCTTCATCAATGGAGCAAACTTGTCCTCTAAGAGTTTAAAGGGGAATACTAGCTTAAGTTTGTTATGGTATTTAGCCTTGATGTAAGGCTCATAGTACTCCCTAATGTCCTGACCTTTGTTCCACTTTTCACCCACATTTGGAATACCTGTGGCCTCTGAAATAATAGTTGGTGACAAATTGAATGTAACTCCAGCAAGGTTTACCTCATTGTTGTCCAAATGTGTCACAAACAACCTTCCTAATTCATGATGAAATCTAACCATTTTCACCATCTCACAAAACCTAAAACATGACTGGTGTCTAAAACGAGAAATGGCAAATGGGTAGGCTTGTAGCTCCCTCAAACTGGTGGGCTCCTCTCTGATATGTTTTCCTCCCTTATGAGGCTTCCTGCCTTGTCTCTCTCCCTGGAACTGCCCCTGAGGGTTTCTTCTTCCAGCTCATACTCATTGTCCCTCTCCATTGTTGTATAGCTATTTATCTTGTGGTGAATGAATAGATAGGGTGAATGGATCTAAGATGAGTATGAAGAGATTTTATAGGCAAATTGGTGAGGGTGAACAAGAGTGGGAATGGGATTTAGGGAGTGAGTAGGGTTAGTGAATAGTGTAGGGTTTGGGAATAGTGTAGGGTTTTGGGATTGGGGAAAATGTTAGGGAATGATGTATAGGGAATTATATGTGGGGGGATGGGATTTAAATAACAACAAATAGATGATATAGGACAATAGTAATGAGTGAGATTTTTAAAATATATGAGACAATTTAGTGAAAATTAGGGTTTGATTATTTAAGAGACAAAGCCACAAAAGAGTGATGCAACAACCTCTTTTCAACAAGAATTGTGTTAGTTACTTGCAAAGAGGTAATAGGGAAGTTTTGAGGTGAATTTATGCAATTTGCAACAATCTGGAGCCTAACTGTCAGATGTGTAGTGCACTCACCCACGTGCGTAGCGCTGGTTTGATGCGTAGTGCTAGTTCAAATTTACACTACAAGAATTACCCAGGTGTGTAGCACCAACTCTATGCGTAGCGCCAGACTTTGGTGCACAACGCCACTCAGATTTCTCCACAAACACAGTGACTACTACCCTTTTGTTCAATAACACTTCAAAATCGCATTTTTAGCACAGCTCGTGAACTTTAACTCCAACAACGAAATGACTTAAGAGAGGGATGAAATTTATAGAGCTTGGAAACATTTGATTTTTTAATTTCAAAACCCACTTTATAATGTCTATTTGCTTTTCAAATGCTCTATTTTTTGGATGCTTTATCTTTTGCTTGAAAAGGTGAACTGATGCTTGATTTCTTTGGCTTTTGCAGTAGCATGTACTTGGAAATATCAACACGTGACCAGGAGTAGCATGAAACTATTAATTACATATGAGAAATAATAAAATTACATGAAATTTACAAATAATATACCAATGCTCTGTTTTCACCTCAAATTGGTTTTGAGGTGAAAGATTTATTATGTTTACAAATTATGAGATTAAAAATTTTCTGATGATTATTGTCATTCTCATGTGTCTGATGACTATTATTAGTCAATAGTTACTGAAAATTTGTCATGGAAAAACACTAATACCTAGTGAGACTGAAACCCTAAGACCTAAGAACTATTTAATGAAATGAATTGAAAATGAACCTGAACCATTGACCGAAACAAATATGAAAAGAGGTCAACGGATATGTGTCATGAGGGAAAAAATTGAAACAGCCCTACCATTAGTTGATCCATGACCTAATGGAATGCAACTCATCAGAGTGGGACACCTAGTATGAAATGCAAAAGAGTAATTTTGATCACTGATGGCAGTGTGAATACACTGACACTAACAGTGTACGCTACATATATTCACTTCCCCATTTATGAAAGGGACTGATAGAAACCATGAGGTGAAGTAAAGCACAATGAGTACACATATTCTTAGTAAAAATTTTACAAGGATGGAACTTACGAACCACCGTAATACAACCTAAAGTACCCAACGTGCAAGATTTTCTAGATAGTTATCTACCTAGATAAATGATATTCATAGGCTCTAGTGTGCTAATCATTTGAGACCTGTTTTTCTTCCTCATTATTGATACATTGATGTAACAGTACATCAACTCCACATAGATAAGGAGTATGAATAATAACGGCATAAAGCCTAGCTTGACAATATATATGTCAACATTCATCACAAGACAACTTGTATTGAAAACAATGAGTCTAGATATAAAGAAGGAAATTTTGTACCATGGATTAGATAAGATAATGAGGAATAAACATTAATTAGGTAATGAGTCCTCAGCCCCAAGTTCTTCATCAACTTGGGGTAACTCTAGCATTACCTTAGTAAATTCCAAATATTTCTTGGATTTAGAAACTGAAAACTCCAAGTTGAACTCTTAAAGGATGACAATTCACTTTGAGTAACTGAATCCAATGATTTATCTACTAAGGATATGTTTCATGTGGTTCAAGTTAGAAATGATTGGTGGTATTTTACAACAGTATCCAACATAATAAACATTAGAAAGAAAAGATTTTTTTTCAAAACATAACCTCTCTTTGTGGGAATAATGAAGCTCCAGACCAATGAGGCATTTTCTAAAATAGCCAATGACATTTTCATTGTGCATCTTTTCATATTAGACAAGAACAATACCAATGGTGGATTAACAGGCTATGAGATAGATCAAGAAGTCCCAATTAAAATCAGGAGGGCTCAATAATGGAGTAGACGAGAAGGCTTAGTTCAAAGAATCAAAATATTTTTGGGCCCAATCATCCTATGTGTAAAACATACCCTTATTCAATCAACACATAAAACCTTTTGTTATCTCAACATAGTTGGAAATAAATGTATGCAAGAAATTAGTGATCCCTTAAATTAATTAAAGCTAGTGAAGGTTATATAGGGAGAAAAATTAGTAATATACTTGACCTTTAATGGGTCAATTGTGATCCCTTCCTTGGATAGGATGAAACTAAGAAACATCTACCTCTAGGATAGCACACAAAAGACAAACTTATTCGATTTCAAACAAATTCAATAATGGTGAAATTGAAGAAAGAATTCCCTAATATGGGTTGGATGATCCTCACACTTGAGGGACCAACTAGTAAGGTCATCGATATATACCTAAACATTGTATTTGATGTTGTGAAATTTGCAATATATGCTTATTTGGAAAGTTACACTAACATTTCTAAGACAAAAAGGATGTTTCTAACAAGAAATGTCTCCCATGCATAGATAAAGGCAATTTTTTATCGATCCTCTAGTTTCATCTGGATTTTATTATAGCTAGAAAAACTATACATGAATGAAACAATAGAATTCTTGGCACATTCATCAAGAATTTTATTAATGAACAAAGATGGATATTTTTCTTTCACATGAGACAAATTTAGATTCCTATAACCAATGTAAACCCTGATCATTTCTCCTTTTCCTTCCATCACATTTTAATAATTTCCTTTTTTAGATCATTTTTCTCACACACTTCCTTGCATATCACTCATACCTTGTCTTATTTAGATTCTTCTCATATATGAGTTATGTGGGCATTTCTCTAAGCACATCTATAGTGAATTTGTTGAATAAGTTTCTTAGGGCTTCCGTGATCATTATGTAAGTGCCAAGCTATAGCATCAGTCCATACTCTATCATACATCATGCTGGCTATAAGCTATGTCAACCTCATTTATTGAAAACAATTCCTCTATACAGATTATATATGTGAATATACTGACAAGCTAACCACCCTTTTTCATACAATCCCAAATATTAGCAACCACTTGATGTTTTCCTTGATTGTGAATCCCATGTATAAGTATCATATAAGTATCGACATTGTAATTGATGCCATTACTCTCCATATTGTTCCATATAATTGTGGCCGTAGTTAGTTTCCTAGCCTATAACATAGCCTAACAAATATAATGTAATTGTTAATATCCCAATCATGGCCATTCTATGGCATTTCTTAGTAAATCTATAACACTTATTTTGTTTCCTCACATATACTATGTTCTCTAGAAGACAATAATAAGAGATTTTATTAGGAGCACAACTCGTTTGAGTATATCTTCCAAAAAAAGTTAACCTTGATTTAATTTCCTCAATTTGCAAAAAAAATGTTAATCAATGTATTATACTTCACCACATACAAAAAAATCATTCATTTTGATATCTCTAAAGAACCCTAAGAATATTTTTAACCATTTTCTTGAGCAAAGAGCATGGATTAAGTTTGTGTATGAAACTACATCAAACACACAACACTTGTTCTTCTTCTCATTAAAAAATCAAAATATTTATGTATTTTCCCTACTTTGACATACCTATCGAAAAGTGTGTTGTAAACTAACAAGTGTAGCTCAAACTTATCTCCACCATTTCATCCAACATACAAGGGGCCCTATCCAACATCCTTGTCTTGTACACCATAGTGAGGAATATTGTTCCACTAAATTCGTGGTTGTTTATACCATGACAAATTACAATACTTGCTGGTTCTTTATGGGACCAAAATAAATCACTAACATCGCACTATTTGACATAAGAGTGCACCCCAAGACATCATACATCACATAGTTTTGTTTAGGTATACATATAACATTACTTGTTTTCCTTGAAATTGAACAAATTATACACATATTTAGATTTTTTTCCACACAAAATACATGTAATTTTACTTCACCCCAATCCAAAAACAACTTGGTTTTTTATTCATGTCTTTCATCAATGTCTCCTATAAAAAAAACGTGTAACCTTTCCTTGGCCACAATATGGTTGCATCTAAGTCTCTTTCTCACTTTTTTTTCCTTCAATACATTTCTCACTTTTCTTGCCTCATCAAACTCCCCTATAATCATCTAGTTTAGTTCACACAAAGGATTTTGACTTAAATGACATTGAGATTTGGGGTTTTCTATTTTCATCAAAATACCCATCATGAGTAATTTCATACAATGAATCACATGCTTATTTTTGGATTAATTCTTGCAATCTTATCAACTTCTAAGTTGTGATATGATATTTAAAAGTTTATAGGAGCTTATATCATTTGTTCCTACAGTTTTTCCTCATTTACTAACTCATCCAAAATATTCTTATATAGAAAAAATGGATTATTTGGGTTTCAAATATCATCATTAATTTATGTAATCCCAATCACTTCCATTGATACTCAATAATTACCACTTGGAACTAGAGCAATCCAAAACTTGTATAACTTGTAGAGCTATCTTATTGTTTTACTTCCACCAGATTGCTTGGATCAAAATTTCCTCTAGATAAAAGAATCTAAAAAACCCTTACATGCCTAGATAGATGAAAAGATATGAAATTTCACTCTCATTGTAGTTTCTAACTTCTTAATTTCATGTCGTCAATGTTATTTTGAATTGGGCCTTGATGCTTGAACATTATTCATGATTTTTGAGGTCATAGCCCATTACATACTAAATATGAAAATATTCTCTAGAAACTATATTAAAACTAATGGATGTAACCCCAAATAAGAACCCCTCATATTACTTAGTATACTCTTGTTAAAAAAAAAATAGTGTAGTAAATGCACCTAAAAACTATGAAACATACGATAAGGCTTCCAATCTTCATGGTAGATCTTTTAGGTATAATTTGAGGGATTACAATCTTATTAATCCTCGTCTCTTTGTGGGTTGTGAATAATCATAACATGATTGGGTGTATGAATGATAAATTAGTTCTAATACAAATATTTTTATATCATATATTAATTAAACCTCTTAAATGCATAAAATCCTTCCTTATGTGTACCTTTGCAAGGTAATATCTAATTCTTATTTGATGTATCACAACAATCCCACTAGTAGATATTGATTTCATAGGGAAATGAAAAATAGTTGATGACTCAAAATCTAATTTCACCTCTTGCTTATATTTAGAAGATTCTCCTTGGCCCTCACAGCCCTCATGTACTTTGGTAGATAAAACACTTGACTTATAAAGCCTAATCTCAGTAAATGTAGGGGATTGACATGCTTAATTATCCTCCATAATCTCATATAATTCATTATTATAATTATATAAATAGTGAGCAAAAAAATGCATATCTATATAATTTTTTGAATCGTCATTCGCTACGAGGCAAGGGTTGGTGTGTTTCTTTTATAGAAATAAATAAATAAATAAATATTGGTTTTGTCACTCATATTTTCTTAATTCTCTTTTATAAGAAAATCTTAGTGGCTATTGATTTCACCATTTTCTACTAGTATATTTAAATAAGAAATAACATGGTATGTTCCTTGATGTGCCTTAACACATAATTTTATTGAAAAATAAAAACATGATACTAATTCCCATCACACTCAGGAGCTTCATATATCTATTTTTCATCTCTAGCAACAAATGATTCTTCACCATTAACAAACAAGTAAGGGGTGGAATGGAATACATAAATTATAAATGCACAGTATATATTACATATATATTCATCAACAAAATCAAAGATTTTGTGACAAGTAAATATTCTCATAAGAAGCAACATCTTTCCAACAATCTTCATCAATAGGATTAGTTGACCAATGAGTAATTTTGCTGTTTCTCTTTTTAAGGAACCAACCATTAAAATTTTTACATTTAGTCATTCTACATCATATTCTATTATATGATTATTAATTCTCCCCAAAACTAGATGATAATCCTAAAATTATTTTCTACATATTTCCTATTATAGAAGACCTTTTGGAACTCCTACTTTGTAATGACATATTTGTATTCAAAACTCACTTTGAGCTACATTTTTGGTTACTAGTGAGACATTATTAAAATTATCTTATCTATCAATATTGTTTGCAAATAATTATATGTTATGTTACAAGTGGAGATCTGTTATTAAGGAACTTCCAAAATGTTTCCTAAGAAAAAATATGTCCACCTATACAAACTCCACAATGTTATATTAATGTTGAGCATGCTTTTGTAGCTTTCGAAATGAGAATAGCATCACTATTTCATTATCATAATTTTTGATGTTATTTAGCATGAACATTTTTTATGTAGAAATGGTTGATGAACAAAACAATCAGGACTTAACACTGAAATGATCAAAATATGAAAATATAGGGGTTAAAGATGTTATTGTGCAGTGTAAGTATATTCCATTAGATTCCTTGGAATCTACTAGACAAGAAAAAATAGAGCTTCAGTAGAGAGAAAGTATCCCAATAAGGAAGAAGGTTGTCATAATTGTACCATATACTTTATATCTATGAGTTTCATTTTATTGAAGAATTTAAAAGCTTCCTTAGAATGGTAATCTTAGGAATGTCCTATAGTGATAGAGTTCATGCCATCATGCTTATATTTACACCTACCAATTGCATTTTCTTAAAATTTCTAAACCTAATGTCTCATAAACCATTCCTGGTAGATGTTTGGGAATCTTCCTAAAAATTATGTGTTGGAGTGCATAAAGAATTAGTTTGGAACAATTTTCAATATATATATATATATATATATATATATATATATATATATATATATATATATATATATATATATATATATATATATATATATATATATAATGCATTCACTTGTGATTTCAATATCAGATAAAGAGTTATGTTTTCCCCTATGCTATAACCTCTTTCCACCCTCTAAAAATATAACTTTGTCTCACCAATCTACTTCCACCACCATTGTTTCCTTCTTCTCCTCTTGGTGATGGATGTGTATAATGTAATCAAGAGTGAAATTTTTTACCCTTAGAGACATCATAAACCAACTAGTCAACGATATTTTTATTGAAACAAGATTTCTTCATACAAATAAATTGAAGTAAATCTTACCTCAATATTTGAACAAGATACTTCTCTAGTGCAGAAAGATAAAATTTTAAATATTCCAAGACTATTGATGGTATTCAAGGGTCCTCCTTTGTAAATATGCACTTTAAATCATCTTCAAAAACCCCTTTATCCATTTCTCCATTTCGATCAAGAACTCTCATGTTCCTTGAAACAAGCTAGCTCCATGTAAACTTAGAGAAGTGGGGCTTGATTAGTAAATGAACTTGAGTTTCGTATTTAAAAATTAAGAAAAACCTTTATAAAATGGATGACATGTTATTCAAAGTTCCCAAGTAAGAGAACTTCCTACATATATCTTAGCATAGTTATTCTTGTATATTTCTACAAGAATATTTGTCAATGTGTAGAAGGTGCCTGGATATAATAGCTTTGAGAATTTGTGTCCCAATTATTTTATTAATGAAAAGATTATAGACAATCCATTCCCCATAACGATCTATAATTAAAGCATACATTTCATATTGTATCCATGGATATGCTCATCCAATTCTATAGTTTTTTAGCATCCAAAAATTAAGAGAATGAGTAGCAATTATGAAACATTTGCGCCTCTCCCTAGATAGTTTCATCTAAATAAATACCATCAACGTCTCATCATTGTAGCCATTTTTAAAAACATACAATCATGATATTCCATAAAATGGCATCTCTCTCTGAGATGCTTTTTTAAACACTTGGAAGTCATCCCTAATATATCGCTATTGACCCATGGCTCCTACCACCCTACTATAGATATTCTTGCAAGGAATTTTATGTTAGAACACTACTAGAAAAGGGTAGCATATGTGTTAGAGTGGAGTTTGATCATAATATGTATGAAATAATGGATGGAAGTGATAATTGAAATATTGAATATCATTCTACTATGTGGATATTTAAATGTGTTTCAGTGAGAAATACAAAAAAAATTCTCTAAAATCCTCTAAGTAAAAAGAACATTAATGCTTAGACAAATATGTTTTTAACCATCATGTCTGAAATAAATGTTCAACTAATTGTCACTTTAGCAACAAGGTCTAGATGGTAAGGATATCTGAGGTTCTAGGTTATTTCATAACTTTATCATTTAGTTCAAGGCAAGATGTAGGATACATTTATTAAAATCTAAATTTGAAATAATTAATTATAATGCATTTTAAATTTTATTTCAAAAAAATTCCCAAATTTTAGGACTCGGTATTCGTGCATATATTCTTTTGCCAAAAATGTTTAGAACCAAATGTCAGATGTCTTGTTTTCTTATTCCCAAGGAAAAAAAAAACATAACTTATTTATATAAATACACATTTTGTAAATACACAAACAACGTGTCTAGTCTTGCAAGATCTACCCATATCCATGCATTGGCCACAAGAAATAACCAACTCTCCAACAAAAGAAACACACATATTTACACCATTTGACCACCACACGGGTCCACACAAAAAAAAAATTAAAAAGGATTAGAGCTTACTAATCATGAGAATTCTAATCAAAAATCAAAATATATTGCCTAAAATATTATAGCATCATTGTCAAAAAAGAATTACATCAACCTATAGAATATGAAGATAAAGAGCATAGATGAAAAACAATCTATAATTCTATGTGTTGAGGTTTTCCATGAATGGACAAAGAAAGAATCTATAGTGCTCATTATTTAAGACCTCCTCCATGAACCAAAGACCCCATTCCAACTAAATTCCTTCCATAGAAATATTTTCTACATCGCTGTTTCACTCCCTCTAAATATGAGTGCATGAAAAATAAACATAAAAAGGCTTCATCCTTTATAAAGTGTCTAATATGTGAGTAAGTTGGAAGCAACACAATTGTTTAATATCATTGACCCAATTTATAATTAGGAAGGAACCACTGAAAACTTAGAGTTGATCAAAATCCTTATCACAAGCAAAAGTCATAAACGAGTGACGAGATAATAGCTCTTCAAAATATTTTGAACCCCTCCCAAGTCCCATATTGACCTTAAAATAGCGTTGATATGATAAATAGAGAATAGAGCTACCACTACATGAGAATTTTTCCTCCTGCTAGGCCCCATCAAAGAACCCCATGGGGAATATTTATTAGGCTCCTGTGGAACCATGAGCCTAATCCAGCAAGGGACAAAAGGTAGATGAAAATGAGAAAGAATGGGAAAAACTTCAATAGCCATTTGATATAGGGAAGAGTGCTTTCTATGAAAAAATTCATTTTTTTCCTGACAGCTAAAGACCCCAATAGATAAGAAAAGGAAGATCCTTAAAATGTTTATTATTGCTATTTTGGACCCATGACCTTCAGTTCTCCTCAAAATAGGTGCCTTTCCAAACACATCTTTGATAAAATACAGTAGCACGCAAATTCCAAATATGAATAGAGAAAGGGAATCCAACAAATACATACTCTATAGATTCAATATTTAATTTACATAGTGAACAACAACTATGAACAACCTTATGGTGCCTTTGAATCATATCCCAAGTGGGGACCTTTTTTGAAAGAATGCACCATATGAATAGGAAATATTTAGCCAGCAACTTTGCCTTCCAAACTCCTCCCCACCACTCTTCCCAACCTCATCCACTATAGCTCTATTTAAGTGAATATAATCCATCTTGTGTGTATAAATGTCAATTAGTGAATGATCCCAAACCAACTCACCATCATTCTTGGAGATTCCAATATGAGCCACAAGTAAAGCACCAATATAGCCCCTCTAAATTTCCCTGAAAGGTTTATTTATTTCCAAATATTCAACTATAATCCAACCTTGATGCCATATAGTGGACTCATTAGGGCAATTAATAGGGGCTAGTCTTGAGATGCTTTTTTCCCTGAGAAAATATATAAGATCCTATAGAAATTTGCGTGCTTTACTCTGTTATGAAACCATCTCACAAAAAGATAGAAAAGATAAATGAATTCCTTAGAAATAAGCCTCTTTGAGGGGGCAACCTATTTTATAGTACACAAATGAACAATTGTTAGAGGATTCAAATGACAAAAACTCCTTTATATATATATATATATATATATATATATATATATATATATGAGTCTAAGGGGTCACAATATAACCAAAGCCAACATAACAGTAATAATATAAAGGCACAATAATAACAATATGGGGACAATAGGGGCACAACAATAACAATAAGGGAAACAACGATAATACTAATGAGGGAATTACTAGTATTATAGGGACCTAACATGCCCCTCTCCTTCATAAAAGTGTTGTCCTAAATGCTTGAGTAGTTATGGATGCTTCTGTCTAGAAATCGCATCCTCACATGTGGAATCTTCAACGGTTAAGTTCTTCCACTTGATGAGATACTCTGAAATTGATCGATTTCGTAGTTGTTGAGTTCTTGTTTCTTTGATTTCTTTAGTTTCCAATATGAGTTTTCCTTCCTCATCAATTTCTGGAAATATTGTTTGAACTAGAAGCTTGTCACCTATAACCTTCTTTAAGCATGAAACATGGAAAACTGGGTGCACTCGGGAAGCTGTAGGAAGCTCCAATTTGTATGCCATAGTACCTATCTTTTGCAACATCTTGTACAGACCATAATACTTTTGTGATAATTATTATTCTTCTTAGCTTGATTGAGGTACATTTTTTTATATGGTGTTAGCCGTAGGAATACGCAATCACCTACCTCAAAACTTCTTTCGCAACAATGTTGATCTGCATGCTATTTCATTCTATTCTGCGTGAAGGTGAGGTTATCCTTTAAGAGTTGGAGAATTTTTTGTTGATGCTCGATGTGATCTTCCACTGCTTGAACCTTAGAATTTTCTCTTAAATATGATGTGATGGATGGCGAATGATATCCATAAAGTGCCATAAATGGGGTGATTTTTGTTGTAGTATGAAAGGAAGTGTTATACCACCATTCAGCGAGAGGCAACCATTTGACCCATTTTGTCTGTTTATCAGATACAAACCAATGAAGATATCCTTCCAAATATTTGTTTACTATCTCAATTTGCCCAGCAGATTGAGGATGATAAGATGAGATATGAGCTAACTGAGTACCAAGACAAGAAAATATTTTTGTCCAAAAATTGCGAGTGAAAATGGGATCTTTGGAGGAAAAATTCTTGGAATCAAATTAATAGCATGATCGTGATCATGAATAGGTGGGAGGCCTTTGGGAGTCTCAAATACCTTGGGATGATTGTCCAATACTTTTTGAAGATCTGGAGAAATGGATGATTTCATTGTGGGAACCTCTAGTGAACATAATTGTGTAATTATCCCTCATTGTTATTTCTTTGTAAGCTTTGCCATTTTGTTAGAGTTGATTATCTTTCCCAGATTCCCTATGATACCCCTTAATTCAACTTCCTTTCCTCCTAAAGAGAATTTAATGAAAGGTTCTTGAAAATTAAAAGCTATTGTACCCAAGGAGTGTAGCCATTGGACTCCTAGTACAACTTCAGTACCACCCATTGGAATGGAAAGCATTGGGCTATTTAATACATATTCTACCATGGATAGCTTCATATTATGGCACTTTCATGAGTAATTTATGATTCCTCCACTTGCAACAATCACTTGAAACTCTAGTGTTGGATATAGGAAGCAATTCAATTCCTTTGCTATCTTACAATGAAGAAGATTATGGGTACTTCCCAAATCAATCAACACTGTTACCTTCTTCTTCTTGATATTCCATTCTATCTTGATAGTTTTAGGAGTGATAATTCCAACCAATGAATTACAAGTTATGGTCGGATTCATTTCTTCTTTTTCTAGGGTTTTTTCTTAGTGTATATCCTTTTCTTTTGACATTTATTGTTCCTTTTCTTCCTCCTCTTCACAAACTATGTAAAATAATTTCTTCAAAGCACGCTTATGACCTTTAGTGTATTTCCTATCACAACTGTAAGAAAGCCCTTTTTCTTTTTTTTCTTCCAATTTTTGTTGTATCAACCTTGTAGGTTGTGGATGGCTAGGGGCAACAACACTTCCATATTTATGATTGTGAGTGGTAGGCTTCCTTGTTTCCATAATTTTTCTTTCCATTTTTCTTGCCAACCTGAATGTCTTCTCCAATGAATCATGTTACCAAAGGTGAACCTCATGTTGGATGTTATCTTTTAAAGTCCCTATGAACACATCAATCATATGCTCCTCTGGAATATCTTTTACCCTTATATTCAATTTTTGGAAGTCCTCAATGTGCTCCATCATTGAACGCTTTTGTTTGAGATTTATCAATTGGCTAAAAAATGTGTTGCTTTTTGTATCCTCATAATGTGCTATCATTTCATCCGTAAAAATAGCCCAAGTGACAATATGTTTACGAGAGGAAAGCCATCGATACCATACAAACTGATTTGGTTCCAAATATAAAGTTGCAATGCGTACCTTTTGTGTGTTTTTCCCATTATGGAGATCCAAAAATTGCTCCATCTATAGTATCTATTTTCTGGGATCGTTGCCATCAAACTTCCTCATATCGATCTTTGGAAAATGGTGGTTCTTTGATCCAATGTTAGAGTCTATGAAATCATGATTAACATTTATTTATTTTCTCATCATGAGTTTCCTTTACTACCCTTTCGCCATTAGTAAGCATTTCTTGTAGAAACTTTGTCAAATCCGTCTTCAAATATTCCATGCCTTTCTTTAAATCATGTTGGCATTATGGCATAGGTGTTGTCCTTGATGGAAACTCACTCAAAGGGCAGATCACATTTTAGGCTCTCATAACGAAAGAAAATGAGGTATACACAGGTTCATCTTAACAAAATCGCGTATACATGCGGGTGTACTGATCAAAAGGCGCGTATACATATGCACACACTTTCATGCAAAGAAAAGAGTGTACATGTGGGAAAAGTTATGGTTGGTCCATGGTATTTAGTCCGTCATATTTGAACCTATGGTTTTTGTCCTTGGTATTGCATCCAAAGTGTTGAACCAAAGTATTGAGTCCCTAGTATTGGATCTCTATGGTTTTGGACCATGGTGTGAGTAAGGCCTAAGTCTATAAAAAGGGAAGGAGATCATTTGGCAAGGGAACTAATGGAGCATTGAAAATATTATGAAGAGAAGGATCGAGAATATTGTCATTGGGTTATGGTGCATAACTCAATCTGAATCGAGGAGGAACCTGAGCGCAAGGAGAAGGATAAGTTCTATTGATGGGTCAAGATCTTAAGGCGGTTTGAAGAGAAGTATCTTTGTGAAATATTTGATCTGTTATATTTGACACATGACGTGATCTATAAATATGATAATATGGGTATAACTAATGTCTGAATAAGTAAAAAGATAAATTATCTTTTATAGATCTGTACGCAGGTTCAGCACAGTAGAGGCGCATATACACACTGGTTCGCTAATGTAAAACAGCGTATATGCTGGATGACCTTAATACAGAAGCGTATGCACACAGGTTCCATATATTGAAGTAGCATATATGTTTTAGCTGCTTCTGTTTATTGCTACAGTATTCTGGGTCCAGGATTAATGTTTGGTTACTGGTACCGTTTTCTGGTTACAACATTCTGAGAAGTTATTGGTTGATTCAGTATTTGTTTGTACAAAGGAGGTTGGTTAATGCAAATATACTTGATTTTTGATTGATATACATGGATCCAGTCTGAAAATTTATGAAATGAGGTCCCTGGAAGAAACGAGAAGGTTGTAGCCTTCTGTAGGTCAGCACCTACATACTAGTACCTGAGCTAGTATAAGAGCTAAGGGGGTTGTAGCTCCCTTCCAGGAGAAGCTGGAGAATGAGAGAAGGTTGTAGCCTTCTACAGGTAGCAGCCTACGTACTGGTATAAGACTGCACCAGTATAGAAACATTGCAAAAAGGAGTTTCTAATTGAAAGAAGATAGAGACGAATTGCAGTAGGTGGTTTTCACCCACATTGGGTTTCCACCTTATATATTGTGTTCTTATGTGTGATTGCCTATTCTATTTTACTGTTCCTGGTCATTGTTCATATAGTTTGATGCACAGATTAATGATCAACATCTGAAGAATAATTTAAATTACAAGTTTGCTCATATACACATGTTTCCTTAACTGAAGTTGTGCACATACGAGGTATTTACTAACTAAAGTAGCGTGTACAAATCTGATTGTGAAATAAATAAAAAATAATAATAATTGACCTGATAATACTAATTCACCCCCCCCAAGTATTATTTCCAACAATTGGTATCAGAGTAGGTCCTTCAGAAGAAGCTTGATCGCTTGAAGGACGTTCAATCATCATGAGCAACTACGAAAAAGAAGCATCAATCAGGCCACCAATTTTTGATGGAAGCAACTTCATCTATTGGAAGGTAAGAATCACTGCCTATCTTCAATCTATTGGTACAGAGGTTTGGGATATTGTGGAAAAAGGATACACTTTTCCATCAACAACTCCTACAGATATGGCTGGTAAGAAGCAGTACGAAAAAAATGCAAAGGTTGTCAATACTCTATTAGGGAGCCTATCACAATCAGAATTTGTCAAGGTTACGTAGCTCAAAACCACAAAAGAAATATGGGACAAGATCGTTATGAGCTATGAAGGAGATGAACAAGTAAAACGAGCAAAACAAAAAACTCTCAGAATTCAATATGAAAATCTTAGAATGTACAATGATGAAAGTGTGGCTAACTATTTCCTACGTATAGATGAGATTGTTAATTGTATGAAAAATTTGGGTGAAGAAATAAAAGAAGTTTCTTTGGTTGAAAAGGTTCTAGGATCTTTGTCTTCTAAGTTTGAATCAAAATTTTCCGCCATAGAAGAAAAACAGAATCTACAGAGCCTTATCATGTCACAGCTACACGATATCCTAACTGCTTACGAAATGAGAAAAGGGGGACCATCAGACAAGAGAGAAGCCACATTCAAAGCCTTAGGAAAAGGAGATTACAATGACTCAGGACATATGTCGTAAGAAGAAGAAGAGTAAAATTTTGTCAAGAACCTTGAACGGGGTTTTGGAAGATTCAGAGGTAAGCTACCTTTCAAATGTTTTTCTTGTGGAAGAGTCGATCACTATGCTACCAAGTGTCCTTATAAAGATAAGCTTGACAAAGGTAAGGAACCAGTTAGATGGAACATAAAACAGAATGTATGTAAGAAGAGCTATTACACACATGAAGACAGTGATGGAATTTCAAATAGCGATGAAGATGAACAAGGTAATGATTATAGACTTTTGATGACTTTTTAAGATGGTGATTTCTTGGATGCTATAGATGAAGAAATTATTTATGAAGAAATTTCTAAACTCAAAATTTTCTTAGAAGAGAAAAATATGATTATAGATACTCTGACATTCCAACTTGCTAAAATGGAGAAACACAATGAAAAGTTAGAATGTGAAATTGTGGGAGTTAGAAAGGACATTGAGAAAATGAAAGCTCTTAATCTTAGATCTGCTAAAGGATCTGAAACTTTAGATGAGATTATCAAAGTGTAGTGTTCTCCTCTAATCAAGATAGGTCTTGGGTATACTAAGGAAAAATCTCAAGCACAAAAGCCATCTACCTCCAAAAGTTATCTTGAAGCTGCAAGGAGAAGTGAACAGGTTGACAATTGAAAATGAAGGCCCAATGGAGATCACCAGGTAAATTAGGGAAAATTTACTTCAAGAATGAATAGAAATCACCAAGTAAATCGAGGGCAATCTACTTCAACGATGAACAAAAGCTACAACCAACCACAGGTAAATCATTCTCAATTTACCTCAAGAATGAATGGCTATTACAATGGAAGGTTTGATGGTCACAGGAATTTCTTCAATGGCCAATGTTTCTCTTGTCATAACTTTGGACATAAAGTAGCTCAATGCGTTGCCTACAAGACCATCATGACTAGAGAAGCATGAAATCAAAGGAGTGTGACTGGAATCATGAAAAGGACCTACAACAACTTTTCTACTCTTGAAAATGAAATATAATGTTCCATTTGTAACAACTTTGGTCATGAATATTATGAATGCAGGAGTGGGTTTCGGAAAACAACTCAAAAGGAGAAAGCTTCATTGAGCCCCAAAACATGAAGGAAGGAAGAACCGCAACCAGAAAGTTGTGGTATAGCCTTATATTCAGAAGGACAGGAAAATTAGTGGTACATCGACAGTGGATGCTCAAAACATATGATAGGTGATAAATAAAAACTTCAATCATATAGTGCCTTAGAAAAGGAAAAGAAGGTCTCATTTGGAAATGACACCCCTACATTCATAAAAGGTAAAGGTTCAGTTCTTTTGAAAGAAACGGTCAAAGCTGGGAATGCTATATATTTTGATGGCTTAAAGCATAATCTATTAAGTGTCAGTAAAATGTGTGATCAAGGAAATGAGGTGATATTTCGATCAAATGGATGTATTGTTCACGAGCTTGATGTAGGAGAAACTGTGATCAAAGGCATAAGAACTCCAAACAATTTATACATAATCAAGGGAGGACAACAACAATGCTATCTTAGCAAGAATGATGAACATTGGCTATGGCATAGAAGATTGGGGCATCTAAGCTTCTCTCAGATAAGGAAATCATGTAAATAACAGGCGGTTCGTGATCTCCCTGACATCAGAATTCCAAACAATACAATATGCAAATCATGCGAGTTCTGTAAGAAAACCAGAATGAATTTCCCAGAGAAGGAAGGATCAACTAGTAGGCCACTTGAACTTGTCCATACTGATGTATGTGGACCATCTAGGAAAAGGTCACCTCGAGGACAAGAATACTTTATATTGTTCATTGACGACTTTTCTGGGATGTGTTGGTTAGGACTTATGAAGCATAAAGACGAAACTTTTGAAAAGTTCAAAGCATTCAAGGCCTTAGTTGAAAACAAATCAGATTGCAGAATAAAATTTCTTAGGTCTGATAGAGGTGGGGACTTTACCTCGAATGAGTTTTTTTATTTTTGTGAAGAACATGGAATAAGAAGGGAATTCTCTACTACAAGGACTCCTCAAAAAAATGGAGTAGTTGAAAGGATGAACATAACAATTCAACAAATGGCTCACGCTATGCTGGATGAATCTGGAACTCCTGCAACCTTCTGGGGAGAAGCCACATTCGCTGTAGTTACTCTGCTCCACAAGACAAATGTCCAAGTAAACAACACTCAGACTCCTCACAAATTTTGGTATGGTAAGACTCCCATGGTAAAATACTTCAAAATTTTTGGGAGCAAATGCTACATCAAAAAGACTGATGAAAACCTTGGCAAGTTTGAACCTAGAGCAGATGAAGGCATTCTCCTTGGTTACTCTCCCCATAGCAAAGCATATAAGTGTTACAATAAAACACTTGGAATTTTTTTTGAAAGTATTGATGTAGTGGTTGATGAAGAAGGAAACATTCCAAGGCAAGTAAAATCTAAAGAGTTCGAAGATGATGAGGACTATCCTTCTACAACAAACTAGACCCATGATGAAGAAGAAACCCATGAGGAACCAGAAGAACAGATAAGGATAGAAGAAAAGACTTTGTCTAGGTACGTTTAGAAGAATCATCCAGAAACTCAAATTTTGGGGCAAAAGGAGGCAGGTGTACAAACAAGAAGAACTATTTCATAAGCTTCAATTTATCTAGCATTACTCTCCTCCATTGAACCACAAAATGTAAGAGAGGCATGCAAAGATGAATGCTGGGTAAAGGCCATGGAGGAAGAAATTGAGCAGATTGAAAAGAATAACACTTGGGAGTTGGTTCCTAGACCAAAAGATAAGAATGTCATAGGAACAAAATGGATATTCAAAAATAAGCTAAATGAAAATGGAGACGTGATTGCGAACAAGGCCAGACTTTTTTGTAAAGGGTATGCTCAACAGGAAGGCATAGACTTCGAAGAAAATTTTGCACTAGTTGCCAGACTTGAGGCCATAAGGATGTTCCTTTCTCTTTCTAGCTTTTAGAAGTTCAAAGTATTTCAAATGGACGTGAAGTCTACTTTTCTAAGTGGAGACTTGGATGAAGAAGTGTATCTTGAACAACCAGATGGGTTTATCCTTGGAAATTATCCAAAGCTTTTATGCAGACTCAAAAAGGCTCTCTATGGCCTTAAACAAGCTCCAAGGGCTTGGTATTATCACTTGGATAAGTACCTCCATCAACAAGGTTTTACAAAAGGTTCCACAGATAAAAATCTATATATAAAAATTGACCATGATAAGTTGCTAATACTTGTTGTATATCTTGATGATATCATCTTTGGTAGTAATGAAGAAGACATGAGTCAAAATTTAGCCTTGGTAATGCAAAAAGAGTTTGAAATGTCCATGCTTGGTGAGCTCACATATTTTCTTGGTTTACAAGTCCAACAAAACAAAGACGTCACTTTTCTATCACAAACCAAGTATCTCAAGGAGATCTTGAAGAAATATGGGATGGAGGATTCGAAACCAGTATGTACCCCTATGGTCACAGGATGCAGCCTCAGCGCAAATGATGAATTTGTAGCAGTGCATCAACCAACCTATAGATCCATGATCGGTAGTCTGGTCTATCTAACAGGTACCCAACCAGATATTATGCATGTAGTGGGAATAGTTGGAAGGTTTGAGGCAAATCCAAAGGAAACTCATCTTCAGGCAGTTAAGAGAATTTTTAAGTATCTCCAAGGAACTGAAAGCTATGGCTTATGGTATCCTAGAAGTACAGATCTCACACTTCATGCATATACAGATGAAAATCATGTAGGAAGTGTGGATGGCAGAAAAAGCACTAGTGGTGGTGCATTCTTCATGGGTCCTTGGTTAGTATCTTAGTTCAACAAGAAAGAGAGTTCAATTGCATTATCTACAGCTGAAGTAGAATATGTAGTTGTTGCATCTTGTTGCACACAACTTCTCTAGATGATGCAAACATTACAAGACATGCAAATCACTTATACTCCACCTATCCCCATTCTATGTGATAATACAAGTGCAATCAACATTTCAAAAAATCCAGTCATGCATTCAAAGACCAAGCACATATCTATCAAATATTATTTTCTCCGAGAACAAGTGCTTGAATAAAAGGTCAAGTTGGAGTATCATCCCTCTAAGGAACAGGTTGCTGATATACTCACCAAACCACTGCCCAGGGAGACATTTGAATACCTCATACAGAAGCTGGGAGTAGTTGATGCATCATCTTACTGTTGAAACTTGTCCGTTCCAGAGAAAAGTGGTTGTACGCGAGTTTAATGAGGAGGATCCATGTACATACGCTGGTTTATGTGAATACAGTCACGTATATGATTGTTTGAAGGAAAGCAATATGGTAAGACTCAGGTTAGAAAGAGTATGATATGGGTCTGGCATAGACTATCTGGCATAGGTTCAGGGGGAGTATATATTCCTCTAATAATGCATTGTTGGCATTATCTTAGAAGATCTTGGTTTACATTCACAGCTGTTTTGGTTTCAGGTGGAGAGGGAGATTATGGTTGCTGATTTGAATGATGATTGACAGATGTTGCTGATGACTTTCATAGAACTGTCATAAATATTTCGTCTCTATGTCATGTATATATTTTATTATCAAGGTCATGTAACGGCTTATTTTGGTTTCCCCACTATGCCTGGGATGAATGATGTAATGTACTTATTTGTCATGTGTAAACTTCTGGTGTATCCCCACTAGTTGGGTGGATGAGTCAATTCTGGTATATCCCCACTTGGTTGGGAGATGGATGTATGTATGAGTCTTTGGTGATAGGAAGGTGTTTCATAATGTATAAAGTCATGTTTCTTGTGCAAAACATCTTCTTTCGGACCTTGCCTTCAGTTAGGGGGAGCTTGGACAGCACAATAGAGTAGAGGATTCAGCATGTAGAGCATAGCCCTTTGCCCTTGATGTCAAAGGGGGAGAATGGTTTTGAGTGACTTGGGGTTGCCATCAAGTCCAAAGCAGGAGATTATTGGCATTATGGCACAGGTTTGGCACTATGGCACAGGTGTTGTCCTTGATGGAAACTCACTCAAAGGGCAGATCACAGTTCAAGCTCTCAGAATGAAAGAAAATGTGGTATACGCAGGTTCATCTTAACAAAATCGCATATACAAGCGGGTGTACCGATAAAAAGGTGTGTATACGTATGCACACACTTCCATGAAAATAAAATCACATACATCTGGCAAGACTTATGGTTCGTCCATAGTATTTAGTTCGTCATATTTGAACCTATGGTTTTTTTCCTTGGTATTGCATCCAAAGTGTTGAACCCAGGTATTGAGTCCCTAGTATTGGATCTCTATGGTTTTGTACCATGGTGTGAGTAAGGCCTAAATCTATAAAAAGGGAAGGAGATCATTTGGCATGGGAACTACTGAATCATTGAATATCTTATGAAGAGCAAGATCGAGAATATTGTCATTGGGTTATGGTGCATAACTAGATCTGAATCAAGGAGGAACCTGAGCGCAAGGAGAAGGATAAGTTCTATTGATAGGTCAAGATCTTAAGGCGGTTTGAAGAGAAGTATCTTTGTGAAATCCTTTATCTGTTGTATTTGACGGATGACATGATCTATAAATATGACAATCTGGGTATAACTAATGTTTGAATAAGTAAAATAATAAATTATCTTTTATAGATTTGTACGCAGGTTCATCGCAACAGAGGCGCGTAAACATGCTAGTTTGCTAATGTAAAACAACGTATATGCTCGATGACCTTGATACAGAAGCGTATGCACGTAGGTTCCATATATTGAAGTAGTGTATATGTTCTAGTTGCTTCTGTTTATTGCTGCAATATTCTGGACTCGGGATTGGTGATTGGTTACTGGTACTGTTTTCTGGTTACAACATTCTGAGAAGTTATTGGTTGATTCAGTATTTCTTTTACAAAGGAGGTTGGTTAATGTAGATATACTTGATGTTTGATTGATATACATGGACCCAGTCTGAAAGTTTATGAAATTAGGTCCCTGGAAGAAATGAGAAGGTTGTAGCCTTTTGTAGGTCAGCACCTATGTACTAGTACCTCATCTAGTACAAGAGCTAAGGGGGTTGTAGCTCCCTTCCAGGAGAAGCTGGAGAATGAGAGAATGTTGTATCCTTCTGCAAGTAGCAGCCTGCGTACTGGTATAAGACTGCACTAGTATAGAAACATTGTAAAAAGAAGTTTCTAATTGAAAGAAGATAGAGATAAATTGTCGTAGGTGGTTTTCACCCACATTGGGTTTCCACCTTATATCTTGTGTTCTTATGTGTGATTTCCTATTTTGTTTTACTGTTCCTGGTCACTGTTCATATGGTTTGATGCAAAGATTAATGATCAACATCTGAAGAATAATTTAAATTACAAGTCTACTCATATATGCTTGTTTCCTTAACTGAAGTTGCGTACATACGCAGTACTTACTAACTGAAGTATAATATACAAATATGATTGTGAAATAAAATAATAATAATAATAATAATACTAATTGACCTAATAATACTGATTCACCCCCCCTCTCAGTATTATTTCCAACAAATCACCCATCTTAGCTTCCACGCCATTCATCTTAGGTTCCGCGTAATTCATCTTAGATTCTATTCATTTCTTTAAACCATCCATATTAGCTTCCATGCCATACATTGTAGCTTCTATGTCTTTCTCTAAACCATCCATCTTATCTTTTGTTACTTTTTGTGCGAGTGAAATTTGTTGCACTTGGTCATGTAATTTTGGTATATCATGTTGAATTTGCTCGTCTTCTTCATGAGTCATGCTAGAGCTTTCAGGTTGCATACTAGGTGTTTCCATTTTCTTTCTTTGGGGAATCAATTACCGATAATAATGCTTCACTATGCCCTCTGAATTCCTTCAAACTAATTTTTCAAACTAAGCTTATGCAAAAAAAAATTAAAAACTACACACCTTTTTTTCACATTGTAGGAACTCGATATTGAATCTAATTTCTTCCTATGGTAACACTCTGAGCAATCATTCTAACCCCGAAATTCTAATCAAGATAGGATTCTCTAATGAATAGTTATGTCAAGTCTCCCAAGATGACTTGAATATAGACTCGTTCAGTAGAGCAAAGTTGTACGACGAGCCACAGGCCACTGTTTCAACCTTAGGTTCTAAAAATGATACCCTAAAAATTACAGTCCATCCACTTTCTATAACTTCTTATGAAACTTCAATTTGATGCTCAGAGCAAAAATTATGACGATTTTCCTAAGGTCACTTGTTTGGAATGTAATTCGGATGTCTGCAAAAGTCCTAACTTCCTTAGATTATATATCCAAAAATATGGCGAGTCAAGATCTGAAATTCTGGCCCCATGTTCAGCGCGATTTCATCTCAAATGTTTTTTTTTAGCTTTTGAAATGTCACATAAAAATTTTATAGCGACAATTCCACGATGACCTGTTTGGAGTAATGAAACCGTGGAATCCAAAGCTCTAATACCAAATGTTATGAAACCAGTTCACAAAAAGATAGAAAAGATAGATCAATGCCTTAAAAATAAACCTCTTCGAGGGGAAACCTCCTTTACATTACACAAATGAACAATTCTTCGATGATTCAAACGAGAAAACCTTCTCTCTATATATAGGAGTTTAGGGGGTCACAATATAACCAAAACTGACCTAACAATAATAATATAAAGGCACAATAATAACAATATGGGGACAATAGGGGCACAACAATAACAATAAGGGATACAATGACAATAGTAATGGGGAATCGCTAATATTATAGGGACCTAACATGCTGCAACTATGCCAAGGATCTTGTCCCAGTCTCATCTTTGACCCATTTCCAATATGTCGTGTCAATTCTATCGCAATAAGATCCAAAGGGTTTAGAGAAAAACACCATATAACCCAAATATTATTGTGGGAATTGTCCCTCAACTACATCTAATCTTCAAGAAAATAAGTATAAATATATTTTTGATAGAATAGTCGAGTCCATGAGATTATAGTAGATAGGATTCTCCATCCACATTTAGCCACCAAGGCTTTTGAGCTCACTATAAAATATTTTTGAGGACCTAGTACCAAATAAATTTATACCTTGTAATGCATTTTGAGTTAACCCATGGAAGGAAACAATAATAGTTAGAGACATCCCACAAACATTTAAAACAAAAACTTATAGCTCCTTCTAAAACCGCCTTCAGTGCAAGTGATTAAAAACCTTAAGTGGGATTGAATTTGCATGCAATGGCTATCATATGTGCTCATATATAATAAACTCATGCCCATAGCTAACATAGGAAAATCTTCTCATTCATAGTAATCATATGTACATTATTCAATCAATTTATATGTAAAAAAAAACATAACAAAATTCTCTTATATGCTTCAGAATTGACAATAGAGAGAGTAAGTGTTATCAGGAAAACTAGTGTCCACTCAAAGGTGCTAGTTCCACTAATATGGGTAGCTATCTTAAAAATAGACAAACTAAAGATACTTGTGTTTTCCTTTATGAGAGATAAATGAGAGAGAAGCATATAATACCAACCTCAGTCTTTCACTAGTCTCCTTGCTTGTTTCCTCTCTCCTTTGATAGAGCTTTCGACACTCCTTTCTCACTTGTCCCGCTTAAAAGAACACCTGTATAGTCAAAGCAAAAAAATACCATCAAAGCATAGAGATCTATAACCATAAACAATGTAGGATCAGATGTATATTAACCATATGAATGCATATACAAATACAAGATTCAAAGATATACAAGCATATGGAGGAAAACTCAAACAACTTTATTGATAGAAGTAGTAGAAGAGAGGATTAAAACCCAGCTATCTGATCTAGCATCATCCCCCCAACATGAAAGCCCTCTTCACCTAATACAAAGCAAGATCACCCAACAATGTCTTCAAAGAGAAACCAACAACACTTCCTTGGAAATTATTAAATTCCAGCCTTTGGATCTCTAGGATGAGGGATCCATATATAGATGTTTGCAGGAGAGTGAGTCAGCTTCTGGGATTTTGATTAGTGTCATTTCACTGATATTTCTTGGTTCCACTAGGAGATTTCATGATCTCTTACTCATCCCTGGGCGAATTCAGAGAGGCAAGTGTCATATGAGTAGTTTCTAGAAGATTCTTTGAGTTTCCAACTAGCAAACTGCTTCTCCCATTTGTCTGCTCTCATTCTTCGCACCCTACAGAAGGGATTTTCAGTATGCATTGCACCCCCAATGTGTAATAGGTGATATGCATTGCACCCTTAGCGTGGAGCAGTCTGTATGGTCCAGTTTTGACCAGTTCTGAGCAATTTTTCAGGGAGAACTTCTGGGAAATGATGTAATCAGCTGACCTTGCTCCTTTAGGGTATGAAACAAGACTTTTAGGGGTTATAAGCCCTTGTTTTATGGACATATGTGATTTGGGTTGCAGTGCCCAAATATTTCTATAACAGTTGCCCCGTAAATCATGAGGGCGTAAATCTTCTAATGTCGCGTGAAATGTTTTATAATGAGGATCCGAGGTTTCTTCGAACTGGAAGGTGACTTGTAATAAGATACAATACAATACATTGTATTAATAATATTTTCATGATCTAGCTATGGTGGGCATTCCCATGCTCAGCTTTATAAATTCATTTTCATGTACATAATATAGACAATCATCTTTGTGGCAGAATGATGATTCTGGTAGAGACATCATCCCTTAGTTTGGGTGATTATTTGTGCAACTATGATGTACATTTGATGTCTTTATTTTCCTTAATATATCACATCCCGGATGGATGAAACTAGATCCGGGGTCTTTAAACTCGTTCAATGTTCGCCTGAAGTACAAGTTGATCCATGTGAAAAGATGTTCTGATGTCAAACATGGAAAGACATCACCTGATTACCAGCCAATGATGTAAGTTGTTAACAGGCATGAGAGGAATCACCGATAATGATAATGACCCTCAAGGTACTGCAATACAATTCATGCAGTGTGAATACATGAGTTGATGTCGAACACCATGCAAAATCTTTCAATCGAAGGCCATTGATGTAAACCTGTTGCTGGAAGTGATAAACTTTCCATTGAGGCATGCAAACTTCAAAGTACTAAAAGGGTTGTTCCTAAGTCAACTTCCTAAATAATGAGTTGATTCGACAAGAAGTGACCCGTTGTAGGAGGGCCTTAATGAATCCCACATCTATGACACGGAATGGAGAAAATTATTTTGTGGAGGTGAAAACGATATGATGATACAATGTTCACGGTGGTGGTCATGAAAAATGGAGAGTGAAGGTATTGCAATGGATGAGGCGTTAGCTAGGTTGGTGAATTCTCTGAGTGACTTTTCTTGAACATATCAGTGACATTGAAATGGGTTGGTATCATTAACCACAAAATGGATGGTACGGCGGACCAATAGTGATATGATCGATGAACGAAATAACCCAACCTGACTCAATCATAGCGACAGAGTGAAAGTGTCATGTTCAAGAGCGACCTACTACCAATGAAGTTATTCAAGTTTTCTTCCCTTTTTCCCCAGTCATTGTTGACCAGTACCTCTTTATTTTTTTCAAGCTTGAGGGGGATAACATATTCTTGTTATGTACTTTTCCCTTCGGAAAAACCTGTCACTATGTTTTAATGAGCCTAGCGACAGTGAAGCTCGCTCTTATCTGCATGGACAAGTTTTTCGCTATTGTTTTAACAAGATTAATGACAAAGATAACTCGGTCCTTTTCAATTTTAGAGAGTCTAAAAAGAGATGTAAAAGAAACTCCAGTGGTCCTTTTTCGTAACATAATCCCTTAAGTGCGAAAAAGTATAAAATAATATGAAAGGGATGACTTTTCAATAGTTTTAATGAGCCGAACAAGACAAGTGCTCGATCTTTTTGTGTAATGATCCCTCAAGTCCAAAAAGATTAAAATCTAGGGGAGGGATGGCACTTCCAATCACTTTAACGAGTTGGAGAGGCCAATTGCTTGGCAATCTTTTCATATTTTACAAGTCAAATAAAAGGAGCTTAAAGGAGACTCGTTTTTGAGGAACGATCGATGTTTTCGGATAACAACTGGTTTCAAGTAAGGTTTGGAACTTTTCAATCATAGTAGTGTAAAGAAGGTGGCTATTACAATCACTCGTCGCAGCTATTCTCAAATGGAGGTGTATGACTGGCTAAAAAAGAGTGGAGGTGATGGTAAGAGCATGACCAAGGCTCAAAAACTGATAATTATTTGATGGCAAAGATTATTTACTGAAGATAGGTTCATTTTTTAATGAGCTTAAACTCTAGGGGAACATTTGCTTATTGCTAGGTTTATTTTTTAACGAGCTTGAACTTTGCATAAACCTGCTCATGCCAGTCATATAATAAGGATGTCTCATCATTAAACGGTTCATTTTTTAGGGAGCTTGCCCCATTGAAACTTTGCTTCGAAGCCTTTTGTTATGCAAGCTAGGAAAGGCCAACCTATGAGTTTAAAGGAATGAGAGCCTAAAAACTAAGAAAATAAATGGTCGCTTTTCACTTGCATGCAAAAGTGTTTGCATGCCCCCAGGTATAATGAAATAGAGCTTCTAAGTTACCATACGGAAGTTCTTGGATTAGCAGGATTGTTCCATGTCCTTAGCAGATAAAACGCATCCTCGGCTTTGTCCATCGAAATGCATGAAGGTGATTCAAGTTCCAATCACCTAACCTTTGATGGGGAATCTTTTTCCAGTCTGATCCATTTTCCTAAATGGACAAGATAGTTAGACTAGTCATATTCCTACGCAGAAACCTACCTTATATCTACGGTTTTCCTGCTGAAGCAGACCAGGGCGCATGCCTCCTGGGTTTGAATCACAATCACTGAATCACTCGCGATCATCAGGTGGATAGACTGGGGATTTATGAGACATTCCTTGTGCAAAAAGACCAGCTAGGGATGGCATTTGACTAATAGCTATGTTTGAACAAGGGAATGAAAGCTGGTCAACTAGGTGGACTACTCTGCCTTCATGCAGAAAAAACATCACTCGAAAGAGTGAGGAAAAAATAGCTCCCATGCTATAAATGTAGTCATGCCAAAGGATTAGATTGTTATCTAGAGGCCCTTGAACTACCATCACATTTAGATGAATGGTTTTCCTTCTCAAAGTTATAGGAAAATTTGGAAGGATCCCTAACAGTCGACTGGTTCCTTTGTTAAAGCTTGTCAGATTTCAAATCTTAGGCAAAAGCGATGGTGACCCAAGCACCTTCCAAGCAGTTGACGAAAGGATACTCACAAAAGCCCCTTCATCTATGATAGTACCAACCATGATCATTCTGTAAGCTTGTATTATGATTCAGAATGGTACATTTGATGGTAGGCGGGGTCTCCCTAGTAGATTCCAATCGAAGGAAAGGACTAGATTACTTGGAGGAGGGACCGAATAAATGGCTGGATACATCTCTAACAAACTTCCTTCCTACCATAAAGGAACGGGTAGATTGCCCCCATGTTCGTTAGATTCTGTGTTAATGAAACAAATTTGAACAATGTCATTCTTGTTCTATTTGTTGATAGTATCATTTGAAGGTGGACCTTCTGAAGACAAGATTGGGTCGACTGTTGTCTCGACTTGTTGACTTTGGTCTGGTGTGGAATCATATGGTTTATCTTCAATGGTAGGTTCTTCGACTGACAACAAAGGTGTGTCAGTTGGATTTTCAAGTAGCGATGGACTCGGAAAGAGCTTCTTGTATCCAGGAGGAAGTCGATGCAGTGAAGTAGGATGGTTATCCAAGACACTTTTAGCTTCGTCCAGGAAAGGACAACGGTGGAGGGTATGATCGCCTACACACAGTCTACAACGAAATTTAGATATTCCTTTTTGTCCATTGACTTCATTTTCACTAGTTGATGGTGTGCTGTCAACATGATCGTGAGAGGTTGAAGACATTGGATTGTGCATGCGGGGAGACTAGTCCCTCAAGATCCGTGGGATGCAGGGATAATCTCGATGATAGTGGTATCCCTTGCAAATGACACATGGAGATTTATGTTTGGATGGTGCAGTGTGTGGATTTTCACCAGACAATGCATGGTTGCCCCCTTTCACCATTGGCTTCTTCTTCTTCTTCTCCTTCCCTTTCTTCTTCTTCTTAGTTACTTGCTTACTAGCTTCACTAAACAAAGAGGAAGAAGGAGAGGGAGAAACAAATGAAGTAGAAGGTTGGGGGGTAACTCTAGTATCATCTGGTTGCTATTTTGATTGCTTAGGAATTACGGTGTTTTGAACGACAGAGGTCGATAAAAGCCATATCGGCAGGCCAATTGTGAGTCTTGGAAGGGAAAATGTAGCCATATGTGGAGCACCAACATCTCCCTAAGAGGAGAAAGGACTAGGATTTCCCCCAAGGGGAAATCCTTGATTGGTAGACTCCATTTTCTCAGCCTAAGACCAACGAGGGAACAATGACATTATTCCAATTAAAATAAATTTTATGACGCTTTGATACAACTTTCTTTTTCAATTTTTGACAGTCGAGAAAAAGCTAAAGATGACTCTAGCCGCCTTCGATTTTTAATGAGCCTGAAGTGACAAGTGCTCAGATGGGCCTTTTCTTTTAAGGAGTTTGAAAAGGAACGAAAGTGACTACTCTGGAAATCTAGATAGAGGGATTACCAAACAAATCGAAAAACTGTAGAATACATTTTACGGTACAACGATCAATCTTCCCGAATGCTGTGTTCATTGCATTGCGATCGATACGGCAGTAGACACGGCTTCCTAAGGATAAACGATGTAGCCTATTGTGCTCTCCAAATATATACTCGATGATACGTGGGAGCACAAGTCTATACTGGCACTTGTCATCTCAAAGAGGAGGAATCACCCAACCTACGATGAAAGTGATAGTTACCAGGCTTTACGACACCAGAATATGTCTCTAGCCTAGACTTCTAAATGTTGTGCATTAGGTTCCGAAGCGTTTTTATGTTCATTGAGGTTTATTTTATAGTTGATCTTTCTTAATAAATTTTCCTTTAAGGTTCACTGCGTGACGTAGATATACAATTCCTAAATGTGCAATCTAAGATGATAAACAGTCTTTTACTTTCTTTTTGCAATGAAAATCCTAGCTACTAAGGAAAGAGAAATGAACTTCTTTCAACATAGAACAGAGAGCACACACTAGATTCACTTTTCCTAAATCAATTTCAGAATGTAGTCTAAATGAAAATGCACATGCATGTATTGTTTTTTAGTTTCCTTAATGTGAGAATGAAAAAATAAAACTAAGTATAGATCTGAACTATCTTCTTTCAAAGCGATAGTACTAACAATTTTCTCTTCAAAAAATGGAAGGAAAGCTAAGATGACACTTTGCGATTTCGAATTTAAAATTGCTTTTGATGCTTGAAATACTTATTAATTCAAATCAAATACGATAGCAAAAGTGTAATACAAGATTCAAAGATATACAAGCATATGGAGGAAAACTCAAATAGCTTTATTGATAGAAGTAGTAGAAGAGAGGATTACAACCAAGCTGTGTGATCCAGCATCATCCTCCCAGTATGAAAGCCCTATTCACCTCATACAAAGCAAGATCACCCAACAATGTCTTCAAAGAGAAGCCAACATCAGTTCCTTGCAAATTACAAAATTCTAGCCTTTGGATCTCTAGGATGAGGGATCCATATATAGATGTTTGCAGGAGAGTGAGTCAGCTTCTGGGATTTTAATTAGTGTAATTTCACTAATAGTTCTTAGTTCCACTTGGATATTTCATGATCTCTTACTCATCCCTCGGTGAATTTAGAGAGGCAAGTGTCATATGAGCAGTTTCTAGAAGATTCTTTGAGTTTCCACCTAGCAAACTGCTTCTGCCATTTGTCTGCTCTCACTCATCGTACCCTACAGAAGGGATTTTCAGTATGCATCGCAACCCTTGTGTGGAATAGGTGAGATGCATCACACCCTTAGCATGGAGCAATCTGTGTGGTCTAGTTTTGACTAGTTCTGAGTAGTTTTTCAGGGAGAACTTCTAGGAAACGATGTAATCAGCTCACTCTGTTCCTTTAGGGTATGAAACAACACTTTTAGGGGTTTAGAAGCCCTTGGTTTATGGGCATATGTGATTGGGGTTTCAATGCCCAAATATGTCTATAACAGTAAGATTCAACATTTAAATGTCCGATGCAACGAGATTATCTAAAAGGATGTCACGTGTGAAAATTGAGCACCACCACCCAATCTGGAACTATCTTCCACAACTTTAGCCTCGAGACAAGAATTCTTTCCATCGATCAAATGCCTCCTGTTGTTCTCTCAAAAAAATTAATTCATGACCAATGTTTCTCTTTATTTGAAAATATTTTTTTCATTTTACTCATATCTGCATTGTTTCGGCATCCCCTCTTCTTTTCTACTCGCTTTCAACTACCTTTTGTTGTTTCTCTTGTTCTTTTCTTAAGGTTTGATTTGAGTATCCTCTTTCTCGTTGTGAAACTTTTCTAATAAACCCCAAGTTTTTGGTATATTTAAGGATATTTTTTCATTTTATATATCCCACTCATGCTAAGGAAGGTGGGAAACTCAAAATATTTTCCGTCTCGTAACATATTTGTTGTGCATGGAAAAATCCCTAGTTTAAGCTTCGAGGTCTTCTAAAAAACTTTAAGTGGTGACAAATGATTCTCTTCACTTCATATTTTTATTTTCTCACTAAGCTCACCCATGTGTGGTCCTCTTATCTTCCTTTTTGGTCATTACAATGTTTCTCCTATCATTTTTTTTCATTTTTCCCTAGCCTTTTTTAAGGCATCTACCTTCTTGCCTCAACACATTTTTTTTAAAAGCATAAGTTTTTAGCAAGTTGAAGGATGGAATTTTGTTTACTTCCTGATAATAATTCCTAGAAAGTTGGGAAAATCAAAATCTATTTTAGTCTCCTCACATGAAGGCTTAATAGTTTTGGTTACAAAGTTATCTCAAAAGCTTTAACTAGTGATCGATGCTCCTCATTGGAAATTAATATTTATTGCCGTGGATCCCTTCCCTATGTGGTTCTCCCAAGTTTCTTGATACTCACTTTGTTCTACCTCTTTCAATTTCACTTGCAATTTTATTTGCTTTTAACTTGGGCATATGCATTCTTAGCTTTGAAATTTTCTCGAAAATATTGAGTTTTTGATGTGTTATTAGATGTAATTTTCTTTACTCCATACCAAGGAAAGTAGGAACTCAAAAATTTGTTTTATCTCTTCACTTTTTTTGTGTCTGTGGTAAATCTTGCCAATTTTCACTTGATAGTGGTCTCAAAAAAGTTAAGTGGTTACCCATGCTTATTTCCCCTAATATGTGTTCATTCTTTATTCCTTAATGCTCACTTTGATATTCTTGTGTTCATTCCTTATTCCTTATTTTTCAGTTTGATATTCTTCTCACTCGTTCACTTTTCTTTTATTCATGTTTTCTTTGGGCCTCAACCTTCATTTTTTCTATTCGAAATCCCAATTTTTTGATGTGATGTACAATAGAATTTCATTTACTCTAGGTCACTCCAACCAAGGGAGGGGAAAACCTAAAAAAAATCCATTTCGAAGTTGTGGAGAGATTTCATCCACAAAAATTTCATTGAACCTTTGTGTTTCACTTACTAAGAACATATCTAGCATATTTTTGTTTATTCAATACGAGATGAATACCACATCACATTTTTTGGATAAGTATGATTTTCCAAATGGCCATATAAATGCTGATGTAGTTGTGATCACAACTTTGAAATAAAAACCCGTGAAAGTGAAGTTATTTTTTACATGTCTAAATTTGTTTTGTCAAATTTGAGATGAGATGGTAGGAAAAATATGTGAGAGGTACTATTAGAACATCAATGTATTAGGGGTCATTTTTAATGTATTACTACAGACGATTATCAATTGGATATTTGATAAAGATATAGTTCCTTGCAAATTTAAATGGATAAAAATAATTTGAAGATAATAATAATAATTGAATTTTTCATTGAAACCTATTTTAATGATACATTGGATAGAGTTCCCATGACTATTTTTTGAGGCACCCAAATTTGTAATACATGCCTTAGTATATACATTTTTAAGTGCCTCATTCCACCATTAAAAAGTTCTAGCATGTGACATATGGAGTTAAGCTCAATGTGTTAATCCTCTATCCAAGGTTGAATTTTTTTTATATCTCCACATGGGACTACCAAATGATGCCAATGATGGAGATTCAATTTATATGCCTTCAATTGAAAGATTATCAAAATAATATTTACTGAAGAGGGAGTCAATGTCCTACCTACACTATTTATGGATTCCCTAAGAGAGTTTGAGAAGGGTTTTAAGGCATGCCTATGCCTCACCATAATAATAAACAAATTTTCTCACCAAATGGATTATATAATATTTCAAGAGAGGAGTGGGCTTCAGTTTCCTCCTCTCTACTATAGCTTATTTGAAGGCATAAACTTCCAATTAAATTTTCTTTTCTCTCAAAAGGTAATTGCTACAATTATCTAAAAATTGTGATAAGTTTTTCAGTTCATGTATATTGCTAATGAAAAATTCAACATGAAAACTTATAAAACTGCAAAAAAGACCAATGGAATAGTTGAGAACAAATATTAAATCCATGATTTCTTTGAAGCCTACCATGATCTAATTTTTCTTAAGTGCTTTTCATTTAAAGGTATTAATGATTCAGAAAATAACTATAAGCTAATTGCTTCCTTTCTAAGAAAACACCAATAATTAATATTTTGATCACTGAAAGGGAATTTTATATCTTAATTTTATATTTTCATATCATAATTTTGTATTTTTATATCTTATTTTTGTATTTTCATATCATAAATTTTGTATTTTGACACATGTTTTGGTGGGTCCGCATGTTTCAATGAATCTAGTGAATTTTCTAAATCAGGACGTTGAAAGGAGCTTTCTTTGTAACAATAAACCTCATTCAAATTTTTCATGCCTTATAGAGTTGTATTTGAACAAGGTAAGAGTTCAATTATTATTTGTCAATGTATGTGACAATACCATTCTTTTCCATGTAATTTAGGTTTTTAAAAATCGTTACTTGATTTTTGCAATATATTGAATTCAGTTCGAAGTAATTAAGTTAATAATCCATCGTTTGTTTTGTTAGATTGAAATTCCTCTATCAAATAATGATTATACATAGATATTTGTTGGTTTGTCAATGCATGTGACAATACCATTCTTTGCCATGTAATTTAGGTTTTTAAAAATCCTTACTTGATTTTTGCAATATATTGCAACAATCAAATTTATATTTGATTCATCAAATGTTCACTATCTCCATCGGTAGATGAGCCTTTAAATTTGTATCTTTGTCCCATAACCTGCATAATAATATAACAAAGAACTTGATTGTATCCTAACCGTGCATGTAAGATAACAAAATTTTCCAGATTGGAAAACCCTATACCTTCTAATACGAGAAGGAAGGATACAAGTTCAAATGGTCTAGATTCATCGAATCTGAATATATGATAAGTGAATAGGGTCGAACTTGTCGACACAACCACAACCTTGATCATTTTAAACAACGACTCTCCGATCAAATACCCTGCCCAGAGTTGTTCAGATGGACAAGATCTTAGTATCAAGATAAAACATACAATAAATCTCGAGATAGATCTCGATCTATTCCATTTACACCGAACCATTTTAATGGTTATGGCCCGTTCGTTACAACTCGAATAACGTGGGATCTACCGAACCAATCTGCAAAACTTTGTTAGTTGAAAACTAAAATCTAATAGGGAAAAACAATAATTATCGCCCATGAGTGAATAGACAAAGGATCGATACGAAAGAAGAAAGATTCTTCTTTCACGTTCAAAAGAATGGAGGGAAGATGGGATCGTGATATTTCTCTGGGAGAAATACAAAATACTTCATATTTATCACATATTTTATAATAAGCCATACAAATTGTTCGAGAGTTGAGAGTTAGTCATCGATCTTGCTTTGATCCCCTATCAGAGGTCACCGACGACCCACATAAGAACAAACGTTAGCTCATTTTTTATTCTTGGAAGAAATGACTGTAGATAAATAAATTGGTTTTTCCGAGGCGGACGTAGCCAAGTGGACCAAGGCAGTGGATTGTGAATCCACCACGCGCGGGTTCAATTCCTGTCGTTCTCCCATAAAAGAAGATAAAAAATGGACTGGATCCGAATCCGATTTGTTGTGATTTTCATATTCATATTTCGGTGAAAATATTTCTATCTATGTAATAGAAATGGACACCCGAGCCTTCTTTCTTCGTGGGAAACATGAGCCCTTTATCGGACTTGAACCGATGACTTACGCCTTACCATGGCGTTACTCTACCGCTGAGTTAAAAGGGCCCCCTCATCATATATGAATGAGTGAGTCTACTATGGTAGATGGACAACAAATTGGATATGGATGATCCTTCTATCTTTATAGATATCAAGTTGAGAACACATATTATAGTAGCTCGTAGGGTAAGGATCGCTATACTGGAAACTCTGGGCTGAGCTGATACGAAACGGATGGAGAAAAGTTATGCCTGAGAGCATTTGCTGAAATATGTTCGTATTTCTAGAAGAGCCAAAGGCTCAACGGGTCAGGTCCTATTGCAATTACTTGAAATGCGTTTGGATAATATTCTTTTTCGATTGGGTATGGCTCCCACCATTCCCGGAGCTAGACAATTAGTGAATCATGGACATATCCGGGTCAATGACCATATGGTAGATATACCAAGTTACCCTTGCAAACCTCAAGATGTGATTACTATAAGAGATCAACAAAGATTGAGAGCTAAGAATATGGAGCCATTCCAGTTTATGGCTCTTTTTCTTCCTGGAAGAGGAAGATCTTTCTAAAATGAATTAGAAAGAATTCAATTAGAATATTAGAGGAGTTGAGCAAAAAAAATTCCTTGATAAAGAGAAAGAACAACCTAGAATTTCTAAAACTAGAATGGATAGAATCCTTTCTTATCTCTCGGAAATAGAAGAGAGAGAACTAAGGAATTCCGGAATTTGGATTCAAATGTGGAAGGAAAGAAGTGACGGAATATCCGTCAATGGGATTGTGGCATGTATAGTTTAGTGATACAGGTGGGTTTTATTCGTTACATTATCAACTTAAATAGTTATAGTTAAAGGATATTTGGATGGATCTCTGATCCATCCAAAGCTCTATCTATTTATAACTAAAGGGCCCGATACAACCATCAGAGTCAGAACAGTGAGCTGCACAATAACTTCTAGATCCATTTGGTTTTCTTTCACCCTCCATCGACTGAATGTATGAATAAAATGTTGTCGGGATCAATCACTTTTCTTCTATTTTGTCTTCTTCGGACTCCTACCCATTGGTGTAGTTTCGATCAGGAACCTATGGCCTTGAGCAACTGATATCGTTACAATAATAATAAAATAGATAGAGAACCCTTCAATATCTAGATAATAAAATTTGATATTGGAGAGAAATAAATGGACTAATCCATGTAACTCATTTAATCAAACTCATTGAGGGGGGAATGAAGATATGGTAGAGCTTAAATTTTTGATAACTTTTTTTCTTGCCTTTACAGCAGGTATTCTAGCTATCAAATTAGGTCAAGCACTGTATGACTGCTGATTTTTTCTGCTTTTCTTGGCCTGGCCGATGGCCAGGCCAAGAAAAGCAGAAAAAATCAGTCATACAAAACTATTTTTAACGAAATGAACAATACAATTGACTGGATTGTTCTTTATCCAACTGAATAATCGCAATATTCATTATATTTCCGATCTTGGAGAGATGGCTGAGCGGACCAAAGCGGCGGATTGCTAATCCGTAGTACGGATCATCCGTACCGAGGGTTCGAATCGCTCTCTCTCCGTTCATCCACTATTGATCTTGAAAACGAATAACCCCGAATCTTTCTACGGAACGGAAAAGGCCCATTAACCTAGAGACTTCCTATTTTGACCTTTTTTTTCATTGCATAGCACAAAATGATAAAGTTATCATTTTGACTGAGCATTTGAACTCAATATTTTATTTTTTTCCCGCAGTGCAGTAAAGTATTATTGTTTATGGAACAGTAATAGCTCCACTCTTTAGTAGAAAAATGATATTTTTTCATCAAAAATTATATCTGACTTAGTCCATAAATTGCAAAGGTATCGTTCATGAACGAATGGAAGGATTAGACTCGTTTCTTTCCTCTTTTTTTATCAATATAAATGGGACCAATCCCTACATTGTGTATTGGTACATACAAACGATAAAATATCTTTGTCTCTCCCTGCTATTATGTATGAACAAAATTGTTTCAAACCTGTTCCATCATTAGCAATGTCCAAGTGAATAGATGTTCACTTTCGAGATGATCTGGGTCTAGCTCGATAACATGATCTCTTCCAATCCAATGTGAGAAAGTTACATAGTGTCTAATTTTTCCGATAAAGGGGTGTTTGCATGGGTTTGCCTTGGTATCGCGTTCATACCGTCATATTGAATGATCCTGGACGGTTAATTTCTGTACATATAATGCATATAGCTCTAGTTGTTGGTTGGGCTGGTTCAATGACTCTGTACGAATTAGCAATTTTTGATCCATCCGATCCTGTTCTTGATCCAATGTGGAGACAAGGTATGTTTGTTATACCTTTTATGACTCGTTTGGGAATAAAGGATTCATGGAGTGTATGGAACATCACCTGAGAAACTGTAATTAATCCCGGTATTTGGAGTTATGAAGGTGTGGCCGTGGCACATATCGTGTTTTCTGGCCTGTGCTTTTTGGCAACTATCTGGCATTGGTATATTGGGATCTGGACATATTCTGTGATGAACGTACGGGAAAACGTTGTTTAGATTTGCCAAAAGTATTTGGAATTCATTTATTCCTCTTAGGAGTAGCTTGTTTCGGATTTGGAGCATTTCTTATAACGGGTTTGTATGGTCCTGGGATATGGGTGTCTGATCCTTATGGACTAACTGGAAAAATACAACCAGTGGATCCAGTATGGGGAGCTGAAGGTTTTGATCCTTTTGTTCCAGGAGGAATAGCTTCTCATCATATAGCAGCGGGTATTTTGGGTATATTAGCAGGTCTATTCCATCTCAGTGTTCGTCCTCCCCAATGTTTATACATAGGATTACGCATGGGGAATATTGAAACGGTCTTATCCAGCAGTATTGCTGCTGTGTTTTTTGCAGCTTTCATTGTTGCTGGGACCATGTGGTATGGCTCTGCAACTACTCCGATCGAATTATTCGATCCCACTCGTTACCAGTGGGATCAGGGATACTTCCAACAAGAAATAGATCGACGGGTTCGTGCCGGTCTGGCCGAAAATTTAAGCCTATCAAAGCTTGGTCCAAAATTCCCGAGAAACTCGCTTTTTATGATTACATTGGTAATAATCCAGCTAAGGGGGGGTTATTCAGACCAGGTGCAATGGACAATGGAGATGGAATAGCTGTTGGTTGGTTAGGACACCCTATCTTCAAAGATAAGGAGGGAAATGAGCTTTTTGTACGTCGTATGCCTACCTTTTTCGAAACATTTCCAGTAGTTCTGGTGGACAAAGAAGGAATTGTGAAAGCGAATGTTCCTTTTAGGAGGGCAGAATCAAAGTATAGTGTTGAACAAGTAGGTGTAACTGTTGAGTTCTATGGTGGTGGACTTGATAGGGTCAGTTTTGGTGATCCTGCTATAGTTAAAAAATACGCTAGACGTGCTCAATTAGGTGAAAATTTTGAATTAGATCGTGCTACTCTAAAATCTGATGGTGTTTTTTGTAGTAGTCCAAGGGGTTGGTTTACTTTTGGACATGCTACATTTGCTCTCCTTTTCTTTTCTAGACACATTTGGCATGGTGTTAGGACCTTCTTCAGAGATGTTTTCGCTGGTATCGACTCGGATCTGGATGATCGAATAGAATTTGGAGCATTCGAAAAACTGGCAGATCCAACTACTAAAAGACAAGTGGTATGATATTGCTCCTATCTCTTCTCTAATAAATATTAGTACGAAAGCTATCTCCATAATTGTAAATTACGATCAAATCAAATCTATGGAAGCATTGGTTTATACATTCCTGTTGGTATCGACCCTAGGGATAATCTTTTTCGCTATTTTCTTCCGAGAACCACCCAAACTTCCGACTAAAGGGGGAAAATAATTTTGCTTCTCCAAATCGTCATTCTTTCTCTCCCATCAAAGAAAGAATGACCTTCCCTATAGGGAAGGTCATTCTTTCAATTAGTCCTCGTGATCCTCAAAAGGATCCCTAAGTTTGTTAGAGGGTTTCCCAAAGGCGGTGTATAGGGCATAACCAGTAAAGCTTACAAGTAAACAAGATATGGAGATGGTGACTAAGGTTGCAGTTTCCATTATTAGGTGATCCCAATATCATGGTATGTTTACCATATAATAAGAAAGTTAACAGATCTCAACCAATACAATAGTTTCTATGGCTACACAGACCATTGATGATACCTCCAAAACCACGCCAAAAGAAACCCTTGTAGGAACGACCTTAAAACCGCTTAATTCAGAATATGGTAAAGTAGCTCCTGGATGGGGAACTACTCCTCTTATGGATTTTGCAATGGCTCTATTTGCAGTATTCCTATCTATTATCTTGGAGATTTATAATTCTTCCATTTTATTGGATGGGATTCTGGTTAGTTGGGGCTGAGGAACTCCAAAATTCACCTGGTGAGCTCTTGAAGAAAAAAAAGGAACTGAGAGATTCAAACCCAGACCAAATAGTGGCTTTGAGTTTTTAGCTTATCTTTTTCCAATAGTTTGATCGTGTAATTACTTTTCTCTAAGGATTTTTGGAATATGGGTGTGCGACTTGTTGAAATCGATCCATATTTATAGTACAGAAGACCGATCTATTATCTTCATCAAGATGGTCCTACCTCGTTGGATATTTAATTTCTAGAATATTGAATCTCTAGAGCACGAGGTCTATCATAGATATGTTCCGGAAGATCTAAACTATGGTTTGTACCTATCATTTCCTCGTCACCAGACTTCCAATAAAGAAATTGAAAGAGGTATTTCCTATAATAAATCGAAGGATCTATCCCCTCTCATAATTATGCTGATTATGACCAAAGAATGATATAGTATCTGATTTCTCTTAGTTAGCATATTTCATTGAATGAGCGAAAATGAAAAGGTTATTACCCAGAGAACCTTTTGGGGATTTGATAAAATCATCGGGGTCTAGTTTAAATCTAAGGTTTGGATTGATTCATCTATTGAGATCTCGACAAGGTAATTCCTATAAATCGTCTATATTAGTTCTTTTCTACAGAACTGATATCACACGAATAGGGTAAAAGATCGTTCAAAGGGCCTATAGTGATTTATCATAGGGATGAGCCGACTTGAAATTTTGGCACTTTTTGAAATTTTGGCACTTTTTGAAATTTTGGCACTATAGAGTCTTCTAATAGAAATGTTGGATTGTTTCGAATGATCTTCATTTCTCCAGCCGGTCAGGCAATGAACCCTCAAGTATCTCTTTTCCAAAATTTATTTATTCGTGCCCAAAAGCATTTGCGTGTTCTTGTTCAAGCCGTATGAAGGGAAATTCTCATGTACGGTTTTCAGAGGGGGAATTTCAGTTTACCTATCTCAATAAAGTATACGATCGGTTCGAAGAGCGTCTCGAGATTCAGGCGATTGCGGATGATATCACCAGTAAATATGTTCCTCCTCATGTCAATATATTTTATTGTCTAGGGGGGATCACACTTACTTGTTTTTTAGTACAAGTAGCTACTGGTTTTGCTATGACTTTTTACTATCGTCCGACTATTACAGAAGCTTTTGCCTCTGTTCAATACCTAATGACCGAAGTTAACTTTGGTTGGTTAATCCGATCAATTCATCGATGGTCGGCAAGTATGATGGTTCTAATGATGATCCTGCACGTATTCCGTGTTTATCTCACAGGTGGATTCAAAAAACCCCGTGAATTAACTTGGGTCACAGGTGTAATTTTGGCTGTGTTGACTGTATCCTTCGGTGTAATTGGTTATTCTTTGCCCTGGGATCAAATTGGTTATTGGGCGTTGAAAATTGTGACTAGTGTACCTGAGGCTATTCTTGTAATAGGATCTCCTCTGGTAGAATTATTACGCGGAAGTGTTAGTGTGGGTCAATCTACCTTGACTCGTTTTTATAGTTTACACACTTTCATATTACCCCTTCTTACTGCTGTATTTATGCCAACGCACTTTCTAATGATCCGTAAGCAGGGTATTCTAGGTCCTTTATAGAGAGGAAAGATAGATTGAAAATAACTATTCATAACTTATTGTTCCGAATAACGACAGTAATATATCATCGCCAGGAATATTTATTATTCAAAAATGGAAATATCCATAGAAAATATGGTCCTCGGATTTCTCCTTTCGATTTTGGAGTATTATTCATCCAATACAAACAAATAATTGGAGTAGATTCTCAGATGGAGAAGATGGATTATGTGAGTGTGTGACTTGAACTATTGATTAGGCCATGCAGATACTTTCTCTGATCTACCACATAAATATTTCTGATAAAATGTGTCTCTGTCCCAATTTCCTAATCAGAAATAGGAAGTTTAGCACCTGGGTGGAAAGGCATTGGTCAGTTTGTTCCGCTCCAAGAGAATTCTTTCTATGATTGAATCCGAATCAGGAAGGGCTCCGTAAGATCCGAACAATGGGACAATATTTTCATATATTCAATAATTGGACTATATGACTTTACTTCTCCTTTTCATAGTGTGAAAATGCATCCATTTCCCTTGCATCCATTTCGATGGTAAAACTATTGGAGTGAAGGAAGGGATCTAAGGAAGGAGAGAGGCTGGATCAATAACAAGTCAATACCTTGTATGCTAAAAAACTTTTGAGGTCTATTCGTGGTGATAAACACAAATTAAAAGGACTAAGATGGTCCAAAAGGCATATCGATCATGATCGAATTTGTGAGCTTACTTGGGTCATGAGCATTTAACTGGAATAATAAAATGACCAATGATGGATGATCATAGACATTATTAGTTCCTATTTTTCCAATTCGTCTTCCATCACGGGAAAAAAATAAGTGATATATACTTCCTCCAGTTATTGTTCGAGCCGGATGATAAAAATTGGCATGTCCGATTCTTTCGGGGGATAGATCCATAAAGATCTACTTATCCCAATAACAAAGAAACCTGACCTAAATGATCCTGCATTAAGGGCTAAATTAGCTAAAGGTATGGGACATAATTATTATGGAGAGCCCACTTGGCCCAATGATCTTTCATATATTTTTCCGGAAGTAATTAAGTTAATAACCCATCATATTTTTATTTTTTTATTTTATAATAATGAATGGGATAAATTTATTTGAACTGATTTTTTGCAATTAACCAAGCACTTGATTACATCATTTAATTTAGTTTCATTTATACAAATTATTAATTATTAATTTTTAAATTTTTTAAAATGTAAAATTTGAATTTTGTGGAATATCCTACATATCAATTTTCATAAATTATTTATTTTTTAATATATATATATATATATATATGAATAATAGATTTGGTAAAGTAACTTGGGTATCAATTTTTATACTAAGGTTTTATTTTTTTATATAACTTAATTTAAAATATAAATTATAGATTTTGGTGAAATATCATGGTATCAATTTTTTAAAATGTATTATTTTTTATGTAATTTTTTAAAGTTTAATTATATAATATTTTATTTACTATATTAATTTAATATGATAGGACTCAAGATGGATGGTAGTTGATTTTAGTGTATCTTTTTCAAATTAGTAAATATATGAATGCAAGTTATCCACTACATACTTTTAAAACAAAATTTATCATTTTATTCCGTGTATGATTTACTATAAAATAAGGAATTTGGTAAGTTTTTTTTATCTGGGATTACTTTTGGCAAGTTTGTAAGAATGTTTGAGAGGTAGGTGATTTCAGTGTATTTTTTTCAATTTAGTATATATGAATGCCAATTGTCCACTACATGTTTTTTAAAGGAAAATTTATCATTTCATTCCATGTATGATTTACTATAATAATAAGGAATTTGATAAGTTTTTTTTTTTATCTCGGATTGTTTTTGGCAAGTTTGTAAGAATATTTTAAATTTTATAGGCTTAAAAACAACCTTTTATATCCATGATCATATTTTTTAGACCTAATTTAATATGGGGTCTTGGGGCAGGAAAAGAAAACATTATAATGATGACAATTTAAAGTTAGTTAAGTATTGGATCTATGATTTCAGTACACTAATGGTTGAAGTGATTGGGTCTATGGTTTTGGTACAATAATGTTTTAAGGTTTGGTATCTTTATGGTTACTTTTCATAAAATATGGTTCTCCTAATGTAGACTTACTACATAAGGTGGAGAAATTTAAATCTGGGATGGATGAGGATGACAAAGTTATACTCATGAGTACATGGGAAAATTTTATTGATGTAAGACAGAGTTAGGTTTTAGATGTATAGAATAAAAGGGTTCAAGCTTTAAAATGATAATGCTTTAGTTTGGATCACCATGAAATTTGAGAAAGAAAAAATTTGAAATTCTTAATAATTATTTTTTAAAAAGATAAATTTTTTGACTAGGAGATAGTGAGATGAATGAAATATTTTCATTCTAAAATTTTGGGTGATAGTGAGATTAAGTATGAAGGTATCTATTTGATTATTTTCTTTATAAAATTGATGAATGAGAACACCATTAAATTAGTGACTAGAACATATAAAAAAGGAATAATAAATTTCAAACTGGATACAAATTTTACTTCCATAAAAATGGTTTGTAAATATTGATGGGAATCAAAATAATTATTTAATAATATCCACATTAACAAGATCTAAAAGAAATCATAAAATTAACTAAATTATAACTTTATTTTAACTAGCCTAATCTTAACTCTGTGTCTATAGTTCCAAGAGGGATGTTGAAATCTTTCTTCAAGTTTTGCATTCAAAAAAGAGGTTTTAACTTTGAGATACCTTGGTACACGACACAAATACCCACATAATTTATCATTAAAGAATACTTTTGTCAAGGGAATGCTCTTTCAATATGTACTTTTTCCCATTGCATGGTGTGAATATTGATATTATGAATGATGCCACCATGAGAAATTTTAATGGGAAACATTGAAAGAGAAAATTCAGGGATGTTATGGATTTGAATTATTGTTAGAACCAACTTTAGAAAAAATACAAAGACACTTTTTGATAATGAAAGGGTGTTTTGAGAATAAAAAACCTATCCAAACAAGTAATAAATTATAATACTTCACATTTTGGGCAGCCATGTCTATGACCTTATTCATGATGTTGATGGTCTTATTCATGTGACATAAAATGTTGTAATTATGAAAGTCACACATAGGATATAAAAAATTCCATTCATACATAATGGACATTGTTTGAAGTGATTTATGACATTTTCAAGCATGAGAAGATTACAAAGCATATTCCTCAGCTAGGATTGATCTGAGTTGACTTAACTCCCGGATTTAACCAAGGTATTTTTCTTTCGTGATGTGATTGTAATTGCATTTAAAAGAGCATAAATTAATACATATGCATGTTGTAAAGAAGAAGCAACATGACAATCATCAGCAACATAAAAAACAAAACGTTGATAACGGAGTTCATGAAGGAGGGACTACGTTTCTGAGCCACGGTGTCAAGATGGTGTAGGCCGCTGCATTAAGCATTGTCAATAGTGACGATGTACATGCATGTGTTTTCTCTCTCATACAAGGAATATGCCCTCAAGCAAGAGTGGCTCCAAGAGATGTTCTGCTACAGAAACTCTCATTCAAAAAGGACTCCTATCAATATGACATAATTTCACATATGACAATAATGAGGATCCTGCCAACATGGCATCAAAGGGATCTCAATTCAGAGATACGTAGCGACAGCATGAGTATCCCGTCAACATGATGACAAAGGGATCCAAACAAAAAAATGACAAGAAGTACATCTCACAGATGATTCTGTGTCACATCAAGCAGGAATCATGAAAACAAGTAAGAAAAAAAGATCCCACATCAACAGCAAAACAGGGATCTAGGCAGCACAATGCATCTCATAGCAAAAAATAAGTACATGAACATACTGCATATACCTCACATCCTAGGGCCATCTAAATAAAAGGATGTCAAACTATTGAAGCTAGCCGTACCAGCAATCTCGCGGTTTCGAATCTCATGGAATGATTGCTTGCATGTTTAATGCTAACACTTGCACTCCACTTTTCAAAGTGGTTGAAAAATGAAATAATCAAATGGAAAATTTGAATGCACCATCCAATTTTTGGCATCGAATAGTGAAAAATCGACTATCAATTTCTGAATTCCGTGAAAGGGAAAATCTGGGGCTTAAGGAATCTTTTAGATTCCCCCTAGATTCCTCAAAGATTCCCTCCTCCGAGTAATCTAAAGATTTGTTGCTTAGATCAAAATTCTAACTGCACCATTAGGTTTGTATCAGTGAGAGGTGTAGGATCGACATAAAGTTTTTCCAATTTGGACACTGGAAAAATTTCGCCCTCCTGAAAATTTCGCCCAATCATGGTTCCACCTGCAATAAATTATTGAAAAAATTATGTCTCGATTTCCATGAGCACTCCTAGTTCCTCCATGTTGTCGGGTGCACTGAAAAATATATAGGTTTATATAAATTCAGGGTGGAGTTACCAACAACTTCGTTCTCGCACGTCGCTAAATTTGTTGGTTGGTTGAAGAGAGCTCAAGGGATCAAATCCCGACCCTCTCAAGTTAGACGAGCATATAAATATATTTTGGTATATGGTTTTTTTAAATAACCTCTTAAAATTAGTGTGCATTGGCATTAAATGGAATGCGGCGGTTGCATTAAATTTGGAAGCGGCGGAGGTTTTGTTTGAAGTGTGGGTTGCGCATTATATGAGGGGTGACATATGAGGTCACCACATGGGTGGGGCCAACCCTCCTGCTAGTTGTGTGCTCAACTAAAGTTAAGAGCTGGGGTTTTGGGGGTGTGGGCTGGGTCCACTGGAGGTGGCCTGCCCACCCCATAATTAAATGTTTAATATGGTACGGTGGTTGAGGGAGGCCTGCGGCAGTTATGGCCCACTCGCCCGTTTTTATTTATTTTTAATTGTTTTATGTTATGTAAATAGGTTTGGTGGGTGGCACAGATGGTGGCCCTCCACCCACATTATATATATATATATATATATTATATTATATACAATATATATATATATTGTCAAATTTGTCTAGTAAAGGGATATTAGAGAAATTATCGATCCAAAATTTTTTCCCACTTTCGGGAGCTAGGTTTCATGCTCCTAGGTGGGTCAAATTGTAGGACACTTAAACCTTGCCCATAGTCCAACTTTGGTAAAATCTTTGACTGGCTCATTCTCCCTCATACAAGCTCTCATTGACGAACCATTCACATCGCTGCAATCAGGACGACAGGATCTACGCTCTAGTCCCAGTTTAAAATCATTCCGATCACTTTGATTTTCAAGCTTCCATAAGCCCTCTTTATCATCTATGTGTCTCTGGAACCACCTGGATCAATCCTCCCCACTGAGGAGCCTTTGGTCCTCCAAAAACATGAAAAATAATCTACAACTTCTATGTACCTTATCTACATCACAGGTGTCCTAACAAGGTATTGCTTCCATCTCCTTCACCTTTGTCCTTCGGAGCCTTAAGCAATGAGCCAGCGCCTGCAACCTATGCAACATGTAGTACATTGTCTTTCCAAATTACATGCTTGAATTTCATGACCAACTAACGATCCAAACATCCCATAGTTTCCACGAGCTGATACCACATAATCGGTGGTCAAGTTTACATCAAGATGGACACAATACTCCAGCAACGAAAGCAAGGCCAACATATCGTTGTTGCTTCAACAAGTGATGGAAAACACATCATCACTACAACACATGATTTACAAAGATAAGGCCAAACACTATTTTTTCTTTGACAAGTGATGGAACCACAACATCACTTTCAGAGTGTAAAATGCAACACAAAATAAGACCACACATCATTTTTCCCTAACAAGTGATGGAAAACACATCATCACTTTCACATTTTAAAATGCAACAAATGATTTACAAAAGCACGACCATGACAAGCTAACATATCTAGAAACCATTTTTCACTTATCAAGGTGAATGGGTCGCCTCCTTGTGGTGGTTTTCATTGTCGAACAATTGTTTCATCTAGCTCATGCATCAACACTTTGTCTTTAAGGTGCTGCTCTGTATGGAGCCTCCAACAGGTGGCTCTTTGATGGACACCTCTGTTGCAATGACTACAATACATCTTCTTCCTCCAGAACTGCTTAACATGTTTCATTACTTACTGTTGAGAGGGTCTTTCACGCATCATCCTTTTTTGTGCTGTCATTCTTTTCCAACACATAGAAAATGTATGGTTATGTAATCCACAAAAGGTACATGTTTTTTGATGCCATTTTTTATGTTCATATTTAACAGCATGGTTATAGTTGAAATGAACATTCAAACATCGAGACTGGTTATACCTTTTCTTTTCGTCTGTGGTGGAATTATGGAAATGAGAGCTTGCCTTAGCTCTCCCCCTGCAACGACCACTGCCATGGGATGATGGCGATGTGTTCCCATCATTCCCTTTCCTCGACGATTTTGATGATGCCTCGGAAGAATCTGAAACCTTTGAGCATTCTCCTTTCGTGTATACTAAGCCTGTAGATCGAGGTCTCTGCACAACCTTCAATGGCTGAGTTATGCATTGGTTATTAACAGCAAGTTCTTCTCCTTCCTTGTGTCTCGTCCTGGTAGGGATCCTCATGTTTGTCCATGTAATTGGTATCTCCACATCTCCAATAGAAATCATACTATGTGAAGTTGAAACTAAAAGGAAATCAACATCTCTTACCTCCTTTGTCGATTTGGAAAGATCTGATCGGGGCTTCTCATCATCTATTTTTGGTGGTATGCTAGCTGTCTTAGTGCATTCCCCAATTTCCTTTTTGGCATGCCCAAGCCCTACTGGACGAGGTAGTTATTATACTTTTATGGGGTTGAAAATGCTTTGGCCATTAATGCCCAAGCCTTTTCCTTCATACCCCGTTTTCTTCAATAGTTTGGAGCCAATCCTATGGTATAATTTTCAAAAATAGTGAAATCATCATCAGGACACATACATGAATTCTGAGAATTACTTTTTACCTCACATGGGTTACGCTGCAGATTTTCCAAGGCCTCATCCTTAGATTTTAGCTGTCGTAGCAAGCTATCTTTCTCCTCTTTCTCTTCTTGTAGACGCATCTTCAATTCAACATTCTCCATTTAAATATTTTGTTTGTTGTGCTTCAATTCTTCCAAGGCCTCTTCCATGGCTCACAACTGAAGCTCCAATCATTCCTTTTCCTCTATCTCCTTTTCTAGAGCTCCATACATTATTTCCACCCTTTGGGAAATTTTTAGCATGCTCTCGCACATTGCTTTTTCATCCTCTGCTGCTGCACATTCCATTGTTTATGCTTGCAATTCACATCCATGCAAACAACTCTCTGATACCAAACTTGATTTGAGTTGCCTCAACTCCCAGATTTAACCAAGATATTTTTCTTTCATGATGTGATTATAATTGCATTTAAAAGAGAATAAATGAATACATATGTATGCTATAAAGAAGAAGGAACATCACAATCATCGAAAACATAAAACATGAAACGTTGATAACACAGTTCGTCTATGAGGGACTACATCTCCGGGCCCTAGTGTCAAGATGGTGTAAGTCGTTGCATTAAGTGTTGTTGGTGGGCTCCAGTATTGTTGGAAGCGACGGTGCTGTATGCACAAGTACTAGCTCTTGTCGCAGCTGTCACTTGGTCAACTGGCACAAGTCCGCTAGGGCTCAAGCCAACTTCTATGAGTTCTTAGAAGAATCATTTTAACCGATGAATGAAGGCTATCTCAAAGGGAATTAACCTACTCCAGGAAGAAAATGAAAGCCAACAAGAAATGAAAATCCTAGCAAACCCTAATTCTACCAGCTAGTCCTACTGATGCAGAGGTGGGAATGCAAAATACTGAAAGAGGTGCCATTACTTCTAGGAAGGTGAGATGCATGTGTCTAGACTACTTTGATCTAAAGAAAGCATATTTTTGTATTTTTGTTCAAGTTGTTGGAATTATTATGTGTGTGCTTCTAACTGGTCTTGACTGTGCAGGGATAAATCAAGGAGGGAAATGCTTGGAAAATGTCAGGAAGGCTCAGAGAGGGTCTAAGGGATCCCTGACATCCTTTCAGAGAATTTCATAAAGTTCAGATGCCCGGCAACCATGTTTACAAGCTTCTACAGGAAGTCTGCAGGGGTTCTACAGGATGTTCAGAATTTCTACATGAAGTTTACTAATTTCTACAGGATGTTCTTCAATAGGATTTTTGGGTGACGGATGAGTGGAAGAGGCTATATGGATGGACAGGGAGGTAGGAGAGGAGCTTGTGATGGCTTATGGACAGAGAGATGAGATGAAGAGGGGGTGTGCAAAGCTGGTGGGTTTAGAGAAGGTTAGAGGAGATGGAAGGTCGAAAAGGTGGAGTCACGTGGGTGATAGAAGAGTTTAGGAGGTAAGTGGTCTAACTGAGGGAAGAATGGATGGCCTAGGCACGGCTTAGGAGGGTAAGGGCGTGAGGGAGTAGGACTACACAATGTAAATGAAACAAATCATCCGAGTCTTGCACAAAACCAACATTTCATCAACCTATTCTAACTGTTTTCATAAAACTACAGAACAACAACGTGATTTTGTAAGGAAACTCTTGCATGGCATTGAAACAACGATTCATTCCACAAGATCTGAACGCATGGATGCTGCTACAACCGAGAACATTGCATCAAGGCTTGTATGAACATGTAAAACGGTGTTTTTGGTGGGTGGCATGGGTTGCAATTCCAATCTCTAAACAGAGGTGGAAATGAGTGTGCAATCAACCCTTTTTGGAGCTCTGATTAACTCTAATCTCCGTACTCTAATCTAAACTACTGAAAGCAACTTTATTCATAAAACTAACCTACTTAATCACATCAAGAAATTCAATTCAGCAAACTGTGTTTCCAAATGCATGTAAAGGAAAAGAAATACAATGCTGAAAGAAAAGTATCAATACAAAGAAAGGAGGTCTATTGCTCTGAGGTTGGGCCCAACCCTGAGAGCTATAGCTCCTCTAAGAACTCAGAACTGAACTAAAATCTGCCTGCCTTTCATTAAAAGATAATAGTCATAAGTCAAATAACATGCAAAAAATGGCTTACAAAGAGCAAAACAGAGCTATCAGCTCGTAATCCAGCATAAACAACAAAGGTTCAAAAAAGTTCCCATCGAAGGCTACAGCCTCATCATTTATACATTACAAGGGCCAAGTTGGCCTCCTAAATTAGTGGGGTTTGGCTGTCCAAAATAAGAGTAATCTGTTGTTTCCTTTCAATCCGTTTGGCTGCCTTCTAGCTCGGTGGTGGTTGGAGCTCTGAGTTGGGGCGGAGATCACGAGGAAGGCCATTCAATGTTGTGGAAAACCTTCCTACAAAACTGCAATCCCATCTTGGCTATCTCCTAGCCTTCATCTGCGTGGTTTTGCTCCATTAAATGTCAAAAAACCTAAAATAAACATGTGTTAGCCACCTAGGAATAGTGACTGCCCTCCTTCATACAAATAACATGAATATACTAAAAAAATGATGCATAAGTGATGAAAAATGAAAGGTTGAGCAAGGGTAAGTAGGCCAAATGAGCCCAAAATGTTACCAAATTTGGGGCTCATCATCACCCCCCAACTAAATTGATTGCTCATTCTTGAGAAACTAATCCAGCTCCTCATCCTTCATTGCCTTTACTGCCACCCTCACATCCCAAGCTTCTGCAGTAGTGTCCTCCTTAATGACATGGAACCCAGCCTTTCACTCCACCTCTTCCCACTGTTCTTGCTCATCTTTCTTTGTGCTGCCTTCCATCAATCCTAACAGCAGAGGTGGGCTTAGCTTGAGGCCAATCCAACTGGCCTGGAGGTTTTGCATGGATTTCTTATAGAGGGGCACCCGTACTAGAGCTTCCCTCATTCGAGTTGGAGTATGATATTCTCTGATTTTTAGACTGTGGGCCAATGTATTCCATCGGCGGGTGCAAGCTCGAATACATTTATCTCCTAACAGTCTCTCCATATCCTCGAAATGCGCGATGGCCTGGGCCTGCTGATCCATAAATTTCAATGAAGCTTGAGGGTCAGTGGATAAGTGTTGATGTGCTGATATTAGTGCAGTTGGATCCCCTGGTTCTGGTCTAATTAGTAATGGCTCATTCAGCTCTTGGTTCATGACCACTTTGGCTTCTACTGCTCTTTTGTCTTCATGGTTCAACCATGAGGCAAGTGCCATTAACTGCATATCCCCTAAGACCGGGGTTGGGATCCCATGAAATCACATTAGCAAGGACCAAATTATGGAGGTAGAACTCCGATAGTTTGGCCTTATCCTCAGATGAACTGGTATTGCATAATTGAGTGAACTGCTGCAGGTCTTGGAGCTGAGAGATACCCCTTTGCGCCAAGGTGTTGATTTGAAATTGTAGCCATTGGTCTCTCAGGTACATGCAATAGGATTTGGCAGGTTTTCTGCACTGTATAGCATCCATGGCCCAACTGGCCATCCAGGCCAATTGTGCCTGCTTCTGTTGCAGCTGTTGTTTGAGAGCTTGCACCTCAATTTGTTCTTGCATCTTTGTTTCGTGTAGATGTGTGGTTGGCTCTCCAAGACCGATGTGCAGTTCTTTTTTTCCTTGCCGTTTTGCTGTGATGTGCCCGGAGGATGTGCCTGTTCCTCTCCTCAGCCCCTGTAGCTGCAGCTTAAGTTTTTCATTTTCTTCCTGTAGGAACACTCGTTGGCAATTTGCCACGTGTTTAGCCATGGCTAATTCACTTCTGGCCTCCTTGAGTTGCTCCTCCAAGGGGCCTATGTCCGCCACACCTTTATTTTCATCCACGTTTGTGTACGTACTCTCTCTTCCTCCAATGCAAAGAACAGTGGCACAGTGAGTTTTTGCGGTATAATTTTGCCAGCTTCCAAGAAGTGATAGTATGAGCTCAGACTTGGCTGAGGGCTAGGCTCCGGGATATGCTCTTTTTCTTCTTCTCTTGGTGGCTCTACTTTGCCCTCCCTCCGTGGTGATGAGGGTGCTTCCCTTTCCATTCTCTCTGTTTCCTTAAGCCGGGCTAAGGTTTCCTGTAGAGCAGCTTCAACATCCTATAGCCGAGATTTTGAAGCCAATTGGTCTAACCTTTCTTTCCAAGTAGTTGTTTTTGGGCTCCCCCTCTCATAGGTGACTGATATCTTTGAGGGGGACCTCTCCTTGGGCGAAGTAGGGGCATCTTCGATAGTGATTGGGCTACTGGATGGAGGCTGTGGCTTGCTTGTCTTTATCCTCACACTTCTCCTAGCTTTAAAATATAGAGGGGCCTCCGTCTTTCTCTTTTCCTTGGGCTTAGGAGGTGTACTGAGGGCAGCCAACACAGCTGCTGCCTCCCTTGCAAGAACATCGACTTTCTTTTCCCTTGGTTTTATTTTCTCAGGGCTTCCTGTAGAAGGCCCTTTTTCAGCTGATTCTGGGCTTCCTGTAGAAGCCGGTTTCAGTTTTACTGTAGAAACAGGTGGCACCACTTTAGTTTGCTTTTCTGAGGGTGTTTACTTTTTGACTTGGTCGAGGCTGCTATCGAGGTGCCTTTGCTGATGTGGACCTGCTCAGTCTTGTCCACCCTGCTTTGTAATCTCTTATCTCGGGGTGTTAATATGGGTGCTTCCTCTTTCTCCTTGGCACCCTTTTTCTCTTGTTTCTCCTTTTGCTCCGTCTTTGGTGCTTTGGCCGTGGGTCTCTGGCCTTTTTCTCTCTTCCCTACGGGTACTGACTCCTTTTCCTCGCTACTGGAGGAACCAAGTTCTTCAGTCAACATTTTTATATTGCCATCCTTGGTTAAATTTCGGAAGGCTTCCCATGAGAGAGGGACCTTGTATGTATGGAGTGCATCCTCCACGAGGAGCTTTATGAGCCTGTGATGAGCTACCTGGTCTGGTGTGCCTTCTCTCAACTTGGTGGCACACTCAGTCATAGACTGCAGTAGGAAGTAGGGAATGCTTAATTTGTTCTCTGCAGGTAGGTCCATCTCATGCCTTAATTCTGTGAGTAACCGAAAATGGTACCCATACACAATGCTAAATCGACCTTCGCAGGTGATGTATTTCATGATTTGGAGGCTAACTTCGCTCCAAAGTGGCAGTAAGCTAGTCTAGCGAACCCCGTTCTTATCTTCTGAGAACTGCTCCTCTGGTGGAAATAATTCTTTCTTAGTTTGTTGGCCTAATTTCCTCTCTTCCTTGTCCCATGGTACCCCCATTGGGAGCTCGGTAACTCGGCTGATGAACTGTGGGGTGAGTCTGAGACTCAAACCCCTGAAATTGACAGTGGCTAATGTCTTTGATTTTGGCTTTAGAGCCCGCAAGAACTCCTCTGCCACCTCATCATCATACCCTTGCAATTTATCGCAGAACGACATCCATTGCACGCGGGTGAACAACCCCACCACCTCAGGGTTCTCTCTTAGCTTCTTGGAGTCGGTTGGTTCCTTTCTGATGAACCCACCCGGCATGGTGAAAAACTGCGACGTTGGCTGGAGGTGGCGGATGCAAAAAGACTAGCCTTTTGGGACAAAGCGTAGAATTACACCTCTGCCACACATACAATTCAGGAAGACTATCACTAGATAAGCTTTAACAGAGCTTAATTACAAATTATATCCTGTAGGAGACTTTATATACACCCCGACGATAATTCATGCAAACGACAGACAATACTTGCATTCCTTTATGAGCAGACTGTAGAACGTCGACTCCGCCACCCTCGAAACCAATTGCATGGGAGGCAAGGTTCAGGCTTACCTTTTTAATTCGCCACCTTTGACATGAAGAACCTGATTTTCCCGTGGCAGTGAGCTTCCTGTAGAAGCAGCTTTCTTGTAGAAATAGTGCACGGGTTCTCGAGAACACTGCAGTGGTTCTGCGCTCTCTGTGCTGCTTAACAGACGTTCGAATGGCCGAAGACTTGGAGTGTCAAGCTACAGAGGAATCTGGATGCTCACTCGACTTTCAAACGGCTGATGATAAATGCGTGGGGTGGCAATCTAGCCGATAGATTTGAATCCGGCGGAATCCGTGGCGCGGGGGTGAGCTATCCCTGCCGGACCATTGGGCGACGTCACTTAATCATTCTACTACAAGTTCCCTTACTGCCGCATCATTCCCTGCAGATCCACCGCCGTCATTTCTGTTAAAACGCGCTTCTCCCCGACTGGATGGCTCTCACGTGTCCACTACCCATTCCTTTTTCCACGACCACCTTTTACACATCCGACTAGACCATCTGACTGGTCAACGTGGCCAGTTGAATGGCCATACGATCGCTCAACCCATTCACTTCACACTTGCAAACATTTCAAAGTAAAATTCATGTAATTCGATGAAAGAAAGAGCGAGGCACTTACCTGTGCGGCCACGACATGATTCTTCAGGCTCTTGGACGACGATGACTAGATTTGCTTGTTGCTGCTTGATTGAACAGGCTCGGAGGTTCCTCTTCATAGGCTGCTGATGATGAAGCTTATGATTCTGCTGTATGTGCCTGCGTTATCCTTGCATGTTGCAGGCGCTTGAATGGTGTACACTCTAGTTTGCTTAACTGCTACGAGACTCCTGCAGTATGTCCTCTAGCAGTTTTTCCTCCTCGGGTGCATGCTGAATGATGAAGACAGTGGCATCACGATCACGCTCACAAAGCCCTTGGATAGCTGTTATGGGTATTGCATGGCATCTCAGCATCTTTTTCCATTTAAAAAAAACCGCTTCCTCTTGATAACTCAATGATTTGTTTTGATTGTGCAGGTACTTTTATTGCATGTCAACTGGGGTGGTAGCAGGAGGTGACAACAGTGTGTGATGGAGGAAATAGTAGCTTGCATGCCTCCATGTCGAACCTTGGTCGTTAGATCTCCCCACAAAATGAATTCTGGGCCGTCCCGAACTTCTACAGGAATTTTCCTGTAGAAATTAAGAACTTCCTGTAGAAAATCTGCAGCTTCCTGTAGAAGACTAGGCTGGGATGAAATCGTACCCATACCTTGGAGAAGATGAGTGTTTTTGGAGGAGGTGTTGGTGAGGTCTCCTGGCAGCATGATAAGGATCCTTGACTTTGAGTTGAGAGACCTCCTCTCCTTCATAGAATACCTGCAACCTGCATGCATTGCCACATTATAAACTTGTTGTCCCTGTCTTTTTTGCTTATTGTTTTTTTTTCTTTTTTCTTTTTTTCTTTTTCCTTTTTTTTTTGAAAGACAGCAGGGGCACCTCAATGAGGTTTTCACCCTTTTCCATCCACCTTAAGTGCCTCAGAGAGGTTTTCAATCAAGGATTTTTTTCAAATCCTTTTTTCTTTTTCTTTTTTTTTTGAAAGACAATAGGGGCACCTCAATGAGGTTTTCACCCCTACCACTTGCCTTGGGAGCCTCAGAAAGGTTTTCACCCAAGGATCTTTATTTATTTATTTTTATTTTTATTTTAGATCTTTCAGGGTATGCCCAAAACAGAGGCAGAACCCTTCTCTATGACCAACACTAATTTCTCCACAGTTTGGATGAACTCTTGTCTTGAGAGAGGTTTCCTGTAGATCTTCAGTCGATGCCCATTGACAAGCATGGGGATGGCCTCCTCATCAATGGTCTGAATAAGAACAGATCCATTTTCATGACATTCTTCCACTGCATATGGTCCCAGCCATCTGGTTCTTAGCTTCCCCTTGAAATCTTTGTGCCTGGAATCATACAACAGTGCCCAATCTCCTGGCTGGAATTGCTTGTCATTGAGGTGTTCGTCATGCCACACCTTTCTCTGAAGTTGAACCACTTCTGAGTGAAGGAGGGCCTACATTCGGTGCTCGTCCAGTCCATTCAGCTGCAATAACCTTTCTTGTTGGGCATGGCTGAGATCTAGGTCTAGCTGAGCTGTCATCCTCAAAGTGTTGTATTCAAATTCAATTGACAGCAAAGCTCTCTTCCCATAGACCAGCTCATAAGGTGTGAAGCCGGTTGTGGTCTTCCAAGTGGTGTTGTAAGCCCATGTGGCCTCAACCAGGTGATCTGCCCAATCTTTCCTACTACTGCTCACTACCTTGGTCAGAATCCCTTCCAATGCTCTATTGGTGACTTCCACTTGCCCATTTGCCTGAGGATTATAGGGGGTGGAAGTCCTATGCTTGATTTTGTGATGAGCTAGCAGGTCTTCAATTAGGTTGGATGTGAACTGTCTTCCTTGATCGATGACTAGCTCTCTTGGGTAGCCAAATTGTAGAATATGTTTTCTCTTAAGAACTTAGCCACCTTTTTTTCTGTTGTTGCTTTGATTGCCTTAGTTTCTGCCCACTTTGTCAGGTAGTCAGTGCACACAATGATGTAAGACCTTTTCCTCGAAGGAGGGTTGATTGGACCCACAAAGTCCATACCCCACTTCTCAAATGGCTCAAGAGTCACTTGAGGTTGGAGAGACATCTCATCCCTTTGAGTCGGTTTCCCCATTCTTTGGCATCGGTCACATTGGCTGATATACCTTCTGACATCTTGATGAAATGTGGGCCAATAGTAGCCTGCCTGCAGGATTTTGAAGGCAGTTCTCTTTGCTGCAAAATGTCCTCCACAAGGCCCATCATGACAGGTGAGGAGGATATCAAAGACTTCCTCCTCCCTTACACAACGCCTTAAGATCTGATCAGGGCCAAGCTTGAACAGGTTGCCCCCGATCCAAGTGAATGAGGCACTTTTTCTAATGATTCTGCTCTTCTCTCTTGAGGATATGTGTGGAGGGAACTGTGCTGAAACAAGGTAGTTTGCTATATCAGCAAACCATGGAGAGAGTACTGGAATAGCAAACAGATGTTCATCGGGCATCTAGTCATCCACTGTTCCATCCTCATCTGCAGATAAATACAATCTAGATAAAAAGTCAGCAACAACATTTTCTTTACCTGGTTTGTCAACGATAGTCAAATCAAACTGCTGCAGAAAAAGTAACCATCTAATGATACGAGCATTCACATATGGTTTATTCATTAAATATCTAATTGCAGCATGATCAGTATGTACAAATGTTTGATAGCCAGTGACATAATGTCGGAACTTGTTCAGTGCATGGACCACAGCCAAGAATTCTTTCTCGGTTACAGTGTAATTCAGTTCTGCTTTGGATAAGTTTTTTCTGACAAAGTAAATGGCATACGGAAGTTTTTGTTCAACTTGTCCTAAGGTTGCCCCTATGGCTTTGTTCGAGGCATCAGTGTGGATGTGGAAAGGTACGGCCCAGTTTGGACCTCTCAAGATTGGGGCAGACACCAATTTGTCCTTTAATTCATTCAAAGTCCTCTGACAATCATCAGTCCATTTAAACTCCACATCTTTTGCCAACATGCCAAACAATGGCAAGGCTAGCTTGCTGAGGTCTTTAATGAATCTCCTGTAATACCCTGCTAATCCTAAGAAACTCCGAACATCCCTTACCTTTTGAGGAGGTGGAACCTTCTTGATGAGAGCAATTTTGTTAGGATCCACCTGTAACCCTTGGTAAGAAATGGTATGGCCTAGTATGGTCCCTTCAGTCATCAAGAATTCACATTTTTCAGGACGAAGGGACAGGTTCATCTCAATGCATTTGGTTAGGACTTTTCCCAGATTGGACAATGCTTCCTGGAAGTTGGACCCATAAGGAGTGAATTCATCCATATAGATTTCCACCGCATCATGGACCAGCTCAGAAAAGATGCTCAAGACGGCTCTCTGGAAGGTAGCAGGAGCATTGCATATCCCAAAGGGAAGAACTCGGTAGGCAAAGGTACCCCAAGGACAAGTGAAGGTGGTCTTATCTTGGTCTTCCGGGTTTATTTGGATTTGGTTGTACCCGCTAAACCCATCCAGGAAAGAGAAAAACTTCTTTCCTGCCAGTCCATCCAACACTTGATCTATGAAAGGTAGAGGGAAATGGTCTTTTTTGGTAGCTTTGTTTAGTTCTCGGTAGTCCACACAGATTCTCCACTTCCCATTTTTCTTGGGAACCAACACCAGAGGGGACACCCATTCGCTATCAGAGATGGGGTAAATGAATCCATCATCCAACAGCTTTTGCAATTCTTCCTTGACAATGTCCTTAAGGGCTGGATTCATCCTCCTCTGGGGTTGCCTAACTGGTTTACAATCCTCTTTGATGTAAATGTGATGGGTACAGACTGAAGGATGGACTCCTCTCATCTCCTTATAGCTCCAAGCAAAAGCATCTAGATAACTGGCCAACAGACTACACAACTCCTTTTCCTGAGAAGGAGATAGGGAGGAGCTGATCTTTAACGTCCTCTGAGGGCCGAACTCCACATTCTTAACTCTGGGAGTGACAGGGTTGGTTGCACAAAGGTCCACTAAGGTGCTGGCTTGGGCATCCTCCACCAATTCCTCTAAGGTCAGTGCACTGGGAGGTGGATTCTGGATCAAGGTCTCAATCAAATCATCCTCAGTTGGGGGGTCTCCCCTAATGGTGTCTAGGGTGCACAAAGGTGTTGAGTACACCTCATCCTCTTCTCCTTCCTCCAACCAAAGTGGTAAGTCATGCTCTAATGAGGGTTGGGCAGGAGGGTATAGGACTAGCTGCTTGGACATAGGACCGTTTTTTATGGTCATGTTTCCTGCACGACAACTTATGTAAGCATCTGCAGTGGCTAACCAAGGCCTTCCGAAAATAAGAGGATATCCAGTGAGCTTTGCCTTTGGTTGCAGCACCAAGAAATCTGCAGGGTATTCCCAAGAGTCAATAGAGACCAAGACATCCTCCACAATCCCTTCAGGAGTCACGGTGGAGCAATCTGCTAGTTGTAGGACTGTCGAGGTCTTCCTCAAGGAACCCTGAAGGTTGAGTTTGAGCATGGTATCCCTGGTCATCACATTAATGGCAGCCCCCAGATCAATCAAGGTGTGAGGTATGATGGTGCCATTGATGTGGACATCTACTACAGGACTCCCAGGATCTAGGTACTTTCGGCAGATGACCTGTCCCAACATAAGGTCAGACAGTTGTCCTATGACATTGATGGTTGAAGCATCCCTCTTTCGCCTACCTGGGTGTCTGAAACACTTTTCCTTAACCAATTTTTTGTATATTAGCACATTCTTGATGGCTTGGAGAAGTGGTATTTTCACACACAACTGCTTGAGCTCTCCCAGAAGCTCATCCTCCTCTAGGTTGGGTTGTGTGGTGGCTGTTAGTCTCTCAGGAAAGGGTGGAATAGCCTTTGGTTCACTTTCCTGTTTGTCTTCCTCGTCCTCTAGGGGAGGAGGTTGGCGATCCGGAAGAGTCTTTCCGGATCGCAGATTGATCTCTTGGATCTCCACAACATAGGTAGGGCATGATGTTTCCCTAGTGTATACCTGCTGGGCCTGTCTTTTGTTGGGGTTCGAGTTCGGTTGAGCAGGAATTTGAGGTTGCCTTGGAGGAGCAAGAGGTAATGGTTGAGCTTGAACTGGTGGTGGAGGCAAAATGGCGGGGGGAGTGTTGTACTGGGGCCTCCACCCCGACTGAGGTGCATTCCACTAAGGCTGTGGCTCGGAATTTGAGTGATACGAATGAGTAGTGGGTTGAGTATGGTACTGAGGTGGGTAAGACCATGGAGGAGTCACAGACCAGGAAGGATGAGCAGGGGGACCCCAGGAAGGCATAGGAGTAGTGTTGTTGGGGCTGTAATAAGCTTCGGGTGCCCCTTGCATCCCCTGCTGGTAAGGTCTAGGTCCTTGTGGCCTCCTTTGGTTGAAGAAATAGAGAGGTTCGGTGGGGGATTCTGTCCCTTGATACATGGCTTTAAGCCCAGGTAAGGTTGGACATTGGTTTGTGGGGTGGTCCTCCTCAGAAACAAAACATACTTCGACTGAACGTAATGGGCATTCATTCTTAGGGTGTCTCCTTGTACACCTAGGGCAGAAGATAGCCAAGGCCCTCTCAGCTTCTTCCTTCTTCTGCTGGATCCTGAACGTATCAAGTTGCATGGAAATGGTCTATCTCACCTCACTTTTGAGATCCTCTAATTGATTTGCAAACTCATGTTTGGAGAAAGGAATACCAGCTGAGAGGAGGTTTCCTCTACCTCGTTTCCAGGCTGCCCTAGAATGGTTTCTAAAAACAGTCTTTATGTCCTCATAAGGAAGTTGGTAAATATCTCCTCCAGCTAATATGTGAAGGGTATCTAAGAGGTCTTCAGGGACTCCTCAGAGCAGGACCAACTTGAGGGATTCAGGGTCAAGTGTGCACCTGGCCCGCTTATAGCTAAGTTGGAACCTTTCCTCGTAATCCTCTAAGGACTCATCATTTCCCATGGTCATCCGAAAGATTTCTCCCTTGGTTTCCTTGGACCTACAGTAGTCCCAGTACTTGGTATTGAAATCTTGCTGCATCTGAGCCCAAGTGGTGATATTGTTCCCATGTAAGCCCATGAACCAGCGTAATGTTGCATCCTTAAGGGTTGAGGGGAAGAGTTTCAGCTTCTGCTCATCTTCAGTATAGTCATAGGTTCGACAAAGGACAACAAACTCAAACAGGAAGGTATCAGGATCTTCAGTAGTCAGTCCATGGAAGTGAGGTAAAGCGGAGAGGCTAATGTTCTTCATTTTCATGTCTCCATTGGTCTCTCAGATTTGGAAGGCACCTTCTATTCTCTCATCTTCTCCTCTATTGTCAGCCATAGCTTCAGATGGGATGGTCTCTAATTCTTCTTCTGCTATAGGATCTTTGTATATCTCAGGAGGTTCACCTATAGGTTCTTCTAGATCACTGTCACCGAAGAACAGAGAAGCGTGACTCAGTGATGTAGTGGGGGTGTTGGGTAAGAATTTTCCTGTTTTATCTCGATTCCTACTAGGCATGAAATGGAAAGACTTTTGATTGCTTTTGTTTTTTTTCTAGTACCTGCAAAAACTGAAACAGATTGATCTACAACTAACTATCTTGCTGAAATGAAAATGCAGAATTGAAATGAAAGCAGGAAAGAACTAATCTACTTTGCTTAAATGAAATTGCAGGAATGGAAATGCTAGTCTATGATTGCAGAATTGAAATGCTAATCTATGCTTGCAAAAAAATGAAATTGCGGAATTGAAATGTTAATCTATGAAAGAAGGAAATGTCTATGCTACTTTTGCAGAATGGAAATGAAATAAACTACTTGGCAGAAGGCGAGAGTAGGAAAATAGAAGAAAAGAAACAATTACTAATACTCTGACGCTTCCCCGACAACGGCGCCAAAAAGATGGTGGGCTCTAGTATTGTAGCAATAATGCTACAACTCCTGGAGCTTCCTTCTCTAATTTTATCAACCCGGTAGTTTGTAACAAACTTGGAAGCGACGGTGTTGTATGCACAAGTACTAGCTCTTGTCGCAGCTGTCACTTGGTCAGCTGGCACAAGTCCGCTAGGGCTCAAGCCAACTTCTATGAGTTCTCAGAAGAAGCTTTTTAACCGATGGATGAAATATATCTCAAAGGGAATTAACCTACTACAGGAAGAAACTGAAAGCCAACAAAAAATGAAAACCGTAGCAAACCCTAATTCTACCAGCTAGTCCTACTGATGCAGAGGTGGGAATGCAAAATACTGAAAGAGGTGCCATTACTTCTAGGAAGGTGAGATTCATGTGTCTAGACTACTTTGATCTAAAGAAAGCATATTTTTGTATTTTTCTTCAAGTTGTTGGAATTATTATGTGTGTGCTTCTAACTGGGTCTTGACTGTGCAGGGATAGATCAAGGAGGGAAATTCTTGGAAAAGGTCAGGAAGGCTCAGAGAGGGTCTAAGGGATCCCTGGCATCCTTTCAGAGAAGTTCATAAAGTTTAGATGCTCAGCAACCATGTTTACAAGCTTCTACAGGAAGTCTGCAGGTGTTCTACAGGATGTTCAGAATTTCTACAGGAAGTTTACTAATTTCTACAGGATGTCCTGCAATAGGATTTTTGGGTGATGGATGAGTGGAAGAGGCTATATGGATGGACAGGGAGGTAGGAGAGGAACTTCTGATGGCTTATGGACAGAGAGATGAGATGAAGAGGGGGTGTGCAAAGCTGGTGGGTTTAGAGAAGGTTAGAGGAGATGGAAGGCCAAAAAGGTAGAGTCACGTGGGTGATAGAAGAGTTTAGGAGGTAAGTGGTCTAACTGAGGGAAGAATGGATGGCCTAGGCACGGCTTAGGAGGGTAAGGGCATGAGGGAGTAGGACTACATAGTGTAAATGAAACAAATCATCCGATTCTTGCACAAAACCAAGATTTCATCAACCTATTCTAACTGTTTTCATAAAACTACAGAACAGTAACGTGATTTTGTAAGGAAACTTTTGCATGGCATTGAAACAATGATTCATTCCACAAGATCTGAACGCATGGATGCTGCTACAACCGAGAACATTGCATCAAGGCTTGTATGAACATGTAAAACAGTGTTTTTGGTGGGTGGCACGGGCTGCAATTCCAATCTCTAAACAGAGGTGGAAGTGAGTGTGCAATCAACCCTTTTTGGAGCTCTGATTAACTCTAATCTCCGTACTCTAATCTAAACTACTGAAAGCAAATTTATTCATAAAACTAGCCTACTTAATCACATCAAGAAATTCAATTCAGCAAACTGTGTTTCCAAATGCATGTAAAGGAAAAGAAATACAATGCTGAAAGAAAAGTATCAATACAAAGAAAGGAGGTCTATTGCTCTCAGGTTGGGCCCAACCCCGAGAGCTATAGCTCCTCTAAGAACTCAGAACTGAACTCAAATTTTCCTGCCTTTCATTAAAAGATAATAGTCATAAGTCAAATAACATGCCAAAAATGGCTTACAAAGAGCAAAAAAGAGCTATCAGCTCGTAATCTAGCATAAACAACAACGGTCCAAAAAAGTTCCCATCGAAGGCTACAACCTCATCATTTATACATTACAAGGGCCAAGCTGGCCTCCTAAATTAGTGGGGTTTGGCTGTCCAAACTAAGAGTAATCTGTTGTTTCCTTTCAATCCATTTGGCTGCCTTCTAGCCCGATGGTGGTTGGAGCTCGGAGTTGGGGTGGAGATCACGAGGAAGGCCATTCAATGCCATGGACAACAAAACCGCAATCCCATCTTGGCAGTCTCCTAGCCTTCATCTGTGTGGTTTTGCTCCATTAAATGTTAAAATACCTGAAATAAACATGTGTTAGCCACCTAGGAATAGTGACTGCCCTCCTTCGTACAAATAACATGAATATACTAAGAAAATGATGCATAAGTGATGAAAAATGAAGGGTTGAGCAGGGGTAAGTAGGCCAAATGAACCCAAAATGTTACCAAATTTGGGGCTCATCAGTTGTCAATAGTGATGATGTGCATGCATGTGCTTTCTCTATCATACAAGGAATATGCCCTCACGCAGGAGTGGCTCCAAGAGATGTTCCACTACAGGAGCTCTCATTCAAAAAGGAATCCTATCAGTATGACATAATTTCACATATGACAATAATGAGCATCCCGCAAACATGGCATCAAAGGGATCTCAAAAACAACATGACAAGAAGTACATCTCATAGATGATTCTGTGTCACTTCAAGTAGGAATCATGAAAACAAGTAAGAAAACAAGATCCTACATCAACCAAAAAAAAGGGATCTATGCAGCAAAATGCATCTCATAGCAAAAAGAAGTACATGAACATACTGCATATACCTCACATCTTGGGGCCATGCGAATAAAAGAACGTCAAATTGTTGAAGTTGTTGTACCATCAATCTCGTGGCGTTGAATCTCATGGAATGACTGCTCGCACATTGAATGCCAACACATGCACTCCACTTTGAAAAGTGGCTAAAAAATGAAATGATCAAATGGAAAACCAAAATGCACCATCATATTTGTGGCATCGAATAGTACAAAATCAATTGTCAAATTTATAAATTCTGAGAAAGTGAAAATTTAGTGTTTAAGGAATCTTTTAGATTCACCCTAGATTCCTGAAAGATTCCCTCCTCCGAGTCATCTGAAGATCTAATACTTAGATCAAAATTCTTATTTTTTCATCAGGTTCATGTCATTAAGAGGTGTAGGATCGACATAAAGTTTGTCCAATTTGGACACTAGCTAAAATTTTCCCTCTTGAAAATCTCGCCCAATCACGGTTCCCCTACAATAAATTAATAAAAAAATTATGTCTCAATTTCTGTGCGACTCCTAGTTCCTCCATTCTGCCAGGCGCACTGACAAAAAGACAGTTTTATATAGGTTTCGGGTTGAGCTACCAACAAATTCATTGTGGCATGTTGGTAAAGTTGGTGTTTGGTTGGAGAGAGGTCGGGGGATCAAATCCCGACCCTCTCAGGTTAGGTGAGCATATAAATATATTTTGGCATATGAGTTTTTTAAATAACCACTTAAAATTTGCATACAGTTGGTATTAAATGGAATGTGGTAGTTGCATTAACTTTAGAACAGGTGGAGGCTTTGTTTGGAGTGTGGGTTGCGTGTTATATGAGGGGTGACATATGAGGCTGTCATGTGGGAAAAGCTAGCCCTCCTGTCGTATGTGAGTTCAAATACCACTGGACCCTCCTTTTAATACCACATATGAGGTTGAGAGTTGGGGTTTGGGGTGTTGGCCGGGTCCACCAGAGGTGGCCCATCCACCCCATAATTAAATGTTTAATATGGTGCGGTGGTTGAGGGAGGCTGGTGGGGGTTATGGCCCATCGGCTTGTTTTGAATTTTTTTTAATTGTTTTATGTTAGGTAAACAGGTTTGGTGGGTGGCATATTTTTCAAATTTGTCTAATATAAGGGATATTCGACAAATTATCGATCCAACAAACTCGCCCGCTTTCGGGAGCTAGGTTTCATGCCCTGGGGTGGCTCAAATTGTAGGACACTTAAACGTAGCCCATAGTCCAACTTTGACAAAAACTTTGACTAGCTCGTTCTCCCTGATATGATATGAGCTCAGATTGACAGGACGACAAGATCTACACTCTCATCCTCGTTCAAAATCATTCTCATAAATTCGATTTTCGAGCTTCCATGAGCCCTCTTTGTAGTGTCCTCGATCAAGGACACACATGATCAATTTCTATATGTAATTCTTTACAAATGCACCTCCTCTTTTAGAAAAGTTGTGGAAATCCTCTAAATGTGATCAACTTAATTCTAGTATAGTCATCAATGGCTTGCTTATTTAGCTAGCTTATAAGTAAAATTGGAAATGCATATCCTTCGTATGTATGCATGCATATTATAGCCTGGTCTTATGTCACTATAGAGCATTTCAAATATAAAAATGCAACAAACTTGTTTTATGGACTTATAATATTGTTGATATTACATTTTGTATACATCCATACATGTTTAATAACCATAAACCTATGTATAAGTTACCCTTTACTAAATTTTGGGCATACTTACTCTACCATAGGAACAAACTTATTTTATGAACTTACAAGATTGTTGGTATTGCAAATTGTATACCTCCATACATGTTTAATAACCATAAACCTATGTATAAGTTATCCATTTATTATTTTGCGCATAGTTGCTCTACTATATAGATTGTATGGTATACAATATAACATAATCATGTAGCTTATATAATTTAATATAGTTATACAAATTGTAATATCCACAATCTTGTAATTCTATCAAATAACTTTGTTTCTACTACCTAACAGTCTCTTTATAAATAATATGCATTCTTAACAAATACAAGATCCATATACATTATGGGAGAAGTAGTTTTATGCAAATACCTATTGTTAAATGAACATCTTAATTACAGAAAACTAATTTATATGTTTCTCAAATGTTCCATAGCCAAAAAAACTGAGAAATGTTGCGTTATAAAACTAACAACCATTCAATTCTGGACGGAGCTCTGGCAAAAGTCCATGTTGCTAGCACTATGGTTTGATCGTTAATCCTATTACCAGCCTCCTTGGTGCATTCGACGACCCCCTTTCAGCACTGCTTCTGAGTTCTTCAACATGGCTTCACCCTTGGCAGGGGCGGGATCATCCCACCCTCCACCCACCAGTACCTCCTCTAACAAAATAGGCCAAGCAGACTCTCTGAACAACCCAGCCATTCCCCCATGGACCGATCAGGACACTCAACCTATCATAGATGTCGTTGGGAACTCCGCTGCAATATATGCAGTTGTTAATGAAAAAGGCACAGACCAAAAGGCCTCAACGTCACAGCCAAAGGTGTCTTCTGCAACATGCATCCCGAAGACTGTAGAATGAATCAAAGTAGATCTTCCCAATCAAAGAATCAATAGCCAGATCCAATACATGAAGGATCATGCGCTTGTAGGAAAGTGTCTCAGATTCTGGCCTACTGAAAAGGCCTTGCATGGATGGATAGCATCCAAATGGAAGCCCAAAGGACAAGTCACTATGCAGCTTCGCCCCAAAGGCTTCTTTACCACTACATTCAACTATTTGGAGGAAAACCCTTGCATCTTTGAGTGAGGCCCGTATTTTTTCAACTCTTCAGGCCTGTACCTTCGAGAATGGAGAGAGAGGTTTGACCGAGACAAATAAGACTTCAATTGGGCTCTAGTATGGATACGCATGTAATCTCTTCCATTGGAATACTGGAATGAGGAGACCTTAAAGGATATAGGCGACAGCCTGGGGGTATTCATCAAAGCTGTTGAGGAAACCAAATCCCAAAGATATACCTCCTACACCAAGATATATGTACTCTTGCATCTGACCAAAGAACTCTCCGACTCAGTAAGTCTATTTCGTGACGATTTCGAATGGATCCAAACAATAGATTATGAGCATATCACTTTTCGTTGTAGAAAATGCCATGAACATGGCCATCCTTTTAGGGACTGCCCTCTGAATATCCAGTCCATAGCCTGAGGTAATGATCCCAGCAAAGATAGGGAAGGATTTACAAAGGTCCCTAATCATAGACGGCATGCCAAGAAAACCCGTGCACCCCAGACAACTTCAGTAAACCTAATACCCATAACAGATTTGAAATTCTATCCTCTCAAAATACCTCAAAAGTTCACCCTAAAACCCCTCTCGTAGATCCCTCTCCTTACTCACCCTCCCAGGTTCTAAAACCCTCATCTCCACTCTTAGCCTCCACTCTTAGCAGCTTCCCTGCCTCAACCTCTTCTGAGAAGACAGTTCTCGAAAATGCCATGCAGTCCTCAGCTATGGAATTAGATGCAGCTCTTGCTCTCCGCATTCATCAAAAGACAATCGAGGAAGAACAGAACACTCTGACACACATGGATGAGGAAATAGAAAGCGTAAATCTGGAAGGTTTGGACATCCTTACGTTGGAAACAGCATGTATACAGAAAGAATTTAATAAAATACCCATCCAGGAGATTTAAAAGTTGGAAGGAGCTCTAGCCAAAGCACAACACAACAAAAGTCTAGGTATTCAGGCCGGCAGTCCTTAGGATGGCAAGAAAATCCTAAAAGATATGAAGAAACGAGGGCACAAAATGGATCTGCAAAGGACCATAATCATCGGAGACATGCTGGTGGAAGCTGGTAGAATCACCAAGCTGACAAAGCTCTTCAAAGCCCTTCCCAATAGTTCTCCATGAAGCTAATTTCATGGAATGTGAGAGGGTTGAACAACCCCACAAAATACTACATGTTAAAAACTTTTATGCAACAAGAAAAGCCTTCAATCATCTTTCTTCAAGAAACCAAAAGTAACAGCACTGTACTAGAAAGGATTCTAAATAAGGTTTGGATAGGATGCTGCTCAGTCTCAATGGACACTTCCGGAGCCTCAGGGGAGTTGGAAATCTTGTGGAACCCACAGGTACTTTCCCTTCAAGACTTTCATGCCTCACACTTCTTCATTCAGTCAACATTTCATCTCATTGGGACTAATATTCATGGCCATCTTTCTAATGTATATTTTCCACAAGATTTAAAAAAAAAATTGAATCTATTGGACACACTCATAGCTCTCAATTCGAATAGACAGTTTCCCCTATGACTTGGTGGCAGTGATTTCAACATAATAACAGCATTAAAGGAAAAAACTATAAGGGGACAACATAGGCTTCAAAGAATTTATTCACAACAATCAGTTAATGGACCTCCATAATTCAAATGGTATGTATACCTGGACCAACAAAAGGATGGGATCACAACATATAGCCTCCAGGTTGGACTGCTTCCTCATATAAGACAATGCTATACACTTAGGAGGGGACTTTTATGCCTCCATTATGCCTCATGCAGGCTTGGATCACTGGCCCATAATGCTATAGTGGTCGCGTCGAGGCATAAAGAGAAATAGACCCTTTCACTTTGAAGCATTTTGGTTCTCTCATTCCAACTTCAGAGCAGTAGTCAAGGAGGCTTGGAATTCCTTCATTCCCCCTGAAGGAGCCAAGATGTTCCAGTTCCAACAAAAATTAAAATACCTCAAGCTTGTTCTCAAATCATGGAATCAGACTCAATTTGGTAACATCTTCGAACATCGAAAAAAGTTGGAGCAGCAGATGAATTCACTACAACAGAGTATCATTTTAGAGGGAAGAACAACAGATTATGCACAACAGGAGCACATCCTTTCAACCGAGATCGAAGCATGAAGGAAGCAAGAATAAATTTTGTGGCGACAAAAGTCTAAAATCAAATGGCTTAAGGAAGGGGAGAAAAATAAAAAAAAAATCACAGACCTACTATTCAAAGGAGAATGCATAATAATGTTGCCTTCATTAACAATCTACAAGGGGACAGATTAGAAGTGCATGAAGAAGTGGAACAGGAATTCAAAACGTACTTTCAAGATATTCTTCGAGAGCCACCAGGATGCAGGGATTAAGCCATTCGATCACTGACGAGGCATATTCCTAAAATCATCACGGAGAACCATAATACATGCTGCTCCAGCCCATCTCCATACAGAAAGTGGAGGAAGCCATGGCCCAATTTAAAGATGGTAAAGCGTCGGGACCTGATGGCTTCACAGCCAACTTCTTTCATGCATTTTGGGAGCTTATAAAAATAGAGGTATGGGAGATAGTGGAGGAATAAAGATCCATGCACTAGATCCTTCCTTCCCTAAGTTCGACCTTCATAGCACTAATACCCAAAACAGATGAACCCAACACGCGAGACAAATACAGGCCCATAGCACTGTGTAATGTTATTTACAAGCTCATTTCCAAAGTCTTGTCGAACAGGCTCAAACCACTTCTCCCTCTCCTCATCTCGCTAGAGTAGACCAGATATGTAGAAGGGCACCAGATAATGGACGATATCATTCTCTCAAACAAAGTGATCAACTCTCTCAAGCTTCTGAAAAAGCCAGGTATGATTCTCAAGCTAGATCTTTCCAAAGCTTTTGATAAACACAGCTGGAACTATATCCATCAGATGTTATTAGCATTTGGCTTTAGTGCTACTTGGACCTGTTGGATTATGACTCTCATCTCATCTCCCAGCTTCTCAATCCTGCTAAATGGCTCACCCTCTGCACCCTTTTGTCCTTCCAGAGGCATTCAACAGGGTGATCCTCTTTCCCCTTTCCTCTTTGTTCTCATGGTAGAAGGTCTTAGTCGCCTTCTTCATTTTTCCATTTCCTCCCACACCCTCAAGGGCATTTCTCTTCACGGTCATCCCCCCACTTCCCACCAACAGTTTGTTGATGACACTATGCTTTTCGACCACCTATCTGTTCAATAAGCCTCCACCTTCAAGGCCCTGCTCAATCTCTTCTCTGAAGCCTCAGGAACCTCCATTAATGCCGCCAAATCTCAGCTTTTCTTATTTCACACCCCATCCGTGACTTAGAGGAACATTGCGAGGATACTGGGCTTTCCCATAGCTGTGCTTCCTTCGAATTATCTGGGAGCTCCATTGTTGGACACAGCCATTAAGCACGTCACCAAGAGAACCCTCCTTGATAAAATTGAACTAAGGCTCTCCTCGTGGACCTTCCGCTCGCTTAATATTGCTGGTAGGCTCATCCTACTCAAATCTATTCTCCAAGCTATGCCTCTCTATCTTTTTTCCATTTTAGCTGCTCCTAAATGGGTCCTTAAGAACATCCGCAATCTCCAAAGAAACTTCCTCTGGGGTTCCTCAGGACTCAACAGGAAATGGGCTCTTGTCAAATGGACTGAGGTCTGTCAACCAAGATCAGTTGGTGGGCTAGGCTTGAGGGATCCCCTTCACAACAACAACCTAATGGGAGCCCGTATCTGGTGGAATTGGATTTCTAAACGATATACACCTTGGGCACATCTATGGCAAGCCAAGTACGCACTAGGCAATCAGTTGGAAGAACTCATCAGAATCAGTACATCAACTCCAGGCTCGTTGATCTGGAATGCTACTAAGCAATATAGTGCTTTTATCCAGGCACACAGTTTTTGGGAGATCCATTCGGGCACCACAGCTAGATTTTGGGAGGATTCATGGCGACAACTCCCAAAATTACCCTCTCTCTTTTGCAAACCTAAATGGCAAGCTTCCATGCAGCAAGCTAACCAAATCCATGTTCATTAGTACTGGCAGCAGCAATCCCCTAATGATTTTCAAGTTTGGAGACCGCGAGCACCTGGCACGCTGAGTGGCAAGGGGAAACCCATGAAGAGGTCGATCAGGAGCTAAAATTCCAAAAAATCAAACACTCAGATCAAAAGGACAAATCGCGATGGGGACACACACCAAAAGGAATGTTCACAACCAAGGAAGCATACCAGCTTCTCTATCAACCCATGCAGGCAGCAAAGGACCGGCTTTGGGATCAGGTATGGCAACCAAGCAGCTGGCCTAAGATTTCCACTTTTCTATGGCTTTTGAGCAAGCAACGCATCCTCACATGGGACAATCTTCAAAATCGAGGATTTATTGGTCCATCCAGATGCCAAAACTGTAATCTTAACTCAAAAACCATCTCGCATCTCCTGGATACATGTCCTTTAGCAGTACAATTATGGGATAAAACTGAGCAGTGCAATAGAAGATCGGGTAGACATGTTGGCAACATCACAAACACCATTAGAAACTGCCCTCAACATCCTTTTCAAAGCATTCCTCTAATTTCCCTTTAGAGCCTTCTCCTATTCTTTGTCTTCTGGATCCTATGGAAGAAGAGAAATAATATAATTTTCAATAACCTTAGCAAGCATCTAGATGCTCTATGGACACTTCTTAAATGTTATCTGCAAGAAACTCTTGCTCTAAAACATTGGCAAGACTCGAACCTGCCAAAATCTCCTCAGGAACGCCTCATCCTGAAAGAATGGAATTTGAACCTCACATTTTTAGCTCAAGACAAGAATAATTCCCCAATCAGCATCACTTCTCCCCACACTTGGTCCCCTCGAGCTTCCCACTCTTACAAATTCAACTTCGATGGGGCTGCCAAGGGCAATCCCGGGCAGGCAAGCTATGGCGGTGTCTTCAGAAACGAAGTAGGCACAATACTGCACATATATCATGGGTCAATTGGCAAAGATACTAACAACGCAACAGAACTGGAGGGTTTATGGAAATGCATACGCATATGAGAACAAGAAAATTTTTTCCCTCTGGAGGTAGAAGGGGATTCTCAAATTTTAATAGCAATTGCCATAAGGATTCAATCTGGCACATCAGCAGCTAAGATTGCATTAAACTAGAGGCTTCTCAATAGATTGGAACAGATTGAAGAATTCCTAAGGACAACCAGGACCATTACTTTCAATCATATAAGGTGTACAACTAAAGGGTAGCAGACAAATTGGCTAATCAGGGGGTCAATCAGCCGCTCATATTCTTTTCAGGTCCTCTATGTGATTCAAATGATGAACACCTCAAAAAAGAGTGCACTTCTCTGGTGCAAAAGTATTTCTCTCCCAGATGCGAGTGAACAATCTGGAGTGTAGTACGAATATGGCTTGGAGGGTGGGCGCATGGGGACGCAGGAGTTAATGGTTCACACAATTATCTTTATTGTTGCATTAAAGCAGCTCTCTCAGGCACGGAGTTTGATACCTTAACTGCAATGGTGCTTGGCACGGTTCTCATTCTTACTCTCCACATTTGCTCATGATGGCATAGAAAGGTTGACCCTTCTTGTTCTAGAGACAGTTCAAGGCTTTGTATAGCTATGGATTGAGGAGCTGACACTCTTCGAGGCTTTCATGCTCCAATTTATCCATTTAACATTTTCCTCTATCGCCACTGTGCATTCCCCTCTTTGACTGTATGTTCTGCTTCCCTAGCTCAATTCAACATGCCCATAGAGCGCACCAGAATGGGTTGCAGAAGAGGCAGCTCTCATGGTCGGGTCCTCTGCGAGGTGTCCTCAACAACCTCGGACCATTAGTCTGAGGCTTCGGATTTTAGCCTTTACTGCTATCCTGTGACCAGAAGTGGTCATGGCAGAGGAAGGAGGCAGTTTATGTCAGAGGTGAGCTCTCATCCCTCAAGTACTCACACGGCTCACGTTTGCCTCCCTCGTAGTCTTGGCAATTCCTCCTTCATTGTGTCGGTCACTGTAGAACTGAGTGAGCATGCTGGGGGTTCGGATAGTTCATGAGTTCCTAAGCACCAGTTCATGGAAAACCAGAATGTTTCTTGGACGAATGTGACTTCGCAGAGATGGGACATTGGGGGCTTTGCTATTCAGGATTCACCCACTCTTGCTAGCCCGAGCGCTTCTGCAACAAAAGAACATGCAAGAAAAGAGGGCCAATCCGCGGAGTTTGAAGAACCACATCATTATGGCTGTCGCATTATTGAAGAGTAACCCCCAACACAACATGAAGATTGAACAAGTTTGCATTTTTTGGTTTTTTGTTCAAATGATGAAAGCCGTTGTTCAATCCTCTCAAGATACAAGGTCATCATATGTTTGTAGCTCCCAGTATCAGGTTTTTCAAACTTTTTGAGGGCGGGTTTCCCCTGAGTGGGCGGCATTTCCCGTGTCTTGGCTTAGGTGGTTTGCAAGTCAAATTTTGGTCATTGTGCGGGCTCTAAGTCCTTCGTTATGGATTTTAGTTATTCCAAGTCATGAAGCTAGTCTTTATGTAAGTCCTAGGGTCAGTTTGTCAGACGTTTTTTTTGTAAGTATGTAGTCTCATGGGCTAGAACTCTAGAGGCCTTTGCCTCACTGTAATCATATTTTGTATCAGTATAGGAGTAGGCTAGAACTCTAGAGGCCTTTGCCTCATTGTAATCATATTTTGTATCAGTATAGGAGTACACCAATTCAGAAGAAAAAAAGAAAAGAAAAAAAAACCAACTAACAATCATTAAAACATGTTTTAAGCAACTATGAAATCAGGCAATTGCTAAATATCTTAGCAAGTGAAAAGAAAAAAAAAACAATTCTGAAAATGAGAAATAGACACATCTTTTCAATATTCATTCACAAACCCTATAAAAAAAATCATTTTTCACCCTTATTTAAATCATAAATTCTGAATTTTCAATATTATTAAAATAAAATTTATGATAAGTGAATTATAAATTATAAATTTTTATTAAAATAAATTTATGATAAGTGAATTATAAATTATAAATTTTTATTATTAATAAAATATAAAAATAAACCATTTTCATTTTTAATTTTCCAAATATATATCTTAATAATCCTCATCATCTTCTTCTTCTTCCGTGACCAATACTACATGCTGTGGATTCAAATCCAGTAGCATATTCAGAAGATAATGATCTTTCCATGGAAGCCAATATTTATAACGAAATTCATAACCGCACATGAAAATACACGAAGTTTACTGTTACAACATAAAAACTCTATATATAATACACACAAACTATTTACAACAAAATTCATAACGACCCCTGAAAATACCCAAAGTTTATTGTTACATTATAAAACCTATAAATACCATACACAAAAACTTCTGTATAAAATAAATTTATGATCTCCATATAATCATACATAATTCATCACAAATATATCTATCTATATATAAAATTCAAAATGTTTATATAAATAAGATGATATCATAGTGGAAATTAATTCACACAAAATGGGTTGGTTTTTTTTTTTTTTTCTTTTGAACAATGCCATTGAAATAAAACAATAAAATACAATTCAAATTTTATTTAAAAAGAAAATAAATAAAAAAATCGAACCCATTGAGTTTAATCATTTGTTTGCAGTACTTCTTTATTTTCTGCAAGCAAATTCAACTCTGCATCTACACCACTCAACTTAGAAGCAGTGTCTTGACAAGACATGTCTGTGTGCCAAGGAGCCCTAAACTCAATACAAAACGACCGCATTCCTGACATTTTGTTGCTGTTAGATATGCGACGAGGAGGAAGAAACTTGTGGGAAATTATCAGCCATGGGAAGGTCATAAAGCCATCAGAAATGAGCAGTTAGGATAGGGCAGTACGCTTTCTCTGAATCTGTAATTTTTCCCTTTTGAACCTTCTTCTTAAAAAAAAAAAACTACCATAGTGAACTTATTATTTATTGTGTATCTATTATTTTTATATTTATAATAATTTAATAGAATTTTTGTATTTATAATGATTTAATTGAAAAATAAACCCATGGTACAAATTCTATAACTATTGAAAAAAATAGATGGAATTACTATATAAAATAAACACCATAAAAATGATAATTATCCTAAGAAACCAAGTATGTGAAAACTTTACAAGAATATGAAGGAGTATACATTTCTTCATAAACAAATGAGAGTAGAAGGAAAATATATAAGTCATTAGGTATTGTGGAGCTACCAAACACTAGTTTCCTATAATCTCCCACAAAATGTTTTTCTTGGTTGCTTTGTTGTCTCTCTATTCTTTTTAGTGATTGCTTTTCTATGAAATATTGAATTGCTATAATGGTTGATAAACTATTGTTTTTTTTTTTTTTTGGATACTTTTGCTTCATTATTAAGTATAAGTGTAAGTATATATATATATATATATATATATATATATATATATATATATATATATATATATATATATTATAGAACACTATAGTGTTTTCATATACTACTAATTCCGGAGAAGATGATGATGGTGAGTTGATGTGGTCTATAGTTGAATATGGAAGATATAATTAATTTTTACCTTGTTGGGGCATAACCTTCCTATACTACAAACTCCTTTTGAGGAAAACAACCCTTATTAGAAAGATATCTGAGGGTGGGATGAATAATTTCTTTCATACACAATTCTCATTGCTTGATGATATTTTCAAACATTACAAGGTTATAGAGCAAGTTCCTCGACCAACACACATAATCAATTTTTATCTGAAATACTTTAGAAATGTACCTCCTCTTTAAAAAAATTTGCAAATATCTAAAGGCCACAAACTTGATTGCAGTATGGTCTTCAATGTCTTGCTTATTTAGCTAGTTTATGAGTAAAATTGGAAATGTATATCTTTCATAACTATATACCCATATAAATTATAACCTAGCCTTATCTCACTACAAAACATATCAAATATATAAATATAATAACATACCTTCATACATGTGTAATAACCATAAACCAATATATACGGTATCCCTTTGCTAAATTTTTTGCATAATTGCTTTACCATATAGATTATAGGGTTTACAACATTACTTGATCATGTAACTTGTATAATTTCTTATAGATATACAAATTGTAGTATCAAATAACCTTGTACGTCCATAAAAACATGTTTGTTCCTACAACCAAAGCTTCCCTTTGTAAGTAGTATGCATGGTGAACACATACAGGATTCATATGCATGAGTACTTTTATAAAAGTGCCTAATATTGTTATTTAGAGATTTTTTACATAAAAAGTTTAAATTACCTATGAGTTCAAACCACCTAACATAATATATCAACTTTATCTATTGTTATATCAACATGTCAAGTACAAGAAAATAATTCTTTCTATTCAAAGGTTTAATAGCCAAAACAAACTCAAAAATGTTGTGCTCAAGGGACAAAACATCGTTCTCTTATAATCTCTTGAAAATATTCATGAGTTATAAGGGTTGCACTTTTAAATTTGCATCTCTAAACCTTGTCTAACATTGTAACATACTTGTACATGTTTCATAACAAACTATAACATAGTTTTACATGTCATTTCTTGAATCTTGGTAGCATAATTTTCTACCTAAGAACTTATAAGTCATGCTTAAATAATTATATAACAATTGTTCTTCATATTAAAAAAAAACTAAAATATGAAACTCGCAATAAAACTTGTAAAAATTGATATGCAGGACAATAGAGCATAAAATAGAGCACTATCTTTATTTATAACTATGTAAAGTATTTCCATGCAAGAACTTATTTCCAACTAACTAAAATTATATATTGATGATAATATCTACAACTAAGTAAAATATGTATATGCAAAAATATGAAATATTCATATATATATATATATAGTATTAGTCATTAACTTGACAAAAATAACACTCCAATGAGGATTTATTACATGTAAGAAATAGAAAGAGCACAAAAGTAGAAAATAAATTACCTACATATATGTGTTGTTATTAGTTGGCAAATCAACTCTACAAAATATCCTTATGTAACCTTAGTAGTTATAAATAGTTGCAATTTAAAATGTTTCAAATGTAGTAACATATTAGAAAATTTGTTGCTATGGACCAAAAGGAAATAAGTTGATAATTATTCTATTATTCACAATCAAAGATAAATAAAAAATGGTATGCATATGCATTAAGGGAAAAATTCATAACTAAACCATGAAGGGATTAGGCCTAAATCCTAATGGGTGGATGTATGGAACTCATTTACAATAGAATTAACTTGCATAAATATTGGCAAGTATAGAATAACTGGTTGAAATTCCCGTGGGGATGAAAAAGTGAAAAATGTAGCCAATGAACACTTTTCAATTAGAAGGGTCATAAAGATAATATATGAGAGTGTCCCATATGTAATGTTAGAGTTGAGCAACCAATATCTAGTGGATACTCACCTAATTCTTACATCATTACCATAGTCTATTAAATCCAAAGAAATAAAATAAAAATATTTTTATGAATACAACTCAACTACTAAGGAATGCGCAATAGCTATAGCACATATGGAAACAATTCAATGTCTACAATTAATATCAAATACTATTGCAAGTGATACAGATCCAATTTTCACTAGTGATTTTAGTACTAAAACATTTTCTTGTTTGGTTACTCAATTAGCCCGTAGCTCCTATTCCTCAATTCACTAGGAAAATTGATATTGTGAACAAATGTATAACAGGATATATTTGTTTATTTTCATTTGTTAACTAGACTCAATTATCAAATGGTTTCCCTTCATAAAATGGTGATACAACACATCCTTTCATACTTCATAGAAAGAGTCCCCATTTATGGTACTTTATGGCTATCATCATCCATCCATCATACCAACCTTGAGAGGAAAAGTGAAGGTTCATGCAATGGATGGCCCCATAGAGCACTAAGAAGATATTCTCCAAATATTAAAGGATAATTTGGTTTTGGCACAAGATAGGATGAAATAACAAGCAAATCCACATTGTAGTGAATGGGATTTTGAAGTGGGAGACTCGACATTTTTAAGGCTACAACAATACAAATTAATGTCCATAAAGAAAAATAAGGATCTAAATTATCACCTTTGTAATATTATCACTAAGAGGTATTATAAAGGCTTGCTAGTATGTCTTACAATGTGGAGCATGGTAGAAACTATATGATTAGTAGTAAATCAGTTATGTCATTAACAATTCTGAGGAGGCCCGCAAATAATGAAAATGGACCCAAAATGGACACCAAGGAACCTAACAGAACCCACATAGTGGGAATAAATATGCTAACATTGCTTAGTCATTGATTCAATTGATTAAGAGTCAATAAGGTAAACTCATTGTCGACTATGAGGAGGAATATGCCTTTGAGGTCTCCAAGCTCCAAGGTAATATTGGTTCCTAGATCAAACTCTTGGATAATGAGATGAAGTCAATAGGAGAAGACCCATAGAGGGAGGACCTTAATATATGTCCAATAAATTTACATGAAACAGAGAAAGAGATGATATGAATGGATGAAGTCATGAGGTACAGTTAACACAAGGATGGTTGAGACAAAAGATCAACAAGGACTACAAATGGTCAGCTAAGGTTTAGAGTTCCCTTGAACATAAAATGGCATGAGACAAATTTAACCTAGTAGAAGTGACTAATGAGAACTACATGATATCATACAATAGCACACGAGGAAATGAAGCAGACTCCATAGTGACTCAAAGAGTAAGAATCAAGAGGTGTAAAAAGACTCATATGTTTGGTATGTCTTCTACGAAATCTAAAACCCAATTTTAACATAATGATGTAAACAAGTTCCATGTTTAAGGGTGACTTGACTCATGCTATCATTTTGCCTAATATAATGGAAAAAAATGGTGTCCTCACCTTTTCTCTTTTTATTAGTTGGTATCTCTGTCAAAGTTTAGCAAGTATGAAAGAGAAGACAAGTAAACTCAATGGTATGTTTTTTGTTCAGTCTTAACAATCACTAAAAATATATAAAATGATACTCAATAAGGTGTGTTATTATTGGTTTAACTAGGTTGAGGAATAGATAGTGGTGTGCTCGATACAAGGTTTATTTTTCATTATGTTTTAATGAGCTCAAAAAAGAGATAAAAGGATGCTCAATACACTTCATTGTTTAAAAACATTGATGAGGACACAAAGGAATCTCATCTTCGAGGAATGAGTTATACAAGGGGTAACAACTTATTTTGAGCTCAGAAAACCACCCTAATTAAAATGAAGAGAAGAGGCTTGCATGTTAGACCACTCATTGGAGTGGTCCCTCCATGAAAGGAAAGAACACCTAGTGAAAGTAAATGAAATGGGAAATAGTAGCATAATTGTGATGATGAAATGAGGCCAAGGCATATCAACATGCCTAAGTGAGGCTAAATGTTGTAGAAATCACAAGGTAAAAGTAGTGTCGAATATTCCTGAGGTATGATTGGAAGATGACAAAGAGGAGGATATGGGGTTCAAATTCAAAGTCAAAGTAGGTCAAAATGAGGGATTTGGAGGTGATAAAAGGATTTAGCATGGAAACAAACATGGAAAATAGGTTCTAAACTAGGGAATCCATGTGATGAAGGTTCTACCACACAAACTATAGTGTGCAAATATTTAGTGGTTAATGTCGTAACCTAAAAGGATTGGACCTAAGGCATAATGAAGATGGAAATGATGGCCATACCTACCATTATATGCCATGTTAAAGAAAAATGCATCTAAGGCCATTTAAGTATTAAAACCTCGAAAAATATCCAAGTATGATGCTCAAAATGCTCCATAATACTAAAAATACAAATTAGTTAGTGACAAACTGTGATAAAAAAAAGATCATGATCATGGATAAATGGCTTTAGAGGAGGTAAATGGCCAATGGGTAAAGGGATTCTCCACATGTGTGAACTCATATTAGGTTAATATAGGGAAAATACACCAATGCGGGGCTCATTTGCACAGATATAGTTGAAGAGTTAAAACTAGTGGAGGAAACTCTCAATTTCCCTCAAACTTTCAATTGCAATTTCATCATCCATAGGAAATTATTTTGGATTCCGCTTCCATCAAGTAAGTGCTCAAACTCTCTCCTCCATTATAATTCCTTTTTTATGCAACTTCATGGACTTTACACTTCACGGAGACCCTTCTTTAGGGATTTGTGTGTTGTCATTCCCACATAGGATCCTAATAGATTATATTGTAACTAATGTGATAAGTAATCAATGATTCTTATCTATTATGAGATAAGTATGACACCCCTATGCTCAGATATGTTGTTATGATCCATAGATTGCATATTTGTGACATGTTTGAAAAAATGCCTGTCATGGATAGTAGAGGTATAGTTATGTCCTTGATCAATTATTTTCATTTATAGCATTATTTAGATCTTACTTTTCATTTCTCAAAGTGTCATGAAGTTATGTGTAGTGGCCTCACTCCTGGCCCTAAAACAGTTGTAAAAAATCTGAGGTCACTCTCTCTGAATTAGTTGGAAAAAAACCCAAACTCTTGCATGCCCTTTCTATGAGAGTGAATGGAGGGTCATAGTCACATGCATGCCCATGTCATGGGAAAGAATGAGGCACTAGGTTAATAAAATGCTAAGTTGTCTCAGGGGTTAAGCACGTGGAAAGGTTGGTTGGCTCCTATAGGTCATATGACATGTGTAGAAGATCAAATTGGTTGTGTTTCGCCGATTCCACTTCCATAACTATACACAGGAGCTTAAACATATCACCGTGACCTCTCACCACATGTTTACCATGGTGGACGAGTTAGCTTGGGTAAATGTGGGAGGAGTGCTTTACAAAGTGGTATTAGCGCATGGTTTAACCCTTGGACTGGATGGGTGGTGTGTTGGTCATGCATACATGTTAGTTGCATATGTGCTCTTTATGCTTGTGGTATATTTGTTTGTTACATATGCATGGTGGTGGTCATTGTTTTCGTTGCATTTCCATGCAGAATTTGATGATATTGTTGTTGGGATTTGTTTGTGATGATTGCATGTCAGTTGTATATGCAATTGTTATGCATGTCAATGTCTATATGATGTTTTGTATGCATTGTCATTGTTATGGTTATGCATGTACTGTAGGACAGACATATATCATGAGGTCATTGTATGCAATTAGTTCATCATGTTGTTATTTGATGATCCCAAGTATTGCAATAAGAATGTTTCAACTCCCAAGGTTACCAACTTAGATTATCAACTCGGGGTTTGTACAAACTTAAGAGGTGTCAGCACTATATGTGTAGCATACAATGTGTCCTTCTTTGATGGATCTAATGTAATGAAGTGAATTTCATGATATAAAAACCTAAACTAATTGCAGAAATGGAAATTATGTTAGTTTCAAAAGAAATTAAACCTAGGAAAGAACAATAATTTGTAATTGAAATCATAAGAGCATGAATTCAAATAATTAAGCCTAATATAGTTTGTAAAAAAACATGTCCTAATTGGTGTTTATTCTTCCTCAATCATGGATTTAGATCTTAAGGGTCATGATTCAAGCCGAAGAGACAAAATCCAAGCTTTTAGATAAAATCTGGTCAAGTTTACATGTGCTACACAAGGTTGCTACATGCTAAACAAAATTGTTATAGGCGAAACATAATTACTACCAGAGAAGATAATTCACTGAATGACAAAGTAAATCAAATACAAATGGGATGAGACATTTTTTTTATTATTAATTAGGATGTATTAAGACATCATTCTAAGTGAAATCACTCCAAAATACCTCTGTTAACACATAGTAAAAAATATAAAAAAAATTACTTAAGAACTAGAAATTCAGGAACTAGTGAGCAAGTTAACCTATCAAATGCCTAACGTAATCAAGTGAAATACATTGGGGTAAATTTGTTATTAAATTGAATTTCCTTAAGACCTAATACAAGTGGAATAAACTAAAATAAAACTCATTAACACGTTCTAAAAAATAGCATAAAATTACTACTATTTTGCTACAAGGGACTTCTAGAAATTGTAGATTTATGAACTAGTAAACCACTCCAAGTAGCTCAATGATGAAAATGACTTTTCAAAGTTGTTATAAGGATGAATCATGCTTTTGAATCTATAAATAACCTGAAAAGTAACTTACTTCAATCATTTAACCCAATCCTACACCAAAATAAGCATCTTGATTTTTTTATTATTTCTTTGGTTTACATTTTTTTATAATTGAGTATTGTAAAAAAATTATTCTAGACCCTAAAATTTATTAATCATCCATATTCATGACATTATTAATGTGTAATTTGAAATATGAGAGAATATTTTTATAAGTATAGCTTCCTTAAATTTGATTTAATGTCAAATATCAAATTTCAATTACAAAATTTAAGGAAGCTATAATTGAGTAATTATTGGTTGAATTACAAAAAGTAATCCTCATTACCAAGTTGGATATTCATTCTTGATATAATAAAACCATAATAAGGCAAGAGAAAATCCAAAAAATGGTTTTCAAAACACACAAGGTCATTAAATTTTGGTGATATCATTTAGCTTTACTAATTCACTTCAATATTTGGATCAAATTGTATCTCATGAAGGAATTGAATTGAACCTAACAAAATTGAAGTGATGATGTAATGAGAAATATCCAAAACCTTTAAGGGTTTTTAGGCTTGATAGGTTACTACCATGGTCAACATGCTTCATAAATAATGTCCAAAAAACATAATTATGGGTATCATCCTCCATGAGTCACACCATTTTTTAGAGGCAAGGTAAAGTTTCAAGGAATGGATGGCCATAAATAGCACCAAAAGACACTTACAAGTATTAAATAACAACTTTATCATAATACAAAATAGTATGAAACAAGTAGATAAACATTACACTAAAAGGGAATTTAAAATAAGGGATTGGACATTTTTGGCCTTACAACCATACAAATAGATGGTCTTCCAATGTAACACCCCTCTATTGTATGTAACACTATGTTAAGAAAACCTAGACCTGATGTGTAAAAATGAAAGTAAATACATTATTATTGAATAAATAAAGATAAATTAATAACTTGGAATATGATACACAAAGAGATGAGATTCTTGCCAAATGAAATCGCATTGGTGAATGGGAGTTCTTTCATGATAAGACTTCTAGAAAAAATTCTAGATAAGCTTAATGGATTGGGAGATAAATATCCATTTGGTTCCTTAGCAGGAAAAAGATACTAAGTTTAACATAAAATATTTGCAATAGAGAAAGGAAAGTTTTTATAGGAAAAGCCTCGCAGGAGAGAAAGGCGAGCTTTTCCATGAAAGGCCCAGGAAAATGGATAAAAATATCCACCTAGAATTGGGACACCGCTAAACGAAACCATATCATGAAAAAGGGTATTAAATACCCATTGAAGAGATCAATAGGAGGTAGTTGATCTATGGTAAGAAATCTTAGCTCGGGGGTGAATTGGAGGTAGAAAGTTCTAAGTTGGGTGGCAGTGCTTGATTTTTCAAGTGACAGCTCTTTCAGCTGATCTAGTTTTCTTCAATTTCTTGCGATGTTCTATATGTGGCTCCTTACTCTTATGTTGTCGCATCTTTAAAATTATGAGTATAATTTCATTGTGCTATATTATGGTTCATAACTTTTGATGTTGTTGAATTTTGAAGTGTATGAGTGTACTTGAATGTATAATCGTTGTTCATGAGATAGTGGAATAATTATGCATGTGACGACTATTGAATCTAAATTTAATCGAAGTTAAATTGGGGGATGGAAGCCTAGTAGATACTTGTTAATACTAGGTCACTGAAATATGTGAAAAATGGTATCGGAGCTTTAAGTTCAAATATTGTGGCTTAAGTGCCAACCCACCTCTATAATATATGAATGAGTGTAGGTCCTAAACTATGTCCTACACAAATAAGAAGTTTCAATTACGAGTTCGGTTATAAAGTTTTATAAGAAAAATATTCCAGAATCCATAAAGGTGAAATTAAATCTTAAAATAATTTGGAGGACTTTGAAGCCGTAGAATATCAATATTATATTGATTACTTGAAATCAAAGGTAAGTTTGAGCTAAGGTTGTTTTCAATTAAGGATTTTGAAAGAACGGGTTGTTATTTTAAAGAGGACTGAAATATCCTATATTGCTTGTCAAGCATGTAACTATTGTGTTTGCAATTGCATACAGGGATCAATTAAGAACAAAAGTAGTCCAACGAATCACTAGATAATTAATTTGAATGGATTTAGGAATTTGTTAAAATATTTTTACAAATAAAACCCCAATAACTATTAATATTGACTTGCAACGAACTTGGACATTTAAAATAAGAAAGCATGACTGATTGAACTACACATTGGGTGAATAAACAATTGTAATTTTGAATATTTATGTAGATACATAGCCCTGCCATAAGTATAAATTGTAATTTATTATTTCAATCAAACTGAAATTTCATAGGAGAATTTAATAACATTATGAAGGATTACAATAACCCAGTGTTACACGCTACCAATTTTTTGTACCAATTATAAGTTCTACAAATTTGGCAAAAGTTGTTTACCACAAATAGTGGTCGTTAGTCATTTTCGTCGAAGTTTCAACCGCTATAAAACAATAAAATATTTCCTGATTTGAAATAGAAACAATGTACATTAAAAATATGTGTCGAAAAGGGATCCATGAAGATCAGCATAAAATATTACTGAGGCACGTGATTTCACATGATCAGAGTAGATGAGATGCGACTCCAATCCTGTTTGTGCTGATGCCTGCTCTGCAAGGAAATTTCCCTTTCAATTATTGGCTCCTTCATATTCCACAGGATTTTCCATTAAATAGTGAGGCGATTTCTTTTTTGTTAGTTCATTTCCTTATCGACTGAGTTCCTAACTACTCAATTGAACTCTCATCTCGTTGAATTCTTATTCACCGAAACTTATTACTTCCTACAGGCTATGTAGGATCATAGAGGCTCGTACATTGTAACGGTTTCTTTTCTTGGTCGAATTCCTCCATTTCATGGTTGATTTGAAGGCATGGTTTGGATTGAGTGAAGGAAAACCATCACTCAAGAAAAGAAGGATTTTATGCTCTCAAATACAAAGATTTAGTAGGCTGCGGAGCTCCATGCTGAGAGTGAATTAGAGGAATGAGTTACTTCCTTAGTGATGTTGGAGGTGAATGACAAAGGTGGAGCTAATGTCCATCTTGAGGCCATGATACTCCATATTGTTAATTACATTAATAATATTATGAGTCCATATTTATATTATTAACTTTTATTGATTATATTTAAATAACTTCAGTTTAAAAATACAAATGGTTTTTAGAGTGTGTGGGTTATTGGTAGGTTTAAAGCACAAACCGCACCTTGCCAATTTGAGTGGCGACTGAGGTTTTCCTTACCAATCTATAATGCCCCCCTCTCCACTTGCCTTATCCGTTGATCTAGAGGTGTTCACTTGCGGATTGAGTTGCCACAAAATAATTTAGTGGATAATGCTCATTTAGGTTGACATGGCTTAAAATCATTTCATGGATAAGTATTATCCTTACTTTCATCCCACATACACGTCCCATTTAGATAATGGTTATATGCTTGTGTTATTCACTAATCTAGAGGTGTTTCGATAATAAGCATAATCATGGATAATGATTATCCTTAATTTCATGTGGAAAAGTCATAAAATATATTTAACCTCATCTCCTCCATGCACGTAATGACAATGGACGTGGATGTTTAAAGAAAGAGCAAGTGAAGACTAAAATCACAACTTACCTCATAACTATTTATATCTCGCAATTGAGCTCTTCTCTATCAACATTCAATAATAGTCCTGATGATGGATCCCTGTTGGGATTTGAAACGTTGATAGAAAAATGGTTTTTACTGTGGGTTCTCCAGTTACGAAGTTAGAAAATCAATGCTACTACATTCACTATCATGATCATACTTTCATTTATACAAGAAACTTCTTTACATAATATTACATGTTTGTTCTTGATTAATCATTTGTGTAAGAATCCACTGGATCATGACATGCTCAGTGTTATTATTACATGTATTTTGTATTACAGCGCTTACAACATGTAAAAGTTTTCGTTTTTTTAATCGTGTGAGATAACCTGATGCATCAAATTATTGATTAGTTGAGCAAACCAAGGACAGTTGTGGATGGATAGGCCCTATATGATTAATTTTTAAACCACCCACGATCTCATGGGAAGATGTGAGTGCCTCATCCATAAATAAATCAATCACTACCAAGATCAACAACCTCCCTTCACTCACTAACACTACCTACACAAATGTGTCTGACATGCTCAAAGGAGGTGCATCGTAAGTAATGCATGGTCACAACATCCATCCATTATAGGTACGTATATTCTATAGCATTAAGTGAGTCTGATATCGAGGGTAGGGTTAAAAAACAATGGGATGTTTTCTCCTATCCTTCTAGACCTTAGGAATATAGAATATGATACTGCCTTGGGGGTTACCCATGACTAAGCATCAACATGACTATGTACTATTATTGTTTCTCATTTTTTGAAAATGAATATCTTCATTCTACATAAGAGGAAAACCACCACCCTTGACACAACGTGACTGTACTTCTTTCATGGTTGGTCCCGTTTTGATTTACTATTATCCCAAAGATTAAAATACCTAGAGTTTCCCAATAAAGAGCTGCTCAAGGATTCCAAGACCTTCAAAAATTGTTCAGCTCTACAATGGTTGAATGTGTTCCAACCATTGAGAGAATGGGCAAGGCCATAGTTATAAACAACCCATTTTTTCAAAGGCATAATTTCTTCTCTTGGCGGGACACTAGACTTGTCACCAATTCTCATGTTATTTTTATTGAATTTTGCTACAAATGATTCCTCTACTCTTCCCGCCGAGTTTCTCAAAGATGCAGAAAGAAAATGTGTATCAAATTCAATGCCTAATCAATATTTAAATCTCTCTACACGACAAAAATTTTGGTTAAAAATGCAATTTGGTTCTTGTGATGTTCAAGTGAAATTCAATCACAGTTAAAAGGAGTTCTCTAGATTCCATGCACCTAGATAAAGTTTCATTCTCATGATGGGATTGCGAGTTTAGTTAGAAATTTGTTCTCTAGTAGTGTGAGGTTTGTTTGTGTCAAGCAAGATTTCCAGTAAAGACATTCATAACGAAGGAGCCTAAGAAGTTATGTTTTGGAAATTTGTGATGAACGAAACTAGTGGTCGATGGGAATCTCCAATTTCAATCTGTAAATTTAAATGCTTTCTCGATTAGTATATGAATTAGAATATAAATTTGTACACGATGGGAAGACATTAGAAATTTTTCTCGTGAAGGTTAGTTTTAATTGTAGTGCAACTAAATAACTTATGTATATGTGTTTGCATAATTATGTGAGCTATTTTTTATGCATAAAGCATCTCATAAGTATATGAATACTTTCTTCTTGGAGTTAATAATTTAAATTTTGCCTGAAGGATGTACGTTATCCTTCATCTTTCATATGATGAATGGATATTGTCCTAAACACATGATGTGTTTACGTGTAGGTGCTTACATATATGTATGGTTCGCATGTATGGCTCATGTTTGTAGTTACAATGAGTTGCATTAGTATGCTTACATGCATGGATGGCTCAAATTTTTCACAAATTTCCATGATTTAAAAATTGAGTTAAGATACCTTACAATGGGTATATTTGAGCATGATGAATAAACCAAATTTGATTTAATCTCTGCACTTTAACTTGAATTTCTCAAATTCTAAGTATGGTAGTTCATATACCATGGTGGATAGTTATAGTAGCATTGTGAGGAGAAAGGAACCGTGAAAGGTTATATGGAAACAAATAATTATGAAATACATTATATAGCATACAACCTTGCAAGGTTGTAGTAGAATAAAGAGTAATGCAAAGAAATGACAACAAATAACATGATGATCATTCTAATAAGTAGGAATGGTCAACCATAAGTAGGTTTCCTTTTTACTTATGCATACTTATTGAATGTTAAGAATTATGTGAAGATTAATTTTGTAATTCATCATCTATGTTGTAGAAAGATCTCCAACACTTAAGTTATTATCGAATGCACTTGTGAGGGAAAAAAGGCCTTATACACATGATAGACCTAGTTTTAAAAGTTCATAGTAGAGCGGGAGGAATGAACAAATTTGTAGTAATTGTAAAGTATGATTATTGCAATGAAATGTTGGATGATGGCTTTTTATAGCATGGTCATCATGTTTTATAAAGATGAAAGCAAGTGTAGAGAAAGGTGGATAAGGAAAGCGAATTATTCCTTACTATCATCATACTACTTTAGATTATGAGTTGTATGATTAATACGCAAGGGCATAGATTAATAAAGTTCCAACCAATGTCAGTAAGGATAGACTAGTGAAGGACATAAATTAATGGAATAAATTTTATGCTTATAGAGATTCTAAGAAAGGATTATTTATGAAAGAGCAAATGTTGAACTCATATAAGGTAAATCACAAAAAAATATAGATAAAATGTCATGTTTTTTTCTTTCCATAGATCATGGCCAACATGAGGAAGAACAAAAAACAAAAGTATATAAATGGAAACTATATACATCATCAGGAAAGAAGTTCATGACATACTATCAACATTAACAATAGTTGATGGTTAATTAAGTGGGTTTCATCCTAGAACAATTTCTGAAGGTTTTATTTAATCTATTCATGAAGGTTCCCATGAAATATCATTTAACACATGAGACTATGTATATTTAAAACTGTCTTTCGATTTAATATGGTTGTGCTGATTGGTGCATCTACATGTAATGATGCAATCCATTTTAAATGTGGTTTTTCCATTAGTTGATCCATTAATTAGCCTTATTTGGAAAATGCTTCAAATATACATTATTGAAGGGAACTAAACCTTACCATGTTATTATTCAATATGAATATGTAATTAGACATGCCTAGTTGGGAACCTACAAGTTTCGTTTGAGTAAAGAAATCTCATAATAATCGTAACTAAAGTAGATAAGGGACACTTGTATTATATTCCAATCTAGATGAAACTAAGGTCAGAGTTGATAAGTAAATGCATAAATGTAATACAACTCATTGTATGCATGTTGGAGAAGACATCATAAAAATTATGACACTAATAAGAAAGTCAATGGGACTCACACCAAAAGTACATCTAGTGTAAATACATAATGGGAGTGTAAAATAAATTCTTGGTGTTTCTAGATTAATATTAGTAAGAAATTATTAAATACAAACTCAAATTCCAATGTGTAAATTATTTAAACTAAAAGTATGCAACCTCAAACTTCACAACATTGATGGGCATATCCATCCAGGTATACATGGGGTTCTACTAATATCACACAAATATGAACGTTTCAAATATGTAGCAAGAAGAAGATACCTTCAGTAGAAGAATGGTAGATCCTACAAATGTACTTCTTGTGGGAAGTGATAAGATAAAAATGGTCCATGGTATTCTACTACATATACACAAAGGATACCTGCTTTGTGAAATTACAAGAAAATTACATATGGTGCAGCTTGATGCATTTGAAAAAGAAAAACAAATAGAATAATCCAGAGCAACATTATTACACACTAGATTTGGAACATGACTGGTCCAAATTAATAAAAAAATCTTGGGTAAAACAAAAAGTTTCACATTAATGCAGCTCATGATGATCAAAGGATCTTAGGCTGGTAGTAAAATAATGCATGCATCGAGTGAAATGGAACATATAAAATGTTCTAGATGAGGAAGAAAGAGGATAGCAAATCATGCAAAAACTTGTTACTAAATTAAGAAGATGATAGCTAAGTGGCACTAGTAATGAGGATTGCAGTGCACAAATATGTTGGGTATCTTGCGATCTATTCAAATAAATGGACAACCATACAATGTGAAATTCATATTTTGTACCAATAATTCCTATCAAGCAATATGGGAGAAGTCTACCTATCAAATTGCATTGATAGTGTTTTCGGGTTTTGAATATAACAACATAACAATTATTTCATAAACAATTTATGAATTGTATTCTACCGGGTCAGGATTTGCTATTAAGTGGGGTATCAACATTCTAATGACCTAGGTTCACACCCTCAGTCATATAGTGACTAAAAACTTAATGGGTGTGGAATTGATAATATTGCAACCTCATTTATAACTCATGTATGGAAAACGTATTTATTTTCATACTCATTGTTCAATTGGTTTTGGACATACACTGAATTATTCATGGCCAATGAAGTGTTAGATGAAGTGTAAAAAGAGAAACAACAAATCATATGACATGATTAGTTTAATTATGGATTACTTTTGGGTACCAAACGATTATTTTCTTGGCTAAAGACAAAGTTAAGATTGTTATTAGAATTCAAATATAACATTGAAGTCCATACTAGACTAATTATCATATTCAATAGTCCTCTATTATTAAGACCTTGTCTAGTGACTCATTAAATTCCAAAACTCAGTTATTGATAAAATTCTATTATGCACGATTACCTCTATGGTACTATTTTGCTGAAATTATCCTGCAACCACAAGACACGTGAAAAGGATTAGCTAAATAAAATCACTTGAATACTTTGACATAAAAATTATTTACTTATGCTCTGGTTTCATAAATTGAATAGGTCCGTGGAATCCTTTATTCTCCAATCGATAAATTGAACACAGTTTGGTTATACTTTATTAAAGGTAATTTTAATAATCGAAGCAATTTTTGGCATAATACTAACATGGTTATGAGTTATATCTCATGTAGGTGATGTTGTGGACATTTTGTATTGTGTATACATTGTACAAGTGGTACTGTGTACAAATGGTATTGGTATGGATGCATGTATTGCATGATGATATATGACATGTATAATTTTATGTGTGTGATGCACACTATGTGTAGATACGCATGGTTGGGGAGAAGGTACTCGGTAATTTCTTGGTGTGGCGACCGACCGAGAGTGCGTACCAAAAAAAAGAAAAAGGTGGAAGCTAAGGAGTAATTCAAGGATAAGTATCAATGTTTTATTTCTATTTTATTTACATGTGATTTATGGTTCTTATCTATGGTTGATGGTTACATATGATTTATGATTTTGATGGTTATGGCTTAACCTGATGTAATATTTTATACATTTTGATTGGTTAAAAGTGCTAGTTTGACTTATTGTGACTAATGCAAGGAGATTGTAGGAAGTAAGTGTTCGGCAAGAACACAGATGCATTGGAAGAACATGCAATTTCTTCATATTATAATACAATGAAAATAAGGAATCATAGTTAAATGGTGAGAAAAATTAACCCATATTTACTGAAGTAGTAGTATTTTTATATCAAGTTATGACATTAATTGTGGTAAACAAAGTTGAGTTTTGTTTTTATGGCATCTAAAGTCTCTCACAGAATTGACTCAAAAAATGTTGTAAGTAGAAATTGAAGGAGAACTGTGGTACAAATCCTTTGTAACCTATATATTGGAAGATTTTTTTGAAGTGGCAAAGACATGGGAACCTGGAAATTCAGAAACAACTATGTGTGAATGAGGAAATAAATTGTAAAATGGAGTAATACACCAACAATGGTGTAAATTTAAAGGGGGGAGTATGTAACACCCCTCTGTTGTATGTATGTTAAGAAAAGTTAGGTGTGATGTGTAACAAAGAAAGTAAATACTTTATTATTAAATAAATAAAGATAAATTGATCACTTGAAAATGAGACACCAAGAGATAATATTCTTGCCAAATGAAATCCCATTGGTGAATGGGAATGGATAATTATTTCATGATAATATTTCTAGAAAAAATTCTAAATAATATTAATGAATTTGTAGATAAATATCCATTAGGTTTCTTAGCTCTAAAAAGATGTTAATTTAACATAAAAGACTTGTAGGAGAGAAAGGCAAACTTTTCCATGAAAAGCCTAGGAAAATGGATAAAAATATCCACCTAAAAGCAAAACCCCACTAAAGGAAACCATATCATGAAAGAGGTTATTAAATACCCATTGAAGAGATCAACTTGAGATAGTTTATACATGGCAAGAACTCTCAGCTCGGGGTGAAGTGGAGGTAGTCTGTTATAGACAATTTTGTGCCTTGCAGCATCAGGCATGAATTGTCAATAATCCAAGGGATCCAAAGTCCCTAAACATGATGTTCCTACCCCTAGAGGAACAAGGTCAGCAAACCAACAGCTCTCAGATCAGTTCTCCACCTGAAAACACTCAAAAACAAGCAATCCTGAAATCAAAGCAGGTGCTCCACTAGGCTTCTGCGCTGAAACTCAACTCCTCCATGGTGTACCTGCGTTGCAAAGCAAGTGGAACAAAGGCCACCTGCGCTGAGCGAGATGGGACAAGTGGCACACTGAGTCATTGCTCTGGAATCTTCCAAAAATGACACTTGGATCAGGGATTTCGCCTTGTGATGAGTCAGAGGCTCTGTTTCTCCAAGTGGAAGCAAGGTTCTCCAAGTGGACTCAAGAACTGAAGATCAACTGAAGAGAGAGAGGACACAAGGCAGCTACACATCAGTTACAAGCTGACTCATCCTTTCTCAATTCATCTATATATTGAGCTCTCTCCTATGAGCTCAGGAGGCTGGAATTTTGTGCAAAGTAATGATATGATGTTGGTTTCACTATAGAGCTATTGGGTGATTGCTTGAAGGAGGTGAAGAGGAGAAATTATTTCTACTGGGAGGTGTTGCTGGATTGGGGCCTTCAATGGTTGTAACCTTCTCAGAACTTTACTTCTTCATTAATAAAAGCTATTGAGGTTCTTCTATATGCACTTGTTTCAATGATGTATTGTGATAATTGTATATTTGATTTATGCTAATCCGTGAATCATTTATGATTGCATGCTTCTTGTAGTTTCCTTCTTCGTTATTTTGCAGGATCTCATTGTAGCTGGGCCAGCAAAAGAGCAAAGAGTTGGGAGCAAGCAGCCAAAGAGAAGAGTTTGGATTCGACACTAAGCGCAAGGCAACGGTTAGTGCATTTCCTCATTCTCTCTTGCTTTCGTAAAGAAGTAAACCTTAAGTAGTTTTCTTTACAGTTGTTGCTGAGGTACTATCACCCTTAGAGTGGGATAGGGTCATCCGAATCGGATACTTTTCCCTACAACAAACTGGCGACTCCACTGGGGATCATATCTGTTTGATTGTTTGTAGTATTTTTCTATTCATTTCCTGAACAAAAGAGTACCAAATCGAAAAGCTTTTGACTATATCAAAAGCGAAGTAGAGGGCTGCTACTCTAGCTCATTTCTGAGCATGTTCATGATTTGAAGAGCTGATCTACAAGGATCCTTGTAAGCTCTTAGTGATAGCTTTTCACCTTCCTTGTCATCCCTTAGTGTGTGCTTGACTGATAGCTTCTGATTTGAGCAAAAACTGTGAATTTTTGACAAAATTGTGACCCGGAAACTGAGAAAACGCAACTTTCGTTTTCCAAAGCAGGTAGTACACAGGCTACCTGCTTTGCAACGTAGGTCCCGAAGGGGCTACCTGCGCTGAGAGCCAGACTGGCTGAGCAGCACCTGCGTTGGCCCAATTTTGCCTTGTGCAGTTGGGGTTTCCTCCCTTTTTCTTGCCTGTTTTCACTATAGTTTTTGCAGCAAGTTGTCTTTCTTAGTACCTATCTGAAACAAACCTTACTTGCCATCATTCCGCCTCTGTTATATAACGAAATTGTATTTGTTCTTTTGTATTTCTTACTTCATTTACAATTTCCCATAACGAAGAGTAAACTAGTCTTGCTTTGGCCTCTTAGATCTGAACCTGTGTTAGGCATTTTGCTGGTCTAAAGAGTTAGCTTGTTTGCTGTCCATAGCTGATTAGTCTTTTTTACTTTCGTCATTATGGTTTGATTTCATGTATTTCCAGTGATTAAACAAGTAAATCTTAAGGTGTCTTTTGATTTTGGACAAACTTGTTTGTTTTCGCTTTAAATCGAAATCAAAGTTATATAACAACTTTCTTTTTGTAATACATCAACATTAAGAAGGGAAAAGAAAATACATGCATTGTGCATTTTGCATTTGATTGTTTGCATGACGATTTAGGAAATTTTGCATTAGTGTGTGCTCTATGATCTGTGTGAAAAGATTTGCCTTTCTTCTCCCTCAGTAGTTAAGATTTTCAAAGTTGAAAGATTGAAAAGTTTGCTTCTCATCTTAGACTGCATTCAGGAATTTGTTACATACATCTCGTGGTGATCCTTAAAGGCAAACTGCTAAACAAGATCAACATTAAAATAAATTCAATTTACATAACAACGCTTTGTAACATAATGCAAACACATAGAGGTCTAGGTAGAGACGTGTTTCGGCGTCGTTAAACATAGTGACTGTCGATCTCTACGAAGGTGGGTGATTCCTCCTGAGAGTCGGTGGCACTAATACGGACTTGTGCTCCCACGTACCGTCGTGTATATATTGGGAGACCCCTATAGGAACAAAGCCTTTATCCATAGGAAGCCGTGTCGGCCGCCCTACTGATCGCGATGCAGTGAACACAGCATTCACGAAGATCGACCACCCGTACCGTAAAACGTATTCTGTGGTTTCGCGAAAAGTTTGGCACACCCTCTGCCTAGAACTCCAGAGAAGTTTCTTTTGGCCTTTTTCAAACTCTATAACTGAAAAAGTCCATCCGAGCATTTGTCACTTCGGGCTCGTTAATACATCGAAGGAGACTAGAGTCATCTTTAGCTTTTTCTCGACTCTTAAAACATGAAAAAGCAAAGTTGTGTCTAAAAGCGTCGTTAATAAAATTTATTTTAATCGGAACATAATCACCTGTTATTCCCACGTTGATCTTTTAGTTGAAAAGTATGGGGCCCACCAACCAAGGAAGTCACCTTGGCGGAAGTCCCAATCGCTTCTCCTCTTGGGGAGATGTTGGTGCGCCTCATATGGCCACATTGTCACTTCCAGGATTGACAATTGGCCTACCTGTATGGCTCTTTTCAACTAATGTAGTTCAGATCGCCACTAATCCTGAGCAGTCGAATCAACAGTCAGACCAGTCTAGAACTACCCACCAGCCTTCCACTTCTTACAATTCTTCCTCTGATCCTTCATCTTCGCAAGGTAGAGCTGGCAAAAGTCAGCCTCCCATGGAGAAGAAGGAAAAGAAGAAGAGAGAAAAGAAGCAGAAGGGGCCTATGGCGAAGGCGACTGGGGGCAAGCAAAAGACATCTGACAAAAATCCACACACTGCACCGACCGGGCCTAAATCGCCATGTGTCATTTGCAAAGGGACCCACTTCCATCGTGATTGTCCTTGTATTCCCCGGATACTAAAGGACTGGTCCCCCAGGTTGCACAATCCGGTAGCACCAACCTCTGGTAGTCATGTTGATTGCAGTCCGTCAACTAGCGAGAGTGAAGGACGAAAAGGGAGACCAAGATCACCCTGTATGTTGTGTGAAGGCGATCACGCCATCCACCGATGTCCATTCTTAGATGAGGCGAAGAGAGTTTTGGAAGATCGTCCGGTATCACCGTTACGTCTTCCTCCTGGATACCAAAAACTCGTGCCTAATCCCTCGATAGTTGAAAATCCAGCTGGCCCGCTCAAGTGGTCAGCTGAAATGTCAGTCATTGAGAATGAACCTACTGAATCCAGACCAGACGAAAGTCTAAAGGTCGAAACAGCAGTTGACCCGGTTCTTCCTTCAGAGGTTTCATCCTCAAATGACTCCGTCATTGAAGACCCATCTTCAAATGACACCCTCACTGAAGAGAATAAAGATGACACCGTCCATATTCTTTTCATCAACACAGACTCTGATGAGCATCAGGGAAATGCGCCCATTCCTTTATCGCAGGAAGGAACATCGTCAGGGTCGTATCCGGCCGTGTATTCGGTCCCACCACCAAGCAACCTGGTTGTGTCCTTTGATTGGAATCAACTAGGCAGACCCCGGTTACCAGCCAGTATCCCATTCAGAATCATCGTCCAAATCTACAGAATGGTGATGGCTGGAACTATCATTGATGAAGGGGCATCTGTGAGTATCCTTTCCTCTATTGCTTCGAAAGCACTGGGTTCCCCGGCGCTTTTACCTGAGATGAGAAATCTATCGGGTTTTGATAAAGGAACCAGTCACCCGTTAGGGATTCTCCCCAATGTTCCCATTACATTGAAAGGGAAGACAGTTCATATGAACGTCATGGTCATCCAGGGACCCTTGGTGTATAACTTACTCCTTGGACGAGACTATATATATTGCATGGAGGCGATAGTGTCCTCACTCTTCAGAGTTATGTGTTTTCCGCACGAAGGAAGAATGGTCAAGCTCGTAGACCAACTTTCATTTCCAGGATCACGCATCGCAAATAGTCAAATACCATCCCTTAACGGTTTATTCACTCAAGGAATGCCTCCACCCCTGGTTCTACTTCCCGATGAATGCGAGTGATTCGGAAAGATGTAATTGGGACCCAGGGGGCATGCACCCTGGCCTGCCTTGGGCAGAGAAAACCTTGGGTATAAAGTTAATTTCCGCAGAAGAATGGGACTAGTCCGTACCCCGTCCGAAGGAAGGAAAAGAGGGTTGTTCTAGGATAAAGTTCTTTTGTCAAAGTTATGTGAGCGAAATAATCGGCTCCCTTTGTCTAAAAAGTAGGCTCTCCTGAGGGAGGAGATCCATTTGTGGCGGCAAGTAGCCACCATCTTTAAAGGCAAGCCTCACCCATTAAAACATATGTTTTGAAGGATAAGTAGGGGCAGCCTCCAAAGAAAGAGATGAAATTGCTGCAACAAGTAGTCACCATCCTTAGCAACCTAGTAATAGACATCGCCGGAAAAAGAGTTTAGTTTGCGGCAGCGAACAAAACCATTTTTCGGATAATAAGTAAGAGGAAGAACCTAGAAATTATACTTTATACCTGGGGGCATGCGAACCTTTTGGAGTGCAAGCACGGGACGACTATTTATTTTTTAAATTTTTAGGTCCTCCCTTTAAACCTGTAGGTCTAACCCGTTAAACTCGTAGGATTAGCCGTTTCCAGCTTGCATAAAGAAAGGATGTGGGGCAAAAGTCAAAACTTGCCAAATTGGAGTAACTAGTGAGGTATAGCTCCTTAAATATGACTACCTCACCTGAGGCGTTCCTTGTATTAAGACTGGTATAATTGAGCAAGGTTTGGTCGCATTCAAGCTCGTTAAAAAATGAACTGCCCCTTAAGGTTTAGGGGGCATATGCCTCGTCTGCATTATTATGCTGGGGGCATCCATCTCCGAGCAGTTTTAGCACATAGTTCATGCTCGTTAAAAAATAAACATAAGTTGTGAGCAATCTTCCCCTAGAGTTCAAGCTCACCCAGAAAAAATGAACCGGTAAATAACCTTGGTAAATGTAACCTTTGACAGCCATATTAAAGCCCTTGGTCGTGTTCTTGCAGTCTCACCTCCATCCGTTCATTTGGCCAATCGTTCATCTCCATATGTTTGTTTACCCATTTTGAGGAACAACTGCGAAGAGTGATTTCACTTAGCCATCCTTGTGACACTGCCATGATTGGAAAATTCCAACCTGTACCTGGAATCTGCTGCTATCCCTATTTATCACTCGTTCCTCAAAAGACGAGTCTTCTTTGAGCTCTTTTCACTGACTCGTAAAATATGAAAAGTTTGCCAAGTTTTGGCCTTCCAGCTCGTTAAAGCGACGGGAAGAGCTATCCCTCCTCTAGATTTTAATCTTTTTGGACCTGAGGGATTATTGCACAAAAAGATCGAGCGCTTGTTTTGTTCGGCTCGTTAAAGCAATCGAAAATTCATCCCTTCTGTATTGTTTTATACTTTTTCGGACTTAAGGGATTAGATGACGAAAAAGGAATTCTGGAGTTGACTTTATGTACCTTTTCAGACTCTCTAAAAATGAAAAGGACCGAGTTATCCTTGTCATTAGACTCGTTAAATTCATTAAATAGCGACAAACTTGTCTTTAGACAAGAACGAGTTTCCCTATCGCTAGGCTCGTTAAAACATAGCGATGGGCTTGCCCGAAGGGCAGGTTATAGAACAAGCATATGTTATCCTCCTCAAGCTTGATAAAAATAAAGAGGTACTGGTCAGCAATGACTGGGGAAAAATTGGGAGAACCTCACAGCTTTAATGGTAGCAAGTCGCTCTTGAACATGACACTTTGTCCTCCGTATCACATCGGGTTGGGTTGTTTCATTCACCGGTCTCATCACCATGGTCCTCGCCACACCATCCACATTTGGGGTAATGCTACCAATCCATCACATTAGTGTCGTTATATGTTCAAGAGATGTTGTTCTGCAAAGAGTCAACCGTGTCCCATCCACTGCCATACATTGTCCTTCATCCATTTCATGACCGCCACCCTGAATCATACATCACAGTTTGTTTTCACCTCATCACAATCACTAGCTCCGTTCCGTGTCACTGATGTGGGATTCATTAAGGCCCTCCTTTGACGGATCGCTCCTTGTCGACATCAGCTCATTATCCAAGGAGTTGATCTAGGAACAACCCCTTCAGTACTTTGAAGCTTGCATGCCTCAATGGCAAGTTTCTCACTTCCGGCGATAGGTATACATCAATGACCTTCGACCAGAAGATTTGGCATGGTGGTCGACACCAAGTCCTTTATTCCCACCATGTGAATTGTACTGCTGTACCTTGAGGGTCATCATCCTTATCGGTGATTCCTCTCGCGCTTGTTAACGGTTTACATTATTGACCGGTAATCAAGCGATGTCTTTCCATGTTCGACTCCAAGAAATTCTCACATGGATTGACTTGTGCATCGAGTGAAGATCGGAAGAGATTGAAGACCTCGGATCTAGTTTCATCCATCCGGGCTGCGATATATATTCAGGATATAAAGACATTTGATATGTACATCATTGCAGCAGATGATCATCCTTCTCAAAGGATGATAATTTCAGCAGAGAATTATCAGTCTATCATCAGACGATCGTCTGTGCTATGTACCAAAATGAATTTATAAAGCTGAGCATGGGAATGCCCGCCTCACCTAGATCATGAAAAAGAATGAAAAAATAATGTATTGTATTGTATCTTATTACAGGACACTTCTCAGCAGATTGAATGAACTTCGGATCCTCCTAATAAAGCATTTCACCCAATAAACGACCTCATACTTTAGGGGGCATCTGTTATAGACAATTTTGTGCCTTGCAGCATCAGGCATGAATTGTCAATAATCCAAGGGATCCAAAGGCCCTAAACATGATGTTCCTACCCCTAGAGGAACAAGGTCAGCAAACCAACAGCTCTCAGATCAGTTCTCCACCTGAAAACACTAAAAAACAAGCAATCCTGAAATCAAAGCAGGTGCTCCACTAGGCTTCTGCGCTGAAACTCAACTCCTCCATGGTGTACCTGCGTTGCAAAGCAAGTGGAACAAAGGCCACCTGCGCTGAGCGAGATGGGACAAGTGGCACACCGAGTCATTGCTCTGGAATCTTCTAAAAATGACACTTGGATCAGGGATTTCGCCTTGTGATGAGTCAGAGGCTCTATTTCTCCAAGTGGAAGCAAGGTTCTCCAAGTGGACTCAAGAACTGAAGATCAACTGAAGAGAGAGAGGACACAAGGCAGCTACACATCAGTTACAAGCTGACTCATCCTTTCTCAATTCATCTATATATTGAGCTCTCTCCTATGAGCTCAGGAGGCTGGAATTTTGTGCAAAGTAATGATATGCTGTTGGTTTCACTATAGAGCTATTGGGTGATTGCTTGAAGGAGGTGAAGAGGAGAAATTCTTTCTGCTGGGAGGTGTTGCTGGATTGGGGCCTTCAATGGTTGTAACCTTCTCAGAACTTTACTTCTTCATTAATAAAAGCTATTGAGGTTCTTCTATATGCACTTGTTTCAATGATGTATTGTGATAATTGTATATTTGATTTATGCTAATCCGTGAATCAGTTATGATTGCATGCTTCTTGTAGTTTCCTTCTTCGTTATTTTGCAGGATCTCATTGTAGCTGGGCCAGCAAAAGAGCAAAGAGTTGGGAGCAAGCAGCCAAAGAGAAGAGTTTGGATTCGACATTAAGCGCAAGGCAACGGTTAGTGCATTTCCTCATTCTCTCTTGCTTTCGTAAAGAAGTAAACCTTAAGTAGTTTTCTTTAAAGTTGTTGCTGAGGTACTATCACCCTTAGAGTGGGATAGGGTCATCCGAATCGGATACCTTTCCCTACAACATAGTCATTTCTAGGTTGGGTGGTGGTGCTCTATTTTCCAAGTGATGGTTCTTTGAGCTAATATAGTTTGCTTCAATCGCTTGGGATGTCTTGTATGTGGCTCCTTACTCTTATGTTGTCGCATTTTTAAACTTACGAGTACAATTGCATTATGCTATCGTATGGTTCATAACTCTTGTCGTTGTCAAATTTTTAAGTGTATGAGTGTACTTGCATGTATAATCTTTGTTCATGAGATAATGAAATAATTATGCATGTGACTACTATTGAATATAAATTTAATCTAAGTTAAATTGGGGATCTGAGCCTAGTAGGTAATTGTAAATATTGGGGAAGAGAGGTATGCGACATCCAAAAACAATACTACACCAACAAATGAAGTGGGAGTTATTTATTTTAGTTTCTATTGCAACACTAGCTTTTTCTTTCAAGTTACATTAGGTATATTCAACATTTATTATATGATTTCATATTCTAGATATGAATAACTATTTTTAAAACATATATTTGTTTTAATAAAAACGTATGTCTGTTTTAATAAAAACAACTAATAGTTTATAATTCAAATTATATATGATTTGAATGATAAATACTCAATAGTAGTAAAATATAAAAATAAAAAATCGACAATTAAATTATCATGGTAATCATCAATTTACATAATTTAAATCATAAACCAAATATATGTTTGTAAAATAACCAAAATATAAAAATAAACTATTTTAAAATTTAAAATTATATGTTTTAATAGATATATATAACGTTATCTTGATATTCATAATTATGTTCATCATCATTATCTTCTTCCTGATCACAATGACAATTATCACCCCATGGAATTCCACATTTATAGCAAAATTCATGACCATAACCGAAAATAAACCACTTTAATATTAAAACATAAAACACTATATAAAAAAATAAAAAACATAAACACTTTCTCCATGGCTCAGAAATCGTGTACCTGCAAATTATGTGCATGCAACCTTCGATGCGTTCAATCATATGTTTGCAGTTCGGACACCGCTTCCACTTGTTGTTCTGTGCAAGAAAATTCAACTCTGAATTTACAACGCCCAACTAAGGAGCATATTCAATGCAAAACAAGCGGTAGCATTTCTGACATTTTGTTCCGCATGTTGTTGTTAGAGAAGAAAAAGGAGAAGGAACTTGTGGGTACTTATCTAATTTTGATAAAGTCATGAAAAATGAGAAATTAGGATATGGGCAATATACTTTCTCTGAATCTATAACTTGTTCATTTTCAAACCTTTTCACAAAAATCTCAATCCATTTAAATGACAAGAATTTCTCACAATCATATTTAGTGAGTTTGGTATTACACATGGAATGTGGGAATTTAGGCACACCACCATAATCATCCATTGTGGACTCGACGATGACAATATATATGATCGAAAAACATATTTTGGTGCATCTCATTCACATTCACATCCTCAAAGCACATATTGCATTCCTGCTTCACGTCATCACCTGTCAAGTCACACAGAGCCTATTGAAAATCTCTTTGATATTAATATTCTCTATAAACAATTTACTATATTTTATGGTTCATCTTTCCAATACAAGTCATAAATTTAGATCTATGGTTATGGATATATAAATCTTTTCTTTATTTTGTATTTATTATTTTTTTGTTTTATAGTGATTTAGTAGGAAAATAAACAGACTATACAAATTTTTTAACCAAATGGAACTATAGTAAAAAGGAAACACCATAAAAATAATAATTACATTAAGAAACCAAATATGTGAAACCTTGCAATAATATGGAGTATATGTTTCTTCTTAAACAAAGGAGTGTAGAAGGAAAAATACAGAAATCATCAAATATTATAGAGTTATGAGACACTCTATTCTCCTATAATCTCCCACTAAATGAGTGTTCTTCTTTTCTTTGTTCTGTCTCTACTCTTTTTAGTGATAGATTTGCTATAATAGGAGATGAACTATTGTTCCTTATTTTGACTAAAGTATTCACACCCCTTCTTCATCATTAGGTTAATATGTTTTTAATTCTCTAATGCTTATATAACACTAGTGCATTCTCATATGTTACTAACTCCACATAGGACAGTGATGATGAGTAGATGGAATTTCCAGTTCAACATGCAAGATATAATTAATTGTTACTTTGTAGAGGCATAACCTTATGATACTACAACTCCTTTCGAGGAAAGAAACCCTATATTAAGTATATAGGAGGGTGGGATAAGTTATTTCCATTTTTTTAAAATAAATAGATGGATAGATAGATATAGAAAAGGGTTAGGTTAATAAGTTGCATAGTATATTGAAAGCATGTTGCTGATGGAAAGGTTATGGGTTCCAAATTAGTGGAGTCCCTTGGGGATACTAACCACTCATTTAACTAGTGGTTGTCACTAACCTCCTTTTAGATATTTTAGATAGAGGGGAGGGATCCCACAAAAGAATTTCAAGGAAACCTATACCCTACTAATTAATTTCCTTATATCCATGCCAAATATCCTGATGGATCTCTCAAATATAGGGAGAGAAAATATAATTTTATAAAGGATAGTGCAACCTCATCATTTCCATTTCTATGTAAAGTGAATATTTTCTCAAGGCCATAACTATATAGATTGGTTCCTAAACAATATTGCAATAAGCATCCTAAATAGTTCTTGAAATATCTTGTAAACATATTGCTAACCAAGCATGCCCTTAAAATAGAAAAAAATATTAACAATACTACCAACCATATCCATACAAGTGAATCCATGAAAATTAGCTCTGTCTTTTCACGAAGGGTTATCTAAAAATAGTAAAAATATGACCATAATATGGGTAATTTTTAAGTTGATAATCAAGGTATAAAAAATTGATAGCTAATATAGAAGATCGCTCAATCAATGTCCTTCACACGCTTTTAAAACCTTTATCAACGTACTAGTTGAGTTAAATAAACCCTTAATCAAGATATAATCTTGATCAAGGTTTCCATGGACCTTTTCCAACATTTCATGGATCACAAATAGTTTAAATGGATCAACCTAGCATTTAACCACTTACCTCCCTAACCAATAGAATGGAATTTGACATAAAAGTATGTAGTATTTTTAAAATCATATCTCTCTCTCTCTCTCTCTCTCTCTCTCTCTCTCTCTCTCTCTCTCTCTCTCTCTATATATATATATATATATATATATATATATATATATATGTATGTATGTATGTATGTATGTATGTATGTATGTATTTATGTATGTATGTATATGCATATATTCATCATGGAAACATTAAATGTGTTGTTACATTTTAATTTTTTATTTAAGTTGTGGTAGCTAACAATGTTTTTGTTATTAGATATATTTCCAATTATGTATTGCAAGGCATAAATATTGACTTTTTTTTAATTCTTAGGCGATGCACAAATTCTTGAAAACAATCCATTGATACATGGTTGAAAATAAATCAATGGTGATACAAATTGGATAATTATATTAATTTTCATCTATATTGATTCTTTTAGAGTGGAAAATGTGTAGGGATTAGCTCATAAAGCCAATTTGACTATATGGTACCAATTTGGCGAATTACTGTCTAAAACCTTGTAGAAATAGTATGAGGGATAAAATGTATTTTTTTGGGTATGAACACTTTGGTACCTTTCCAACTTCCTAAGAATCACTTCATTCAAAGTTCATATGCCAAATGTTTGCCACCCATTCATGTTTTGACCACCATGACTCAAGAAGATTCCATGTCAAGCCTCATTTGCATCAAATAGGGTTTATCGAAGTGACCAAGATGAAGGAAACTATAGAAGAGTCAATATTTTAACTCTAATTAATAGTTAAAGGAATCAATCTTAACCACTAGTAGGCTATTGAGTTTTGCTATAACTGAGTCACTTGGAGCAAAAGGGGTTTCACTCTATTCAAGTGAATTTTGTTCCATAGATTAGTAGAGTAGTTAAGAGTGGATAAAGAGAGAGAAAAGAGAGAAATTTTGTGAACTATAGCATCCCAAGGGGCATAGGTCTCAATTTGTTGTACTTGTAACCATTTCTCATCAAAGGGAGATAGTTGTGTAGTCTTACCTTCTAGCTCGATTTTCTTCATAAGGGTTTCCTATGTCATATCTTTTGTTATTGTGGTTTGTGAGTGATTGTTGTATTTTTTCTCTTTTTTGTTTATGTCTTGCATGTATACACAATATACAATAGCTTAATAATTCCATAAATCTAAGGAAAAATTAACCCTCATAGTATTGATTTTCTATTTTAAGCATAATATTATTAGATCTATTGTGAAGAATTATCTAGTTGAATATACAGGTCAGTTTATATAATGTAAACATTTTCATTTTTTTCTTTAATTTATTTAGTTTCAAGTAAATAACTAGAAAAAAAATAGAACCATGCAGTGGTAAGATGAAATGTTGTCAAACAAAATTTCAATCCTTTGCAAACATTAGAGGATTGAAAATTTTTTAACCCCAATAAATCATTGAAAACTAGCACTTGTGACACACTAAAATGGACATGTTATTGAGAAAAGGAAAATAAAAAAGTTGAAAACAGATATCCCTACCAATGACCATAAATTTAATGTGGAGAAAACCAACAATCAACTTTTTTATCACCAATATTCACATAAAAAGAAAACAAATTATAATTGTAGTATATTGTAATCATTGTAGCTAGAAACATCAATACATTAATCGAGACACACTAACCAAGACATTGAACAAGAGAATATTAGATGTGACCCTACTCCATGTTTTATCCAAGGATTTTCCTTCTTGTCTTGCCACTGCTTTTGTAACCTCGAGTTTTCCATATCTGGAAGGATGGTATTTAATTTACTTTCAACTTGTGCCAAGTAAGATTGGAAACCTATATTTAAATTTGTATCGTCATATATTTCTTGTAAATAGGTAGGATTTCCAATTTTGTCTCCTAGTTCTCAAAAAATTTAAGTCATGAACAATGCTTCTCTTTATTTGAAAATATTTTTTTCATTTTACTGATCTCTCCCTTGTTTGGGCATTCCCTCTTCTTTTCCACTTAGTTTCATCTTCCTTTTGTTGTTTTTCTTGTTCTTTTCTTAAGGTTTAATTTGAGTATCCTTTTTCTTGTTGTGAAACTTTTCTAGGCAACCCCAAGTTTTTGGTATGTTGAAGGATGGTTTTTCATTTAATATATCTCACTCATGCTAAGGAAGGTGGGAAACCCAAAATATTTTTGGTCTCCTAACATATTTGTTATGCATGGGTAAACTTGTTATTTTTAGCTTCCAAATCTTCTCAATAAAGTTAAGTGATGACTAATGATTCTCTTTACTTGATAATTTTGTTTTCTTATTGAGCTCACCCTTTTGTTTTCATTCTATCTTCCTTTCTGCTCACTACAATGTTTCTCCTATCATTTTTTTCCTTTTTCCCTAACATTTAGTTAAGGCCTCTACATTCTTAGAACATTTTTTTAAAAATCCTAAGTTTTTGAGAAGTTGAAGGATGGAATTTCTTTTACTTCATGAGAATAATTCTAACAAAGGTAGGAAAATAAAAAATTCTTTATCTCCTCACATGTTTCCTATGCATGGATAGGCTTAATAGTTTTGGCTACCAATTTGTCTCATAAACTTTAAGTAGTGATCAATGATTCTCCTTATTGGATATTACTTTTTATTCTCATGGATCCCTTCCCTATGTGGCTATAACACCCTCCTCCCACATCTACCCAAGAAACTGGCCAGTCGAGTTCAACATGTGACGAGATGCCACTATGATATGATTCTAACTCCTAAGTCATGTTAAGGAAGTGGAACCAAGAGAAACACACCATACAGACATCCAACATCAACATTAGGACCATCAGGAACCAACCCAACATTTCTCGAAATCAACCCCTGGGTCCCACTCACATTTTCAACTACTTGACCTCTACAGACTCTCATGTAATGGGCATGCTATCATCAAGGGACCTCTATATGTTATCACGGGCATGCAAGCCAACATCTAGGGACTCTTTTTGTTAGTGCTATGTTAGTGTCCCCGAGATTTGAGCCACTTTTTCAGGCCCAAAGGCTAGGTTACTTCTGAGAATTGAGTCACATCTTCATAACAGTAAAATAAGAAGGAAATAACAATATAAATGCAATCACTTGAATGAGACCTTGACTGCATCCCTACTATGACAGGAATTTTGACAAACATATCACGAATATGTAATCTATAGGTGTAAATAACATATATGAGCATAAGGGTCTCTTACTTACCTAAAAATTTCTAAGAGACATTGATGCATCAACATATTAACTTTCGTTTCATCCATTAAGTCATAGATACATTGAACATTCATTTACAAGTGAAAGCATGATCAGAGACATACATAGCTACTATCATAAAACACATATATAACCAACATAATAGCACGAGTAATACCAATGAAATCACAGCCATAAAAACTACATATAATCCAATATAATACTCATATAAATATAAGGAGAAATAACCTCATATTTCTGATGCAAAATCTAAACCCAAGATGAGACTTCCATGTTCCACCTTACCATAGAATGGCTGAGCCAAATCTATCTTCAGGAATTCACTCCCCTGCAATATTCAAAGCATAAATGTGGGATCTCATAGAACACATCAATCAAAAACCATCCAGGGCTTCGAGAGGCCATCCACCTCAACCCATCAAACCGCGATTCCACGTCACGATCAGACATCACAAAACCATCATCATATTGGTCTCTATCCAAGCCTTCCTAGGTTTCCATAGAATTTTTCCAACCAAGGCTTATAGGACTAGTAACTCAACTCACAACTTTTACTGGCCTTCTAGAGTGTTTCTCCAACTAAGGCTTGCAGGACTAGTAACTCAACCCACCAAGGGCTTCCAAAGCATTTTTCCAACCAGGGAGTCCAGGATTAGTAACTCAACCCAAGTCTTTATAGATCTTCCAAAGCGTTTTCCAATGAGGGCTTATAGGACTAGTAACTCAACCCAAGCTAAAGAAAGATGAGAAATAATGAAAATAAAACAAGGAAAATGAATCCACAATTACCATAGCTATCTAGGAAATGGAAAGGCTAGGAAATCCATTTTCAATCATGGTCATCCTCCATGCCCATGACAAATCATAATCAAAAAACAACATGCATATGTAATGCATTCCAAAACTAGTGAGGAAAACATACATGAAAATTGGTACCTGTAATCAAAATCTAATGTAGTTATTGATCGTCATTTCCTCTAACACTTTCCTTCTCTTTTTCTGCCTTCTTGCTCCAACAATCCAAGTATTCCACTCCCTCCAAGAGTGCTCCATGAAAAATCTAAGTCTCTAAGAATATGAGAGAGAGAGAGAGAGAGAGAGAGAGATGAGAGAACTTCGAAACTGAACTGACAAAAGGTTACCAACTGATCCTTAAAAGAAATTCTCTTAATGAGGCCTCTATTTTCTTCATTTTCCTTCATTTTCCTCCTCACATGCAACTTGTGACCTTTCACTTTCCTTTTCTCCTAATTTCCTTTATTTTCATAAATAAATGTGCCAAAAGTTCCACTTTTCCTTTCCAAAGCCTTAGCCATTTCCTTTACCAATTTGCTTAGAGATTAAACAATCACAAGTGATCCCCATCACTAGGATTTTTCCCAAAAGTTAGCTTGGAATAAGTGTCCCATCAACTGTGGTTATTATTTTTCCTTTATTAACTTTTCTACACGAAATTTTAAATAGGGCTATACAGAACCTCCCCCTTGGGGGAACACCATCCTTGGTGTTCAACGACACCTATAACCACAAACAATTTGTAAGAAAAACATAATGTCGATGGAGCTTTATAACATAGCTCGTTGCATTATTTTCAATGATCAACTAGCTAAGAAGTAAACCAACATGAAAACATAACAACATAAAATCATAATGAAATGCCACCCATACCTCTTATTGAAGCCTTATAGCATAGCCCATGGTGGAATTTACATCCATACACATATCTAGATATACCAAAATAACCAAAAAATACCAAAACATATACCAAGACATATACAAAAACACCATACAAAAACTTCTTTGCCTCAACTGGAAAACAAGGATACATAGCCCACATCTGATCCACCATCTCCCCTGTAACATCATAGTGACATGCCACCCATACCTCTTATTGAAGCTTTATAACATAGCTCATGACGACATTTACATCCATATACATATTCACATATACCAAAATCACCAAACATATACCAAAACATATACCAAGACATATACTAAAACACCATAGCAAAACACCATGCCAAAAATTATTTGCCTCAACTGGAAAAAAAGGAAGGATACATAACCCACATCTGATCCACCATCTCCCATGTAGCTTCATCAAACCCAAAGTGATTCCATTGGACCTTAACTTGCTCAATTGCTTGGTTCTAGAGCATGAGCATCTTTTTCTACAATATACACTGATGCTTTAGATGGAATTCTCCATCTACTTCCACCTACAATACAGACCAATCAATCACATAATCAACATCCTTAACATACTTCTTAAGAAATGACACATGGAAAAAATCATGGAATTGCACTGTCAAAGGCATAGCAAATCGATAGGCTACTAGCCCAATCCTCTCAATGATGTTGAAGGGTCCACAAAATCGTGGTGCTAGCTTGACACATGATCCAATCTATAAGAAGATCTTCTTTAGTTTGATGTGCCAATACAATTGTTCCCAAACCTAGAACTCCTTGAACAACCTGTTCCGATCTACATATCTATTCTACCTATCTTGTGTTGCCTTTAGATTTTTGTTGATTACCTGCATTTCCTGTTCCATGTCTACCAACATGTCTGGTCCAATCAACACCTTGTTAACTAGATCACTCCAACTGGCAAAAGTATTACAACTCCACCCATACAATGCCTCAAGCAAACTCCTCTTCAAATATTCATGATACCCGTTGTTGTAAGTGAACTCTACCATTGGAAGGTACTCTTCCCACTTTTGTAGTTGATGCATCACATACATCCTCAACATGTCTTCTAATATCCTATTGACCCTCTCTGTATGTCCATCTATATGTGAATGATAAGTTGTACTGGAGGCCAACTATGTGCCCAAACCTACAAATAACTCCTTCCAAAACTGGGAAGTGAACTTTTCATCCCAATATGACATAATCTCCTTTGGAACACCATGCAATCTAGCCATTTCTCTGTTTAATACCTGTGCTACATTGCTAACTGGGAATGTAGACTTCACTGGAATGAAATGTGAAACATTTGTCAACCTATCCACAATAACCATGTTGGAGTCATGTTTTTTCACTATACTCGGAAAGCTTGTGATGAAGTCCATGGAAATGACTTCCCATTTCCACTCTAGATTTGTGATCAGTTTTAGCAGTCCACCTAGATGTTTACACTCTGCCTTCACACGTTCACAATCAAAACACCTAGCCACAAAATCTGCTACATCCCTCTTCAGGTTCGGCCTATAATAAAATCTCTTCACTTTTGTTAGTGTCTTTTGATAACTTAGGTGACCCTAATATCGTTTCACATGAAACTCTCTTAAGATCACCTTCTTTATCTCACTACTATCCGTCACATATATCTTGTCTCTAAATCTAATCAATTTGTTTGTTGTAAGGAAATAGTGCACATCATGTGCACCTGCCCCTACACCTATACCTATACTTATACCTATACCTTTACATGTATTGCCACTTATATATGTACTTGTCCCTGTACTCTGCTGCAACCTATGCATAATGTCCATATATCTGACATCCTCTTGACTTGTTTGCAAGATCCTATGCTGTAAGTATGTCCCATAGGAGCTCATAGATGCTAAGTGATTTACCTATAACTGCCTACTAAGAGCATATTACAATTTTTTCTCTTTGACTTTGATGTATCTAATCTCAAAATCAAACTCACTGATCATATCCAACCACCGAGCTTGACTACCATTCAGATTCTGTTGGTCAAATAGATACTACAAACCATTTTGGTAACTCATCAATGTAAACCTCATGCCCAGAAGATAGTATCTCCACATATTCAACACATATATAATCGTTGCCAACTCAAGATCATGTGTGGGGTAGTTCTGCGCGTGCTCATTCATTTTTCACGACTCATAACATACCACCTATCCATCCTACATAACGACTCCACCAAGTCCTTTCTTGAAAGCATCTGTGCATACTACAAACTCTTTATCCAAATCTACGATCTTTAACACTGGTGCATGTGTCAGCAACTGCTTGAGCTTCTCAAAACTAGCCGCACACTCCCCTGTCCATTCAAAATTCTTACCTTTCCTTTGCAATGATGTGATATGATAAGAAATCTATGAGAAGTTCTTGATGAACCTCCTATAATAGCCTCTCATCCCCATGAAAGATCTCACCTCATCTACATTCTTAGGAGCTACCCACTCCATGATGACCCTTATCCTTTCTGGATCTACTGTAATTCCCTCCTTGGAGACAACATGTCCCAATTAATGTACATCAGTCTAAAATAAATTACAGTTTTTGAGCTTAGCATACAATTGATGCTATCTCAATGGCCTCAACACTGCTACTAAATTCTCAACATGCTCTTCCTCATTTTTAGAATATACCAATATGTCCTCAATGAACACAATAATAAATTTATCCATGTACGGATGCAACACACTATTCATCAAGCATATAAAGGTAGTCGGAGCATTAGTTAAGCTAAATGGAACTACAAGAAACTCATAATGCCCATACCTGATCTATAAAGTTGTCTTGTAAATGTCCTCCTCTTTGATGTGTACCTGATGATATCCAGATCTCTGATCAATCTTTGATAACATTATTTCTCCCTTCAACTGATTGAACAAGTCATCAATCCTCGGCAATGGATACTTGTTCTTGATGGTCACTTTGTTCAGCTGCTTGTAGGCAATGCATAATCTAAGAGTACCATCTTTCTTCTTCACAACCAGTACCAGTGCACCTCATAGTGATACGCTTGGACTAATGTATCCCTTCTCCAACATTTCCTTCAACTCTAGCTGCAATTCCACCAACTCAGGTGTGCTCATCCTTTAAGGTGCTTTTGATGTCGAAGCTGCCCCTAGCACCAACTCAATAAAAAATTCTACCTCCCTGTGAGGTGGAAACTTTGTAATATCCTTAATAAATACATCCATGAACTATTCTAAAATTGGGTACCTACTCAACACGTTTGCATCCTCAAATTCCTTACCTTTGTCACTAGAAATGTGCACTGAATATAACACACACCTTTTCCTACGAATTCTCTTTTCTTTCATAGTTGTTACCATCATAGTTGATGTGGCTCTCTTCTTATCCTGTAAGAATCTTGGTTCCCTGTTGTCATCCAATAACTCAATACCTTTTCCATAACAATCTAACTTGGTTCTATGAAGGTACAACCAATGAATTCACAACAACATATTGTGTGATCCCAACGGTAATACATTCAAATGTGTCGCGGTAGGCATACCATTCAAGTCAAACGCACAAACTATTATCCAATTATGCACTTGCTTCTTTGTACATGTATCCAACTACACTAACCAAGATTTTTCATGCAATTCCTTACTCAAACCACACTTATTGACCAAGTCATGACTAACATAGATATATTAGATCCAGGGTCAATCAAAATAGAATTAACTTGATCACAAATCATACTATCCATCTTAATGATAAATGCATGATGGTTTTCTTGTTTGTTATCCAATGTTGCACAAATATGAGGAGCTCTCTAAACAACATCCCCAATAGTCTTTCCGGCCTCCACACTATATATATGAGGCATACCACCCTGATTCTATGGACAATCTCTCCTATGATGATCTTTTCCACAAGTCCAACACTCTACAATGTTCAATCCTACATCCTTATTCTTCTCCTAAGATCAATCTCCATGTCATCTATTCGATGCATCGAACCTCTTAGGTGGTGTAACATTCTCTTTATCACCTAAATCATATGGTCTTACTCTCTTTTTGTCCCATTTTCCTTGGTTCTTGGAATTACCTTTCCATTCTGGTTTAGTCTCAGACTTGCACTTCAATTTTTCATAGCAATGCTTTAGTTTTCGAATTTCCTCCTGTAATGATCTAGGTTCATCAAACTCAATCCTATCTTTGAATGCCATTGGTAACCCACTAGTAAAACTCTGAATCTTCGCCTTCTCCTCCTTGAGGTAAGGCACATACCTTAGTATCTCCAAGAACTTGCTAGTGTATGCATCATCTGTCATAGATCCCATATTTATCTCATAGAATTCTTTTTCCCTATCATCAAAGTATATCTTTGACAAATACTTCTTCTTGAATAGCCACTCGAACTCACTCCAAGTCAATTCTTCCTCATGAATACCTCTGACATTCTTCACACCTTCACACCAAATGTATGCTTTACCCTTAAGACTAAATGTTGCTACCTTGGCTTTCATGTTCTCTGAATAATCATGCAACCTGAATAACGTCTTCATACTAGGCAACCATGCCTCTGCATATTGTGATTTATTCACCTCTCCATCAAATGTAGGTGGCTTTTCTTTCTTAAAATCATCTAGAAAATACCCCTTATCGCTCCTCCTATAAGGATGATAATGATATCGATCATCATGCTTTTCATAGCCATATCTATAATGTTATATGTATTTATCCCCTATCATATCTAGAGTGTTCAACAATCTGCCATCTCTAATTGTGTCACCACCATCTAACCTATGACCACCATGAAACCTACTACCATATGCCCCATTAGTTTTTTCCTCCTGCTCATGGTTGATCCCAAGTGGTCCCTGTCACTGTGTTAACACCCAGGTTGTTCCCTATGACTCCCGAGGGAATACGGCCGGGGTAACCACTAACCAATCTTTGGATTACAGCTTCTAGCCAAACTGTAATCAGAGAGGGCTCGCTCTTTATAATTTGTCTCTGTTTTGATAGTATTTTAGGCTAGCTATGTTGTTCAAAATTTTGTTTTTGTGTTTGGTTGGAGAATGTTTCAGTCAAGATATATATGCTCTCACTAGAATGTTATATGTCATTGGGCAATGGAGTCAGTCGTCCTTTAACTGTTTTGAGGTGTTGTGTGATGCTGTAGTGATGCTGCAGAGCAAGGTTAGTGTCTGAGAAACAAACGTTCATAAAGTGATTGGGTGGGTTGTATCCAGTTTATGCAAGGAAATCAAGAATCTTACAGTAAACTGCTAGAGAAAGACAGTGAGAATATTGACCTAGGAGCATTTAAGAATTTCTAGGTAATATTGATACATATAGAATTAACAGCTACATGAGCAATTTAAGAATTCATGTCCATGGTTAATTCTGAAGACAAACATTCACAGTAGTAAAAATTGAGTACAAGGTGTAGTAAAACAAATCCTGCACTATTCTTTTTCTTTACTGCTAGTTTAGTGTAACATGAATATGATTTGATAAACATAAGAAAGACAAGAACAGAGATTAAGGAAAAAACTTGTTATTTCATTAGACAGCACAGGAATTCTGCATCAACACATGAATCCTCAGCAAAACACCACAGTTTCAGGAAATCACTGAGCTGATCTAGCTCTTTGTATTAAACCATTCTGAAAGTAAACAGTATACATGCCTCAGAGTGAAAAATTACCAACCCTTATGCATTACTAAGGGGAGTATATATACAAAGTTTACATAAGAAAATATCTGAATGGAGAGTAAATGCTTCATTAGTAGCATGCCAGCCGCTGGAGTGTAGTAGCTGAGAAAGTTAATGCAGTAATAACTTTTGTTCCCTTAGCTGTCAAAAATGGTCAGAGCCTGTTGACTTGGTGGCAGTTGGAGTCGGCTGAGCGTACGCTGTCAAAATTTGCGCATTTCTTTACCTTTTGGGCTAGCCGTCATTGTCTATGTGCTGAGTCACATTTCAGTTGTTTTAAATGCTGACTTTATCATGTTGTTTGTCTTGTAGTGACCTGGAGCTGGCAGTGACCGAACAGCTGAAGCTACCGTGGCAGAATTTGAAGCATCGCTTGCCACCAATCCTCTTTTGGCATTTGATGCCTCCTAATCTTTATCAAGGTCTCATCGGCCACTGTATATATGTAGAAATTAGGAGGAGTCTCAAAAAGATGATTCACTTCATTCTCAATAAAGAACAGGCATTCCAATTTGTCATACAAGCTCTGTCCTGAGGGAGGTCCTGTTTGTTCAGATGTACTGCCAGATGCAGTAATCTGATTCTCAATGTATGTTGCCATTCTGTTGGCAAATTGATCCCGGGGGACTAGTATTCCTGCACCAGTTAGGAGGCTGGGCAGGCCTTTTGCTTGCAGGACTGCCAACTTGACTTTGAATTTCTCCACATCTGCTGTGATCTCATAGCACTTCCTCTCCACAGTTTGTACATAATTCCTAAGAGTTAGCACCTTCTTGGCAGTGAGGACAGCCTCTGTTCTGTTGGGAATGGCTATGGCTGCCAGTTCCTCCTTTTCTTGCCTGTTCAGGAAGTCTATCATTTTGTTGGCCTGCTCTGGTCTGTTTTGCAGCAGTGTTTTGGCCTTATTGATTTCTGTTTGTGCTTGGCCCAACAAGTCCATCTGTTCATGCATTGTTTTTATTGATCTCCATTGTTGAGTGATGGATTGGCCTATTTTTGCCCATAGAATCCTCCTTATGTCGGCCATGGCAGTTTCAGAATTTAGCTCTTTCTCTAAGGCCTTTATCTCTCTGCCCTGTTCTGCCACAGTTACCTTCAACTTGTCATATTTGGCATCCAGTTCTGCCAATTTTTCCTTGGCCTTCTTTATTTCGTTGGCCTGGAGCTCCATTTCCTTGATGGCCTTAGTCAATTCCTCTACACTTTTGCTGGCTTCTGGAGCTGTTGTTGTTCCTACTGCTTCTGCTGTGGGGGCCACTGCTGCCCCTGAAGTTGTTGTTGTTGTTGAAGTAGTTGGAGGAGCTTGGGAAGTGGATTCTCCCTGTTTATCTTGTAATGCTCCTTCCAGCTCTTTCTCCAAATCCCTGATCCTCTGGTCTTGCTGCATTAAGAGGTCTAATTGGTCATCAACCTATTTTTTCTTTTGAAGCTCTGCGGTTTGAGGGTGCTCTGTGGGCTGCAGCTTCAACCTTTTCTTTAATGCATTCAGGTCATCATCTTTCTTCTTCATAAGGACCTTCACACCCTTTGGATCACTAGGATCATGTCCTAGATCAATGATGATCTCCTCAAGAGACTTTATTCTATTGTCCTTGGCCAGAGAGGACATTCTCTCAAAATCCAACTGAGTGTTGGTATTTTTCAGGGACTCTTTCAGCTCATGTGCCATGGTGGCCTTCTCCACCAAGGTTGCATAGACCATCTCCCCAGTCTGTTTATGGAGTTCAATCTGGTCCATGGGATGTATATCTCTGGCTAGGACCTCCACCCTTGTCTTTAGAAAATCTGCAGCTGACTTAGGCTGCGGCCCTTTGGGCTTAAAATGGCTGAGCAGCAATTTTTCCTCCTGAATGTCATATACCGACATTAGCCTTTCTTGCTGGGCTAGGGTTGCATCAAGAAAATGTTTATAAACCTCTACCCTCAGCAGATCATTCTGAGCTTTTATTTGTTTGAAAGAAGCCTTAGTGCTCTTGGGCTTCTTGCTCTGCTGGGAAGAGGAGGACACCTCTAAGCCAAGTTGTAAACCTTGCTCCTGCTGAAAGGAGCTTGTTCCTGTATGCTGGCTGCCCTCCCTGTTTTTCCTTGAGCTGTCAAGGAATTCTTTAGTGATGTCTTCCACCTCTGGGGAGTCTAGCCTTTGCCTTTTGGCTTTTGGTTGCTGGGAGGATCCACTAAGAGGAGTGGACTCTTCTCTATCTCTTTTTGTACCCCTTTCCTCATGTGCTGGGGTCTGCAATCAAGGAGCAGTCAATGGCTCAGTCTGTGGTGGTGGTGTTTGCATTATTGGAGCTGCTGGCAGCCCAGTTAGTGGCAGGACAGTTTGCCCTTGCTGCTGTTCTGGCTGCTGCTCTGTTTGCTGCTCTGTTACAGGGGCAGGATTTTCTTTCACTGCTTCCTCCTCTGCACCCATTATGCCTTTGCCTTTGTCTGTCGTCGATGCTGATGTAGAGGGTGCCTCTGGTGCAGTCCTTATGGCCGAGGTCCCTTCTCCTGCTGAGTGAGGCCGTTTGAGGGGTACCTGCTGCACAGAGTCTAGGTCAATGATCTTTTCAAGCTCCTTCATATTCTTTAGCATTATTTCTTCTTCAGTTAGCTTTTCAACTAAAGTACCCTGTAGTCATTCTTGCTGGTTGGCATGTCTCTCAATATGTGGGTATTGACAATGCCTATAACCTAGAAGTCTGTATTTGGTTCTTCCTGCAGTGATGAAGCCCTCAGGGTCATAAGGGACCCACCGGAAACTGTATGACAGTTTATATTTGTCCTTGAGGATGAGGTCAGCATCTTCCCATCCTTCTTTTTTATTCATGATGAATGGGCCCAACTGGTGTTTGAACTTGAGGTGAGCCTTCTTCCTAGAGCTCTGGAAATGGGTGAGGTCAGACTGAATCAATTGCCTATAATATTCCAAGGCAAATATCCTCATGGGCACATACTTTGGGAGTCTGAAAGGACAGAGCTCACAGCCATAGACCCTGATGACTGTGTGTTACTCATATAGGTACCAATCACCTATTTTACATTTTTTGGAAAGCTGCAGAGCCTTCTGTATCTCTGTTGACATTCTGGGAGGAGGGGACCTCATTAATAGGCAAGAGACTGGATACACAAATTGGTCAACAAACTCACAATAGGAATAGGGCGAGTTTGTGACTTTGTGATAGACAAAGGTCCAGAAGATGACAGATCTTCTTTCCCCTCTATAATCCAGCTTTTTGATATAGCATGGAAAAGCCTCAGGCTGATAATACATAAAGAGATGATAAATAAAGGCCGAGTACTTGAAGACACCCTGTCTGTCCACTTTGCTCAGCTGATCATGAATCTTATTAGCAATTGACTTGGAAAAGTTGTATTTGCGGGCAGGGGGTTGGCCTGGGCTGTAAACAGCCAGCAATACTAGCATGGTTTGATCCACATGCTCACTGGTGCTGTACCCCAACACATAAGCAATCATGACCAGGAGTAATCTGCCTACTTCAGTGAAGTGGACATTTAAATAAGGAGGTGGCCCTGCAGGCTGGCGCTCAGGTCTCATGAATGTCCTGGTGACCCTTTGAATCTCCTCACTGGTCATTTTGGTACCAATGTCCAGCAGATAGTTCATAGAGAATGGGAACAACAGCTCTGTCTGGTCAAAATGTAGCATTTTGTTGATGGTCTCAGGATTAATGTAGAAAAGGACCCTCCCAGATGGGGTGCTGATGGCCCTGTGGTGCACATCATAGTTTTCAGCACATAGGCAAATGATTTCAGGAAACACATTTACAGAGGGGAGAAAATAGTATGGCAGGTTTGACTCCTAGATGCCATATGTATCATGACCAATTAGGTAGTCCTCTCTCAACTGTCTGAAGGTTTGCAGAAAATCTCTGTTTCCCACATAGTCTTCAATAAGGTAGTCCTGGTCAGCAAGAGATAAAGACTGCAGGTCTTTATTGGGTGGATTTAATGGAGCAACACTGAGAGCTGTGGGTGCAGGGGCAGCCATTGTATGGTTTGATTTTGAGTGATATGAGTGCACTGGTTTGCAAAGCTTTTAAGAGCTTAAGTGATAGGCCAACTGTGGACAAAGTCTGAAATGCTTTTTTATAGTGAAAAAACAGGCTTGATTCTGCAGTCTTGGTAGGTTCACAGAGATTGTGAATTGCTAGAGGTGAATTGTAGAGGGTGAGTGAGATTTACTCTGGTGGAAAAATGTTGTTGGTCTGCACCCGACAAAAGGGAAGAATGCCGGGCACCTCAAAGATAATTTCACAATTTTTGGCTCACGAATTGACTATTTCAATGCTGAATTTGTGGTTCTGGGGGTAAGCAGGTTAGCTTGGCTCACTTTAGATAGTAGGTGCAGAGTTTATATGGAACTCAACAGGTACTTTAATGGCAATTTACAGAGAAATGGTATGCATGGGTGAAAATGGGGAATTACGGTGAATACCTTGATAGAACGCTTAAACAGCTTGCGGGCCGAACTCTGAAGGTTGACTTGACGAATAGGAACGGTTGCAATTTGAATTTGGAGGCCTGAAGGTGCTTTGGCAGCTGCAACGGCTATCTCTTCCTTTACGCGAAAATGACATAAAAACTGCCCAAAACATGACTTTAACGACAAAATTCGGAAAAAATAGGTAATTGGCGCCTTTCCACCGATGACGTCAGCATGACGTCATGGCGGGCCCGGGTACGGAGGATGACGTGGCTGCTGAGGTGTAGGCCAGGGTGGCAGGACACGGTGGCAAGTGGATGATGGTGGCAGGGCTACGTGGAGGGCCACACGGCGCGGGGGGGGGGGGGGGGGGGGAAGGGCGCTACGTCATGCTGACGTATTGATGACGCAAGGGGGAGGCGGTAACGGGATGGTGGTAAGCGGGTTCCCCGCACCACCTTTGGGCAAAGGCGGTATCGGGGAGGGGGGCTCCGAACAACCCCACCGCCTGCCACGCGTCCCTTGTACGGGGTGGAAAACCACTTTACCCGGACGCTAAAGGTCGGTAGGTCGGGGAGCGAAAATGACCGCCCACCGTCAGATCTGGGCGGCGGAGATCAGACGGCTGGCGGGTCCTCTGACGGATCGTGCAGGTTGGGGGGGTCCCGCTGGCCTATTAAAATATTCAATTAAATACTTTTGGGTGGAGAACCTTAGGGTTAAGGGTTTTTGTATGTATTTTCAGGATTTTTGGGTTTTTCAAGGGTTTTATAAGGAAAAAGATGTTTAGGAGTGGGTTTAGCAGGGGGAAAGGGGTTTTCTGTGGCATTTTTGAGCAGAGGGGAGGTGAGGGCTTAGGGGAAAGGTTCTTGCTCATAACCAAAGGTTTAGAGCAACCCCAAGACAGGGTTGACCACAGCCCCTGGTGGACTGAAGTCTCCCTAAACAACTTATTTAGCTATAGTGCTAGGGGAGGGATATTTATACCATGTTTGGGGTTTATACACCATGGTGTTATAATAGTAGGGAAAGGGCAGTTTAGGGGATTTAGATAATAGAAGTTAGGGGTTAATGTGAATGAGGAAAGTGAATGAGGAGTGATTTCATCAAGTGTATTTGAAAGTCACTTAGTTTAGGGAGTAGATCAAAATGAAAAGATTTTTAGACAAGAAATGTGGCTTTTAAAGGAACAAGAACCACCATAAAACCTAAGATCTTCTCACCAATCTCAAATAGATGAAGGGATGTTAGTAATGAGAGTGAAAGGGGAAATTTGGGAAGTTAGACATGCTTCCTTGCTTTGCTGCAACGTGATGGAGAAGAGGAGCTTCTCAACCATTGATTTTCCTTTGTGGACATTTTCAGCACACATTTATTTGCAAGGAATGATATTTCTGCAACCCCAACTGCCTACCCATCTACTTGCCTAGCATTTTTTGTTTCTTCTTGGAGGGTGCACTTGGACTTGCAGACCCTTATTTGCCTTTTCTTTTCTTTGGCTTTTTCCTTTTCATTTTCTATCTAATTCTACCCTTATTGCTTCTAAGGTCTCAGATTAAGCAGTTGGGAACCTTAGTCCTCTACCTAAGCTACTTGTCTGCCAAGATTAAACAGTTTGGACATACTTCTTTCCCTATTCTACAACTGAAAATTTAAAACATGGCATGATCCACATTAGGATGTTGGATCATCCATCAAAATTGAGACAACATCAAGCTATATACACAGATTGTTTTCTCTTGGAAATATGTGATCTTTGCATGATCAACGCAGAGCATATTTGGAACTTTTCATTGTCAATCATGAAATATGAAACCTATTGGTATAGGTAGCTAACAGTGGCTCCACATGGGGATCGTTTTTCATTTGAAAGACCAAGAACAGCAGGTCAGAATGCCTTGGCCCTTGACTGCTTTTACCAAACTTGAAGTATGCTGCTTTGAAATGCCAAAATTGTGCACTTTCCTTCTTGGTAGATCTCTGAATCTATTTATCTTTTGCTGATAGTTAATAAAACTTGAGAAACTGCATTTTTATATTTTCACAGAAAGTAATATATACACCTGAATATGTACAAGGGAAACTCAGGCTGCACTTATGGGTAGTGGTCAAAATAGTGCTTCAGCATCCTGCCATTCACAGGGCCTTCATCCAAGTCAGTCTCATTAAGATTTTTAAGGAAATAGGTGTTGTTTCCTTGCACTGCTTGGACAGCAAATGGTCCTCTCCAAAGGGAATCAAATTTTTCATGTTTTCCCTTATCCTCTCTCCTTGAGTCCCATTTGAGGACTTTGTCTCCAACATTAAAGTCTTCTACCTTAGTTCTTCTGTCAAAGGCCTTCTTTAGCTTTTCTTGTAACACTTGAACTCTGCTGTACACTTGATCTCTAGTTTGCTGTAAACAAATTATTTGATTGATCCTTCTTTGCATATCATTTGGTTCTGCTTGGCTTTCTTGAAGAAGTTTCATAACAGGCACCCCTAGTGATGAAGGAAATTTAGCTTCTAATCCATAAACTAACTCATATGGGCTGGTCCCAATTGATCTCTTGGTTGTTAGTCTATCTGCCCATAAGGCATTAACCAGCTTCTTATGCCAATTCTTCTTATTTTCTTCCAACACCTTCTTTATGGTGTTTACTAGGCTTTTATTTGATGATTCAGCCAGGCCATTTCCTTGGGGATAATATGCAGTAGAATGACCCAAGGTAATATGAAATTTGTGGCAGAAATTCACCATTTTTTTAGATCTAAAAGCAGCAGCATTGTCTGTTATTATTTTTTCAGGACAACCAAACCTAGAAAGGATATTGGTCTCAAGGAACTGAATGATAGTGGAATCATTTGCTTGTGTGCATGGAGTAGCTTCAATCCACTTAGTAAAGTAGTCTGTAGCTGTCAGAATCCATCTATGTTTTCCTGAACATGAGCGATGAATTTCCCCAATGAAATCTAAGCCCCATTGTTGAAAAGGTCTCTCTGTTGCGATAGGCCTCAAGGGAAGTGGCAACAACTGTCTCTTTCCCTCAAACACTTGACATTTATGACATGAGGTGGTGAATTTCTTGACATCAGAGAACATGGTGGGCCAGTAGTAACCAGCTCTCAGTATTTTATCCACAGTGGACTTCCAATACAAATGTCCACCACAATCACCTGCATGAAATTCTTTTATGATATTGTTAGTTTCATTCTCAATTAAGCAGTTTAACAATATCCCTTCATGGTTTTTCCAAAGTAAATTTCCATCCATAACACAGAATTTAGAAGCTTTCATTTTTAGGAACCTACATTTAGTTCTGGACAGCCCTGGGGGAGCACACAGGTTTTGTAAAACATAACAGATATCAGAATACCAGCGGGATTCTTCAAAGGCTACATTGATCTTTGGAGTCGCCAGCTCCGGTTCACTGTCCAGCTGGTTGATGTCCAAGGCTTGGAAATTTGTTTTAGACATTAATTTAGCCAAACCTTGTCCTTTTATCAGTTTTGTAGGTTTTATTTCAATGTCAAATTCTAGAATATTTGCAATCCATTTTCCCCTTCTGCCCTCTAAGTTCTCTTGAGTAAGTATGTCTTTGACAATTGGGCTTGGTACATAGGCTATAACATGGGAGTATAGGATATAGATCCTAAGGTCCTTAATGGCTTTAACCAAAGCATAAGCTTGTTTTTCCATGATTTGGTATTTCAGAGGCTTTTCATTCCCTTGGTCATCTTTCTGTAATAAAACAACAGCAATAATATATTGGGAGGCAAAAGAGAAGATAATGAATTCCCTATCAAATTGAGGATTTGTTAGGACTGGAGTCTGAGTAAGGGCCAATTTTATACCTTCAAAGGCTTGATTTGCTTCAACAGTCCATTTCACTTTTGAATCCTTCTTTAGCATGTTATTCAGTAATCTGCTCAATTCAGCTAGATTTGGGATAAATCTCCTCAAGAAGTTAATCTTCCCCAAGAATGCTTGCAACTCTTTGATATTTCTTGGGTGGGGCATTTGTAAGATAGCTTGTATCCTATCTGGGTCAATTCTTATGCCATCATTGGAAATGATGTGTCCTAGCAGCTTACCCTCTTCCAAACCAAATAGGGACTTCTTGGGATTCAAGGAAATTCCATATCTCCTACATGTTAAGAAGATCTGTCTTAAGTGTTTCAAATGTTCTTGATCAGATTTTGAAAAAGGTGTGAGGTCATCTAAGTAAATGACTAAAAAGTCATGAATCTCCTTTGCAAAAGCAATATCCATTGCTCTTTGAAATGTTTCCCCTGCATTTTTCAATCCAAAAGGCATTTTTACATATTTGAAAGTTCCCCATGGAGTTGTGAATGCAGTTTTGTCTTGATCATCAGGGTGTACCAGGATTTGATTAAAGCCTGAGAATCCATCAAGTAATGAGATCCTTGAGCCCCCCACCACTCTTTGGAGAATGTGATCCATCTTGGGTAAGGGATAATTGTCTTTTAAGGAAACTTGATTCAAGTTCCTTAGGTCAACACATAGCCTTATTTCACCGGTTTTCTTTCTTGTAGGGACTAAGTTTGAAATCCACTCAGAGAATCTGATTGGTGCTATGATGCCTGCCTTGAACATTTTCTGTACTTCTTGTTCCATTGCTGGGAGAAGCATAGGATTGATTCTCCTCAATTTTTGTTTGAAGGGTTTTTGATCTGGCTTAAGAGGGATAGTGTGTTGAATTACAGAGGTGTCATAGGATTTTAAATCCTCATAACTCCATGCAAAGACATCCTAGAACTCTTTAAAGAGGTCAATGTATTTAGGCTTTTGGTCAGGAGGTAAGGAAGCAGACAATTTTATTATCTTGGGTTGTGCAGCAGTCCCAATGTTGCATTCTTCAATGGTAGAGTTAAGGGGCTGCATTTTTGGTTTTCTAGGGATGTCATTTGAGTCAAAGATATCCTCTAATGGAGTTAGGCCTGTTGGAAGAAAATTGTCCTTCAGCTCTATGATTTCAGCTTCAGCATTGGCCACTTCTTCACAACTGATTTGTTGAATTTGCTGAATGTTTTCCTTGTTGAAGATAGTTGGATTTAGCATTTGTTTTTCTGTTCTAGGTGATATTGGGTGGTTAGTCTGTTCAAACTGTATTTGTGATTGACTTGCTCTGTCAAGTATTTGTGATTGACTTGCTCTCTCAATGTCAATATTTAGTCCTGGAAATTCTTGTTGCAAGGTCAAGAAATTGTTTATTTGTGCATCATCTTCAAATACCTGCCAGTCTTTGACATTGTTTGGGACAGAAGGTCTGTGTTTTACCTCAGTTGTAAAGCAATGATGGGGCTCAAAAGGCAGCTTGCAGGTACTCGCAAATGTGGCTAAACTATGGGCATGCAAGTTCTGGGTTCTGGGAATCTTAGTAATTTGAAATTCAGTGAAAAAGCTTAGTATTTCAGCCACAACAGACCTATAAGACCTCAGTCTCTTGTCATTTGTGACAAAATTTCCCTTCACTTGTTGGATTACTAGATCTGAATCCCCCATAATTGAGACCTTTGTGGCTTGTAAGAACTTTACTAGCTTGAGGCCTAGTAAAAGAGCTTCATATTCTGCCATATTATTAGTACACTTGAAATTTAATCTATAGGCTCGGTCTTCTGCCTGATTGTCTTGTTTATTATGTATCCAAACTCCAGCTCCTGCCCCTAATTTGTTGACTGACCCATCAAATTCAAGGAACCATAGGATCTCTTGTTCCATGGAGAACTTAATGACCTCCTTGTGTGCTGGAATCGTAAGTTGAAGCTGTGTTTTGCCATCTGATTGGTTTTCTAGGGCAGTTTGCTCACTTGATGGCACCTGTTCGCTTTCTTGAACAACAGCTGTGTTTAATGCTTGCTTAATCATTGTTTCTTTGGTAGCAGTTTGGTCATTGGTTTCTTCCTCTTGTATGAGTGCCTTGGGTTCAACCTCATTGTCTGAGAGAGTTGCATTATCACTGAAGAGAATGTATGAGTCTACGTCCGAATGGACAACATATATGGGAAAGATTTGAGGCTTTTCTTCATTGCTGACCATGTATTTCATTAATGTTTCTTTGTATAATCTCTTTGGTTGCCCAAAAACAGTGATGGTGGCATATGACATATCTAACTGCAGGGAACCTTGAAGTTTAGCCCCCCATGACCTTGATAACAGCATCCCATACTTGGGTGGGATGTCTGCAACTACAACATCCATCAGAATTGTTTTGTTTGGGTACTGAACAAGAGACACACATAGATCTTTTATTAGGCCTAAGCACTTGACTTGGCTGGAATCAAAGGAGAACAGGTCCTTGTATGGTCTTGTAATATCCAGGTTTAGTCTTTCCATGACTGATTTGGGCATCAGGTTGTGAGAGGCACCCGAGTCAAACATTGCATTGTGTAGTATTTTGTCATGAACATGCAGGCTGACATAGAAAGGTAAAATGCCTACACCTGTTGTCTTTCCATCCACCTCTGGGCCAAAAAGTAGCTCTGGGGTATCATCCAACACATTAACATCATCTTTGTTGCTAGTAAGTTGGAGGGATTTCCTAATTTGTTGTTTGTAAATGCTGTGTTTGGCCAATTCCGAGAGAGGAATTGCTATCTTCACTTTACTAATCTCAGTTTCTAGGTCAAAGGGTTTTTCGGATTGGGTCTTTTGGCTATGGATGACATTTCTTTCCTTGTTCATTAACTCTTCTTCTTGACTCTTATCCTGATTTTGAGGCTTGCCCTTCTTGGCCATCTCTTGAGGGGTGACACTTGGGTTAGGGTGCAAGGATGATGTGTCCATGGGCTGCTGTTTTGAAAAAGCTGGTTCAGTGACTTCCTCAATGACTACTTCTTTTGCAAGTGAATCTGTTGGGTCATTTGGCTCTGTAAGTGTGGCTCTTTTGGGCTGCTGATTATCTTTTATCTTTTCCGGCTGTGCTATATTTACAGTTCTGCTCCTTAGCTTGTATTGCTTATGGACTTCATAAACACCTGTGTCATAGCCTTGTTTGAAGTCAAATGACTCACCTGATTTGATTGGGAACAACTTGATTACCTCATCCTCATGGTCTTCTTGTGTCAAAAAGACTTGACTTTCACCATCTAGACCCATTAAATTAATCTGAGAATCTTCATTGGGTTCGCTTGATGTGGAAGTTTCAGCATAGTTTTCTTGGAAAGGGGGTCTTATGTCTTGGTTAGGATTAGTCTTGCCAACGTTTGGGTTTTGAGTTCTCCTAAAATTTGGATTCCTAGGAGGGTTATTTTGTGGTGCTTCCCATGATGCTTTTCTTTCAACCGATTCCACTCCATCCCCCAATCTCTTCATACAAGTGAGTATTGCATCCATTTTTTGATCAAAGGCTGAAGGTTCCTCTTTGAAAGTGGTTCTCTTTTCCAACCTTGCTCTATTTCTTTTGGCAATCAGGTTAGCTTCCACTGTGACAACAACCTTTGGGGCCTCTGCAAGGGTTTGACGGTCTCTTTCCTTTAACTGATAGGCCATGTCAGGGTCAAAACCATCAGGGAATTTGTACAAAGCTAAATCAGGAGGGGGTCTTAGATTTTGTGGGATTGCGTTATATACATTGTTGAATCTTGCGCAATACTCCAAAACAGTCTCTTGGGGACCTCTTTTGATAGTGTCATATTCCCCTAGTATGTGCAGAGGATCCTTCTTCTTCTCCCATCTGCTGGTAAAGGCTTGATAAAGCTCATCAGGAGTTGTGATGGAATTTGCATTCAGGGATCTAAACCAAGTTCTTACATCCCCAGTCAGACTTTGGACAAACATCCTCATTCTCACACTGTCATCATCTATTTCATAAGTTTCAAAATGGTCTTGCATCCTTTTGGCATGCTGAATAGCTGTCAAAGGGCCAGTGGATTCAAAATATGAGATTTTGGTTTGGTAGTCTTGGGGTAGAGCTGCAGCATTAGCTGGTATCTGCAGGGGTGCATACCTATTGGCCATATTTACAAGGTTCAAGGGGTTGACAGGGATAAATGGGATAACATGGATAACAGGTATAATAGAGTTGATGGGAGGAGTAGAAACTAGGATGTTGTTCACAGGAATATGTGCAGTGGATGAAGGTGTGAAAGGAGGGCTTTGAGATGTAGAAGGGGAACTGGAGGAATCAAGGGTAGATTGAAACAGAACCTTGATTGGAGTTGGTACAATGTTTGGATGACCTGCTTCAGGACTTGAATCAGCAAGAGTTTGATGTTCCTGCTGCTTCCTAATGATCCTAGGGATTATATTAGGATTTTCAAAAACAGCTGGTGGTTCTGGGTCAGGATTTGACCTAGTGTGTCTGGTTTCCCTTTTAGGAGCCAGCTTCTGAATTTGTTTTTGGTATTTTCTAAGATATTTTAGGATTTGTTTAAGGGACTGCTCAAGCTTTTAAAGCCACTGTCTTGGCAAACAACAGTTGAAAAACAATATGCTCGGGTCCCCAGCGGAGTCGCCAATTATGTTAACACCCAGGTTGTTCCCTATGACTCCCGAGGGAATACGGCCGGGGTAACCACTAACCAATCTTTGGATTACAACTTCTAGCCAAACTGTAATCAGAGAGGGCTCTCTCTTTATAATTTGTCTCTATTTTGATAGTACTTTAGGCTAGCTACGATGTTCAAACTTTTGTTTTTGTGTTTGGTTGGAGAATGTTTCAGTCAAGATATATATGCTCTCACTAGAATGTTATATGTCATTGGGCAATGGAGTCAGTGGTCCTTTAACTGTTTTGAGGTGTTGTGTGATGCTGTAGTGATGCTGCATAGCAAGGTTAGTGTCTGAGAAACAAACGTTCATAAAGTGATTGGGTGGGTTGTATCCAGTTTATGCAAGGCAATCAAGAATCTTACAGTAAACTGCTAGAGAAAGACAGTGAGAATATTGACCTAGGAGCATTTAAGAATTTCTAGGTAATATTCATACATATAGAATTAACAGCTACATGAGCAATTAAGAATTCATGTCCATGGTTAATTCTGAAGACAAACATTCACAGCAGTAAAAATTGAGTACAAGGTGTAGTAAAACAAATCCTGCACTATTCTTTTTCTTTACTGCTAGTTTAGTGTAACATGAATATGATTTGATAAACATAAGAAAGACAAGAACAGAGATTAAGGAAAAAACTTGTTATTTCATCAGACAGCACAGGAATTCTGCATCAACACATGAATCCTCAGCAAAACACCACAGTTTCAGGAAATCACTGAGCTGATCTAGCTCTTTGTATTAAAACATTCTGAAAGTAAATAGTATACATGCCTGAGAGTGAAAAATTACCAACCCCTTATGCGTTACTAAGGGGAGTATATATACAAAGTTTACATAAGAAAATATCTGAATGGAGAGTAAATGCTTCATTAGTAGCATGCCAACCGCTGGAGTGTAGTAGCTGAGAAAGTTAATGCTGTAATAACTTTTGTTCCCTTAGCTGTCAAAAATGGTCAGAGCCTGTTGACTTGGTGGCAGTTGGAGTCGGCTGAGGGTACGCTGTCAAAATTTGCGCATTTCTTTACCTTTTGGGCTAGCCGTCATTGTCTATGTGCTGAGTCACATTTCAGCTATTTTAAATGCTGACTTTATCATGCTGTTTGTCTTGTAGTGACCTGGAGCTGGCAGTGACCGAACAGCTGAAGTTACCGTTGCAGAATTTGAAGCATCGCTTGCCACCAATCCTCTTTTGGCATTTGATGCCTCCTAATCTTTATCAAGGTGTCATCGGCCTCTGTATATCTGTGGAAATTAGGAGGAGTCTCGAAAAGATGATTCACTTCATTCTCAATAAAGAACAGGCCTTCCAATTTGTCATACAAGCTCTGTCCTAAGGGAGGTCCTGTTTGTTCAGATGTATTGCCAGATGCAGTAATCTGATTCTCAATGTATGTTGCCATTTTGTTGGCAAATTGATCCCGGGGGACTAGTTTTCCTGCACCAGTTAGGAGGCTGGGTAGGCATTTTGCTTGTAGCAATGCCAACTTGACTTTGAATTCCTCCACATCTGCTATGATCTCATAGCACTTCCTCTCCACAGTTTGTACATAGTTCCTGAGAGTTGGCACCTTCTTGGCAGTGACGACAGCCTCTGTTCTGTTGGGAATGCCTATGGCTGTCAGTTCCTCCTTTTCCTAACTGTTCAGGAAGTCTATCATTCTGTTGGCCTGCTCTGGTCTGTTTTGCAGCAGTGTTTTGGCCTTATTGATTTCTGTTTGTGCTTGGCCCAACAAGTCCATCTGTTCATGCATTGTTTTTATTGATCTCCAATGTTGAGTGATGGATTGGCCTATTTTGGCCCATAGAATCCTCCTTATGTCGGCCATGGCAGTTTCTAGATTTAGCTCTTTCTCTAAGGCCTTTATCTTATCCTTTAGGGTCTTTATCTCTCTGCCCTGTTCTGCAACAGTTACCTTCGACTTGTCATATTTGGCATCCAGTTCTGCCAATTTTTCCTTGGCCTTCTTTATTTCGTTGGCCTGGAGCTCCATTTCCTTGATGGCCTTGGTCAATTCCTCTACACTTTTGCTGGCTTCTGGAGCTGTTGTTGTTCCTGCTGCTTCTGTTGTGGGGGCCACTGCTGCCCCTGAAGTTGTTGCTATTGTTGAAGTAGTTGGAGGAGCTTGGGAAGTGGATTCTCCTTGTTTATTTTGTAATGCTCCTTCCATCTCTTTCTCCAAATCCCTGATCCTCTGGTCTTGCTGCATTAAGAGGTCTAATTGGTCATCAACCTATTTTTGCTTTTGAAGCTCTGCGGTTTGAGGGTGCTCTGTGGGATGCAGCTTCAACCTTTTCTTTAATGCATTCAGGTCATCATCTTTCTTCTTCATAAGGGCCTTCACACCCTTTGGATCACTAGGATCATGTCCTAGATCAATGATGATCTCCTCAAGAGACTTTATTCTATTGTCCTTGGCCAGAGAGGACATTCTCTCAAAATCCAACTGAGTGTTGGTATTTTTCAGGGACTCTTTCAGCTCATGTGCCATGGTGTCCTTCTCCACCAAGGTTGCATAGACCATCTCCCCAGTCTGTTTATGGAGTTCAATCTGGTCCATGGGATGTATATCTCTGGCTAGGACCTCCACCCTTGTCTTTACAAAATCTGCAGCTGACTTAGGCTGTGGCCCTTTGGGCTTAAAATGGCTGAGCAGCAATTTTTCCTCCTGAATGTCATATACCGACATTAGCCTTTCTTGCTGGGCTGGGGTTGCATCAAGAAAATGTTTATAAACCTCTACCCTCAGCAGATCATTCTGAGCTTTTATTTGTTTGAAAGAAGCCTTAGTGCTCTTGGGCTTCTTGCTCTGCTGGGAAGAGGAGGACACCTCTAAGCCAAGTTGTAAACCTTGCTCCTGCTGAAAGGAGCTTGTTCCTGTGTGTTGGTTGCCCTCCCTGTTTTTCCTTGAGCTGTCAAGGAATTCTTCAGTGATGTCTTCCACCTCTGGGGAGTCTAGCCTTTGCCTTTTGGCTTCTGGTTGCTGGGAGGATCCACTAAGAGGAGTGGACTCTTCTCTATCTCTTTTTGTACCCCTTTCCTCATGTGCTGGGGTCTGCAAACAAGGAGCAGTCAATGGCTCAGTCTGTGGTGGTGGTGTTTGCATTATTGGAGCTGCCGGCAGCCCAGTTTGTGGCAGGACAGTTTGCCCTTGCTGTTGTTCCGGCTGCTGCTCTGTTTGTTGCTCTGTTACAGGGGCAGGCTTTTCTTTCACTGCTTCCTCCTCTGCACCCGTTATGCCTTTGCCTTTATCTGTCGTCGGTGCTGATGTAGAGGGTGCCTGTGGTGCAATCCTTGTGGCCGAGGTCCCTTCTCCTGCTAAGTGAGGCCGTTTGAGGGGTACCTGCTGCACAGAGTCTAGGTCAATGGTCTTTTCAAGCTCCTTCATATTCTTTAGCATTATTTCTTCTTCAGTTAGCTTTTCAACTAAAGTACCCTGTAGCCATTCTTGCTGGTTGGCATGTCTCTCAATATGTGGGTATTGACAATGCCTATAACCTAGAAGTCTGTATTTGGTTCTTCTTTCAGTGATGAAGCCCTGAGGGTCATAAGGGACCCACCAGAAACTGTATGATAGTTTATATTTGTCCTTGAGGATGAGGTCAACATCTTCCCATCCTTCTTTTTTATTCATGATGAATGGGCCCAACTAGTGTTTGAACTTGAGGTGAGCCTTCTTCCTGGAGCTGCGGAAATGGGTGAGGTCAGACTGAATCAATTTCCTATAATATTCCAAGGCAAATATCCTCATGGGCACATACTTTGGGAGTCTGAAAGAACATAGCTCACAGCCATAGACCCTGATGACTGTGTGTTCCTCATATAGGTACCAATCACCTATTTTACATTTTTTGGAAAGCTGCAGAGCCTTCTATATCTCTGTTGACATTCTGGGAGGAGGGGACCTCATTAATAGGCAAGAGACTGGATACACAAATTGGTCAACAAACTCACAATAGGAATAGGGCGAGTTTGTGACTTTGTGATAGACAGAGGTCCAGAAGATGACATATCTTCTTTCCCCTCTATAATCCAGCTTTTTGATATAGCATGGAAAAGCCTCAGACTGATAATACATAAAGAGATGATAAATATAGGCCGAGTACTTGAAGACACCCTGCCTGTCCACTTTGCTCAGCTGATCATGAATCTTATTAGCAATGAACTTGGCAAAGTTGTATTTGTGGGCAGGGGGTTGGCCTGGGCTGTAAACAGCCAGCAATACTAGCATGGTTTGATCCACATGCTCACTGGTGTTGTACCCCAGCACATAAGCAATCATGTCCAGGAGTAATCTGCCTACTTCAATGAAGTGGACATTTAAATAAGGAGGTGGCCCTGCAGGCTGGCACTCAGGTCTCATGAATGTCCTGGTGACCCTTTGAATCTCCTCACTGGTCATTTTGGTACCAGTGCCCAGCAGATAGTTCATAGAGAATGGGAACAACAGCTCTGTCTGGTCAAAATGTAGCATTTTGTTGATGGTCTCAGGATTAATGTAGAAAAGGACCCTCCCAGATGGGGTGCTGATGGCCCTGTGGTGCACATCATAGTTTTCAGCACATAGGCGAATGATTTCATGAAACACATTTACAGAGGGGAGACAATAGTATGGCAGGTTTGACTCCCAGATGCCATATGTATCATGACCAATTAGGTAGTCCTCTCTCAACTCTCTGAAGGTTTGCAGAAAATCTCTGTTTCCCACATAGTCTTCAATAAGGTAGTCCTGGTCAGCAAGAGATAAAGACTGCAGGTCTTTATTGGGTGGATTTAATGGAGCAACACTGAGAGCTGTGGGTGCAGGGGCAGCCATTGTATGGTTTGATTTTGAGTGATATGATTGCACTGGTTTGCAAAGCTCTTAAGAGCTTAAGTGATAGGCCAACTATGGACAAATTCTGAAATGCTTTTTTATAGTGAAAAAACAGGCTTGCTTCTGCAGTCTTGGTAGGTTCACAGAGATTGTGAATTGCTAGAGGTGAATTGCAGAGGGTGAGTGAGATTTACTCTGGTTGAAAAATGTTGTTGGTCTGCACTCGGCAAAAGGGAACAATGTCGGGCACCTCAAAGATAATTTCACAATTTTTGGCTCGCGAATTGAGTGTTTCAATGCTGAATTTGTGGTTCTGGGGGTAAGCAGGTTATCTTCGCTCACTTTAGATAGTAGGTGAAGAGTTTATATGGAACTCAACAGGTATTTTAATGGCAATTTATAGAGAAATGGTATGCATGGGTGAAAATGGGGAATTACGGTGAATACCTGGATAGAACGCTTAAACAGCTTGCGGGCCGAACTCTGAAGGTTGACTTGATGAATAGGAATGGTTGCAATTTGAATTTGGAGGCCTGAAGGTGCTTTGGCAGCTGCAACGACTATCTCTTCCTTTACGCGAAAATGACATAAAAACTGCCCAAAACGTGACTTTAACGACAAAATTCGGAAAAAATAGGTAATTGGCGCCTTTCCGCCGATGACGTCAACATGATGTCATGGCGGGCCCGGGTACGGAGGATGACATGGTTGCTGAGGTGTAGGCTAGGGTGGCAGGACACAGTGGCGGGTGGATGATGGTGGCAGGGCTACGTGGAGGGCCACACGGCGCGGGGGCGGGGAAGGGCGCTACGTCATGCTGACGTATTGATGACGCAAGGGGGAGGCGGTAACGGGATGGTGGTAAGCGGGTTCCCCGCACCACCTTTGGGCAAAGGTGGTATCGGGGAGGGGGGCTCCGAACAACCCCACCGCCTGCCACACGTCCCTTGTACGGGGCGGAAAACCACTTTCCCCGGATGCTAAAGGTCGGTAGGTCGGGGAGCGAAAATGACCGCCCACCGTCAGATCTGGGCAGCGGAGATCGGACGGCTGGCGGGTCCTTCGACGGATCGTGCAGGTTGGGGGGGGTCCCGCTGGCCTATTAAAATATTCAATTAAATACTTTTGGGCGGAGAACCTTAGGGTTAAGGGTTTTTGTATGTATTTTCGGGATTTTTGGGTTTTTCAAGTGTTTTATAAGGAAAAATAGGTTTAGGAGTGGGTTTAGCAGGGGAAAGGGGTTTTCTGTGGCATTTTTGAGCAGAGGGGAGGTGAGGGCTTAGGGGAAAGGTTCTTGCTCATAACCAGAGGTTTAGAGCAACCCCAAGACAGGGCTGACCACAGCCCCTGGTGGACTGAAGTCTCCCTAAACAACTTATTTAGCTATAGTGCCAGGGGAGGGATATTTATACCATGTTTGGGGTTTATACACCATGGCTTTATAATAGTAGGGAAAGGGCAGTTTAGGGGATTTAGATAATAGAAGTTAGGGGTTAATGTGAATGAGGAAAGTGAATGAGGAGTGATTTCATCAAGTGTATTTGAAAGTCACTTAGTTTAGGGAGTAGATCAAAATGAAAAGATTTTTAGACAAGAAATGTGGCTTTTAAAGGAACAAGAACCACCATAAAACCTCAGATCTTCTCACCAATCTCAAATAGATGAAGGGATGTTAGTAATGAGAGTGAAAGGGGAAATTTGGGAAGTTAGACATGCTTCCTTGCTTTGCTGCAACCTCATGGAGAAGAGGAGCTTCTCAACCATTGATTTTCCTTTGTGGACATTTTCAGCACACATTTATTTGCAAGGAATGATATTTCTGCAACCCCAACTGCCTACCCATCTACTTGCCTAGCATTTTTTGTTTCTTCTTGGAGGGTGCACTTGGACTTGCAGACCCTTATTTGCCTTTTCTTTTCTTTGGCTTTTGCCTTTTGATTTTCTATCTAATTCTGCCCTTATTGCTTCCAAGGTCCCAGATTAAGCAGTTGGGAACCTTAGTCCTCTACCTAAGCTACTTGTCTGCCAAGATTAAACAGTTTGGACAGACTTCTTTCTCTATTCTACAACTGAAAATTTAAAACATGGCATGATCCAGATTAGGCTGTTGTATCATCCATCAAAATTGAGACAACATCAAGCTATATACACAGATTGTTTTCTCTTGGAAATATGTGATCTTTTTATGATCAAAGCAGAGCATATTTGGAACTTTTCATTGTCAATCATGAAATATGAAACCTATTGGTATAGGTAGCTAAGACGTTGCAAATATGAAAAACTCTGAAGTATCATTGCATTTACATCTACTAGCTTCTCTCATGCCTGTATAATTTGTTCATTATCTGCCTCACAACTCCTTATTTCTTCCTTTAAGCTTCTTAGTGTATCTTCCAAATAAGAAGAGTTCCCAACACCATACTACTCTTATGATTCATAGGGAGAGTCTTTGTAGTGTACCATCTTGCTATCTATTTGATATTTCTTCCTGCAAGGTATATCGTGTTAGCTAAACCAAATCACAATAAGCCAACATACCTTAGTATATCTCGGGGGGGGTAGGATACCTTGTCTGCAAGATCAGTGTGATACATGTATAACATAATCAGTTTGATACATGTATAACATAATTATTGCATCATATAGAAACATAACACATAAGTATATAACCATGCACCGATCATTCTAGCTAGGGTCCAACCATCAATGCATTACCTTATCAACAACACATACCACAACCACTACATCATTGTACACTTAAACACATGCAAACATTAACATGCATAAGTAATTTGTAAACAACCACACACACACATAAACACATGTAATCAAGAAAAAACGAATGATACTTGAAACCAAACCTACAAGAACGATACATGTAACCAAACATAGCAGAATGTAACCAAGAGACATATAACAACATGTAACCAGTCATACACTCATCATGATGCACTCCACAATAACAACAACAAGTTCCCCATGATGACATCACTAAAACCATGATTAACATTATGCAAATGCAACAAGCACATGGAATGGAAGTGTAAGAGACACACATGCAATTGACATGAATTCATGACCAACACACAACCATTCTAGTTTGAGCGGTGAACAATGTTCTGATATCACTTTCTAACACCCTCCTCCCACATCTACCCAAGAAACCATCTAGCTGGGGTAAACATGCGACGAGAGGCCACTATGATATGATTCTACCTCCTCAGTTACGTTAAGGAAGTGGAACCGATGGAAACACACCATACAAACATCCAACATCATCATTAGAAACCTTAGGAACCAACCCAACCTTTCTGCCAACCAGCCCCTGGATCCCACTAACTTTTTTTACTACTTGACCTGTGGATGCTGTCATGCTATGGGTATTCCCGTGTCCAAGGACCTATGGATGCTCTCGCAGGCCTACAAGCTAGCATCCAAGGACTCTTTTTATCAATATTGTTCCAGCATCCCCAGGATTTGAGCCACTTTTTCAAGCCCATAGCCCAGGTCACTACCCATAATTGAGTCACATATTCATAGCCGTAAAACAACAAGGAAATGACAGTATAAATGTAACACTTGAATGAGACCTTGACTAGACCCTTAGTAGCCATGACATGCATTTCTTCAAACATATCACGAATATGTAATCTACAAGTGTAAATAACATATATGAGCATAGGGGTCTCATACTTAGCTGAGAATCTCTAAGAGACATTGATTCCTCAACATATTAACTTTTGTTTCATCCATTAGGTCATAGGTACATTGATTATTCATTTACAAGTAAAAACAGGATGGGAGTCATGCATTGCTACTGTCATAAAACACATATAAAACTAGCATAATAGCAACATAATTACCAATGAAATCACATCTACATAAACCACATATAATCTAGTGTAATACTCATAGAAATACAAGGAGAAATAATCTCATATTGATGATGAAAAATCCAAACCCAGGATGGGACTTCCACGTTCCACCTGACTGTAGAATGGTTGAGCCAAATCTCTCTTCATCCATTAACCCCTATGCCATATTCTAAGCATGAAAGTGGGATCTTATAGAACAAATCAATCAAAAACTATCTAGATCTTATAGATGTTATCGACCTCAACCCATGAAACATTGATTCCACCTCACGGTCAGACATCATAAAACTATCAATTGATTGGTCTCTATCCAAGCCTTCTAGAGTGTTTTTCCAGCCAAGGCTTCCAGGAGTAGTAACTCAACCCACATCTTTTATCGGGCTTCCATGTCATTTATCCAACTAGGGATTCTAGGACTAGTAACTCAACCCACCAAATTCCTTTTCTCCTAATTTCCTTTATTTTCATAAATATATGTGCCAAAATGCCACTTTTCCTTGCATGAAAGTGTCTAGCAACCTCTCGACACTCTCACAGGCCTGTAAGCTAGCATCTACATACGCGTTTGTCAGTTTTGGGTCAGTTTCCCTAGGATTTAAGCCACTTTTTCATGCCTAGAGCCAAGTCATTGCCCAAAATTGAATCACATCTTCATAATACTAAAATAACAAGGAAATGACAATATAAATTCAATCACTTTAATGTGACCTTGACTGGAACCCTACTAGCCATAACACGCATTTCGTCAAACATATCATGAATATGTAATCTATAGGTGTAAATAATGGATATGAGCTTAGCGGTCTCAAACTTAGCTAAGAATCACTAAGAGATAGTGATACCTCAACATATTAACTTGCATTTCATCCATTAGGTCATAGATACATTCATCATTCATTTACATGTATAAACATGATGAGAGCCATACATAGCTACTATCATAAATGACATATATAACTAGCATAATAGCAACAGAAATACCAATCAAATCTCAACCATATAAACCACATATAATCCAGTATAATACTCATAGAAATACAAGGAGAAATAACCTCATATTGATGATTCAAAATCCAAATGGGGGATGGGACTTCCACATTCCACCCAACCGTAGAATCACTGAGCTAAATCTATCTTTAGTCATTCACCCCCATGCCATATTCCATGCGTGAACTTTGGATATCATAGAACACATCAATCAAAAACCATCCAAGGCTTCTAGAGGCCATCCACATCAACCCATCAAACAGTGATTCCAACTCACAGTCAGACATCACAAAACCATCATTAGGTTGGTCTCTATCGAAGCCTTCGAGGGCTTCTAGACCATTTGTCCAACCAAGGCTTCGAGGACTAGTAACTCAACCCACATCTTTCACTGGGATTCTAGAGAATTTGTCAAACCAAGTCTTCGAGGACTAGTAATTAAACCCACCAAGGTCTTCTAGGGCGTTTGTCCAACCAAGGCTTCCAAAACTAGTAACTCAAACCAAGTTGTTGCAGGGCGTCAATATTGTTTGTCTAACTAGGGCTTCGGGGAGTAATAACTCAACCCAAGCTAAGGAAACATGAGAACAACCAAAACAAAACAAGGAAACAAATTCACAATCGTTATGTCTATCGAGGAAATGGCAAGGGTAGGAAATCCACTTTTAGTCCTTTGTTGGCATTATGATGCATGTGATGTCCTTGATGGCTACTCACTAGCAACAGAATTCACAGATCAGTTCAAAGGTGATGGAATGAATACAACAGAATACCAAAATTGTAATGGTAATGACATGATGTGTTTACAAATATGATAGAATGCATGGTAGTTCTGAGGAATCAGTTTAAAGCAATGATAAAGTTGTAATTTCAAGAACTATACACAGGTTCTCTTAAGCCATGTCGTGTATGCACACGAGCTTAGTGAATAAAAGTAGCGTATGGTTTTTTTCACCATGGTGTTCTAAATACCAAGGGCCCTTACCATGGCATTGGCCCACAGTAATATGTGTGAAAACGAATATTGATCTCATCGAAGTGCTAAAGTGTGCAAGTGAAATGGTTTTTGATGAATACTTCAATTTGAAGTATATTATCATTGTAAGGGCCATAATTGTCACATTTATCTTAAATAATTTTTCACAATGAATACAATGATGGATCAGGATCATGAGACCTGAATCGACTTTTAATTGTATGATCTTCTCATGGATTGACTAGATCTAAGTACTCACACATGATTTTATCTCTAATTATTATGATCTAGGTCTTTCTGACTTTCTGAAGAGTTGCACAAATTTAGGTCAAAATTTGCAGATCTATATGCTCGTTGGTTTCAAGAAAAGCACATATACACGTAGTTCCACTTATGAATAATCGTGTATATAAAGTAATGGGGTTTTGTTCATAGATGAATGATCAACCTGATCAGTGTTGTTGTTTCTCTCTTGTCTATCAATGATGTCCTCATGTTCATCTTGGTTGAGTGATAATGTCTGAGCTAGATCTAATTGAATGATGAAGTTGAACTTGGTCTTTAACTCATTCAAGAATGGTAGGATTACTTGTTGATTATGATTGAAGATTAGAGATAGTTATATGATTGGTTCAAAGTCTTGCAGTAGATCTAAGTATGATTTAGTGTTATTTTCAGAAATTGTAGTGGTCAATTTTTTAGTTTACAATATATTAAGATTTGCACGCGGGTTTCCTTAAGTGAAGTAGCATATACATTTTGGAAAATGAATGACTAGGGTTGTAGTTGATTCTGTGAGTTGATGCATCATTCTGAGTTCAGTTCTATATACTAGTTACAATGATCTGACTATTCCAGTTGATTGGTTACGTTTTGATTATGTATCATTTGTTTGGGTTTCAGTGATTGGTTGATTTTATGTGTTAGACATTGATGATTGTATTACAGTGATGATTGAGCCTAAGTGTTGATACTGGATCAAGTGTGAAAATTTAGGAAATGTGGTCCATGGATGTTTCTAATGGTTGGAGCCTTCAGTGAGGAAGTCGAAGCTTCCTACCAGTAGTAGTCGATGATCAAATTAGGGGGTTGGAGCTCCATTCCAGTAGGAGATGGAGAATGAGTGAATGTTTTAGCCATCATCAGGTGGGTGCTTGTGTATTGGTATGATTCTGCACCAGTACAAGAATGTAAGAAGTTTTTTATATTAATAGGTTTTAAAGACTGAGATGACAGCAGCTGTGGTTTTCTCCCACATTAGGTTTCCACCTTAAATCCTGGTGTTCATGTGTATTTACTTATGTGTGATACTTTATTATGTTCTTACTACTCCTAGTTACTACTCATCAAATACCTGATATATATCTTACATTTATGTTCAAAGTTTAACAAATAAAGAATTAGTTGTTTTACAAGTTTACTAAGCATATGCTAATTTATTTTACAACAGACACATATATATTCTCGTTGGGTTAAGTCAATTCATGTATACATTTCAGAAAATAAAATTATTATCAAGAGCTTTTAAAATATTGATTCACCAACCCCCCAGTACTTTTTCCAACAATTGGTATCAGAGCAGGTCCTTCAAATGAAGCTTGATTTCTTGAAGGAAGATCTCCTAAGATGAGAAATCAAGACGAATCGACATCTATTAGACTACCACTCTTCAAGGAAAATAATTTTATATATTGGAAGACAAGAATGAGATCATATCTTCAATCTCTTGGAGCATATGTTTGGGAAATTGTGGAAGGAGGTTACCAATATCTAGTTGCAATTCCCATAGATGCAGCAGAAAATAAGACATATGAAACCAATGCCAAAGTTGTCAATGCTTTATTGGGAATACTGACAGAATCAAAATTTGTCAAAGTTATGTAGCTAAACACAACAAAATAATATGGGACAAAAGCATTCAAAGCTATGAAGGCAATACCAAGGTAAAAAGTGTTAAACTTCAAACTCTCATAATTCAATATGAAACTATGACAATGCATAATGATGAAAGTATTTCCAGTTTATTTCTACGTATAGATGAGATTCTAAATCGCACGAAAAATATGGGTGAAGAAATAAAGGACACTAATTTAGTAGAGGAAATCTTAAGATCTCTAACTCCTAAATTCGACTCGGAAGTGCCTGCCATTGAAGAGAATGAGGATCTGTAGACTCTTACTATTCTTCAACTTCATGGAATCCTTAATGCTTTTGAAATGAGGAAAGGAGGTCCCTCAAAAGTCATAGAAGTCATATATAAAGCATATATAAAAGGAAAAGAAAAGGAAGAACACAAGGAATTTGGATACATATTAGAAGAAGATGAGGTGAACTTTGTAAAGAAACTTCAATTGGGTACCAGAAGGTTCAGAGGTAACCTTCCCTTCAAATGTTTTTCTTGTAGTAGAGTTGGTCATTATGCTGCTAAATGTTGTCATAAAGACAACCATGACAAAGGTAAGGATTCTGCAACAGGTAATATGAGACAGTTTGACAGTGAAGAAGTTATTATACCCATGAAGATAGTGATGCTTTGTCAAATAGTGAAGGAGGTGAATCTAGTCAAGATCTTAAATTACTCATTGCTTTTGAGAAAAATACTAATGAGTCTAATGATAAATTTTTGGATGCATTAGAAGAAAAGAATTTCTTTTAATAAATTACTCAACTCAAAAATTTCCTGGAAGAAAATGAAGTAGCCATAGATATTTTGAAGCATCAACTCATAGAAAAGGAAAAGCATAATGAGAATTTAGAATGTGAAGTAGTAAGTATAAGAAAGGAACTTGAGAAAATAAAAACTCTGAATCTTTAATTTTATAAATGCTATGAAATATTACATGAAATTATCACGATACAATGCTCTCCTCTTATGAAGACGGGTATTGGATACACTAGAGAAACATCTCAAACAGAAAAGTCTCTTGCCATGACCATAAGCTGTCTAAATGAAGCAAAAACTAGTTAGAAAAGCTTCAATAATGTAGCAAGAACTAGTGAGCAGAGCTTCATTAATACAAAAAAAACCTAGTGAGCACAGCTTCAGTCTTCAACAAAAGAATAAAGGCATTCCATAGGTAAATAATGTTCACTCCAATCCAAGGATGAACAACAACAGAAACATGAGTCGAAAGGTAAACAACACCAAAAGATTGTATGGTCACATAAATTTCTTCTTTAATGGACAATGTTTCTTATGTCATAATTTTGGTCATAATGCTACTCAATGTGTTGCATACAAAACTATCATGACTAGAGAAGAAATAAAATAAAGGAATGAGATAAGAGTCAACAATAACTCTTATAATATAATCTCACATCTTATTGATGAAATTGAATGCTAAGTTTGCAATAACTTTAAACATGAAGAATATGACTGTAGGAGAATATTACAGCCAACATCGCAAAAGGAGAAACTATAAACAATTTCCAAGGTATGTAAAAGGAATGAGTTAGAGTCTAAAAGTTATGGCATAACATTGTTTGCAGAAGGATAATAAAATCAATTGTACATTGATAGCAAATTCTCAAAACACATGACAGGTGATAAAGATAAACTTATTTCATATAATGCTTTAGAGAAGGAAAAGAATGTAACTTTTTGAAATGTCTCACCTATTGTCATTAAGGGCAAAGGTTATGCTTTTCTAAAAGTTGGTAATGTTATGTATGTTGATGGATTAAAGCATAACTTGTTGAGTGTTAGCCAAATGTGTGATCAAGGAAATGAGGTGGTATTTTGATCACAAGAATGTGTGGTTCATGAACTTGACACATGAAAGACCATAATAAAATGAACTAAAACCCCGAGCAATATGTATATATTGAAAGGTGGCCAAGAACAATGTTACATAAGAAACACAAAAGAAAACTGGTTATGGCACAGAAGGTTTGGACATCTAAGCTTCTCTCAAATAAGGAGATCAAGTAGGCTCAAAGTTTTTCATGATCTACCCTACATCACCATACCATAAAGTACCATATGTAATTCATGCCAATTCGGTAAGAAAACCAGAGTTCAATTCAATGCTAAAGAAGGATCAGCAAGTAAGCCTCTTGAATGTTGAGTTACACAATGGGTATGTATTTACTCTTAATTCCATCACCTTTTTCCTCTTTCCTTATCTCTTTCATATCTTGATACACTAATATATTGATGTATTATGATAAGAAACAAATGAACTACTCTCGATTAAGATTTAGCCACCGTAACTAACTCTTATTCCTTTTTATGCAGAGAAATGATGAAAGGAGTAGTTGTTGTTCCCTAGAGACAGAAGAGCGTAAACCAACAAAGGAAGAATGAGGTGCGTCAATCACAGTAAGGTCAGAGGATGAATCAGGAGGATCAATGCTACATATGAAGGGTGTCAGAAGATAGCATTCAGTTGTGAATCCCTTGGGATCTCCCAATCCTAAGGGATCACATTTATCTTCTACCTCTTTTTGACTATAAAAGTAAAAACTGTAGGAGGAAAGGGAATCAACTTTTTGTTCATTTCAAATTGTAATTTTACAGTATAGGCTCTCGCTTTGGAGGAACATGACAATATTGTAATGAGAATTGAGTTCAATGGTTAATATATAATTTATGTTGTTGTTGATTCGTATTCTATGAAGTAGCTCAGCAGTATTCGCTTGTGGCTAAGAGCCCGACCTCTGGTGGATCAAACTGCTATCCCCTGTGTTATGTGTTATGAAACCAGCTCACAAAAAGATAGAAAAGATAGATCAATGCCTTAGAATTCAGCCTCTTTAAGGGGGCAACCTCTTTTACATTACACAAATGAACAATTCTTGGATGATACAAATGACAAGACCTCCTTTCGATATATAGGAGTCTAAGGGGTCATAATATAATAAGAGCCGGCATAACAATAATAATGTAAGGGAAAAATAATAACAATATTGGGCTTTTATGGGGCACAATAGTAACAATATGGGGAATACATGGGTACAACAATATAATAAGGGTGTTGTACTAATAATAATAATGGGTTACACTAGTAGTATAGGGGCCTAACATGTCCCTCTCCTTCAAAAAGTGTTGTCCTCAATGCTTGAGTAGCTCTTGATGTTTCTATATAAAATTCTTGTCCTCCCATGTGGAATCTTCAGCAGGTAAGTTCTTCCACTTGATGAGATACTCTGAAATTGGTCATTTTCCTAGCTATCGGGTTCTTGTTTCTGTGACTGCTCTAGGTTCCAATATGATTTTTCCTTCCTCTTCAATTTCTGGCAATATTGTTTGAATTGGGACATTTTGCAAATTTTGAATGGGTGGCCAGACTTCTTCGTCCTTCTTCCATTAATCCCTTACTTCATTTATCCAATCTGCTTGGATAATAGAAAAAGCACAAAACAATGCCTCCACATCCTCATCCTTTCTTGAGAGTGCATGTGCAACAAAACTTTGCTTCCCTTTTCTATAGATGATGTCAAAGTCATAACCCAACATATTTGTGACCCATTTTTTCTGTTCTTCTAAAGATAATAGTTGTTCTAAAAGTATTTAAGACTATCATGATCCATTTTTACCTTTAAGTGTCTTCCCATTCGATAAGGTCGCCATTTCTTAAGTGCATGTAGTATTTCCAACATTTCCTTCTCATAAATAGCTTGCTTGAGATGTAGTAGTAAAAATACCCAATCACCTACATCAAAACATTTTTCACTACGATGTTGATCTACCTATTGTTCCATTTTATTTGCACCGAAGTGGCATTATCCTTTAAAAGTTGGAGAACATGTTGTTGATGCTCGATGTGATCTTTCACTGCTTGAACCTTTTTCTTCTTGACATGTCCTTCTATCTTGAGAGTTTGAGGAGTGGTAGTTTCTTCCAACACTGTAAAAGATATGGTCAGATTCATTTCTTGATGCTCGATGTGATCTTTCACTTCTTTAACATTTTTCTTCTTGATATGTCCTTCTATCTTGATAGTTTGAGGAGTGGTAATCCCAACCAATGAATTACAAGATATGGTTGGATTCGTTTCTTCTTTATTGATGTGATATTTAACTTCTTGTACCTTTTTCTTCTTGATATGTCCTTCTATCTTGAGAGTTTGAGGAGTGGTAATTCTTGCCAATGCTTTACAAGATATGGTCTGATTCATTTATTCTTTCTATAGGGTTGGGTCTTGGCGTATATCCTCTTCTTTGAATGTTTCTTGATCCTTTTCTTCCTCCTCTTCATCCTCTATGTAAAATAATTTCTTCTTAGCACACTTATGACCTTTAGTGCATTTTCTATCATAATTGTAACAAATCCCTTTTACTCTTTCCAATTGTTGTGGTGTTGCTCTTTGTATCCTCATAATGTGCTATCATTTGCTCCATGAAAACTGACCGTGTAACAAGTTGTTTACAAGAAAAAAGCCCTTTACACCATAAAAATTGATCTGGTTGTAAATATGAGGATACAATACATACCTTTTGTAACAGTGGTATACCATGTAGATCAAAATATTGCTCCATCTGAAGTATCCACTTTACTGGATCCTTGCCATCAAACTTCCTCATATCGTCTTTTCTTGATTTTAGGAGCTCGATCTTGAAATGACTATAACTCTATAATTTCAGTTCTTCCAATTTTGAAATTCTGACCTACAATAGCCCTCTGCGTCCTATTTCCAATGCCACTAGTCTGCTCAAATTTAGATTCTCCATGAAAGAGTTATGAACAATCTCCCAGGATGACCTGATTATATACCTTTCCAGAAGATTGAACTTCTATGAAGTGCCACGTGTCACTGTGTTAACCTTAGGATCTAAAAATATACACAAGAAACTACAGTTTGTTCTCTTTTTGTAACTTCTTACAAAATTGCAATTTGATGCTCAAAACAAAATTTATGACTATTTTCCCTAGGTCACCTATTTGGAATGTAATTCAGGAGTCTCTAAAAGGACCAATTGCCTCAGATCATATCTCCACAAATATAGCACAAAAAGCTTTGAAATTTGGAACAACGTTTCAGCGCAATTTTTTCTTAAATGGGTTTTTTCTGTTCACTTCTGAAACGTTGCAGAAATAAGTTATAGTGAAAATGCCATGATGACCAATTTGGAGCAATGAAACCCTAGAATCCAAAGCTCCGATACCAAATGTTATGAAACCAATGCACAAAAAGATAGAAAAGATAGATCAACGCCTTAGAATTTAGCCTCTTCAAGGGGGAAACCTCCTTTACATTACACAAATGAACAATTCTTGGATGATACAAATGACAAGACCTCCTTGCTATATATAGGAGTCTAAGAGGTCATAATATAATCAGAGCCGACATAACAATAATAATGTAAGGGCACAATAATAACAATAGTGGGATTCAATGGGGCAGAATAGTAATAATATGGGAAATACATGGGTACAAAAATATAATAAGGGGGTTGTACTAATAATAATAATGGGTTACACTAGTATTATAGGGGCCTATGTAACGAGCTAGTAAAGTGCTTTCTCCTCTGCCCGCTTTTCAACACAATTACAAAAAGGTAAAGTAGGTGTTTGGTGTTTGTCCACTGAGAGAGAACTGGGTTTAAAAAATGGAAGGTTGGAACCTGCGTATGGAGCAAGTAAAATGCCTACTCCCTCGTCTACTTTCTAGCAGAATTGATAGGAATTTAAGGTAGAAATAAACATTTGAATTTTTGCATGAATGACTAAGAAGAAAAGACTAGAAAACAATGCAATCCCACACCCCAAACTTGAAAAATCTAAGGGACCGATGACCCTTGGACAATCAAATTTTATCGATGGCATCTTAAGAAAAGCTAAATCTAAGCTATCAGTAGGTCCCCGAACCATTCCCTCAAGACATCCTAATGTCTCCCTTTGGACCAGAGGCTCACCATCTATAGCCTACGCTAAGGTCTACAGTAAAACTGAAGGGACTAAAAAGAGTTTTCAAGATATTGAAAACTTGCGATCAATTCCCTCACAAGAAGGGAATTCTTGCAACGTTTGTGAAGGAGAAGGAGAAACATGGGAATCTGAGGTTAAACTAGTAGAACCAAGATCTCCTGAGGTAGTAATTAAGCAAAGGACACCTAGTATCCCAGATCAAGGGAGTGTTGTTAGGATCATTCCCGCCTCTTCTAGACATCCTAGGGACAACTCTCTAGCTCTAGAGATCCTAGAAGGATACTGGCATATTTTGATCCAATGGCCAATAATCCATAAACACCCCAGAACTCTACATTATAGTATCCTATTGTTGAGATAGTTGTCAATGCCCTGATGAAAGTTATCCCTCTACAAAATATTCCCACCTTTCATGGAAGCACTTCAGAAGTTCTGAATGCATTCCTGTTTGAATTCTACATCCTATGTCAAGGTTATGATTACACCACCGACCCGTGAAACTGAAGTTGTTTCCCTCCACTTTAAAGTGAGCTGCCCTGCATTGATTTATTGGACTGGGTGGAGTCACCATCAGTGATTGGGACCAAATGAAAACTGCCTTCCTTAAAAAGTATCAAGATTATTGAAAATCTAGAGAACTAAAAGATGAGATATTCCAAATGGTAGCAAGGCCTAGAGAAAGTTTGGAAGACTATGTGGAGCATTTCCAATATAACCTCCAAAGGTCTCCCTACGCAAATCTGCCTGATAATGTTCTAAAAGCCACGATGATTAAGGGGATGAACGACCAATGGATAGAGACACTAAATATCATTGGTAAAGGTGATATCTATGAAGAAAACTATGCTAACATTATTGATTTGTGTATTAGGTGCTCGAGGGGCAGTGCAAGGCTGAAACCAGCTGAACGCGATGCAATCACCAGGGACAACAAATTCTCTGGCAGAAGCATTACTCGTACTGAAATCGAAAAACTGCTGGAAGATTTCAAAACGTATATCCTGGGAACCTTGACAACACAATTAGATATCACACAAGCCAGGCAGAAGCAGGTCGAAGCAAAACAAAACCTGGTTATTTTTTTCCCTCAATGTAGCAAGAAACATAGTCATAAAGAATGCCCAATGGATATGGTAGAGACCTGTGCCATATGCACTAAAGAACATGCCACAAAAAATTGCCCATCACTCCCAGGATTAAAAGTGGTCTTCAAGGAGGCAAAGGAATAAGTGGAACCAGTCTACGTGTTAAACTAGTGTCGCAAAAAACAAGTATGCCTACCGACCCATCTTAATTCTTTCAGCCTTCACAATATAATTATCAACGATACACAGGAGTTACATGGTAGAACCAGTGAGCTTTTCCTAATTGGTCACCACAAGCATTTTCTATGCCACCTTGGTCCAATCAGTCAAATCCAAACAATAGTTGGCCAAATTCCTCTTACTTTCCATATCCTGGCAGAACAATCCATATCCATCTCAATGGTCCCCCTCCACTTCACAGAACCAAAACTGGCAATCAAGCTAGCAAATACCTACGAACCAACTAGTAGGGACAGTCCCCCTACATCAACCTACACTACTAGCACCTTACATGTTGCAGCAGAATCCTCAACCCAATCTACGTCTAAAACTCCCAACCCAACCCAACCCAAATCCTAACAACGGACCAGCCGAGTCGGTACAAATTTTTGAATTGAGGCTTTTGTGATCCATAATATTTGTAAGAATAACTTCGGTGTAAATCACATGTAGAAAAACATTTGTCGACGCGTTTCAAACCAACTAGTGTGGTTCATCGTCGATACAAATTATTAAAGTTTTGGATCCAAAAATCGAGTTGAGAGAATCTAATGAAATCAAATTGAGGTCTGGAAAAATAATTGCGCCAGAGGATGATAAAAATATGCAATTGGAAGAACCACTACCTATAGAACAAACACCTCAAAGGGAGAATACAGTCAAGCATAAAAGCCACAAATAGAATATTACCTCTTCTCTGCCATTCCCAGAAAGATTGATTATACCTCGCCCAATCAAATATCCCGACTTTGATCTCCTCAGAGAGTTAAAAAATATTTTGTAAAGATACCCCTCCTCCAAGCTATTCAGGACATTCCAATCTATGCAAAAACCATAAGGAATTGTGTATCAAAAAGCCTATGAGGAAAATAAAGGTAACACGAATTGTCCACGTAGCCAGAACTTTGTCTGATTTATTATTAGGTAGAGAGATACCGGTGAAATATGAAGACCTAGGAAACCCTATTGTCATAATACAAATAAATGGATTCTCCTTTCCCAATGTGTTAGTCAATCTAGGGGCAACCATTAATATTCTCTCAACAACAACATGTCAGAGACTTGGCATCACAACCTTAGATCCAACTACGACCTTGCTGGAACTTGCTGACCATTCATTTATTAAACTAGAAGGGACATTTCATGATGCAATGGTGTCTGTAGATTCTTGGGAGTACCCAGTAGATTTCTTGATTATTAATCCTAGAAACCAGCTATATGGACATCCTCTAATATTAGGAAGACCTTAGCTAGTGACCAGAGATGCTTATATAAGTTATCGAACATGAAGTATGACCATAGTTAGAGGAAATGAGGTGAAGAACCTAGCTTTATACCCTCTAGCTCAGCCAAGCCTAACCATAATAAAAACTTGGAAGCAACCTGTAACATGTTCAATAGAAAATATTCGATATCCACTAACTGTAACATATGCTCTTGAATTTAAGAACAAAACAGAAGATGATATTATTAACACTTACATTAATCACCCAGCTCTCGTCTCTAATCTAAAATGTCACATGATTGAAGCAGTCCTTGATAATGGAATTGAAGAAGATCCTTTAAAATGTATCAATGACCAAACAATACTAACAACAATTGTCTATAACAGCAAACCTATTGAAATTGAGCGAGGGAAAGTCCTTAACATTAACAAAAACTTGAGTGATGACCAACAACAGAAGCTTATTCAAATCCTTAGAAAATATAAAGGGGCTTTTACTTTGGATTACCGATATATGAAAGGGATTGACCCCCAATTATATATGCACAACATCTACACTGAAAAAGATGCGAGACCCATTCGACAACCTCGGCGAAGATTAAACCCTCACCTAATAGATGTTGTTAAAGACGAACTACAGAAATTGTTAGATGTAAATTTCATCTATCCTATATTTGATGTTAAATAGGTTTCTCCATTAGTTGTGGTTCCTAAAAAGAATGGGAAATGGCATATGTGTGTCGATTACAAAGAGCTTAACAAAGAAACACAAAAAGATCATTTTCCCCTTCCATTTATTGACTAGGTTCTAGACACATTGGTAGGTAAAAAATTCTTCTCTTTCCTAGACGGCATTAGTGACTACAACCAAATCCAAATTTCCCCTGAAGACCAAGATAAGAATACCTTCACCTGCCCACAGGGGACATTTCCTTACAGGGTATTACCTTTCGGACTATGCAATGCACCTACTACATTCTATAGATCCATACTAAGTAGTTTTTTCGACTTGATAAACGAGGGATTAGAGGTGTACATGGATGATTTTACACCCTATGGAGATGACTTCGAGCAGGAATTATAGACACTGGAGAAAGACCTGGAAAGATGCATTGCTAGTAGTCTCTTCTTAAGCCACAAGAAATGCCACATGATGATGATAGAAGGCCTAATCCTGGGTCATTACATCTCAGTAACTGGAATTCAAGTAGATCCAGCAAAATTTCAGGTAAACCTCTTACTAGCTACCCCCTGCACTCAAACAGAGGTACGCATTTTTTTTGGGATTTTATGGATATTATTGGAGATTTATAAAAAAATTCTCCCAAATTACTGCACCTTTATACGCTTTGACAGGATATATCGATTTTATATGGACTGATAAATGTGACATTGCCTTTGCAGAATTAAAATGGCTAGTATCAACAGCCCTAATACTACGGGGCCCAAACTGGGATTTACCATTCCAAATTTCATCTGATGCATCAGATATGGCCATTGGAGTAGTTCTTGGCCAAGAAGAAGACAAGAAACCCTATGCGATATACTACATCAACAAAAACTTAACTCCTGCTGAGTTGAATTACACAGTGACTAAGAAAGAGTTTCTAGCTGTAATCTATGATATTAACAATTTTAGACACTATATAACAGGATACCCTATGGTCCTATATATTGATCACTCTTCTATTAAATATTTAGCTAATAAAGCTATCAGGAATGGAAGACCGACACGATGGTTAATCCTTCTACAAGAATTTGACATAACGATCAAGGATCGACCAAGGAAGGAAAATCTAGTGGCAGACTTCCTCTCACATGTGCCAAGAATAGACGACGCAGTGGCAGTAGAAGACCAGTTTCCTAATGAGCACATGTTTGATGTGACCATGAAAACACCGTGGCATGTAGATGTACCAAATTAGTTAGTAGTGGGAAAACTACTCAAACACCTGACGCCCAGAGAAAGAAAATTAATAGTGCACTGTAGCACTCATTTTCTTGGATTAGAGGTTACCTCTTTCACATAGGAGCCGATATGCATATCCACAGGTGTATTAGGGAAGACGAAATCTACGATATCCTAAAAGCCTACCACGATGGACCTTGTAGTGGAAACTTTGTAAACCACAGGAGTGGACATAAACTATTATAGATGGGCTATTATTGGCCCATGATTTTTAAGGACGCCAAGGAATTTTTCCAAGCATGCGACAGTTGCCAAATAATGGACCACCCTAGCCAATATAACGATCTGCCCCTACATCCATAGTTAGTCATCGAACCTTTTGAATGTTGGGCATTAGATTTCGTTGGCCCAATAAATCCATCATCTAATCAAAAGTCATATATGCTGGTTACAACGGAATACGTGACTAAATGGGTGGAGGCGGTAGCATTACCAAGAGCAACATAGGAAATAGTAATCAACTTTCTTTTCAAAAATTTTGTGTGGTATGGCTTGCCCAGAGAAATAATTACAGATGGAGGGCCACAATTTGTAGGCCATAGGATTGTTGCTACACTAAAAAATCATCACATTTTTCACAGAACCGCATCTCCATATCACCCGCAAGCAAATGGCCATGTAGAAAGTACCAACAAAGTAATCGAAGCCATTCTAACAAAGAAAGTCACCTCGCATAGACGTGACTGGTCTACCCAATGGCTAGAGGCCCTATGGGCATATCACACAACTTGGAGGAATACCACAGGATACTCCCCATATCAACTGGTGTTTGGTAAGGAACCTATCTTCCCCATAGAATTTGAAATTCAGACATTAAGGATAGCCCAAGAAGTAGGGTTGGATTTGAATGAAGCATAGATTAACAGATTACAACAAATAAATGAATTGGATGAAATCCGACTATCGTCTCTTCGGCATATTGCACTTATTCAACAAAAAAGAGAAAAATGGCATGACGCCCTCATCAAGAAAAAGATATTCCATGGAGGCAACTGAGCACTTTTGTACTATTCCACGTTCTATGATTTACCAGGCAAACTCCAAGCTAGATGGTTAGGTCCCTAAGAGATAAAAGAGGTGCACGATAATGGTACCCTTACATTAGCTACCATTGATGGGTCTAGTTACTCTTTTAAATCAAATGGGCATCGGGTATTCCTATACCACAAACCACTTACAAGGTAATCCTTTTGCCAACAGATACACGAAGATTCTACGATACAAATTCTCGCTGCAGAAGGCAACTCTTCGACAACACCACTCTCGTAAAGAATTTATTTTTGAAACTTGTACATACAATTGTTTTTCTGTTTTTTTCTATTCAATTGTATTTTCTTAGAACAGTAGAGATGATTGTTCATCACTTTTTTTCCTTGTTTTCCTTTGTTGTTCCCTACAGGGAACAACTACTGTTCCTTATAGGGAACAACACCTTTCAAGTATGTTTTTCTTTGTTTTCCTACAGGGAACAACTGTTGTTCCCTACAGGGAACAACTGTTGCTCCCTACAGGGAACAAATGTTGTTCCCTATAGGGAACATTACTTTTTGCGTTTATTTTTCTTCGTTGTTCCCTATAGGGAACAACTTTTGTTCCCTACAGGGAACAACACTTTTCGCGTATGTTTTTCTTTGTTGTTCCCTACAACGAACAGTTGTTGTTCCCTATAGGGAACAACACTTTTTGTGTGTATTTTTCTTTGTTGTTCCCTAAGGGGAACAATTGTTGTTCCCTATAGGGAACATAACTTTTTGCGTGTATTTTTCTTTATTGTTCCCTACAGGGAATGGTTATTGTTCCCTATAGGGAAGAACACTTTTGCGTGTGTTTTCTTTTGCTGTTCCCTTCAGGGAACAACACCTTGTGAGTATTTTTGAGAACATGCTTCCTTCCCATTGCATGATCATTAATATCCCATCCCAGTTCACTCTTTATGATCCTCTTTATAGCATAAAATTACAATACATATCTAAGGACCAAAAGTATGGAGTCTACTGAAGCAAGCGAATATCCTGAATATTATCATCTTTAACAAGATTGCTTTGTGATGATCAAAAAAGAAACGACAAAATTATCTATATCACTTCATTATCCTCATTTATGCTCTAAATGAAACTGATTGACTATCTTTACCATGTCAGTTCTCCCCCATCTCATATAATTTTCTCTGTTTATTATCAATAAGATTATGAGTATATTTCTTTTCTATTGATATGTTCAAACTTCTTCCGCCATCCCTACTCTTAATGAGTACTGAACCACCTTCTATATATAAAATGGGGAGTGTTCAAAAAAAGATATATATATATATATATATATATATATATATATATATATCACTAACAATTTTATGACTTCTTTTCCACATATGGAGGATAGGGGGTCTCATTATAGCCAGCCTACCATGATCATAAGGAACGAGAGAAGTGGAATTCCCACTGTGTCCACCACACTAGGGATATGATCCAATAGATGCATCAAGAAACAAATTCCATGGAACATGAGGTCTCATCACGAGTTAGCCTGACCACTTTCGCTACTTCCTAGCGAACGGCAATGTGTTCATATGGTTACCATGCCAGCACATTGGTCTCTACTATGGACATCATAATGTACTTCCCCAATTACACATAGAGGACCATGGCTCCCTAGGGTTAGAAAGCAACTCTGGCGAGGCTATAGATCCCTGCAGGCAACATAATCTCTGCTTATGGTATTGAAGTTTTATTTTCTACATCAATAATTATTACAATGCCCTCTTCTTATTTTTCCATTTTTCTAAGGAGAGATTATTTCCCTAACTTACCTTGAACCTTTATGCATAAGTTAATCTTTAAAAATCAATCACAACGTTTTCAAGTGGAATAACAATAGTAAGATATCATCTCGTGCATATGATGTCCTTTTTATTTATCGCATCACCTCATGGCATCTTTTCACTTATTAATAATTCTCGTTACACGCCTTGTTTTCATTACTCCAATATCCTTTTATGATCCTTTCATTAATATACATACCCTGCCGCTTTTATTACCCAATCCATCACCCATGTACTTCGTCGCTAGCATGTCATCTTTTCATCCATTTGATCGTAGGTGACCTATCATTTCAAGAGGAGGCAAGGAACTCCAATATACTCATGGATGTGCTCTCATCTTTTCGTTTGATTCTGTAGAATAATACGACATCCCATAATCACAGAGCAAGTAGTATTATAACAATCCTCAATTTAACGGTATTTATGTTTATAAAACATCACATGATAGATCCATTACAACCATTTTCTGTTTCATATCTCGGCTCTGTTGGTTTTTGTGCTTTCTCCACTGCACTAATCGTTTGCAGAAGAGGGAAGAAATCAAGCATCATGGGACGAAAAATAGTGCACTGAGAACCTTTAACACTGGTTGTCTCTAATGAAGCCAAGGAAATTCTAGCTCATGCTGGATGGACAACATATTTTACAAAATTTCAACCCCCAGTGAGGAAATTGCCATTGAATTTTTACAGCATATATAGAATGGAAAATCCTTGGTGAGAGGTAGACAAATCACTATAATATATGCTCTGATAGAAGAAGTGTCTGGGTTGCTAGCAGAAGGACCAGTATGGGCTGACAAACGATTAAGTCTGCATGAGGCTATGCAGATTTTTAGGGACAGAGGACAAGAGCTAATCAAGAACGGTAAAGGCATTTGTCCATCTTCTCTTGGAGAGCCATGGGGAGAATTGGCACGAATTTTCCAAAAATGTATTACCTGCTATGGGTGTAGAGATGTGGTAAGGCTGCGTTAACTCAAACTTTTATCAGTTTTAAAACAAAAATGCTATGTTAATTTTCCTCCACTCTTGAATTCATTATTGCATGACACTGCCAAGAGGCTGAGATGGTCTTAACATCGAGAAACAGTAGTTAGCCACCATTGTCTAATCACGTTAATAGTTAGTCACAACCTTTCCCAACAACAATCAATCTGGTATGATCTCATATCAGCCCTCGAAAGAGGTGAAAACTTGTGAGCACCTAACCCTGTTCCAAAAAGAAAAAGGACTACCCTTTCAGGAAGAAAATCTCACAAATGCAGATGATCAATAAGGTTGAATTTGAACCAAGGAACATATGAAAATCCTCAAGGCAGCGCTATTCAACTAGAATTATCGAGCCTCGTAAATGTACAAGACTTACAACCAAAGTTAAGAGGACAAGAAAACCCTAAACCAGAACCTAAGGAAGGAGCAGGGCATCATGACGATGAAGTAAAAATGAAGTGGGGCCTCCTCCAACACCAAATATGAGTTCTCAAGATGATCTTTTGCATGATTTCGAGGCAGGGATGGCCTAGGTCCTGGGCAACATGAAAGTCTACATGTAGCCTAAAGAATTGCTTAATCATAACTTAGAAGAAACCCAATCTCTAGGGAATTGTGCCTATACCAGAATTATGTCTTCCTCAAAAGATACAAACCACGAAGCGAAAATAGATACATAGGCTATTCAGGAATTAGAGAACCAATCTAGTGACACGCTCCTAGTGGAAAACAATCATGAAGGTCTAGACACAGAAAACATAGGCCAAGAAGAGGAAGAAGAGACAGAGGTTATTCGAGAGTCTGATAATCAATCGAGAGACACAGTCTTATTGGAACAAAGCCAGGGTGAACAACCAAGCTCTTTAGATACAAAAGCTATTAACAAGACTATTAGCAGACTAGTTACTCCTTAGAAAAGCCACAGAGCCAGAAAAAAATTGAAGAAGCTAAGAAAAGAACACCAGAAGCCTCATAAGATGGTCAAGAGGCTTTGAAGAAAATCAAAAGAAATCACAATGGGAAAGGTTCTGAACAATAACCCTGAGGTAGTAAATGTGGTCATGCAAACAGAATTATGTAAAGATAGGGCTACACGAACTGGAACTGAGCTCATAACTACTCAAACAATCATTACTCAAGAAGGACTGCATGCATATTTAGTAGACATATCTACTCACATGGAGGTTTGGACCTCCGACAATAAAGAAGTGCAGACAGAACATATCTGCTCTTATAGCATAGGCACTCATACAGACATACAAGCCAAAGACAGTATGATGCACCATGACCCCATTCTACTAAATCTTCAAGAGGGATTGGCACAAGCCCGGCTCACGTTGGAATGATTTGAACAAGAGATCATTTCCCGATAGAAATATCAAGAGCTGCAGAAACAGCTTCAGGAGCTGACTATAACAAAGAACAAGACTTTTGACAAGTGTAGAAAGGCAGAAGAAAAAATGGAGAAGATCAAGTCCAAGCTAGACAAAGTCATAAGTTAGACAACCACCATCTACTCATTGTATTCAGATGTCCTGACATGCAGGTCTCCCGCCACCAATTATGCCCTTTTTCTATTAGAACAATACCTATTATTGAAAATCAAGTCGTGAGAGCTAGTAAACCAACTGAATTAGGGACAATTGAAGATTTTATAAATTTCTACAAGAAACACGGTGTAAAGGTCCAAAGGCTTCTTTGTGAGTTTTATTTGCACATTTCATATTAGAAAACGAGGTGGAAAAGAGCCCTAACCCTTTTGTAGGATACGTTCAATTCAAGGCTTTTATTTCCTTTGGAGTTAACCAACTCAAATGGTTTAAAGATTATAATGCATTTTAAAGAGAGGAACATGGATTGGATCATTGGGTGAGAAGTGAACCTAAAAACCCCTTACAAATTTTTTCCAACCATAAGATTCTCATGAAATGAGAAGGGGTGATTAAAAATTTAGGGCCCATACATAAGGAGATTGTGCAAAAAGTAATATCATATTTCCTCTCCATTCAAGAAATATCTCTAGCTGTATCTAAGCTTAGATGGATGATCTCCACTAATAATGTGAAAGATAGGGAACCATTTACTTACAAAAATTTTAAAGCTGCTGGGGCAGGTATGGTCACCTAAAACAATCTTATTTTGAGAGAAGGACCTTATTGGTTAGGATGCGGGTTTAGAAGTCCCATTATTTGGTATCCCCCTCAAGGGTATCTAGCTGACTACGAATTGGCTTAAGGACAGGAAGGGCCTGCCTTTGGGCTCCTGGCTCAACATCATAGTTTTAGACCAATTTTTGACTCTTTCTCTCCACCCTACTCTTTAACACTCTTTAACTACACTGCATAAGAACTATTTACTTTTCATGAGGACATGAAACAAGGTAAGGAGGGGAGTATGTTGAGTTATACAATGGGTATGTATTTACTCTTAAATGCATCACATTTTTCCTCTTTTCTTATCTCTTTCATATCTTGAAATGCTAACATATTGATGGATTATGATAAGAAATAAATGAACTACTCTCGATTAAGATTTAGCCACCCTAACTAACTCTTATTCCTTTTTATGCAGAGAAACAACTAAAGGGATAGTTTTTGTTCCCTAAAGATAGAACATCATAAACCAACAAAGGAATTCACAAGATAGAATTCAGTTGTAATGAGAATTGAGTTCAATGGCTAAGGGTGTGACCTATAGTAGATCAAATAACTATCCTTTGTGTTATGTATTTCTAATTCAAGCAAGTTTGATGGATTTGATATTTTTCCCATTTTCTGTGAGTTTACCTTATTTTCTATTTACGGATTTCCTATGTTTAAGTTAGTACATTTTCTTTACATGCTTAGTAGCAGTAGCATTGTCATTTGATTCTATTTATGCTTATTGTAGATTAAATTAATTAGCAGTTAAGATAATGAACCTTATTGATTACACTAAGAGTGTGGTTAGTATCTAATGAGCTCAAAGAGTCTGGTTACTGCTACTAAACTTTCAGTTGACATCATTTCCATTTCAATTTCGAGTTTGAGATCTTATTATTGTTTCAACTGAAGATTAAGTCTTGATGTAATATTTCCATTAATAGTTGTATTTTTTGAGTTGTATCAAAGTTTTATATTTCATTTTGAAGAAACATTACTCTCTGGATTCATAGCATGCACATATTTTGTAACTCTTGGAATAAAAGGACTTGTTTGGGTTGATGATTAATGTAAGGTAATTAGAAGTTTTAAAAGACACCTTTTAGCACCCAACATTGAAATTATACATATTGATTTGTGTGGATTGGTAAGGAATAACTCTCAAAATAAGCATAATAAAATCAAGACCAAAATAATTCTACAATCATTATCCATACAAATTTATTGTTGGAAAGATTCATTGATGGGTTTTATTACATGTCTACCAAAGCCTAAAGGAGGGAATCACATCATGGTGATGGTACTTCAACTCACAATGCATGCCCATCTCTCTCTCTCTCTCTCTCTCTCTCTCTCCATTTTAACAAAATTACAATAACTATAGGATATATGGAAACTATTCAAAACCTACATGGAATATCAAAGATTATTGTAAATGATAGAGATCAAATTTTCACTAGTGATTTTTGAACTAAATCATTTTCTTATTAGGTTAATAAATTATCTCACCACTTTGATTATGAGCCTCAATCCATTGGAGAGTTAATATTGTGATAAATTGTATAAAGGATATATATGTGTATTTTCATTTGGTAAAAGGACATAATGGGTCAAATGGTTTCATTTCATATCTTTGGACTAAATCATTTTCTTATTTGGTTAATAAATTATTTCACAAATCCTATTATGAGTCTCAATCCCTTAGACACTTGATATTATGAGAAATTGTATAAAAATATATATTTGTTTATTTTCATTTGGTGAAAGGACATGAAGGAACACTTATTTTGTTTAGTCACATCTTCCACATTCTCTAGAAGAGAGATTTTATTGGGAGTGCAAAGTTGTTTAATTATATCTTCCAAAAAAAGGTAACCTTAATCAAATTTCCTTGATTTGAAAAAAATGGTTAATCAAGGTAGTATAGATCACCACATACAAAAAAGCATTCATTCATTTTGATATATTTAAAGAACCTTAAGAATTTTTTAAAATTTTTTGTTGAGCAAAGAGCATAGATTAAGTTTGTGTATGAAGGTTAGTAGGCATGATGGGATATTACCATGGTCCATCACCTTGTAAGTATTTATGGTCAAGTAATGGAACCTATAATATAACTCTTTAGGAAGGAGACATTTTCTTAGACTCAACAAGAAAGTAAAGGTTTTGAAAATTTTAAGGTTATGTGCACAACTCATGTCCTCTTTAGGCCTAACTTCACAAAAAAAGAATTATTGTTGTTGTTTTAATGGAAGATCAAAGTGAGTTTTCTTTGAAAGCAACCATTTAAAGGAAAGAACATACTCAAAAACATTTATGAAAGGGAAATATTTGCCATACTACAAGTAGTTTAGAATCGGCACCCTTAGCTTATAGGAAGACACTTTAAGGTAAATTTTAATCATAATTTTCTAAATTAGTGGTTGAACAACAACTATATTTAAAAGAGACAAATAAAATGGGTTACAAAGATTCACGTTTATGAATTTGAAACTATCTACAAGAAAGGGAAACAAAAAATAGAAGTAGATGCACTTTCAAGGAATAAGACACTTATAGTCTACTCTGTATTGTTTCGGTTCTACCTATGGTTGGGTGAAAGAATCATGGTTCGAATGAAATAAATATTATAAGGCATTAAAAATCACTGAATAACTAGAAATGGTTCTTGGTTATCAGACGAATTTATGGTAAAACCATTCACTCTAGCAACAAGAACATCTATAATTTTGTAAGCTATTCCAAACCCAAATATAACATTCTTTTGGAATTCAACACATCTCATATAGGAGGTAATTTACAATTCCTAAAAAAAAATTAGATTTTGTTTTAGTTATCACAATCTAATTGTAGTTGCACAGATCTTCTGAGTACAAAGAAAGTTAATACTTAGACAAATATTTTTTTAACCATGATGTCTCAAATAAATGTTCAACTAATTGTCACTTTAGAAAAGAGGTCTGAATGGTAAGGATGTATGGTAAGGATATTTGGGGTTGTAGGCTATTTCATAACTTTATCATTTAGCTTAAGGGTAGATGTGAGATATGTTTATCAAAATCTAAATTCGAAAGAATTAATACAAATGTGTCTAAAATTTAAGTTTAAGAACAAACAAAGTGTGTATTCATGCAAGGTCTACCCATATCATGTATTGGACACAAAAAAACTCCCATAAAAAAACATACATCTATACATCATTTGACCCAGAGGTCCACACAAAAAAAAATACAACAAAGAGTAGAGTTTATAAATCATGAGAATTATAATTTAAAATCAAAATATATTTTCTAAAATACTATAGCATCATTATCAATAAAATTAACATCAACCTATAGAATATGAAGATAAAAAACATAGATGAAAAAAGCCTATAATTATGTGTGTTGAGGTTGTCCATGAATGGACTATGAAAGAACCTATAGTGTGCATCATTTAAGACCTCCCCAATGTACCAAAGACCCCATTCCAACTAAATTACTTTCAGTAAAAGATTTTCTAAGTCATTGTTTCACTCCCTCTCCCTCTAAATATGAGTGCACCAAAAATAGACACAAGAAACTTTATCCTTTATAAATTGTCCAAAATGTGATTAAGTTGCAAGCAGTAACATTGTTGAATATCATTGACCCAATTTATAACTAGCAAGGAATCAGTTAAAGCCTAGAGTTGATCACAATCCTTATCACAAGCAAAATCCAGTAATAATAGCTCTTCCAAATATTTTGAACCCCTCCCAAGTCTGATATTGACTTTCTCAACTACATGAGAAATTTCCCTCTTGCTCAACCCCATAAAAGAACCACATGGAAAGGATTTGTTAGTTTCCTCTAGAATCCTGATCCTATTCCAGGAAGGCATAGAAGGTTGTTGAAAATGAGAAAGAATGGGAAAAACTTCAATAGCCACTCAATCTAGGGAGGAGTGCTAGTTATGAAAAATTTCTTTGTTTCTTTGATAAACACCCAAATAGATAAGAAAAGGAAAAAATGATTGTTAGATGCATCCCACAAGCATTTAAAACAAATACTTATAGATATTTCTAAAACTCCACTAGAAATGCAAGTCACTGAAATCCAAAACACAAAAATAACATCTAGGATTGATTTGACCAAACCTAATCTCCTTGCCCTTGACAACCACCTTAGGCTCCAAGTGGTTAGTCCTTTTTCCAACTTAGCTATTAACTAGGACCATTCTTCTTTTTGCAGTATTTTGTTTTCAATTGGAAACCCAAATATTTTTGAGACCTATATCCATTTCAATAGAAAGAAATGGAAATAAATTCATGAGATTCCTTACTTCATAATGTGCCAAATTTTCAGTTAAAATTGAATATTGTTTAGCTATTAATCAACATGCTTGTATTTATTCCAAACAAATTATTGATATCATATACGGAATTTAGCATAATAAGGCCATTCTGCTACTTGTAAAAAAATTAAAAAAAAACACTAAGAATACTTGTCTCATCCCTGGCTACCCATGGAAGAATGGAGAGGTAGACCCATTTATAAAAACAACAAAGGATATCGATTACATGCACCCCTCACCAAATTCACAAAACCAATCCCCACCAAATTCACAAAACCAATCTCGAGTCCAAATGACTCAGAATATATATAACATCATCTTAATCTTCATAATTATGTTCATGGTCATTGCTGATATATATAGCACCATCTTGATTTTCATAATTATGTTCATCATCATTACCGCTGTGCTCATCGTCAGTAGTTTCTTCTTCCTCATCACAATCACAATTATCATCCCATGGAATTCCACATTTATAGCAAAATTGATTACCACACCTGAAAATAAACAAAATTTAATATTAGAACATAAAAAGCTACATAAAAAATAAAAAACATAACCACTTTCTTATTACATTAGGATTAAATTCTCATAACAAAAACTCCATTGCTCAGAAACCGTGTACCTGCAAACTATGTGCATGCAACCTTGGGTGCGTTCAATCATATGTTTGCAGTTCGGACACCGCTTCCACTTGTTGTTCTCTGCAAGCAAATTCAACTCTGCATTTACGGCGCCCAACTGAGGAGCATATTCTTGGCAAGACATGTCTGTGTGCCAAGGAACCCTGCACTCAATACAAAACAGGCGGGAGCGTTTCTGACATTTTGTTGCTGTTGTTGTTGTTAGAGAAGAATGTGATGAGGAAGAAAAGGGAGAAGGAAGTTTATTTAATTCCGATAAAGCCATCAAAAACGAGCAATCAGGATATGGGCAATATACTTTCTCTGAATCTGCAATTCTTTCCTCTTCAAACCTTTTCATAAAAATCTCAAACCATTTAGATGACAAGAATTTCTCACAGCCATATTTACTGAGTTTGGAATTACACCAGGGATGTGGGCATTTAGGCACACCGCCATAATTGGCCAGCATGGAATCAACATAGCGACGACAATATCTATGATGGCAAAACATATTTTTGTGCATCCCATTCACATTCACATCCTCAAAGCACATATTGCATTTCTCCTTCATGTCAGCGCCTCCAATTACTGTCACCTCCACTTGATAATCAGGAGGTCTAAAATTTATCTGAGCGCCTGAATTATCACTAACATCACCACTGGTTATGGTACTGGTTTCGGGCTGGTCACTACCCACTGCTCGGAATGTTATATCGATGTCGAAGTTCAGCAATGCTGGTTCACGACTTGTGCGAAGAAAATTGAATTTACAAGTCGAAGTTCAGCAGAGCATAGGTATATCACGCCCGCCGGCCGACTTAGAAGCCGCTTACGTTCATCATATGTGCACCAAGGTATTTTGGGGCCTTTCACACGCAGAGTGGCAATTATGCTGGTATTTTCTCTTATCCTCATTTTTATCCGGAAATTTTATTGTTTTTCTTCCGAATTATTATTGTTTTGTTCTTCTCTCAAACGTTGTTTTTTATTTATTTTCGAACACGCGTTTCATTGATTTTTATTTATTGTTTTTCTTCTGAATTATTATTGTTTTGTTCTTCTCTCAAACGTTGTTTCTTATTTATTTTTAAACTTAATGTACTAGTTTTGAACACACGTTTCATTGATTTTCTTAATGTTCAATAATATAAATAATTATGAATTCCATCATAATAAAATTAATAAATAAATAATTATTTAACGAATTAATAAAATTTCCCCAAATCTTTGTCACTCGACAGCGATGTGTCAATTATGTGGTATGCCATAGTTTGGTAACGAGGAAACACTTCTCCAAACCCGTCCCCACATGCGGGTATGAAATTGACGGGCACTTAAATTCTACACATTACGTATCAAATTGACAGTTACGTCTTTTGTTTTACCCATAAAGTAAACCACTTTTTTTAAATATGGAGTGTAATATTTAGTTTTATTTTTTATTATATAAATTAGTGTATTTATATAAATTATATGATTAATAAATGTTGAGAGACATTATAATAGTTATGTTATAATACATTTATATTATCAAAATCATTAAAAAAATATAATTATATTATAATGTTATTTTAAATCACTTATTACTAATAATTAAAAAAAAATTAATATGAATTATATGTTTTATAATTAATATGAATTATTTATATATATATATATATATATATATATATATAAAAAAAGTAATTAAATTTTTAATTATAGAGATTTATTTATTTTAGAGATTCTTAACATGTCAATAAGTTTTGATTAAATAAAATGACTTATTAATACCACACACGCCTAAAAACCATAATTCGTGTTTATAGGGCACGTATTCATTTGCTATATTTTTTTTAATTAATCAAATGAATTGAAAGAGCAAAAGGACATAACTATTTTTGAGATAAATCTCAAGCTTTGATTAATAACTACTATAAAAAATATTGTAGAATATTACATGGAGGTTAAATCCCTGCCATTCACTTAATAGTTGTTGATAATTAAATTAAATCTTACAAACCCTATTTCAAAATAGACACAACCATCTGCTTAAATATAGAACTTATTATATGTAAGTTTATAAATGGAAAATTACCCTTTATATAACATTTTTTATTTACATTTATAGGGAAAGCATGTGCAGAATTGATTGTCTTGTGAGGGAGTTGAGATAAAGTGGTTAAGTTTGACTGAATATTTGGGACGAATTTTGATCAAGTCAATAATATTACTTTTAATTTACCTACACATGGTAATGCCCTTGGTAAATGGGCTCAAATTAGGTCTACATACCTATCTATAAATAGGTGGAATCCAAGAGGATTTTGGTTGGCTAATTTTTGGGTTAGGATTGTAGGAGAAATGTTCTAAGCATGATTTTTGTTGTAATGGTGTTTTGGATAAGCTCCCGAACCGAGCTAGGGTAAAGGAGTAATGTTGTAACATTTCACTCAATTGAACTAAGAAATGTCATGGTATGTTTCTTGATGTGCATCAACACATCGTTGTATTGAACAATAGAAACATGATACCAATTCCCATCGCATTTAGGAGCTTCATGTATCTATTTTTCATCTCTAGCAACAAAGGATTCTTCACCATTAACAAACAATTGAAGAGGAGAAAACATCCACTAGTTACTAAAAAAATGACTAATTAGTTACTAAAAAAATGACGCATATAAATGACTATTTTTTCAGTCGGTGACCAATAGTAGTTAATTTACAATATCTTATAATGTGACCAACCTTAGTATGTCTCAAGGTCATTAATATATTAATTGAGTCATTGAGTCATTAATTGCCATTAATTGCCAAAATTAATGACCAAATATACAACAAAATATATTACAATATGATCATCTTAGAAAATCAATTAATGACCAAAGAAATATGAGTAAAATGTTGATCGTGTTATAAAATACTATAAATTAGCTACTAATAATCATATATATGCAAATTTTAGTCATCGTTTGAAACCAATTAATAACCAAAGAAATATGACTATTTTTTTGTTGTGTTATAAGATACTCTAAATTAACTACTAATAGTCATATATATTCAAAATTTAGTCATCACTTGAAACTAGTTAGTGAAAAAAGAAATATTACTAAATTTCAGTTGTATTATAAGATATTGCAAATTAGCGATTAATAGTTGTATATATGCAAAATTTAGTCATCATTTGTAATCACAAATTTATCATTTGCATTAGTCATTTAACTTTTCTTGGTAGTTTCATATTCATTATATAAACAACTAATTTAATAGTTTTTATTGATTTCATTTACTTTCATTAATAATCATTATAAATGACTAATTTAGTCATATATTTATTTTAATTATGTTTATCATTAATGAGTATAAACTAATAATTTAGTAATTTTAGATTGATTTTGTGTTCATTATTAATCAACATAAATTAGTTAATATGATTGCGACTAAATTAAAAAAATGTCATACAGTGTCATACAAAGTTACATATGTTAATTACAATGCTAAACAATATCAAATGCAACTATAAATAATTCCAACCAAAAATATTATATTATATGAAATGTCATGTATTACAATATGAGCTTCCAACTTAATATTGGTTGGACTACAATTTACACATGAAATATTGTTTCATCACTTCAAAACATTATCATTTTATTCCCAAGGAATTGCACGTGAATTCATGAACTCTGAATAGTTGACCATCAGTCTCTCTGTGTGTGTCTTATGCAGGATATTGGCTCTAAGGGTATCACTAGCCCAATTCTCTTCTCTCTCTCTTTTTTGCATTTGTCACTCCAACGTTATATTTGTTTTCTTCTTTCTTCATTTCCTGCTTCTTACCATCAATTCTGAGTTCCTTTTCTAAAAACAAAATAAGATACAATATATAGTATAAGGCATGAAAGACGATGAACACTATAATATAAAGTAAAGTAAACTATAAAATATTTATACGACATATACCTCAACATCAGCAAGGTTAAAGCCATTTTTTCCCCATAAAAGCAAGAAAATCGAACAAGTTTTCTTCAGTTGGGTGATAATGGTCACTATGTGGCGAGATGACCTGTATAAACATAACAAATAAAATGTCATCATAGAAAATAACACCTTAGTAACTTAGTCTTCAACCTTCAAGGAAATATTAGGCACAATCATGTCAACTAAGTTACATGCTAAAAGATCAAGTTGTAGATACCTTGTGAAAACAAATAGTCTCATGTGTGATGTCTAATCCTTGTCATTTTATTCGCAACAACATTTGATTATCTTATGCATGAACTTGGTCAAGTATATAAACAAAACGTGCTCAAATAACAACATGAAATTAAACTTTTCTAATAGTCATGAAAATATTTTAACACTAAACAACTAAAATGATTTCAATCAATTAAGTATAATACTAATTTCATATTCAAGCTTTGGTTGTTGTTTAAATGGACATGATACCAAGTATTTTCAATTTCATTGTTAAAAGACAACAAAATCAAAAGAAACATTCAAAATTCAATCAAACAATAAAGAGAGGATATCATGGAATGGGCATTGCAATTATAAAAAAAAATTGTTTGCCTATTCACCGATGTCTTGTTTGGCATTCCTAAAATATTTGCTCGCCCAAAATAACCATGAGGTGAAATAATCAGAACATTAAAAACCATAGGAAACCCCATTAGAAACTCGCACAATTTTTTTTTAGTTGGGAAATAATGGCCACCATGTGGCTAGATGACCTGCATAAAGAAAGAAAATAAAATGTCACCATAGATAAGAACACCTTAGGAATTTAGTATTCAACCTTCAAAAAAAAGCTTAGGCATAATCATGCAAACTAAGTTACATGTTCTAAGGGCCAAGTGGTGAATTAGCATGCCATATTTCCATCTCTCCATTTTTTATTGCGCCAAACCGGCTAACATCTAATCCAAAAAGCCAATAATTTTCATTATAGTGGATCAAGAATGTTTCTACAAGAAGCTTCTTAAAAATAACCTTCTCCATTCTCCACTCAAGAGGAAAATTCAATGCCCGATAAAGATGAAGATCCCCTTTCTGGCTACTCTCAGGAATCATGTATATCTGCATATGCAAAACAACAACGTAAGAGGAAATTGTGCAGAAAAAATATCTATAAAATTGAAAATAGATGACAACGATGACATAATGAGAAAAGTCAATGAAAATTAAGAAACTTGATTTATTTTCATAAGGAAAATGTTAGGGAGAAATCAAAAGCAAATCTCATGGTTTACACAAGAAAAATGCCACCCTTCTTACCATTTTGTTAATACTAGTGCTCCTAAGCATCATCAAGTTGTTGTTACTAAAAAGTGTTGCTATTTTAAAGTGTACCCTGAAGAGGATGATAAAGGAAGAAATGCACATGATTTCAAAATAACAAATTTAAAACAAGCAAACAAATAATGTTGATCTTTCCAGGTTCTTGAAACATTGTTTCAATATTAACAACATTTTTTACAAAGCAAAGATGAATTAACCAAAATCCCAAGGAATGCATTTGTTCTTTCACCGCATCACAATTTTTTTCTCGAAAAGCTTACCAATTGATCCTAATGTCGCTCAAAAGTTTCACAAAATCATTTACTAAACAAATTGTCTCATTTATATTTGACAACATGGAGTTTGAAAAGTGCAAATTGATTTTGATTTAGAGTTGGTAAGACTTAGAGCATGAGCATAATTAGGTCTTTATTATGCACCCGTGTTCTCATCATGGATTATGAGTTTAACACCAACCACTTTGAGCACTCTATATTGCAATCACCATGACCTGAGACTTTTCCATGATCACAATGGAGGGTGAATGGTAAAACCCCATTAACTAACCTATACATACCCTAAGGAGAGTACATGTCCTACCCATTTAGGTATTGGCTCATTGAGCGTGTAAATATCAATAAAATCGAAGAGAAAATGCAAACAAAGGTTGTAAGAAATGCATGTATTAATAAGAATCTTATACTTAAAGTGAGATAAGTCCCAAAAAACCATCATAAGACGTATCCCAAACATCCCATTTTCTAGAAAGAAGCATTCAGACAATGTGGGAGAGGATCACACAGCCTAAGAGATGTCTCGTTCAAAATAGGGACTTTCCCCTTGCAATCCCCAAGGAGGGGAAAATCCAAAGGATGCATTCGAGAAGTAGAGACAAGTCCCCCCATGCAACATCATCCTCAGCGCATAATCCAAATGATACAATATAAAGTGATCTAAGAGAGTGACACACTAACATATGAACCCATGACCAAGTGTAGAAATTGACCTATATATCCATAAGAAGAATGTATGTAAGGAAATTATGAACTCATTACATGCATGCATGGAAGATAACATTTATCATATCTAATTAAATTTTAATACTATCATCCCTACAACTAGAGGGCCTAAATTAAGAAAACAATAAAAAATAAAACTTATAATTCGATATATCTATTATACTTCCAAAAAAATGAAAGTAAATTGTGGATTACAAATTTATAATCATGATTACATAAGAACTACTTACAAGTTTTAGGGCACCCATAGTTACGGGCTTCGGAGCAGTAATGAAATGTTTTGAAATTTAAACTAATGGCTTTGGGAGCATCCGAAACATTCCAGTTGCTCCATTGTTAGATTCACACCACTCTTTTGGGTGCTTCTTACACACAACCAACATTAGGGATAGTTTGGACACTACTTACTTGCATATCCCTACATGTGACACCACTATTGGGCATTTAAATGCTACCTACAATTGTTGTCACTGAACCCTGCAAGTAAATTTTTTAATTTCCTGCTGATAATCACAAAAGTAGGTCAATGGGACTGAATAAGAGTGCAGTCAATATGACTACAATGTAGGAGTGCAAGTGAATATCCTATAAAAAATGCTAAAAGTAACATATAGAGAAAGAAATTAGTGGTAATTTTGTTGCAACACGTATATAAGAGACCGTTGTATAATAGAATATACTCAATGGCCTGCTAAAAAGGAATGAGTGAGCGATATGGTAAGGTCTTGCAATGGAGCTAGATATGTCAGGGGCTCCTAATTCTAATGACTAATGGCAAGGAAGGTGAATTGGGTAACTATTAATTAGTGGTAATTTTGTTGCAACACGTATATAAGAGACCGTTGTATAATAGAATATGCTCAATGGCCTGCTAAAAAGGAATGACTGAGCGATATGGTAAGGTCTTGCAATGGAGCTAGATATGTCAGGGGCTCCTAATTCTAATGACTAATGGCAAGGAAGGTGAATTGGGTAACTATTAATTTCCTGCTGATAATCACAAAAGTAGGTCAATGGGACTGAGGAAGAGTGCAGTCAATATGACTACAATGTAGGAGTGAAAGTGCATATCGTAGAAAAAAATGCTAAAAGTAACATATAGAGAAAGAAATTAGTGGTAATTTTGTCGCAACACGTATATAAGAGACTGTCGTATAATACAATATACTCAATGGCCTACTAAAAAGGAATGAGTGAGTGATATGGTAAGGTCTTGCAATGGAGCTAGATATGTTAGGGGCTCTTGATTCTAATGAATAATGGCAAGGAAGGTGAATTGGGTACAGGGGCACTGCCAACATCCCTTGGGGCCAACAATGGATCTAATCGTATGATCCTAGGGGAGGTGTATGAGAAAGTGATACTCCTATCGTATGTGGTCAAAAGGAAGAAACTATGAATAGGTATTTGGCCACTCCTATGGGATTGGGATGTACCCAAACATGTTAGGAACACCTTGCTCTAGAACTATATGGAGTTGGTCCCTTTAGTACTCTAAGAACCTGTGAAATTGATTCATGGTTCAGCATCATTAAACTAGTCTCAATGGTATTTTTTGATCTCCCCAATGAGAAGGCTGAGAAGAGACCCAAGATCTCACCCTTTTAAGTATCTCCATTTTCTGCAAAGGACCACCATCATTGTCTAAGGAAGCTGCAAGCAGTATAGTAGTTTTAGAACTTGACTAGGAAAAAAAATTACATTTTAAATTAAGCAAAATCAACAATACTTTCAAAGATAAATGTTCAACATAGGAGATGAGTATTCTAGTGTGCATGTGCCTACTTATGGTTGGGTAGCTATAACAATTGACAGAAAAGTAAAAAAATGCCATATTTGTTTCCCTTTCTATTCAAAATCTCAATATCCCTAGGGAAGGAAAACAATCTTTGGAGTTCCATAAATTTTGTTGGGTTAGATTTTCTTCTATTTCTATACTTGGTCCATGGTTAATCCCTCATATTATTAATATAGGGACCCATTTCCAATATGTCGTTGGATTGTGGTGATTTCTTGGATACTTTGGCCTGATTGCTCAATTTATGCAACTAATGATTCCATAAGTTAGATGCCATTTCAAAACTACATACTGCAATTTCTTCCTACTATTGAGTGGATTATGGATGGAGATTTCAATATGGTGGAATGGGATAAAGATAAAATTGGCACAAGACCAGACACTAAGGTCCTTCAATATTTATTAGCTTAATATCATGGAATGCGATGGATGCTTCTAGAGAAGGAAGGCAATATTTGATATGGGGTGCCACCCATTCTATTATGCTGGAAATTCTTCTATTATGCAGGAGTTCAAGATAATTGAGTTAGACCTCTCCCTAAATCAAAAGTTAATATGGATGCATAGTCCCTAATGAAGCAACACATATTCAAGGTTAAATTGTAGGTTTCTCCCTAGATCAAAAGTTATGATGGATGTACACTCCCTAATGGTGCAACACACATTCAAGGTCAAATTAGTGAAATCCTCACGTTTAAAGAGATAAATTATTAATATGCCCTCTACTGGATCTAAACTTGCGCCAAAAATTACACAAGATTTAGTTGAAGAACAATGGAGTGCCTTGTCAATTTTTCTCTAGCAACAAGTATTGTTGTGGGTTATTATATTCACTAAAAAGGTGACATAACCATCCCTATATCTTGTAGTATGTAAGACAACAAAAGAAAAATGTTTCATCTCAATATCTTCTATATGAAAATTACAAAATCCTATTCTCTTGAGGAATCTATTGTTTAGCCTCCACCAAACCGTATGTGACCCCACTAAAAAGTAGCCCAAATATATCTTAGAGTGCATGCATCTAGTGTCACAACAAGGGCATCAAACAAAGAGGACATGTCTCTAATAAATGCATAGAAGGTCATCTTAGGCTTCAATCCCCCTAGTGATTCAAGCCAAGAGACCTAGAAATATTACTTGTATATGTCATCTATGATGAACGTGTTCATAACATGTTTATTCAACAAAATATGTCCAAGAATATCCAAAGTATACTTGAAAGCAGGGAGGAAATCCATCAGCAAAATGACCATAGCAAGACATGAGAACTTTGAAAACCAAAAACTGTGATCCCACCCAATAGGTGTAGTCAAGGTCATAGCCGCAAAGGAGGTCAAAATAAATATGAAAGTTCCTCTCAACTATCAAGTCCAGAACTCCATATATTAGGATCTATAGATGTTGATCAGGATGTGCTCTTTTTCACCTTATAACATGTGATATTGATCTAACAGACATATATGCAGTCTATATCACCCACTGACGTTGGTGGCATATCAGAACCCGCAATATTCTAAAACCTTCCAATCCCATTTCTCAACTATCCATACTCCATTACTTGTACATATCAGTAGGAAGAAAAACTATCCCTAACCATTTAGAATACATCCAAATCACATTTAGCCTTGCCCGTGGTTTTTCCTTTACAGTCATTTTGACATTGTTATGATTGCTCCAATTTGATGTGTTAAATATTAATCTACTACACTTGGAAAGGACTTGAGGCATTAATTTCTTTTTGAAACACAGAAGATTCCATGATCTTCAAAGGAAACATAATGCTGAGTAGTATGATTAATTTTCACTATTTGAGTATATTTTCTTTAAACGAAAAAGAAAAAACATATAAAACGTAGTAGCAATCCTTAAGCACCAAGAATATTATTAATTATTTCTTCCTGGAGATGGGTAGGTTGAATATTTGAATCATCACTCATTCACAATTCCAACTTTCCCTGTGAATAGTTCTACCCATTCCCAAGGACCAGGCAACAATCACTAGGATTCTGTGTGGTGCATGATGTTTGCCAGCAATGATACCAAGTCCTGAAAATCAGAGTTGCTTTACATTTTAATTTATGGCATCCATTGGCTCATCAACGTTGTTGGGGATCTCCTCCTTACACCATCATTATGGGATGTGTGCCAAAATTGTATGTCAGACCAGGATTACATGGAGATTCTATAATGGTTCTATTTGAAGCAAGGTTCAAGCCTCCAGACCAAGGGGGATGGTTCCTGCAACCCTGTGCATATAGGAGTCCAAAATAGACTACCAGCTGTCCCAAAACAATGCATGATAAGCACACATCCTTAGGCCATGACATTGCCATTAAAGCCGTTAATGCACATGATTTACTACTGGAATACCTTATGGGAACACATAAAAAATAGAGGACGTAATATACCACATGTGCACAAGCAGCATGGGAAGACCCCAAGATAGGCACAAACCAAAACATTATGTGTCGAAATTGAAAAATTATGGCCACATGAATGAAGAAATTATGTATGAAAATCAAGGCAGTCACCTATAGTTAGTAGGACAAAATTTGGAGTTTAGAGATAAAGATCCCATAAATTTTTATTTTTTGGTATAGAAGAAAATTTAGATTCTTTGGAATGTGCCAACATAAAATTTTTTAGGTGATAGAACAGTTTCGAGGTTGATGTATTTATATCTCCATTTGAAGTATATTTTTACTATATCAGAGCCTGGTATTTATTTCTTTCATGGAAAAAATGACAATGCTCTTGAAGTTTATGTTGAAGCCTGATCATAAATTTAATGGGCATAATTTCACCAAATGGAAACAAAAGATGATCCTTGTTTTCCCATTCATGTGTCCACTGAGAAAGGCGACCTAGAAGGTGGTATGGAAACAAGACGATATTGATCAATTTAAAAAACAGTCAAACTAAGTAGCCATTGAATAAGATGGATATGACTACAATAACGAATATGTAGTGATACTGATGAAAATCTCAGTGACAGAAAATAATTCCACAAGAGTAAGATGGGTAATTTGCATGCATAATATGAAGGTTTCCACGGGGAATGCATGGACTACTAGATAAAGGTAGATAAGATAAGCTAATTTTACTAATGTCCAACAAAGACCACAAAAGTAGGTCAATGGGACTAAAATGGTAAATCCAATATAAATGCAAATCCGGAGTGTGAAAGAAACTCCATGAATGCTATTGAAAGCAGGAAAATATAAATAAACAAGTGTCTAGATAGAAGTTAAGTGTCTGCCTAAGAAAATATATAAAATAAAGTGCAAGTGCAAGAGAGACACTAGAAACCGGTAAGTCTCAGTTTTGAACAGAAAAGTGGATACCCATGCCTACTAGAGCTAAAACTCATTGCCAATGATGAATGAGGGGGTCAGAGCCCCCAACAGAGGATCCTAATTAGAGAAAGGACCAATGCAATGGCCAATTATATTCTTTGGGGAGAGTCTAGGTGATCTGACCAAAACTCATACCAATGTTTCAAAGTGCTATGGATGTCAAGCTTATAAAAAATAGCCTCTAAATAATGGAAATTTGTGGTCAGCACAGAGCAACAAGGACCCTCGGTCAACACATGCAGAACGTTGGCCCATGGTAACCGCATGCTAGCGCAAATTGGCAAACAGGAAGTCAGATCCAAAAAGGAGGCAGTTTCACATATCGCAGGGCATCCCCCTTATTGAAGGAAAGCCTCGAGCACTTGGTCACGAGGAAAAGCATAAAACCATACGGAAATTGCTAATTCCTTCAGAAGGTGGGCCCTGCACTAAAACTAGTATTATATGAGAAGGACCTCAAGCGGTAAGTGGGTTCGACCGAGTCCTGCCTGATGCCATACAATGGGTGACACACGTCCGACAAATGAGAGAGAAAACCTCTCACATCATGTGGGTAAAGAGCATTCTACTTACTCGCCCGATATGGATGAAGACTGTAGGATCTGGAGGCCCAAAATCAATGGCACAGAAGAAATCCGATGGATGACCAGATTCAACAGGGAAACAGGTTGAGGCGGATAAGATTTGAGATCTCGCATGAACGATGAGTTGGCAGAGGAAACAGTTTCACAAGCAATCTTGGAGCAACAGAAATAATGACCATTCAAAGAGAACCGACACTCAGTTCGTGAGGAAATAGGTGGCCACCTCTCTGTGAAGCATAACAGTGATGATGATGTAGAGCAGGGGAATTCCAGTAAATAGAGGCAGGAGATCTAGAGAGCCGAGAAGAAGAAACGAATAGTTAGGGAGCAGATTGGCTTTAAGCCACGAATAGGTAGAGAGAGAAAAGACGGATGAGAAGCAGGAAAAGAGAGGGAAGGAAGAAAAAAAAGAAAAATTGTAGAGAATAGAGAAGTCAAGTTAACCTGCAAAGCAAAGGCAACATCAAGCAAACAGAGACAAAGAGAGTCCGAGAGTTTGTGAACTCGAGGAAAGGATTGAGAGGTTCAAGCAACTCTTCTGTGTATACCTGTCACGTACTGAGTACCAAATTGGACTCATACCGTTGAAACCAATTGACGTCAAGATTCAGTAAGGGGAGTCTGTGTACTCTAGAGACTTGCGGGATCTAAGTACAGTCCTACTGATCATTATTTGTTGAGTGAGGCTCAAATTGATCTCACTCTTGTAAAACTCTACTTTATAAGACACAATAGAAAGGCCACCATTGAAGGGTGGACCAAGAGACGTAGCCCAAGAGGATTGGGTGAACTGCTTATTAAGCTTGTAGTGTTTTATGTGTTTGCTTACTGTGTTCTCTTACTATTTTAGTGTCTGTGTATTTCACAATCTTATCGATCTGTTTCATAAAATAAAATAGGCACACCCTAGCACATAATTCTGTAATACCTTCATTAATTAACTAAGATCATTCAGAAGTGATTTTAGATCACTAGGAATGAGACCCCTTGGCTATATCATCCTAGGGGGAGAACAATAGCAAGGAAACCCAATGCTCCTAACATGTAGGGTAGTGGGGAAGAGGCTCTAGATGGATCTTGGCTGCCTGAACGACTCTGAGAAATAAAGATGGGTTTTTCCATAAAATCATGTCTTTTTCAATGCAAATGAAGGAAGGAGAGTCAATTTCATAACATTTCATGAAGTTGAAATACATTAGGGATCAAATTTTGGATATAAGAAGATAAGTACATGAAGAAGGAAAGGTTGTAATTTAGATGGTCTCCCTCCATCATTTGCAAACTTTGTGAAAACTCTAAACATAACTTTCAAATCCACTAATGCAATTTTTGAGAAGCTGTCAAGTCAGTTGCTAGTATTAGCTACTAGGGTTTCTTGTAGCATTGATGATCAGTCATGGAAAAAATTGAGCATCTGTTCAAGGACAACATATCAATGTATTTTGTCTTTCATCCAATGTACATTCATACATTTCTCCTGATCACTCTGCTTGATTGATTGTCATTAATAGCAGTTTTTGGCTCTTGTCCAACATTGAGGAGGGATGTATCTCATTATGTATTCCTTCTCTCCAAAGCCTCTTCTTACTACTCTAACCCTAACCCAAGGTGTCACAATCCCAATTCATAAGATATATAAGACCACAAGTGAGTTTTCTAAGACTTATGGAAACCATACTTGGCTAATATAAAATATGGTATAAAATATGAAACTTGGTTTGAATATTAAGTTCTGGCAGCATAATAATTCTAGGCAGTCATGCATCTATATGGTCAACATTAAGCAACATTAACTAAACTACAAGAAGACCATGTCTTAACTTCACATCACATGGCAAATGCTCAAGCTCACCTTCAATGCCATAGTTTTCAACGGTGGCCTTGATCTGTGAATACTAAGCATGCCCAAAATTCATCCATGTACCTTCACAATTTATTCCTCCAAATTTTTCACTTAACTAAATTTGTCTATGTGATTCATGAACTTATAGTTCAAATAATAACAATGAATTACAGTCTAATTCTACTCGCAGCAAACGACACCAATCTAAATATATTGAACACATCAAAAAAGAAACCTTTCGTTCATTGGATGGCAAGAGAACATTTTGACCTTTTATCTAAGTCTAAACTAATTTTCAGTGGATAGAGATGCAATAATCAACTTCCACATGTACCTAGAGTTATGCTAGGATGTTTACCCTTGATTCCCTTCCAATTTTTATCAGTCCAACACCAATACCTATCCAGCACAATGACTAACTCAGATTTTTGTGCACTCAGGGACTGATTTTAATGTGTTTTTATGTGTCGTGACCTCAGTGAACTTGTCCTTGTCATTCAACTTTGTAGAAAATAATAGCAACAACCCTAACCATTGAGTGAGAGGATGGAAGTATGGGTACAGCTAGCAAGTGTACCTTCTATATTGGGCAAAGAAACCTTATAATTTTTTTTCACCTATGTAAAACTTCAGAAATTAACCACTGGTAGATTATATGCTTTGGGGAGAGTCTGGGTATGAGACCGCCTAGCTATAGAATCATAGGGGGAGCACAATAGCAAGGAATCCCAATGACCCTAACATCTAGGGTAGTGACAAAAAGGCTCTAAATCAAGCTTGGTTGCTTGAACGACACTGAGAAATAGAGATGATTTTTTCCATAAAAGCATGTCTTTTCCAATGCAAATGAAGGAAGGCAATTCAATTTCATAACATTCCATGAAGTTGAAAGACATTAGGGATCAAATATTGGTTGTAAGAAGAAAAGTACATGAAGAAGGAAAAGTTGTAGTTTATATGGTCTCCCTCCATCATTTGAAAACTTTTTAAGAACTCTGAACATAACTTTCAAATCCACTAATGCAATTTTTGAGAATCTGTCAAGTCAGTTTCTAGTATCAGCTACTAGGGTGTCTTGTGGCATTGATGATCGGTTATGGAAACAATTGAGCATTTGTTCAAGGACTCCATATCAATGTATTTCATCCAATGTACATTCATACAGTGCTCCTGATTACTCTTCTTGATTGATAGACATTAATAACAGTTTTTGGCTCTTGTCTAGCTTTGAGGAGGGATGTATCTCATTATCTATTCCTTCTCTCCAAAGCCTCTTATTATTGCTCTAACCCTAACCCAAGGTGTTATAGTTTCAATTCACAACATATATAATACTATAAGTGAGTTTTCTAAGACTTATGACAACCATATTTCGCTGATATAAAATATGGTATAAAATATGAAACCTGGTCTGAATATTAAGTTCTAGCAGCATAATAATTCTAGGCAGTCATGCATCTATATGGTCAGCATTAAGAAACATTGACTAAACTACAAGTAGACCATGTCTTAACTTCACATCACATGGCAAATTCTCCAACTCACCTTCAATGACATAGTTTGCAAGGGTGGCCTTGATCTATGAATTCTAAGCATGCCTAGAATTCATCCATGTATTTTGACAACTTATTCCTCCAAATTTGTCACTTAACTGTAATTTTCTATGTGATTCATGAACTTGCAATTCAAATAATAAGAGTGAATTACATTCTAAGGCTACTAGTAGCAATTGAAACCGATATAAACAGATTGAACAAATCAAATAAGAAACTTTTCATTCATTGGATAGCAAGAGAGCATTCTGACCTTTTATCTCAGTCTGAAATAATTTTCAGTGGTTGAAGATGCAATAATCAACTTCCACATGTACCTAGAGTTATGCTAGGATGCTGACCCTTGATTCCCTTCCAATTTTTATCAATCCAACACCAATACCTATCAAGCACAATGACTAACTTAGCTCTGTGTGCATTCAGGGGCAAATTTTAATGTGTTTTTGTGTGTCGCGACCTCAGTGAACTTCTCCTTCTCATTCAGCTTCATAGAAAATAATAAAAATAGCCCCAACCATTGACTTAGAGGATGGAAATATGGGTATAGCTAGCAAGTGCACCTTCTATACTGGGCAAAACAACCCTATAATGTGTTTTCACCAATGTAAAAGTTCAACAAGTAAGCACTAGTAGATTATATGCTTTGGGGAGAGTCTAGGGATGAGACCAATTGGCTATATCATCCTAGGGGGAGCACAATAGAGAGGAAGCCCAATGCTCCTAACATCCAAGGTAGTCGGGAAGAGGCTCTAAATGAAGCTTGGCTGCCTGAATGACACTGAGAAATAGAGATGTTTTTTTCCTTAGAAGGATGTCTTTTTCAATGCAAATGCAGGAAGGAGAGTCAATTTCATAACATTTCATGAAGTTGAAAGACATTAGGGATCAAATATTGGTTTTACGAAGACAGGTACATGAATAAGGAAAGGTTGTAACTTAGATGTTCTCCCTCCATCATTTGCAAAGTTTTTAAAGACTTTCAACATAACTTTCAAATCCACTAATGCAATTTGTGAGAAGTTGTCAAGTCAGTTGCTAGTATCAGCTACTAGGTTTTCTTATGGCATTGATGATCAGTCATGGAAAAAATTGAGCATCTGTTCAAGGAATCCATATCAATGTATTTCATCCAATTTACATTCATACAGTGCTCTTGATCACTCCCCTTGATTGATTGACATTGATGGCAATTTTTGGCTCTTGTCCATCTTTCAGGAGGGATGTATCTCATTATGTATTCCTTCTCTCCAAAGTCTCTTCTTACTTATCTAACCCTAACCCAAGGTGTTACAATCCCAATTCACAATATATATAAGACTATAAGTTGCTTTTCTAGGACTTATGACAACCATACTTGGTTGATATAAAATATGGTATAAAATATGAAACCTAGTATGAATATTAAGTTCTGGTAGCATAATAATTCTAGGCCATCATGCATCTATATGGTCAATATTAAGTAACATTGGATAAACTACAAGCAAAACGTGTCTTAACTTCACATCAAATAGTAAATGCTCTAGATCACCTTCAATGACATAGTTTTCAAGGGTGGCCTTGATCTACAAATACTAGCATGCCCAGAATTCATCCATATATCTTGACAAATTATTCCTCCAAATTTGTCACTTAAATAAATTTGTCTATGTGAGTCATGAACTTACAATTCAAATAATAAGATTGAGTTACAGTCTAATGCTACTGGAAGTAAACAACACCAATCTAAATAGATTGAACACATCAAATAAGAAAATTTTCATTCATTGGATAACAAGAGAGAATTATGACCTTTTATCTAAGTTTGAACTAATTCTCTGTGGCTGAAGATGCAATAATAAACATCCACACGTACCTAGAGTTATGTTAGGATGTTTACCCTTGATTCCCTTCCAATTTTTATCAGTCCAACACCAATACCTATCTAGAACAATGACTAACTCAACTCTCTGTGCATTCAGGGGCTAATTTTAATGTGTTTTTGTGTGTCGCAACCTCAATGAACTTGTCCTTCTCATTTTGGTTCGTAGAAAATAATAACAATAGCCCCAATCATCAACTGAGAGGATGGAAGTATGGGTACATCTAGCTAGTGCACCTTCTATACTAGGCACAAAATCCCTACAATATGTTTTCACCTATGTAAAAATTCAGCACGTAAGAGAAGTGAGTTGCTCTCCACATTATCCTCTAACCTATTCATATAAGTACTTTGTACACACATAATCAGCCTCAACGCGAGTGTTAAGTGGATAACTTGGGTTTGTAAATGTATGCATAAGTCACTAGAGGCACCTATGCCCAACTACCTAACTAGTAAGGGCTCTTCAGTTACACCTCGCAACAAATGTGTCATGTTTGTGCCATGGGTTTTCTATGTGATAGCCTAATATAATATGTAACGTATGTGCAATCTATTTTATACCATTAGCCTTTAAGCACCGAGATTACATGTTTTCATTACAATAGGTTCTGAATGAACCTCTATCTGCAAGGGTCAGTTCCTGACTTATCCTATCTGAGTTGACAAGATGCTCCTAATTGTCATCCACTAGTCCACCACTTTAATTAACTCCAATGCCAAGACACAAGTATTGTGAATTTGTACACTTACATAGATGGGTATATTGCAATCAATAAAATACCCAACAACCAATACATAGTAGAAACCTTGAAGAGAGAGATATTCCATAATCAATATAACAATCAACAATGTGTAATATAGATTGGGCATTGGGTACCCTCTCATGATGCAAAAATTAGAAACTGAAATGCCCTATAGTTAAACCAATGTATCAAATAGTGCACATATCTTTCCTTTGTTAATAGGGATGTGTCCAAGTACTATTCTGACCTTGAGGCTCTTTAATTTTAGGTCAACATTAAGGGAGTTGTATGTAGTCATTCTTGAGTTCACTTCTTTAACCCTGCCTAAAAACATGGCAATGCAATCTTGTAGCCTTTTTTAGATGTATAGGGAAAAAAAAGACTTTAAGATACTTAATATTGTATGACCTGGGGTGGACAATGGGACCAAGCTCACTATTCTCCTCCTAGTCACTGACAAACTACTAGTGATTTCATTGTCTCTCCCTAGCATGTGGAGCCCATCCCATTGACTAGACCTCCAGATGTATTCCATAGGTTCCTTCCACACCTCCACCCTTCTACAATAAGGATGTTTAATTTACAGGCATATTCTGGGATTCCAAAGGAGGTCTTACTCCACCCAGGAGTCATGAGGGCTCTAGAGGAGATCTTCCTCCACCCAGCTATCATGAGGGATTCCAGAGGAGATCTTCCTCCACCAAGCAATCATGGAGGATTCCAGAGGATATCTTACTCCACCCAGTTATCATGAGGGATTCCAGAGGTGGTCTTCCTCTACCCAGCAATCATGAGGGATTCCAAAGAAGATCTTCCTCCACCCAACTATGACACAATTGGGCCTCTCCCTTGATAGCTTCATCTAATTAAATACCATCAAGGTTTCATCATGATTCTCATTTTCAAAAACCTACTATCATGATATTCTGTAAAATTCCATCTCTCTTTGCGATGTTATTTCAAACACTTGGAAATCATCCCTAATGCCGCACATCTCATTATTGAGCCATGGCTCCTACCACCTTATTCTAGATATTCTTCTAAGAAATTATATGTTGGAACACTACTACAAAAGGGAAGCATATGTGTTAGAGTGGATTTTGATCATAATGTCTAGGAATTTCAAATTTCGTTTTAGTTATTGTTAGAAAATTATATATTACGGAGCAATGGAACACATAAAATATTGCAGAAATATAAACACAGAAAACGCACAAAACAAGAGAGACACAGATATACGTGGTTCACCCAGTTTGGGCTACGTCCACCCCGAACAGCCAGTCCTTCCTTTTTATTATCCAGCAAAATGAAGAGACACAACCTACAACAAATCCACTGTAATATCCTCTGTTTTCTCTCACAGTCTCACCTCTCTGTTTCTCACTCACACAGAATACACATCTATCACACAACCTCAAATACAATACCCTCATACAAAGAGAGGGGTTGCCTTCTAGGGCAAAAAACCCTAAACTAAACATAAGTTCTACCGTCAGATCATCCGCCTAATGAACGGCCCAAATTGACTAGAAACTACTATACTTTTACAAGGCAATTTTACAGCTGTTTTTAGCTTCGGGGGCGCTGCCATCGAAACCCCCCGCCAGGGGGGGGGGCTCCCAAAGGTCGTAGCCGCCACCCCCTGGACCCCCCTGCAGCGAACATTTTACGGGTGGCGTTGCCGCCCCCATTTCAAGCTGGGGTCCTATGTGGTGATACCTTTGAATATAGAAGATAATCAGGCTCCACACCCAACAGTTATCTCTATGCACAATCTAGTTTTTTTAGTTATCATTTAGCTCAAGGGCAGATGTGAGATATGTTTATCAAAATCTAAATTCGAAGATTAATACAAATGTGTTTAAAATTTTATTTTAAGAAAAAATTTCAAATTTTGGGATGGGAATTCATACAATACATTATTTTGCAAAAAATATTTAGAACCAAATGTCATATGTCTTTCTTTCTTTTTTTCGGAGGAAAAAATCATAACTTATTTATATAAATAAATAAAATTTCATTTTGTAAATACACAAACAAAGTGTGTATTCATGCAATATCTACCCATATTCATGAATTCAACACAAAAAGACCAGCTCTCCCATTAGAAAAACATACATTTATACATCATTTGACCAGAGGGGTCCACACAAAAGAAAAATACAAAGAGGAGAAGAGTTTACAAATCATGAGAATTATAATTTAAAATAAAAATATATTTCCGAAATTACTATAGCATGATGATCAAAAAAATCAACATCAACCTATAGAATATGAAGATAAAAAAACATAGATGAAAAATAGCCTATAATTATGCTTGTTGAGGTTGTTCATGAAAGGACTATGAAAGAACCTATAGCGTTCATCATTTAAGACCTCCTCAATGTACCAAAGACCCCATTCCAACTAAATTACTTTCTTTAAAAGATTTTCTACATCACTGTTTCACTCCCTCTCCCTCTAAATATGAGTGCACAAAAAATAAACATAAGAAAGCTTTATCCTTTTTAAATTGTCCGAAATTTGATTAAGTTGCAAGCAGTAACATTGTTGAATATCATTGACCCAATTTGTAACTAGCAAGGAATCACTTAACACTTAGAGTTGATCACAATCCTTATCACAACCAAAATCCATTAATGGGTGATGAGATAATAGCTCTTCCAAATATTTTGAACCCCTCCCAATCTCATATTGACTTTAAAATAGTGTTTATATGATAGCCTTTTGGTATCCATTTCTTTCTTGAGGTCTAGAAGGTTCTCTCTTAACAGTGTAGGTTCTTGCTGCCATTTGTCCTCCCAAAACAAATCAAGATCACCCTCTCTAATTTCCTAGAAGCTGCTTTTCTAAACTAATCCTCTATTCCCCGAGGCCTTATTCCAGATGTGTGAGCCCTTTATACTGCCAGACATTCTTATTAGATCATTATCTTCCCAATTGTTGGCATTTTTTCTTTCCAGATTGTAGCCCACTTCGCCTTTGGGTCTGTCACCCAGCACCACCATAATTTCGCCCCTAAGACATTACTTAGTATTTCCAGATCATCTAGTCCAAGACCCCCATGATTTTTAGGTTTGCATATCTTCTCCCAAGCTACCAAGGCCCATTTCTTTCTTTCATCCCCTTTACCCCAAGGAAAGTCTCTTTGAATGGTTTTAAAAAGTTGTAAAACTCCTTTTCGAACTCGAAGGGCTGATAACATGAAGACGAGGATTGATTGGAGAACATATTTTGTAATCACTAACCGACCAGCCAGGTTTAAATATCTAAAGGTTCATTTCCTGATTTTACCCTGCATCTTATTAGTCACCGGCTCCCAAGTGCCTTTGTGCAAAGGCTTATCAGTAAGAGGAACTCCCAAATATTTGGAGGGAAGGACATCCCTTTGAAAGCCTAGAATCTTGGAGATATTTTTCTAAATAGCTATATTGGTGTTAAACAAAAAAAATCTTAGATTTGGAGAGATTAACTTCCATACCTGTAGCCATGGCAAAGTCAGAGAGGATATGTTTGTACACTACAGCTTCTTTGACCATGGGGATTCCCTATAGCATGGTATCATCAAAATATTGCTGATGGGTCAAAGCCTAACCAGTCTCTGGGAGTTGGAGTCCTTTGATATTACCAACTTCTTTTGCATGCTTGATAGATTGACCCTGACCTTCCATCATGAGGATGAAGAGATAGGGAGACAGTCGATCACCCTGCCTGAGGCCTCCAGAGGGAGTGAAGGTCTTGGAAGGAGAACCATTAACCAGAATTGAAAAGCTGGAAGAAGTTACCAGGGCCATAACCCATCTAATCCAGTTATGATCCAACCCAAAAGCAATAAGGATCGTCCTTATATATGACCAATTCAGCTTATCATAAGCTTTGGCTATGTCCAATTGCATAATCATACCAACCTTCTTATTGCTTGTCAATGAGTGCACCACCGCATGCACTTCAATGATGTCATTGATAATTTGTCTACCTTCCACATAACCAGATTGCTCTATAGACACTAGAGTAGGAATAAGTGGTTTGAGTCTGTTAGCAACAACCTTGGATATGATCTTGTAAACCACATTGCACAACGCTATGGGTTTAAGCTTGTCTGGAGTCTAAGCATTGTCCTATTTGGGGATCAGGGAGATGAAGGAAGTATTGAGCACCTTCAAAATAGTTCTACTCAACCTGGAATCTTCCACTACTTTCAGAATATCTTGTTTCACTATATTCCAGCAAGCCTTAAAGAAATCCACATTGAAACCATCAGGGACTAGTGCTTTACCATTCTGCATTTCTTTGATGACCTCACTAACATCCTCTTCTATCACTGGCCTATTGAGATTGAAATTATCCTCTCTAGTAACCAGTCTAGGAATATGCCCGGTTAAATCCCTAATAAAATGCTCTCTATTTGAAATGGTTTCCTGTGCTATTCCACGAAAGTGTTGTACTAACACATTTTCTATATCTTCATGGGAGTTAAGAAGATGACCGTCCTCATCCTTGATCGAAGAGATCCTATTATGAGATCTATTTGCAATGGTTGATCTGTGGAAAAATCCAGTGTTACACTCCCCTTCTTGCAGCCATTGAACTCTATATTTTTGTCTCCAAAATATTTCCTCTTGTTTACATACATTCTCCCAGTCTTGATGGTATTTGGTGACCTAGTCATTTCTATCTTTATCAAAGTCCTCTGAGATAAGGTTTTGATTGAGTTCCCGCATTTTATCTTCAATGACTTTTTTGGCTTCAAAAATATTGCCAAATTCATTCTTGTTCCAATATTTAAGTCTTAGCTTGATGTACTTTAGTATTTTGTGCAGTTGGAACATACTTGTACCGTGAATATGCAAATCTTTTGTCCACCAATTTGTAATGTTTCTGACGAAGTCAAGGTGTGTGAGCCAGATATTCTCAAATTTGAAAGGTTTGTTCTTAGGGGTACCAATGCCCAAACATCAAGTTGAACAGGCCAATGATCTGAACCTCCAAAGGGGGGACTTCTCGCTATCATTTCCTTGTTGCTAAGCATAAGGTCCACTGAGATTATGAATCTCTCTAACTTTGAGGCTACTCGAGAATCTCCTCCTCTTTTATTGTTCCAAGTGAAGAGACCATTACTCATGTCAGTATCAACAAGCTTCATATTATCTATAAAAGTTTGAAAAGTTGTGGAGTCTCTACTTAATGTTCTGGTTCCCCCTTTTTTCTCTGAAAGTGATTTGATCATGTTGAAGTCCCCACACAAGATCCATGGTACATCTACATGTCTATCTCTAAGCTCCATAAGAGAATCTAGAAACCTGAGTTTATCATCCATTCTTTGAGGGCCACCTACATTCGTGACCAGATAGGTCTCCCTATCTCCCACTGGCTGTATAACCACTAACAGATAAGTTCTAGATACCTCAGCATATATTATGCCAATCTTTTGGGCATTCCAAAGAGTAAGTATGCCCCCTGCTGAGTTATCTGCTTTGACTTCTAGAAACTCAAATCTATTGAGCCATTTGTTGTGTATTTCTTTTATTTTCTGAATGGAACATTTCATTTCCTAGATAAATATCATATCCGAAGCTTCTTGTTTCATTCTATTACTAAGAATTATTTGTTTCCTTTTACGACATAGACCTCTTATATTCCAAGATGTAAAATTCATTATTAAAGATTCGTAAAGGAGTAGCTGGTTAGATCTTTCATCTTACCTGAATCTATCATTAGCTTTCCACATTCCATCAATAACTCATTCTACTTTTTCCTGCCTCTCTTCTTACCTGGGTTTCTGGGAGCTATTCCAAGAGTGATCTTCATAGTTTTCACGCCTTTGTTGCGTTGCCTTTCATTTTTTCCTTGCCTGTCCGACCCTTTGTCATGAGTTTTCCATAGGAATAGCTATTATACTCTATTGAAATCTTTTGGCGGTAAACATTCTACCCCCCTCATGGTCCCCTGTTTCAAGAACCCTTCCAGATCTAAGTGTTCCCTATCAAGAATCTCATGTAGTTCATGATCCTCCATTTCCATCTCACTATGGGTCATTTCTTGGTCTATCTCCGGTTCTACATCACTCAGCATAGCCTCTTTCTGCTTGTCAATATGTTTTGTTTGTACTCTATCTTCTTCTTTCTCCTTCTCCATTGGGCTTCCTTCCATTACCTGATATTCTTTTGTTGTTTCTTCTTCTTCTTCTTCGAGTACTTGGAACTTATTCGGATTAGCCTGTTGCCCTTCTGTTTGTTGTTGCTTTGGCCCCTTCTTGCCTCCTTTTCCTCTATGTACCACTTTGTGAAAGGCTTCATTATCTTTCATTGTGGTCGCTTTACTTATGTTCTCTATTCTACTGAGAGGGTAGTCTCTAAATAGGTGCCCATGCTCATGGCATATTCGACATCTGAAAGGAATATGTTCATAGTCTATTGTTTTCACCCATTCTTCATCAAAAACTTCCAAGATGACCTCATCTCGTAGAGCTCCAGAGAGATCCATCTCCACACATATTCATGAAAGGGAAGTGTACTTACCCCTTTTGGTGGCCTGAGAAGTTTTGACAAAATGCCCTAATTTGTTTCCTATGGCAGATAATGATTCTGGTTTCCAGTAATCAAGAGGTAGAGAGTAGAGTCTTACCCAGACTCGGACCAAATTGAAAGTTTCTCAGTCAGGGACAAAATTCATCATCCACGGTTGCATGTATGGGCCTACTGTTGCATAGAAGTAGGGCCCTCCTTCAAACACTCTATCTTTATCCTCAATATTTGTGAAGACCACAGTGAAGAAACCCTTTGACCCGAGATGTAGGTCATGCTTCCTTTTGGTTTCCAATGGTATTTGATCCATGTCTGTAAATCCTTTTCAGTGGGCCATAATCCCATGAATTTGCAATTGATAGCATATGTCCCCATGTGTTCCCTGTGTGCTTGCAGAGCTGGGTCATTTAAAACTACTCTAGGTGTGACCTCAGCTTTGGGTTTACTTGGTCCCTTATGTGCTTTACTTTTCACTCCTTGTTCCTTTTCTTCTTCCTCATTTTCTTTATTGTTGTTATTCTCCCTTGACTTATTAGATTCTTGCTCCTTCTCTGTGTTCCTTATCCCTTCTCCTGAAGGACCTTTGACACCCTCCAATGGTTTCTTGCCTCAGCTAGCTACTTCCTTCCTGAAGGAGGGAGTGGAGCTGCCCCCTTTACACCCTTCCATGGATATCTACACCTGCAGACGTTTGAAAACCCTAGCTCTTCCCTCCGCTAGTCCATTCCCTCCACACCTTCATAAATTCATAAATTCTTAATTGTATACTATACTATTAATTAAAAATTATTTAAATAATGCAGTTAAATTATATAATAACATGTAATTAAGGAGTGTTCTTGGACTCCAATAACTACCCAAACTAACCCAAGCTTAATCACCAAGATTAGCTATCTAACAAATATCTTGTCAATAGTGAGAGTTGGAAGGACACGAGAGAGCCATGGCTAGGGTTTCCGAAACTGTGACCTGTGTCAACACCGCCCTGCAAATCAAGGATGGGAGCTACATGGGATCAGAACGAACCCCACATAGGAAATCAGTAGAAGGGTGAGCTGCCCTTGACCCTCTGGCAGTGCTATGGCTTGGTTTCAGAATAAGAAATGGGTTTTCTGTCACAGAATGTTTCTCCCTCAAGCCAAGTGTGGCAAGGGTTCTCAAGGCAAAACCCTTCCACAAAATCAACCGAGTCATCATGGCAGAGTTTGGTTGTAACAGAGCAGGTCACAAGGGAGGGATGAAGATGGCCATGATCAGGCTTAAGTTCTAGGCAATCGAAATGTCGAAGGTGGCTAATAGCGACAACTCACTGATATTTGAACCCAGGATGGAAGGGGCTTGGACCTGTTGGGGCCAGCTTCTTTCACTTAGATCTATCGACGAGTGATATGATACGGAAGCAAGGATAGGATTTGTCTCTCTCAATCTTCCTATAGAAAATCATGAGAATGGTGTCAACAAGGAAGCCAAATTGACCTGCTCAGATTTGGCTGCCTGGAAAAACACGGATCTGAATGAGTAGTCTTTATTTGGGGACGAAGGGACCAGCATCGCAGAAATAGAGAAACCAATCAAGGCTTTGAAAAATGGACGGGAACACACGGAGGATCAGAAGGCAACCAGGGCAATGACACCCCTACAACGACCAGACTCTACCATTGATCGAACTGTCATTCCCAAGCAAATCGAAGGAGAAGTCGTCACACAAGATAGGGTAGCGCATAGAGGGTTGAGGACTGCGTGGCTTGCTAAAACCCCATACTCTTTGGGACTGTCGTGTGTTAGCTAATATGTGGTTCTCAGATAAAATAACAAGGGAGAGACCGACAGGCAAGTTAGGAATGTGCAGGATGGCTCGAGCACAGTGAGACTTGATGTGCCCTTGTTCTCCCCCATACAAGCATGGGTTAATGACTGCAAAGAGAAAGTGAGGTTCATGGCAGGGATTATCCTTGCCAAAACAGTCATGAAAATCAATCTCGGCCAGCCTGAATAGGAGATAACAGGATATAGACCTTCCAAAATTTGTGGTGCTCTTAGGCAGGCAAAGAAGGCATATCCAACAGATCGAGGCCTAGACAATGTGGATCTATGAGGTATGGACGAATATCTAATGCAAATTTTTATCAGATCGATAGGAACCAGACATTATTACATACAGATCAACAAGAGGTTGAGCATAAAGGATTTAAAAAAAGAGATCCAAATAATTCCGGGAATCCCAACAACATACCAAAATCTGATATATTCAGGCTACAGTCTGTAGGATAATCACACACCTCATGACTATGGAGTTACCAAAGATTCAACCATCATACTAAATCTGAGACTAAGAGGTAGATGCAAGGGAGCCAACTCCAAAACTTTAGGCTCTTTCCGTGATGCAGTCAAAGTAAAGGAACACATGAATAACAAACCAGCACCAACATCTAATCTACCAGGCCCCTATATTGTGCAAAAGAAACCAAAAGCCCCAATTCTCACAGTGTCTCTGCGGGAGGTATGTGATCTATACATAGATTTAGCCCAAAAGTCTGTTATTTATAGATTTAATGGTTTCTGGCCAAAGTCTGATGCATTGCATCAATGGATCTTCTCCACATGGTCAACAAACTGTGAAATTTATTTATGCCCAAAAGGGTTCTTCATAGTCAGATTCAACACCAAACAAGATCGAGATAACATCGTCAATGAGGGGCCTTGGTTTTGGGGCAATGCTGGTCTCTTCATCACCCCCTGGTTTCCGAGATTCGATGCTAATACCATGGTAGTTTCAACAATGCCAGTTTGGGTAACACTTCATAACCTCCCTCTACATTTATAGCATCACAAAGTTCTAATAGTCATTAGGAACTCCTTGGGGAATTTTCTAATATCGTATGATGATAGTATTACCCAGGGAATCTTCACATATGCCAGAATATGTGTAGAAGTGGACCTGAGTCAAGGACTACCAGATCACATCACATTGAATTTTAATAATTCACTGTGGACACAACTGCTTGATTATGAGAGCACAACATTCAGATGTCGCAGATGCTTCCAAAAAAGGAACCTCCAATACGCCTGTCCACTGGCTAGGAAGGAGCCTAAACGAAATAAAAGGCATTCGAAAAAACCCAAAGGCTGGCAGCATACTGAACCGCTAGAAGAAGAGGAATTGAAGACAGAACCTGCAGGTGAGCAAATGGGATACGAAAACTTACAGGAAGAAAATACCCCGGAGACTGACTTGGGGCATGAACAACAACAAGAATCTCAGCTGGAAATAAGTGGAACCAAACAATCTCATGGCTCAGAAGGATTGAAATCAGATAAAGAATAACCAACGAATACAATGGAAAACTAGCTTGCCATTATTGATACCACTCCCAACACTGGAGGTTGGCGAAGAGTGGAGAAGAAGAAGGGAAGGAAATCATAGGCCATTTGGATCATTTATTTCTTTTCTTTTTGTTTTCCTGTTTTCAGGAACAACTTTTTCTCGTTTTCCTTTGACAGGATAGTATATCCTACATCCCTTGGGCTCTATGATCTGTGCATCATTTAGCAAAATGAATGCTTAATGCATATACTATGTAACTTTTTATTTTGGTTAATAAAAAGTTCAATTTTTTCTTTGGAAAAAAAAATAACATGTAATTAATATAGTATATAAAAATAAAATAATATAATATGTAAGTAATTACCTTTACTTCAAGCAATGCCACCTCAACCGTTCGAGATGATGGCATCCCCTAAAATCCGATTGCTTCTCATAAAGTGAATTTTGATTGTAGAATTTCCTTAGGATACTCATTTTAGACCTAAAAACTCCCCTAATACACTCAATAACTAAAAATTACTCTGGCTATTAGATGAATTTATGGTAAAACGATTCACTCTAACAACAAGAACATCTATCATTTTGTAAGCCTATTCCAAACCTAAACATAAAATCCTTTTGTAATTCAAAACTTTTCCTATAGGAGGAAATTTAGGGTTCCTAAAAAATTACCACAATAACAAGAAATATTTTTTTATGAAGGTATTCAAACTGATATTCAGTTTTTTTGGCTAAATGTTTGGTTTTCCATCGAAATAAGGAAAATACAATCAAGGCCACAAGCATTCTACAGTCATTATTCAAACAAAGTTATTGTTGGAAAGAGGCGTTGATGGATTTTATTACATGTCTACCAAAGCCTAAAGGAGGGAATCATATCATGGTGATGGTATATCAACTCGCAATGCATGCCCATCTCCCTCTCTCTCACATTCTCTCTCTCTCCATTTTAACAAAAGTGTAATATCTATAGGATATCTAGAAACAATTCAAAATCTACATGGAATATCAAAGATTATTGTAAGTGATAGAGATCAAATTTTCACTAGTGAGTTTTGGACCAAATAATTTTCTTGTTTGGTTAATAAATTATCTCACAACTCCTATTATCAGCCTCAATCCATTGGAAAGTTAATATTATGAGCAATTGTATAAAAGGAAATATATGCTTCTTTTCATTTGGTAAAATGACATAATGGGTCAAGTGGTTTCATTTCATATTTTTGGACTAATCATTGTCTACTTGGGTGAATAAATTATCTCACAAATCCTATTATCAGCCTCAATCCATTGAATAATTAATATTGTGAGAAATTGTCTAAAACTCTTAATTTGTTTATTTTCGTCTGGTAAAAGGTCATAATGGGTCAAGTGGTTTCATTTCATATAATTATGATACAACACATTCTTCCCTACTTCATAAAAAATTGTCCCCATTTATAGTACTCTATGGTTATTATCTTTCATCCATCACACCAAACTTGATAGGGAAAGTGAAAGCTAAAGCAATAGATCATGACAGAAAGCACCAAGAAGAGATTCTCCAAGTATTAAATGGAAATTTGGTTATGAAGTGAAATGGAATGAAACAACTAGTAAATCATAATTGTAGTGAAATAGAATTTGAAGTGAGGGTTGGATATTTTTAAGGCTATAACTATACAAATAGATGTCCTTCAAGAAACAAAATAATGATCTAGATTATGACCCACTTACTATGATCATTAAAAGCTGTTATAAAGGATTGAAAGTATGGCTTACAAATTGGAATTTTCTCCATCTTCACGTGTCCATATATTCTTCCATGTTTCTTTCTTAATAAGGTAATACATGACAAAATCGTAGTTCATAATATTTCACCTAAGATTAATGAAGAAAGAAAAGAATACTAGAAATGGAAACAATCATTAAAACATGGTTTACATAACTATAGAATCAAGAAATTGTTGACTATATCATCAAGTGGAAAAAACTACTAGTAGAAGAGGTGACATAGGAAAATGATTACTTCATGTAAAAATGTCCACATCTAATCAATTATTGAGGGAAACACATGTTTGAAAGGGAGAGGTATGTTAAGCACTACATATTGAGTTATTGAATTTTTATAGTTATATTAGATTTTTCCTTATTGGTTAACTAAGCCTTAATGATTTGCTAAACCCTTTAAATATTATCACACCATAGTCTAACATATATACCAAGGAAACCAAATTTTAGATATCATCTCATATTATGCATTTATTATATTGTGAAAAGAGATTTCTTCTCAAATAGGCTTCTCATCCATTCTTCTATTTCATGCTCAATGCATAAAGTCCTTTTGTTATATCCCTTTATTTACCCATGTCCACATTAAGGATAATGCAATGCACCTAGTGGTTATAGTGATAGTGGATGGCATGGTGCACCTAGTAGTTACAATGGTAATGGATGAAATTTACACCAAAGCAAGTATGAGCACATCCGAGTTGAAAATTACAAAAACAAAAATAGACATTTGCATATAATTTAAATCATAGAAAAATATTAGATTTTTAACATTAAAAAATCATATTAAAAAGAAATATCATACACCAATTTGATACAATATCCCCAAGTCTGAGTACACCAAACTTATCAAGATACCTAGACATGGTTCCTAATCCAAATAATTATTATGGTTAGAACATTCCTAAAGTAAATTTAGGAATATTATTAAAATATTATAATACATTATTTCCTAAACTATAAATAAAAGGTAAAGGGAGGGGAATGAAACACATTCATCTTTCTTTTTCCTCAGAGACAATGAGGGAATGATTATGGTCCTAGTTCTAGGGAGAACCAAACACCTCTAGCTACTGCAACCTAACGACTTTAGGTATGTCATGGTTCAAGTGTTCTTCTTGGGCTACCTTCGTGAAGGCTAGATCTCTGGAGGAAGAAACGTGTGGATGGGTCTCTGTGTATTCCTGGAGGGTACACATTGGCGCCATTTTTGGGTAAAAGGAATTGGAGGAATTTTGACGCAGTCTTGAGTATTTTGATGGAGTTTCATGTAGGATTGTCACAAAAGAATCAGAAAAGTTGCAAGAGGATCAACACATAGAATTTTCATATAAGGAAAGCACATGCAGAATTTATTGGCTTTTGAGGTAGTCGAGATAAAGTGGTTAAGTTTGAATGAATATTTTGGACTAATTTTTATCGAGTCAATAATATTACTTGTAATTTACCTACACATGGTAGTGCACATGGTAAATGGGGTCGGATTACGTCAACATACCTATCTATAAATAGGTGGAATCCAAGAGGATTTGAGTTGGCTAATTTTTTGGTTATGATTGTAGGAGAAATGTTCTAAGCATGATTTTTATTGTAATGTTGTAATGGTGTTTTGGATAAGCTGGCAAGCCCAACTAGGGTAAAGAAGTAATGTTGTAAAATTTTACTCAATTGAACTAAGAAATATCATGGTATGTTCCTTGATGTGCCTCAACACATCGTTGTATCGACCAATAAAAACATGATACCAATTCCCAACATATTTAGGAGCTTCATATATCTATTTTTCATCTCTAGTGACAAATGGTTCTTCACCATTAAAAAAAAATTAAGGGGTGGAATGGAATACATCCACTAGTGCAAAATGGCTAATTAGTTACTAAAATATGACTAAAACTTTCATATAAATGACAATTTTTCAGTCGGTGACCAAAGTAGCTAATTTACAGTATCTTATAATGCGACCAACTTTTAGTTGTTCTTAGCTTAGGCATTAATCGGTTGTCTCAATTTTATCATCTAGTAATATATTTAGTCATTAATTTGGTCATTAATTGAGTCATTGATTTAGTCATTAATTGCCAAAATTAATGACCAAATATACAACAAAATATATTACTATATGATTACCTTAGAAAACCAATTAATGACCAAAGAAATATGACTAAAATGTTTGTCGTGTTATAAAATACTGTAAATTGGCTACTAATAGTCATATATATGAAAATTTTAGTCATCGTTTGAATCCAATTAATGACCAAAGAAATATGACTAATTTTTTGTTGTGTTATAAGATACTGTAAATTAACTACTAATAGTCATATATATGCAAAATTTAGTCGTCACTTGACACTAGTTAGTGACCAAAGAAATATTATTAAATTTCGGCTATATTATAAGATACTACAAATTAGCGACTAATAGTCGTATATATGAAAAATTTAGTCATCATTTGTAATCACAAATTTATCATTTGCATTAGGCATTTATTTTTTCTTGGTAGTTTCATATTCATTATATAAAAAACTTATATTGATTTCATTTAGTTTCATTAATAATCATTATAAACGACTAATTAGTTGTATATTCATTTTAATTATGTTTATCACTATTCAGTATAAACTAGTAATTTAGTAATTTTAGATTGATTTTATGTGTTCATTATTAATCAACATAAATTAATTAATATGATTGTGACTAAATTAAAAAAGAAAATGTCATACACTGTCATAGAAAGTTACATATGTTAATTACAATACTAAATAATATCAAGTGCAATCATAAATAATTCCAACCAAAAAAATTATATTATATGAAATGTCAAGCATTACAATATGAGTTTCCAACTTAATATTGGTTGGACTACAATTCACACATGAAATATTATTTCATCACTTCAAAACATTATCATTGTATTTCCAAGGCATTGCATGTGAATTCACCAACTCTGAATAGTTGACCATCAGTCTCTGTGTGTGTCTTATGCGAGATATTGGCTCTAAGTGTATCACTAGCCTCATTCTCTTCTCTCTCTCTTTCTGCATTTGTCACGACAACGTTATCTTGAAATGACTATAACTCTGTAATTTCGGTTCTTCCAGTTCTGAAATTGTGACCTGCAGTAGTCCTCTGCGTCCTATTTCCAATGCCACTAGTCTGATCAAATTTAGATTCTCCATGAAAGAGTTATGAACAATCTCCCAAGGTGACCTGATTATATACCATTTCAGAAGATCGAACTTGTATGAAGTGCCACGTGTCACTGTGTTAACCTTAGGATCTAAAAAATATACACAAGAAACTACAGTCTTCTCTTTTTGAAACTTCTCACAAAATTTCAATTTGATGCTCAAAACAAAAGTTATGACGATTTTCCCCAGGTCACCTATTTGGAATGTAATCTAGGAGTCTCCAAAAATACCAACTTCCTTAGGTCATATCTCCACAAATATAGCACGAAAAGCTCTGAAATTTGGAACAGAATTTCAGTGCAATTTTCTCTTAAATGGGTTTTTTCTGTTCACTTCTCAAACGTTGCGAAAAAAATTATAGCAAAAATGCCACGATGACCAATTTGGAGCAATGAAACCATAGAATCCAAAGCTCTGATACCAAATGTTATGAAACCAGCACACAAAAAGATAGAAAAGATAGATCAACGCGTTAGAATTCAGCCTCTTCAAGGGGGAAACCTCCTTTACATTACACAAATGAACAATTCTTGGATGATACAAATGACAAGACCTCTTTTCTATATATAGGAGTCTAAGGGGTCATAATATAATCAGAGCCGACATAGCAATAATAATGTAAGGGCACAATAATAACAATAGTGGGCTTCTATTGGGCACAATAGTAATAATATGGGCAATACATGGGTACAAAACTATAATAAGGGGGTTGTACTAATAATAATAAGGGGTTACGCTAGTAGTATAGAGGCCTACATAATGAGCTAGTAAAGTTCTTGCTCCTCCGCCCGCTTTTCAACACAACTTCAAAAAGGTAAAGTAGGTGTTTGATGTTTGTCCACTGAGAGAGAACTGGGTTTAAAAAATTGAAGGTTGGAACCTGCGTATGGAGCAAGTAAAATGACTACTCCCCCACCTACTTTCTAGCAGAATTGCTAGGAATTTAAGGTAGAAATAAACATTTGAATTTTTGCATGAATGACTAAGAAGAAAGACGAGAAAACAATACAATCCCACACCCCAAACTTGAAAAATCTAAGGGACCGGTGACCCTTGGACGATCAATCTTTATCGACGGCATATTAAGAAAAGCTAAATCTAAGCTATCACTAGGTCCCGAAACCTTTCCCGTAAAGAATTTATTTTTGAAACTTGTACATACAATTGTTTTTCTATTTTTTTCTATTCAACTGCATTTTCTTAGAACAGTAGAGATGATTGTTCATCACTTTTTTTCCTTGTTTTCCTTTGTTGTTCCGTACAGGGAACAACTACTGTTCCTTATAGGGAAAAATAGCTTTCAAGTATGTTTTTCTTTGTTGTTCCCTACAGGGAACAACTGTTGTTCCCTATAGGGAACATCACTTTTTGCATGTATTTCTCTTCATTGTTCCCTATAGGGAACAACTTTTGCTCCCTACAGGGAACAACAATTTTTGCATATGTTTTTCTTTGTTGTTCCCTACAGGGAACAACTGTTGTCCCCTATAGGGAAAAACACTTTTTGTGTGTGATTTTCTTTGTTGTTCCCTATGGAGAACGGTTGTTGCTCCCTATAGGGAACATAACTTTTTGCGTGTAATTTTCTTTATTGTTCCCTACAGGGAACAACTGTTGTTCCCTATAGGGAAGAACACTTTCGCCTGTGTTTTCTTTTGTTGTTCCCTTCAGGGAACAACACCTTTTGAGTATATTTGAGAACATCCTTTCTTCCCCTTGCATGATCATTAATAGCCCATCCCATTTCACTCTTTATGATCCTCTTTATGGCATAAAATTACAATACATATCTAAGGACAACAAGTATGGAGTCTACTGAAGCACGCAAATATCTTGAATATTATCATCTTTAACAATATTTCTTTGTGATGATCAAAAAAGAAAGGACACAATTATTGATATCACTTCACTGTCCTCATTTCTACTATAAATGAAACTAATTAATTATCTTTACCATGTTAGTTCTCCCCCGTCTCATATAATTCTCTCTGTTTATTATCAATAAGATTATGAGTATATTTTTTTCTATTGATATGTTCAAACTTCTTCTGCCGTCCCTACTCTTAATGAGTACTGTGCCACCTTCTATATATAAAACGGGGAGCATTCAATATATATATATATATATATATATATATATATATATATATCACTAACAATTTTATGATTTTTTTTCCACGGATGGAGGATAGGGCGTCTCATTACAAGCCAACCTACCATGATCATGAGGAACGAGAGAAGTGGCATTCCCACTATGGCCACCACACCACGGATATGATCCAATAGATGCTTCAAGAAACAAAGTCCTTGGAACATGAGGTCTCATCACGAGTCGGCGTGACCACTTTCGCTACTTCCTAGCGAATGGCAATGTGTTCATCTGGTTACCATGCCAGCGCATTGGTCTCTACTATGGACATCATAATGTAGTTCCCCAATTATACATAGAGGACCATGGCTCCCTAGGGTTAGAAAGCAACTCTATCGAGGCTATAGATGCCTGCAGGCAACAGAATCTCTGCTTATGGTATTGGAGTTTTATTTTCTACATCAATAATTATTACAATGCCCTCTTCTTATTTTTCTATTTTTTTCTAGAGAGAGATTATTTCCCTAACTTTCCTTGAACCTTTATGCATAAGTTAATCTTTTAAAATCAATCACAAGATTTTCAAGTGGAATAATAGTGGCAAGATATCATCTCCTACGTATGATGTCCTTTTTATTTATCGCATCACCTCATGGCATCTTTTCACTTTATTAATAATTCTCGTTACATGCCTTGTTTTCATTACTCCAATATCCTTTATGATCCTTTAATTAATATACATACCATGCCGCTTTTATTACCCAATCCATCACCCCTGTACTTCGCCGCTAGCGTGTCATCTTTTCATCCATTTGATCATAGGCAACCTATCATTTCAAGAGGAGGTGAGGACCTCCAGTATACTCATGGATGTGCTGTCATCTTTTTCATTTGATTTTGTAGAATAATACGACATCCCATAATCACAGAGCATGTGGTATTTTAACAATCCTCGATTTAACGGTATTTATGTTTATAAAACATCACCTGATAGATCCATTACAACCATTTTCTATTCCATCTCTCGCCTCTGATCGTTTTTTTGCTTTATCCACTGCACTAATCGTTTGGAGAAGAGGGAAGAAATCAAGCATCATGGCAGGAAAAATAGTGCACTGAGAACCTTTAACACTCGTTGTCTCTAATGAAGCCAAGGAAATTCTAGCTCGCACACGATGGAAAGCATATTTTACAAAATTTCAACCCCTCAGTGAGGAAATTGCCATTGAATTTTTACAGCATCTATAGAATGGACAATCCTTGGTGAGAGGTAGACAAATCACTATAATATATGTTCTGATAGCATAAGTGTCTCACTTACCAGCAGAAGGACCAGTATTGGCTGACAAGCGATTAAGTCTGCATGACGCTATGGAGATTTTTAGAGACAAAGGACAAGAGCTAATCAAGAAGGGTAAAGGCATTTGGCCATCTTCTCTCGGAGAGACATGGGGAGAATTGGCACGAATTTTCCAAAACTGTATTACCTGCAATGGGTGTAGAGATGTGGTAAGGCTGCGATAACTCAAACTTTTAGCAATTTTAAAACAAAAATGCTATGTTAATTTTCCTGCACTGTTGAATTCATTATTGCATGACACTGCCAAGAGGCTGAGATGGTCTTAACATCCAGAAACAGTTGTTAGCCACCAATATCTAATCAGGTTAATAGTTAGTCACAACCTTGCCCAACAATAATCAATCTGGTATGATCTCATATCAGCCCTCGAAAGAGGTGAAAACCTTCCAGCACCTAACCCTGTTCCAAAAATAAAAAGGACTACCTTTTTAGGAAGAAAATCTCACAAACGCAAATGATCAACAAGGTTGAATTCAGACCAAGGAACATCTGAAAATCTTCAATGCAGCGTTATTCAACCCATAGAATTATCCGACCTGGTAAATGTACAAGACTTGCAACCAAAGTTAAGAGGACAAGATAACCCTGAACCTGAAACTCAGGAAGGAGCAGGGCATCTTGAAAATGAATGAAAAATGAAGTGGGGCCTCCTCTAACACCAAATATGAGTTCTCAAGATGATCTTTTACATTATTTCGAGGCAGGGATGGCCTAGGTCCTGGCCAACATGAACGTCTACATGTAGCCTAAAGAACTGCTTGACATAACTTAGGAGAAACCTAATCTCTAGGGAATTGTGTCTATACCAGAATTCTATCTTCCTCAAAAGCTACAAACCGCGAAGCAAAAACAGATACAAAGGCTATTCAGGAATTAGAGAACCAATCTAATGACACGCTCCCACTGGAAAATAGTCATGAAGGTCTAGACACAGAAAACATAGGCCAAGAAGACGAAGCAGAGACAGAGGTTATTCGGGAGTCTGATAATCAATCTAGAGACACGGTCTTATTGGAACAAATCCAAGGTGAACAACCAAGCTCTTTAGCGATAGAAGCTATTAAAGAGACTATTAGCACACCAATTACTCCTTAGAAAAGTCACAGAGCCAGAAAAAAATTGAATAAGCTAAGAAAAGAACACCAAAAGCAGCGTAAGATGGTCAAGAGGTTTTGAAGAAAAACAAAAGAAATCATAATGGGAAAGGTTCTTAACAATACCATGAGTAAATGTGGCCATGCAAACAGAATTATGTAAAGATAGGGCTACAGGAACTCAAGCTGAGCTCATACCTACTCAAAGAATCGTCACTCACGAAGGTCTGCATGCAGATTTAGTAGACATAGCTACTGAGATGGAGGTTTGGACCTCCTACAATAAAGAAGTATAGACAGAACATATCCTCTCTTATAGCATAGGCACTCAGACATACATACAAGCCAAAGACATTATGATGCACCATGACCCCATTATACTAAATCTTCAGGAGGGATTGGCACAAGCCTGGCTCATGTTGGAAAGATTTGAACAAGAGATTGTTTCCCGACAGAAATATCAAGAGCTGCATAAACAGCTTCACGAACTGACTATAACAAAGAACAAGACTTTTGACAGCTATAGAAAGGCGGAAGAAAAAATGGTGAAGATCAATTCCAAGCTAGACAGAGTCATAAGTTAGACAACCACCATCTGCTCATTGTATTCAGATGTCCTGACGTGCATGTCTCCCACCACCAATTAGGTCTTGTTTCTATTAGAACGATACCTATTAATGTCTCCCACCACCAATTAGGTCTTGTTTCTATTAGAACGATAATCAAGCCGTAAGAGCTAGTAAACCAACTGAATTAGGGACAATTGAAGATTTTATAAATTGCTACAAGAAATTAGGGACAATTGAAGATTTTATAAATTGCTACAAGAAACATGGTGTAAAGGTCCAAAGGCTTCTTTGTGAGTTTTATTTGCACAATTTCATATTAGAAAATGAGGTGGAAAAGAACCCTAATCCTTTTGTAGGATATGTTCAATTCGAGGCTTTTATTTCATTTGCAATTAACCAACTCAAATGGTTTAAAGATTATAATGCATTCCAAAGACACGAACATGAATTGGATCTTTGGATGAGAAGTGAACCTAAAAACCCCTTACAAATGTTTTCCAACCATAAGATTCTGATGAAATGAGAAGGGGTGATTAAAACTTTAGGGCCCATACATAAGGAGATTTTGCAGAAAGTAATATCATATTTCCTCTCCATTCAAGAAATATCTCTAGCTACATCTAAGCTTAGATGGACGATCTCCACTAATAATGTGAAAGATAGGGAACCATTTAATTACAAAAGTTTTAATGCTGCTGCGGCCGTATGCTCACCCACAACAATCTTATTTTGAGAGAAGGACCTTATTGGTTAGGATGCCGGTTTCGAAGTCCCATTATTTGGTATCCCCCTGAAGGGTATCGAGCTCACTACAAATTGCCTGCACTCCTTGCTCAACATCATAGTTTTAGACCAATTTTTGAGGCTTTCTCTCCAGCCTACTCTTTAACTACACTGCATAAGAACTATTTACTTTTCATGATGACATGAAACAGGGTAAGCAGGGGAGTATGTTGAGTTATGAAACCGGTATGTATTTACTCTTAATTCCATCACTTTTTTCCTCTTCTCTTATCTCTTTCATATCTTGATACGCTAACATATTGATGGATTATGATAAGAAATAAATGAACTACTGTCTATTAAGATTTAGCCACCGTAACTAACTCTTATTCCTTTTTATGTAGAGAAACAACGAAAGGGAAAGTTTTTGTTCCCTAAAGATGGAACATCATAAACCAACAAAGGAAGAATGAGGTGCGTTGGTTGTGGTCAAGTAAGAGGATGAATCAGGAGGATCAACTCTAAATATGAAGGGTGTCAGAAGATAGAATTCAATTGTGAATCTAATTGTAGTTGCACAATCTGATGATATCCTCATGGGAATTGATTGGATGATTTTGAAAATAGTTGTTGAACTAAATAAGGGATGTAAATGATCACTCATATATTGAATACTAGTGTGCAGATACTTAAATGTGTTTATGTGAGAAATACATAAAAAAATTCTCTAAAATCTTCTGAGTACAAAGAAAGTTAATACTTAGACAAATATTTTGTTAACCATGATGTCTCAAATAAATGTTCAACTAATTGTCACTTTAGAAAAGAGGTCTGAATGGTAAGGATGTATGGTAAGGATGTATGGTAAGGATATTTGGGGTTGTAGGCTATTTCATAACTTTATCATTTAGCTTAAGGGTAGATGTGAGATATGTTTATCAAAATCTAAATTCGAAAGAATTAATACAAATGTGTTTAAAATTTAAGTTTAAGAACAAACAAAGTGTGTATTCATGCAAGATCTATCCATATCCATGTATTGGACACAAAAAACCTCCCATAAAAAAGCATACATCTATACATCATTTGACCCAGGGGTCCACACAAAAAAAAATACAAAAAGGAGTAGAGTTTATAAATCATGAGAATTATAATTTAAAATCAAAATATATTTTCTAAAATACTATAGCATCATTATCAATAAAATTAACATCAACCTATAGAATATGAAGATAAAAAACATAGATGAAAAAGAGCCTATAATTATGTGTGTTGAGGTTGTCCATGAATGGACTATGAAAGAACCTATAGTGTGCATTATTTAAGACCTCCTTAATGTACCAAAGACCCCATTCCAACTAAATTACTTTCAGTAAAAGATTTTCTAAGTCATTGTTTCACTCCCTCTCCCTCTAAATATGAGTGCACCAAAAATAGACACAAGAAACTTTATCCTTTATAGATGGTCCAAAATGTGATTAAGTTGCAAGCAGTAACATTGTTGAATATCATTGACCCAATTTATAACTAGCAAGGAATCAGTTAACGCTTAGAGTTGATCACAATCCTTATCACAAGCAAAATCCAGTAATAATAGCTCTTCCAAATATTTTGAACCCCTCCCAAGTCTGATATTGACTTTCTCAACTACATGAGAAATTTCCCTCTTGCTCAACCCCATAAAAGAACCACATGGAAAGGATTTGTTAGTTTCCTCTAGAATCCTGATCCTATTCCAAGAAGGCATAGAAGGTTGTTGAAAATGAGAAAGAATGGGAAAAACTTCAATAGCCACTCAATCTAGGGAGGAGTGCTAGTTATGAAAAATTTCTTTGTTTCTTAGATAAACACCCAAATAGATAAGAAAAGGAAAAAATGATTGTTAGATGCATCCCACAAGCATTTAAAACAAATACTTATAGATATTTCTAAAACTCCCCTAGAAATGCAAGTCACTGAAATCCAAAACACAAAAATAACATCTAGGATTGATTTGACCAAACCTAATCTCCTTGCCCTTGACAACGACCTTAGGCTCCAAGTGGTTAGTCCTTTTTCCAACTTAACTATTAACTAGGACCATTCTTCTTTTTGCAGTATTTTGTTTTCAATTGGAAACCCAAATATTTTTGAGACCTATATCCATTTCAATAGAAGGAAATGGAAATAAATTCATGAGATTCCTTACTTCATAATGGGCCAAATTTTCAGTTAAAATTGAATATTGTTTAGCTATTAATCAGCATGCTTGTATTTATTCCAAACAAATTATTGATATCATATACCAAATTTAGCATAATAAGGCCATTCTGCTACTTGTAAAAAATAAAAAAAAACACGAAGAATACTTGTCTCATCCCTGGCTACCCATCCAAGAATGGAGAGGTAGACCCATTTATAAAAACAACAAAGGATATCGATTACATGCACCCCTCACCAAATTCACAAAACCAATCCCCACCAAATTCACAAAACCAATCCCGAGTCCAAATGACTATAACATCATCTTAATCTTCATAATTATGTTCATGGTCATTGCTGATATATATAGCATCATCTTGATTTTCACAATTATGTTCATCATCATTACCGTCGTGCTCATCGTCAGTAGTTTCTTCTTCGTCATCACAATCACAATTATCATCCCATGGAATTCCACATTTATAGCAAAATTGATGACCACACCTGAAAATAAACAAAATTTAATATTAGAACATAACCACTTTCTTATTACATTAGGATTAAATTCTCATAACAAAAACTCAATTGCTCAGAAACCGTGTACCTGCAAACTATGTGCATGCAACCTTGGGTGCGTTCAATCATATGTTTGCAGTTCGGACACCGCTTCCACTTGTTGTTCTCTGCAAGCAAATTCAACTCTGCATTTACAGCGCCCAACTGAGGAGCATATTCTTGGCAAGACATGTCTGTGTGCCAAGGAACCCTGCACTCAATACAAAACAGGCGGGAGCATTTCTGACATTTTGTTGCTGTTGTTGTTGTTAGAGAAGAATGTGATGAGGAAGAAAAGGGAGAAGGAACTTGTGAGCACTTATTTTGTCAAAATCTCAAACCATTTAGATGACAAGAATTTCTCACAGCCATATTTACTGAAATTATCATTTAGGCACAATAATTTCAACATTATCTTGATGGCAAAACATATCGATGTCGAATTTCAGCAATGCTACGACTTGTGCGAAGAAAATTGAATTTACAAGTCGAAATCGAAATCAAATATATATTTATAGCAGAGCATAGGTATATCAATTATTGAAATGAAATTGACCACTTAATTCTACACATTACGTGACAGTTACGTACCCATAAAGGGCACGTTATTATAATGTTATTTTAAATCACTTATGCGTATAATTATATAGATTTATTTATCTTAGAGATTCTTAACATGTCAATAAGTTTTGATTAAATAAAATGACTTATTAATACCACACGCCCAAAAACCATAATTCGTGTTTATAGGGCACGTATTCATATGCTATAATTTTTTTAATTAATCAAATGAATTGAAAGAGCGAAAGGACATAACTATTTTTGAGATAAATCTCAAGCTTTGATTAATAACTACTATAAAAAATATTGTAGAATATTACATGGAGGTTAAATCCCTGCCATTCACTTAATAGTTGTTGATAATTAAATTAAATCTTACAAACCCTATTTCAAAATAGACACAACCATCTCCTTAAATATAGAACTTATTATATGTAAGTTTATAAATGGAAAATTACCCTTTATATAACATTTTTTATTTACATTTATAGGGAAAGCATGTGCAGAATTGATTGTCATGTGAGGGAGTTGAGATAAAGTGGTTAAGTTTGACTGAATATTTGGGACAAATTTTGATCAAGTCAATAATATTACTTTTAATTTACCTACACATGGTAATGCCCTTGGTAAATGGGCTCAGATTAGGTCTACATACCTATCTATAAATAGGTGGAATCCAAGAGGATTTTGGTTGGCTAATTTTTGGGTTAGGATTGTAGGAGAAATGTTCTAAGCATGATTTTTGTTGTAATGGTGTTTTGGATAAGCTCGCGAACCCAGCTAGGGTAAAGGAGTAATGTTGTAACATTTCACTCAATTGAACTAAGAAATGTCATGGTATGTTCCTTGATGTGCCTCAACACATCGTTGTATTGAACAATAGAAACATGATACCAATTCCCATCGCATTTAGGAGCTTCATGTATCTATTTTTCATCTCTAGCAACAAAGGGTTCTTCACCATTAACGAACAATTGAGGGGTGGAAGAGAATACATCCACTAGTTACTAAAAAAATGACTAATTAGTTACTAAAAAAATGACTAAAATTTGCATATAAATGACTATTTTTTCAGTCGGTGACCAATAGTAGTTAATTTACAATATCTTATAATGTGACCAACTATTAGTCGTTCTTATCTTAGGCATTAATTGGATGTCTCAATTTTATCATCTAGTAATATATTTAGTCATTAATTTTGTCATTAATTGAGTCATTGATTTAGCCATTAATTGCCAAAATTAATGACCAAATATACAACAAAATATATTACAATATGATCATCTTAGAAGATCAATTAATGACCAAAGGAATATGAGTAAAATGTTGATCGTGTTATAAAATACTATAAATTAGCTACTAATAATCATATATATGCAAATTTTAGTCATTGTTTGAAACCAATTAATGACCAAAGAAATATGACTATTTTTTTGTTGTGTTATAAGATACTGTAAATTAACTACTAATAGTCATATATATTCAAAATTTAGTCATCACTTGAAACTAGTTAGTGAAAAAAGAAATATTACTAAATTTCTGTTGTATTATAAGATATTGCAAATTAGCGATTAATAGTTGTATATATGCAAAATTTAGTCATCATTTGTAATCACAAATTTATCATTTGCATTAGTCATTTAGCTTTTCTTGGTAGTTTCATATTCATTATATAAACAACTAATTTAATAGTTTTTATTGATTTCATTTACTTTCATTAATAATCATTATAAATGACTAATTTAGTCATATATTCATTTTAGTTATGTTTATCATTAATCAGTATAAACTAATAATTTAGTAATTTTAGATTGATTTTATGTGTTCATTATTAATCAACATAAATTAATTAATATGATTGCGACTAAATTAAAAAAATGTCATACAGTGTCGTACAAAGTTACATATGTTAATTACAATACTAAACAATATCAAATGCAACTATAAATAATTCCAACCAAAAATATTATATTATATGAAATGTTAGGTATTACAATATGAGCTTCCAACTTAATATTGGTTGGACTACAATTTACACATGAAATATTGTTTCATCACTTCAAAACATTATCATTTTATTCCCAAGGAATTGCACGTGAATTCATGAACTCTGAATAGTTGACCATCAGTCTCTTTGTGTGTGTCTTATGCAGGATATTGGCTCTAAGGGTATCACTAGCCCAATTCTCTTCTCTCTCTCTTTTTTGCATTTGTCACTCCAACGTTATATTTGTTTCTTATTTCTTCATTTCATGCTTCTTACCATCAATTCTGAGTTCCTTTTCTAAAAACAAAATAAGATACAATATATAGTATAAGACATGAAAGACGATGAACACTATAATATAAAGTAAAGTAAACTATAAAATATTTATACGACATATACCTCAACATCAGCAAGGTTAAAGCCATTTTTTCCACATAAAAGCAAGAAAATCGAACAAGTTTTCTTCAGTTGGGTGATAATGGTCACTATGTGGCTAGATGACCTGTATAAACATAACAAA